>OX596147.1:4914595-7314595 GCA_951394285.1 Epirrhoe tristata | reverse complement strand
GCCTACGAAGGTAGGGACTGGCAGAGGCTGATGGTCCGGGGTGTGCTGACCGTGTGCTGTCTGTGTGACGTCGCGTACGAAGGTAGGGTCTTGCAGAGGCTGATGGTCCGGGGTGTGCTGACCGTGTGCTGCGTGTGTAACGCCGCCTACGAAGGTAGGGACTTGCAGAGGCTGATGGTCCGGGGTGTGCTGACCGTGTGCTACGTGTGTAACGACGCCTACGAAGGTAGGGTCTTGCAGAGGCTGATGGTCTGGGGTGTGCTGACCGTGTGCTGCGTGTGTAACGACGCCTACGAAGGTAGGGACTTGCAGAGGCTGATGGTCCGGGGTGTGCTGACCGTGTGCTGCGTGTGTAACGACGCCTACGAAGGTAGGGTCTTGCAGAGGCTGATGGTCCGGGGTGTGCTGACCGTGTGCTGCGTGTGTAACGACGCCTAAGAAGGTAGGGTCTTGCAGAGGCTGATGGTCTGGGGTGTGCTGACCGTGTGCTGCGTGTGTAACGACGCCTACGAAGGTAGGGACTTGCAGAGGCTGATGGTCCGGGGTGTGCTGACCGTGTGCTGCGTGTGTAACGACGCCTACGAAGGTAGGGTCTTGCAGAGGCTGATGGTCCGGGGTGTGCTGACCGTGTGCTGCGTGTGTAACGACGCCTAAGAAGGTAGGGTCTTGCAGAGGCTGATGGTCTGGGGTGTGCTGACCGTGTGCTGCGTGTGTAACGACGCCTACGAAGGTAGGGACTGGCAGAGGCTGATGGTCCGGGGTGTGCTGACCGTGTGCTGTGTGTGTGACGTCGCCTACGAAGGTAGGGTCTTGCAGAGGCTGATGGTCCGGGGTGTGCTGACCGTGTGCTACGTGTGTAACGACGCCTACGAAGGTAGGGTCTTGCAGAGGCTGATGGTCTGGGGTGTGCTGACCGTGTGCTGCGTGTGTAACGACGCCTACGAAGGTAGGGTCTTGCAGAGGCTGATGGTCTGGGGTGTGCTGACCGTGTGCTGCGTGTGTAACGACGCCTACGAAGGTAGGGACTTGCAGAGGCTGATGGTCCGGGGTGTGCTGACCGTGTGCTGCGTGTGTGAAGTCGCCTACGAAGGTAGGGTCCTGCAGAGGCTGTGATTCCAGGGTATTCTTTGGCTTCATTATGTTCTAAGTCCGTTTCTATCTCTTCCTCCAACTCGATCGTGATTGTTGAACATTTTTCTGACTTTATTTGCTCCAAACAAATTTCAATCTCATCTTCCCGAGACATGAAATTAACGGAAGAAGCATTATTATTTTGAGGGTCCAGAGTATGCAGACCGTGTACTGCGTGTGTGAAGTCGCCTACGAAGGTAGGGTCCTGCAGAGGCTGATGGTCCGGGGTGTGCTGACCGTGTGCTGCGTGTGTGAAGTCGCCTACGAAGGTAGGGTCCTTCATAGGCTGTGATTCCGGAGTATGCTGCTGACTATGCGTAACGTCGAAAAAGCCTACCATGTAGGTAGGTTCTAGGGATGCATGACGCGAAGTGCATTCGCTCAAATAATGGGCATTGTATGAATGTCCCGGTGACATTCATACACCTTCATAATCCGCTGTGTTTTTAAAAGTTTACCAGAATAGAAATCTCGGATAATTTTATTCAAATCAAACACTATCATAGCAATAGAGTTCATTTTTATGAAAAATGCCCGATATCATGTCATGCATGAGTAGTAGGGTTGAGATCTGAGGTGGGATCTATCAAATATGATGCAACTTGCCAAGTGATCAAAACTACTAAAATCTAATAAAATATCAAAAAGCCTAAAATATCATACTTTAGGCCTTAAATCTACTAAAAAAGTAGAAATCTACTAAAAGTGGTCATGAATGAATGAGACAGAAACATGCCAAATTAAGAGATGGGACATGTTCCGACACTATCCGCGCGCACTTATGATTACGAGCATGTCAAAACTTTATTGCTATTGTTACTTAGATCTAATTTTTCATCAAGAATACTTTGCCGGATATCGCTTATACGACTCACTTTGCAATAAATTATTACCTTATGTTTCTAACTGAATGATTTATCTTTATTCGAATATTTTATTTGCACTTACCCTCTAAATTGTTATAATTTTCGATAGTTAAAAACATCTTAATCGCCAAGCGCTCTCAATTTGAATGCGATCACTTTTGCTTAAGCGACAATCTATTACGAATTGCAGTAATGAAAAATTGCTAACACTTAAAATATCACTAAAACGAATAAGCGCAAATTGCTAACGTGCTAGTTTTGTCCAAATCATAGAAATGAAGAAATACTTATGTTGCTGTAAAGAAACAAAAGCTAGCAGCAAAAAATCTCTTATCATCTAAATACAAAAAATGGGCCTAAAATATTGTACTTAAGCGACGTCTGCCTCAAAAACAGCAAAAAAATGTCGCTTAAGACATTGAAAATACAGATATTCCTCCATTTTTTCAAGTTCTTAAGCGCCAAAAAAGTGCTCAGATCGCCTTGAAACCAAGACTGATAGACGCAGAAAAAAAAATCCAATCCAACCATATATATAAGTCATTTTGGCCCAAATGGCGCTTAAGAAGTTTTTCCTTTCCACCGTCGATATGAAGAATCATTATTTATTTTTCAGTAACAGTGATTCCTTTGCTTAGCGTAGTCATGTGGTTAAAAACAGTAGTATATTTCCTCTCATATCAACTTTGTTTCAGTTTTGATCTTCCTGCAAAGTGTCTTTCTGATGTGAGAATCAATAATGACCACTACAATGTTTCTGAAACTTATCATATCGGTACCGAGGTGATCCCTGCAGACGCCCACTATGATACCTATGGAAATTTATTTTACGTAGAGTCAATACGCAACGATGTTGGGTATCGTTTCGACATTTATATTGTGAAATCTAAAACAACGACTCCGCAAAAGGTTCCAGGTAAAAAAATAATAATTTTTACAGTACCTTACCTACCTATAGATGCTTAGATAAAAATAGGATTACTTAGCTGTAACCTTTCTAACCCACATAAGAACTGCAACATTAACGCGATTCTAAATTTCAAGTTATATCGAGACTACTTAACATTTTTGAAAGATTATCATTCTACCTCAAAATATGTTTTCATATTCCAGGACTACCTGAAGGAATTAGTTATTCAGTAGCTGTTGATGTTAAGAAAGCTAAAGTCTACTTCGGTACTGGAGAAGGAATTTACATCTACAACTATGACTCGTTAAATGCCGTACCCATAAACAATTCATCTATGAAAATAGACATGATCTTAGTCGACAAAAATAGCAACAAGTACATAATTGAAAACATTAACGGGATCGAAGAATTTTATCTTCTTGATGGCGACAACAAAATTCGTTGCCAGAATCTGGAGGCATTGAATGAAATGGCTATAGATGACAAGAATAACTTTTATTTTATTCGGGCAGACAAACTTTATATCATGAAGTCCAGAACTGAGGCGCCCTCTTGTATCGGCAATGTTAGTTATGGCGGGAATGCTCAAATATCTTTTCACAAGGACAATGTTTTCATAGCCAGCGATAAGTTGTCTTATTTCCATGAAAACGACACTGGAAACCTCAAATCAGTGGACAATATCCCTGGATACGTGACAGCCATAGCATTTGATCATAATGGTGAATTCATTCTAGGCATCCAGGGGAAATTACTGAAGTACAAGAAAAGTGAATGTTATTTGCGTGAAAATAGGGTTATAGATGAATACTCCACTAATTTGTAAAAAAAAAACAGATACGTAGTCTTACTTACATGAATAAAATTAGCTTGTGATTTGCAACATTTTATTTAGTACTTACTTAAATAAAAAAAATATTTCCGACATCATTTGAACTATAATTATTACCTAACCTAAATACTATTTTACAGACTTCATTATTTTCTAATTAAAAGTAATAAATAAACAAAACAGAACATTTGTTTTAATTAAACACTCATCAAATCCTTAATTAATTTAGGGGAAAAACATTATTACTAAAGTAATTCTATCTGGCATAAATCTAAAAAAAAGAAAAACAAAGTACCTACTCCTTAATGCCTAGAAGTAAGATTAACAAGATCCAAATGTCCAGGGAAAAAGTGGTTGAAGACCAACTTGTTTATTAGGCGTGATTATAAATATGGCATACAATATTTTATGGTAGATAGTTTACTTTGTTGGCTTTTGGAACTTGCATCTAAGTAGGTCTTAAAGTATTACTCAGACTTTCAGCTTGTCTCTTCATTAAAGTTTAGAGATAACACTAAAACTACCAATGGAGATCTAATCCTCACAAGATTACACTTACAATAATCCAATAGTTACCTCCCACAGCTTAGAAGCCAATATAGAACCAAAAAGTATGCAGCTTAAATCTACATGATAATAACACATGAAGCAATTAATTTAATAATATTTGATCTAATGTGGCAGAATACTTTGGGACATCATAGGAAAGGTCATTGGCTGTGCCTGAGAGTTCGACAATGCCATCGGCTGGCTATGACTAGTGCTAGCGATTGTTATCTGCTGAGTAGAGCTTTGGTGGACAAGTTGTTGAGCAGATGGTACCAACTGTTGCTGGGACTGTTGAGATTGTTGCACAACTATCTGTTGTGCTGTCTGTTGAGCTGCCAACTGAGCGGATTGCTGGGCAGCAAGATGTTGAGCGGATTGCTGAGCAGCCAAATGCTGTGCCGATTGGTGCGCCAAGTGCTGCGCGTGTTGCGCTGATTGCTGAGCCAAATGGGCAGATTGCTGCGCCATATGCTGAGCATTTTGTTGAGCTGCCAGGTGCTGAGCAGACTGTTGGGCAGCCAAATGCTGAGCAGATTGCTGTGCCAAGTGTTGGGCAGATTGTGCCAGATGTTGTTGGGCTGACTGCTGTGCTGCTAAGTGCTGAGCGGATTGTTGGGCCAAATGCTGAACAGACTGCTGTGCAGCAAACTGTTGAGCCTGGTGCTGCGGAGCCAGCTGACTTTGAACTAATTGTTGAACTGTAGTCTGTGATGCACTGCCAATCAGCTGTTGAGTTGATGGTGCTAGGGTTAACTGAGCAGGTACAGCAACCACTGTCTGACCGCCTCCCATGAGAGTCCCAGAGTCGCTGACTTGCATTAATTGCTGGGCTCCAGCACTGGTTACAATCAAAGCGCCTGAATTCCCTACAAGTTGCTGAGTTGTGCTCACCGTGAGCAATTGAGGTGCTGGGGTTAACAGCTGGGCTCGAGAAGCAGCAGGCGCCAGGGTGAGGCTTGGTGTCGCTGCCGTAGGGACCAAAGCAGGTAGAGCTCCAGCCAGACTTACAACAGGAGTCACGCTAACAGTAGCCAGAGAAACAGGCGCTGATGTGCCATGTCTGGACGTAATTACACAGGGCTGATCTCTCACTGACGCAGTTTGCACCAGTAAAAATTCATTCATTGAACTCAACTGAATATTTTTTTCATTCAAGTCTGCTACATTTTTCAGTAAAATGTTAATGTTGTCGTAGAGTAACTTCACTTTGTGTTCTAAGCTTTTACAGTTAGGGCACAAGTTAGTGTTGGGCAACATTGACTCTAGCTCACAGCCTTCATGTGCAATTCTCCTGAGCTTAGCCTCCGGAGGAGAATCATCATCTCTAAAGTGTAACATGAGCTGCTGCAACAGATGCTGCGGCGGGATACTGGGTACAGGTGGCAATATTTCGTTGGCATTTGGACTATTCGGGAACACTCCAGTCTCATAGAACTTATCTTCTTCCTCTTTAGTGCTATGAATAAATTTGCAATTCAATCTGAAGCAACACTTGTTCTGGTAATCGTGGCAAAAACGAAATAGCTCTTTCAGATAGGCAGGAGGTGGTAATTCGTGAATAAATCTGCAGTTCTCTCGAGTGCAGCTGCCCCGAATCCAATCTTTGCAGAAGGCATTAGCATTTTTCATAACGTTAGTTTCCGGCATGTTTACAGAGTTTAAGGGTCATTTGTTTTTGACGAAGATTGATTAGACACTACCAGAATCGAAGATTTCGAAGTGCATTTTTGTCTGAAGCAAAAACTTGATGTGGATGTAAAAATCTCGTTTACGCGAAACAGTCTCGCTCGTATTCACAGTACATGGGTGGGTTCACAACTCCGGTACGGTAGGTCACCATTTATACGTAGAAGAAACCCTGTAATCGACAGAGCCCGGGACAAAAAAAACTAAATTAGCAATTATTGGTGTTTCTTTCTGAACTAAATTTACGCAAAATCAAGAACATGCAGCCATGACAGCCAGCCATCAGATCAGCCATCAAAACATCGTTCGTAAAACCTTCACTCATTCATTGCCCTAGCAAAAATTAGGATAAAAAGAGCACGGGGGATAACATCGTTTAAAAAATTACTATGGTCCGTTCAGTTCATGGTCCACACCAGGTACCATGCTAAATCTATGGTCCACACCACAGAGGTACGCGTATCATTCATTTTTCATGCATTTATTCATGGCATCTAGAATCAGCAGGGGATCTGTTTCTTTCTTTCTTTCCTTGAATTTTTATTAATTTTACGAAACGAATACATATGCAATGAAATGGATGACAATAGTGAACACTCGAACACTGAACCGTGTTAGAACCTAACCATCAGAACTAAATTATTTCTTCCAAGAAAATGAGGTAATGATCATTGAGTCATATGTTTGCAACATGCATTGTTTACGAGTAATGATCGTACATGTTTTATTAAATGGTGTTTTAGGTAACGTGTGAAGATGTTCAAGCAGCAGCTGTCACCACGGAGTGTACACCCGTACCAAACAACAGTGGTGCCTCGCACGGAGCAACAGTTCGCGTCGGCGGCACAACAAAGAGCCAAGTACCCGTGGGCGGAGCACCCACCTGTGTACCAAGTCGCTGCCACTGATAGTTCCACTTCGGAAAATGCCTATCATGTGAGTATTATTAATAAAATATCTATATTTCATCTCCTTTTAAATTTTATGATGAATAAGATAATCAACTCCCCGTTATCCCCTCAATCTATGCAATTCAAGTTTAACTTCCTCTTATTTTGAGGAACAAAAACTTAAGGCAACTGTGGAACAAATCTGTTCTAAAGTTCTATTGTCACTGCCTACAATAAATCAAAGGCAGAATGGACAAAGCCATTTGTGTTGTTGACCTTATTGCCAGATGTTATTTGTACAAGATCACCCTACTTTTCTTTCAGATGCCTCAATACAACACCACATTGAGAGAATATGGTCCACCATCTCCAGTTTATCACACTCCATACAGCACAGGTACTTGGCATAGCTATCAAAAGGGGGAGAAAGTACAAACAAGGGGTGCCCCAACAGAAGCGTTTACATTCCCACAATGTGCTTCTGCATTTTCACTACCCCTGTGCGATGAACCTCAGAGGATTGTTAGTAGATCACCAATGCCTACTGCTTCATCAGTGAGCCCTGAAGTGCCAATTATAGGAGCCTGTGGAGGACATTGCCCTGGATTTGAATATGTGTGCTATTATATTTTACAGGTGAGGGTTTTTATTATATTATCAGGTATTTATTATACTAGCCTAGGACCATAACACAATGGGCGGCTTATTTATTTAAGCTTGTATCCAGCTGTGCACGAAGTAAGCATGAAGGTTGGATATAAAAAATATTAAAGAGGTCTGGCTTTAGCTAGCAGAAACATATTATTTAGTGTCTACATTATTTATTTTTGTATTGCCTTTGTATGGCTGCTGGAATGGTCATACTTGGACCAAATTAGTGTCAGTTTATAAAAGGTGAAAATATCCTAAACTGGCTTTTATGAAGAGTCTAATGAGAGTTAATGACCTGAAATATGGGATCTTAGAGTAAACTTGTAAAGTGGAAGAGTCTATGTCCTATAGGCCAGAACCATTTGTATGTATTGGAAGATTGGTGCATAAAAGTTTGTTTTCATTAAAAATGTTGTATTTTATTTCAGGTGGTATTCGTAGTGGGAGTTTTGACTGGCATCTCTTTGTGCATTGCTGGTATTGTTCTAAGGCGCACTAATCGGAATGGAGATCTTGGTGTATTAGTGTACATAGGTAAAATATTTTTTTATACAAAAATGAGTGGTTGAGAAAGCATTTTAGGATTTGACAGGTCGAGCTTTCCGTGGGTCGCGTTGTTTTCATATCATTGTTTTCCCGTGCTTATACTGAATTTGTTTCTCAAAATTTTGATTTTATAATGCACAACCTATTAGTTCAAAAGTTTCAAAGAAAGATCTGTTAAAACGCCATAATCCGAGCCGAGCGTTTGTATGAAAAGTAAGACAGGTTGACTTGAATCATATTTGAATTTACTCCCACCTCATGTCATCCTTAAAGACTATTATGTGTTGCACTCTTAATAAATATATTTTTTCCCAGTTAAGTGTTGTTTGTGCTAAGTTAATAAATGTGATTTTTCCAGGATGTCTCGCGTCATGCGTATGCGGAGTACTACTGGGCGTGCAGTGCTGCGTGCGCCGCGAGATTCGACAACGGAAGATGCGAGCCAATATGCACATACCTATGCAACCTATTCAGGTAGTCTTCTATCCATTTAAACCATTTACTAGGTATAATAACAACAATAATAATGCTGGACTTTTTCACAAAGCATCACCTAGCCCCAAAGTAAGCAGAGCTTGTGTTATGGGTACTAGATGACTGATATACTTTTTTGTTTGTAAATACGTTCATATTATACATAGAAACACCCAGACCGAGACAAATATTTGTAGATCATACAAACATTGGTCTCGCTGCGGGGATCGAACCCGCAACCTTTTGCGTCGCAGGCGGATCTTCGGCCACTGCGCCACAGAGATCGTATTGTAGAGCTTGTGGTGTAGATTGCTTCGTTCTTGATAGATAGTCGAAGTTGCAACATTCTGTACAACCAGTTAGTGGTTTGGTGATAGTTTAATGGCATTATCAAATAAACGCTTAAACTAAGACACGTTTGATTGTCGGTTCCGGCTATCAAGTCATTAAGCCATGACGGCGGCCGAAAATCTCCTTCACCAACTTACACGAACTCACTTGGTGCTTTGTTAGTCACTCATACGAACTTACTTATATTTTAGCGACTTATTATCAGAGCCGTTCCATCATCTGTGCTCAAAAACGTTTAGTACTTATATTTTAGCGACTTATTATCAAAGCCGTTCCATCATCTGTGCTCAAAAACGTTTAGTTGACACAAGTCGAGGCGAGATACTGCTATTTGACTTTTAGCCCGTGTTATTATTTTGTATCTTTGTTCTCAGGAAGCGCCTGCCCCAGCTTTTCCATTATTGACATCCACATTACATCATACTCAAGTGTATAGGTAATTTTTTTATCATTATTTTACATTTTATTTACCTTCAGATTCAACATTGGTCAATAGCTTTCAAGTGGATAACTTATAAGATATAAACACTGGAGTGATTATGACTTCGAACTTTTCTCTTTCTCTGTATACTCTGGGTCGCACCATAGCATCTAAACTACTTTAGTAAAAGTGAAAAATGAGATATCAATTAAATAAATAAATAAATAATGCTGGACTTTCCACACAGCATCATCTAGCCCCAAAGTAAGCAGAGCTTGTGTTATGGGTACTACATGACTGATATACTACTTATATACTTTTTTGTTTGTAAATACATACATATTATACATAGAAACACCCAGACCCGAGACAAATATTTGTAGATCATACAAACATTGGTCCCGCCGCGGGGATCGACCCGCAACCTTTTGCGTCGCAGGCGGGCCTTCGCCCACTGCGCCACAGAGGTCGTCAAATTGAGTCGGTATGATTTAGATGACAGACTACATATTAAATCATCGCATTGTTTCGTTTACGTACCCAAATTTTATTTTCTAAAGCTTGTTATTTATAATTTTTTGTTATTCCCCAGGCCGACAGTGAGCTGCGCTGACGAGGAAGTGACCGGAGTTCCTTGGTGGCGCCGCGCCAATATAGACTGATTAGCTTTAAGTGTACTCTCACATTGTTGTGGATCTTTTGTATTTAAACTTTATTTGATATAACACTAATAATTTTGTTATTTTTATAATAAACCATGTACCTAATATGCAACTGAAGACTTTGTTTCTTTTTGATATTCTGCTTTCGGTCGAACTGGAAAGCGCTACATTTTCTTATTTGACGTTTAAATATGGCATACTTTTCTCTATAAACAAGATACTTGTTGACATCTTTGTTCAAATGGAAATTAGATGTAACATAAATTCATAAGTCATCAACAGAAAGTAATATATCGCTATAAAGATAGAGGGTATAAAGTACTTATTTGAAAGTAACTCAAATAAGTCTCAAATAACTACTGTCAACCCTATAATAGAGCTCTCACCAAGCTGATTCCCATTCATTATCTGTCATAATGATACTGATAGTCCTTCGAGTAGGGCATAGAGAAAAATACTATTTAAGACGGGTAGGGTAACTATAGATAAGTAAAACAAAGGTATTCAGTAAGTACATACGTATATTTATATATTCAGATTTAATACAAGTCATTGATATTATCAGAATTTGAGAATAAAAGTTTGAAATGTGGTTTACAGGCAGTGTATCAGTCAAATGAATGGACTAAGATAAAATTTACGTAAGGTAAGATTGAAAAAATTTAGGATGCGATCCTACGCATTATTATAAGTTGATAGTAGAGTTAACTGCCTGCCTAGCTGTAGGTACAATCAAAATTATATGGATTTTGTATTCACGACCTATCTGATGAAATATACGATAAATCGAAGAGAGAATAAAATATTTTATTACACATCTTAGCTAAACGAGATGCATAAAAAATCCAATTCCAAACCACTTATTTAAAGTGCTAATCGAAAATGCACCTTAGCATAAAGTTTACATAAAATAAATAATCTATTAGAAAAATTATAAAATACGGCTAGCAGAATAAAACAATTAGTATTTCTATTGAGAACTTAAATTGGGTTTCATTTGAAAACAATAAAATAATTCGAAAAATAACATTCAGGATCTAAGCTTAGAAACTATACTGATAATTCTTACAATCTAAATATATTTAGAAATTTTATTCTCTCAGTATAATTGTGATGTTTAGTTTTTACAATAAACTTTATGAGAGAGCTTTAGAAATTAATATCAAAAGAATTATGCAAATTAAATGCTAAGCGGTCCGTCCAACCAGATGTGTGTAAAACTCTGATCCAGTCATCTTTCACTTAAATCTAGCAAGGACGGCATCAAACAATACCACATGGGATTATAAAATTATTGAAGGACCCCTTTCACCTTCATTAAAAATATAAAAGGAGTTTGTGTTCTTGGGTTACATAAGGGCGGGGCCACTCACAGTAATTTGCCGTCGGTGGAAAAGGCTTTTATTGCTAAAATGTTTACGATAAGTACTACCTAATGTCTAGGTATAGGTAAGGCGGAATGCCAAAAACTACAGAAACCGGTGAATTTTAAACAATAATGTCATTTACATTCGTTTAAAACTATCATAAACTTAACACACCATTATTTGAATAAAAAAAACGTATAAAATGATTACTTACTTTCAAGTAAGTACCTACCGATCGCTGGTTAAAAGTTATGAACATTCGTAGATCTGTTAATCTGTTATCTTACACATTCTTATTACAACTTCTGGACGATAATTTGGCCACTTGTCTTTTCCTAATTACTGATTAAGACAATTCTTACCAAGCTTTCATACATTATTGCAAAATAGAATGTGTTACACACCATACACCTATTTTCTATACAACTCCGATAAATACATTGTTATAGATACTAATATATATATATATATATATATATTATGATAATGAGAGAGATTACAATCGTTTTCTGAACACTTTAGAATAATGAGAATCGAAATAACGGAGAAATGTTTGTGCCTAAATATATTCGTTCTAAACCTAGTTTTAAAATTCGGGGGATACATAATCGCCAATAATGAGAAAATCGTGCATTAAAACAAATATCACACGAACAAGCACACAGCGTCGTTCACACAGTAACGATAACGCTCAAACACGACCGCTCGTCTATACTTTGTACCACAAAATGCAATCTTAGTTATGGACACACTGATGACGAAGTGGTATTGCGGAACGGTATGATTACATGTCTTATCATAATGAAAATGTCATAAAAATAAACTCTATGTTACTTATGTTAGGGTAAACTTTGTGTCGGGAATACCACTTCGTCTTGGGGGAGGTTTAGCCTAGTGGAGGGTGTGAACATTACGCGACGGACGGCCTGCCGTCCAGCATCTTATCGCTTTCCTCCGCGCTGCTCAGACTGAAAAACGATCACAAATTTATAAATTAGCTCAGTTTCAAATCGATTTGGTACGCACGTGCTTTCATTATACGTATTTTTTAACTAGTGTGTGTTAGCAATTTTGCATAGTTGGATGTACCATTTAAATCTGAAGGTCGTGGGTTCGAAGTTCGGTCGTGCTTCAATGAGTTATTCGTTTTGATTTATGTGTGCTCGTATTTAATACGGTGAAAGAAAACATCGTGAGGAAAATTTCATTCCTGGTGTACAAGAATTAGGTCTAGTGGATTATAATGAGCTGGGCAACTAGAACTTTATCTCAAACACTACAGCATCTCTTTAACTGTCTTAAAGACGGGATGTTCTTCGACTCTTCTGACTGAATTAAAGACTTTGTCAATAACTCGTATACCTACATTTTCTTAAATGATGAAATTTTCCTCACGATGTTTTCTTTCACCGTATTAAGTAAAACAAATCATAGATAGGAATACGATTACCTATATTTGCATGCAAATAAGACTATCTTGTTAACAAGATAAAGAAGTGTGTGAATGTATAAGCATGTACACTTTACAGTCACGAGGCTCGACAAGGAGCTGTCAAGTGAACAACGCGAGCGAGACAATGCGTAACTCTACACCTTGAACCATCCTGACAATAGACATGTGCACTAAAGGTTACCTAGACTATTCTAAGAAACTTGTTTTCCTATCAATCTAGCTTTTCCCGGTAAACAAGTATTATGGGAAATGAAACATCTATATCGATTAAAGGAAAATAGAAGTCAAAACTAAAACATAGTAAGGTATTATCCAGTTGGCATTCTAATATTATCAAATGCTAATTTTTCAAAATGTGGTATAGTGCATTTTCTAGAGATACATCCCGGTTTTTTTTTATCTAAGTATACAGAACACAATACATCCATCATCTCTTTAAAGCCTTCTTATCTTACTAATATTGGGCTAATATTATATAAATATGTTCGTTTGTATTGCATTTTTGTTTCAATCACACATACCACAGTGGACAGATTTCGATGAAACTTGGAAGGAGTGATTGTGGATTAAGGCTATATAAATTTTACACACAAAGCAGCAACTCTAAACAAATGACCAGCACTCACCATTCCTTGTTGTCCATAAGATTGCGCATCTCGTCGTCGGGCGCTGGCGGTGCGTCCCTGACGGGCGCGTACTGCGCCGCGACCAGAGGGTCGGTGGAAGGATTCAGGGCAGTTAGGGCTGCCGCGCCGCCGTTGGGCGCCTCCTTACCTCCACCCAAACGAGGCCATGCCCATCCTCCTACACCTGGACAAGGAAATTCAGAGCTAGAGGCCATAATTACGGAACGATCAGGACTTAAAGATTTTAAAATGCATCTCAAGAATTGCACACATGCAGTACTTGACACGACCTTCCAACGATCCGCGGTGACGCTTTTCTATATGAGCATTCTGAGCCAATGGGCAGTCGTCGGCGCGATAGTTGAAATTGTGGGAGTACATAGCCGGGACTTTATAGGCGCGGCACCGACAATTTTACGTTCCCGATGCATGGAAGTGCACTGTTTTTAAAGCGACTATCGGTCCCTATTTTTAAATTCTATATCAAGAACAAACAGGAGCGTTAGATTTAGGAATAAGTAGTTGATTCTGGCATGACTTTGATGTGGATGTCCATGTCAGATACACTTTCCATAAGAATTTTCAAAATCTTCCAATACAAATTGTGTAGATACCTAAGTAACTTTCTGTGCCATTGAAAAACCGCAAGCGTTGTAAACAGCTAAGAACTTATGTTTTTCACAAGACCGTTAAATTAATATCGGTTCCGTCCGGCTGTAGAGGCGTTAAACGTTTAAGCCATGATTGAGGCCTTCAGACGTCTTAAAACTAATACCAGATTAGGCCACGTAACGGCAAACTCCTCGTAACTTTAACTCATGGAAGGTATGTAATGCGACCCCTAGGGATTCGCAAAGCCTTATTACTCAAGTCATCTTTCACACAATCTAAAGGTAAGGAAGTATATGTATAAATAAATATAAGTAATACGAGTATACCTAAATTTTTAATGGTCCCAGGACGTTAAATTTTTTATTGAAATCGGTAGCATATTCAAAAACGTTGAATAACATTGTAAGAATTCGAACGAAGGCGTGGGAATTGTTTCTCCTAGGTTGCAGTTTAAAAATAACCGAGTTATAGAGTTATAGTGATTTCTGTGGGCGTCTCAAGTAGGACTCATGAGGAACCGGTTAGGTGAGATCCATCGGCTATACTTGGCTGTTCCCTGAGACACCTAGCCAGGGATTGTCCGTTGCCCAGATTATAGAACTACAGTATGTAATGCTTTGGTATAAAACTATTTATTTTTACACATGATATTCTAAATGCCTATAACCGTTTGTTGGAGGGAATCTATTTATTTGCTAATGCCCTTAAAAGCCCAAATCTATTATCATTAGGTCTCATAAAACAATATTATGTAAGTATCAAATCATTCCATCATTACGCGTGTCGTAACCTAAAGCATTCCATAATAATATGACGAAACTGTACTTACTAACACTTATACTTGAAGATTTCATCCATCATTTGAATCTTTAAAGTCTTTATTAACTTCTTTCAGCATAGCATCTAACTTGGCCCTAACCCTGTTAACACGAGCATATTCTAGTTAAACCAGTGATGTTTACACATTTACTATTGCAGTGCTAATAACACTACAAATCTTGTACCTACTCAAGTTATCTAAGGAAACGCTTTTTAAAAAAAAAAAAAGATAATTACTTACGAGACAGGGAGTACGAGAAAAAAAGTCAGTATCGCGGAAACGAAAGTTGAAGTTTGGAACAATTTGCGATATGTAAGAAAACTTTGACATTATGAAATGTTATCGTCCCGAGCCCGAGTAATCTGCCCTAAGGTCAGTGGAAGCTAAGTCGGGTTAAACGATTTGTTAGATGGATTAACTGATTGCTAAGAATACGCCCATTATTTACCCACGCTGACGCCTGCCTTATGACTGAGCCTTGATCTTTTTCATTGTTCAAATTGTTTTACGTCATCAGTGCTTACGTCTGTCACGTTCACGATAAAAGTAGTTATTGCTTTCAATAGCAACCAGTAAGTTAACGTTTTTTTATTTAGTTAGAAACAAGGAAGAATACGTCAAACGTTATGCATGGTAACAACAAGTTTGGTGAAACGCTCTGAGCTCAGTTTTCAGTAAGCTGAACTGTGATAATCCGTATTTATTTCAGCTGTTTGGGCTTTCATTATCCGTGATTTATAAGCTTAGAAAACCGCCATATACTATCATCATAAATTGCAGTGGTCTAGCTAGCACAATCCATGCCACACCTACTGATATGCCCCTTGTGTGTGAACTGCACACAAATCCACAACGCAGCTACAAATAACGCGGTAGAGGTGGCCACGTTATTCCATGTGTATCTTTTTACTCATACTCATTTATTCGCCGTAGGTGCTCAAGTCACACTTGGTTTTGTCACTTAGGTACATGGTATATATTAAACTAAGTCACTACTAACTTAAATGTAAGAGTCGCAGCCATAAAACAGACAAGACGGGTAAAATACAAGAGAAAGTAGTACATTGAAAAACTAATTAATTATTCTTTATAGTAGAATCAATCAATTAAAATTTAAATAAAATTAAAATAATATGCTCCTGTAAAAGGGCAATGTCTTAAAAATAATTACCTAAGTAGGTAGTAGAAACTACGCATCTACACTAATATTATAAAGAGGAAACATTTGTTTGTTTGTTTGTTTGTTTGAATGGAATAGGCTCCGAAACTACTGGACCGATTTGAAAAATTATTTCACCATTAGAATCCTACATTATCTGTGATGAACATAGGCTATAAATTATTTTCAAAAAAATTAGAGATCCTTATGAAAATTGCAATAATGTAACCAAAGGTGTAAAAATTTTGAACATAAAATTCTTCATATCGCGTGCGCTGCGAAAACTATTGATGATAGAACAAAAAAATGTTCTACAATATTAAAGAACGTATCAATATCTACAAAAAAGTCAGCGATAGCATATGTCCAACTATTGTGGTTGTGTCAGAATAACAACATTTATAATTTAAAAAGAGAATAAAAATGCCGACCAAAAGCAGTCCACGTTATTCTTATTTTGGTATTTATTCTTATCCAAATAAATTCCTTCGTAGTAAAGGCTGTTTCAGTACCCGTCGATTACTTTTTGAATGATTGAAATCGGACATTTTATTCAAAAGTTATCATGAGTTTAAAAATGTAAGATACATCGCGACCACAGAATAAATATCAGTTAGTACGGTAGGACACTTACAAAGGCTAGAGCCAAATAGATGGTCTCAAATTGCAACCAACTGGATCCCTAGAGACACGAAAAGAAGACGAGGGAGACCAACAAAAAGATGGTGCGACGACATCATAGGAGTTGCAGGAAATATGTGGTCAAGGATAGCGAAAGACAGAACAAAATGGAAAGGCTTGGAGGAGGCTTTCACTGCCATAGGCAGTCCTTACGATGACAAAAATACAGTTTAATAGTGTAGTTAAGTTTGTTAAGATAAAAAAAAAAAAAAAAAAAAAAAAAATACGTTAATAACTATTATGTACAGTCGCGGAATGAAAAGGTTGACCAGTTTTTAAATAAATCCGTTTACGCGTTGCAAGCACATGTTACCTTTTTAAACTGCGTACTAGACGAGAGCGCTGTACTGAAAATTATGTTTAACTGTTTGACAACAAAGTTTAATTTCACTTAGACGTTCATTATGACAGAATGTGTCATACTCGCGTCGATAAAGCAGATAGTTATCGAATGGTTATCAAACTAATACCTACTGAGCAAGCAATAACAGATCTTAAGGTGGTCAACCTTTTCATTCCACTACTGTACATAGATAAGTTGTAAGGAAAATAAAGCTATTTTTATTTTACTTTTTTTTTATTTTACGGTAGGACAAGTGTCTGGGATTTTTAACACAGGTAACGGGATATTAACCATGATTAATACCATAGATACTATTGATCATGGCGTATGCAACTGCGCCGAAATATCGGGAAACTCAAAAAACATTAAATCATGGTAAATATCCCGTTAACTGTGTTAAAAATGTTGAAAACCATGATAGTTTAAAAAGTGTCTGGGAACTATGGAGTGAGAGAGGGGAGTGGTAATATATCAATGAAATATATATGGGAGGTAGGGGAGCATTGGGCAGTAGGGAGGTTTGGACACCCCCGTGTCATGTCGGCCAGAAACCATCATGCCTATCGTCAAATCGGAATTTGATCAGTTAGAATTGACCATTTTTGGGGGTGGATTGACATGATGGTGTATGGCCGGCATAACACGGGAGTTTGCCGGTGGTGTCCAAACCTGCCTTACTGCCCAATACTCCCCTACCTACCTTAGACCTTACCTACATATTAACCTCTAAACTTTAAAGGATCATACATCCCGCTCCGGGACCGCCATGTTATTATTAAATATTTGTTAAATCCATACTTCCATACTAATATAATACATCTGAAAGTAACTCTGTCTGTCTGTCTGTCTGTTTGTTACGCTTTCACGCCCAAACCGCTAAACAGATTAAGCAAAAATTTGGCATGGATAAAGATTATACCCCAGGGACGGACATAGGCTACTTTTTTCTTTAAATATTTATAAGGGGGCGTGAAAATAAGGGTTGCAAGTTTGTATGGGGAAAAAAGTTGAGCGACGCTGGGCGAGGTCATAAAGATGATGGGTGACCGCCACTTTTTGCTCTGTTTTTGCATTGCAGATTTTTTTGTTTTTTTTCTCATTTTGCATGATTAATGATTTTTAAATTAATTAAAAACATGTAACATGTATATTTCCACTCATCAATACATACGAAATTAAGATTTTTTGGTATATTAAAATACTTTTTCTTAGGCTTTGGTTCGAACGCCATCTATATCACCGAGGTCAAAACTGCTTTTTACTTTCTCCTAGGTGGCGTTTCTACTATAGCGGAGGTCGAGATACGATCATTTTGAGTTTTGAAAGCTATTGGAGATTTTTGCTTAGACTTTTCGATAATTTTTATAGATTTTCAACTTATGTTATTTTACTGACGAAATCGCTGGTACCAGCTAGAAAATAAAATATTTTTCCTTGGCGTTGATTAGCAACGCTAGCAACGCCATCTATATTTTTCATTTTCACAACTAGGTAGCGTTGCGAGATCAAGAATACAGATCATTTAGCGTTTTGGAAATTAAAATAGGCAGTTTCATAGACGTGACGACTTAACCGATTGTAATGAAATTTGGAACGTAGATGCTTTAGCTTTTTTACTTGAATATATGCTTATCTAATTAAAAAAATCAACCCATATGGATGTTTTACAGGGTGTTAAAGTTAGTATGGAAAATTTGATTCCTTTTTATTCACTTCAAACACAGTGTAAATAAACTTTAGGTAACACTCCTGCACTTGAATCCTAATAATGCGCAGACGAAGTTGCGCGGGTCAGCTAGTAATAAATAAAGTCCAATAAAAATAATTGCTAGGCTGCTGTGAAAGGGTATTGTCATCAGAAGACATTGATACGATATAACGATAAGAAGTAAAAGATACTAACCAGCAAACAATAGACCAACGAAGAGTAAGACTCCCCCAGCAATGAGTGTGCCTGTACCGGTCTCCGCACCTTCAGGGGTGGGCACCGGTGTGTTTGAGTACTCCACGCCTCCTGCGATCAGCAGCGCCAAGCCTGGAAAAGGTCAAGGTTTCATAAAAGAAACGTCGGGAAAAATAAAAAAACTAGGTACGTAATAAAAACTTGTTTACTCAAAAACAATGTCATTAAGTCACGAAAGTTTAAAGTTCTATAGTCAATAAACAGTCAGGATCTCTGGGGTCCATAGTTTTAAGAGCATGGAGATTCTACTCCTGTTCCTTCGAGAGTAAACACTCGTAAAATAATGCAATTTCAGATAGAATAAACAACAAAATCTAGGACAACATTTCTACCGGTATCACATATGTATGTTAACTTTATGGTTGTTTTTGAGATTATTTTTGAGCGATGAGATAAGAATATTCTATTTAAATTAGTGCGACAAAATATGACTGAAATACTTATATTAGCTGTTCAAGCACAGAAATTTGTACAGGAGGTAAGTTATATGACGCATTGTTGCTACTATTCAATTTACGTAATGCTCTACCCGGAAATGAGTTCGACTTCGAATAAAGTCAAAGGATTTGCACAAATACAACTAGGGTAAGCTGTAGTATTTCTTGAAAGTTTACTGTTGCGAGATGGTCAATTGCTATAATATGCTTCTGGGTGCAGACTGCAGATGGTATAACCCTTTATGGGTATAGTGAATTATGGCGTGTCGAAGTGGCATAAGGCATAACCACTTCACAATAAACAACGGGTGAGTATTTGCCCGCGGCTCTTACAAGAACATCAGTTTCTGGGAAAGAGCTTTATACATATTTATTTAGTTACTGAGTCTGAGCATGTTGCACATTTTTTTTATTCAAAGATCTTCACAAATCTTACTAAAAGTTCATCGCGTTGGATGTAAGAGTACGAATAGAAGACGAACACAAATAAATATTAATAAACTAACCCTCAGCTCTATGTTCATTCAAGTATTATGACCATATCCTAGTTCCCTCTCCTACTTTTATGTGGGGTCGGTTAAACAGGTATTCCTCAACCACTCTGCCTTATCAGCCGTCATCTTAACATTCAATAATATCTATTACTCATAATCGTCTCCATCTATGTATGTTTACTGGAAATCTCATTAGGTAATGCTTATTAGTTAATCTCTAATCTGCCTACCAAGACTGTTATAATACGAAAATATTACCAGAGATCATTATGAATTTTAATTTAAGTTATTCTTTTCTGGTTGAGTTAATCAGGAAGTCACTAAGACTGGATTTCTATAAACAGCTAGAACTTGAACTGTTACAAGGTTCAGAATTCTCGGTTTTAAAGTTTACATCGATAATTATTTCAAGTAGAATTTGTTGTAGTTGAGACATGGGTTGCATGTGCGTGGCGTGACATGCCAAACAAAATTACGTTCTTGGCATCAACTTAATTGAAACCCGTTATTTATGATCGAAGTAAAGCGTTGCTTGACACAAATTGAATAGAATTCTGGCAAAGGATTAGATTTCTGTCATAAACGATACACACCACAAGAACTGACGAAATAGACTATGCAATGTCAGATATCGAATGCATAAGTGTACAGTACAGTCATATTCAGTCAAACTGGTATAGCCCTTTTCAGAAGTTAATAGTAACCTATATTGTAAGGATATTAAGTATGCTCTAAAAACTTCAAGTAATTTATGTTAAAAGCGTTCATTGAAGCATAACGAACCAATTCACCTTGAGAACAAACGACCCTTTTGGTAGCTCGACTAACCCGGTAAGATTTTCATCAGTTGGAATATGAACTAGAAAATCCAGTTTGTTATCATATTCATACACGTGTGATATTTTAACAAAAGCGGGCGATGACGACACGGCTTTGGCGTGTCGTAGTTTTTTTCCTTTGTGATTTTTTCCTTGCGAAGATAGTTGTATCTACCGAACAATTGTCAGCAAAGTAATAAGCTACACTTTTCATCAGTTAGGTAGGTACCGTATTACTAACGCGTCGACTTGCATTACGAACGGCATTTACGGCTTTTTCGTGAGTTTTTTTGGCTTCAAGATGTGACTCAAAATTGCTTTTTAGGCGATGACTCAGGGCTCGTAACAAAGTTCATTGTTTCCCAAACAGAGATGAAGCGTTTTATATTTTTTTATCTCATTGTGTTCGGACAAAAAGAGTGCCGGAAACATATCGTTCCAGTTTATAGTAGGGGCAGCAAATTGCCGTAATAATTAGAACTTGAATTGTGTAACAAGTACGGCTAATTGATGGGACGTAAAACAAATTAAAATAATTAGACCGCTGGCCCAATTTCAATGAGAAGTTTCCGCCGATGATACGACAAATTCTGGACAAATTAAAAACGGGATCGCGACTTTATTCATAGGGAAAGGCACATAATCCTTCTAACATCACGAAGAAGAACCATTAGGTTTTGTACTCATAACTGTACATTAACTGAAAGTAGGTATAAGTAGGAAAATACACCCTTATCATTTAATCAGTTGGTAACATGCCTTACAAACTTGGAGTTTCGATATCCTGCTTCCCCAATGTGATAACAAATACCTAATCAACGAAAAAACAAGATATTTATTCCCACTATGCCTCAACAAAAGGAACCTGTATAAACTCTGACTAGGTACTACATAGTAAGCTTACCACGGATTTAAAGATGCGTACACTATAATTAACCGAATTCCCGCATCAGTAATTCATTTAGTATGTTAGTACTTAGTAATGTATGTTGCTTCGGGACTGTGTACATCTGGTAGTAGGTACCTAACTTCTTGTTATTTGACTTGACTATTTATTGTGGTTTTAATGAAATGCCTATACTATTGAATTTACTATCATAGTGTAGGTTAATTTTATGCGAGTACGCTGAGCATACTTTGAACTTCCTGGATACACTTTGAGGGTAACCATGAACAAGCCATTCATTGTCATAGTACTTAATTTATTCTGCAACGCACTTATTCTCGGATGGAATATCGTAAATTACTCCGAACAGATGAGTAATCAATCCAAGTACTTACCTAGCATAACATCGACTAATACATAACTGTAGGTAGCTAAGTCTTCCGACTTCCGATATCAATCTCCTCTTTTGAATGTCCGTCATAATTTACTTACAATAGATTGAGTCATAAACACTGATTATGTTACGTAAAACTACGTATAAATTGATTTAATTGGGCAGAAACAGTGCATTTCCTGTTATTAAAATAACCATCCGAGTACAGTGGCCCTCATTGACGTCAAACAATTCGTTTGAAACTCGCATAAGTAGAGCAGAGAGCATTCATAAAATATTCTCACTCATATACTCGTACATCACAACGAATTGTATTCAAATATCGGACGCAAAGGTTTAAAGATTTAAAGCAAGGTTTTTAATTACCAAAAGGCCTTGTATTTTAGATATTTCAATTATAAAAGCCACAACTGCCGTTCCAAAAATAGCATTTACTCAGAATGGTAACACGCAAGGTGACTCAAACTCATCAATAATGCATCTGAAATGCGGACAATTATGACATCATTGATGCTTTGATATTCTAATGACTTTTATCGTTAGAGAATTCTTGTTCCGAGTGAGGGGAGATAACAAGTTTACGACTTACATGAATGCAGGAAATTCATATCTTTCCAATTGCTAGAGTGATTTTGAAGAAGTTGTGTTTGTGTATGTCGTATTGTCAACGATTTACAGATTTAAAATTAGCTGCATCAACACTGCCTCACCTCAGATGAAGGTTACGCGGTTAAACCTTCTAGCAGTCACGTTTGCAGAGATCTCAAAGCTTTTCGATATCTACGAATTTACACAGAATAAGAACACCTTTCCATAACTTTTTGCTTATTATTTTGATTATAAAATATAAATTTATAAACGTACCTTTTCAAATTGCAGAATCTTACTTACAGCGTTTAAAAATTAGTACCAACCTAAATAATCTATGCTTAAAACAATATTCAATGGGATGGATTTTCTATAAAACATCATGACTTACGATGGCTTTATAACTGTAATGGATTTTTCGTTTCGTAAAAAACTTGAAATCAAAACCAATTGCAACAAAATATTTACGCAACTCACGCCAGGGCTTTATTGGATTAGGATTAAGTACCAGTATATGTGGGCGGACTTCCTTCCTACGTGCCTTGAATGTAGGCGAGCTGATATGGGCACTCGCTTGCGGTTGAAATAAATACAACCCAGACGGAATCGATACTTAGATGGACGCAGGTGTTAGAAACGTGCAAGTGAAGTGAGCTATAGATAGCTATAGATATTCAACCTCAAAGTAGCTTTATGACGAGTTAATTTACAGGTTATTGAACTCGCAGACTTCAAAGACTTTGTTTTTGTCCAGATATAGCTAAATTTTGTTAAACTTACTAAACAAAGAAATAAAAGTATAAGTTCGTGTGAGTCAGTGGCCAACTCTGGTGACGGAGTTTTTAGGCCGCCTTAAGGCCACCGTAATAGCTGAACGACTTAAGTAGCCGGGACCGACAATTTAACGTGCCCTCCGAAACACGTAAGCGCCCAGATAAAAATGCCACTGGCGGTCACCCGTCCACTTACGGACCGTTTCGAACGTTGCTTAACTTCGATTCGGTCGTGGGTTGGATCCCCGCCGCGGGACAAATGTTGTATGATCTACAGATATTTGTCTCGGGTCTGTGTGTTTTCTATGTATCATATGTATTTACAAACAAAAAGTATATAAGTATATCAGTCATGTAGAACCCATAACACAAGCTCTGCTTACTTTGGGGCCAGATGATGCCGTGTGAAAAAGTCCAGCGTTACAAAAAAAAAACTTCAAACAAAGAAATGTGTAAATTTTGTACTTGTTTTATTTATGTGTTGTTTTTTTATTAATTGGTGTACAATAAAGTGTTCATTCATTCATTCATTCATTCATTCATTCATTCATTCAATGTGTAGAGGCAAAATTAGAGCATTCTACGTAACGAATCAATCGATCAATTGACACAGATTGACCAAGGCTACGTTATTATCATTCTGGTTGTAGTAGGTTCTAGCTAGAGTACAATAACCAAACACATTATTTACTAGTTTAAGACGGAAACTAAGAAGAAATTTTCATTCTCCAATTATGTGTTACAACTTACAACACTACAATAGTAAAACTCAGTAAGCCATTCCCCTTTGAAACTTATCTACTTGCTCGTTTTATTTTTGAAACAAAGTAGGCAAACAAAACAAGCTATAATCGGGTGGTGTACCATTCCATCAACATTTACTGTATCTTTTATCGAGCTCGCTAGGCTCGGAGGTCGGAGAGTTCGGTAAAGCATCTGACCTATTTCATAAGCGAAAATGCCTTTTCTTTCAACAAGATATTGTGTACCTTTACCTTATTCAAATTGTGACTAGAACTGTGATGTTAAATGATAACATTCATCGATAGTAGCATTTATGGGGGCCACAATCAAGACGTCAGATTCAAACTTATACCAACTTGCTTAACAAATCATCAATGGGACAGAGATCATAAAGATATTTCTTAAAAAAAACTTCTATCCTTACTGCCTGTGAATCACATCATCTAACTCTGACTGATCCTGATCATATCTTGACCCTTTCAAACAAGAAAAAACCTTTCAAATTGAAATTGCTTTACTTACAGATGAAGACATTTAAAATGGAAAAAAAAATCATATCGCCAAAACCTTTATCCCTTTTAAAGGCTAGAAAATAAACTAGATGAAGAATAAGTCAGAGTAGAGCGAGCGGTCAACACATCAACATTGCCTGGAGGATTGCGAAAATGGGCCACTGCAGCGGATGCGGGTTGCCAGGCAAACGCATTAGCGATTCATTAGACCGGCTTTCACTCACGATGAACTGGAACAATAAACACCCACGAGTCTTCTATATTCAACCTACAGCATGTATGTTTCAATGAAACTTAGTGGGCACGGATAACTCTTAGCTGGTTTGAATTATTCAGCGTGATCGTATACGAGTAGGTATGTAACTAAGACAATTCAAGTGCTTTATAATGCTCTAAATCTGACTAACATTGAATTTGTATCATGGTTTATTATAGAAACAAGAGTAATTTGTTGTTGCCCTTTACTTGATTATATGTTTGCATGTAACGCGGCGGAACAGTTTGACCAATGCGCATTAAAAACTCCAATTAAAAATATTATTTTTAACAATCTTGATCTTTGTATGTAGAAAAAAAAATGAGTAGATCAAAGGTCTACCAATGTCTTGACCGTAGAATTGATGTAAGAATGGTAAAAAATAATGGTAAGTAAAAGTTGTAGGGAAACCACATTTTGTCTATTTGTAGTCTCGAAAATGCAAGGGCCCGCTATTAGCTTGTGAAATCGAAGCTTTCTCCAGGTTGGCCAGGAAGGTATTCGTTTTATATTAAATTTTAGGTGTTTTTTACGACGATGACTCTACAATAGTCGTATAGAAATGACAATTTATAGCATAGTTTTTTTAATTAATCGTGAATTTAAAATTGCTTTATTCACAGCCAGAAATAAACAGACAATCTCGGCAGCATAATAAACTAGTTTATTGGAAATGAAGCCAACAACAAAAACATAGAACGCATTAAAAAGTTTTAAGCTTCCTCAACTCAATGCCAAGAAATCGACAAAATGTGCACACATTTACATAGAATTTCAGCAGTTCTGTAAATGTGCGTTGAATGAGTAACTTTCAAAACAGGTTTGAAATCTGGTTTTTGGTTGAGACAAAAAGCAGTACGTAATTTGTATGCTTGGTGGTGGAAGTCGAAGGATGGAAGTGTAAATGAATAAACGATTAAGGAAACGTCTCGCGGCAGTTCGGAGTTCGGTAGAGTTTGTCGACCTTCGCTCGTAATGCCTGTTCCTGTAATTCAATGCAGGCTTTAGCATTTACTAGAAATGACCACTCATTTTAAAATTAAGTTAGCTAAGCTAAATTATAGGGTTTGTCTATATTGAACTTTGCAACAATTTTACCGATTTTTGAAGAAATAACAGTGATGAAATAATTGTACCTTAGTAAAGGTTTTCTGGACTCTGAGTGCCGTACCGACATTAGAAACTTTAAACTTATATTTATTACATTTAATATAAGTAATAATGAGTATTTACCGTCATAGGTTCACTGAACGCAAAAAGCTCTAGTGTAAACTGTCTAGACTCTGTGTGAGCGCCGTGTCTGCGCTTAGCGGTGTCTGTTGCACGCCGTGATCTGATCACAGCCACTGTGAGTCATCGAGCCACTAGGGTTGCCAACCGTGTCGATATAGACTGACAGCTTCGAGACCATCGTGACATGATAAGTCGATCGCGACGAGGAAAATTCAAAAGAGGACTTTAAATTCTAAGGCCCTTACTAATCAACATGGTGTCAAGTTATTCCTCGGAATAAAATAGGAATAACCATACATTTTGACAGTTTACACTCAGGAATAACTTTATACCAAGTTTATTAGTAAGGCCGTAAATGTGAAAGTAACTCTGTCTATATGTTACTTTTCCACGCCTAAATTACTGAACAGATTGTGATTGATATAGAGATTAACACAGGCAACTTTTTTTAAAATCATCATTAATGATCAATCATGGGGGTTGAAATGAGTGATGAAAAGTGGAAACGAGATAGAAGTATTCAATGAAGACGAATTCGCGGGATACAAGTGGACATCTAATTATCTAGTGAAAGAAAATACGGTTGCGTCCTAAATGCAAAATGAGACTTATTGGAATCCCAAGTTGCTACTAGCGCCGGTTATCCGATATCATTTATGACCAATGATATTTGTATAGGAGATTAAAAAATCAGACACGCACAACGGATACGCTACTGTGAATGCTCCCAGAGTAGTTGGATATCTGCTTGTGAGTCTAATGGGAGGTTCGTGTAGGTCTTATTATTATAGCTTCACAGACACTGCCATAAAAGGGACGTTAGTAACGTCTTTACGCATAAACACGTCTATAAACCTTTTTCATGCCACGGACACTTGAAACTCCATTCAAAAGTCTCGGTATAATTATCTAGACTACACTAGACAGGGTGTATGTGTGTAAGTGCTCATACAAAAGAACGCATCGAGAACTCGAGGGACTTGATTGGCGCGGGGCACGGAGTATCCATTATACGTAGTAATATTATAGGTATTCTGTCTGTGTGACAGAATCAACTATACAGATGTAGGTACATAAGTCGTAGGTAGGTAAGTTCAATAATGATTTCTTGTTTATTTAAATATACAGATGTGTCATGCCTGTTCAATGTGGATGTATGAAGAATATTAATTGAAATTATAATAAGATAGTTTCTTTGTTTATTTTTTTAGATATATTTTCAGGAAGTTGTACTTCCATTCATTTATGTTAGTGCAAGAGGTTGTCGCACTTTGCAGTTCTCTGATGGAGTTTGTTCTTTGAACTGTGTACCTTTTCAAGTAGGTATATAAGTTATATAAGTTCTATATTTTAGAGCAGTTTTCTTGCAGTGTTGCGTTGCAAAGGTTTGAGCTGATCCTTCTGTTTTATAAAGAGTATCTATCTTTGGTCATTACCAAGACTGGCATTGTTTTTCTAATGACCATTTTAATAATGTATTGAGTACAGTAGGGACAAAATAATAGGTCACTTTTGACGTTTCATCAAAATTCAACAACGTGACCTTGTAACGGCGGGCATAAAATAAGAACTGCACAATTGCTTAACTTTTTTCAATTACGTTTACATATTTATTGTAATAATGACCGATACGAGTAATTTTACGATTTGCTTTCACTAATAAACCATTCTAAACATAATAAACAATTTCTGATCTAAAGAACTGAACGTCGTTACAATGTTACGTCAGTCAACCCTTTTTCTTTTTAAACACTAGGGATGTTACTCTAAAAATCGAAAGCTGATAGGATTGTAAGTTGAATCGAATGCAATGATTACTTGTGAAGAAAAATCACCATAAATTTATAACCACGTTGTGATTATAGTAAAACCTAATTATACATATTTATTATTCTTTTAACTAACTATAAAAATACAAAAAAATAACTAAATAGAAAGGTCATTGATGTTGGGTGCAATTTAGGTGGATGTTGCTGGCAACACCAGTGCCTGTCGATGACGCATGTCATGTCGCCATAACATGATGATGACGCAGTCTTTTGTTGTTGTGCGAAGTGACTGTGCGTTTTTGGTGTGCTCTCTGTTATTTTCTTCTGATCCGGCTTTTTCATTGAACTGATCTTACTGACTACGTTTACCTGGCTATAAATTGGACTCCGATTGCTTAACGATTATTAAACAAGAAAAACATTACAGTCTTACTATGTCGAAACGGGGGAAAACTCTAAACAGTCAATCTCGCGAACTAGTGCTGAAATTGTACAATTATTAACAATACTGAACCACCCTTCAGTACTGCTAAAATGATGACTCTGCTACAAACTGCATGTGCAGAAGTCACTACAGAAGACTGGCGAAAAGTCGTGGAGAAGACAAAGAAAATAATTTTACAAGATTTTGAACGAGATGTGAGAATAGACAATATTATTGAAAATGAATTAATAATATCTCTGAGTGCTGACAGCAGTGATGAAGATAGCAGTTCCGATAGTTCAAGTGAATAAAAGCAATTTTTTTGTTAAATTACGTAGGTACTTGTCTTATTTTGCTCCTTTAATTTATGAAAGAAAAAATAATAATGGGACAGGGATTCGCATGATCATTTTTAAAATTCACATATGTTTCAAGTCTGTATCGATTCATTCATTTAATCGATGTTTTTAAGCAGGTCACCTCACTATGAATATAAAACTGACATCTGTCAAAAGTGACCTATTATCTTGTCCCTACTGTAGTTTACAAATTGCAACTTAATGAATCACATACAACCAAATTCTGAATAAAGTAGCAAAACAGTTCCAAATTCCAATATGTACTGAGTTTTATAATAAACTAGCTGCGCTCCCGCGGTGTTACCCGCGGTCCCTCGAGGTTTTTTTTTCAGGATAAAAAGTAGCCTATGTCCTTCCCTGGGATACAACTTTTAACTATGCCAAATTTCAGCTTAATCTGTTGTCAGCGGTTTAGGTGTGAAAGCATAACAAACATACAGACAGACAGAGTTACTTACACATTTTTAATATTAGTATGGATATAATATTTAGGAATTCCGTTATTTATCCTTTCCAATATAATAATTCAATGCTCTCTGAAGAGTTTATGAACAAAACCTTCCTCTATCTGATGTAACAAATCCAATTTGTTTTTAGTTACATTTTGATAAAAAGAAGCAATAAAAACTTAATAGATTTTGATACCCCAATTCAATCTTAGATTAAAGCCTTAGGCAGTTTAACATACCTAAAAAGTAAGTATGACGAACATAAAAAGAGTAGCTAAAAAAACATACCTACTTGTTCAATAGACTTTGAAGAATTGGCCACTAGCTCATACGAACAATACATTAGACTAGAGATGGGTAATGGGTTTAAACCCATTCTTCCCATTCGGGTTATAACCGGGTTGTTTGGGTTTAAACCCGGTTTTAACCCATTATCACCCATTTTGCTGGGTGAAAATGAGTTTTGTTATAAAATGTATAGTAAAAGTAGTGTTATATTTTAACAGACGTGTTGGCCGAATGGGGTTGAGTCACGATTTTCAATCCGAGAGTCGTAGGTTCGAATTCTGGCAGTGCTTATTTATATGCTCATTAAAACGAGCTCTTAACGGTGAAGAAAAACATCGTTAGGAAACCCGCAGCTTAGTCACACCACCGTACCACACGTATTGACGTTGTATTTCCTGTGGATAAGGTCGATTAAGCTGAGAGGATGGTTGGACGAACAATGTCCCAGGCACTACGGCGCGGCCGGGGCGTCCCATTGAGTGCAGGCATAGGTTGCCTCCTGCCGACACTTTGTTTTTTTTTTAAGTGAAAACTTCTTTAACTGCGTTGGGCAATTTGAGTTGGATGAGTAAAACCTTGGATTCGCCTTGTTACGACACCGGCTTAGTACATATCTTGAAATGAATTGTCATTTGTCATCCTAATGGCAATTTAAGTCATGTGAAATGAAGAAAAAAATAGCAATATTTGCAAATTTGGTAATGGCTAATGAAATATCCAAGCAGACGCCACGGTGCGCGATTTTGAAGTGATAACCCTGACAAAACGATAACGCGATCTAATGTACCAGTAGCGCCATCTAGTTCTGTACTCGGTAAACTTTTACGGCAATATTTTTAAATTCATAAAAGCTCATTTTCTAAACGGGTGAAATGTAGAATATAGTAGGTAGTAGTTTAGTGGTGGTGATGGTTGGTTCTGATTTCGAATAAAATGGCAAATAAAATAAGGCATGAACAAATTTTCGTTCAGATTTTTGATGCAACTGTATTCATTTAAATATTATGTTTTAAAAAGTATACAGCATTAAAATCACTAGGTATTATACTTACCTAATTGTTCAAGTTTTCACTTCTGGTCGGCACTTCCAAAGTGCCACTGGTTTTTTTTATTTTCAAAAAAATTTTAGTAACTTTGGTTATTTTATTAAGACGAATCTAACGATAGTTAATTTAAATTAAATGTCGAAAATTCGAAATATAGGTAATTAGGTAGGTACTTACTTAGAACATGTTTATCATTAATTTCAATCATGCAATCATTAAATTCAATAAAAAAATCTAGAGTAGGTACAAAAAGTGGCGGTCAGGTTCATCCATCCACCTGCGGGCGCGCCCGCAGTCTTACGCTGATTACATCCATACTATCCATATCCATACTAATATTATAAATCTGAAAGTAACTCTGTCTGTCTGTCTGTCTGTCTGTTTGTTACGCTTTCACGTCCAAACCGCTGAACAGATTAAGCTGAAATTTGGCATGAATAAAGATGATACCCCTGGGACGGACATAGGCTGCTTTTTTCTTTAAATATTTATAAGGGGGCGTGAAAATAAGGGTTGCAATTTTGTATGGGAAAAAAGTTGAGCGACCCTGGGCGAAGTCATAAAGATGATGGGTGACCGCCACTTTTTGCTCTGTTTTTGCATTGCAGTTTTTTTGTTTTTTTTCTCATTTTGCATGATAAATGATTTTTAAATTAATGATAAACATGTATATTTCCACTCATCAATACATCCGAAATTAAGATTTTTTGATATAAAATACTTACTTTTTCCTTGGCTTTGGTTAGAACGCCATCTATATCACCGAGGTCAAAACTGCTTTTTACTTTTTCTCCTAGGTGGCGTTTCTACTATAGCGGAGTCGACCTCCGCTCCGATACGATCATTTCGAGTTTTGAAAGCTACTCCTGCACTTGAATACTAATAATTTGCAGACGAAGTTGCGCGGGTCAGCTAGTATTAAATAAAACTAAGGAAACCAGGCAGGGACTTCGTTTATTAGTCTTTATTGTCATTAATTACTACTTAAATCGTTTTCACCCGCTCAAACCACCCAGTGGGTGGTTTGAAGTGGGTGATAACTAGGTTATTACCCACCTCAGGGTTTTTACCCGGGTGATTACCCATCTCTGCATTTCAAAGTCAAAGTCAAATAGCATTTATTCAGTAGGACCGCTGGGATCACTTTGAAACGTCTTAAAACTAGGTGATTCTACTCCTGTTCCTTCGCGACCAATACCGTGAAGAATCAGGGCAACAAACACGGTTTGGGGCCTAGCTTTTTTTAGGTGATCCATCTTAGATCAAAACTTAGGCTAATTTCTTAACTAACTTAGTTGTAAAATTAAAAGTAAAGTTAGTAAAATTCAAGAAGCTAAGCAAGATAGCAAAGGCATTGTGCACACATCAGCTGTCGAGGGGCAGAGCGACATCAGGCCACGCGAATTTATCATTAATATAATCACCAATAGAATAGTACGCTTTCTTTATAAGATTATTTTTTATGTAACTTTTAAATCTTCGAATAGGCAATTTAGTGGCATTATCTGGAAGTTTATTATAAAAGAGTACGGTATTTCCCATGAAAGAACCTTTCACTTTTTCTAATCTAAATTCAGGCACACAAAGTTTATCCTTATTTCTAGTATTAATTCTATGCACGTCACTTTTTTTCTTAAAGTCATTTATATATTTATGAGTGTGCAAAAGGATTTCATAAATGTATTGTGAAAATACTGTTAGAATATTAATTTCTTTAAAACGTTGTCTTAGCGAGTCCCGTGGTTTCATATTGTAAATCGCACGGACAGCCCGCTTTTGCAAAACAAAAATATCTTGAATATCGGCTGCTTTACCCCAGAGAAAGATACCGTATGACATCACACTATGGAAGTAACTATAATATACTAGCTTGGCTGTCTCTTCATCAGCCAAACTCCTAATCGTACGAACTGCATATGCAGCGGAGCTAAGTCTACCTGCAAGTCTTTCAATGTGAGGTCCCCACTGCAATTTGGAATCAACAGTCAGCCCTAAGAAAATTGCTGAATCTACAAGATTAAGTGTTTCTCCATTTATCTCAATTTTAGTTGGTTTGTGAACCACGTTAGGCAAAGTGAATTTAATACATTTCGTTTTCTTGGCATTAAGTAAGAGATTATTAGCCGTAAACCATTTTAAAACTAGGGATAGAGACGCATTAACATCATCGTAATTTTCTTTATATCTATCAACTTTAAAAACCAATGAGGTATCATCAGCAAACAGAACAATGTCACACCATGTCTTTCACAAAAGAAGGAAGGTCGTTTATGTATACTAGAAACAAGAAGGGGCCTAATATTGAGCCCTGAGGTACACCCATATCAATTAGTGACCCTGCAGACCTTTCACCACCTACATCAACCTTAAGAACTCTATTGGATAGATAGGAATCGACAAGGTCTATAGCTCGATTATTGACGCCATAGTATTTTAACTTAGAAATCAGAGTCTTATAAATGATTAGACATTAGACTAATGACTAAATAAATGTTCACTTTTTATCTGCTAGTATTTTTCACATAGGAACATATCCCTGTCACAGAATTTTTTACGTTCGCATCAATGAAAAACTTTGAAAAAAATGAAATCTAGTGATAATACTAAAAGATACAAATTAAAAAAAAAGGATTTTGTCTATTTTCTTTTTAATAAATTCTGAAATTTACATAAAAGAGACTTGTCACGGAACCATTCCTTTGTGAAAAGGACTATAGAATAATTTTCATTACAATTCTAAGGCATGGTTGGATGCTGTTAAGCAACCACAATCTTCGTAAGTAGAAGGCAATCAGAGACATAGAGTTGATGTTTGACAGAAAACGAAGACATTATGCTATGTTTACCACTCAAGTATAGCAGCGAGCAGAAGATAGTTTACTACATTTAATTGATGGGATAATTTAAGATCTATAGAGATTTTGTTACTAACTAATTTAACCTAATGAAGTAATGAGTGTTCCTTTTTACCTATTAGAAGTCATGGTTTTTTACTTTTTATAGGTAAGTCATAGAAGTTTCATCAAGCTGTAAATAGAGTCTTAAAATTGACTGTCTGTTTGTTGTACTCACGTGCTACTAGGAAACATACTCAGTATAGTAATAACAGTCAGGGTATACGAAAGGGTGTGCAACGTTTAGGTACTGGTTTTATTTATTCAGTGGAATAAATTGACAGAAACATTATCCATTGATAGTAGAAAATACTCACCAACTATGGATAGTGTGCTGCCCAGGAGACATAATCCGATTCGCACACAAACCGCCCGATTCAGGCTACTCGTCACACGCCGTGAGAAGTAGCTGATGGGGCAATTCCATCGCTGGTCATTAGGCTGCTGCTCATAGGTCACTGTCGTGGGCTGATACACCGCGCTTGTGGGCATTCTGATCGATTTTCGAGTAACGCGTTGTAAAAAGAAAACACTTCACGATCACTATAAATCCACCATTCAAGCACTGTTCACAGATTGCTGGCTGCAATCAATAAAAACCCAGCTAGAAAACAAAGTGGGGTAGGTACATGCACGAAGCTTTGGATAATAAATAAAGTGACTGCGAGCCGAGCGAGACCAAAAGACCAAAAAAACTAATAAAATTAAAATGCGATGCGAAGACGGAAAGCGATTTAAACGAGCGAATCCGACGCACGCGAACGAACGAATGAATGAATATGCATGGGCATGCATCAAATATGTATGAATAAAGTGACATTGACAATTGCCATACACTGTTGTCATTGTTCATTGAACCGATTAACTAGCATGAATTTAAACATATTTTTTAAATTCATGCTAGTTAATTAGCAGAGGTAGGAAATTGGGGACTTTTGATATTTCATTCATGTACCCACAGACCTGAGATATAATTTCTTTAAAATTAAAGTGGGTGTACCCAACGTTCGTACCAATTTTCAGCTTTACGCGAATTATTATTGTAAGCCCCTGTTTTTTTGAGCTAATTTGACCGGGCTATAAGTTCATATTTGACAAGGTGACAATCGATTCATTAGGATCGAATCTAGTAGATAGGTAAACTTTCTTAAAATAAGCTCCTCTATGCTGTTATATTTTAAAATCTTAATGATGTGGTGGGAGATCTTTATGGAGAGCAGGCTGGAGAAATATGAGTTTATGCAGAGTAAGCAGTCAGCTTTTTGAAACAAAAAATAATCTTTATTATACGGTAGTATGTTTGTTTCGTTAAAATGAACTGATATTAGCTACAGAGTGCGGCTAAATATAACTAACAATAAAAATAAAAAATAAATTATTGTGCAAAAATAATATAATGTTTAACATAAATTCAATATTACTTACAGATTACAATACATATTTTATCATAAATTATTAACTAATGTAAAATTAGACTATGTATGTAGCTTACTTATGTATGTATAATAAAGTCTAAAAGGCACTTTTCCTTACAATAAATAATATCATTTTTAGTAGGTATGTAATTTGATAATAATTCACCTTGCTATTGTATGGTACATATAAGAAAAACTGAAACTTCCCAAAGAATATTGAAACAACAACCATAGATTACCAATACCAAATAATAGACAATAATACTTAAATAAATGGGACAGTTTTTTTTTATAATTATCCAATGTAAATAAGGCACCAACAACATAAGTAAATAGGGCTCTTGTTATTTATATAATTATAACCAAGCTACTGGGAAACATTACATGGCTTGAATATTACAGAATTAATTTGTACTGTAAATAAACATACATTCTATAAATAACGCTCTTAGAATGCTATTTTGTACGACAAAATAGTGCCTATTTATTATGCTACCTATAACTTATGCTGGAAATTATAAATTGTATGTTAAAAAGGATGGAAGACCCAATATCTACTGTAATGGATAAGTCACTAAACATAATTAAGCATTAAAATAGTTCTGCAGATTGATTAACCAAACTATAAAGGCATTGAAAGATGCAATTCCCACACATAAGTCAATATAGTGTTGTATAACATATTATGTTATACATTATCATTAAAGTCTAATATTTTATCACAAACATTATAAAGAAATTGTAAAATGTAGCATTGTAATGAGTAAATGGTTTAGAATGTGTAACATAATGTGTGGGATTACACAGAACACATTAAAATGCCTTAAATAAAATGTGCAAAGTGAAAACCAACAACTTCCTTGTATCATTAAATACAATAATGGTATTACTGATTCTGACGAACATGTAAATATTGTGTTCTTATAAACAAACTAAATAAAATAAGCATGAGATATGGGAAGCCAACAACAACATGTCATTTCATTTCGGTCATTATTCAGTCTCATTTGTAGCAGCCAATATTCCACACAACACTTGATACATACTTATCCTAGATGATGTACACATAGACTTGAAAACTACTGAAATGTTTTCACCCTCAACAATCAACATGTTATATACAACCGTAAAATGTAAATAATTGATGTTAAAATGTGTGATATTTCGTATATATTTGTAATACTTATAGATTTTATAGTCAGCTTGCGTGTAAATATAGTTTTAGAAGTTCGATACACCTAAAGCCCTGATTAAAAGGAGACAATACAGGAGATTACAGCATAAGCGAATATTTACAAGCAGTCGATAACACAGGTCAATAGTAACAGGTACATAAGACCTAACATTTTAGCGCGTATGAACACAACAATCACATTTACGCGCACGTCATAAGATGCCCGTTAGTATGCCATTCCCAATAAGATGTATTCTTACTCATAAGCAGTAGTTGTTTAAAAAACTACAATTGTCATGACAATAAAGAGTCAATTGAGCTTAAACTTTTACTAAAAAGGAGTGCGAAAATATGCAATATAAATATACTATTATTCCCTCCTTTGTTTTTTAATTGGTACCAAAGTATCGGGAATGGCAGATCGATAGAAATCATCGTGAGTAAAACGTATGAAGTCACCATCACTCAACAGCAAAGCCAGCGGTCTCGAGCACGGCTTGTTTGAGTTTATCATGGAACTTCTCTTTATTCGGATAGGGGGGTAGGTCGAGTCGGTTGAAGCAGGTGTGGGCTTTGGGAAGCGAATCTGGGGACGCGTCTGGTACAAGATGTAACGTGAATAGTCTCGGAGCCGCGGCGCCAGTTGAACCCTAGAAACAAAACTGGTTTCAATATCATGCAATATCTGCAGCTATAAAGCTCTTCAATGTTTATCAATGACTCAAAAATATGGGTAAAACCAATTGGGTATGGGATTATAAAGAATATCATGATTATCGAGGGGTTGGATCCCCGCGGCGGGACCAATGTTTGTATGATCTACAAATATTTGTCTCGGGTCTGGGTGTTTCTATGTATAATATGTATGTATTTACAAACAAAAAGTATATAAGTAGTATATCAGTCATCTAGTACCCATAACACAAGCTCTGCTTACTTTGAGGCTAGATAATGCTGTGTGAAAAGTGGAGCATTATTTATTTATTTATTATTATTGTGGACTTTTTACCAAACTAAGTACCTACCATGGCAAACTTTAGCTGAATTTCCAAATATTAGATCTTAATCAAACAAACCTGTAAAGCTCGGAAGCCAGCGAGCGGAACCCTCCTGGAGCCGGTTACGAACTGCAGCAAACGCGCTCTCATTTCCGAATCGAACTCCTCAACAATCTCCCAGAACCATCCGACGATCGGCGCATCGGGCGTCACATGCTTCAACCTTGTATGACGCCGCCAATCAGCCGGGTCTAGATCAGCTCGGCCAGCGAGCAAAGGCTGAAGATCGCGAGCTGACAGAGGCCTCAGTAACTGTGCTGGGATGATATCCGCCAATCCACGTTGCAAAGCCAGCCATTGTCTTTCCGCGCCGCGTGTGAAACGATGTGCAACGTATAGACGCACGTAGTCGCGTTTGTTCGCGTCAGTGACGGTTTCGTTAGCTCCGCCCGGCCGCAGTTCCATGCTTCGGACGGCGCCGAAGGAGGAGCATTCGACAGAGAAGGTTGTGTCTATTACGCCCGCGATGCTGTTTTCACTGTGAAGAGAAATAAATATTAAATTAAGTTTATAACACAAAACTTTATAGCAAAAACGTTTTATTACAAAAACGACGACCTCGGTGGCGTGACGAGCAAGTGGTGCAAGTTACATTCTAGGTAAATTTTAGCTAATATTTTGATCCAAGCCTGAGAGAATCTTAGGGTCTATTTCCATCCAACCAAAAAGCAATTTCCGTTTGTTTTAACTTACAGCATCCAAGAGAGTGAGCGGTGTAGCTCAGGGTCAACGTCCTTTATATCGCGCAGTGTAATGGGTCGTCCCAACAGCTGCTTGTAAAAGGGAGCCGTGAACGCAGCGTCCAATTGATGACCGTGAAATAACGCCACGCCGAGTATTCGACCCGCGAAGTGGAAGTACGATAGATGCTCTGGATTCACCTGTGGATTGCAACCGTTAGTTTACTTTCAAGATTAAACCTAACAAAGTCAAAGTCAAAAAGCATTTATTCAGACCGCTGGGATCACTTTGAATCGTCTTAAAACTAGGTAATTTTACTCCTGAACCTGCATTAAGTAAACAAGGAAGTCTTCATATAATTCAGGTTGAAAGTATAAAAGTTAAATTGTCACTCACAGATTTATTTATAGTCATTACATTAAGTATACTTTCATGTTTTATCCTAAATAAAAAAAAAAGTGCGAGTCGGACTCAAGCACGAAGGGGTCAGTACCATTATCTATAAAAACGGCGAAAAAATCACGTTTGTTGTATGGCCCCTTAAATATTTATTTTATTTTATTCTGTTTATTAGTATTTGTTGTTATAGCGGCAACAGAAATACATCATCTGTGAAAATTTCAACTGTCACGGTTCATGAGATACAGCCTGGTGACAGACGGACAGACAGACTGTTTTAGTAATAGGGTTCCCGTTTTACCCTTTGGGTACGGAACCCTATAAAACCAATGTCATATCATATAGAGGCTGCTCTGGAAAATTGCCGACAAGGTTAAACTAAACGAATAATGTCGGTAATCAGAGTCACTAACCTCAACTTAAACCATTGCTAAGTAACGGTTTTATATGGAAAACCTTAAGAACCTTACCCCTGAATCACAATTAATCTGCAACGCGTATCTATCATCCCCCGCGTTCGCGTACTGAAACAGTCCATAGTGCGGGTTGAACAGTTCCCTGCCCAGGAGATGAAGCCACTCGCGCGCGACTCCGCCGTAGTCCAAGCCTTCCTCGCCGCGAAACTTCACGAGTAGTCTCTTGCGTAGTTCCTTGCCACGGAGCTTCATCACAAGCCGGTACGATTCTTCTAGCACTTCGTTGCGTGATATCTGGATATGATAGGAAATTAAAGTTATGGTAATAGTTTTAGTACAAGAAAAGTACGTGAGTGCACGGCGTGTTTACGTACGTGAGTGTTTCTTGTACTCGGTTGGAACGAAGTTTCAACTTTGACATTTGGCATTTGTCAAATAAATTATTTATTTAAATCCTAGAAACGCTCTTCCGTTGTAACAATGTAACAATCTAGAGACTGCTTCGCGACTTCGCACTTTTGACGTTTTGACATATACATATTATACATGTGTCCCATCCAGCCCCCATCCGATACCGTCCGATAAGGAACTTCGTTCCAAAACCAAATTAGTATACTCTTTAGTTGATTGAAACCATGGCGCAATTATATCATCTCCTAACAGACGCAATGCAATCTAAATGATAGTGGGTTTCAGCTGTTGTCAAGCAACCAGATTGTATCATCTTTAGAGATATATTTTATTACAGGATTTTATCGCGTATTACCTTTATTATTTCCCCGACGTTTCCGCTGTATTGACCACGGTTGTTGCAATACAGCCGAAACGTCGGGAAATAATAAAGGTACTACGCGATAAAATCCTGTAATAAAATATATCTCTAAAGATGAATTGTGATCGCGAAAGTTTAAGAAAGACAGATTGTATCAAACTGACAGACGAACTTTGTTATTAATATGGATCTTTTAAACGAAAACTATTGCCATTTCTTTTAACAGGTGAGTTATAAGAGAGGAAACAGTCACTAAAGCCCCGCTAATATGACAGATGTTATGAATAACGTGGTAGCACTCAGTCACCACAACGACACTATAATGTCATAATTGTAGTACAAAATTTAAATTTTTATGTTCAACTAGTAAAAGTTGTAAGTTACCTCTATTCGACAGTGTCCAGTTTGAGGTTGCAACGCCTGTAGCTCTGCTCTAAGCACCCTCGCTTTAGCAGCGAGGTCTCGTTTGTATTTAGGTAGTGCGTCGACGTCGTTCGGCTCGGATACCGCGGGCGTGGCGGGCGCTGTGCTTGCCACTGCTGGCGTTTCGGGTGGAGTCTGGAATGGATGTATTGTAATTGAATCAAAAAAGCAGTCTGATATCAAACATAGATAGATGTTTTTCAGGGACACTTAGTCGAAGGCATATTACTATACAATTTCACGCCGTGAGTAGACAGTAGGACTGTCTACTCACGGCGTGAAATTGTATAGAGGCTGAATAGAAATAAGTGGCAGGACGTATCACCGCTATTCTCTCGCTCGTTGAGACGGCCCTTTACATGACTTTTCGATAATTCACAGTTTCAATCTTGCCCTAAAGTAGTACTAAAAAAAAAAAACTAAGTATGCATAGCTCAGACAAACTAGAATGGACGAGTTATTGACAGAATTCCTCTTTCAACATTTTCAGCTGGTTTTTGCGGGGGACGAGGTACCACACGAACGCATTTCACACACACTTATGTATAAAAAATGACAATACACCCTCATTTTTACGCACACACTTGCGAGTTTCGTATATGACGTACGTAATACTACAAGACACACATGATTCGGAATCGTGTACATTTTGGCAGAGGGGAAATACAAGGTAAAGGCGCATAGTGAACTTTTGAAATTGAAAATATTTGTAGTTTGTTAGACATTTGACATTAAAAAAAAAAAATATTGTGTCACAATTTAAATTTTTCAAATACTTACGAATCTGGTAGCTAATGCAAGTCGAGGGTCAGTGAACTGCGTGGTCCTATTAGTATGGTCTACAAAGTAGGGTCGTCCGGACGGCGCGTGCCGCATTTCCCATCCAGCCGGCAAAGGGCCGGCGGCCGCGGCACAGTGTCGCAAGTGTTGCGGCACGCGCGGATCGTGCCATGTGGAGGCCCCCGTCGCTGTGTTGTAGAAGTAAACTTGCCCTTGCGCTGTTGTTCGCATTTCTGGGGAAAAATATTAAGTTGTTAGGCGTGTCTAGGCAGAGTTAACGAAGGTGAGGCTTAGGTCACTGAGACCAAATTGGTGACAATTTCGTTCTAAGACTAAGGGACTCAAGAGGCAAAAAATATGAAATATAAATTTGTTTAAGGGGGGTGTGTATGGGACAGCTTGAAGGTTAGTATTTAATAAAAGATAAGATAAGATAAAGTAGTTTATTGTGTGTGTGATATTTGGACCAAATTGGTGACATTTTAATTCAAAGGCTAAATAGATCAATTGAAGTTATGCATTGTAATCATAGTATAATACATATTATTGTATATTATTATTTAATATATATGTATATAATATTTTACTTCCTAGGCATTTTGGAAATAAGACTTTCTGATCAGGAAGGGTTCTGTGCAGTTGTAAAACTAAACTACACTTTAATATCACTAGCAACTGAGCACAGTTTCTTATTTCACCTTAAATTGTTGATCAGGAAGATTGTTTATAATATTATTCTACAAAAGTATATATAGGATGACCTGACCCCATCTATACATACTCTTGTAGAATAATATTATAAATCTTTCTGCTTTGGTCAAGAAAGTCTCAGAATCTATAACATTAATCTCAAAGATATTTACCGTATCCAGGCGGTAAGTCAGTAGCGGCGATAGGTGGCGGATGTACGGGTGAGACAGGTGTGACCGTCGTGGGGGTCGGAGGCGCGACTGGCTGACGGGATCTCACGGCTGTCTGAGGCTGGGGCTCGGGCCTGGAAATATGTTAATATAACTACGTTTTAAAAATAAACAAAAAAAAAATTATGCATTTTTATTCACCTGTTAAGTTTACCGAGTACAGAACTAGATGGCTGTACTGGTAGGTATCGGTAAGCAGTCACGTGACTCGCACGTGACCCGTGAGGCGAATCCAAGAATTTATTCTCATCTCATCAAAAATGCCCAACGTTTTTGAAGTTTTCACTTCAAAAATGTTGGTGTCGACATGCCTGTCGGTGCCTGGCAAAAATTGGTTTCGGTGTAGCTCAGTGTATTTAAATGTTATAGCCCTAATATGTTGCAACATGAAACTTAGTATCTACTTAAAACGCAATTAGTTTTATTCGATGCTAGTATTCTAATAAGGCCATGGGCTTGCCATATAGTTATCACGTATGTAATGCTAGCTTCTGCAAAATATGGGCATGCGCCAAATATGTATTTGAACGTGCCTCTAATATTCTCAAAAGGATCTTGAATGATTGGCGATACAGTCATGATACTGCTTTGTATTGTTTATTCAAAAAGCTTATTACTACTTTAGACACTAATAACGGAATATTTTTAATGATAGAGACTTTTCCGATATTTCAGGTCCTACACCAGTACTCTCCAACGGTGAAGGAAAACATCGTAAGGAAACCGGCATGTCGTAGAACCTAAAAAGTTCGAAAACATGTGTCAAGTGCACGAAAGGAGCCTCTTTGAGGCGCACTTAAAATCCTTTCACCACACTGGTTCGAAAGAACTCGTGACACGATAAGAAACAGAAGAATTTCGTACCATGACATATGATAATAAATGTTACTTTCCTGCTTAAAACAGGTTACGGTACGAAAACTTTGAAATTCAGATTATGAACCTAAACTGGATAGCACCCAAACTCAATTGTTTATGAGGATGGTACGGCTCCAGGTCATTGCAAGTGGGTAGATCTATTAGGAGACGAAACTATCTACCCTCTCTTGTAAGTCTTTTATTGAGCATTGTTGCACTACTTTGCTACTAACCTGAGCGATATGGAAGTGGCGTGGGCTTCAGCATCAGACAGCAAGGCAGGAGAGCTTGGCGAGGGAGAAATGGGTGTCGAGGGAGAGAGGGCAGGCGCCGGAGAAGATGGCGGCGTTGAATGTGTTGGAGAAGAAACTGAGTCGTCGGCAGTCGGCCGGTCCCACTGTGTGCGGCGTTTCGCATGGTTCACGTAGTATGGCCTGGAAGATAATGTAATAATGATAAACAGATATAATCAATCTTTGTGCCAAATTCCATCCAAATCCATTAGTGGTTTTTGTGTTAAAGTAACAGATATCCATACATCCACTGATCCTCACAAGCTTATCCATTTATGTTAGCAGGATCAAGAATCCATAAAGAAATGGAAGCGGTAATCTTGACCCCTTTCATCATCATCATCATCATCAGCCTATGGCAGTCCACTGCTGGACATAGGCCTCCCCTAGTGCGCGCCATTGCGCCCTGTCCTCAGCTCGACGCATCCAGCTTCTGCCGGCAGCCTTTCGCAGATCGTCACTCCACCTGGCCGGAGGGCGTCCTACACTACGTTTGCCAAGTCGCGGTCTCCACTCAAGAACTCGTTTACCCCAACGGTTATCGGTTCTTCGGCAGATATGGCCAGCCCACTGCCACTTCAGCTTGCTGATTCTCTGAGCTATGTCGACAACTTTGGTTCTATGTCGGATAGTCTCGTTGCGGATTCTATCCTTCAGAGAAACTCCGAGCATAGCTCGTTCCATAGCTCGCTGAGCGACTTTAAACTGGTGGACTAGCCGTACTGTGAGTGTCCACGTTTCGGCTCCGTATGTCATGACAGGTAGGACGCACTGATTGAAAACTTTTGTTTTCAAACACTGTGGTATAGGTGACGAGAAAACTCGACGTAGTTTTCCGAATGCTGCCCAGCCCAGCTGAATCCTCCTCTTGGCCTCCTTCTCAAAGTTGCTTCTACCTAACTGCAAAATCTGCCCAAGGTATGTGTACTGCGAAACAACTTCAAGAGGGTGACCATTAACAGCGACAGGTCTCGGATCAATTCGGTCATTGACCATGACTTTGGTCTTATCCAGATTCATGCCGAGACCTATCGACCCCTTTGACAGAGCGCAATGACTGCATAGATTTTTTTGCCTCCACATCTGCTAAGACATGCAGGAAGCCGTCGCTGAAGATGGCAAGGAATGCGATAAGGGGATGAGTTTTCCCAGAAGTCCATAATAATACTGAACTAATATTTGTTTAATTTTGATTAGTAGACAATTTTGTATTAAACTGCGCAGTCACAGCTAACTTCACAAATGCTAAGATCTGTTCAGCGCACTGTATTCACAAAAGTTTTGATAATATTTAATATTCACCTGCCACCAGTGAATCTCTCCTCCCAATGCTGCGGCAGTGGTAACTGTGTGTTGTTTGTCGAGTTAACCGGAGGTTCTCTCGGCGCCCTAACTTCGCCCGCCGGCCCGACCACCGCTAGGGGACTGCCTTCGCCGGCCGCCGACGCGGGCTCGCCTCTAGAACCATCTCTCGAGAGAAGGGACACTATCACTTGGCCTCTGCCACTTATAGACTCGCCTGTACCGTCATCGCGAAGCTCTAGGCATTGATCTAAAAATAGATAGAAAGTTATTTGTCTGTCAATTATTAATATCTAAGGACTATGGAGTCTTTTTACAGGCATGCATAGGGCTGAAGCTACTATATGTGTATAGTCTTTTGACAATTTTGATTAAGTTATATTGATATTATTAGGAGCCTGTAATGGTGATCAACAGATTACATACTTTCTTATAAGAGAAACAGTGTTAAATGTAAGCAAACTAAAAAGAAACTAAGGTACAACAAAACTAAAAATACTTTTAGTAAGAGATATACAATATTTTCTTTAAAATCTTCATATTGTCCATCTTTACATTTATCACAACATGTTTCCAGCTAGGCTACAAATTCCTATCTCGTTGGAAGCTTCATAAAACAACAAACACTTACATCCTGTGTCTTTCAGCTTGTGTACAGTAGATGGTTGAATACGAACACAGCCAAGAAAGCCAGAGCCCTGCCTTTTATGAACTTTTCGTTGATTCCATACACTGGAAATAAAAAAAATGAATAAGAAAAATAAAAATGAATGAGGAATCCCGCGGCAGGGATCGAACCCGCAACCTTTTGCGTTACAGGCAGACCTTCGCCTGCTGCGCCACAGAGGATAAGGTGTTTTCCGCATACAATTTTTGTTGTTATAATGGAAATAAATCAATTGAATTGAATATCACCTATAAGGCTTTTCATGTTTAAAAATAATCTGAATGAATAGTGAATCTAGTAGGCTGGCTATTTATTATTCAAAGAAAACAACTATACAATTCATACTACTGATGAAATCCTTTGTATTTTAAATACAAAAGACTACTAAAAGTATTGATAAATGCAAATTTTAGGTCATTGAATACATATCGGAGTAATAATGACTAGTTTCATCAATTTATTGCTCAAGTATGAAAGAGTATAATTACATACTGCAACAGATGAAAATTGCTTTCAACTTTTGATGGCTTGTTTGCAAAATAATGTGTTTTCAAGACAAAACATTAAAGACAACAAAGCATAATGCAATTCATTCATATATTAAAATTTAAAACACTTCAAAGCTAGTAGGACCTATGATAATGTCAGTACTTTATTATTTTGAAAACCAAAATAGTGTATGTAATAATAAAACAGAATAACATACCTTATTGTTATCCCATCACCTTTGGTCAGATATAAATCATAGTGTGTATTCCATTTAGGGTCAAGTGTAGCTTTTACAGCATTGGTTGAATAGACCTGCCCACTCCCATCGACTGAGATTTTGGCGAAAGGATCCGGTAAACCTGTTGAAAATAGTATCATCACATTTTTATGTCATTACACCACTGGAACAACAAGTGCTTGCCTTGCCAGTTTCACCTTGAGATCAAACTAATTATAATAATCACATCAAACAATACAAATATACTTACGAAATATATCCTTCCGGACTAGGTTTCTCGCGCACAGAACTAAAAACAAGACAAGATTTTTAAAGAAATGGAATGTGATGCAAAATTGAAACTTTGAAAGCAAAATATTCACAACAAATTGAACAGTTCAAGGAAGGTTACTCACTGGTCAATCTTATTTTTTGAGCACCGTATTTTCGATTAGGTATAGGAGTGGTCATTTTATTCTGAGTCTAGAGATACATCGGAATAAAACTGTGTGAAACTTATTTTACACACGATTTTCACGTAAACTTTCAACCACCATTTTCAAATGAATGAATGTATTTAATAAAGATGAAGAACGAAACAATTCAACGACAACTTGGAGACATTCTCGACTTTGATACTGAATTTGAAATTATTGTCCAGGCAAGTTAGGAGAAAAGCGTGATCGTACTGTATTTACCCCTTTGTAACAAAGAACTCAGTGATTTACGCTACATTCGAGTGAAAGTCCGTCCGCTCCGCTTCATAGAGATATCTTCACCCCGCCCGCGCCCGTGTGCGTCAGAGTAATATTGTTCTGTGGTGCAGGCAGAATATACCGAGTGAGTTTACCAGTCTATTTTTTTTCAAAAATAGGTACTTACACTTCTTTCAACGGATCTAGGCATTCGTGAAGTTAGCCATTTGGTTTGTCTGCGCAGTGACCGCTTCTTCATACAAAATTCTATTCTGCGTGCGCATCGAACTTCACGAATGCCTAGATCCGTTGCACAGATTATTATATGTGATCCGTTGGGCGAACTGTACCTACCTACATAATTACCTGCCTAACATAGTTGGTAGGTCGTTGTACGTTCCTTACACAAGGTACAAGGTTTGTTGGTACACAAGGTTCTACGTCGTGTAGGCAGTCCTAATAGACTGGAAGCGTAGGTGATCATTATATTTAAAACTAATTCCGCCCGCGCCTTTACTAGCCTACTACCTATTGGTAAGATGCGATTCAGCTAAGTATCTTATCCATCCACCCAGGTTGGTAGATACTTATCTACTTAACGTAGACGTACCTTTGTTCTAATATACACATACATAATTGGTAGGTATAGAATAGACAAACAAACCTTTATCTTTGAGCGACAAATTTCGATAGCGCATTATCCAAAATAAACAAAACAATAGGTAAGTACGTACTGATATACCCACAAACATTAGCCGTTAAAAATGCCCAGCCCCAGTTGCTTAAATCTTAAATTTTTTAATTCACCTGTAACTATGTAGGTAGGTACTCTACCTACTATAAATGTTCCTCTTTGATTTACTAAAGACAGCTGAGTCAGCTGTCCGCCAAGTCGGGGATACAATACAGCACTTTTCTTATGTAGTTAAGAAAGGGTCTTATGTAGTTAAGAAGGCAAAAACATGATTGCCGGTCTTATATCTTTTAGAAGGAAATTAAACTATGGCGCCAATTATTATTGTCCATGGTGGTGCTGGAGATATACCACAAAATCGCGTTCAAGGAAAGCTTGATGGAGTGAAAGTAGCAGTCAGGGAAGGCTACCAGCGTCTACTCAAAGGAGGAAATGCACTTGATGCTGTTGAAGCTGCGGTAGTATCAATGGAGTTGGATGAAAACTTTAATGCAGGTCAAAACAAATGAATATTATTGTAATCAAATCTTTATTCTACACACAGATTAATTTTCAAGTTGGCGTTTATAATTGCATGTAACTAGATGCCTACTTAAATTTACTTACGTACCATTTTCCTCTGCAGGATATGGGTCTGTCTTAAACCTAAACGGTGAAGTGGAAATGGAGGCTAGTATAATGAGCGGTGCGAACTTAGACGTGGGAGCTGTCACATTGGTTAAAGACTTCCTTCATCCAATAAGCATCGCACGTAGAGTTCTAACAGATTCTCCACATTCATTATTAGGAGCGGATGGAGCTAAACTATTCGCCTTGGAAAAGGTATTAGAGAACTAAGTTTGTTCTTTTCCTATGTCTTTTTTAATCGGGTTTAAGAAACCCTTTCTCTAGTTTCTTACTTTTGAACCACTGGACCCTAACGTACCGACCTTAGTAATATAACAACGTTTTATTTTACAGGGGTTTCCAACCGTGCCTCAAGAATCTTTGATAAGTCCTAATGCTAAACATGCTCTTGAGCAATTTTTGAAACACAGGGAATTCGGTAGGACTGAAATTGGAGCCTGTGATGTAAGTTATAATAATTTGCTTAGACTCATCTATTTTCTGAAAGTTTTGAAGTCTAGGTACTTAGGTAGATATGTCACTGGCAGTGACTAAGTAGGTAAGTACATACTTATTTAACATTTCACTGCTTCTGATTGACCCAAAATTTCTATGTCACAGAATACCAGCGCAATAGTTTGCCTTTGCATAATATTGCTCATGCTGAGTGGTGATCTTTTTATTGTCACAGTATTGTTAAATACGTTTTTAGTTTTAATTATGCTTTGTATTTTTTGTGACACAAAATAAACCTTCTTTTATTTATTTAATTATACCTACATTATTTAGATGGGTATTGGAACAGTTGGAGCTGTTGCTGTGGATGCTCAAGGTCACGTTGCTGTAGCTACCAGCACTGGTGGTATGAGTGGAAAAGCAGTTGGTCGTATTGGTGACACACCCCAGATTGGGAGTGGAACATACGCTGATGATAACATCGGTGGCGTATCTACGACAGGTAAATACACAGAAGAGATAATTAAGCCAACTTAACGCAAAAGGACAACTCTTGAACTAAGAGTTATTTATCAAAACGGATTGATGAATGTTAGCATTACTTTAGTATCTTAAAGTAATTTTGTGTTACGTCAACCATTTAACCAATCATCCTTTGCTTTTAGGACACGGAGAGACTATTTTGAAATATTGCCTGGCACATGCTATCATTAAAATTATGGAATCTGGCGTTGATGCTAACACTGCAACCACAAACGCTGTGAATGGTATGTTTTACTCGAATTATTTTCGCCAACATACCTATCTACTTAACGTGGCGTTGTACGTAACGATATTTTGTGAATTTGTATTTCGTTTTAGGTATGACAAAACGTCTGCGTAATACAGCCGGCGCAATAACTTTGTCTAAAACCGGAGATGTTGGGGTACATTTCAGCTCAAAGCGGATGTCTTGGGCTTATGTGAAAGATGCTAAAATATTCTACGGGATCGAACAAGGAGAAGTACTTGAGGATGTATATTAATATTATTACGCCTTTTTGTATTACCTATTAAACGCATTTCTTTGTTTTGTATCTCTATTCTTTTTACTTGAAAACAGACCGAGGTAATATAAAATAACCAAAACAGAAGTCATTCAAAAATCTAAATATTGTTTTGTGTTCCTGAAAAAACTTATTTATTTGAAATTAAGCTCTAAATATTAAGTGCGTACGTTTTCATGAATGTGTGTGTAGCACGACCGGTATGTCAGATTCAATTCCATTCGTTCAATGAGATAACATAGAGATTGACTCTATGGAGATTAAGATAACTGAACAAAGAACGATAGATCGGTTTGAAATTTGACTTTGGCATAAAAATGTAAATGACATTGACATTGACAACGCGATTAGATCATTCATTCATTTTGGAATAGTCTTCGTTTCGTTTCGTTACTTGTGACTTTTTTGTGGATGTGCGATTATTTCAAAAATCTTTGGAAAGAAAGAAAAGAGGAATATTTCTTAGTTATACGAATAAATTGATGTGTGTGGTGATTATTGAAATCTTGCAACCATGTTGATGAACGCCAATATACCGATAAGATTCAAACAAGTGGAGTTGCAATACTTCAATTGGTTGTATGGTGTCGCACCTTGTTTCCCTGTAAATTCTTCAAAAATTAATATTATCAGCGATCCTAAGAAGTTTTACGATACTTTGTGTGAGAGATTTCGTAATGCAAACCGAAGAATATCAATAGCAAGTCTATACATTGGTACAGGTAATTTGGAGAAGAGGCTATTGCAGGGTACCAAAGAAAATTTATTGATGAATAAAAACTTAAAGTTGGATATTTTACTTGACTATCAAAGAGGAACCCGTGGGGAGGTGAATTCAGTGACATTATTGCAGGACTTCATAAATGGCTTTGAACAGTGTCGAGTAAGTTTGTATCAGACACCTCGTTTGCAAGGCTCTTGGTCAAAGGCATTACCTTCCCGATATAATGAAATAGTTGGCCTGCAACACATGAAGTTATACATAGCAGATGACTCTGTATTGTTAAGTGGAGCCAATTGTTCCAATGATTATTTTGGTCAGCGCCAGGATCGATATATTGAAATAGAGGATGCTGATCTTGCTAACTTTTACAAAGAACTTATAGGTATGAAGACTCTGTAAGTTATTCTTATGATTTTTTTATTTTAATTCCTTTTATAAAATTGAAACCATATTATTTTAAATCCTATTTATTGGTGTGTAAAACAAGAGTTTTTAAAGTATATACTGTTATTTTATTATAAAGCTGGTTATCTTTTTTTATTTAACTTATTAAAATAAAATAATATTACAGCATTGTACAAATTGTAATTATGATTTTTCAGATGAAGTAAGTGCCTTTAGTAAAACCTGTGTCAAAGATGGAATACTTAGCAATAAGGCTGAAAGCAGAGAATTGCTTACCAAAGATATTAATAATAGAATATTAAATCTTATTTACAAATGGAAGGAGCTACAGCTCTCCAAATTATCTAGATTAGATAGTAAAGAAGGTAAGATATCACTACTAACCTTGCTGCAATCTATACACACTTGCACACTGGTGCACTCACACGTACATGTGTTTGCACGTTAAAGCATACTGATATAAACACAAGCACACACTTATAAATAAATAAATAATGCTGGACATTTGTAATCATGCTCATGATTTTGTAGTTAGGCAACTACAAAACTGTGTGATGAATAGCGGTTAGGTACTAGGCCTTACCCCAGCAGTGGGTGTTACTGGCTGTTTAGATAGATAAGTATTAATGTTAGTAGAATTTCAATAACCTCTAGCTATAACTGTATACAATCTGGTAAAGGTTGCTGGGAGCCGTTGGGTGCAGGCTGCACAAGATCGAACGCTGTGGAAATCGATGGGGGAGGCCTATGTTCAGCAGTGGACACTAGATAGCTGACATGATGATGATGATGATAACTATATAAATAACCTATATCCTCTATTTAACAGTATCCAACAATGATACATGGGTGTTTCCACTTATCCAAATGGGAGAGTTCAACATCACACAGGATGAAGAAGTCACCAACCATTTCCTGGCTTCGGTACCCAAGGGTTCCTACATAAGACTTGCCACAGGGTACTTCAACCTGACGGACAATTATGCAAAGACTTTGCTAAGCAATTGTAAGGCAAATATAAGCCTACTGATGGCCCATCCTAATGTAAGTTATTTTCATTCACGAACCTTAAGATACTTACTCACCTACCCGTTGGACAGACACAGTCAAGAAACTCACCGGCCTACCAATACCTAAAGCTCTAAAGGCTGCCGAAGACAGGGAGAAATGGAAAGGCATGATGCATCGAGTAATCAACCAGTCCAGACTAGACACGACCTTCAGCAATGAAGATAACGACTAAGAAGAAGATACTTACGGAACTGTTATTAGTCCCTATAACAGAAAAAAATATATGATTAAAAATACATAATTGACATTTAATCTAAGGCCTAAATAAAATATATTTATATAATTTTTTTATAATGCAATATGTATTTTAATTTCAGGCGAATGGATTCCTTGGAGCTTCAGGCCCAGCTGGTGGTATTCCACATGCATATTCATTGATTGCAAGAAAGTAGGTAGCATTTTTATTACATAGGTACTTGTGAAATTACTAGCTCTCACAATTGGTTTTGCCCACATAGTAAAGCGAAACCCATGAAATAAGTTCTGTAATTGGATGAGGATGGCAATTTCTTGGTTATATGTTTGGTTTAAATAACTAGGCTCGAAACTGTTTTCTGTTCCCACTCCAGACCCAATGGTAAGCCAGTAATACTGGTTTTCAGATAAGTCCTTATTTATAGTAGTCTCAGCATTCTCCTTGTCAAAACAACCTTCAAAAGAATTGGCTTCCTTTAATGTTATTGATACAGGGGCCGCGTTCCCTTTTTCGTTCGTTTGATGAATATTCGGATGCTTCCCACCACGATTTCTGACTTCAAGGGCCAATTTTTTAAACGTTAAAACACGGTCCTAACCTAGGACCAAATATTCCAAACCGAAAAATTGGCCCTTGAAGTCAGAAATCGTGGTGGGAAGCATCCGAATATTCATCAAACGAACGAAAAAGGGAACGCGAATACGGCCCCTGGTCTTTAAAAATACTAGGTACAAAGCCATGTTTCTTGTTTTTCAGGTTTTGGGAGAAAGTGGTAGACACTAACCAAACCAGCAGACTGCAGATGATGGAGTATGAGAGACCTGGGTGGACCTTCCATGCTAAGGGCATGTGGTGAGTAGTTCTATAGAACCAGTGTAGTCAAAAAATTTAAGCATACATTTTAAAATGCATCCCAAAATGACACCCGGGCGTGATTTGAACCCAACCCACACATAACTAGAATAGAATAGAATACAATAAAGTTTTATTTTCTCCAAATCATATACAACAGTTACACAATAAGTACTTAAATCTACACAATGTTATGTGGGTGAAAATACGGCTACCCCTCAGCATTTGCTCCAACAGCTCGAGAGTGTTGGAGCGCTGGTTTTCAGTGGCGCCATACCCGTTGTGGCGCAGCACTTGCTGCGTCACGCGTCTTATTGCATAATTATCTTATTAGTTAATAAACAAACGTTAACTGTGTCCAAGTTAACTGTGTCCCCAAGCCGCAGTAAACAGTCTCTCAGTTTTTATGTATTCCAGCCCCCTTAGCACAGCAATTGTCTTTGTACCAGAGAATAGGTAAAAATGACAGTAATGACATTAGAGTGAGGATATAACAGGTAGAGTGAATATTTATCCACACTCTTATGTCACATCTTTTCTCCGGTACAAAGACAAACGCTGTGCTAAGGAGCTGATTCTTTGAAGATGTCTAGGGGTAGTCAGAGGCATGTGCAAATACATATTTGATACATGCCCACATGATAGGTCATCGCTGCCATAATCCATACTTCCATACTAATATTATAAATGTGAAAGTAACTCTGTCTGTCTGTTTGTTACGCTTTCACGCCCAAACCGCTAAACAGATTAAGCTGAAATTTGGCATAGTTAAAAGGTTATATCCCAGCGAAGGACATAGGCTCCTTTTTATCCCGAAAAAATCCCGAAGGACCGCGGGTCACACCGCGGGAGCGCAGCTAGTCAAAAATCAAATCAAGTCCACATCTTTTAGCAGTAGGCAGGCACTTACTGTTTTCGTAGTAGTGAAATTCTCTCGTTTATGTTGTAGGTACTACCCACCAGGCAGCGGGGTCCCATGGGCGACTGTAGTGGGATCCGCGAATCTCGGCGAGCGCTCCGTTCGTCGAGATTTGGAGGCGCAAGCGGCTATTTTCACCGCTTCGCCGGAGTTACAGGTGCTTATAATTTATAGAGAAAAATAGTTTAGAATAGGTTTCTTTTCAATATGACTGGTAGGACGTGGCAAGGGACCGTGACAGGTGGAAGCAATTTGGGGGGGGGGGGAAATTAAAGGTTAATTGTAAAAAAAAAAGTTTTATTTCCTACACCAAATACAACACAGTCACAGATACAGGGTAATTTCTCATTGTGTGAAAAGAAAGCTAGGCCTCAAATCGTGTTTGCTGCCTTCATTGAAATTGATGTAAATGTTTTTTGTTCCCAACATATTTTTGTAAATTCCAGGAGAGACTTCATAAGGAAGTGACGTTACTGCACGACCACGCCACGGAGTCAAGCGAAGAGCTTCAGAAGCGAGAGACGCCGCTTTGGGTCAAAGCCACTGTCGGCCTCTTCAGGACTTACTTCTAATATTCAGCTTTCAACCCTGAACTCGATTTCGTCTACTTGCTACACTATTCTTTTTCCTAGTTCTACGAGTGCTATTGGAACGTATTTTCACGAATTCGGTTACAATGCGAAACCGCGTAGACCCACACCTATTCGCTTCACCTAATTAGTACTCAAACAGATTTAAATTTTATTGCAAATTTTACGAGACCAAATCAAATAACCCTCTTCCGAGGCTAAAATAAAACAGGTTCACGACTGTATCCCCAAGGTGCGGTAGACATTATCTCAGATCTTTTTATGTTACTTATTCCAGATACTTTGAAGATGTCTAAGGGGGGTAGTCAGAGGCATGTCCAAACACATATTTGATACATGCCCACATCTTGCAGAAGTTAGTAAAAAGTTAGGCTAAAATAGTAGCATTATTTTGCTGAGTTACTTGAACTATGATATGGACTTAGGTTTTCGTTGGCAAGGACGTAAGTTCTGCGCTTTGCGCTACTAAGCAACTCTTGAATTGAAAGTAGGTATTAAACCTTATTCCATAATGGTCGTGGTTTAGTCATGAATTATTAGTCAAATTACCAGTTACCAATTACATATAATTATAATGTAGCTTTCTATACCTTGTAGTATTTCATCTAGTCAATCAATTGATTGACATTGTTATTAATTTATTCTGTTATGATTAAAAATAATGACGAAATAAAAGTTAAAAAATAAATTGTGTTTCCTTACGTAAATCAAACACAGCAACTTTCAATATTTTTTTTTAATTATTCTCATTCTTCATTATAATCACATAATTATAGTTATTCCGATTCATACTTAAAATAATTTTCAAATAAATTAAATGAAACACTGCAATAATTTATACAAAAAATCAGTCATTTTGTGACGCTATTTGATTAGAATTAAAGTTTAAAAATCAAACTAACGTTATAATAATAGGAATCAGGCACATTATTAATAAACTATTAGCTAGTGCAGCGAGTTATTAATTATTACAAGTTAGAGGACAATCAAATGGACCAAACTAGTGGTGAATGGAAATGGACGAATTCACATTACACACAAAATACAATCAAATTTTAGTAATCAATTGATCCCATAAAATAAAACACTCACTTTTGAGCATAATCATATCTGATTAAAAATAATAATTGCGATTGAGCAATTTTCTTACATAACAATCACTTTTAAAATCATCTATTGAGGCATACTTAAAGTATTCGATTCGTAATGAGCAAAAATGGAGCTATGAAGTTCACAACAATTGAAATTGAAAACAGGAAAGAAGAAACACCATCCACTAATGGTTCCAGACAGGTTTACACTAATCTTTGGTGCGGTGGGCATCACTACGCCAGCCCGCGGCCCAGCGCGACGCTACGTCCTGTTATTAAAGCGATTACTTATTATTGTATTATCCTTAAGATTAAGCCGCGCTCGGCCGCGCCGCTGTCCACAGGGAACATATTGTGTTGTGTCGCGGTAGCGCCTTCATCCTAACACTACGGACGCTGATAGGTACAAAAATAGTTCACCTATTCAATATAATTATTACTACTTAACAATTAAGTATCGCGAGAAGGCCTCAGCGTACGGAACGTGCGAGGCAGGGATACACTGTAAACACTGCGAGGCCCCTCGTTTTATTACTACTTATCGCGAATCACACTAAGGTAAATTGACTAGGCGTGTTGTGAGACGCACGGGCTCGACACTGGTGCGGGGAAACTTAGGAAATAATCAGGCGAGGTCGAGTCGGGGCCTAACCGACCCATGCAGCGCAAATCTGGACTACCTAGTTCACTTGGAACTCAAGCATTCGATCTGAGTATCTTCACGATTTGCTGCTCCGAGGCCGGCCATGTCTGCTGATGTGGGAGCGGTCAGGTCAGAAGCCGACATCAGGTGGTGGGTCGGGCGGCATGTAGTGCAGTTCATCGACCGGTCCGCTGAAGATATTGTACAATACAGCGAAGAGAGTGCAGGCTGCGTAAGCTCCTAGGGCCGTCCACCAAAGTAGACGCTCCCAGAGCCGCTGTTGCGCGTGTTTTAACACCAGCAGGCCGATAGTGAGCCCGGCTAAAGCGCCGGCGACGTGAGCTGCGTACGAAACTGGAGGCACCTCCTGCTTGACAAAGAAAAATGGCTTTTAGCTGAGTGTTTTTATTTACTCTAATGCACTGTAGGTAAGTGCAATGGTGTAAGTAAAGTCATGACTGCGATTTATACCGTCTATTTTATCTAATGCATTATTTCTCATGCAAATTGGAATAGTTAGGTATTGAGGAAAAACTGAATAAAAGGGTAGAATTACGGTTAATTTTACAAGACTGACATCACGTAGTCTTATAGTCTGACATTCAAGTGTCCTGTTTGTAATGAAATTCAGAATCAGCCTTCTATTTTCAAGTTTGCACTTCATGGCACACTATAGCACAAAAATATCGCCATAACAAACAGAATAAAGTACCAGGAGCGAAGCATTAGCTAGAGCTGAAATACGATGAGCCTTACCTTAGTATACCTAGCGTGAACCGCGAAGCCGACATCACAAGACGCGACAGCAAGAGCCGCGACTAATCTCACTGCGCCATACCGCATTGTATGGAAGTTCAGCAATGCATTGGCTAGATGGGCAGCTAGTAAGGCGTAGACTCCGCCAGAAGCGCCCGCGAGGCAAACGTCTGGGTCTAATACAGACGCGGCAAGAGAGCCTCCTAATACCCCCGCGAGGTACACAGCGGCGCAACGAAGTGCTCCATGCACCATTTCTAGAGGTAGACCCACCTGGAAGAAATATAGGCTTAGGATTTGACGAGGAACACAAAAACTTAGACAACTTAGATCTAATACTAGAAGATTACAGGAGACAATCTTTCCTTGTAGGTAATCTACTAAAGGCCTTACAAATTTGACACAGATGTGCGTGTAGGTCCCTACAAGTGTATGAATATGACACTGTAGTGCATGGAACTTTTCTGAGGCGCACTAAAATCCTTTCACAACACTGGTTTTAAAGAATTACAAGTAGAAGAAGATTGTGTAGTTTCTGTAAGGTATTTATTATGCTGTGTTTGTAAGGAGTTTTGTCATGGTCCAGGGCAGAACTTACAGCTAGTTGCACCAGCAAGTTGAAGGCGAGATGCAGCCATCCGGCGTGCACCACGCTGTACGTAAGAAACCGCCATAGTTCCCGTCGCCGATCGGGACGGTACACTAGGGGCGAGTCGACTGGCACGGGACCCGCCGCGGCCGCGACTCCCCCGGTACTGCACGCGTACCATGTGAACACACCTAGCTGGAACAATAGATTTACATAATGAAAAACAAAACTATTTCCCATGTTTGTTGCCAAGGTTTTCACGGTCTTGGTCGCGAAAAAACACATTAGTATTCATCTAGTTCATAAATCCAAATCCAGATATTAAATAGGTAACCACTAGGTGATAGAGGTTTCCATTCCTTTACCTAGTCAACGGTCAGAATTTGAGCAGTTTATTCAACTTTACCGGCCTCAACTGTAGGTATAGGAGGTTTCAGAAAACTTGATAAATTATTTTTCTTTCCGCAACTTTCCGGTTAAGAAAATTATTCCTAAGTCGTATCAATTTGCTCCATTTATTTTATTCGTTTTACGTAACAATGGCGTCTACACCGCATTATTCATTAGGGAAAACCGTTGGAAGCAAGCGTGATAGGAACTAGCGGCACACCTGGATGTGGCATATGGGAATCAAGTACCTACATCGACCCACAGAATAACACAACGCAGAAACGGTAAAACGAAGACCGTTGAAAACGTACAGGGCTCACTGTGTCCACTTTGTACGACTGATCTTCAGGCGTTCGTGGTGATATGAAGAGATTCTTTTTAAAACCACCCAACCCAGGAATAGCCTGGGCTTTTTCGTCTATGATCGGCATTTACAAGAATAGGAGGGACTTTCATGTTTTCTCGTGGTGCATTTTTCCACCGTTAGGCTAGCTAAAGTAGTCAATAAATTTAAGAAGAATAACTTTAATTTATTTACTTACCTATTAAAACTATGGTAAGTTATTTCTAAACCCGTATACACCAGCATTTAGGTCAGGGTTTTTAGCCCACAGCTTTTGAGAAGCTCAATGAAAGATCAAATCGGACGTGATACGAATCGATAAATTCGCAAACTTTCAAAGAAGCACAAAAGGCATGAATGAATGAAGAAGGTATGTCATAATGAGCAATCCTGACCTGAGCAAAAGACGCGCGCTGCCAGGAATCCAAATTAGTGAAACTGATAACGTTATTCTGTGGTCGTAAGCGTAAGGTGAATCAACGTGTGACGGTCGGCGCACGCGCTTCGACGCGATTGTTATGATTCACGTAAACCGCTTGTTTGCACGGATGTGAAATCCGCTATTATAATTTTTAATTAAGCGCAGCAATTGGAGCGGGATTCGAGCGGTACTCGCTCGTAGAAAGTGATCGTTCTGTATTGCACGCTACGCTGTGTAGGTACAGGCACTACAACCGGGGTTAACTTTTCCCCAGGTGACATAGAAATCGTTAAATGGCTTGTACAGTTCTATTCTATTAAGTAAGTACCTTACTATTATTTCTTACTTATTATTAATTTGGGTATAAATCTCAGTAGGTACTTACCTACTTTTTAACTAACTTCCAAGTAGAATAATAATAAATTTAGTAGGTAGGTACAGGTACCTACCTAATGTTAGTACGTTGAAAAAATAGAACACAACATTGGGAGACGTGAGTCAATATACGCAGTTTTAGTTTTATGATTTCAAGAAATACAAGCTAACAAAGCCCTAAATCCAAATCGAGGTCGCGTAAATTGACCTTGCTCTTTTTGCGTAAAGAATTAGGTAAATAAGATCTCACGCTATCCGTTTGTAAAGAGTTGTGAAATTCGAAGTGTGGTATCGTACCATGTGACACATTTTTGTAATTTATATTTTTTTTTATAGTGTTAAACCACACTAGGTATTTCTTTGAGAAATGAAAAGTCTTATCAAAATTTTCGATTCATCACTAAGTTCACGATACATGACAAAATCAGTCCCATTAATACTTAGTGTTTACTTACCTCTAGTAAAGTGACGCAGATTATGAAGAATGGCGGTGGGCAGCAGGTATACCTCTCCTGATAGTACTTTCGGTCCCGCTCTTCAGGGAGCATCTCCATTGCTACTAAGTGAACCATTCTGTAAGGGAAATGCTAGTTTTAATAGTTATAATGGTTAGGCTATAGTGATAACAGTGTTTATGGAGGTTCTTCTTCATAAGAAAAGTTATAAATGTACGTGTAGGAAGGAACATAAAAGCGAAAAAGATTTTAAAAAAGTATGTAGGTAGGTACCTACTTAGGTAATGATTGTTGATTGCGTAGGAAGCACATCAGCGATTTAATGGGGTTTGGACTTCTTTACGCTTACGCTTACGCTGAGTATGAATGTGGATGGATATACCGGTAGGGGTAGGCCTAAAAGATGGATTGATTGTGTGAATGCGGATATGTTTATGTAAGGAGTGAGTTCTGATATGACGGGTGATAGAGGGAAATGGAAGAGAGAAACATGTTGTGCCGACCCCACTTAAGTGAGATAAGGGCAGGAAGAAGAAGAAGAGGACTTCTTTACGCTTTCTTGGAGTCATACCAACTAACTTTGAATTTGGAAAAGTTTACCTGGATTTTCTGTGTTCTAATAAAACTCAGCACTTTTATTTCATATCGTATTGTGTATGTAATCGATCAAATAGCTTTCTCTGTGTTATTCTCGGCGTATAAAAGCAATTTTAACGATTTTATCGTACGAAAGCACACCACGATGTCATTGTGACACGACAGGTGACCATAAAAAATATTAGTAGCGACAGTAATCGATGAACTTGTTCAGTCGAATGATACAGGATCTAATAAAACCCTACTTTACAAATTAAACACTGAATTTAGCTTGGGAACGGAAATTTTGAATTTAATGAGACTTAAAATTTACGAGGCTCGCATAACACGAAATTTAGTATTTTCGCAAAATGTGAATCGTCACGGCATACTCGAATTTTACAGGAACCTTATCAACTTTGTGGAGAATGGGAAGCGCGTCCCAAAGTGTTTGTTTACGATTTCTTGTCACTCATATTCTCTTTGTTGTCACTGTTGAAGCAATGTCAAATTTAACAACCAAAGAGATCTCACAGAAAGTTTTGAAAACGGGTGATACATAAATAGGTACCTACTTACCTTATTTATTTATTTGATTTATATGAACAAAAAAGAAAAAAGAAAAGCGACTATACCGCCCAATCAGTAACATCAAAGGTAGGTTGCGTTTGTAATTGTTCAATGATATCGCTTGTTTGTATTTTTGCCAATGAGTTATTTACTTATTACCACTATGACTACCACATAAGAACTAAATGATTTTAGCATGTACGAGTATGTTGTCTTACCTGGCAAATAATGTAGGGTCTTCTAAAAGGAGATGGAAGTCGTTCTCCGAGCTGACCTCACGGTCTCGGTGGTGCACTGCGCATCTATAGCTGCGGGTTCGCTTCCCGCTCATCTGCACAACAAAACAAAAACAGATTTAGCAAAATTAAATTATTATTCCGAAATCGTGTTTAGTTTACCTACTTCTGTAAGAAAAAAATCCTATGATCAAAACTGTGCACACTTTTTGCGGTTGACTGTATCTAATCCTGGTTAAAATGGATGTTAAAAGATTTGATCGATTGCTGATGTGAAAGCAAGGTAATTATTGGTACTTTAATAACTTGTTAGATGTACCTACTAAGAGCTGTACTAAGATCTTAATAGGTGGCTGCTGTGCGCTGCGATATGCGGCTCAGTAATACTTTCCGGGAAACACAATAAAACATAACTTGTGTTTCCCTCGAGTCACAGACAGTTAATTCCCTTGATGGCGGTGATTTTGTTAAAGTCGCAGTCTGATCGCTTTTTCATACAAAATTGTGTTCTGCGCTGCGCAGACAAACGGCTAACTTCACGAATGCCCAAATCCGTTAGGCGAACTGTAGGTAGGTAGGTACCTACATTTCTAAAAATGAACCTATTTAAAAAGTGCTTTTTGATTCCAGTTTTACAGAAGGAACGCTTGGCATACTAGGTACCTAGTACACCTATTTAAAAGACCTTGTACACACAGATAAGTAAGCAATAAATACTTTGACTTTGACTTGATTCGTCAATTGTCAATGTGCGTGTAACAAAAAAATGCTGACCTATTTAATAAAAAAAAAAAAAAAAAGTTTTGATACTTGAATTTTCGATTTCAAGATTTTGATCAGTGCACCCAATGATGTAAAAAAAAACCTATCATTGGGTGCAACCGGATCGAAACGTCGGGTAATAGTTCGAATATTATCAAAGATAAAAGAAAAAAATCGTTTATTTTGTGCCACAACAAAAACAATAAAATACATAGAATAAAATAGAAATATGTATATTAAAACAACAATGAGTTTAAAATCGTGTGTTAAACAAAAATGAGTTTGAATTTTCACATAGAATGATAACGAAAGACATTTAATAAATATCATTGCATTAATGACATGCATCTACTAGACGTACTTAAAGTTATAAAATTTTGATTTATTAGCAAGTAAGTAACTTGATAAGAATGAGTTAGTTATTAAATCCTTATTATGATCGAAGATTAAATCATATTAATGACATGAACGCTTCCGCTTTACAGACGCGACTTGCAAGGGTGTATTTATGTGTCGCGCGTGGCTATGGATGGCGGCTGGCTCGAGTCCAGCGCTTATCGACCCCGCTGCCGTACTTCTCGAACCCCGCCGCGGCCGCCCGCCCTTGAGACACCTTATTTTAAATTTTCTTTTTGTAAATTCTCGCGCACTGACTCAACAATTAACCTAGTTTGTTTTAAGTTCGAGCGCTGGGTATTTTATGAACTACTTTCCTATTTAAACTGTGTAGGTCGCGTATATAATTTGAATTAAATGTTATTTTAAAGTATTACAATGTATTTAAATAATTTACATACAAGTCCTTGGAGTGCCTTGCCTACATGAGGTATATGGTCGATATACGTTTATTACTATTAGATCGTATGGTGCAGTGGCATTCAGCATAAGCAGGTCGCGCGGGTGGGCAGTGGTTCACGCCGTTGAGCCGACTGGTCGCGATACCACACAACCGCATTGTCTCTGCAGTCGTTCAACTCAGTTTCCCACGAGACTGTGAAATGTCCAATGCCAAAACCTAAATACAAATAGCCTAGACGCGCCTCAGACACAGCTAAATCTGTCTCGGCAACGGCATAGTTCGCGTTAATTTAGTCGACAGTGCGTGTAAGATTGTCCGCAGTCATTGTCATGATTGCGTTACGGTCGTAATGCGCTGTCGTTATGCCGATTAAGTTCTACCCACAAAATGAGAGCATTTTAACAACTAGAGATAAAAGTTTTACTGCACACACCGTTCCAGGTGTCCAGGCGAAATGCAGTTAAGTAAATAAATTACAAAAATATAATGTTGTAGCTTTATTTTAACAGTAAGTAATAAAGTCTTCACTTCAATTCTTAGGTTCACTAGGGCGCCTGTGGGCGCAGTGTGGACGCAGCGCGTGGCGTGGGCACCCACTGAATGACTCATGCCGACATCCGACACGTCCGATACGTATCCGGAACCACTAACTAAGTTCTATTGCTTGCCATAGACGAACTCATCATACGAGCACGCATATGCTATTGCTATTAGTACAGCATTAGACTTTCAATAAATTATTTTATGGTAAAGTTCAATAAATTATTTAATGGACGACCTCTGTAGCGCAGTGGGTGAAAGCCTCCTTGGGACACAGAAGGTTGCGGGTTCGATCCCCGCCGCGAGATAAATGTTTGTTGTATGATCTGCAAAAATATTTATCTCGGGTATGGGTTTTTCTATCTCCGTATTTATTTACAAACAATATAATAACAATATAATATTATGTATATCAGTTATAGACATAGTAAAAGCTTTTTTTTTTACAAGCTTTTATCAGTTAATAGTTATAGTACAAGCGTTTGGGGCTAGATGATGCTGGTGAAATGTCCAGCATTATTTCTAATAATAATTCATTCCTATATTTCACAGTAATAGTTATATAGTTCGGTTATATAATTATTGATTGCAATATTGCAATCATAATTGAAATACTTTATACATAATTATAATGATGTCAAGTTTAAGCCGAGATGGTATATTGCTGTGACTTATGGCCACCTACGCCCGCATATAGAATCGTTGCGTGTTTATGAATGGAAGAATAAAATTGATTTGCTTACAAAGTTCATTCACTTGTTCATTAAAATTTTTACTTGCAAAAAATTACAAATCACTTTTAACTTGGACTTCGCTTAAAAGTAAGTGATTTAAACATTACTAGCTGTCCGTCGCGGAGTTGCCCGCGGTCCCTAGGGAAAACTTCACTTTCCCGGGATAAAATATAGCCTATGTTCATTAGGGATAATGTAGGATTCTAATGGTGAAATAATTTTTCAAACCGGTCCAGTAGTTTCAGAGCCTATTCAATTCAAACAAACAAGGAGTAGGTAGAGTTAGTGTAGATTATTATTACCTAAATTCAATTATACAGCCACATTTTTATTATAAGCTTGTACTCGATGAATAAAAATGACAATCAAAGCAATTAAAAGACCATTGTCGCAGAGATAACATCAGCTCATATTCACTAGGTGTTTGGCCTGTGCTTTCTCTGCAAAATAATGACTTATTCAAGAGAATCTGAACAGTGGATAGGGGGATTTTATCTAAATCTAGCATGTTAATGTTAGATTTGGTACGGTAGAATGATGTGCTGGGCACGTGAACGCTGGGAGTGTTCCCACGCGCCCACCTCCGCACCATTATGTTTTAACCTCTTGTAGTCTCTTTCCATTACAGTACAAAGCCGTGAAAGTACGATATTATACGTTTTGCAAGCGATAAGTTGGATGGATTGCAGAATTTTACTATCTAACGAAGCAAGCATTATTCGTTTATTATGGTTAGATTTAATAATCTAAGATATTTAAGTGTCAAGTATTTGACCATCGAATTTTAACTGGACAGTCAAGCATTTTCACTCTCTCAAGTTTAGCTGTACGTTGTACTAACAAATGATCACCTATCTGCACCATACACCAGGTTTAACTGCGTACCAACTTCCGCCGGAACTTCCGGTTACTATAACTTATGTACAAAAAACATCAGTTAATGTTTAATTGACAGAAATACAGTTACTTACTGATCTGCATACAAATAATAAATTGAATTTAAATAATGCATTAAACCTGAGATCTAATTCAGGTAATAAGGTGTAATTTTTTTATAGACAGGTACGAAATATTAAATTATTATTAAATTTATGGTATGTATGACATGATGAACTAGCTGTTAGTTAAACGTCATCGTTTAATGAAATGGCTAAGCGTTTAATTGAATGGCTGATTAAACCAGTGCCTGCAACATATCCACAATATTTTTCAAGTTGAATTAAAAATCTGTTCATTGATAAATATTTGTGCACTGTAGGTTTAGAATGAATCACAAAAACATACTCACAAACTTTCAGATTATGTAAGTATATGTAAGTAAGATATTAAATAAAGTAGGTTCATATAGTTTGGGAACGGAATGCGCCCTTGAGGTGGCGTTCAATAAATATAAGTAAATACTTGCTCGCCAATCCCAGTCGCAACATGTCGATACGAGTTACAGATAATCTAGGTATTCTTTTGTATTGAATGTAAAAGTAGGTACGAATTTAAACGGATTGTCTGTGTTATTTTAATATGTTTTGTTTATAGTGGTAGGTATTTAAATACGTTAAAAATAATTATATACTACTCGAAGTAGGTACCTATCCTACTAACACTTATAATAGGTACATAACTTCATAGGTAGTACATTATTTTGACCAATGACCATTATTATTAAATTAATCTATGATGTTTCTGTTGCAAAAGTGGCGCCCACATAGTGTGGGCAGACACTTCCACCTACAAAACGTCTAGTCCTAAATTTATTTGACTATAAATTGTTTTATTACAAACTCAATACTGATTTTGGGTATAACAATCGAAATCAAGTACCTACGTGTGGGTCTCCAAAAATTACAGTGAGTTACCTATACCTACCTAACTAGTTTAGGATGATACAGAACAAAAGGTAGGTAGGTAGGTAGCTACCCACCTAGATTCTCCACTTATTGTTTAAATATTTATTTATAGGTATTAAATATAATAATAATTATTATTTTAACCTATACTGTTCCACTGCTGGGCAAAGGCCTCGCCCAATTCTTTCCAACCATCTCTCTCCTTTGATAGGTTCCACCACCCACTATCGAAGGAGTCGAGGCCAAGGAAGCGCTTCCTTGGCCGTCCGCGGCGTCGTCTCCCTTATATAATTAAATATATAAGTACCTACCTATTTAATTTAATAATTTTACCATATTTCATCATCCAATATAAAGTACAGGATATCACGGGCATATTCAATAAAAGTTACGTAAGTACCTAAACAAAGTCTGGAGGATCAAAACACGTTGGGCGCGCATTATTTTCTTAGATGAGTAAGTAGTTACAACAAAAAAATGTAGGTAAATTAAAATGACGACTAATTACTTACCTAACGTGGTGAAATTTACTATCCGTTAGGAAATTAGCGTTGCTTAATTTAGGACACTATCCATTTTCTTAGAGAAACAACCTAAATTATCATAATTTTCCCGAAATGGAAGAAAATAGAATGAACAAACTCAATTAAAACATACCCATAATTTTCACAAATTTTGAAACCAGCACTGAAATAATTCGTTTTCAATCACAACACAGTTTATAGTCACGTTTGAGGTAGTTTTGTATTAATAATATGTGAACTTATGAATTCTCGAAGTCCGCGATCTAAATCAGCTGTGTTGAGCTAAATGAGCAACACGCACACTCTCGACGCGCGCTCCCGACCGACTGACGGGACGGACGAATACGTTCCGTTCGTTCGCACGTTCCATCCACCCTTGGTTGGTTTTGTTGGAATATTTTTTATCGTTGCGTTTCGTCGCGATCCTTTTGGTGGTTCTGTCTGTAGTCAGCGTCATCGTTCTTCCGTCCGGAATAGTCCGGATCACAGACCTAAAAAAAATGTCCGGATCAGTCCGGATAGTAACTACCTATACCACAGCCTATACCTATAGTAGGTAGCAGTACCTATTGTACCTTTAGGACCTTTCTTTGATTTGCAGTTGGTCTGCCTGAAGAACTAGCACAGACGAAAGTTTCGTCTGTGAGAACGAGAACTAGGTACCTAGGTAGGTAGAAATGGGTAGAGAACTGAAAGAGATTGAATGATTGGACATTTTTATAAATACTTACCTACTTATACATTTTTTGATTGTTTGTCATTTTTCATAATTGTACATTAGTCGTGCAAAGGTATTTATTTATTCATTCTAGGTAACTACCTACCTACCTAGATAAACCTAGGTAGGTACGTAGACCTAAAAAAAAAACCTTCTGTATGTAGCTAAGCTAGACCAAAGGCTACATAGTATAGTACCTACGTACGTCGGTAAGTAGGTACCTACCTAAGTAGATGTGTCTACCTAAGCTAGACAGAGACCACAGACAATATATTGTAGCAGAGACACAATAAGCATTCGCGCGCCAGATGTATCCTAATCATAAAACCGTTGTTCTCAGGAAACCCCAATCCTAAGAGTAACTAAGCTAGGTAAATAGGTAATGTAATGCTAGCCTAATAACAGGATAGTTCCCACGTTTAGAAAATATAAAAGTATGTAGGTAGGTCCCCTTTGTCTTTTATTGATCACAGGCAGAACACCTGTGGACCAAACAAACGCTGTAAAGCGGCCAGCTTTAGCATGCAGCCTAGCTAGGTAATCTCTTCCAGATGTTTTACTCCATTGTTAGGTTACTTTGGAACTTGTGAAGGTACTACCCACAGTTCGCCCAACGCATCTAGGAATTCGTGAAGTTAGCAGTTTGTCTGCGCAGAATACAATTTTGTATGAAAAATCGGTCACTGCGCAGACAAACGGCTAACTTCACGAATGCCTAGATCGGTTGGGCTAACTGTAGGTACCTACCTACAACGGAACGGTTATAAGTAATTAAGGTAGGTATCTACATTTACCTACCTAAAAGCTAATAGGTAGGTGCGTAACCTGCTTACTTAGGTAGTACCTACCTACAAATTAGAAGGAACTTTAGTTTAGCTAGGCTACTACGTCGTAATAAGTAGGTATACCTACCTATAAAAGCTCTGTAAGAAGGTCTGATTTGTAAATCATCTAATGTTAATCGACTTTCGTTGCGGACTGTACCATAACCAAGCTTTTAGCCAAACCTTAAAGGTCTCCTATCTAGTCTAAATAGGTTCCTTATTGGCAATATTACTTTACTACATAATTATAAAAATATACCTATACCATGGGCCTGTGGACCAATTCAAACAAAGACTGTTCGGCACCTTTGATCACAGATAATGACATTTCACGCCACATTAGCGTGGCACTCAGCGGATCACAACACATGCTATTAGCCAGTCCAAGCAGGTGGACGACAGGGGGCAAGCTAATTTGTACAATATTTATTTGCAACATGGCGGTCGGTCGCTCTAAAACTAATGGATCATTACAATAGGCGCCATTTGGCGAGGTGCCTGCGCTAATGCGAGGTAACACTGTTTTTGCGCCCCGTGATGAACCAGGTAGCGATACCTTCGGGGTCATTTTTGAGGTCAAAAAAGTTGACTGTGCTTAAAAACTAATTTCAATCTTCCCAAACGTTCATGTTTCTACCCATTTTTGTACAATATTTTGATACCGAAGCTTATTTAGGTACAATCACGGATTGTACCAATCCGTGACTGTAGGTACCTACTCAATCCAAGGTAGAATCGAATATTTTTTGGCAATGGAAGTTCACAAACCAAATTCCCACTTATTCGACTTCGACTCAAATCAGTAATGCAACTCGAATGGAATATGGAATTGCAACAAAAACAATCCGAGTTCACTACACATTTTCGTAATTATGTGGAGAAAAAGTTTGTAGATAGGGTACTTTTTCTAAGGGGTTTCCGGGGTCGAGGAATAATATATCTGCCTGTTTCGTCATTCCGGCGCCTTCCAACAAGTCAAACATATGGCCCCGTGGCCAGCCGTATCAAAATTACGTTGATCTACTCAAAACAGACAGTCATCCCGTCTGTTCCCCTCCGCATAAACTTGCACACAAACATGTTTCCGGAAAAGTACAATATTAATAGGGGTCTTTAAATCAAGAGTAAATAGGTTCCTTCTAGGAAAGCATGTTCCATCTTAGACCTCACTACTGCTTAACATCAGGCAGAGGGAGGTCAAATGCTGACCTATTTAATAAAAAAAAAAAAAAAAAAATGTTCCAATTCGAACAAAAGGAAAAGAACAGCGAAGATTGCGCAATCGCTTCCGATACACTATGAGCGGATCTAGACATTAGTGAAGATAGCCGTTTCTGAAGATAATTATGTATGAAAAAGCATCATCTGCGCATCAAAACGGCTAACTTCACTCTTGCCTAGATCCATTGACCGCAGTGTGGGTCTGCTAAATATTTGTCCAGACTATTTTGTCCAACACTCGATTCATTAGCTCCACTTACAAGCTCTTAGTGCTTATTTGTCATCTACGAATTAAGGTCCCATATTGATTATGTACTTATCATAATAATTATGGTGATTAGCAGGTAAGTAAGTAAGTAGGTACCGTGTATGTAAGCGGCTTCCATCATCACACATAGCCCTTAGAACCAGCAACATTTGTGGAAGTTCCACAAATGTAGAGCTAGGTACTCAGTAAATAATCAACATACTTCAACACAAAGTATGAGTTAGTAAGAACAAAGTATGAGTTAGTAAGAGCTGTCTCTTCTAAGATAATATCCCAGACCATATACTATGCTGCTGAAAAAATGTTGGTGTTGATATTTCTTTGGGTGCGCGTGTGTTTAGCAAAAGAGCAGGTGTCCAGACGATCAATATTTAAAGATAGTACGGAGGTTACCGATCGTTCATAATTTGGACAAATCGATTTAGATCGGGCGGTGCTTTTGTGCCATGATTTAGTAGCACAGACAAATTGGACCGGAGCGGTGGCGAGCTTGGTAAGGTAAGCACGGGCAATCTGGATACTGATGTGGTCAGCAATTACAACGACTTAAAAGTAAACGATCGGTAATTTGGAGCAGACGGCCAATCGGGTGAGCCTTTATTAGGACATTCCGAGCTCTTCGTGCAATAATGCCGCGTCTACTCAGATAAACGAACATTTTATAACGTTTTCTTAAGCATTATTAGACGATAGCTTTTATTTTACGAGTGTCGTAGGTTTGGAAGTCGCTCTACTTATTGCCTAATGAACTGGAAACTCGCAAGAGGAATCGATAATGTCGCTCATTTCATTTTGAGAGCCGATCACTGCGTCAATGGTCAATATTATCATTAGTGACAGATTTACCTATTTATTTAATGATAAAAGTGAGATGGATCATTTGCAGCGATCCTTAGAGGTTTCAACTGTCTTTTATGTCGGTCTTGCGTGTCTATGTGCAAGTAAGGAGGTATTTATCTAATGTAATTATGCACCTAGGTAATGTCCTGGTGGCTTAGCATGAACTCTTATTGCCAGGCAGTTTTTGAACTGCTTGTCAATTCTGACATAAAGAAACAAATCTGAAATTGCGCCGTTTATCATGCTCTCTCGCTTACACATTGTGACTGTACTAGTGTGCAAGCGAGAGAACATGATAAGTTGCGAAGTTTCTTTAGTGAACCGGGTTATTCGAAATTGACATCTAGTTCGAAAACTGCCAGGCAATAGGAGTTCATAGTAACCCCCCTGTTCGCATTTAAAGCAACTGACCTAAATGTATCGTTTATGTGGATTAACTAAGGTACTAAGTAGCTAGGTAGTTTTTTCAAACGAGAGTGTGGTGAAAGGAACTTCATTGCACCCTCTTTTTATAGAGTATCGTAAATCTACTTACTAGAAAAAGATGATCAAATCTCATGATTCAAATCTAAACGGATTTGAATCATGAGATTTGATCATGTCTAGTCGCGAGAGAAAAAAAATGAATCATTTCTTTAGCAATCCCGGATGATTCATATTAAGTATATTACGCCACGTTACGTAGTCTCGCACTGACCTAGACGGATCCGCGATAGTGTGAACAACCGGCCTTGTAAACATACCATGCTGGTGGTTATTAATAAGTGTTAATATCGTTCGTGAACTCTGATATATGTGTACTTACTGCAATACTTATACATATACTACCAATGAAGATGAAAAAGAATGAATGAATGAAAATCTTAAAAAATTATAGGTACCTATTACAAAAAATTTGGAACGAATAAAAACCTAAGTATGTACTTAAGTATTTACCTACTTATATACAATGAGTGGTCTTATCGCTTAGAAGCGACTTCTTCTAAACAACCTTTATATGATTTTTGATACAAAATTGATAATACAAATAAGCTTTGTAGCATTGCTTGTGTTCCCTTGGATTCTTTTCTTGTATTCAAGTCGCTAAACATAATTTAGCTTCGCCTTAGCATATTTTACTCGAGGTACTGAAAACAGCAATCAACCATTTGATGAAGCATTTCCCCGAGACCTACATTTTATTTCTGTTTTATTTAGGTTACAGTTCACCTAACGCGTGTAAAATAACAAAAACACTCCTAGAAACGAGATATATTCGCGTTCTTATTTTCGTTCGTTTGATGAATATTCGGATGTTTCTTACTACGATTTCTGACTTCAAGGGCCAATTTTTCGGTTTGGAATATTTGGTCCTAGGTTAGAACCGTGTTTTAACGTTGATCTTATCAACTGAATACTATGTAGCTCGTAGTAAGAAGCATCCGAATATTCATCGAACGAATGAAAAAACGAACGCGAATAACCCCCCAGGGCCTTGATTCATAATACAGCGGAATGCGTTCGGTTCGGAATCGACCGACAGCTACCAATCACAGTGCAAGAAACGTCAAATTCGGATCAATTTCTGCACTGTGATTGGTTGCTGTCGGTCGATTCCGAACCGAATGCATTCCGCTGTATTATGAATCAAGGGCCAGGAAGGTACCTATGTCAAGTTCATATCAAAATTCTCCTTTCAGAATGGGATATGGCCCTATTACCTATTGCAGTTCATGGACTTGAAGCCAATCCATGGAGGAACATACCACGAGCTTTACATAAGTATATATTGTGAAGGAATTTTTCGTAACGAAACCAGTAATAAAATAACCCTTTCTTTGTTTGACAGTCGGGTAAAAAGATTGGAGTTTATTATTTTTTCCTTACTTGTTACTCACAACCAAGGGAAGGGAATTCTAGAGAGTAGGTACACCTCGTTTAACGGATCTAGGCATTCGTGAAGTTAGCCGTTGGTCTGCGCAGTGACCGATTTTTCATACAAAATTGTGTTCTGCGCATCGAAACGGCTAACTTCACGAATGATTAGATCAGTTGAAAGAACTGTAGGTACTCGTTGGATCCAGAACTACTTAATAAACCTAACCGCCATATTCAATTTCATTCCATTTCAATTCCGCCAAATTGCCGATATCAATGACCGCACCTCTATCCGCATCGCTGCATCGTTGTTTACGAAAAAGAAAATTTGCATTCAAAATTGGAACGCGAATGGCACGAGCGCCCGAGGCTATACGCTACCGAAATGCACCGACATTGCACGCGTTCGAAATTCAAACTAATTTTCTTCCGATTTATTGTTCCGTGATGTGTCAGAGTTTAGTTTAGAATTTTAGGTAAATTAGCCTACCTATTGGGTAGCTGGAAGCTTTCGAAAGGAAGCAGACGATTTTGAATTCATGCTAAGTTGTTATTTTGAATCAAAATTAGTTCCGATTGGATTACCTATTAAATCCCAATTATTTTAAAAACGGAACGAAACTTTTTATAAGTAAGTAACTGAATCTGTGTACTATTGTGGGAAACCATAGCTCGTCTTCCTGATGGGATCCATCTAAGCTTCCTGGATGGATAGAACACGAGTGGGTGAATCTTGTAATATACAGGGTGTAAAAAGACGTCTACCGAAGTCGAAAGGGAGCATCCCAACACACAACCAAATCCAAAAGGATTTTCCGAAAAAAACATTATATCCGGAGAAAACAGCGTTTGATGATTACTTTGCGTTTGTACTGGGCGCGTTGTTTTACGTAGATTGCTGGATTTTGAGTTTTAATTGTTTTTTTATAAATGAAATTATTAGAAAAAAACAATTAAAACTCACACAACTACTAGTAAGCAGTAAATAATTAGAAAATAAAATAAATAGACGTCTAAGTCAATTCTTTTTTTCGTTTTTTTTCGCTAAATATGTTCAGAATCATAGTCTGATTGAAACCCCTCAGTTTTCGGTAGCAGTCTTTTTACATCCCTGTAGATGACCAAGTACGTGTAACGACGTAATTTGTATCAATGTGCAGATCAGCGGTCATCAAGATTTCAAAGCAACCGCCGCACCTGCTTATTCGTTAATATCGCGTAATAGCACCTTCGTTGTAATCACGGTTATTCTATATTGAGCCCTCAGACGTAAGAATGAAAGTTCAAATTTGATGAATTGCTTCGAAGGTGTTTGCGACTTTTTAGTGGTGAATTGAATAAGTTTTCAGCGGTAAAGCTACTTGAGTCGGTGGCAAACCACGGAATGTGCGGCGCGCCGCGTCAATGTTACTAACTTGAGCAGGTAGGTACCTAATAAGTACCTATCTACTTGGTAATTTTTATGAGAATATATAATTTATAGCCAAGTTAAAAGACCTTTATTATTTTAAGACTGATAAAAGAGTGTCAGGAACATTGTAAGTAGGTATGATGTAGATGTAGATTCCTACCATTACAAGCTACTAAATCTTGTATTATTGTATACTAGTGGACCCAGGCGCGACGTCGTCTGCGCATTGTTTCGTCATACAAACTTTAGAGATAGAACTACCTTGTTCCAATCCAACCCATGAAAACACTGAATTCATTTTTGGATTTGCTGTCTTTGATAATTATATTAATAAAATTGTTCAAAGCATAGTAGAACGAAATGACATCGCCATCTTGAAAAGTCAAAAGTTATTGGTTGTCATGGCAACCTTAGAGCAGTGCTCTTTGTGTCAAACAGAGTACTGCTAAAGTTTTTATGCAATATTCCCGTTGTCCTTTTACATATTTTTTGATTTTCAGGAATGTTTTTCGGGATAAAAAGTAGTCTATATGCTATTCTGGAGTTATACCTTTCACCTTACCAAATTTCATTTTAAACTGTTTCGTCGTTTGAGCCTGATCATTACACAAACATACAAACATTCAAATATCCAAACATCTAAACAAACTCACAAACTTTCAGCTTTATTATATGAGTGGGATTTGTGTGTGTCCTCGATTGAAGACGACTCGCAAGCTACTATGATAATTCATTCTAAAACAAACAATAATGACAATGGCACTGACTAGAATTGTTTAACTTTTCTGATAACATGTTTACAGATCAGCATTCTCTACATTTCCTCGTTTAAATTAATAATATTTTCTAATTCCAAACAAAAGGAATAATTAATGTAAACATAACACAAGAAGAATGGTTTGTCTAGTTCTGTCGGTTAGTCAGCGGATGGGCATCCATAACATGGAATTGTTACCGTCGACAATAGGCGAGGCGAAGCGTTTACATTTACCCACTGACAAGCCGATGATTAGCTCTTTTCTCCACACAATGACATGTCACACTACACTAGAACACAGTCGTTACCATATATTCGAATTACAAATTTATTTTTTTAATTGACTGTGTTCTCTAGGAAATAATAAAAGTAAAAGAGTCAAAAAGTGAACATCGTTTTGAAAATCTAATGATTTTTTATTTTATAGTTCACTCCGAATTGTCATAAGTATAATTAGTTTTAATCTTTCGATAAGCATAGTTAAGCATAATAGTGTGGAAAGCATATAGTGTGGAAAATGTGAAGATTTCTTTATAAAAATGTTTTCGTGATGGTATGGCCACGATTAAGTTTCTTAGCCGCTGCTACTGCTGGCTTTATTAAAATATGTAACATTATCAAAAGTTTCTCTTTAGTGGCGCATCCGACTCTATAAAATCTACCCTCGATTTTATCGCATTGATACAATTCAAAATGTAAAACATTCTCGTTTGTCACAGCCTATTGGAGTCTATGCAAATGTGTATCTCGTGCCCACGACAGGTGACGCGGCACCCTTAATTGTTTTTATAAAAATATTCAAATATTGTGACGTTTTTTCCTTTGGATTTTTTCTTCGGATGTGGCGCGAGCGAGCCAGGTGGTCCAGAAAAAAGTTTATAGTAACAGCTTGCTGGGGTGGAGATATTAGGTACCTATATGCTTCGCACGATTTCTCTTTTGGGATTAATCTTCAGTACAACATTTACAAAGGAAAGCCGTCGAATGCCTAAAGATTGAGAATACTTATACTTTCAAACTGTTAGGTAGTTTTTGTTCCATATTCAAAACTTAAAAAATTACAGACAGAATCAAGTAAACCCCTAATCCCGTACAGTTGCCCGTCAAACAGCCGGGCGCACTATTAGGGTTGCGCCTGCGCGTAATTTCGGGTTGCGGGAGTTTGTCGGCTAATGACCAGATGATTGCGGCAGGTGCGCGCTACACGCTATGCGCACACGCCAAGCCCTTTAGCCCTGTGAAACTGTAATAGAACTAGCTATATAGGGTTTTTATTTTTAGTTTGCTCACGTAGCCCTGTAAAACTATTATAAACTGGGTGACATATATAGTTACCTTTATTCATCATCAACTAAAACTGGGTGACATAATTAGTCACCTTCTTCATCATCACAAGTCTAAGTCGGATTTGAGACTTCTTTACCCTATGTCCCTGTAATGTAAGTACCATCTCTAGTTATCGCTACGGCAGAAATCAGAATAGAGTAAAATGAAATTAGTGTCGATAAATAGTGTGAGTGAAACTCAAACTTACTTTTTCTCTTTTCTAACGTAAAGAGCAGCAGTCATGGTAAGCTCGCTGAGGGTGTAGGTGTAGCATAGCTTTTACTTTAAATTCATAAAAGAGGTAAGTACAATGCATTGTAGTTATGTTGATCGTTGCGCCGACAGCTCGGGAGGTCCACATGGCCGCGTGGACGACGATGTTTATCGCATAATTATGCGATAAACCTGCAATTGCAGGTCCCGACGAATCCTTCATTAGGCCGCAGAATATGTGATAGTGTGTGGGCGTGGACGGGCTATGTTTGTGTATGTGTGAACATTTGAGGACACACAATGGCGCCCCCCGCGGTACTGACACAGATAAGTGCATAGTATGCTTTAGTGCTATATTTTGGTATACCAACATGAAATATTTACATAGGTATGCATTGCATGAAGTACATATAAATCTATGTTCAAATGTAATGTATCAAAGTAATAGGTGCACTGAAGTAATAACATAAATTTTATATGCGTATTGCATCGCGTATTGTCAAAATTCTCGTATAAAAACGGCTGGACCGCCAATATAGTACGCTAGATCTTATCATGGAGGCTGAGCTGTGAGCAATAGTTTACAACACAACTCTCCAGACGAGCAGCATATTAAGGCTTTTGGAGAAAATCCTATTAGGTGTCAACGGAGTAAAGAACACTACTTTAACAATACATAATAAATAATTAATGTATTTGCTCAATTAAATCTAGTAAATTAATCTCAGCGTTTTGGGAGTTAAAAAGTGAAATAAATCGAATTATTACCGTCTGCCCTCACAAACTGCCCCCACGCGGTGGCAGACGGTAAAACTTATCACTATCCACACCTACGTATGAAAAATGAGGGCACACAATAATAAAATATTACCGTCTGCCACTGCGTCTCCGTATATTTTACAAAATAACGGCCTTACTAATAAACGTGGTATAAAGTTATTCCTGAGTGTAAACTGTCAAAATGTATGGTTATTCCTATTTTATTCCAAGGAATAACTTTACACTATGTTTATTAGTAAGGGCCTAAGTGTTTGAAATCATAAAAGAATCTGATGAACATGTTTGCAAATCGTGTGTTAGTAAAATCTAGTATAATTATATTGTCTTTGGTAAAATCAAACCTAATAAAAATTGTCTGTAGTTCTGACAGAATGACTCAGACGTCTCGAGAGCAATTTGAACATAATAATATGTAAACAATATGTAAACTAGTCGCCGGGGTTCCCTTTTGTTGTGACTCTGGGATGTCTCCGAAATACAATTAGTGTTATTTATTGGTGCTTTGGATATGCCGAAACGTTTATCAAAATATGCTCCATTTGAATTGAACATTGTTTTTCAACAGTAAATTATGGAATAAGCGTACATCTGGTCAATTTCTCCGCTAGTCGATTTAACTAACTCGCCAGTTTACTCATGAGACAGTTTCTAAATTTGTTAATTTACTTATTTGTCAGTTTCACTAAGTTGTCAATTTCCCTATTAAGTTGCTTTCCTGATTCGCAAGTTTCTTTGTTCGTCAGTTAGTTTAGATTGTCAGTGTTTCTATTTCGTCTTCGTCTAAAATATGTACGAGTATGAAATGTTGAAGATTTGTTAGTACTCAGTTTTCCCCATTTCCAGGTTCACATGGCGGTCTATTATGCAGTTGTCTGTATTTCTGTTATTGTCATGTAGTTAGGTTTGTTTTGGCAGTGAATTTGGCCACCCTGAGGATCGGCTTGCTTTTCAATTGGTTGCTAGCAAAAACTGCATTTGCATAGTCCTCGATGTGTGTCGCGATAGCGTTGCCCGCTATGACTTCTTCGGATATACGAATGATTGGATAAGGACTCGGAATACGGGATATTACTAAAAATCGCCTCATATTAGAAATATTTTATTTAAATTTATTTTTAGCTAATAGGTAAAAAAAAATAAGACGCAAATAAGGGCATAATGTATTTTGTCATAACCGCGCGTTTATGTCTTTCGTATGAAAGCTTTTTTTATTAACTTAGGATAGCGAAGATAAGGTGTAGTGCCTTTGAAGTTTTAAAATCGTTTATTGTAATAATCTGATAATCCTCTTGCGATTATCAAATATACACATAGGTACACGAGCCTCACGTTGTTCTATGTCCGTAATCGGAACTTCACTGCGAGTACTTCGATTTTGCATTTGACTACAAAATTGTTTACAACACTATTGCAGGATGCTTCACTTTCATAAAATTCATCTTTTTTATGACAGACTAGCTGATGATAGAGGCAACCTGTTGCAACGTGTGAGTGAATAACTAGGAGAGAAGAGCCTAGAAGGTCCTAGAAGAGCCTTTAAATCCTCTAAGAGTCTAGAAGACTATTTCATGGTTTATGTATGTGTACATTCGAAATCTAGAGTGCGCTTCAGACCTACATTCATTTGTGTGTTGCGGACCACAGTGACAAATGTCGATGCCACCCATGCACACACGACGGAGAATGTATAAGAAACGAAGGCTTCTTTGCAAATATGTAAAAAGTAAAACGTTGTTGCTCTCTCCTCTCTCTCTTCCTCTCAAAGTTGATTCAATGCTATTTTTAACCGACTTCAAAAAAAGGAGGAGGTTATAAATTTCAGCGGTTTTATGTTGTAAACAGATGTCCAAAATTTTTTTTTACTTATAAAAATCTTTGGAGTTTAAAATCTTCATATAATCACCAACACCATGTTTACGAGTACTTAGATTTTCGAGTAATGATTTCGAATTACAAGTCGTGCACCAAGGGTTTTTTAACCCTTTACGCAAATGTACTCAACGCATTTGGATGTTGGTTATGAAGCCTTGGATAACGGATAGACAATAATGAAGGTACCTATGTAATTTTATTCATTTCTATGAACAAGTGGCATTTTAACACCACGGGGCGCAGCTAATGGTATGTTTCACTTTAGTGGGCAGTTTTGCGGCAGTGTTCTATGAACTAATATAGTATACAGGCCGCGAACTTTAAAAGGTTTTATTGCAATTCTACATTAATTGGGCGGCATGTGTAAATTAGAGGATTAGTCGTGAAATGGCAGAAGGCAAAGAACGATCGAGGATTATTAAGTTCAATTTATAGAGATTAAGGTCGCGCCGGCAAAGACGTACGAATTAAATGTAATGTATACAAAGATAATAAAAAAAATCATTGAATGGATACTGCGGCCACAAACTCACAAAATTAAATATACTTCTTTTTAATATCAATTAGTAGGAGTTCACTATGAATGTTTTTATGGTATATGTCTTTTGTTGATTCACAGGAGGAGTCGGTAGGTAGCACCATAGCACAAATTAACATAGTAACGAAGAGGCGGGCACACGCCCCGAAAAATAAATAAATGCAGGAATTCGGCCTGTAATGGTCTGGATACCTCTGGTATTTGGATTAAGGTTATATATCCTGTATGTAGGTCCTGGTGTACGTGTAATGGTGATACGATGATACGAAACAGGATATTATTATACCCTTGGTACGGTAGATTTCTCTCAGATCAAGCCAAGTCACTTGAAATCTTCTGAAGATGTCAAATGAACTAGTCAGAGGCACGTCCTAATACATACTAGTCAAAAAATTTCCATAAGCCCATATTAAAGTAAAAAAAAGGAGTGGGGAAATTATCTTATAATTTTAAATACAAAGACAATTGGGACAAGATCATTCAGAAAATCTCTAAGAAAAAACGAAACCGTCACATTTATTAAAATACCTTTGTCTCTGCCGCTTTTAACTAACCCAACAAAGTATCAAGAAGATGGACAATGTAATTGGTTATTAAAAAGCGCATATATCACACGTTGGGGCCGGCCCTTGATTTGTGAGCGCCACGCCCCTTCATTAACATGCTAATGCTGAATCTAGATGGAATGCTTATTGGGTCAGCTGTCCTCTAAGGGTTGCACTCGATACTCCTATAAATCTTATAAATACGGTTCAAATAATATAATCCAACTGGCAATAGCCAGTGCTCACTCACACCATCACTTAAGTCAAGTATTACATGACTACCCTTTCATTTTCAAAGGATCTTGAACTTTTTTAGTAAAATACTGGCTCGATAGACGGTGGCATACATTTTCTTGTTCGAAAAACCGACTAGGTATTGCTAAGTAGATCCCAAACGTATAAAAAAAGTACGTGAGTGTCGTGGAATACTCGGTTGGAACGAAGTTCGTACATTTGAAATTTTTGACATTTGCGCACCTTGTGTGCACCACTTTTCGCACTCTGCGCACCATTTTGTGAAGTTATGCACAAAAATATGTTTTTGCTTCTCCTGTAAAGTTCTAATTTTGCAGTTATCATTTTATTCCCCGGAGACAGCGATATGTCGTGACGGTAAAATCGATCGCTTTTTTTTTCTAGCCCCTATCCTCGATACTATATACTCGTAATATACCTAAAGATGAAGTATGAATCGACAGTGAAGCTAAGCTATCAAGCCGAAATTGCTACCATAACGCGGTTCCTTTGATAACTAATCGAAGTATAGATGGGCTCACCTCGTAAAACCATACCATAAACGTGAATCAATATTGATTGAGGCATCAAATCAATCGGCATGATGGGCTAGTACCGAAACAGCGAGTCTCGATCTGTTTATAGCCAGGACGTCTGCTCTCAAGTGATAAATCCGATATTTTGGCTGAATATTCGGATGATTGTACTCGTATTCGCTATGATCAACTAGGTCCAACTCCGCACCGTTTGGTCCATGAGATCACAAATCTGAACTTTGTAGTATTTCTCGGGAACATTCGGATGTTTTTTAGAACTCGGTCTGAACCTAGTATTTCGAGACGAAAAATTGGTCCTTTCGGTCAAAAATCGCAACTTTGGTCGTGTTTTTGTCGGGAACATTCGGATGTTTTATATTAGAGTAAGGGCCCAGCTCTGATTGGTCACAGGGTGTAGAACGCGACTGCGTGCGTGTGGCCGGACACAGAATATGTCACAGTTTGTACAGGGTTGGATTAAGGTATGGGTATTATCAGAAACATGCGTTTTATTAATGAAATTTATGTTTAATGTGATCAGTAAATGTATCATATAGAGTGCAGGATTGATAAATATGAAGTTTTTTTTTAAATAGGTTAGGTTGTGCATGACTTGTTAAGGATTCTCTCGCAAAGGCTTCATAAACTCTTGTAAAATCAATAAAAGAAATGATGATAAAAGAGGTGATTTTTTATTATTTTTATTTCAGTTTAAGATCTTCCCACTCCCACGCACAACCCCTTCCCTACCCACTACCCTGGCGGGAAGGGGAGGTCCAGCTGGCGACGACAATGCGTGCCTTAATGTATGCACGCTGGGGAGGTCTCGTGGGAGCCTTCCCACAAACCCATTTATTTGTAAATATATTTAGGAGTACCTACATGAGCCTACACGTGGCTTCGGGAACTTGAAAGACCAGTTGCACTGTTGTACGTTACTTGATAAATGCAAAATAGGCACTTGCAACTTCATTTGATAGAACTGATATTCATTGAAGTCATAGTCATGGTTCATTAATAAACCTAGCAAACTAAATTATCAATGCTTGGGTGAGGTTACAATTATTGCTGAACTGTAGTAGCAAAATGATAGTTTCTTGATAGTTAGTGCTACGCAATTTGCTACGCGCTACAGCGTAGCAGGGCTCTCCGTAGCGTCTGCTACTTTTAGAGCATCTGTGGCACGGCGCCGAACAACAACGGAGAATTTGCATAGGCTTTTTGTATTTTGTAATATGCGGCGTATTTTAATTGGCCGCGATTAAATCTTAATAAATCGGACAGACAGAAACAACAATATGTATATCATACAGTAATAATAATAGTATTTATTTTCCGATGAAACATCTACTTCACACTTTCTTATCAATCAACATCGTCTTCAAAATTTAATTTCATAAGTTTATTATCAATTTTTTCCGAGAGATCCAAATCAATACTCAAGTCTTATTACTACTATACCGTTTCTACTGTAAACCATACCTACAGTGCCTAAAGCCCGAACCACTGGCAATTAAGCTGGCGGCGTGTGTTATAATTTGGCGATGGCCGCAGGCAAAACGGAGAAAGAAACGAGAAATTGCAGCAGATTTCAGCGCGAACCTAACTTGCATCGCGTGCCGACCGCAGCCGGCACTTGACTCGAAACTGCAATTTACCAATCGTTAATTCCAATGCGACTAATCAATGGCTACAACAACATTATTTTTTACTTTTGTTATAGAAACTAAACTGCATTCATTGCATTATTGTAATCTTCTTCTTCTTATCGTGTCACCAGTTCTTTCGAACCAGTGCGGTGAAAGGATTTTAAGTGCGCCTCAAACAGGCTCCTTTCATGCACTTGACACATGTTTTCGAACTTTATATGTTCTACTATAGCTTCTTTATAGGTTTATTATTGTAATGAATATAGGATAATCAATATATGTAGTGATATGAGTGCAGAGGTAGGCTTGCACCATTAAAACCAAACTAGTAAGCAGGTACCCCTATGTTGCTCAAAAGTCTACGTAGGTAGGCTATCGGAAAATTCAACCACCTCAAAAACTTAAGTTGTATTAAGTTGTATACTTATATATCGAAGGAAAATTTGACATTCACTGAATTTTGCTGTGCAATTAGGAACTTTTTGGACTTGTGTTACGAACGTGTAGTACGACAGAGTGTAGTTAGTGTGCGAGCTCTACTGTTCTCACAGAATCATTAGTCATATTTCTAGGACAGTAGTATAGAATATGTTCTGGTGTAAATTTCTCGTGTCTATATTTTTTTTGGTTATTTCTCATCGACACAGTTATGGTAAGCACTTATTTGTGGGTTACCGAAGGAGCTTATTTCGGCATATGAACGGGCGTCCAAAACTAATTTATATTGGAATGTGATATACGCGCGGGCGGGCCACGCCGCGGGGCACGCGCGCCCTGGTTTTAATCACCTCACCTTACCGCCTTCAAACGTTCTGGCCTGCACCACTGCGCCAAAAACTATGAGACATACTCTCATCAATATGAAAAAGATATTGAATCTACGTAGTCTAGTAGACAAAAGACTGTTAAGAGAGAACTCCGTAGAAGGTACAGAAACTGTCTTAGAAGTTCTCTCCTGAGGTTTTGTAGATTCCCTGTGGCTTCGCCTGCATGGTACCAACATTTTTAATAGCCTATATGCTATTCCAGGTCACTATCTACGCCTAATCCAAGTTTCATACAAATCGGTTCACTGGTTTAGGCGTGATTAAAACACAAATATACAAACATCCAAACATCTAAACAAACTCACAAACTTTCAGCTTTATTATATTAGTGGGATAAAGTAAAGCAAAATAAACAATACAGGCAAAATTTAAACAAAAACACGAAGACATTACATTCAAGACTTTAAAATATATTTGAATTTGCACCCATGTCAACTGCCCCTTGGCTCAGATAGAAGAGCGCCACAGATCAGTGAAAGTCGCGGGATGCGTGATGCATTTTTTGGATTGCACTTTAAAAAAAATCAAGTGAAACAGGGCCAAGACTACAGAAGCGGGTTGCTCGTCGCCGGCGCCAGAACCGATCCAAACCTATTACCTCTAACCACTTGTCTCGGGAAAGTGTTGGGATAACTTGCCGAGTAAACTAATAATTGAATGGTTCCGATTCACCATTGGCTTTTAATGGGTTAAGCACAAACACAATATTTTTTTGTGATTGGCTAGCATTGATAGTAAGATAGAAAAGAAAGTTAGGTCTCCATTTCCCAATCGCCCTAATATTTCTGGATATTTCACATAGCATCTGAAATCAAAGTAAGTAGAGCTTGTGTTCTGGCAAACCACATCACTTATAAAACACACATAGGTACATGCAATACCTACATTGGAAAACATTCACAACACACACCTGAGACAAGATAATACAAACATTGTTCTTTGTTGGGAATTAAATCCGCGTTTTGCTTTTACGGACCTTCGTTACTGCTCTACAAAGGTCGTCAACCGGTTATCTACCGCTAAACCAGAGACTAGTGACATGCCAGATTTGTCACAAGTTGAACGCGTAATCGATTTGAGCGCGATCGGTATCGATCGAGTAGTCATGACGATGACAATCGATTTGTTGATTCCCGTGACACCTGACACGTTTTTGCGCGGATTCCGTTGTCACGGTCGACGTGTCAAAGTGCGGATTCTCACGGTACGGCGCCGGCGCCGGCCACCGTTGAGGAAAAAAAAATTCTTAGATATTTTAGATGATTCATACAGCGTCATTACTACTAGGGTCTGAATAAATGAATAAAAACTTTAGTGAATACGAAGATAACATTAGGAACTAGTAGACGTCATGGGTGTTTTTATCTATAAGAACCGATTTTCAATCAATCTTGGTGAAATTATATGAACTAACACGAGACTCGTTAAAGTAAGTTTAGATACCTTCAAGCAAATCAAGAATCACAAGGGTTAAATGATTCGACAAGAGTTCAATACTAAGCACAAGCAGTAAAAATTTGTTCTAAAAATATTATGATCTTCGAAACTTTCATACAAATTGGCCAATAAAGTCTTCGAGTCATTGTGACCGCAGCCTCGCCCGTCTAGACACACCTTGTGACTTGCCTCTCGTTACTACCAACAAACGATTCAATATCTGGACTCAAATTCATCTTAAAACCATACAACCATACGAAGGAACGGGAGTAAAATCACCTAGTTTTAAGACGAATCAAAGTGATCCCAGCGGTCCTACTGAATAAATGTTTTTTGATTTTGAACATTCTAATTATCATTGAACACAAAATTATCACTTAGGTGGAAAATTTGTTCGACACTATTATGACGTCATGGAACGAGACAAAAACCTACTTGGCCAAATGCAAATCAAAAACGAATATTAAAATGATTTCCATTACTTTTTCATGGCTGTTTATTGATTTCTAATGATGAAATTCTAACGGGAAATCTATACTTAATACATTTTTTGCTGCTTTAGATCAAAATCAATCAATTTTACCAATATAATAGGTACCATAGATCCTATGGCCGATTTGTCATAGCATTTCTTGCAAAGTTTTAGACCACTGCAAATCGGTAACTAACTAAAACTATGAGTTAAACTAAAACTATGAGTTTTAGTTTAACAGATTTTGGCGTCCAAGACCTTAAGTCGCTGGCAAGTTTGGAATGTTTGTGGTTTCCGAGTCGGAAGCACAATGCGAGCGATTATCCGCTTCGCTGTGTAAGTAATCGATGCTGTCGACTTCTAGAACCAATTACTTAGCGCTTGGCCGCGTCGGAGATTCAACTTGATAAATTGTTATGGAATAAGAATCAAAATGCCTATGACTTGCTGTAAGAACTTCATTTACATCTTTAGCTACTCAGCGCCAGGCCTTACAGCCAATTCTAAAAGGGACGTTGTCGTTTGTAGAGTGGGTCTCTACCAACCATTTAAACATCACACAATAGTTTGTTTTTCCTGTTACGTTTTCTCTCAGGTAAGTAAACTGGGGTTCATCACCATCATCATTATGTGTAGTCAGTTTCACCCCACACTTGGGCTGAGCCTACAGGCCTCACTTCCGAGGTTAATCACTTTCAATTTATTTTTATATAATACCGATCACGGAATTCAATTCAATGACCAATGAACACGGATAGAAAGTAAACGGTGGAAATCCCTGTTTTACAAACAATTTTTTACGGATATTGAAATAACATGGTAAAATGGTCACTAAAGGACTGGTAAAGTACAGAACTGTTAGTCAGTGACGTCATCATTGATCCGGCATGCCGTAGGCACAGAATACAGATCCGAAGGTTTCGAGGACAGATAAACGATAAACCTAGATCCTTTAGTTTGCAGGCATTGTTTGTAGGTCAATGACACTATTCGTCTTGATTGTTATCCGTGTTTGCTCTCCTAACTTAGCCTATTTTCTACTTGAGAGAAAATTGTCAGAGAGAATACTTTTTTGCCCCGAATTACCGAAGGCGAGTATTTGAGTTGTAGAGTGAAGTTTTTTCTTTGTATTAAAAAAAATATTTATTCCTGTCAGTGGTAAAGATGTTTAAAAAAAAACTCTTCATGTTTTTATGTCAGTGTGTAATGTAGCTGCATAAGTGATCAATTAATTACACATCGATAGTATCGAGTACATGCGATCGAGTTTGCCGCGAATTGTCGCCGCACGGGTCGTGGCAGGTGCGCCGGCACCTGTGCTTCGAATGCTTCTATGTAGTGCAGGAGTTTGCGACCTCTCATCTCAAATGTAATCTCGTATATTTTAATAAAGTTTTTCGTTTTACAATTTTAATTACATTTTTAAGCTACATATAGTCCTTTGTCATGGCCACGTGTCATGGCTGAACGAATTAAAAAGTCGGGACTGTCAATGTTACGTGCCCTCAGAAAAACTAAAGCCTACTCATATTAAGTAAAGTTTAAAAGGCATTTTCAATATTCATTTCACTACCTACCCTACCATCCAAGATAACAGTCCAAACTTATTTGGTTTGAACGTCAAAATGTAAGCAGTGTTTTTCAGTGTTTAAAATTTAAATAAAATATACCAGATAAATTAGATGATAGCTACTAAATTAAATCTAGACGTCAAAAAGTTTAGATTCATTATCCACAGCCCTTCTATATTTATTGAGAATAAATAAAGATTGATATCATCTGATATTTGAAGCTGTCTCCCGCACTCGTGGCAAGTGGCTTCGATTGTTGCATTCCGCTCGATCGAGCAACTCGCTCGATACTCTATAATATCGATGCTTGAATAAACAAGCTTATAGTAGTTCTTTTTGTCTAATGAGCGGTACTGTAGCGATTGTAATACTTGATACAATAATCAGGCATATTTTTAGATAAACTCTTGCATCCGCTGCTTCTCACGTCATGTTCTACTTGCGTTCATAGTTTCATCTGAATAGGATCCGTCGCTTATGCCATAGCGACCTAAGTAAACTGAGACTTGAATGAGAATTTATCTTAGTTTTAAGAGTGAGAGCGGTTTCACATTATCCGATCCGATATCAGTATCGGACGCCGATACGATGGCGGGGTAAGTAAAATGAACAAGATAGCTCCGATATCCGATATCGTGCCGGACAAATGAAAGACAGGTAGGTACATATTTCATAAATTTTACTTGCCCCCGATATCGGATCGGTTAATATGAAAACGCTCTTTCTGACACATTCTTCTACACATCACCAATATTTGTTATGTCTGAGTCAAAATCAAAAAGCATTTAGGTACCTATCTATTTATGAACACTGGAATCACCTACTCATAGCCTCTCTTCAGAGCTAGATGATTCTTCTAAATGTTTCTGTACTTGTAGTTGTCAAGAAATCTTGGCAAACTTGGTTCTTTCGTGGAATATGTTGCGTAGTAAAATACCGTATTTATGAATGCCTATACGCATACCTAGCACTGCGTTTCATTGTGTTCTATCTATTTATGTCATTTTACTTGAGGCGCCGGACGCGTGCCATAGTAAAGACAAAATGCAGTAGTACGTACTCATAAAAGTACTTACCTACTAAGTATTTCATTTTATATTCATTAATATGGAAGTTACGATTACGATTAAAGATTATTTATTTCTCATAAGATTTACAAAATAAATCTTATAAAGTTCATCTTCTAAATCAACTACAGACAGTTGACGAGTGATAGGAGTGAGTGGAAGAAGAAGACATGTTATCCACTTAGCGTGGGATAAGGTCAGGAAGATAATGATGATGATCTTCTAAATCAACTATGCATTTACCAGATCATTTACAGCTTCATCTTAATAGGAGGTTTGAGTCTCTAGCTAGGGTATTGACGAGTTGGTGTAAGCTACCAATAAATACTTATACTATTTACAACATGTTTTGGTTCGATTTATAGCCAAAAACACACTACTGTATTCCCAAGTCACGCACGATAGACGTTCTCTCAGATATTGTCATTCACTTCTTGTATTAAGAATGTGTTGGTAGAATACTGCATTGATTTACTATGTAGGTACGCTGGACGGATGTAGCCGCTTCGTGGCGCATACCAAACGGTCCCAGTTCCGACACTCGTCAAATTAAATCACGCATCCACATACCAAAACTTTGCTGCAAAAACTATAAAACGTTAAAATAATATAGCTAATTTGAGGCACACGCGCACTTATAATCCTTTCACCACATTGGTTCTAAAGTACGTCATAAGAAGAAGGATTATTTAACCTGCAATGTAAACATGATTCAGCTATCTCCATTTAAGGAGGTATTTCCTCACTAGTGACTTGTCAGCCGCAGTGGCACGCACGGGCCCGCCTGTTTGACGTTCCCAGGCGATAGCTGCTATCTCATGCAAACACCTCGTGTTTGAACCAGAACCGACTATCCTGCCAACATAAACTTATAACCCACCAAGCAATAACCAACCTAACGACCTACATAATAAGGTATTAGAAATCTTGGGTAAAATTGGCAGGAACTCTATAGCGTATCTCAGATTGTGGCCCATCTTCGACACGCGACGAATTATCTTGGAGTTTTCAAGTGAAGTCGCGGTCATTGTGTTTGTGTGGACAAGTGTCGTTTGCTTATCGATATCTATTGGACTATTTGTACCAATAAATTGTTGGCTATGATAAAAGGTTTGACAATGACATGGTGCAGGTAGGGTCAGCAGTTTATATCATAGTATACAAGTTTCCCTAAAAAATACAGGCTATCGACTGAATTCCCAAAGCGTGGTAATTCTCGGTAATTCGCGGCATTCTCTAAGATATGTAAAAGCATTGAAAATGATTTGAATGTCATTTTTAAGATATGGCTGAAAAAATTACGACTCTCATACCTATGGCATGAACGATAACATTCAAAAGTCTCATTCACTCAACATAAAAAACCGGAACTTCAACTATTCACAACCAAAATAGACCATCCATAAGACAAAATATGCACATTGCACATTTGCAAGCCACATTTTTTGCTAGAAAATATGCGTGGTTATGTAAAAGTGCACCTGAGCAAGCTGCTGTCTTGTCCCAGTAACATCTCGGACACTCGTCAAAACTCTATACAACTAATTACTCACCAAATAAGTAAATTATTTCCATTACAAACACTCTTCTTGTCTAGTTTTTTCGATCCAGTGTGGTGATGGTGAAGGAAAGGACCACAGACACTATACAATGTCAATTTCGTAAGTGTAAGTGTGTCAGTGTAATGCCCTCCTTGTTCGTAAAAACGCAATCGAACTCTAAGGGCAGTCTCAATTGGTGCGCGGTAAAGTGTCCATTCATTACGTAGTATGATGAGATATTCTCTGCCAATATTAATAAGTGCGTTGCTACTGTTGTAAACAGGCATTGTATGGATGGTGGCACCTGCTTATTGCAACTGCAAGGCCGCTATAGGTCACAAGGCCGGCCCGCTATCAATACTAGCCATTGCCATCTGGCTTTAAAAAAATTTGCTACTTACAATCTTATAAACTTAAAAATAGCACAAACTAAATGCTGCTTATTATAAAAACGTAAAACCTTGGTTGAACCCCATGTTGACACATGTCAAAACAAAACTGTTACCACAAAAAAGCGTTCTATGTACGAGTATTTAAAGATCGTTTTTCAAGGGACAGTTTTTTAGTTAGACTTGGTCTAAACTTTATAGATTTCTGGTTACAACGGCTGCAAAATCTATAGCCATCTATTTTACCTAAGATACCTAACAAGAAACATTCTTCAAGGGAATATGAATATTGAGGCAATCTTTGAATTCTATAGAAAATATCAAAATACGTACTTAAGTACCTACCTACAAATTTTGTAAAACTAAAAGTGTAGTTGATTATGTGGCTAGCTAATATGGATATAAAATATAAAAAAATGGCTATATCTTGAGGCAAAGTAGCTAAGTTGGCAACACTTAGAACTCGCTTGTCTCTAGTCCTTTGCACCGGGCGGTTCAAGGACTTAAGATTGGATACTGGTTATTGAGTCATTTGGGTGTGTTCAATTATTACGGAACTAGATTTCCCAGCTACTGCGAATATTCATGTTACCACTTGTTTGAAATAGTAGGAGGCTGTGTAGTGAGAGAGTGTTCTCTCAAATGTGTTTGTTGGAGAACTAAGTGATAAGCTAATCTCTTTATCATATTGAAACTGAAAGTAATTTTTAAAAATTCATACCTTCATAGACTGAAAATAGCTGTCAAAGCTGGCTCACTTTTTGTAAAGTTAGGTAGGCAAATGCTAGATTAGTTCAAATCTGCTCTAAAGTAGGCTCTAGGTAGCTTTTGGAAGGTTAGGACAGGTAGACGAGAGGTTGGGGGACCCCCCACAGCGCTGACTTCCTCGTAGTGTTCCCCGGGCAACGTCGTGTCTGACCACCGTAACGGAGTGGCAGACCGACGGCTAACGAGTGCTGTGCACGTAATCCTATCTGCGGTAGATTACGTTCGGTTGTGACATCATGTCAAAACCTTTGCGGAACGCCTCCGGGCGTTTCGCTAAACGCTCCTCGCAGGGCGTGGACGCTTCGGCGTCGGAGGCTAGTCGCGCTCCATCGGCGGCTAGCTGTGTAAGCGGAGATGATATTCTGTTCTCGGACACTGACGAATCCGCTATGGAGACGTCGGTGGCCGAGAACAGAATGTCGCTAAAGAGGGCATACATGAGGGCCAAATCTGGGGAGTCCTCGGATTCCTCGAACAAAGGGAAGCCCACAAAGAAGGTGGGAAAGTCTTCCACTGCGTTGGTCGTGGTCGACACCCCAAAAGAGGGTCTTGCGGGTGCTAGTCGCCGGCCCGATCTGGCGAGACGGGCTCAGGTCCTACAGGACTTCGAAGAAAGGGTCGCCGCCAAAGAGAAGCAGGCGCAGGCCACGCGGACCAAAGCCGCTTACGGTTCGGCCACCGTATCATACGGTGGCCACTCTGTGGCGGACCTGGAGCGCATGGCGCAGGAGGACAAGGAGGAGATCATCGAGGTCGCCTCCAAATCCTCCAACTTGAAGGGGACTTTTCAGAAGGCCCTCAAATGCCGTGCAACCAGCATGCATGGCATTATAGCCGAACTGGTCCATCGCACCACATCGGAGGAGGCGCAGCTGCTGCAGGCGAAGGTAGATCGCCTGCAGGCGGAGGTCGATCAACTTCAAAAGAAGCTGACCGAAAAAAGCGCCGCGTCTGCGAAGACTCCGGCGGCGGAAGGCCCCTCGGCCCCCTCCAACCTTGAGGACGTAATCCGCAAGGTTGTTATGGAGGAGAGGGCCTTCACAAGGGCATGCCTTGCAGGCATTGAGGACCGGCTCCTGCCGGAGAAGCGTACCCGGCCGCCACTTGCGGCGGATAAGTTGTCTCCCGGTCCGGCCACGAGCGGGCAACCCAAGACCCCGAAGCCCTCTAAGGGCAAAGGTCTGGGAAAGACTTCGGGGGTGACTCCACCGACCCCCACTGCTACTAGTGCGGATGCAGAATCTGGGCCGGCTGCTAGCCACGCAACCGCCCAGGCCATGGAGGAAGACCCCCTTCTTCCCTCTACCACCCCGTCCAACCAACCGTGGACGAAGGTGGGTAGGAATAAAAGGGGCAAGGGCAAGAAGCCGACTCCAGCCGCCAATCCCACCACTACCAACTCCAGCTCGTCCGCAGGGACCAGCAGTGGAGGAGGGAAGGGTAAAGGGAAGAAGGCGGCCCCCAAGCCCTCTGCAGCCAAGAGGGCTCAAGCAGGCCGGAGGAAATTGGTTCCTCCCAAAACCGCGGCGGTCAGTGTGACCATTGTGCCGGAGGCCTTGGAGCGGGGTGTGACGTACGAGTCCGTGCTGAAGCGGGCTCGTGACCATGTCAACCTCGCCCAATTGGGGATCGGCGCAATTACATGCCGCCGAACCCAAACCGGGGCTCGACTGTTCGAGTTCCCAGGGGCCCAAGGCGGCACAAACGCGGACCTCTTCGCAACGAAGATGCATGAGGTCATCGCGGACGTTGCGAAGGTCGCCAGGCCTGTCAAGTCCGCGACCTTGGAGGTGACCGGCCTCGATGACTCGGTCACCAAAGAGGAAGTAGTGGCGGCGATCGCGGCGGCGGGAGATTGCCCCCCCGCAGCGGTAAAGGCCCGGGACATTAGACCTGGGCGCGGTGGACTGGGTACCATTCGTCTAGAGTGCCCAGTCACCGCAGTAAAAGCCGTCCGGACGAAGACCAAAGGACGGCTTATCGTAGGTTTCAGCTCGGCTGTGGTCCGAGCACTTGAGGACCAGCCTTTGCGCTGCTTCAAGTGCTTCGGGATCGGCCACACCCGAGCAATGTGTCCGTCCTCAGTGGACAGGGCGGACACATGTTACCGCTGCGGGGAACAGGGACACATGGTGGCCTCCTGCACAGCCGCCAAGCCGCACTGCGCTGCATGTGCCGCTAGTGGTCGCCCCGCCAACCACGTTATGAAGGGGAGGAATTGCAGACCTCCCCCTAAGAAGGGCAAGCCGCAGGCGCCAAGCCGACCTGCCGCTGCCGCCGCCCCCTCCACTGTTACAGAAGAGGCGGCCGCTGAGGGGAATGCGATGGACGAATGATGCAGTCGGTACATCGCATCCTACAGGCAAACACCAACCACTGCAGAGCTGCCCAGGACCTCCTGATGCAGTCCATGGCACAGTGGTTGGTGGACATAGCGGTGGTCTCCGAGCCGTACTCGATCCCTGGTCGCTGGCTGGGTGATAGGGACGGCTTGGTAGCGCTTGCAGCACGGTCTTCCACGGACTCCCCTCCCCTCTCGCTCTTAGAGAGGGGGCCGGGATACGTGGCCGCCGCGTGGGGAGACCTGGCCCTAGTGGGGGTCTATTTCTCCCCTAACCGATCTCTCCAGGACTTCGAGGATTTCCTCGGAGTCCTGACCGCCGTGGTCGGCAGGATAGCGCCGCGTCAGGTCTGCGTGTTCGGAGACCTGAACGCCAAGTCGGTGGTATGGGGCAACCCGGCCACCGACGCACGCGGGCTGGCTGTGGAGTCGTGGGCTGCCTCCTCCAGCCTCTCCCTCTTGAATAGGGGGAGAGTGCCGACATGCGTGCGGCGGCAGGGTGAGTCCATACCGGACCTCACCTTTGCCACCCAGGCCCTGGCCACGCGCGTGAAAAACTGGCGGGTGGACATGGCGGAGACCTCGTCGGACCACCGCTATGTGCGGTTCGAGATCTCCGCCCAGGGCCCACGGGGGATCTCCAGATCATCGGAGCGGTCCCCTTTTCCACGGTGGGCCTTGACCCGCCTGGACCGGGAGGCTGCGAGCGAAGCCGCGTTCGTCCAGGACTGGCTCTCGCCGCCAGTCGACGTCCTGGACGTGGACGCCGCGGCTGTACAGCTCAAGCGGTCCCTGACTGAGGTGTGCAACTCCAGCATGCCTCGGTCTCGTCGCCCGCCTCCCCGATGCGCCGTATATTGGTGGTCGGAGGAGTTGGCGGAGCTGCGGGCTGCCTGCGTGACCGCAAGGCGGGAATACGCGAGGGCTCGCCGGCGGCGCCATCGAGACGAGGATGAGGAGGAACGCCTCTACAATGCGTATGTGGAGGCGAAGGCGGTCCTCAAATCGACCGTCGGCGCCGCCCGCGACTCGGCAAATGCCGAGATGCTAGAAGGTCTCGACAGCGACCCTTTCGGGAGACCATATAAGGCGGCGCGGAATAAACTGCGCCCCTTTGGTCCCCCGGTCGCTGAGACCCTCGAGCCGTCATTGCTGGATGGGGTGGTCCAGTCCCTGTTTCCACGCAGGGACAACGGCTTCACCCCTCCAGCAATGGACCCCCCAAGGGGAGCAATCCCGCCGGAGGAGGAGGACGAACCTCCTCCAGTCTCAGAGGGTGAACTTGGCGCGGCGAGCCTTCGCCTACGCGCCAAGAAAACGGCCCCTGGGCCGGACGGCGTCCCAGCGAGGGTGGTGGCCATAGCCGCCCTCGTAATGGAGGAAAGGTTCCGGGACCTCTTCGGCGCGTGCTTCGTGGCTGGAAAGTTCCCGGAACCATGGAAAGAGGGGCGGCTCTGCCTTCTCCGCAAGGAGGGGCGCCCGGTGGACTCTCCCTCGGCATACCGACCCATCGTTTTGCTTGATGAGGTCGGTAAGATGTTCGAGGGAATAATTGCCGCGCGCCTCAATCGCCACCTACGGTGCGTGGGGCCGGACCTGTCGGACGCTCAGTTCGGTTTCCGGACCGAGCGTTCAACGGTGGATGCCTTGGCCCGTCTGAAGGGTCAGGTTGGAGAGGCGGTGGAGGCAAGGGACGGATTGTTGGCTGTGTCATTCGACATAGCCAACGCTTTCAACTCCGTCCCCCACTCCACTATCTTAGAGGCACTCCGGTTCCACGGAGTGCCTCGCTACTTGCGGGCCCTGCTGGCCAGCTACTTGGAGGACCGAGCCGTCCTCCTTGTAGATAGGACGGGCCAAGTCCGGCGATACCCTGCCGAGTCTGGCGTTCCGCAGGGGTCCGTCTTAGGACCCCTTCTTTGGAACGTCGGATTTGACTGGTTGCTGCGGGGAAGGCTCCCGAGAGGTACGAGTGTCATCTGCTATGCGGATGACACTCTCCTTACTGCCCGCGGGAGCTTTCAGGAGGCGGCCGGTCTGGCGTCGGCGGGCGGATCCTTAATCGTTGACAGGATCCGCCGCCTGGGGCTGAGGGTGGCGCTGCATAAGACCGAGGCCGTGTTTTTCCACGGTCCTCGGCGGCGCCCCCCACCTGACGCCCACATCCATGTGGAGGGCGTCAGAATTGAGGTGGAGGCCCAGATGAAATATCTGGGCCTCATCCTAGACAGCCGGTGGTCTTTCAGTCCTCATTTCAGAGGACTGTCGACGCGCCTGCTGAAGGCTGCGGGTGCCCTCTCATGGCTGATGCCAAATTTGGGGGGGCCCAGCGCACGGTGCCGGCGTCTGTACGCCGGCATCCTGCGGAGCATGGCCCTGTATGGGGCCCCCATCTGGGCGGACTCCCTCCAAAAGAGGGAGAACTTCACCGCCCTTCGGGCGCCCCAAAGAGCCATCGCCCAGCGGGTTGCAAGGGCCTACCGCACGGTGGGTTTTGCGGCAGCGTGTGCTCTGGCGGGCACCCCTCCTTGGGAGCTCGAGGCGTGGGTGCTCGCCAGAGTGTACGAGTGGACGGCGGAGCGCAGGGCGCTCGGGGAGCGCCCGGCCCCGGAAGAGCGGGAGGCCGTCCGGCGACAGGCGAGGGAGGTCACCATCCAACATTGGGCGGACGACCTTGCCTCCGCCGTATTTGGTCGCTGGACGCTTGACGCTCTCGGGCCAGTACTGCAAGACTGGCTCGAGAGGCCGCATGGCTTCCTCTCCTTCCGCATGGTGCAGGTGCTGTCGGGGCACGGCTGCTTCGGCAAGTACCTGCACCGCATTGGAAGGGAGGAGGGACCGTCGTGCCATGACTGTGGCGCGGCGGTGGACACGGCGCAGCACACCCTCGAGGTGTGCTCGTCGTGGTCCGAACCGCGCCGCAGCTTGGTTGCGGCGGTCGGGCGGGACCTCTCGCTTCCCAGCGTAGTTAGAGGGATGCTGGGAAGCGAGGATGCCTGGGCGGCAGTCGCTTCCTTCTGCGAAGACGTTATATCGCAGAAGGAGGCGGCGGAGCGCGCGCGAGAGGTGGATCCTCTTGCGCCGCCGCACCGCAGGCAGCGTAGGGGTAGGAGAAGGCGGAGGTACGACCGCCTTCTCCCGCCCGGTGGTGAATAGCGGACGATAGGTGCGGGGGCGCCTTCGTCCGCCTCGCACTGTTCACCACCAAGCGGGGAGGGACGGTCGCGCACTCATGACCGTCCCCGAAGTCCCTCCTCAACTCGAGGAGGGACGTGAAAGGCCCGCCTTAAGGGCGGGGATCGCCGGAGGGGGACTGGACGAAAAGGCTCCGCCGGTTTCCCAGACCCCCTCCAATGCAGGCGACGCCGGAGTGCCGCTGGGTTGTTTAGTGGGTATACCGGGAGCTTCACTCCCGGGGAGTCCCACATACCCCTCCCGCCCCCCCGCGGGAGGGGATGCGTAAGGCATTTTTCCCAGCGTCAAAAAAAAAAAAAAAAGGTAGACGAGAGGTTATACTCAGTTTTAATTAAACCTACCACAACTATACGCAATAAAACACTAAGAACATTTCGAAACAATGCGAGATCATTTTAAAGGAAACCAAATAGTGCCTCTTTGTTTCTCGAAATACACTGAAAACTAAAATTAAAGTGTACTTGCTTATACTGGGTGTATAAAAACCACTCCTGAAAACTGAAACAGTGGCTTCAGACCGTATTAACGTTTTACCCCAGTGACCTCGTCTAGCCAGGTTTCTTGACAATCTCTACATTCAGAGGGCAGAAGAGAAAAGGAAGAGTCGAGGTAATTACTTTATATCAAAAACCCTCGTCCCGTCATTGAAAATAATAAATTCACATGTTTTTTCATGTAAAAAAAATGTTATTTACCCGCGAGTGCAGATGAGCTAACACAATCCCTGTGTTACACCCAGTATAATTTATAACGCAAAGGGCGGTGTCTCAGGGCATTGCAGATCCTTCGCACTCCGTCTAAATGTGGCTACATCCGCGTCTGGGTAGGAGGACGCACTCAGGAGGACATGTTTGGACATTTTAAACACCTGAATTGAATACCTTTAGCTCTCCAGTAGCATCCTTGCCAGGGACCTGCGCCTGATGCCGGTAGTTAGCTTGTTATTTGACAGATTTTTTGGCAGTAAAAAAATGAAACCTTATTTTTCAAAATCTATTAATGAAAACCACATTAAAATTCCTTGCGTAGTAGACGTGTACCGAAGCCAAAAGGATTTTCCGAAAAAATCATTATATCCGGAGAAAACAGCGTTTGAAGGTTACTGTTTGCGTATGTACTGGACGCGTTGTTTTACGTATGTTGCTGGATTTTGAGTTTTTACTGTTTTTTTCTTTTATAAATGAAATTATTATGTAGGTATGGTCGTATTGTGTTGTACTAGCAGTAATTAACCGGAAATAACATAAAAAGACGTAGCTAAGTAAAAATTTTTTTTGCGTTTTTACTTCCGCTAATGTTTAGAATCATGGTCTGATTGCAACCCCTCCGTTTTCGGTAGTAGTCTTTTTACATCCTGTATTTGGCCGTATAGAGGGAGAGATAGTAGGAAGTGACTGTTTCACACTATGTAGAGATGAAGATTTTGGTCTTTAAATTATAATTCTCTGGATCTCCCTGGATCGGTAGCTGGAGTGCGTTCTTAGACGGCGTTCAAACGTTTTCTCTTTTCAGCGAGGCGTCACGGCGCCATCACTAAGGTACTCACAATTTCGCACTTTCCAGCATTTGAATCTTGTCATAAACTAAAATAATGTCGGACATTCTCATATTCAGAAATAGAAACAAACGAAAGTGTTTCCGAAACTTGCGACTTTGTCTAAAAAGTATTAAAAATTGGTATAGCGTAACTTCGTAGAAATGAAGCGTGTTAATTCCATGTTCCGTACAATCTATTAATTTACATAATACATTTTTGGCTCAAAGGATTAGCATTGCCATCCAGCGTGGTAATGCCGCCAGTGTTTTGGGCACGCTTCCGACTGACAGTGACCTGGATCAGTTGAGCTATCTATAGATCGTTTCTAACGATCCTTAGATAGCTTGACTAATCCTGTTGTATTTTGTAAATATATGTATATATGTAGTAGCTTAGTTTCTGTATATTTACATAATCTACTCAAATTCAAAGTAGGTAAAGCATTTATTCAGTAGGACCGCTGGCGTTGGGATCACACAGAGCTAGGTGATTCTACTCCTGTTCCTTCGCTACTGTTTTGTCTACAAAGAGATAATTATATCCAGTCATTTATAAAAGGTGTGTCATACTTATTTTCAACACATCTAATCTGAATGAGCAGCCAGTAACCCTTGTTTATTTGTGATTTTACGGCTGTCTGTAGGCCACGGGCGGTTAATTATAAACGATTTCTGTCTCCACACCGACTTCAGACTTCAGTTGTCTGCGAATCCGCATGTAAAACATATGGATTAGTAGCAGTTCGTGCGCAAAACATATCCCTATTCTTGCATTCTTTGTCTCTTGTGTTTGTTTACCATTTCCCGTTTCTGTTTTCTCCGGTTTACAGTCGTCTTATTTATATCTATTATTTCATTATAGTTGGTAATCATGCGATTACACTCTTGTATTATTTTCTAGGGAGGAAATGACTGAAAGTTACCGAAAGTGTTATTTTTTTTATAATCTATTCATAAATTTTCAGCTTGATAATTTGTAGGTAGAGATAAAAAGTGGTCGATTTTATACGAGACTGAATGTTTGTCTTGCATTAGGTCTGTTCAGGTCTCAGGCGCGAATCCAGACCTCAAAAAAGGATGTGGGCACCCCCGAAAATCGGCCAAGTGCAAGTCGGAACATGAACAAGCTCATGATCTGTATGTACCTACTCGTATAGTGCATTCCTACAAATTAGATGTATATTACAAATAGATGACGCCCTGACCACGATTTTGTACAGTGTATAAGTACTCGTAGTTTCACGTGGGCAAAACCGTAGGGTGAACACAAGTAGGTAAACTAGTAGTTTTTTTTAATGCTAATTTTGATTAAATCGGTTGAAAAATGCGACATAGTAGGCGAGAACAGACAGACGGACAAAATCATTTTTGCCCAATCTCGAAACTGAGACGCTTCGCTCGCTCGCTCGGTCAATTAAGGTTGTGGGCATGCCCATATTGCCCACTATAGTGGATCCGCGCCTGTTAGGTCTCAATATGGAAAGGGGGGGGGAGACAAAAAAGGGTTAAAAATCCCCTGAATTAGCTGCTTGAGCCTATTTATAACTCTAGAGACACTATGCAATAAAATAATATTTCATACGAGGTCTAACCATGTTAGAGTCATGTTATGAATATAAACTGCAGTTCCCTGCACGAAAGAGTTTGACCCGTTGCCCCAGTTCTACATGAATCTATATTTCAAAGATATCAATAAGTTATTTGTGCGGCTATGAAGCATTTCGTGTTTGAGACGTTTGGAACGCTGATATACATCGTTTCATAAGCCGTAACGTTCAATGCATTTCCATTTAGCCTGTACTTAGTGAATGTTGGCGTGCCGCACGCCACGATGCGGCAACATTGTCAAATTAATGTACCAATGTAAGGACCATTGGACTACTGATTTTAGGCATTGACTCCACACTTTAGCTTTAAAGAGGAGACGAAATTTATAAATCGTCGTGCTGCAGTCACATTTTCATAGCTTAACAAAGTTACTGGAAATTTCCGCGTTTTTGGTTTTCTTCTTTGGGTATCTTATTCAAAAACATTTCAAAGGGAAGATTTAGCGTAAACTCCATATTTTTCAAGTAAACATTTGTATGTACCTAATATAGGTGCATAGATAGACAAGTTAGATAAGCTTAAATTTTGTAATCTTGTCTGGATGTTTCTCCCACATAAGTTTAGTAACTTCAACCCAGATCGAGATGATGTATCACCCTGAAAGATACGCATGTAATCTCGTGGGTGCAACAATAGCAGACGACAATGGATTGCGAGACCACGTGAAATCAGAGTACTCGTATATAATGTACATGCTAATAGATTCTGTATGATTAAGTTTTTTGGCACAGATATTGTAATGAGAACCGCGGGTACGCGGGTTGATATTATACGCAAAAGCTAGATTATCTTGAACACGCTTATTTTAATTTAATTTGAAACTAAACGAACTAAGTAGGTAGGGCCATATACCGCGTTTTAGAAAACGGGTCGGGAAAACGGTATATTACAGGATATAAAATATGAATAGATTTATTTATAAAATATGCATAGTTTCAGAAGCTTGGCTAGAAAGCGTAAAGATGTTTATAACCGATGAAGCTCACGATAACATTTAACTGTTCCAACAACTACGACGTTGAAACTCATGAAAAATCAGGGCACGGTAATCGTCTGTTCGCTTTGCATGCAGAAAGGCTAATTAAGCACCAATCAGCGGTAATTGGTGCGTGCGTACCTCTTACCTGTGACCGAAAAGAGGATATATTCCCAGGCGTCCTACACAACTTGACATAGCACGTAGGAGACGGCTATAATAAAAACACGGGAATATAAATCACGCATTGTTGATACTTACCGACATATTCCGATTCTGCAGATGCCATCGTACTTATATTCTGATTTTTGTACATATAATCAAACCTTTAATAAACTGTGCTTGGTAAAACAAAGTTGGTAGTGGTTGTGGATAAATTTAAATAATACAAGCTTTATTTGAATCTATAACGATGAGTTTTATATGGAAGATAAAAAAGTTTGAAGTATCTGGTTATTATAGTCGTTCATGGAGTAACAACTGATAAAAGGCATGATGACAGTAGGTAATCAAGAATCGCCAAAATATTTAACTGATCTAATAAAATAGGATTCAAGGATTGAGAAAAATGCATTAATTGTCATGTCGAGATTATTAAATTCTTTAATAAAATAAATCTACAAAATAGAACAATCCGCCATGAGATCTGTACACCAATCAGAGCGCGTGACGTCATCTTTCAGTACAGACCTTAGATTATCCACCGCCTTGCTGTACACTGTACAGACCAAACTATGCCTCGCAGTCTCCGATTTTTTTCACGTAGTATTTACTGTTGACTTGGTGAGCCATGACGTCATAACAGCCGCCATGACAACGACGAACGTTTTGGCGTGAATATCAAATTATATGTTTTAAAAACTTGATTTTCTACTGAAATGATATTTTTTTCACATAACAAATCATTCTAAACATCATAGAAAAGATTTTGAAAAATTGACATCATGCCTATTGTAGTTTGTTACAGAGTTCAAGCTGTTTCTCTAGACTGTGGCATAATTATCGTGCGATTGCACCACTCCGATCCAGCATTGTTCGATATAATGTCTCCTCTAAATCAGAGCCCTCTTTTCTATCTGCGGACTGTGCCGCCACAGAACAACTAACAGTCAGTACGTTAATCATGTGTGCTGAGTCTATTGTCGCATTGAGTTCACACGCAGTCACTAAATTGCTCCCACGATGCCGGGCTTAGGCCGAGGAAATGTAAAGAAAACTTCCTGAATGTCGAAAGATCTAATACCTAACTGTAAGTTGTTACATACAGTGTAACGTAACAGTTTTATGCAAGGACCAAAAAAGGAGAAAGTTTATAAATAGAAAGGAGAGCTTACCGAACTAACACATAATCGAAATAATTATTATTTTATAGCTGAGCAAAAACCCGTTCTAAATTTAAAAATCAATTCCCAATTTAAATCTGCATGACATGATAAAGCAAAGAGGTAGATTATCTAACAGCGTAAAAACTACGGAGAGATACTTTGGGTTTGATGATACCTAGTATCTTATTCAACGTCTCGAGTGGCACCGAAGTACTAATTGAAACGCTTGATGGTTTCGTTTTATTTATTAAAATTACAATTATGTGTAACATTTACATAACAATGTGAGGTAGAAAGCGTGACGCTGAGGGTTTAATTGGTCGTGTAGTCGCTACTTTAGCATAAGTTGTAGGATTATGCTAGTTAAAGTCTTTCTATTGATAGGAAGTAAAATTTGTTTCTTTGTTTGTAACACACATATATTTTTTACTATTGAACTAAGGATGTGGCAGATTGCAGGTGTAAAACATCAATGAAATAATAAAAACGTATTTGATAAGAATTAATGCACTTCACGTCATAAGGACCAACAAAGAACAGCCTGAAAGCAATGTGGGTAAAAACTGGCTCAGGATCTGCGCCCGCGCACTGTACCCTTAGCACTAGTTTCCGATGACTTAGGAAGCTTTGATCAGGCCTTGCCAAGCACATATGCTCAGATGTGGCTGATATCTTTTCGTTGATTTAGTAGCCATTTGGTAGCCTAGCTACCTAGCTAGGTAGTTACATACCTATTATCTATGTAACTTCTAGCAAGTCAGTGATGTAAAGTGAATAACTTTTTCTATTAAAACTCGATCGAATGACTTTGTCTTTAGTTACCTATAGGTGGCTTGTTTTCTCATGCTACTGCGTTTAAAACCGACAACTGTGCTAAAGGCCGTTCTTGTTTCAGCAGCGATATATTAACGAGGAATCCATGGTGTAATATGTCAAGTGTACAAAGGAGTATGTGTTTTATATTTTACTAGCAGTTACCCACGACTTTGTATGCAATTGATTATATGCAAGTAATTACCTTTAGTAGTTAGTAGGTGAAGTTTAGTAGTAGTGGTAGCAGTAGGTGACTCAGTTGATGAATAATTATGAAAGCATTTACTTTGAATGACAAGATACCTATATGAAACATAAAATTTCTGCTTACTTTGGAAATAGATGATGCTGAAATATCCAGCTTTATTTATTATGTTTATTAAATAGCTGGTCTGCAGTTAAATGGGCGCAATACGCTGCGCACGCGTCTTACCGACGACAGGTGCAACATAATGTCGTGTATCAACATTCTGCACGCAACAGAATGCAACTTTTTGTCGCACAGCGCACTTCAGATTTACAGTGTTTTGTTACTTAAATGTTGTACCGTTATTTGCAGGTGTGTGCATTTTTGATATGTTTTTGCGATTTCCTTTAAGAATTAAGCTAACAGTTCCTGACGACCATTATAATGACTTTACAACACAATCTACACTGAATTGTACAAATATTTTATTATTCACATATATTTTATCACAATCGACTTGAATTGCAAAAAAAAACGATCTAAAATAAGTAGAGAACGATATGAGTAACAGAAATAGTAATTCTGTTAAGTCAAAGTCAAAGTCAAAAATTTTAGGCATTTATTCAGTAGGACCGCTGGGATCACTTTGAAACGTCTTAAAACTAGGTGATTCTACTCCTGTTCCTTCGCGACCAATACCGTGAAGAACCAGGGCAACAAACACGGTTTGGGGCCTAGCTTTTTTTAGGTGATCCATCTTAGATCTAAACTTAGGCTAATTTCTTAACTAACTTAGTTGTAAAATTAAAAGTAAAGTTAGTAAAATTCAAAAAGCTAAGCAAGATAGCAAAGGCATTGTGCACACATCAGCTGTCGAGGGGCAGAGCGACATCAGGCCACGCGAATTTATCATTAATATAATCACCAATAGAATAGTCAGTTCAGTTACTTATACCTTTTAAATTAAATGTATCAAAGCTGTATATAAAGAATTATCACTTTCAGTCAAAAAGTATATTGGCTAATGTGCGTTTGTTAAGAAAATGATTAGTTCCGCATAACAGCAACTGTATATCTACAAATTTCAACAAGTGCACCTAATCAAAATTCTTCAGATCCAAAACTCGCTACATATTCCACGTTTCTCCTAACAATATCTAGGCAATTGCACTAATTGCGTCAAAAAACGGTAAATCACTAGAAAATAGCGTAATTGAATGCAGTATTGTGATATTGTGTAAGGTACTTTCTTTGGCGGGAGCTCCCACGTTTTCCTTTATCGGAAGCTTTCACTGCCAGATAAGAACGAATCGACAATAAAGGCATAATCGATGAAAGTGCTGCAAAAGAGTTTCGAACGTTATCCGCGACAAATCGGAAAAATATAGAAGTTACGTCGATAACTTCTGTATTTTATACGATTTGTAAGCAAAAGAAACAGTCGTTATTGGCTGAGTAGGATAGAGTCAGTGCGAATTTCGATGCGAAGTCATGTGTTCGAATCTCGACCGTGCAATAATATAAGTATTTATTTCAATTTTTTGTTTAACTAAATAATCAAACGCAACACGTGCTCATAGTGCCATAGCCATAGTGAGAAATCAACATAAATTCCATTCACGACGATGGACTAGGAATCTGTCACTTTGGAATGGTACATTTTGGCATGTGTCAAATATGTATTTGTATGGGCCTTTGTCTATCTCTTTACACATATCTACAAAGGATCTTGCTTGAGTGGCTTGATCTAAAAGAATCTTTACCGTGCCTTAGGGATACAGTCGTGATCCTGTTTAGTAAAATTTTTTGTACACAAAATATATTTTTTTATCTGTTTTAGTAAATAAATATTAATTATATAACTACATGCAACTTAGCAGCAGTATTTGAGAATTGGTTTGGTACCACAGTCACGCGTTCACTGGTACCTAGCAGCTACACAATCTCAAGAATTACAATGTAAATCACATAATTCACCGTAAAACAAGTTAATTGTTTGTTTAGTTGTACTTGTTTATCGCTTGTAATATTTTAAAAGCCCGCATACCTAATTAATTTGAATTTTCCTTAATCTTTATCCAAAGTATTTATGGGACCACCATAGCAATTACGGTCTGTAATGTTCGTGATGTGGTCCACTTGTTCCGAATTATTGTTAAAATATTCTAGGCTTAGTAGTTTGAACATGCTAATAATGTTACGTAATTCGAATCATTTTGTTCGAAAATTGTTTGGTAACTAATGTTGGCCACTGGTAATTTTAAGCCCCGCTAAAACAAAACCAAAAGGAAAGGGTATGATTTTCGGAGCCTATGTGTGTTTGTATAATTGAGGTAGGTACTTACTGTAAGTTGTACAGCAGCGTCAAAATTACTTATCCGATTTTGATGTGATGTCATGGGGATGAGGGTGATATGAACTACCTAAATATTTTCAGAGGAAGCTCTACGCCTCTACTACGTAAGCATTCTTGCATATTAATTATGTACCCACTATGTAGCAAAAATATTATAGGTGGGTAGGTAAGCATCAGCTGACAGCTACGAGCTACAGCTAAAATAACTTAAGATTTGAATGTGTGTTTCATAGGTTCGAAACCCGGGCATCAATCGATTTTTGGTTTTATGTTCCAATTAAATGTATAATTTACATGCATAGTTCTTTTTCATGGCCTCAGTAAAATCTAATTGCAGAACTAAGGTTATTTTTTTTAATTCGTTGAACTTTCTTATCATTGAAATGGAAACCTCGTGAAAAAATTTAATGAAGCAAAAAACTAAATGTTTAATAAAACTTTTATAAAGATCTCTACAAAAATAAAACTTAATGTATGGTAACAGGTGTCACGACCTCAAATAAGGTCTTGCATGTTCTAAACGACTGTTTATTACAGTATTTGACGTGTTGCGGGAAAATGGGGGAAACGCGTGACCACGGGTCGTCGCCTGACCCTTCTCAACCGGTGACGTCATTAGCGATCAATTATGATGACCACTTGATGACCGCTCTATAAATTCAGCTGAATAGCGCTGATAAAACAATACAAATGACTCCATAGTTTGGGTCGATAGTATACTACTACGTATAGAATGGACATTCATCGTCATCATCATCATCATCATGTCAGCCATCTAGTGTCCACTGCTGAACATAGGCCTCCCCCATCGATTTCCACAGCAATCGATCTTGTGCAGCCTGCACCCAACGGCTCCCAGCAACCTTTACCAGATCGTCTTTCCATCTAGTGGGGGGCCGTCCTCTACTGCGGTTTCTGCCCCAACGGCCGTCAGTTCTACGAGCTATGTGCCCCACCCACTGCCACTTCAACTTGCTAATCCTGTGGGCTATGTCGGTGACTTTAGTGCGTCTACGGAAATGAATGGACATTGCCCAGCACCAATTAGACTCTAGACTCTCTAGTTCTCGATACTGGTAGTACACATTTAAAAGTCGAATCACAGTTTCACTACGAAATCAATCACATACCTTACAAGTTTACAACAAACAAACTATCAGTAATAGAAAAGTTGTGCCATCATCGTTTGACACGAGTGGTTGAAGATTTGTTTTATAAAAAGCGGTACCGTCTTATAAGGAGCGGTGATGGAAATTGTGGTCATCAATAAATGTATTAATTGCTTGCATGCAAATAATCCAAATAGTTAGGTACATTATCCCTGAAACTATTCATAATTCTTCATAATTCATTAAAATTCGCTTCAATGTGGTATACAAAGATCTTAAATAATGATATATTAGAATAGGAACACACATTCCCCATACAATTGGGATGTTAAAGGGGATATTTAAAGTAGAGATTTATCCTAAGTTTTTAATTACATTTGTAATAGCCGTTATTTTAGTTATAACCGCTTTTTTAAGAACAATCCAAGGGGTTTCAGCGGGTATCGGATTGCAATAAATTCAGGGGGAGAAGGGGATGTCGGGGAAATAATGCCTTCCGCATTTCATAGGTTTCGTCTAGAGCTGAATATATTTTGGCATTATGTCTGCAAACTATTTTTGTGTTTGTTTTTAGAAATATAGATGCTCACTGCAGCTCACTTCTGGCACGGGACAAATTAAGAGAGTGCAGGAGCCGCCATTTTGTAAGCGGGACAGCGAGTGTGACAGCGCCATATTGTAAGCATTTTTCCACTTTTAATTAACATTTCGCATTTCACAAATAATATAGGTTTACAGCAATTAAGTGAGTTATTTTATGATTTTTAAAGGACTTCAAAAAGTAAGCTATTTTCTTAAATTTTCTCATGATCAAGGTAAAAATAATATCTATTATCCTATTAGAACATAAACTTCTAGAAAAACATTGGCTGATCGATAGATTCACAGGAATAACCCAGAATTATACAGTTTGCCACTTACAAATTTCTCTAAGAAACCGCGATGAAATGATACCAGTGTGCAAAACAAACATTAGCATCGTAATGTTGGCGCCGACGCCGGCCTGTCTCGGAGATTCATTAACTGTTGCTGTCATTTCATTTTTTGTTATTCACAAAAATAGCGATCTGCTGTAAGACAAGCGTCTTAGCGTAGTGCGGAAGCATTTCTTCAACAACAACAACAAATTAAAATGGATCTAAGTATACAGCCGGTGAAACTATAACTACTTATGTTACCTATATAGAACTATGTAACTGGACCTATATATGTAACTCTAGAGCGAAAACAAGATCTGGAAAGGGCAAAAGTTTATTAGCAGACAATAATAAATATTCAATAACAATTTAGACTGATCAATTATCAAAATAGAAAATCAGCAGACTTTAGCTAAGTTAGATCAATGATCAAAGTAAGAAATCAACAGACGCAGTACGTCGGTCATCTAATTTTATGGTCACGTTTCTATTTAAGTTTATCTGAAAATTGTTTAGAGACTGACCTCAGCTCACTGACTGAGAACCATCCCTTCTCATGCATAATACATCCGGGATGTACTCGGTATCTCAAGAAAACAGCTCGGAAACAAGGGTTAGAAAATAAAAATATCCTCATAGTAAGTTAACCGGAAAATGTAGACAAAGAGTTGAGGGCATTTTGCAGATTTTATGCATGATAAGGCTGAAACGTTTCATTGTGTTCACACGAACTAACTAAATATCATACAAATTGGATGACATCGTAGCTGAGAGCAAATATAAACGAATGAAATGATACAGAAAAAACTGTATTTTTTAATATTTTAAGCTGTATGTTACCCTAGGTCTGGAGCCCTTCATGTTTTCAAAATTCTTTCAGGGCGTCTGGTCGAAGCGACGCGTGATCCGAGAGCTGGCACATTTTTGGCTCAAAGGATCAGCATTGGCATCCAGCGTGGTAATGCCGCCAGTGTTTTGGACACGCTTCCGACTGACAGTGACCTGGATCAGTTGAGCTATCTATAGATAGTTTCTAACGATCCTTAGATAGATTGACTAATCCTGTTGTATTTTGTAAATATATGTAAATATGTAGTAGCTTAGTTTCTGTAAATAGTAAAAAATGTTATGCTTATAATAAAAAACATACGGAACATTTAAGCATCAGCTAAACCCAGCTCCTTGTCTAAACTGTTTTAGGGAAACTTACTAGCCAACGCACGAGAATGGAGGATGTGTGATATTTTCCCATAAAAGCTATTTTATTAACGTATCTAGGACGACTTGAAAGGAATGATCTATAGTGGCCAGACGCGCTAGGTTCCGTGGCGCCAAGAGTTTTGTCGCAAAAAAACTAACCAATGCGAAAACATTGTCATTTTGGCAAAACAAAAATTCTGATATAATACAGACCGAAGATATAAAGAATCCAAGAAAACTGTTTTAGAACCAAATACTAAAGTTTTTGAACTAACGAACATCAAAAGTTTTTCTGAAAACTTACGCGATCACTATTCATAACTACGACAATATTCATCGACAGTGGCTCCGTGACATAGGTACCTACTCCAGTTCGCCCGCGACTACGCCTGTTGAAACATAGGTGAAACGTCGGGTACTGAAATAAGGTACATTGTACGTGATAAATCCCGTTTCAATATTACGTAATTATCAAAAGTTTTGTCATAAATACGATCCTTCTTTACCTAAGCTATCTGAAAATCATGTGTCATCTTCAGATGGCTCAAAGTTATGTAAGTTGATTACGGTCTAGAAATAGGAACATTACATTTTTCAAAATTTTTGTTTAAAAATGCATTTATTAAAGCTCTTTTTAAACTCAGACCCACTTCAGAATGGAAAAGGTATGTTCAAAGAAGTAAAGGAAATGTCCAACATGCGACAGGTCCAATTATAAGCAATTACGAGTACGATTGTGTTTTGTACCCATTGTGATAGTAATTTAGGGTGGTTTTGAAGCAGCTTAATATACCGTGTAATCATAAAGCTATGAATAGATGTTTTGAATTCAAAATCGTTTCCGCTAAGTTTGACTTTGGTTTAGTTCGGTTGAGTCGCTTTAGAAATGGTTGCTGTGAGGGTATTTGTACTCGTATGTCGTAAAAGTTGCTGTACGTTTTGCTATACCCCTTATTGAGGTAATTTAGATTGTACATTTCCTTTATAGTGAAAATCTTTGTGATTTCAAATATTTTCTACGTTGTCATGTCCAATAATTTATGATATTTAGTAACGATTTTTACAGTATCTCTTTCCCTTTATCAACGTAGGCAAGGAACTTACTTCTTGGCTTTCGAAAACTACAGTCAGAAATAATTTTAATCATCAACTCTGCTTCCATGCTTCGGAGGTCATGTCGATCCATTTTGTTAAGTCAAGAAGGATGGTCAGCTTAAAATCTCCATCACCAGAGCTAGCCCCGTTCAAACTTTTAAATTATCATATAATAAGAAAAGCTTAGAGGCCTTGCTTGGTATACACAAATGAGTGTTAGCATAATTTGAAGAACAGCTCATAATGAAGGATTAACTTGTTCAATTTGCAAAATTGTTGGTCAATAAAACTTGCACAGCCCCCCAGCTCCACATTCATAGGCATTATTTAGTCCTCCCCATGATTTTCAACAAATGTAATTTCAATCCTAAACTATTGCTGATAGAGTCGGTATTTGTGCTACAATATTCTGAGCCCTTACTCTTTATTTATGACCGCTGTGTCATGGGGTTTCATTGTATGGAGTATTACGGTTGAATTGCCACGGCTTTGGGAGTTAAGTGAATTGCTTTACCTATGTTTTTCATAACGAATGAGATTAGGGTGATATCTTTATTATGGCTGTAAAGAATATCGTTTCACAAATTGATGACGGATACTTTCTTTTATTGATTTTCATGGAATCTGTAGTAATATTTTATACGCATCATATTTCCACAGTGTTAATTTTCTATCTATCCCAAGATCTGTATTAATTTTTTTAACTTTCCACCATCTTATCTTAAAAAATATCTACTGTGCCTTGGTGACCAATGGTTCATGATCTTGTATTGTTTTTTCAATATTAAAACTTATAGGTACGTAGCAAATATTCCATACGCCTACTTTTTTTGCGAAACGCAAGCTGATGGCATCGGAAACGTGTGTTTGCAACAAATGTGCGTTAAACCAAATCACGACGCACCTTTCCCGAATTAGCTATCGGTAGCACATGTCTTAGAAAAAAGGCATTAACACCCGGCTAATGCACTCCACCCTTGCTAGCGGTCACCCTTAAACTGTTTTTATAAGGCTACGAACTTAAACTAGAACTGCAAGTGGAAAGCCGTAGCCTCTGCATACCCCCAAAAGAAAGAGAAGAAAAAGAGACGTGATCTTATGTTCTTATGTATGTCGCAGCATCAATACCGTAAACTCGATTAGTATGAAAAATACAGAATTAATAAGTACTACTAGTGTAGACATGTGTATGTCTAGAAGTCCCGTTGCGTGTGTTTTCTGACGCTATATGAATCATCTAAGTAGTATAGATGTAAAAGCCTAAGGGTGTGTTAACACTGTAGATGAGAGAGATTCCGATTGGGTAGATGGTGAACAGTGTATTTCAAGAATATTGCTGACAAGGCTATACATAACATCTTGACGAAAACACGACCATAAAGGAAACGCTTAAACCCGGTTCGATATGTCTGAGGCCTAAGCTAACCGGACATGATTCAAGTTTATTCTCAAAATATAGACTCTATGTCTTACTACTATTTATAAGTCATTTATACGATACCATTCTGGCATACCATTCTTGCCTCTTGCCACAGATAATAAGCTCTTGCTCCGTTGAGTTTGAGAAAGCAAGAGGCAATAATGGTATGCTGAAATTGTATCGTGTAAATGGCGATTTAGGGTAAGTGCATTCGGGCACACGTGTGCATGCAATATAATAGTTACAATGTGCGCAGACACCTTGCCAGCCAGATGTTATCGTGAATGTAATGGATTAGGTGCTGTTTCCGCGAATCTACCCCAAATCCTGTAGAAAATAGCTTGAGAAACCAGAGAGTTTTGGAAAGAATATCATATTTATGTTTAGTGTTCAAATAAATAAAAGCTTCATATTTTGTTTCATGATGACCATTGATCGACTTTTGATATACTTAGGTATTTCATAAAAAAAAGATAAACAGGTCGAGGATATAGGTCTACGGAGGATAGATACGACATTGTGGGAGCGGTGGAAGAACAGTGGATCCGGCTAGCACAAGACCGCCAGGAGTGGCGTGAAAGAGAAGATGCCAATCCCCAACAGTGGGTGCTACATAGATAGATAGAGATAAGAAGTAGATCGAAGAGAGTCAAGAAATTTTCTTATGTATTAGTATAGTTCTTGTTTCTCTTAGTCAAAAAGCTTTGTCCAGACCAACTCAGTGATAAAACAGTTCTGCTTAGACAATAAAGTGACGTAATGTGATATTGCGCTTGCGCCGAGGTTGAGTAGGATATCCTTTTAAGTTTTAATTAAGATGGCCCAGTGATGGCCATTATATAACGGTGGACATTCCGGAGCAAAGTGTCATTGTGTTTATTTAGGGAGACTATTGTTCAGAATTGTAAAAATGTAATGGTCTTTATGGGATTTGATATGTCCTAGGGTAACTTAACAGCAAAGTTCAAAGATCTTTTATTCATATAAATAGAAGAATATCCGAGATTGATATGAGCATCTAAGGCGTTGATATATATTTGCTATTATCTCATTTTGTGATCTGTCGCGAAATAAAAAAAAAAAACTTTACAAAAACATAATAAAATCAGTATCAAGTTCAATAGAATGCCTATCAGCAAATCGCAAAACACCTAATTCAATAAGCTTACACCAAATAAATCCAAAGAGATAATGCTATTAGCTTTTACTTGGTTGAATGATGTCGTATCTTGTTTTATCTGTCGATAAGTTTCTGCTGAACAATGCTGGACAATAGGATCATAGAATACTGAACATCAGCCACAGCTAAGAAGAAACAGCTGGATCATTTGTTAGTAGAGCTTTTATTGTTAAACCAGCATCAAGTCAAGAAACAAGTAAAAAAAATTACTTAGGGCTTTTACAGATGTAAAAGTCCTAAGTTTTTTTACTTGTTTAATATACAGATATACTAGATGATTTATACAGCGTCAGGAGGCAATCCATGCCTACACTTAACGGGACGCTGTAGTAGCAGGGACATGGTTTGAGATGGAATAGGCTTGCCCAGCACCTAAACCATCCTTTCAGCTTAATCAGCCTGGCCCACAGGATTGACGATGTCAATACGCGTGGAGCTGACTTAGCTACGGGTTTCCTCACATGTATTAAACAAATAATTCAAATCAGTTTATAAACATAATAGGACCACGACTGTATCCCCGAGGCACAGTAGACTTTTCCTCTGATTTTTCACTAGCCTTTTTGCAGAGTTAGAATTAAGCCAAGACTGGAAGTACTGTGAGATTTATTTTATGATGGCATGCACTAAACTAAATCAATAATGAAAACGTTAAAAATAGCAAAATCTTCGATCATAAAAGTATACTTAGCCGAAAAAATACAGAAACCGATGCTCCAGCTATCTTCCTCAAGCTATGTCTTATCACAGGGGCTGTGGAACTAATCTCGTTTTACACAGGACAAAGCTGTAACAAGATTACATGGCGCTACCACAGATTACAAAATAGTGTTATCTTATCTTGAAATAAATTGGTGTTCTGACAAAAGAGCTTGCAAGAAGACGAAGTATAGAAGCTCTATCTCGTGTATCTGATGAAAAGTAGCATGTATTTTGAGTATTTATCCGGGTTTTAAAGAATGCAATTTTTGAAATAATGCTAAGTATACAGCTGTGGACATTCTATTTTCAGTGAAGAAAAAACAAACATAGGTACATACATACAGGTAGATATTCACAAAGCTTAATTAATTATTTATCTGGTGATAAGTAGCATTGAGAATCATCGTACATTTTAAATACGTAAGGCTACCGGTAATTAAATTAAACATGATTGTGGTAACGTAAACCAAACAATTCAGAAATATTTCTGAAATGTAAACAATCTTCAAAGGAGCTAATTAAGCTGATATCGGTCAAATATAATAATCTGACGAATAAACACAACGACATATTGTAAACAATCTTGAGATTTACGATGTGTCAGACAAAAATAGTACCAAAATTTTGCCATAGAACTAACCAGCTGTTAGCTTCACAATGAATCTTATTCCTACGCAATAAGAGTGCTTTTTTAAAGTGTAGATATTTCGTCTGCCAGATGTTACGGTACTTTTCAAGTGTTTTCGTTTCCAAATTAGTTATTGATGGGTCCCGGAAGGTTGTTGATACGCAACATCTGCAAATACGATCCTCACGATACACGCTCAAGTACGTTGTTTCTTTTGCTTTGTAAAGCTCATTTAAATGTCGTCGCATAAATATAATTCAATACCTTAAAAATAATTGTCATCTAATCACGAAAGTTTAACTCTTGAGACATTGATGACACTAATCTAACCATTCTCTCAACTAGACGACCTATGTGGCGCAGTGGGTGAAAGCCCGCTTGGGACGCAGAAGGTTGCGGGTTCGATCCCCGCCGCGCTATAAATGTTTATATAATCTGCAGATATTTATCTCGGGTCTGGGTGTTCCTATGTATAATATGTATGTACGAGTATTTACAAACAAAAAGTATATTTGTAGTAAGTATATCAGTTATCTGGTACCCATATTACAAGCTTTGCTTAGTTTGGGAGATAGATGATGCTGTGTGAAATGTCCAGTATTATTTAAAAAATAAATAAAATAAGTACGTGAGTGTCGTGCAACCTCCGTGGAACATTCGGTTGGAACGAAGTTTCAACTTTGAGATTTGCCAAAAAAAAAAAAAACTTTGAGATTTGACATTTGTCAAACAAATTATCCATATCCATACTATCCATACTCCATACTATGCTAATATTATAAATCTGAAAGTAACTCTGTCTCTCTGTCTGTCTGTTTGATACGCTATCACGCCCTAACCGCGGAACAGATTAAGCTGACATTTGGCATAGTTAAAGGGTATCCCAGGGAAGGACATAGGCAACCTTTTATCTCGAAAAAAAAATCCCGAGGGACCGCGGGTCACACCGCAGGAGCGCAGCTAGTTGTCTATAAACGCTCTTCCGTACTAACAATGTAACAATATATGGACTGTTTCGCATCTGCGCACTTCGCACTGTGACGTTTTGACCTATGTATGTGTCGTGACGGTAAAATCGAACGATTTTTTCCGCCTTTTTTTCGAATATGGGGATATTCGATACCGTCCGAAAAGGAACTTCGTTCCAAAAAACGCTGCTTATCTTCAGAAAAACGATCAATACGGCTGGAACCGAACTGTGCCTAATCTAGTTGCAGTTTACGAGTATAAGTGCCGTCTGAATGCGTCCTTAGTTTGCACCGGATACAGGTTGGCGGAAGGCAGTTTTGGAAGGGTTTTGTGAACTGTTGAGGGGTTTCGTCGGCAGTTGTAACTTGACAGCTAACCGCGGATAGGATTACCATATACGTCTACTATACTAGTACTTTATGACGTAGGGTTGCTTTAGACTGCGAATTGGTGAATGCAATTTGATAGTTCTAGTGGGTGTAAGGGCCTTAATTTACTTACTACAGAATATTAATTTAGTAGTATTGGATCTGATTATGTCGATTCTTTCTAAATTATTTTTAGTTCCTTTGTATTATTTATGTTTGGCCAAAGACGCCTTAAACTATAAAGAAAAAAATGTTTTCATATAAAAAGTTCAGATGATAGATGCAATAAACATTGAAACTTAGGCCTTTACATTTATATTAGATGATTTATACAGCGTCAGGAGGCAATCCATGCCTACACTTAACGGGACGATGTAGTGCCTGGGACATTGTTTGAGATGGAATAGGCTTGCCCAGCACCTAAACCATCCTAACAGCTTAATCAACCTGGCCCACAGGAAAAACAACGTCGATATGTGTGGAGCTGACGAAGCTGCGGGTTTCCTAACGATGTTTTCCTTCTCCGTTAAGACCTCGTGTTTTAGCGCATATCAATTTTACAAAACAAAAAATCCATTGATGCACGGCCGGAATTCGAACCCACGACCTTCAGATTAAAAGTCGAGGCACAACCCCATTCGACCAACACGGCTCTAATAAACATTGACCACATCTTCAAAAGTTAGTTATAGTTTGCTTCCTGCTGAAGTAGTCCATAAATCGTATTTCTATCAAACTCCCTTTGTAGGCAACTCATGGAAGTCATAATCAATATAAAGAAGTATCCATTTGTCAACAACGAAGCTTGAAAAACGTTCCTCTTGATCTAATTTTGACACAAAGAAAAAATGAGGCAGCTGTAGACGCTTCCGTTTTGAAAACAATCTACAGTGCACGTAAAAACCGTGTCATTTTTTATTTGATTAAAATTAGTTTTTTACAAGATCAAAAAAACTTCCATATTTTTATTTTAAGCCGTGGTTTCCGAAGAAGCGGTATCGTCACGCTGAAAAGAGTATTCTCATTATTCCACATAATATGCACAATTGTAAATACAGTAACGCTGAAACTATACATCTATAGATCGTTGAATTTTTGCCGCTACTTTAAAAACCCTGGCTTAATTTTAAAGCCCCTTTGCATTTGGTTGTCTTAAAACATCATTATTTTAAATCCAGGTGATAAATCGGCGGAAGCTAAGTGTCCCCCACGGGGTGACTAAAAATAAAACATAGTTTTTTATATCATAACTTTTTAATATGTCTAAAATAGAAACACATATGGATGCAAAAGTATTAATAGCATTTTGCTTGGGGGCATTAATTTAGAGCGTGAGTTGATGTACATTGTCTAATAATAGGTTTGATTACTCTGCATAGATTTTCCATTAATGAAAATGTTATACTAGATAGACGTCCGATCAATACGGGATACAAAGCGGAAATGACCTATTATAAAAGCAGCTGTGTGCGCACGCGCAGCTGCCGCCCGAATTTCGCCGAGAGATCGCGAAACGCGCGCCTTCCGCTTCCGGCCGATTGTACTTGCTCCTTCACTTAAGGGCACTTAGGGTGGACAAGAATTGACATACCAAATGCCGCGGTTAAATAATCCAGCTCAATTTATTCTTTGATCGTGTAACGGTAACGGTAGGCAGATGTCAGCTTTTTTAAACTTTTGAGGTAAATATAGGTTAAAAGTATACATATTCTCGACGTTTTTTGAGGCCTGAATATCTATAATAAATAAATTACGGTACGAAACGATAGATAGGGCAACGAAATCTTGAAGGTTTGTTTTTGGTAAATGTATTACCTATGTTTTGTTAAAAGTCATAGAACAAAAGTTGTTGTTTATGATGATAGTAATACAGTCCTGAGAGGTTACCGGTATTTTACAAATAACCCTGTATAATCACACATTTAAAACACTCTAAGTTACTACTACCTACACAGTATGAATTAGTCAGACAGGTTTGAATATGGGGAGTCAAGTGACAGTGCTATTGTATAACTACGGCTCCCGACTCTAACGGTGCTACGGCTTTTGTCGATCTGCATTGTCTAGCGAACTAGATGTGCCTGTACCGTGGAGATTCTCATAGAGTATTACTTACATGCACGTTAGGTAAAGTACAGTACAATAATGAATAAACCCGAACTGTTTAAGACGTCTTCAAAGCATCTTGAATGTCTAAAAGATGTAATAAATTCAACTATGCATTCGGCAATAGTTCCTAACTTAATCTTCTACGTCTTGTAAAATTAACGTAGCCTTTTGTTCTAGTTATGAAATTAATTATTTCCGCTGTAAAGGGGAATGCTCCCGATTCACACGAGTCATAAATGCAGCCGGTGGATAAACAATGTAATAGGTTCAAAAACTCCGCATCATCCCGTAATGACCGCGCGCTACTATTTATTGTGAACAGTACACTACGACACAACTTAGAAGTCGCATTGGTAAACGTTTTGCTCAAAAAATAGATATGGGCAGATTTCTGTCAGGTTTTTTAACAATTTCTATTGAAGATTTTTAAATGTATCCCAAAAATTAGCACCCATGCGGGATTTGAACCCACGACCTTGCCGATTAAAAATCTTTAAATATCCCTAAGTGTGCGGTTAACACTATCAAAAATATAATCCTTAATTTCTATTGAAATATGAGAATAAATGATCGCTGTAATTGTCTTTGAATAAGATTAAATCAGCTAATTAATTTGTAAATATATGTAAATATGTAGTAGCTTAGTTTCTGTAAATAAATTTTACCCGTTTATTGATAGATGTATGTATCAACCATTATCTAAAAAGAGGCTCTTTAAAGGAAACAGTTAAAAAAGGTTCTAGCACGTAAAAAAAGTCTAAAATAAACAATTTTTCAGTTATTTTTTTTCGCTAAGCCAATGGTACTATTAGATAAAGCAACTATGTGTCAGCCTGTAGGTAAGGTACCATTGTTACCAGAGCGTTAAATATTCCGGCAGGTGTAAAGTAAAATTACAGCGAGTGCAGTACCGCGGCCACAATGTGGTTTCGAAAGGTCACGCTGTATAGCGATTGAAGCCAATTTTAATGCTTCTCCTTTAATAATTGCAACTATAGTAAATATATAATATAATATTATATAGTAAATATAATATAAAGAGATGGCATTTGAATTCTATGGTGGTAAATCCTAGTAAAATAGACTCACTAGTTTAGCAGGTAAGGTTTGGGTAGACATTTAAAGATCCTTAAGTAGATGTTTTCTATAGAAGAGCAGGCAGAGGCAAGCTAAACACATTACACATAGCCCGTGTCACTAGCATTCCAAGGTGATCTCTGTTGCAATCTGTCCATCTAAAGCTATTTCAAAGAGAACCATTTCAATGCAATATATTTTCGTATATATATTAAATTGCATTGAAATGTTTGTCTCACAACAACAATTAATACGCGCGTTTTTCATATAATTTTAAAGAAAACGACTAAACTAAACATATAAATAGCAGGAAGAGTACAGAAAGATTTACGTATTTTAGGTCAAAAAAGTGATTAAAAATTACTATAAAATGCCAGTATATTCTTCTCCATTGAATTCTGTTCTATACTAATTTATATATTTCTCCACCCACCTGTATTTTGTGGTCACCAATAAATGCACCTTACTAGTTTTGTGGCATATGAATATGGAATGCACTTAATGAATACAATTACTGCATTCTTTGTTACAAATAAGGACACGAAAATGGTTTAAGTCTTGGTGCATTAACACATCCATTTTGGGTACGAATACAGTGTAGGTAGGTTCTACAATGTTTTGTATGGTTGGGGGTTTCTTCAGAAGGGAATAGGCTATCTTCGACCAAGCATCAAAAAATGGTGCATTTGAGCACTACATTTTCTTGTGTGATTGCTTAATTCCACCAGATAACGAGACAAATATTCAAATATTTTCACTCTTTGAGTCATTCTATTTATGTATATTTTTTGTGTATTTTATGGCTAGACTTAAGAATTTTTTGAAACCTGTTTCATATATAAATACTTTATTATTTATTAATTAGAACAAGTAAAATGAATAGTTTTCTCTAAGATTTTTTAAATTTATTTCACTTTCATTCCAAATGACAAAATATAATAATAAAATTTTATCTTCACAGAACTCAATATGTGTTTACCGATAAAATCGCAATCTCAGCACTTTTGTAAAGCCCGCGTATAACCATTGACTAAAGCGGATCAGGGTAGGTACATTAGAAAGTGTTGCGGTTAAAAATTAACACCACCCCGGGCCGTAATAATTCGATCAGTATCACAAAGTAATTATGAATCTGAATACTTTTTATTCAAATTCTTACTTACTTTACTTTTTTATTCAAATTCTGATCCCCGGAGGGTGGAAAGCTGCGCGCGCACGTGCGTTTGCGCACCTGCTGCCTCTTCAGGGGTGTCGCAGAAAAAAATAAAAAAATGCTCTGATAATTAAGGTTTATCCACTCTATATTTATCCTAAAATTAACATCCGTTGCAGATACGCTTGAGTTGTAGGTTCGAGCACAGTTTATACCTTCAAGACCTCAGTTTAGAGTCTGTAGCTAAACTATCAAGCAAGCATTTTCGCAAATCACACAAACATCTGGGGTGATAAACTGGTATAAGCTCTTGAATATACTCTGGCGCATTAGGATAAGTCAAGTATTCATCGTCTTTCGATCTTAACCGTGGAAAATCCCCAGTGGTTACAAATTTAGTCAAAAATCGGGAAAAAGCTCAGAGATTCTGTGATTGGTCAACAAATATCCTCACTCATTCATAAAGCCAAAGAGTATTTATTCTGTAGGACCGCTGGGATCACTTATAATAATCTTATGAACTGTTATTTTAGATCTTTAATCCAACTAAACCAAGCTAGGAACCCCAGCTCGCCACATGCTACCCAATGTGTTCATGTTCAGGGCACATGTTGGAACGCTTAAAATATTATAGAAGTAAATTGCCTGATCCATAGATAGCGTTTAACTAAGTACAAAAACAGATGTCAAATCATTATCATTTACATTACAACCCCTTTACGTATTTACGATGTAATTAGGGTTCATGGCTTAATTAACTGACTCGTTTTGCGAAAAAATGTTAGCGTATTTTTATCTCAAAGGATCAGCATTGCCATCCAGCGTGGTAATGCCGCCAGTGTTTTGGGCACGCTTCCGACTGACAGTGACCTGGATCAGTTGAGCTATCTATAGATCGTTTTTAACGATCCTTAGATAGCTTGACTAATCCTGTTATATTTTTTTTTTTTGCTGGACTTTTTCACTCAGCATCATCTAGCCCCAAAGTAAGCTTGAGCTTGTGGTATGGGTACTAGATGACTGATAAACTACTTATATACTTTTTGTTTGTAAATACATACATATTATATACATAGAAACACCCAGACCAATATCTGTAGGTCATACTAACATTTGTCCCGCGGCGGGGATCGAACCCGCAACCTTCTGCATCGCAGGTGGACCTTCGCCCACTGCGCCACAGAGGTCGTCAATTTTGTAAATATGTAGTATTGAATTTTGATTTCATTTTACTATAAATTTTACCCGGTTCAATAAAAACGAGGTGAAAGGCATTATTTTTACAAAAACGATGTGCTTTTTGTAGCATATTAAACTTCTTATAATCTTTCTTATACTTGCTTGAGGTAAAGAGAAACGTACTTGTAGACGACACAACAGTTACTTAACCCATTATCGTGTTCAAAACGCACGAACGTACTGAGCATAGAAAATTACTGTTTAAACTAAGTAAGGGCTCATAATAGGGATAGGGATGAGGACAATGGGACGGAAGCGTGTCCGCCGGATGCAGACCACACAGCAAATTGGAAATCAGAATTAAAGCTACATTGAGTTGTGTCATCCTTTAATGAGATCGTGAGAGACTGGTGGTCTAGTGGAAGAGCGCTTCTCCTGGTCGTGGGGTTCAAAAAAAATAATAATTGAAAAATTCAAATCCATGCACCAGTTTTACGTCCAAAAATGTATGTAAACTATGCCAATACTGTCCATCCACTTCTAGCTCTGATATATTTTTTTGTACTGCTAGGTATCGATCAAATAGTTTGAAATCCTCTTACGAAATTGCTGCCAAATATGCTGCTTTAAAGCATGAAAAATTGTCTCCCAAAGTAAACAAAACGTGTCATTTTAAAAGGTAGGACGCCAATTATTTCCCACGGTACCAACAATTGCATTTTACGCCCAAAATTCATTACGTGATAGTATGCAAGTCCGGCAGCTTAGGTGTATCACTAGCAGCGACGGCTTATTATTGTTTACAGCCTTTTGTGGAGCCGCCCACAATAAATACGTGGTGTTTGTCTGTCCTTAGCAGATTATAGGAAAAAATGAATACTTAAGGATCAGCTAGGCAACTTCTATAAAGTAATGATGGAAAAAAGTTCTGATTTAAAATATACGAGCATAAACAAATCGTACATATTTTAAAAGTAAAAATTTATAAACCTTCACTATACTTCAACCATGGGAATTAATAACACCTACAAGGATCAGCTTACAAGGATATTGATTGTTTAAAAATCTGAGCGTATGGTTTATCTTTGATGGTGATAATAGTAATTATGATAGGTGATAGGGCCTAATAATATTTAGAGGAAGTTATGAAACCAAGAAAGTAATTTAGTAATTGTGTTTATTATTTGCGCATCGTGGTTCCAAAAATATCCCAGCTGCTCTCTCTCAGCTACGTGCAAATTACTTAGTTCAGGATAACGCTGTTCCAGTCCAAATTCTCACGTTCCGTTGTCAATAAGGTGCAATTGTTTACTACTATTGTTCTGTATAACGAAAACAAATTATAAAAGGTATCAGTGTTTGTAGAAGATTTGTAAAAACCCTGTCATTGTTGAAGGCACAGTTTATTTAGTAGTCGGAGTTGTGAATGAATTCATTCATAGCGAGTATGAGTAGTGCAGTCACGTCTGACCGAGACCGGTTGCATTGTAAATGATATTGATGCCACAGAGTGTTTTACAGAAGGGATAACATATAATTACAGAATGGAGAAAAACATTAAAGTAAAGTCACGATAGAGTAGGTAGTTAAAATGTACTATTACGATATTTACACCCATATCTTTTGTCGTAATCTCCACCTCAACTCAACTTCCACTCAACGCCCAAGTGCATTTCGGTATACTTGGTCGGTCGTAAAGAAATCCTCCACTCATTCTCGCATTATGACATTTTCTTAGAAAAGTAGGTACATAAAAGAACTGTCATCTCAAGGTAGGTCGCGACGTACCTTGAGATGACAGTTGAGTGGAGGTTGAGTCGACATCGATGTAACGACTAAAGATATGGGTTAGTCTACGATCAAATTGTTGATCGAAGATATTACGAGAAACAAATCAACTTTGACGTCCAAGTTAGGAGCTAACTAAGCTTTCACATGCCCTCCGAAGCACAGAAGTGCACAGTTAATGTCAACACTCAGAAAAAGTTCATCCATTCACATTTTGAGAGCACATTTCGCTACTCGACGATCAACAATGAACAACAAAAGTGCTTCAACATAAATTATTGCCTACGCTGTATTGTTTGTTTTGTATATTATTCTTTGACAGAGGTGAATGCAGCGCGTACCGGCACAAATCAGTGTTCTGCCTACGAAGCCTTCCTACGTCAGCATGTCCGTCCGGCCCACTGCCTTCCGGTGACTCACACCATCAATGAAATTCCCATAATTCGTCACGCATTGAAAAGAATTGTTGGGTGTAATGAATAGTAAACATTATCAATGAACTGACACAGTTCATACATCAACCATAATTAAACAAAACAATTTTATTTAATGCATATAACTTTTTGTCATTAAGATAATTGCAGGCTATTTTTTCCATTCATTGCATAATAATATGTATGTAGCTCTACCACGGACGGAAAACGGATAAAAATACTATTGCTGTTAATTTTATATTAAATCCTTATTTCCGAGAGCTGTAATAATTCCAAATAACATCATCATCGTCTTTTTAAAATTGATGCTGGTTATAGATTTATTCATAGGCGAAATATAACATGTATTTTGCTTTATACACCCCTATTATTTTATTCTATCTATCTATCCAGCCGGTAGCACCCACTGTTGGGTATAGGCCTCTTCTCTTTCAGGCCACTCCTGGCGGTCTTGTGCCAGCCGGATCCACTGTTCTCCCACCGTCCCCACAATGTCGTCTGACCATCGGGCAGGTGGTCTGCCCCGAGGTCGCCGCATATCTCTTGGCCACCACTCGGTAACCGCCTTAGTCCATCAGTTGTCATTATTTTATTACCTAAAAAAACATGGTCTCGGTGTACTACTGATCACATTTATGTAACCAAAACTAAAAAAAAATTGTAACCTAAAAAGAAGACAAGACGAGTCAGTCATGGATTTATGATAGCTACTTCGGTTTTACTGACTGGGGATGATGCGAGAGCATAGTTTGTCTGTAGTACTCATTTGTACAGTTTTCATAAAATTTTGTTTGGTTTTGGTTGACTACAATCCTCGATAACTTTGTGTTAAATAAAAAAAATCTGACCATGCCATAATCATTTCCTACTTCTGCTTCAACTGCCCTTAAATTTTTTTTAGTAGTTACAAAATAGCGGTGTATATTTTCTCTTATGAACTATGTAGTTCGTCGCTCTGAGGGGAAAAAAAATAATTTACTTCCTATTGCGTTGTATTTACTGATACCTAGCAAATGCGTTATGTACGCTGCGCACGCGCCGCTGTCGGCATTGTTTTTGTTTTGGTGCGTCGTCGCTCCCTTTGTCCTCCATTCACTGTATCAAATGCATCCGTGCCTCGAAAACTATTAATAATAATGACAAGTTATTTTAATTAAATATTTTACTTGATTTAGGGAGGAGGACATAGGTAACGTCAATGATAAGCAAATAATGTACAATAAATCTGTACCAAATATAATAAGGATGTTTCAATGATCTAGCTAGAGTCTAGATTATCGAAAATCTTGGATCTCTCATATAAGAAACAACGTACAGTACGCACAACCTATCTTCAGCTCTCTGAAGTAGCTGCGCAGGACCCATTTTTTTTACTTGTATAGCTGCCTCGCTCACTTGCTTAGTTTGTTGCATCGCGCTATCTCGCTTACTCTACCAAACCTGCGCAATCGTTTAGTGCACCTAACTTCAGAGAGCTAAAGATCGGCTGTGCGTACTTTACCTACGAGGTTTTACTAATTGAAAACTTAAGTACCTTTACTATTTCGTTGATTGTTTTATTGAATTGCAAATCCCGAACAAAAAGGAACTGTAAAGGAATTTTAGCGGCAATTAGGATAAGCCAGTCACTTCGTAATAACTAGAAGCCTGAGCCGAAAGGTGCTAAACAAAACGTGTAGACTGTTCCGCGGCATGGGAACAACCTTCATATGTTTGCATTTCTCATGTCGGGAGCCCTAGCACTATTATCGCAACGCGAACACCTTGCCAAATACAAGCCTCTGAAGTATATTCGTAGAACATAGAACTATTGTAGCATATTGAGTTTACATACAGCTGAAGAATTGATCAAAGTTTCAGTGCGTTCTTACACACTTTATTCGAATGCATCTGATTGTAAGAACTTTTTCAAAAAAGGATATTTATCACCAATATTTTTATTAAATAAATGAATGAAAACAAAAGGTTTTGCATTTTTAATTTGTTTGTTTTATTTTTATTCTTCTGAATGACATGCGAAGAGGAATGTAGTTACTACGAGTAGATTACTTTTCTGGAATGATTTTACATATTACCCATCTCTAGCTCAAATCTTGTTCCAATTTTCACACTCCGACGTGCAAACGAAAATAGCCTTGCATCAATGTGTGCATAAACTTCAAACACACGATCTCCTATTAGATAATACACAACACGCAATGTAATTAAGTTTGACTTTGTTGCTATAAAATTGCTATAATTTATTCACAAAAAACAATAAACACCAGTCAATAAAACGAATAGCTTTGGTATGTTAATTGAAGCAAGCCATAGGACGAATACAGGTGTTACTTAATAGGACCAATTAGAAAACGATGTACTTATTCGCTTTTTCTAGCAATAATAATTAGTGGATAGATTTTTCTATAACCTGCACCCAAGAGGACCTGCTCAACTCCAGGGAGAAAGCAGTTGGGGTGGCCTCATAATGGGCAAAAATGGTTTAAACATTGATACGAAAGATAAAGATGAAGTGGATAGAAAAATCATTCAAAATATTCACATTCAAATAGCCATCCATGGCTTTTAAATATTTTTACACTTTTTTTTCTTATCTGTAGTATTCCCACAACTATGCCTATTGTCAACACCATTGTGTTGTTTCATCACACTTTGATTATCTTTTGTGTGCGGTTTGTTTGTTTGACCATTGACAGACTTTTTATGTCATTCAATTAGGTACCTGGGCAGAGAGGATTTCCCTTCCTTGTAGATGTATTTTTTTGTTTTTATAAAAAATAATAACCTTTCGGATAATTTGTGTCCTATCGTTTTGTTTTAAACTGGAACTTAAAAAAAAAACGGTAACTTGAGAAATTCATCTAAATCTAGTTTGGAAATGAAGATAATTGGAGAGACCAATGATGAGATAGACATTGAATTTTTACAAGTCTTATTATAAGTACAATAACTTCTACGGGTAGCGTTGTTCATAAAAACAAAAGAAAAGTCAACAAACAAAAACAAATGGAGTAAAGTTCAAAGGGTTGACAAAAAATTGAAAACAATCGTGTAAACTCTCTCTGACATCGAAACTGTCCAAACAGTATCCTGACCACAGCTTAGCACATAGTTAGTACGGCTAGGGGTGTGACCTGTAACCGAGTCCTCTCCATTACGATCCGTGGGAAATATGAATGCTCACAGTAAATTATTAACAAAAATATTGACCCAGTGGCTACTTATGGGATTTGACCACTTGTTTGCGTCGGTTTGCCGCTCCCAACGAACTAGGGGTAGGGTTGTGCCTATGAACTCTTGTTTATACATTAGCGTGTCTTGACACAATGATAATTACTTTTTTTACTCATCATCATCATCATCATCATTATCAGCCTATGGCAGTCCACTGCTGGACAAAGGCCTCCCCTAGTGCGCGGCATTGCGCCCTGTCCTCAGCTCGACGCATCCAGCTTCTGCCGGCAGCCTTTCGCAGATCGTCACTCCACCTAGACGGAGGGCGTCCTACACTACGTTTGCCGAGTCTCCACCTTTACTCATATTGTACTGGAAATTGTGTACTGGTTACTAATAAATTGTGTTGTAAGTTTTTGTCTAAGTGATTATGAACGTACACGTAATATTCTAAAAATATTGCCGAAAATTCTAATATTCTAATATTCTAAAAATATTGGCGACTAATCGCCAATATAATATTTCAAATCAAATCAAATCAAATTGTTTTATTGCGTATTATGGGTAAAAAAAATGTAACAGGTGTTATTGGTACAGTAACGGTCAGCCATAATCAACGTCTTGCGCATGCAATATGTACATTTTATATGATATTTCATTAAAATAAAATTAAACAATACAATAATAAGGTTCAAGTTAAGTTAAGGTTAAATTCAAGTTAAGTATTTCCATGTCGTAAGTAAAAAAAAAAAAAAAAAGTATTTCCATGTCCAAATAAAATAAGATTAAATAGCGTCATTGTCCAATAGATATTCATTTATAGTAAAGTAGGCTTTTTCAAGAAGCACCTTCTTCAATTTTGTTTTGAAAGTATTAAGGCTTGGAGCATTTAGTATAGCTTCAGGTAGGTGATTGTATATATGTGGAGCCATACACATCATACTTTTGTTGAATAATGCAGTTTTGTTTTTAGGAAAACAGATTTTATTCTATATTCTCTTATTAAACTAATATTTTTCGGCACATAAAATGATTAAAACTGAGACTCTTTAATTGGTCATTTTACAGGATCGAATGATGTTTACCTTCGACATAAAGTTGCGATTATTTAAAAAAAAACAAGGTAGGTAATAAAAATATAAGTTGCAATAATTTCAGGGTCGGGGGTAAATGGCAGCCCTACAGAACTGGCTGAGTAGACGTGTTGAAGACTATTTTTCTAAGTTTATGGGAAAACTTTGAACTTGTGCTTGGTCAACATTTGGTGTTTGATTTTTATGGGAATTGCCTCCTTGTACGTGCTGTGTGAAGTAGATATTTGCACTTTTTTACTCGTCTTACAACTTTCATCAATATTTTGTTAGTAGCGTCGACTAAGCCTAGGTAAGGAACCTTGCTAAATATTTGAATTAGTCTTATACAAAATCAAATCAATAATGTTGTATGGTTGGCACTGATTTTAAACAAATATGCATATAATAGGAGCACGCGTATTGCATATTGCCGATATGCAATACGCGTGCTCCTATTATACTAGTTGACCCGCGCGCGCCTTCTTTTGCGCATTGTTTCGTCAACAATCTTTGGAACTGCCTTGCACAACCCCTAGAGGTAGTTTTTCAATTTATATTATAATATTGTTATGTTGACTTTATATTATAAAAAGAACGCATTTTATTATCTCTGAATATTTTTGTCGTGGCTATAAAAGCAGGCAAATGAGGTAGGGTACCTCTTTTCACGCAACAACGAACAGTAGTCTAATGCCGTCTATAAAATTAGCCAACAAAGCCGATACGGTCAGGGTAATTTGGAAATTTCCCAGGTGTAAAACATTTAATTACTCGCTGATGACGTAAAATAAAAACAATGTCCCCAGGCACTACAGCGTCCCGTTGAGTGTAGGTGCCTCCTGACGCTGTATAAATTGTTAGATGTAAAGGCCTAAGTTAGATGTAAAAAGCCAGTACGGTTGAAGTCTTCTCAGATTTTAAATGAAGATGTGAAAACTTTGGGAAAACAAATGATACTAATAATGTCTAAGGCAACGGCCACGTCCTATTAAAATGGGTCATCTTTTTGACTTTGTAAGTTGATAGCAAAGATATCACAATTAGTAGGTACCTACTCATAATCATCCATTTTTATTTTATTTTCTCACATGAACAATGACCGCAGGAAAAATCGTTATTTGACAAAGTTCAATAACTTGTAAAATAACAAAACTATTTCAGCAACTAAGATCGTTGAACTTTGAACACCGTTATTTTTTTGCAAGCATGGCTCTCTAAAGATAGCAAACCATTAACATTAATTAGATGAATTCACGTGAAATCAGACAACCGTGATGTTATACAATTATGATAACACATTCGATTATGTTGTAAAGAAACTTACTATAAGTTAGTTACCAAAACTTGAGCTTGAGTTGCACTGAAGATGGTTTTAGGAAGATTTGCTTCAATAAAAATATGAAGTTTGAACGGACGTAGCAGTAGCAGCTCCAGTAGAGAAAAAGGTCTGGTTTAAAGCAAGTTATGATTTAGATCTCAGTCAATGACTAAGGAAGGACCAACTTTCTCCAGAATCGAGACTATAATTGGTATTCTGTTCATATTAGTTTAAAACTTCTTTATTTGATTTTATAAAGTGGAATATTCCTTTATTCTGTTTCCCATATGACACATGTCCTGTCTTCGTTTTTCGTATCATTCGTAGAAACCAATTTGCCTATCACGAGTCGGCTGCCACGCGCGGCAATCATCCAATTGGTGGCGCAGCTGGATTGCTCATCTTCCAATCACCCGGCGCCGACCTCCGCTTTGTTAGCAAGTAAGGTCGAATAATATCGGTAATTTCCTGCCCTAATTGTACTGTTGATTGTGAATAGAAAATCATGTTCATTCGATAATTTCAATAAGGTTGTATTTCGTCGATGTTTTTGTAGTTGTCCGTGTTATGTAAACTGGCTAAGTACTATTAAATATGGCGTGGGGGTGGGACAAAGAGCTCCTTTCAAATTTTATAAACTCGGGCAGTTGAGGAACTGTGTTTAGCTCGTCTAAAATTATGTAGATTTAAGTACCTATTGTAACTGTTGTATATAATGTGGAGAAAATAAAACTTTATTCCATTCTATTCTATTGTAAAAAATCAATGCGTACTCCAGCAACAGCCTAATAAATTCTAAAAACGATTCTATTTGCTACAATAAGTAAGAAATATAGCCGGGCGTAAGTAACAATTTCAAACGAATGATATTGAACACCCATGCTAGGTCGATCGCGAAGCTTTTCGAGTCGCCAGTAATATACCTATTTTAGTAGGTACTCTCATAATAGTCGGTAGTCAATCGATAGTTTGTCTGTTGGGAACTGGCAACTCTAGCCCTTATGATTGGATGATCGGTGGCGCCGCGCGACGCGTCTTGCGGAAGACCACAATTGCTCATCATTACATTACAATAATGCCTACAAGAAAGATATCACACCTCATCACAGTTAGTTGATTAATACTATTCACATAATATACCTACTGTTTTTAATATCATATCAAAAAAATGTTAGGTTGGTTTAAAATGTACAAGAAATAGCCCCTACGTCTGCAATATTATTCCACCTAAACATCGATCTCCCGAAGCAGGTATCTAAGCTATATGGAGTCAGTTCTTGCTGAAGTAGTGTTTTGTTGTGGGTTTCTTTATATGCATAAAATGGATTATGATATGAGAAATGTGAGTCAAATCGTGTGCGAAAGTGACGTATGCGCCTAATGGACTTACTCTGCAACATAAGAATAAAGTTGTATCGGCATAGGTAAAAATAATATAGTTTGATACATTTTATGAAAACTGTCTTCAATCTAGCATCACTACTATTTGTACGGTCAGCATCGCCAATTGGTAACCACCCTCAAGGGCGTTATCAACGGCCACGTGCAGGGCTTTACTACTACTTTTAACTTTATGAAGCCGCGTTGACACGATCAGAGTATACTCTGACAGAGTAGACTGATTGGCCGCCGCCATCAAAGTAAGATCAGAGTGCACTAGGATTGGGGTTGCCACGATCCAAGTAGCGTCCTAGTAGGTATCAGAGTCCATTCTGTCAGAGTATACTCTGATCGTGTCAACGCGCAAAAAAATACCAAAACGAATGCATTCATGTCTAGAACTCCAAGAAATAGAAGGTAGGGTTAGGAACGCAACTTTTACTCCAGGTCATTCTTAAAGCGCCAAATCGTCGTATGCACTGCATGAGGCATCCCAAGCATTTCCTCATTGCCGCACGCGTCCGAGGAATGCAAGCGACATCACAATGTTTTTGTCGTACCGCTGCCCGCTTTGTATGTTAACCGCGTGTTTTGTGTCGTTTGCTTTAATTTTATTGATTTATTATATAGATAGGTGATTATGGAAGAGTGGATTTTGTAGAAAGCTCTTTTTTCTATTTTTTTAAGGCTTCGTGAGTGAAATTAGGTACATAAAATAAAAAAGTTATCTTGTCCAATCAAAATTTGAGTGATCCATAATCCATAAATCGTTTTTATTTTTCATTTTTTATTTGTTCCCTCGTACGAGTATCATCCAAACGACAATCCTAAATCATCTGTAATAGATGGATAAAGAGGCCAATGATGACTTTCAAATAAAAAATTGGCAATGAATGCATGTAATTGCATGCAAATTCAAGTTTAGGCTTTCCTATCTGTATTCTGTGGTTGAGATAACCTACCACGCATTGCAAAATCTGAAAGTTGACTTTCTTGCATTCAGGTTTTTTGATTTTTGAATTACAATATAAGTACTTGTTATATTAAGTGGGTATATTGGATAACCAAGTTAGATCATTTAAGATAGTAAGTAATTTCCTGTGTTCTTTCTTTTTATAACAAGCACCACATTTCAAGTCTGGTTTGTTTTTAGTGACGTTTGTTCAGGTATAGTTTGTATTTGTCTATAAAATTGGGTCACAAAAATGATACAGATACTTCTAAGTAGCTCACCGGTTGCGTGGGTCACAGTTATTGAGCATCCGGGTCTCATTGCCCACATCCTGACTCATTTCGCATCTCCTAGACAGTAGGTAGAGGCAGAAGATGAGCTCTCAAAAAAACTGATATATGACAAAGATTTCTTGTGTAAAGATTTTTTACTGTAAGAGTTATTTTACGCTAAAGAGAGCAATAACATCTAATTTAGCTTACGGTCGCTTCAGTTTTTATATAAGCAACGACTGGCTATTTATGGTACTTACAAAACATTTAGTAAAATTCAAAAATTGGAACGTACGAGGACCTTATTACTGCTTGTTTTAAGAGCATTGTGCATAGCAAACTAACACTGACCTATATTTTCAGAAAGCGGTATTCAGGTCGATATCCAATTGAAACGCATCTTGCACATTCCTTCCGTTTGGATTCGAATTTCAATTTTTTTCTGCGCGATGCAACCTTATTTGTCCAGCAAAATCGGCATCACTAAATATAGGGACACACAATGCAGTTTTTGTGGGACCCATTGAATCAATTTTATGTTTTTTGCGATTTCGGAAGCCGCAGGTAAGGTCCTAGATCCGGGTACGTCTGTGTTCGTATTATTTCGATTTAGTAATGTTTACAAAATTCGTCAATTTCGAGTAATAACTCTCGGTATACATCAGCTGCTCTGTGCAATGGGCAATTGGGTTGCACGTCTTTGGGTTGCACGCATTGAAATTGCAATAGATTTTTTTTATTTCTTTGTCGAGTCAACATCACTTACACAATTATATGCTTGTTCAAATAAATGTTCTGTAAACGCAAAAAATATAACTGTTTGCTCATCGTCAGTCTAATCATCCGTGAAAATTTAGTGAGCAAAACATTAAACGTAAGTATTGCAAAATGCCTTCCAATTGACTTACATACTCGTAATTTAAGGCTTTGTGGAAAGGATTGCAAGTGCAGTTGCCCATTTCTAATAACTGTATCATACAAATCCAATAATTATCGTTCTGTAGAACCCTTTTAATGTTATTATTCTGTTTCACATTGTGCGCCTTTCAACTCATTTTACAAGTTGGCATGCTTCATTTGGCAGCAATTTTGAACAGTTCCAGATCTAAACGATGTTTGCTGTAATCATTTACTATATGGTACTATTGTTTGTCTGGGGAGTTCGGACATATTAAATGCGCCTAGTGCGCCTGCGCTGCACTTGTGAACTTAAATCTCAGTCACAAAAGTTGGCTACTTGAACAAACAAACTTTCTAAGTGAACTTTTTGTGCAAGACCCTAAAAACATTGAATAAGTTACTGAGGTCATATTTACTACAGCTAGCTTGCTGATAACACCATAATACCTTTGTCTAATCAGGAATTTATCAATATCATTATAAAATTTCTCTCACAATATGCAGATCCCGGTAAAGAGGGTAAAAAAAACATCAGTTACGGCGTCGTCAACCGTGACGTTTGCGTGAAGAACATCAAGTGGTCACCACGCCTATACAAACTATCACTCCATCTGTGACTTGTGTTATACAAACTGCTTTATAACCTGTGACGTTGTCGCCTGTCAGTACTAACTATGGTAGTATCTGTGGTGGTGGTATGTGGCGGAACTGATAGTGGCATTAGCATTTACCGTATCACCGGAGTCCGGACATGCACGATTATATGCAACCTTTTGATGCAAGCTGCTCAAATTCTATGTGTAAAGACCGTTACATATTTGGGCAAGTGTTTTTGTGTAAGATTATATTATGTCGACTATCATGCCCTTTAAAGTTCAAACGAATGTCCTTAGAAACTTAATACCAAAATATTTTCAGCATAGACTCTCTTTAATTGAATTAAGCGAGTAATTATCACCTGCCCCTTAAAACTAGACGGTTTGTAGAGTTTTCCATGCGTAGGACACCTAAGGAAAACTCTACGACCGTTCTTCGATCATTAAACAGGTTAAATTGTGTTATAGACATTCGCTCGCATCCAGCATCAATTCAAAGAAGCATTGAAGTCACGCTCAGTAAGACTTTCAAAAAGTTTGTAAAGTAGTAATAGTTTGTAAGTAGCTATGAAAATAAAGCAACTAGTGAAATAAATTAAATTCATCGCGTAATAGAATATTTATCAATGCTCTTTGTTTCCTTAAACTCTGGGAAAAAATAAATCATTACAAAACCAGGTTCCCACTAATTTAGCCGTAGAACGTAGGGTCACTGACCCTGTTAAATGCAATGCAATTTGGTCCCATTTACTAACATAATTGTAGTTATTTTTTATGGTGAGAAAGCTATGAAATTAGCTTCAATTAGCAATTAAAGTTTTATTTGAGTTTTATCATACATTTTTTATTTCTCTTAAAACCAGGAAATTCAGAATAAGGAAACAACACAATGAACTGCACTCAGGTTTAAAAAGTGACGGAATAATAGCGTAGTGACATGCCTATGCAAATGGTGCACAGCACCTACCGCATGCCAAGCGCCGTAAAAAGCATTCTGATGCTCAATTATCACCCAAGTAACCGCCGGCCGCGGGCTAATGTTTACTCTGTCTCCGCGGCACGCTCCCTATAATCCGAAATAACAAATTATGAAATGGATGAAAAACCCAGGTTAAGCTGTCGGCGAGTCCTAAACACAACATTTGATTGAGGCCTAATGACAAGGTGCGGGCACCGAGCCACCTTTTGCGTTTGCCGACGAGATCGTTAATGTGACGACACAAAAAAGTGTTTATCTCAATGTCATAAAGTCGAAAGTGTAATTTGGTGGTGCTGTCAGTGATTCTACTAAGGAGGTCCTCGTAATTGAGCAATCATCTACTCTAGCCGCTGCGGTAAGCGACGGACGCATTATGTATAAATGAAAATTTAACTATTGTTCTTTTTGTTCCAGTTGTTTGGTTATTATGTAAGTATTTGTTTGGCTCGCTGTTCTCTCGGTTTCGTTGTTATTGTCGATGTTATTTAATGAATCCACTTTTAATATTTTTTGCTTTTTAATAAGTTAAATGAAAACATTACTTAAATAAAAGATATCACAACGCAATTATTCAAATATAAACAAAATAAGCCAAAACAGAACTACTTCACAATAAACCGGTAGTAGCTCCGAATTATAAATAATTTAAACAGGTACTTTACCTGTTCAAATTATAACTAAACCCTATCTTTTATGTAACTAAACTATCGGTCAATTTCTATAATATCATTATCTGCTATTTAACCTTGCTTGATCTAGGTACGTACCTACACTAAATATCTACTATCGACAGTAGGAAGAATAAAGTGCCGTAAATTAACTTCTATAAATGATAACTTCACACAGAAAATAGTGTATGATCATACTGTTTTCTACAGTGATTAGAGAGCTGAGGTGTGTACTACAGGATGCAAAGGCTAGCACGCAAGGGACAAGAGCCGACCTTGCGAATGTCGCCGGATTTGACTCACACAGGCACGCAATGATTCACGGCCAAAAAACAAGAACACTCCAATAGTTACCTACACAACAGGTTGATACACCTTCCTTTTAACTACAGCAGATCAATAGCTTTAAAAATAAATGCTACAGCTACCCAATCGAACATCAAAGAGAAGGTGAAGCCGCTTGTAGCTAATTCAAACACCAAGGATTAACGCCAGGAAATCTGACAACAGGATACGTCAATTTAAACTAGTCGAAACCGAGAACTGAATGCCGAAGCACACCTATTGTTTTTGTCGCCGTATATTTCCACCGGCACGCTGTCCGTTACTTTTTTAGTACGTCGCATTGAATACGAGATCAAAATAAAAGCAGAAACGGATGTCTCCGTGGATAGAAGTGTGGAGCATTGAAGTGGCGAGACGTGAGCGAGTAACAAAGGAGCTCGTCTAAACAGGCCATTAATAAGGAGGCGGCCGCGGGATCCGCCCGGGACTTCCGACGCATTCCGAGAACCGCTATCCAGGGACAAGACGAGAATAGCCCAGTGATACTCCGCCGCGCTCATAAATGGCAATCAACACTTAAAAGCTAATTCACGGTCGCTCCCTCTTAAGCAGCAAATCTGTGATGAGTCATTAGACACTACACCGCATCATCGCTTTGATGTATCCGCAAATTCCTCAATTCAGAGTGTATTATTTATTGTGGCGGAACTGGCAACAATAATCCAAGGGACAATGTAAATAATAAAATGAATGTGATGTCTCCGCCAGACACTTTTATTATAAAGGGGCATCCGAAGGTGGCAATCTCGGAATCTCGCTGTGTTTACAGTGCATCATCACGTTCACAAAAGGACACAATTTATTCAAAGTGTGGGGGAAAGAGACGGCTTCGGCACGGACCACCTTGTTAGCAGTAATCGGTTTACGAAGCCTTGTCAAAAATTAACTTATTATAAATGGGACTTAGTCCAAGGGGTTGGAAATGTTTTAGGTATTTAGCTGTATAATTTATCGATACTTATTTGCGTACTGTCGATAGAATATTCAAACAGAAACTCGGCAATACAATAAAATGCAAGCACATTCAAATTGCAAGAAAAAAAACAAAACGCTAGCTTATTTTTTACGATCGAAAAAAACAAAAAGTATGACAGTTTACGATTTCATATTTTATCGATAACGACCCTCTCGTCACGGCACTACTACCTGCCTGATTTATCGCCAAGTAAGCTTTCGCGTCGCATTTTGATGCGCCTAAATAAGTTGTACGACTTTTTTATCTGTGCTGACTATATTTAAAGTATTAAATTCGGTGGTTATATTCCAGGAAAGAATCGGTTATGCTTTCCGCACGACATTTTTAATTCATTTTGTAGAACTTTGAGGAAAAATAAATTACTAAGTTATTCTAGCTCCCGAGTACCACAAAAAGCTATGATTTACTTCTTTTGAGCATTATTATTCTAATCTTATCTCATTCCGTGTGTGATGGTGATGAAAACTACTAAATACCGCACCTAGAATAATAAATCGAATTTAACGAAACGTGTAAACTAATAATCAATACACTTTCGAAACTGGAATACCGACCCATGCATAAAATTTTCGATAGATAGATAGATAGATAGCAGACGTGACCGCAGTATCAAGAGCATCGGATTATTTGTAAATAATCGATCGGATCGTTACCGCCGCCACCGATCTGGCGTGTCGCCTGTCGCCCCACCTGCTGTCACGAACGTGTCATGCAGGGCCGTACTAAGTCACAAAATAACCTGTGTCCCTTTTCTAAGCAAGAGAAGTCTGCTGCAGTTTAGGAGTAGAAGTGGTTTGTTCAATAAAGTGAATCCATTTCTATTGCTAAAAAATATACTGTCAAAATTACTGCGTTTAAAATGCCTCTTGCATGTGGTATCATAATTGTAGAAACATTTACTCTACTGGAACTGACTGGGGAATCGAACGGAAAAAATGTATCGTGGTGAAAACAAGATTATCAGTCAAACCACACCACAGAACATGTACAGTAGGTACCTACTAAACTTGTTACACTATTATAGTTTTGAAAGGCAATAGTTTCGAATATCCCCTGATCTTGCTCCATTCCTGCAGGTAGATCACAGCTGACCGGTGACGAATTGATCTCACTTTGACGACTCTATAAATTGTGTCGACATACCGCCTCCATGCACGACTACCAGTTACTGAGATTTTACTTCACACCGTCTCAAAGCTTACCAAAAAGCCCACACAGCATTTAGAATTGTTTATTTTTAATTCACGAAATATGATTATTGAACTTTACGTATATGAGAGTGAATGAGGCGAGAAATGTTCTTCCACCTTTAGGAGAAAGAGACGAGATTTCATATGTAATTATTTGTGTGTATAAGTTCAGGCTTATTGCTATGTCTAATTTGGGGGTACCGCGTAAAGTGGCAGTGAAATAAAGAAACTTAAATTGTAGGACGCATTCGAGGAAAATATATATGGCCACTGACGGTGTTAAGTGTAGTTCTGCCGTGCATGCAGCGTAATCTGATTATTGCTGCTTCCATTTATTCGCATATGAGAAAAATATAAAGCTGTAAATATTTTTATTAAAATATCACTAAGGATCAAAGAATAAAACTTGAATAAATGGATAAATTCTTCCACATATAAGTTTTTATTTTACTAACATACGTTTCACACTAAGAAACTTCACATAAAAATATCGATAAATGTATTGAGATGTCAGTTGGTTATGGTGGTAATTTTTCACCTTGACCAACAGGCTACACGGCAGACTTGTAGCCAATCCAACTGTCAATGAATTCCAAGGTTCATTTTGTTGAGTACTTTTATAAAACGACTTCTAGCCAATCCAACTATCGTCGGTGAATTCAATGGTTCATTTAGATATTTTCAAATAGATTAGGTAAATAAAAGTTTTCTAATCTGAAGTATAGTACATAGAGCTGAATACTAGAGTGCAAACCATATCCGACCCGATATATACATACGTATAATATATTTAAGTATAATACTAATATTAAAACGTTTATCCCCTAGAGCTCATCTGCATCTAAAAAATCACCAATAGTTCGAAATAACTAGTGTGGCACATGACAAGAAGACATTTGTTAACTATCTACTAATGAAACAGATAACTCGTAAGTGTGTCCAGAGGCGACAAGCCCCGGGGGGTGCCGACAAAGCCCCCGGGGGCCAGCGGACCCACAGCACTGAGCCAATAATGTGACACTCGTGCTACCTCTTTATTAGTAGAAAGTATTTATTTATTAGCTTGGAATACTTGGGAGAGGACATTATTGTTTACAGTCAATGGAATATTGAATAATGCTTGGGTAAGTCATCCGTTTCGGAACTCTGGGTTTGAAAGTGATTTTATTTACTTTGAATTTACGTAAGTATAGGTTTTGTATTGGATCACAGGAATGTTGGTTAATCAATGCAGATTGTTTTGATACTAAGCATTTAGCTTCCATAAAGAGACACGAGATAAATCTTAATCCACGATTTTTTTAGTAAATACAACCAGCCTTCTTGGCCTAAAAAGTCCGTTGCCAGCAATTTAAAAAATCTTTTCTTTAAAAGCTATAATTTTTCCCCAAACAAAATTGAATAATAAGTTCCCCTCCAAATATTTGGCTCTGATTAGACCTCATTTTCCAGCATAAAAGCTTTTTTTATCTGGACTACCTTATCTGATGGCAATTAATCAATAAAATATTATGTAAATCTGTTAATAACAGCACGCAGGGTCATGCCGGTCGATGGTCTCAGCCAGGGTTGTCACTTGATCACATACAACAAATCAATAAAGTTAAAGTATGAAAAAATGCTTTCAATAATTTCTGCCGTCCTAAAAATGTAGAAAAAGGAATAAATAGAATTAGACCACATTATATTTAAGAAATGAAACTGAAGCTAAGAATCGAGATGCAATAGAGACAATGAATCCATAAAACGTGGGGGAGGTGAGAATTGAATTCAAAGATTTATTCTTACTCCAAAAAGAGAACTGTGAAAGTAGAGGCTCCAAATCAGCTAATAGCTTTCATTCGTATAAAAACAACTTTCTAGGTCAATTGCGATAATTTATAAGCAGCCCTATAGCGTGGCGTGACCGTGTAGGCTTGCGTTTTGTCGCGCCACCCACACCCCAACTATTGTCTACCCACTGCCCACATGTAGGAAACCAGACGGTGAGGAGACATGACGTCACGTACAGAATCTAGGTAATTATGGGAAATAAAACGGCCACTCGCAAAACGTGGGAACTGTACAGATCACCTGATTTTCGGCGCGATCTGCAAGTGTAATGCAATCGGCAGATGTATGCAGTAATTGAACTATGACGCTACATACAATCTATCATACGATCCAAAACATGCTAGTAGATTTGATTTGACATGTCGAAAAAATCGACAATCACCTAAAAATGGTTTTTAAAGCTTTCACCTAGCTTCCAAATTCCGTTTGTGTAGCCTAAAGACTACTTGTGTACTTTAACCAACATTTCATACTCTGTCGGTTTTACTTATGTTTAAATGTAGATTGAGATGTCCGTAGAGGCTATAAAATAGAATTACTAATAAAGGCAGCTCTATAATATTAGAACATGATGTTTTCTGTATAAGTAGTCATCGAGATCATCGTGAACTGATATAAGTACACTCGTTTTCCCAATTTAGAAGTGGTCATAATAACTAGTTTGGCGTATTTATTTTTAAAATGATAAAAACATTTGTTTATTTAGGTTACAGCAAACCATTCCAACTTCGAGTGTATAACCTACTCTTATCTATATTCTACGGCTGGTAAATAAAAGACTCTGCATGAATGAAAAAGCTAAACATACTATTGAATGAAAGACAAATCCTTACTTCCTTCAAGATATAAAAAAAACTGGTATAATCTGGGTATTACCGGATTAGCTACCGGACTCGTAAACGAAATGCAAATTTTAGCTCAGCACAATGCCCTTTAAGAATCCCTCAATGACATTTCATTTCAGACTCCTTTAGATGTTAATGTAAGGTAAACAACACATTAGTAACGACAATTGGCCGAGGCTTATTCCAGACGATTTCTCGGTATAGGGGATTGGGCCCGCTTGTGTGGTGATCGCGGTAATGCTTAGTTCCGTTCGGATGTCGGTATTAATAGTCTTTGCGATACTGCAAAATGATTTTAGATACTTTTAACAATAGGCAGTGCATACACGATTTTTCACGGTATTTGTTCTTTCCGTATGTTTTGTTTTCCTGATATTTTGGCGAACGGGACAAAATTTATTCTTGTAGTTTTTATTAGTAGACGAGTAGATTTTATTATTATTTTAAACCCTACACCAGTTCAATTAATTTACACTTTACTAAGTAAGTAAGTACGTATAGACTGTCGCATCTGTACCAATTACTGAAGATTACTACCTCGTATTTCAACCCTTCATGTGAACAAGTGCTTTAATTACTTGTTTTGTGATATAAATCCTGTCTTATCGTAATAAAAGTAGTCGCATCTTCTAAAAGATAAGAATTAATTTGCACATTTGCATATAAATAACTTTACAAGTATCCAGATAAGCGTGCCTCATAGACTGGAACAAAGCTCCAAGGTGTACAATAAAATGCAAGTGTCGGGTTGTTTGTATTACTATTGAAGGTTTATTTGCATAATCGAATGCAGTTTACCTTTCTTTAATCGACTAGAGTTACTGAAATAGCTGATAAGTAATTGAGTGGTCGAATGACATTTCGCGTGAGGTGACATCATTCAATATGATCAAATATTTTGTACATTTCCTTCTAATACCATTATCTTATAAAATAATGTAACTAAGTACGTAGATGACAGAATGATAACTATGACGAAAAGCTTTTTCCCATTTATATTCCTATTATACCGTAGAAAAGAGTAGAACAGTAGATCTACTCTTGACACTACGTACAGCGTCCTTGAGAAAGTGCCGGTCATCTGACGTTAAATCAACGAGCAATGATATCAAGGCTTTTGTATACTGTTAAGTCCAAGTCAGGTGAAGTAGCCAGTAAGAAGAAAGGTCCAGTGGGCGTGAGAACAGGCGAGGCGAAGGCCTACGCGCCGCTAATCCACAGCTCAAACACGCGACCCGCTCCCAGCCTTCACACCTATGATTATACTGTTCCACTTATTGACTTCGCTAAAAAGTGACGCGATAAGTAACCTTTTTACATTGCAGTAATAATTACGGAAAAATATTATAATGATCGATGAGAAGAGAAGATTTTCCGGGAAATATTTCACAATTTGTATAGGGAGTCTTATGCCCGAGCGCATCCAAGGATTCTAGAGTTGTATAGTGGTGTACACTAGCCTAATAAGGTATACTAGCCTGAACAAAGTCGATTGGGTCGCTAGTTTGAATTGTCTCATTTGTAATGTAGATGATAACGACTCAATCTCATAAAGACTTGCCGCGATAAAATATGGCATACATGCAATTTCGAAACAATTAAGCCTACTTCCATGACAGTTATAGATAAAGCTGGGGCTCGTGAGAACCACCTAATCTACAGGCGCATACAGTGTAACCAACACTGACACACAGGGCCGTACTAAGTAGGTACTGGTATCTGGAGCCATGCCACAATAAAAACAGAAACGGTGAATTCAGACAGTGTTGGTGAGTGGAGATTGAGTCGAGATCGAGATGAAGACTAGATATCGGTGTAAATATTCCTCTAACGTGTTATTAGTTTAAAATTGGATTGGATTTAATACAATCACCTAACTTGCTGTAGCTCCAAGGGGTACTACAGGTACAGTGAAAGAAAAAAAAATACCAAGGGCCAAGGGGCAATAACGTAAAGTACAGCTTATATTTTAATAGTGTTAACCACATACTTGGGATCACTAAAGACTATAAAATGCATCCCAAAAATCACACTCGTGCAGGACTTAAACCCGATTTTACTTTCTGCCTGAATTACAAATATACTACTCGTAGTCTCTTTACAAAGACTGGTAAACACAATCAATATTTTGTCGGATTAAATCGAACGAAGATGAACATTTGTTGTAAAGAAAATAAAAACTGAATCCTATCTGCGACTCTGGCGACGCCTACTTTCCCTCCTTTCAGAATAAAGTAACTATATGATGTTATCGTCTCTCCTCTCACGTCCGAGTGACTAATTGCCTCGCTCATCCACCGTGAAATTACATTTAAACATATAGCGCAAAACAATCAACTGTGATTATTTTTAAATATTGAGGGAAATAAGCAAGAAAGCTTTGTAGAAGTTCACATCAGCATAAACAGACTTCCTCAATATGCTGGCAACAAACTCAAATCTCAGAGTGCTTTTGAATTAGACTATTGGAGCCGGACTGCTGCAGAACGGGTATCGGACTGCTCACGGACGGCTATGATTTTTGATACAAAGTTAGGCATAGAGTCCTTTTTGTATTGCACTCCGGCTTCAATCGTCTACTTTGAAAGCGCCCTCATTCTCTAACCTTCCTATAGAGATTGGGTGGTCATAATAAACAGAGTTGAGTTATTTTTACAGCAAATATCAAGCAACAGTTATACAAATCCCTACGATCTCCTAGATCACTACCAATCAGCGATTGGACATTCCTCTGGTACATGTTCGTTATAATTGGAGCCTGAGAACTGCAGTTTAATTGTCAGACATGTGTTATTACGTTAGCCTAATGCGTAGGCCTGCATAGCAGTGATGGGGGCGTTTACCCTATATTTGTATGTGCATAGCTATGAGGGTAATTCGCGTGCATTCTCGATCGGTGCTTGGCTTCGAGTAATGACTCTTTCCTGCTTTCTTTTCTTTGTTTTGTTACATTGTTGAAGTATGGAATGGCATTTGATTTATAGCTCTGTTATAAAAATTGCATTACATGATCACTGTAGAGCTGATAGAGCAGTGGAAGAGAAAAACATGTGGGAGACCTCATAAAAGTGGGATAAGGGAAGGAGATGATCACGATGTCTGTATCCCCAGACTTTTTATAGATTCCAAATCCTTCGAAGATGTCTTGGGTCAGAGAAACTCATCACCGTTGCAAGCCCATTACCGCATACTTAATTAATTTTACTTACTAGTTTCCTCACGATATTTTCATACTGTCTGCATAAAAGTATGTTCATGTTCAAGTATGTAAGGTAGTAAAATATCCAATGATATTTTATTATTACCCAATGGCCAAGGTATGAGTTTCGATGTTGTACCTCGAGGGAAGATAATATCTATGCCACACAGTTTTGCTATTATCTCAAAACGGATGAACACTGACTTTGATATCTTCTATGATTATAGGCCACAGGCTATGAGGTACTATAACTGGAGTACATGACGCGTCCAATTAACAAACTAACGAATCTGTCGGACGTGCACTATTTATGTTTCCTTTACTCACTCGCACTTTAAATACTTATAATTCCCGACTGTTACTGCGGCATAAAAGTAATTAAGCTTATGTTTGCTATGATTGGAAAGTGCAGTTCTCTGTTACTGCATTATTGAACTGCATAAAAAATATTTACAAAAACGAATGTAATAAATAAGTTAGTTAAGTTTCTACGCGCTAGACATTCTCACCCTTATATTTACTTTAAAAAAAGCAAGTCAGAACATCCAAATACACATTTTCCCACATTTTGCACTTAATAGCATGTACAAATACAAATTTATTGTGCCACGGTATATTACAGGAACTGTAATTTGTAAATATTTGGTAGCGAGGCGTCTGGCACACCCTTCTTATCTCTCTATCGGAACATTCTGGATGCAACAGTCAATGATTAGAAAGTGCCACCGCTTCCTGAAGGCAACGCAACCTTGTTTATTTACGTACAGGCACGTGGCATCAGGATAACGAATACAAAACATGCACTGTCTGATAAGTTGAGTTTTGACAGCACACGATAGACGTTCTTTGGATACTGTTCGGATTCATCAGGAAGTTCTACCAGATCAAAATTGCAAAATGTGGACATTTTTAAGTGTTTTTGCACGTTTCCATAAACATGTTCAAGAGATGTTTAGGGCCTGAAGGCTATAATAAATGTCTACCGTGCCTGGCAATACAGCCTTGAATATGTTGATGTACAATCACAAAAAGACGTTGGTCCACTGTAGTAGCGTCATTGAAACAAAAACTTATCATCTTATTCTTAGGATAACTTGGTACCAAGCACGCAAACTTAACAGCATAGTCCCATAGTATAAAACAAAGTCGCTTCCCGCTGTCGGTCTGTCTATCTGTCCGTATGCATGCTTAGATCTTTAAAACTACGCAACGGATTTGGATGCGGTTTTTTTAATAGACAGAATGTTTCAAGAGGAAGGTTTATATATATAATACATACATAATACCTACTGTATTATGTATGTATTATACATATATATATACATGTATTGAAACACTGATAATTTTAGAAGTTTCTAATGTGATGTCGTAAATAAACACCTTTTTGTTGCGCTTACATTGCAAATGCTGGCTGAACCCTAATATTTAGTCTCAGTATTACACCCGTGCGAAGCCGGGGCGGGTCGCTAGTAAATAATAAAGTACACATGTTATTAATGTTGAGGCACATAAATCCACTGTCGACACTCGCGTGCGCGGTATAGTTCGGCAGGTGATGTCGCTCGCTAATTTATAAGCTCCCTGTTCATACAATATTATCCATTTCGACAACAGGCGATGAAGCGCCTTGTTCTCGAATTGTTTTATTATCCTTTTTTAGGTTTCCAGATTCGAACGCGAAAACGGATCCTTGAAAACTTTGAACTCATCTAGTCAAAACTAATAAAAAAGCATGATCACCAGTTCACGACTGTGTATCTCCAAATGCGAGACATTCTCTCAAATCTTTTTTTTTTACTACAAATCTTTTGAAGATGTCAAAGGGGGTAGTCAGGGGCATGTCAAAGATTTGAGACCTAGGTTGTTACATACCGCCCTTTGCTCTAGTAAATAAGATAGTTAAGTAAGTAGTTAGTAAGTCGGTAGTTCCCCTAATTAGCTAATAGGCAAATGTGTTCTTTCCCAAACTCTCAAATGTATTGTAAATAACTGATTAGCTTTAAGGACCTTATTTTTGTTTACTGGTATATTTCCATTTCATAATGATGTTTAACAGTCCCACGACCCTTTCATATAAATACCCTTGTATTAGAATAAGTTGACAGTTCTATTTCGTATTTCAAACTCACAACACAAATCCTCTGTATCAATTCGCTGTATCAAGTAGTTTAAGTTAAAGTATTGTAAAAAGTCTGAATAAAGTTTATTTTTATAGTGATTGTGCTATTTGCTACGTAACATTTGGCGCAGCCGGTAGGATCACGTCAGTCACGCGCAAGACGGGGATAACGTTTCGAGTCAGTGAAACGGTACCTGAAGGGTTTAAATCTTCTCCGCCGAACCTGCGACATGTGCATCCGCATTATATTATTGTTACTGTGGTAAGTGGCTCAATTTATATGCTCTGTTTCCTTATATTCTAAGTCCCTAATTCCTAAAAACCTAATTTATATTCCTAAGATCTAATTCCTAAATCATTCATACATCATTCTCGATTCAATTCTAAGTCTCTAATCACGTAATTCTTTAAATCAAAATGTCTTTCGACTCAAAAGTTATTAAAATAGATTCAGTTGCAATGGACGTTGATTTGAAAATGCTTTTGATGTTAGTGCCAGAATTCGATACGACAAACCCAACACAAGTTTATCGATACCTTCGTTCTTGTGATTCAGCCTTCAATCTTGCATCCACAGCTCAATCACAGGTTCTATTAACATATGCTCTTAACAAAATCACAGGGCCAGGATCGTCTGACGTTCACATCAAACAATTCACACTTTGGTCAGATCTAAGAAATTTCTTGATTCAAAAATATTCACAGACAAAAACGATCGGTCATCTCCAATTAGAATTGCAATCACTTTTCCAGAAGCCCAATGAATCAATCACTGACTATTTCCATAGAGTAGATATGTGTAGGAGTAAGTTAGTTGAGAAGTTGACTACAGAGACAAACGATGAAACTTTGCAAGGCCGCGTAGCAACCGCGGAAGAAACAGCTCTTAACGTCTTTGTCAACGGGCTCAGTTCAGATATAGGTGTAATGCTTAGGGTCCGATCGATCTCCAATCTCACCGAAGCCGGTCATTTCGCGATTCAGGAAGAAAAGATTCGCAATATGAACAACGCCAGGCAAGCGCTGTATCGAAACAGCACCCCTCGCCCAATCAATACGCGCACAAACGATGTTAGGCCAACCTTCAACAAAAATTTCACACCACAACTTCAAAATAACATGAAATTCTGCAACTATTGCAAAAATCCCGGACATCTTATTACAGAATGTCGAAAACGCGCCTATAATAATAGTTTAAAACAAAATTCTGTGCCTCAACAACGACCATTACAGCAACGCGCTTTGCCACCAGCTAGGGTGAATAATTTAAACTCGCAGGCGGCCGAAGAGATGGGCACTCCTTCGGAAACCGCTTTAGCCTGCTTTACCAGTGCCCAGACACTGATGTCGAGCCCGAGCTCGAGTCAGATCAAGATTGCGGAGACAGAGGCACTCTAACTAGAATGGTAGAATCAAAGCCTCGCAAGCTAATTCGCAATCCTAAGAATCATGAATCGTTTCATTCAGTCCATCGGGGACAGACGACCATGGTTCCGCCCAGCGAGAGTAGCGATACGGCACCACAAAACAGACCAGTCTATCGGAGACAATTTTGTGATGCTAGCACTCAAACTGAATTACCAAATCTGACTCAATCAAATTCCAATTCCAAAATCATTTCTAAATCTACTATATCGACTCAAACTCAAATCCTAAATTCGACTCAATCAAATACTAATTCCATTTCCAATTCCCAAATCGATTCTAATTCAAAATCAATTCCTAAATCTACTAAATCCAATGCTAAATCAAAAAACAAATCAAATTACAAATCGAAACCTAAATCAAAACCTAAATCAAAAATTTCTAAATCCTCTGAATCAATTACCATTTCCTCGCTCAACGTACCTCCAGAAAACCTTCTACACTGCCAATTCCACATCGAAGGTGAACCGGTTACACTACTGATTGATACAGGAGCCGCCATTTCAGTTATTAATAAGGCCAAAATCGGCACCGCTCCTCTAGATGTATCGAACATCGTATCAATCGTAGGTATCTCGGGTAATCAATCGTCTATTCGAAGCTTCGGAACAGCGCCAATATCTTTAGATAATTTTCCAAAATTCAAATTCCACGTAGCCAACCTGAATATTCTAGTCGACGGAATACTAGGTAATGATTTCATGTCCAAATTCAATGTTCATATATCTGTTCAATCAAAATGCATGAGAATCCGCGACCGCACTTACAAACTCTTCCATATCGGTGAACAAGACTCAAACAAAAATCAAAGCGAACAATTCGTAGGTCAACGCTCAGAAACCGTAATTACCTGCTATACAGAAGACATCGCTAACGGATGTGCAATAATCGAAAAACAGCAAATCAATAACGATATTGCCATACCGAGCGCTTTAGTAACAGTTAAAAACAATAAATTCTTAGTAACTTGCGTAAACTCTAGCACCGACGATAAAATCATTCCCATTCCCAAAATTCAAGCGACTTTGTTTACTCAAGACCTTCACGAACTCAAGTACCCAATTAACGTTTCTAGCGTAACCAATAATACAAAAATCAACGAGCTTGTTCGACAAGACCACTTAAACGATGAAGAGAAGGAATCACTCAACAAAATGGTTGACGAATTCTCAGATATTTTCTATTCCGAAGGCGAACCTCTAACATTCACTAATCATACGAAACATTCCATTCCTACTACATCTGAAACACCAATTCATACCAAAACTTATCGATTTCCTTTCGTACACCAACAAGAAGTCAAATCACAAGTTCAGAAAATGCTAGACCAAAACATCATACAACCTAGTACATCTCCTTGGAGTAGCCCTATTTGGGTCGTTCCAAAGAAACTAGACGCGTCAGGCAAACAAAAATGGAGAGTAGTTATTGACTATCGCAAACTCAATGACGTAACGATCGGAGATAGTTATCCATTGCCAAACATCACTGACATTCTAGACAAGTTAGGACACTCAATCTACTTCACGACACTAGATCTAGCCTCTGGGTTCCACCAAATAGAGATGGACCCCAAAGACATTCCAAAGACAGCCTTCAACACTCCTTACGGTCATTACGAATTCCTTAGAATGCCATTCGGCCTGAAAAACGCACCAGCTACCTTCCAACGCGCTATGGACAGTGTCCTTCATGGACTACAAGGTGAACGATGTTTTGTCTACCTTGATGACATCGTTGTGTTCGCTTCCAGCCTCCAAGAACACGAACAAAAACTCTCCGAAGTTTTCAAACGTCTTAGAGAACACGGTCTTAAAATTCAACCTGATAAATGCGAATTCATGAGAAAGGAAGTAGCTTACCTAGGTCACATAATTTCTAGCGAAGGTGTAAAACCTAATCCTGAAAAAGTCAAAGCTGTTCGCGAATTCCCAATTCCTAAATCTTGTAAAGACATCAAGTCATTTCTAGGTCTTGCGGGTTATTACCGTAGGTTTATACCAAACTTTAGCAAAATCACTAAGCCAATGACAAGCCTTCTTAAAAAGGACGTTCCATTCATTTGGGGTGAAGAACAACAACGAGCATTCGATAGCTGCAAAGAAATTCTTACAACGACCCCTATCTTACAATATCCTGATTTCACCAAAGAATTCAATCTAACTACTGATGCTTCAAAATATGCAATTGGTGCAATTCTCTCTCAAGGCGAAATCGGCAAAGACTTGCCAATAGCATACGCTTCACGTACACTTAACAAAGCCGAATCCAACTACTCAACCATCGAGCGCGAACTACTAGCCATAGTATGGGCAGTAAAGCATTTCCGACCTTACCTCTTCGGTCGAAGGTTTAAAATACTTACTGACCATAAACCACTTATTTGGCTCATGAACGTAAAAGATCCCGGTAGTCGATTAGTACGTTGGAGACTAAAACTCGAAGAATACGATTACGAAATGAAGCACAAGTCCGGTAAGACTAATACTAATGCAGACGCTCTTTCTCGCCCACCTATCATGAATTCAAACATCATTGACTTGACAGAATCACCTCCTAACTCACCTGGAGTACCTCCATCGGATGGATACCTCCAACTTAACTTTGAACATTACACTGCTCTAGACAACATCGAACGTAAATGCTTCGAATCCTCTAAACTCAAAATTTCACCAGATCGGTTACTAGATCCCAAACACAAGAATATATTCATTCCTACATCTTGCAACCTCTCAGATCAAAACAGCATCGTCAACGAAGCCTTAAGCTTATGTTCTGGTACAGAACCCTATTTGAATAAAACTAAAAATCTTTATGATGCTGACCTCTTAATTTCTAATGAAAAACAAAACCTTTTCTTTTGCTGCACTCGACCCAATCACTTCGATCCTTGGGATTCGGAGAGTTATTTCAAAGCTTTGCTCTCTTGTCTTCAACAAAATACAATCCCAAATCTCTATGTACCTGATTTGAAAAACGATCACACTTGTAAATTAGTTAACAACGAACAACATCGTATTACAGCATATTTAGCCGAATATTTCGATTGCGAAATCACTATTTGCGAGAACAAAGTTGTCTATCCCAAACCTGAAGAAATCCCTAACATTTTGAAAACCTATCACGATGAGCCTCTTTCAGGACATCGAGGTATAGTCGAAACAACACGAAAGATTCGAGACGAATTCTTTTGGAAGGGAATGACCAATGACATTAAAAACTACATCGATTCGTGCGTTGTTTGCCAGCGCAACAAAATTCAAAGAAAGTCATTTCAAGCGCCCATGGTCATAACCTCCCAATCAACCGAACCTTTTGAGCGAGTTTCAATGGACTTAGTTTCCTATTCAGATATTAGCGAAAATCATAATAAATACGTGCTAACTCTTCAAGATGACTTAACGCGATATGTACAGGCTTATCCTATCCCTGATAAAGAAGCGGTAACCGTAGCTCAACAATTGCTCCACTATTGTCAACATTACGGAGTTCCCAAGAGATTCCATTCAGATCAAGGCACCGAGTTCATGAATAAAGTCATGAAACAACTCATGCAATTCTTAGGGTCAAACCATACTTTTAACACCACATACCATCCCCAAACTAACGGTGCTCTCGAACGCTTCCACGCCACCTTACGTGATCACATTCGCATGTATCATAATCGTCGACTAAAGAATTGGGATCAAATAATTCCTTTCGCAATCATGTGTCACAACACTTCGATTAATAACTCCACAGGCTATACGCCTCACGAACTTCTCTTTGGCTACAAGCCTCGCCCATTCTATTCTTTAAAGCCAATTCCCGATTACACAGCTTCCGATTATCTAAAAGACCTAAATGAACGCCTCAGAGCATCGCGAGACGCAGCTCTGAAAAGCCTAGAGAATATGAAAGAGAAAGCTAAAGAACGTTACGATAGTAGAATTAAGAATCATGTAGAATATAAGGTAGGAAATAAGGTAATGTTACGGGTTCCTAACCCTAACAATCTAGACGCTAAGTGGGAAGGCCCCTACGAAGTGATTCGCGTAGGTTTCAACGAAAACTATTTGATTAAAGGGGCAGGTAAAAATCAATTAGTGCATGCTAATCGCTTACGACCTTATGTAAGTTAGGTTAACGTTAGTTTTATTTTATTTGCAGGGTTTGCCGTTATACAGCAGCCCAAACTCAAACCATGTCCTTTACACAAATCTTTCAAGATCCAAATTATATTTACAATTTCATGTTTTGCTCATTATTAAAACTTATACTCTGTTTCATTATTTACAAACTTTACATTATGTCTAAAAACTATTTTAAAAACAAATTCAATTCTAATTCGAGTCCTTCTATTTCAGGGCAACCACTGGAATCGTTGCCAATTTAAATATCTCGATACCTCTTACCTCACACGCAGGTATCTTTTATAATGACGAAGGAGAAATATTAGCAACCGAAGAATCATGGAAATTAGTCATATATCGCGATCTAAAACCTCTCTTCATATCATTCGAATCTTTGCAACGTCTCTCTAAAAACTTTCAATCGATGTCAACTCAATATCTTAACTTTCCTAACGTCCAATCTACTAAATCTTACCTTAACGTTAATCTTAACAAAATCGAATCTAGACTTTCCGAACTCAACATGTACTTAGGTAAAAACTCACGTGTTAAGAGAGAACTCTTAGACGGCTTTGGCACTGTTTTAAAATGGCTCATAGGAACACCAGACGCCGCAGATGCAAAAAGGTACGACGATTGCATCGATAAACTCGAACGGCAAGAAGTAAGCCTAGCAGACCTTATGCAAAAGCAACTTCAAATCACTTCTTCAGTAATGAAAAATTTCAACGAATCCATTTTTAAAATTTCCTTTGATGAACAAATTATTAACGAAAACATAAATCGATTAAACGATCATCTGAACAAAACTGAAAACCTAATATTCAATCTTAAAGTTAGCGAAGACATCTCCACTGTATCCCTTCAAATCCTAGAACTCGTAACAAGTCTAGAAAATGAAATCGACGATTGTCTTTCCAGTATTCTTTTTGCCAAATCTAACATCATTCATCCTTCGATCATAAGTTCCAAAAGGCTTTACGAAGAGCTTCTAAATTCAAACAAAATTCGAACAAGCAAACGTCTTGTTACCTCTGTCTCTATCGAAAATATTCACACTCTACTAGATTCCTCAACTTTAACTGCATATGTATATTCAAATCGTTTAGTTTATATTTTAGAGTTCCCTCTCGTCATGAATAATCCCTTAGTCCTTTACCACACCTATTCAGTTCCAATCCAACATCCTAATTCCTCGCTCCATTCAACAATCCTTCCCGAGCATATTTATTTGGCTACTGACCCAGATGGACAATACTATGCGTCCACGAGCTCGCTGGACAACTGCAAGATCTTCGCGACAAGAAGACGAGTCTGCAAGGACCTCGTGATCTACGACGCTACGGAGCGACCCATCTGTGAGATGCAACTTCTATTCAGCAAAACTACTACTATTCCCAAGTCCTGCGTCACAACAACATTTCCTGCGGAAATTCAAACTTTTCAACCATTGGATGACAACAGATGGCTCTACATCCTCAACATCGAAACAAGCTGCGTTCTTCACTGCGGAGACGTCATTTCCAACTACAAACTTCAAGGCTCTGGAATACTAATTCTACCTCAAGGATGCAAACTCCACACAAGATATAGCACGCTGACTGCCTACACATCGTCAGATCAAAACATCACGTATCCTGTCATCGTTCCCGACATTAGAACAGACGACTGCTTCGAAATCCCAATAAAAATGGAAGTCCCACATCTGCTTCCAATCACCATCAACGAGATGCCGCTTGATTCGCTCAGCAAACTAAAATCTCACCTCGATAGATACTCGGACGAACTAAAAAGGATACAAGCGACGGCGAAACCAAAATCATTCATCGAGCAGCACAGCCCTATCTTCTCATGGTTTTATTTCACCACTGGCATCCTACTTCTCTCATACCTTCTTATAAAATTGTGCAACAGATGCCCCAACGGTTTCATCGGAAGGAGACGAAGATCATCAAACGACGGATGTATCCAAATTTTCAACAACTGCTTCGACAATTCACGAAGGCAGCGAACTACCCAAGTTGCCATTCCAATGCGAAACATTAATCCAACAACTTCTTGTATCACGGACGACGAGGACGACGCCAACGCCGAGAACATTCCATCATCGCCAGATTCCCAAAGATCAGGCGCACGCACCCGATCTTTTTTCTAAAGGGGGAGGTGTTACATACCGCCCTTTGCTCTAGTAAATAAGATAGTTAAGTAAGTAGTTAGTAAGTCGGTAGTTCCCCTAATTAGCTAATAGGCAAATGTGTTCTTTCCCAAACTCTCAAATGTATTGTAAATAACTGATTAGCTTTAAGGACCTTATTTTTGTTTACTGGTATATTTCCATTTCATAATGATGTTTAACAGTCCCACGACCCTTTCATATAAATACCCTTGTATTAGAATAAGTTGACAGTTCTATTTCGTATTTCAAACTCACAACACAAATCCTCTGTATCAATTCGCTGTATCAAGTAGTTTAAGTTAAAGTATTGTAAAAAGTCTGAATAAAGTTTATTTTTATAGTGATTGTGCTATTTGCTACGTAACAAGGTGTTTTGTTAAGTAAAAAATTGATTTTTCGTTTCAAACTTCGGAGTCGGGTTTGGAGGATTGGACTTAGGGTGAGTTGGAACCATTTACAAACGTAGCTTGACACGTTCTTGGTATACTTATTAGATTATCATTTCTTATTTTAAATGGCACTTGCATTGCGTCGGCAAGGTGGTCTACCGGTCTATTTTGAGTATTGTTGTGGGTGATGTCACCAGCAGTGGACCAGTGCCGTCATTGAGGGGCCCGTTTTGAAATCTTTACGACCGACACCTCCACAACTCAGGGTTCATTCACCGGAATCTGAATGTCATTGTCAACAGAGATTTATCTATTTGCAATCTGAGCATGAGTTGATGAGTGAGACAAAGACATTGTCTCGGCTTAAATTGTTGAGGATGCTACTTATTTTATGGTGAGGTGCGAGTGCGTGAAGGTCGTTGTGTACAGTCAACGAGAAATTAAACTAGGTAGGTAAATGCTGAAAATTTCACACAATCTGTAACCTCAAACTAAGTAAGACTTGTGTTGTGTTGTGATATGAAATTTTAGCTTTTCATAAATCTTACTTTTATTGCCATATTCTCCTCTCCATATTTCATACACAGTTTTTAAAATTTTACAAAAACAGTTTCTAATTATTTTTGTCGTTACGTGATGTATGGAGGCACGACTTTTGAACACCAAATAAACCACTTCATAAACGCCTGGTTTTTCCTTCTTGCCTAATGTGCTTGATGCCTTTATATTCAAAATAGGCTCATTATTATTTGCATGAGCTAGTGACATAATAGTGGACGTTATTATGTAACATCAAGGGCATTGTTAGCCTTGGGCTAGTAAGCCATTAGGAAGCAGTCAATACTTCCGTTTGACAACGTCTTGTTGGAACATGTTTACTATGCGCTGGCTCATTATACTGTATATGAGCTTGAAATTCTTACAGACATTATAACAGTTTAGTTTCATTTAAATTACCACTTGTAATGTGCCTGTACGTGCCTTCTACATCTGTATGTAAGACTCAGTTTGATAAACAATATTTATAAGATACCTAATGTGGACATGAGCAAAATCTGCATTTGGCGTGATTTGTTTCTAGCTATGAACAGTTTGTGGGAATCGCCAAGCGATTAACTAGCGTGTCTAGTATTTCTTAATTATCTGACAAAATAAGACGTTTAACCCTTTACCGACCATCAGCGTAAACAAACCCATTGTGGCCACAGGTGCGTGTGAACCCAGTACCGTGAAATCACTGTAAATTTGCTTCGGTGTGGTCTAAGAAAAAATATTACGATTTCACGAACCATCTACCCCCACCGACAATTCGGCACGGATACCTCCGAACGCCATCATCATTTACCTCCCTGCATGAAAGGGTTAAGCAAGTTTTTATCAACTACAACCCAAATGTAAGGACGCGTCGAGGAAAATGACTCGAAACTGCAATGTTATGACACTGATTACGAGTACTACCATTTTCTCTCGTTTTGGGCATTCTCCTGTAAGCTGTAAAAAGTTTTTGCCAAGTAAGTAGTTTGTTAGCCATGGCTAAAAACTCACTATTTTTTCAATGATTATCTCATAAAACTATTCGCGACATCGTTAAAAAATTACAATCAGAAGTGGGATCAATATTGGCGCCAGTGTCAGGCGCCCCCAAGATATAATCATACAATCAACACGAACTGACTTGGCCTGGACTTTCCTCCTGATTTGATGGAGTTTATGAACAAAACTTTTTTCTGTTTCTTCTACTAAAGATAAAGATAATTTATTTCTTAAATAATTACGCTAATAATGATTTCATAAATTAAGTACCTACTATCCGAATTCTTATTTCTAAACATAATATAACTAATATTATGTTTAGTTTTTCAGGATTTGATTTCGGAAAGCCAAACTTCGATTAAATAATCTGGCAAGAAGTTAATGTTAGCAGTATTCGTTTCAAGGCGAAGGAAAACATCATGCAGAGTGTTTTAGTATGAAATATGAACCACTTCAATATTAGGACATGTGCCAAATGTCCCGTTTAGACGTGGCTAGAATTGGAAGATCCCATTACGCCCGACAATTGACTCGATTCGAATCTCACTAATATTTCGATATTTATTTGATTTTTGATGTTGTTTATGTTTCAATTTTCCTGTAACTAGTGGACCAATTTGAATGAATTTTGGAGCACACATCGTGGATCACAACATTTTCAAAGTGATCCTAACGGTCCTACTGAATAAATGCTTTTTGACTTTGACTTTATCCTTGGTTAGTCATTTTCAAAATTAAAAAGATGCGGGTAAAGAAAATCTTTAAATGTTGCAATAGATAGTTGTATCTAGTCCAAAATCTTATGTAAAATCAGGACTAACTTCAAAGGATTTTAAATAACTGAAAATGTATTAAAACGTTGAATCAAGAGTTTATTTATCTTATTTTAGTTACTTAACTACTTTTTATCACGCCTAAAAAATCAAAACAATCAGGGCAGGATCAATCGGGCCCGTCAGGCGCCAAGATCGCAAGATATCCTCGCTAGAATAGTAATCGTCAATAAAATCTCAATTTAGATGGCACCGATACGAGTGAATTACGGACGGACACAGCAACGAACACGAAAACTTACTTGACGATGGAATGCAAGACAGGACCCGCTAACGAATTGGATACTCACAATGTTTTTTATCCCGGCGATATAATTTATAAGGATTTAGGCGTTATGTTTGTTTTAGAGGCTTTGGAAAGTCGTCATTAATTTTTCATGATTCAAAAAGTGCGGCCTAAATAATTTTACCCTACTAAAGCGAATGTACTTGATAAGTTTCTAATGAACGGTAAAACATTGCATAATAATGTGTTTTTTTTTATCTACGCTATTTTAAGTAGAAAATTTGGAAAAAAATAACATTCACTATCATGATTGCTGGGTAAAGCATTCTATATTTCGGATTCATTTATTATTTACAGACGTTAAGCTTAGCTATAAAAGATACAAAAATAAAATTTCCTATTGTTTAAGCAAGCCATAGAAAAGGCTCCTGCTGTCGACCTCTAGTTAATTGATGATACCTCGAAATAAATTTTCTGATAATGTCCAGTCCAAAGACATTCATTAATTGCAGCCTAGACAGCGACCTTGGCACACTTGAAACCTGCATTCCTAATTGTAAGGTGCTACGCCTGTGCAACCGGGTTTAAGAAGCCACTTGCTCCGGAGTGCACCTTGTAAAGGGGCAGGGAACGGGTTAAGCTTAAGGGGCAAACGTGGATTGAACGTAGTTATAATACAAAATTATAGTACGGTGTTTGGCCTACAACGAGGCACGCCTACGCTTATGTAACCCAACTTTTAACCTTTTTTCTCCCACCCCACTGACCAGTCACAGATAAGAAGGACGTCAAAGTGGGCATTTAAAAATAAATTTGTCGAAAGTGATAAATGATAGATATAACTTTTATTATTTCAAATTAAATTAACGATCCAAACGGAGTATACCTTTTCTCACATTAGGGACCTTATCTCGAATGATTGCTTCCATTACCTGCAGAGCGGACAGACAGACACGTTGTTTTGTTCAGAGATAAAGAGATTAATGCGTAAAGCAATTAATTTTGATTGAGGTGTGTTTTATTAAGTAATTGTTTTTGTTCCCAATGTGGATTTGAAACGCTTCATGTTCTGATTTGTACACAAAAAACTTTTTCAGGCGTTAAGGCGTTAAGTTTCCGTCGAGTTTACTTATTCGTTTATGATCGTCATTGTACAATTGGTACCTACAGCGAGTTTTTTTCGGAATATTATCAAAGTGCCTGAAATGAAATAGAAGGTAATTTCAGTTCCTAGTTTTAGTTTGAACATATTATTAACACGCTCGAAGTAAGAATGTAGGTAACTTCAAAGATATTTGACGTGAGACGTTCCCACCGAGCTCTTGCCTGCCTTTAATACATTTTCCGTGTTCCAGTTAGCACCCTATAAATTGATTAAGGGTCAACACGTCAGCGGCGACGGTCAAAAGTTTTTTGTGGCGCGAGACAAGTAACACAGCTCATAGAGAAAACAATTGATACACTTTATTGCTTGTAGAAGACAGTGGATTTTAATAGGGAAAATATTTGAAAGGAAACATTAATACAATACTTATGTTAGGTATTAAATACATGGACTCTAAAAAGCTACGGTCCAAAGCTAAACGACTGAGGCCTAATATACGGACTTATACAATTATACATACATATGTTTGTTTGTTTTTTTATACCTACGTAGAGTTCCTTTATAGTTCGTCGGAAATTAAGTAGGTACTTATTTTGTAAGCTTTTACAATGGAGCTTTATTCCTTAGTGACTTAGTGATCAAGCTACTCTGGTTTCGCCTGTGCATTAAATAAGTTACTGCTGCCATTTCAGGGTTAAATAGTTTTTATCAAAGTATTAAAACGACGTTTCATTTACTGATAAAATAAAACATTTTTGAAAAAAAATTGAACCGACTTCACAGAACACAAACAGAAGAACCTTCTACACACTAAAAAGAGAAAAATAAGAATATAATTTGAAGTCGGTGCCAACTATTCATTTACATCTAAGAAATTCAAAAGAACTTGGGTGCAAAATTGTATCCTGGTACGCTATCGCTCGATTTCTTTTTTTGATAGGTACCTAATCGTATTCACTTGGCACCGACTTCAAATTATATTCTTATACATACATAAAAAAAAAAAAAAAAAAAAAAAAAACATACATACAGCCGAACATATAACCTCCTCCTTTTTTTGAAGTCGGTTAATAAATCAATTGTTTTCGTTTTCAAAGGTTAACTGACCAAAAGTTTTTAGATGGCTGAAATAAAATGGCGTAACTCCAAGTTTCAAGAGCGATAAATGCACGATACTTATAAGCGTTTAGTTGGTGAATCATCCAAATGGAGTGAACTCATTTCCTAAAGGAAATTGCGCTGCCGACTCCGATTTCCCTAAAAGCCTTTCAGTTACCTTCCTAACATCAATCATCTGCAGTTATTTATTCTGAGTATTATAATTTCCTGGGGAGTTTTCAAAATAGGACTACTTTTACGGTAAAAGAAAAAGATCGAAGAAAATTAAGTACCTACTTTAAGTCCCACTAAAGCTATGTAGAAAATACATTAATTATGTTTTTTTAATGTTTAATTATGCATATAATATATTACATAGCGCTTTTATAGAGTTTTTAGCAAGCGATCAATTTTGAATTTGATTCATGTTTAAGTTTCAAGTATCTGTAAGTGTGTAGTTGCCTTTCCATGTTATATTACTTATCTGTTTACTATCTGTATTGTCCGTGCAGAATCAATACAGATAATTATTATTTTTACAGAAACATAATATAAATATTTGTTTAAGTAATACATATAAATAATTTACATAAAGGCAGCCTGTACGCAAACAAACGCAGATATTTCAGCATATATCACACACGATATTGCCCATGGCAATGGCAATGAAGTCAGCCAGTAATTTAGTTCAGTTCTGTGCATTCCAAACAAAAAAGCGTGAGGTGACAATATAAATAACAATTTGGCCCACCCCGTTCGTATGGACGCGTTTGTATAGAAAGCTGGCTACAAGAATGGCTATAAATCAGATGCCGAAAACTAAAAGATTGAGCAAAAGTAGGTTCCGATTAAATCAATAATAACAATAACCTCTGCAAGATGTGGGGATGTATCAAATAAACATATATTTGGACATGCCTCTGACTACCCCCTTAGACATCTTCAAAGGATCCGGAATAAGTAACATAAAAAAGATCTGAGAGAATGTCTACCGCGCCTTGGGGATACAGCCGTGAACCTGTTTACATTTACGTTTATTATATGCGACAGATCGTGAATGAGATGGAGGAAAAAACTCGTCATTTCCCGCGCTGACTGCACTTACATACCTAAAGCCTATACAGCTACAGAATAGGTTACCTTCTTATGAATAGATCGAAACGAGATGGAGAGAGCTGGCTCAATCCCGTTGCAAGTGGACCTTAGTAGCACAGGAGAGGAGTGAATGGACGAATTGAGATAGGCGATTTACCCAGCGTGTTTTCCGAAAGTTAAATTAAGCATTTACTTAGTATCCCACAATGTTCCATTAAAATAAATATAATTACGTTTTTATACTAAAAAGAAAACCGACTTCAATGTTTGACTCGAAACGCGGTGTGACTCAGGGCGTCAAGCTGTCGATTCGACTTCTATTTGTGATATGGCTAGGAGGGAAGGTGTTTAGAGTTTTACGGGGAAACTATCAATCCCTCAGGAATAAAATTTATATGGGACCACCTCTGGAGTATACCCTTTCAAACATGAAAAGAATTTTGGCGGAACAATCGCGTAACAAGATACAAAAAAAAAAAAAAAAAAAAAAAAAAAAAAAAAAAAACTTACAGACTAATTGAGAACCTCCTCCTTTTTTGAAGTCGGTTGAAAATGGTCTTATATTTTAACAGGTTCTATCTAAGGTTTCAAATTTTTAAGATTTTTGCTTTAATTAATATGTACCTAAGTACCTACTTAGCAGTAATAGTAGCAGCAGTAGTAGCAGTAATCAAAATTAACACTTTAAAGGCACAAACACTTTTAGGCTTGTAGAAGCTTATAACATTATCTCACCAAAAACATTTAATGTAAATTGGTTGCCAAGACTCTACATTTCACTGTAAGAAAGTTATGAGATCTCTACTAGTAGAGCCAAGCCTCTAGCTGAGTTCCGGTTTGTGCTGCAGGTCTTAGCCCTCAGGCTCAGCTCCTCGGCCTCAGCTTTGTGATCAGAGCATCTGAACAGAAACTATGGCAGCTCAAAAATACGACGAAACGCTTCGAGAAAAGGGTGATAGTGCCTCGCTCTTCTTTGTCTTGTCTTGGTGGGTGCACTTCCGTGCCCCCAGTGTCTTTAAATTTTGGAGATTTTTTCGGGTTCCGCGAAGATACCGGTTTGCTTACTTACTAGCTAGTAGCGTGACCGTGGCTTCGGTTCGCCCGGATTAGCATAATAATGCTGCATCAGAACGCCTACGAACCACAATGTCCCTCGTTGTCTCTTTATACGTCGAATTTAATTTTGATTTACGGCCATACACACAATTGTAAGTAAAAAGTTCGAAATGAATATGAGATGCGACGACACACGTCATCGCTGCCAGCGCTCCTTTTTAGACTCATACTAGGTTCTGAGGGAATATTAAGAGAGTAAAATTATGCTGAACAAAATTACATAAGTACTTACAGCTGAATGTGATTGAATTGAATAATAAATATTGCTAGAACAGTTTTGTGGCTAAATGTATTTTGTGTACCATGCTATACGATTGTATTCTATTGATTTTATGAATATAATTGTGATTTAAAACTCCTTTTTGTGGGACCTACAGTCGTGTGGAGTTGCAAAATAATAAAGTAAATCTGCTTTGTTTATTTTAAGGCAATCTTTGAATCTTGTCATTTCTACAATAAAAGATATCAATAACAACACTCAGGTAAACAAACCCTCTAAAATATCTTAATTAATAAACTAAAGCAGGGTCAATAAAAATAAATCACTCTGAACATTATGAGAACCTAAAATGCTCCTCAAGATTCCTTTATGCAAAAATTATATTTTTTATTTATTTATTCGTTTTTTTTAAGTACCTATCACCTGAATAAATTAATTGGAGGTACACTTGGATTTGTCATATTGGACCCTAATGTGATAAATGAGGATAATAAGATCATTTAATTATCTAAGCAGCTTAGGAATAAAATAAATTTTCGAAGGTGATTTTTATGCAGTTGTTTTTATTGGTTTTGTTATTGATTTTGAGAAACGCGTAGGTGGTGGTAGGTAGAAAATAAAACTGGCCAAGTGTGAGTCAAACTCGCGCATCGTGCAAATCCTATAGACATCTTCAAAGTATTTTAACTCCATAGGGACCTGGTGCCGTACCATGACCTACAATTCAGTTACAATTATTTTAGTTCTGAACTAAAATAATGTCTAACATGCCTTGTAAACGTGTTTCTTTATTTAAATAAAATAATGTTTTATTGTCTTTTGTGAATAGCTCTATCTACCTACTTAGTATACCTATATAAATGAAGAGTTCCCAACCCTAGAATAAGCAACTCACTTGTAAATAACAATAAATAAATACATTTTTACAATAAATACATTTTTACTTTTACTTTAGGAGGCGTGTTGGTCGAATGGGGTTGTGCCTCGACTTACAATCCGAAGGTCGTGGGTTCGAATCCCGGCCGTGCATCACTGGATTTTTCGTTTCGAAAAATGTATATGCGCTTTAGCACGAGCTCAAAACGGTGAAGGAAAACATCGTGAGGAAACCAGTTAGTGTTCTTATAGGCGGCGATGGGCTTGCAACCTGTCACGTATGGAATACTAACTTCTGCAAGATGTGGGCATGTATCAAATATGTGTTTGGACATGCCTCTGACTAACCCCCTTAGACATCTTCATAGGATCTGGAATAAGTAACATAAAAAAAAGATCTGAGAGAATGTCTACCGCACGTTGGGGATACAGTCGTGAACCTGTTTACGTTTTACGTTTTTACTTTACCTACCAGTAATATAATAGGTATTTAATCAATTCCCACCCACCATGAAACACCGTGCTATTCAATCAAAATTATCTCTTAAACCAATAAGCTAAGTTTTAGATAAAACATGTAACCTATATCTCTTAATTAGTGCTTCACTTTATCTCAACAGAATAAAACCAAATAACAAACGACAGTGCTCAGTGTTAATACGCATTTAAGATAATATATTTAACCATACAAAAATAAGTGTCCACCTTATAAATCGTACGAGTCTTATCTTATTTTGGACGCGACAGTAAGGGCCCGATAAGAATGAGGACCTTTAGGATGGATCTAAACGCGAAAGTTTACGTTTGCCCTCCACTGTTTTATCAAAGGCTTACTTTACTTATTCTCGTTTATGTGGTAGAGACTTGCTTGGTTTCGGCTTTGGTTTAATCGGTGTTGCATCTTAATTTAGTTGTCTTGTATTGTGGGAGTTGGGACATAACCTAACCCACTGTGGACCGCCGGTGTTCGAGTTTTATATGGCACCGTAAAAATATATTAGTCTAATTGTGTGCGTGTCGGGTAAATGGATGTTGATAAATATTGTTTGACTCTTTATTATGAGAGTATAGAACCAAATATTTCATAAATTTAATGTTAAGAATGAAAAGATCCAGCATAATTGTGTCTTTATTAGTTTTTTCACGGTTTTCGGTTATATCTACTTAGTACCTAGTGGTACCTACCACGGACGAAGGAATTAACACTACGTCCTTGGATTACTTATAATACGAAGTATAGTATAGTAGGTGTACATAGGTAGGTAAGACATAAATACAGAGGTACACGTATAAGACCAATGTTTGTATGATCTACAAATATTGGTCTGGGTGTTTCTATGTATAATATGTATGTATTTACAAACAAAAAGTATATAATTACCTAGTATATCAGTCACCTAGTACCTTATCACAAAGCTCTGCTTACTTTGGGGCTTGATGATGCTGTGTGAAAAGTCTAGCATTATTTATTTTATTTATAAGAAAGAGTATTTTAGCAGTGTATTTTGTTGTTCTAAGATAACTACGACACTCACTCACCACATTGACAAACTCCTGGAAGGTGATCGCGTTGCTCGACGAATTTTGCGCCTTATCTAGAAGAATCTGGAAGATAAAACATACTTTTTATTCTCACTACTATCAAAATGAGAAAGTTTGATTATATGGAAGAACAGAATTTTGTTAATTTTTCACAATGAATTGGCTGAACAGATTCGGATGAAAGTATTGGAGGTGCGTAAACCCTGGATAAATGCATACTTTTATCCTTGAAAAGTGATGTAAATAAGTACGAGTATTCCTAAGAGACCTCAGTTCCACTTGCTATTTTATTTACACCTGTATTTCTATCGAGTAGCGAATATGCCGAATTACGAATCTGTCTAATCCAGAATCTGTCGAGTAGCGAATCTGCCCAATTACGCATCTGCTCAATCCAGAATCTGTCCTACACCGAACAAATGCGGTAACACTACGGGATGCAGCTAGTAAAGTTACATTTACACGGAAGGATTCCAACCGATACGATTTAGTAGGTATCGCACTGTAAATTACGTGTAGGTAAACGGTCATCGGATGCTAAAAGTCTAAAAATGCGACGCTCGGACACAAAATGGCATCGGCCAAGCAAGACGAGTCAAAAATCGCATAGTGTACCTTAGTAAATGATCTTGAAGCTAAAGTTTAGACTCATTTAAGTTTTATTGTTCTGTTTTTTCCGAGCAAATTAAAATTAGGTGGTAATAAGTAGGTAAATAGAGACTCACCTCACGTTTATGATGTGATACTTGTGCTATGAAGTCCGGGTGCTGCAATGTCTGTATGAAGTCTGGCCATGGGATCTCGCCAAATCCTTCAGGATCAAACTGAAACAACAACAAAGTTAAGGTTAACTTAGGAAACGAGATCTTTTCTTCTGAACACTGATTATCTGAGCTAGAAAGTTATAGCTATTTTAATATTGTTATGTTTTAAACAAACTAGTGTCATTTAACTGCATTCATCATCATCATCAGCCTACGAATTCCCAACATAGGTACTACCAGAAATTTTAGTGCATTCTCAAAGTGCAAGCTAGCAAGTAAGGGTTCTACTTATATGACAACTAGGTACTTGTGTAAGTAAAAAAAACTACGCCTTTGCGAATCTTTAACAAAGTGCCTTCGTAAACCCCGTCATGGTCACGGTTCTACCCCTAATTATAATATCACGTAGCCATTCCACGTAGCACCCCGAACACGCAGCATACAACTTCACACATGTCTTTAATAATATAATTTCCGAAAACAGGCCTTATAAAAAATAGCGCCCTTAGAAGACAACAGATTATCTCAATGTTCTACGACTCTACGTGATCATGATCATACCAAAACAACGTTTGATCCACGGCGCTACCGCTTTTTATCAAGCTTCCAACAAAACTTTTATAGGTAGGAATCTAACTGCTTCTTTACATTTTAATCAGTCAAAGTCTTCTCTGAATTTGTTTCCGAATCGTTAAGTTGTTTTTGTAAGATAAAGATGTTTTTAAAATTACCTAAAGGTAGGTAGACCTTTAGTTAGTAGGTAACCTATTGTAAGTAGGTAAAAATACGAGACCAAAGATACTTACACGATCAAAGAGAAGACGCCATTTCTGAAAAGAAAGAAAAAATATTAGTCTTCATGAGTGAAAGCTACGTAATAATCAAAGTAAAGGAAGCTCTACTACCACGCTCTACATTATTTTGAAATGATTCAAGTATCGCCATCTATTGGTCATCTGTTGCGTTCATTTTACATTGGTTTGACTACCATAGATTTTATACAGCTAATATATCCTATTAGGATATTATATAATTCTATGGGGACTACTTACTTCCTTTCCTTTATCCCCAATGGCACGGTAGACATTTTCTCAGACAGTTCTTAATCCTTTAAAAACTCTGAAGGGATTGTCAGAGGCGTAGACACATAATTATCCATGGGAGCAATTTGTAGATAAACATACTCACATCATGCATCAACTCTCTCCGTATTTCCGCCTCATCCAGCTCCGAGCCGAGATCAGTGTGATCAGTGTCATACATCGGCTCAGCAGCGCGGGATAAAGACCCGAGTGAGTCCCTCGCCGACGCCAAAGACCCTGTGACCGTTGGAAGAACACCAGCTTCGATCCCGGACTCCATTGACGTGTTAGTGGACAGCATGGTCGTGGCAGGCGGGCGTGACTCGCCCGTCCGGCCACTGCCCACCCATACCGACATCTTACTTGCAACAGCATCCACATACGACGTGGGATCAACTCTACAGTTTTAACCTACAATGCGTGCAATGGCGTACCTAGTCTTTGTAACTTCTTGTTTTCTTATGCAAAGCATTGTTTTCTGATAGGTTTTTGGCCACTGCACAGATATCCTATAACTTGTAAGTAGGTACCAAAAGTGATGCATGCAGGACAGGACAGAATAAAATCTTGGACGATTTTGGTCAGATCATACCTATACCTCTATTGGACAAGGTGTGGACATTTAGGTAAATTGGACAGTAACAAAGTGGACCATACCTATTATCTAGTAACAAGTAAGTATAAAATTGTAGAGAACTGGAGAAATATTCTAAGGCACTGTTAATTTGTATTGCTTCGTTTGATCTGAAACAAAATGCAGAAAATTATAAAAACTACAGGGTGCACAATTTTTACAGTTTACTTTTATTTAAGAAATATAATTTTCTGAAATAAGTTTACGTCTACAGACAGACATAAGATAGACATCGATATAAACACATTTATTTCCTAGTTTAAATCGGGTAAGCAAAATACCTACATCTAACGGTAAGTAAAGGCGACTTCAGCATGAACGGGTTTTAAGAATAATGCAATTCGGAGCACCGAGATAGGCAATCAGCTGAGGGAGGAAAACGTGAGCGAACGGAGCAGAGGGTTTGAACCCTCTTGACGTTGCCATAGTAACGGACCGCAATTATATACCCCACTTAACACGGATCTCGGTTTGCACGACACAACACGTGAATTTAATTTTGCTAGTGTGGAATCAGCCTTATATTAAAATTAATGACGAGCATGTGCAGTTACATTGCATTATGCCTCTAGCACAATCAAAACGAGGTAAATTTAAGCACGTAGCTAATCGGACATATGGCTAATGCATAGATAGTACCTACGTTCTTTTAGACTAGTGTAGACTGGCCTAATTAAATGTTTAGGTACCTACCTATATTTATTACAATAATCTACCTACACAATTACAAGATACATACCTACACGGTAACTACACTTATACCTATGTAATCTAAGCATTTAAGTATTGTAGGTACCTTCTTATTTCACATTTGTTTACATTATTTGCCAACCGGGAGAAGTCTGCCCTACGCAAACATAACCAATAAGCACTCACCTTTACAAAATTTCTCTATCATTAGTATCATTTCACTTCACCATCATAAGGGGACAGCACGTGGCTTCATTTCTCAAAATTATCGCAAGTTTTCGTGTCAAGAACACATTAGGCCTAGCAACGCGGTGGACATTTGGCCATACGTCAAAACACTTGGCACTCTAGTGAAAGTGTTAGCGGCGTCCAGCATTTCGCGCATGCGTGAAGTAACACCCAGGGCGATGCATGGGTGGCAATATGCAGTATGGAGTATGCGCTTTGCAGGGTGACCCGCAGTGCCTCGTGGTGAGTGGCTTTTCTTTGTAAAAATAGGTCCTAGCTTTACCCCAGTCACAAGTTACTTTTCAAAATGACTAGATTTATTAATCTGTGATAATAACTACCTAGCTACTATGCTCAAAATTACAAAAAGGTAGGTACCAATAGAATTATGTAAGTAGCACCACACCCATGACCTTAAACCGCGTTGATGCCATCTAAGTATACTCTGTCAGGGTAGCATCATACGAGTGTACTAGAATAGCTGTTGACACCATCATAGTTGACTCTGATCATTTTCTTTGTACTCTGATTGACTTGGGACTATTTTTCATTGATTGTTCTATGCAGACGCCATTTTGTTTCCCTACTCGTACGAGCCAACTCTGATGAGAAGAACACGGTCCTAGTCAACTCTGATTGTTATTCCATTCCGTCAGAGTTTACTCTGATGGTGTCAACGCAGCTTTAGTATATTTCTTAGGGGCTTTAGATATACGTTACATTTGCGCCATATTTAAAATAGCAAATGTGTATAAACTTTGCTCTTAAGATTTTCCTAGGAACAAAGAAATATAACTTTTAGATATCGCTTGACGCTTCCAAACTGATTCTAGGTGCAGCAAATAGGTGGCATCAAACAAAATAAGGGAACACTGGATTCTCATAGGTGTGGTCCGACAAGTAAGTACCTACCTATTTCAATATAAGTAGGTAGGTATATAATGATTTTATCCCCTAGTTTCAGTAGTACAATGGTACTACTGAAACTAAGGCGATAAAATCATCCATCAATGGTTATGTAATGTAATTGATGGTACAAGTGCTTCAACTTTGTACTTACCTATCCTTAGTACCATCAATGGTACTAGTGACAATTATTTAGGATCAGTAGTAGGTACCATCATAAATATTGATTTATCGCTAGTACCATGAATGGTACAGCTAAATATAAGAATAAAAACCCAGAGAAATGATAAACTACTATGTACCTAGTATAGAATTCTGTGATAGAACCGTGTAGCTAACCCAATCAGAGACTGTTGTTCTAACCACAAAAATGGAAGATATCTCGTCTGAATGCGGTAAAAGTTTGCCACATCCTGTAATGTCTAAAAATGTTAGATTTTTTTCTTTTAGTTCAGCAGTGGACACTAGATGGCTGACATGACAAGTTATCCTAACCAACATATCATTTTTTTATTATTAAATGAAAAAAAAATTTTTGTTCTATCTTACATTTAATGTCACCATAAAAAATCTTAAATCAATTTAAAAGGTCATAGTTTAAACCTACATATAAAGCACTTTGTGCCCAGAATACATGACTAAATACAAATTATGACGCTCACAAGACATAAATTGCATTTGGTTTTCCTCAAAGGATCATAAACTCTTTACCTACAGATCTATAGAAATAACTAAGTAATTTTCTACTATAATAATACTATCTAGAATGGAAAGATGGCAGTGAACCTGTCCCCTTACGTACATCCCCCTGCGTCTAGGCACCAAAGAATAGATAAAAATTACAGTAATGACATTAAAGTGTGGGTAAAAGTTACTTTACTTTGTGATCTTAGTTTTATCCACACTCTAATGTCATTACTGTCATTTTATCTACTCTCCGGTACCAAGACAATCGCCATGGTAAGGGTATGGTATGAGTAACATTTCAGCCTTTACACCTTAATTATAACTTCATAGACTAAAACATACGACAACTAATATATAACCTTATATTTTTAAACTAGCAATGTAACTTTATGGCACTTAATCCCAGCACTCTGGGTCTGGGTCCATGGACTTGGCAAGGTGGTTTGTCTCCGTTGGTATGTTATGAGGCGTTGGATGAGACTTCTTAGTCTCAACTTTTTTGTGACAGTCGACTACATGTTGTGCCAGCTCACTCTTAGGCATGCGATGGGTGGCATTGTATGGACATATCTCCAAAGGTGGGTACTTTTTTTCACATTTAATTATGTGTGCCTGAATCCGGGAACGTAGGACTTGGTGAGTTGGGTTGTATGGACATGAGACAGTGACATTATCCATCTGAAACATACAATGCTTCGTTACCTCAATAATTGCATACTGAAGCTATGGAGTATCTTCAAAAATATTTACCTACTTTAATTGCCTGTTTTCGCAATACATACCTATGTATGTACAGTCAGCAACGAAAGTCGATTAACAGTTGGACTTTTTAAAATGGCTTTTATTTTTGATAACCAAGAAAAATAAACTTTTCTTGGGAAATTATTATGAATCAAGACTTTATCTTCAAATATTAGTAAAAATTTTGGTCATGATGTTACGGATTTCGGAAATATTCAGATTTGTGAAACATAAAATGTTAATCGACTTTCGTTGAAAATAATAAATAGAAAGAGAATTTCGTTGCTAACACTGACTGTACCTATCTCTGTGGCGACCTGTAATGACCTCTGTGGCACAGTGGGCGAAGGTCCGCCTGCGACGCAGAAGGTTGCGGGTTTGATCCCCGCTGTGGGACAAATGTTTGTATGATCTACAGATATTTGTCCCGGGTCTGGGTGTTTCTATGTATAATATGTATGTATTTACAAACAAAAAGTATATAAGTAGTTTATCAGTCATTCTAGTACCCATAACACAAGCTCTGCTTACTTTGGGGCTAGATGATGCTGTGTGGAAAGTCCAGCATTATTTATATTTATTTATTTATTTACCTATATTTACCGATATGATTGATAGAAGTTATATTCTACAACTATTTGTATGCATGTACTTAGACAACTATTTTCAACAACTATTTGTATGATGGTGATACGGTGATCATTTTTCAGCAAAATTATAAAGAAAGTTTTAATGAGCTAAGAGTAGACTACTGTGGTTACGGAAGTTTTAGGCCCTTGAAGGCTTTGGTTTTGCAGCCGGGACATGCTCATTATTGCCACAAGCGGTTACTACCCATCCATTTTGGACCGCGCACAATCACGATCATTCTATCAAACATAGGATAGGTACAGCTCACCCAACGGATCTAGGCATTCGTGAAGTTAGCCGTTTGTCTGCGCAGTGACCGATTTTTCATACAAAATTGTGTTCTGCGCAGACAAACGGCTAACTTCACGAATGCCTAGATCCGTTGGGCGCACTGTACAATTAGCTCTATGTTCTATGGGTAGGTATTTACTTTTAAGTTCTAGATCTTGACAACTTTGTGAGCGCCGCCCCGGCGTCGTAGGGCGCCTAACACTACCTTACTTACTTTTAATTCACACGTGGATAATTGGATAATTGGAAAGGCTTCGAAAGGGATATTTCGTGGCGAAAACTTCACTTCAGCTCTACCAAACGATTAGGAAAATCTTCGAACATGTTTTATAAATTTTTATATTTCGATTTTCGAACGAAGGAAGATGAAAATAATACGAAAAGAAAAGGAAAGAAAAGTGGCAAACAAATGTGGCAAGGGCGCGACGAAACACTATCTGCCAATGTCAAAGTCGTCAATTTTGCTTCAATGACAATGTGACATGATGATTGACAACATCATGAAAACAAAAACATCGTTTGTTTTTGTTTCCATTGTTTTCACAAGTTTTGACTTTGTTGTATAGCAACCAGCGTTGCCAATTGGTAAGGAATTCCCCAAAACGAGGGGAATTTCAGACCAATTAGGGATTTTGTGGAGAAAATGCGGGGAATTTGTACTTTATAGCCAAAATATCTATGTAATATTGCAATCCATAACCATACTCATACATATATCTATCTATCTATCTACTTATAAATATACTATACAGGGCGTCCCACGGCTATGCCACATGGAGGGAAAGTACCTTAAATATTGTAGATGGAACATTTTACTGAAAGAAGACATTATTTTTATTTAAAAAACAATTTAAACTGCATTCACAGATATTTAAATAATTACATGTTTGAACCGGAAATCGAACCCGTTACATGAGAAAAATAATCATCCTGTAGCTTTATCATACCGATCGAAAGGCTTCATCATAAGGATTATTTTTTGCTAAATAACATAGTGTCACAAATAAAAGGAAGGCCATGAATTTTAACATTTGTGTTCAGAAAAATAAATACTTAGCTGACATTGCCGTAAGCACATACAACTGACATTATCATAAGTACGTATCACTAGTAAATGTACCCACTTGAGAAGTATAACCAGTGTGAAAGTGTCCACGAGCTACAAGCAGAACTTAGACGTGTTATTCGAAATATCCACCACAACAAGATCAAAAAATCGACAGGGAGCGAAATAATCAAAAGAGTTCGACTTTGTATTCAACAGGAAGGGAATCATTTTGAGCATTTGATAAATTGATAAATTTTGTATTAAAAATGTTAAAGTTCATGGCCTTCCTTTTATTTGTGACACTATGTTATTTAGCAAAAAATAATCCTTATGATGAAGCCTTTCGATCGGTATGATAAAGCTACAGGATGATTATTTTTCTCATGTAACGGGTTCGATTTCCGGTTCAAACATGTAATTATTTAAATATCTGTGAATGCAGTTTAAGTTGTTTTTTAAATAAAAATAATGTCTTCTTTCAGTAAAATGTTCCATCTACAATATTTAAGGTACTTTCCCTCCATGTGGCATAGCCGTGGGACACCCTGTATATACTCATAGATGTATCTAATATTAAAATTATAAATGTGAAAGTATCTCTGTCTTTCTGTCTGTCTGTCTGTTGTTACCTTTTCACGCCCAAACCGCTGAACGGATTAAGCTGAAATTCAGCATGAATAACTTTTTTTTTTGTTAAATAAACATACGGGGGCGAGAAAATAAGGGTTGCAAGTTTATATGGAGAACAAAGTTAAGCAACGCTGGGTGCGGTCATAAAGATGATGGGTGACCGCCACTTTTTGCAATCTAGATTATTTTTGTTTTTTTTTATGTAGCATGATTATAAAATAAATGATAAAATGTAACATGTATATTCTCACTCATCAATACATCCAATCAATAGATTTTTTTGATATTAAAATAAATACTTTTTCCTTGGCTTTGGTTAGAACGCTATTTATATCGCCGAGGTCAAAACTGCTTTTTAGTTTTTTCTCCTAGGTTGCATTTCTACTTTAGCGGAGGTCGAGATACGATCATTTTGAGTTTTGAAAAGTTAATTGACAGTTTTTTGCGCTAGCCATAAAAAATATTTATTCTGATTGTTTTGTTCGTTGTTAATTAAATAAGACGTTGTTCATTATGTACACATCAAGGAAGACCTAGGTATTCATAGTATTTACAGAGTAATCAACTGTTCAGTTTTTTTTCACTGAAATGTTTGTGTGAATGAATACGTCCATTCAAAATGTACTGTTTAGTGCAATTAAGGAGCAATTGGAGCCAAGGAGGAGAAAAAAAAACGACTAAACGTTCAACATTTTTATTATTTTTAAAGAAAAGCTGTCGTGGGGAATTTGTGGGGAATTCAGGTTTTCGTCTCCCCAAATGTGGGGATTTTGGCCGCGGTTGGTGGGTATTTTAACACAAAAGCATTGGCAACCCTGTAGGGATGTGACTTAGCGGGAAAAAAATCGATTAATTAATAATCGATTTTTTTTTACCTAAAATAAATCGATTATAGAAAAATCGATTTTAAATAAAAAAATAATCGATTTTTTCAAAAAAATCGATTTTTTTCGTAAATTTAATCAGTTGAATAAGTTATTAAAAAATAACAAGAGCAACTTAAGCAATCAACTTTATTTAACTAGTGAGTAATTATTTCATTGGTGCCACTGCCAACCAATGAAAAAAATGAAACTTTTTAGTTCATAGTACTGTCGCCAACAACTTTTTTTCCTTTTGTTGCTAGACATTTTTACAACGAAAAGAAACAAACACTCAATCCGATCTTCCAAACACAAAATAGTCTTTGAACAAATTACAATGAAGGTAGGTACGAAATTCTGAACGCGGAACACGTTGAACTAGAATAATTTGAAATAAACTACAGATCAGTCATTCATTTAAATCAGTGACACAATGACAGAAATGTCAACCCCCGAGAACTGACGAACGAACTGGGTACCGGTGCTGCCGTCAAACTAGTACCACTAAAGCAAAGAGTATTATAATATATGCACTAAAGCCATATTATATAGGATGTACCAAAAAGGTACCATGCTAAATCTATGACTAAAGCCGAGTCCGCAGCACCATGTTTTCATGTTTAAAACATGTTTAAAAACAAAATAGGCGCGTGTCATTGGTGGAAACCAATGTTATTATGTTAAAAAACACGAAAACATGGCGCTGCGGACTCTGCTTTATACCTACCAGTCGAAAAAAACAAAACCAGGCATCCAGACGCAATGCGTAAAAAAAAATCGATTTTTTTATGATAATAATAAAATCGATTTATGAAAAATCGATTTTTCTTCTTAAAATAATCGTTCATGAATAATCGATTTTTATGAAAAAATAATCGATTTTAAAAAAAATCGATTATTTTTTAACATCCCTACAACCCTGATAGCACAACGCCCCACCTGACAGGCTGACATGCGCAGATTGCGCAGTTCGATCGATCGTCGAATTTAATTTCATTTCATAATAAGTCAAGTTAAAATTATGTAAGTAAGCTGCTGTACTACCAAATCCTTGGCTTGCATCTTCGTATTATGCCTACTGGCCGAGCTGCAGTGTTGTTGCGGCGTTTGTCTACAGGGGATAGCAGATTGAAAAGTCTGAATTTGAACCAAAACACCACCTGCAATCACAGGGATTCCGGGCTACTAAATAAGTAAGTAGCTTTGCTAACAATACAGTAATATCTTTAGCTCTGAATTTATTTTGTAGCTACAGTTTATTACGATAACAGCATCTATCACCTTATGCTGTGACCTTGTTTTTATATTGTTTACTAGCTATGTAAGAAGAGAAGGCAACTAAAAGTATTGATCATGAGTAATCAAAAAATGGGTTCAAAAGGGTCTTATAAAGCTCATGTGTAGGCTGATTGTACAGCATGCTGGAGAGAGGTAGGTATAGTGTGGTTATGAATTATATTATGTAACTAAATACGCCATGACTGACTTGAAATAAACTATCCATAAGTACTCACATACTGGGTAATAACATTCTAATGTATATGATAATAACTCTGTCTCTGTTTTACTCACGGATTTAAAGAAACGATTATATAAAAAAATGAGATGATTGGCTATGTAGGCGTGGCCCGCGTCGCAAAAATCCTCATCAAGCTGGTTCGGTCATAATCGGGCACTAGTCGTGATTAATGGCTGGTCGCGTATGCATTTACCAATTAACTCAAAATGAAAAGTGATTAAATTCAATGAAATACATTGTATCTTGTGACGATGTGTAAAAACATTTTTATAAAGATAATCATAGATATCAATATACCGTCTTATTACAAGAAAATGAATCAAGTTTAGACTAAGACTAACTGAAAAACTGTCCCTAGAAAAACGATCTTTAAATACTCGTACATAGAACCCTTTTTTGTGGTAACAGTTTTGTTTTGACATGTGTCAACATAAGGTTCAACTAAGGTTTAACGTGTAATAAGCAGCATAATGTTTGTGATGTAGAGTCATTATCAGTCGGGCATTACCAACTGTTAACACAAGGTTTGCAGTTTAACCTGCTTTAATTGTGGAGTTACTAGTTGGTGAAGCTGACTGAACCTAAATTCTTATCAGTTTGTATCTGTTTTCTCTATTATTATTTATTCTCTCTTTTTATCTGCCATCGGCTTGTCAGCCGTAATCAGATGTGTTCTGGGAGGGGGATTTAAAAGCAATTCCATTGAATAGGGATGATGACAGTTATCAAGAATCGCCAAAATATATAACTGATCTGATAGAATAGGATTCAAGGATTCAGAAAAATGCATTTATTGTCATAATAATGTCTAGATTATTAATTTATTTAATCCATACTATCCATATCCATACTAATATTATAAATCCGAAAGTAACTATGTCTGTCTGTCTTTCTGTCTGTCTGTGTGTTACGCTTTCATGCCCAAACCGCTGAACAGATTAAGCTGAAATTTGGCATAGTTAAAGGTTGTATCCCAGGGAAGGACATAGGCTACCTTTTATCCCGAAAAAATTAAAAAATCCCGAGGGACCGCGGGTCACACCGCTGGAGAGCAGCTAGTAAAATATATCTACAAAATACAACAATCCGCCATGATAGCTGTACACCAATCAGAGCGCGTGACGTCATCAGTCATCACTCGGTATAATCCCAGATCCTAAATAGGTATAATAGACGGTAGACCAAAACTGTGCCTAACTAAAGAGTTTCCTTTGAGCTTTAGTCATTAGTGTTTAAGCATGTAGTATTTAATTTTGCTTTAACGTGGTGAGCTGTGACGTCATAACAGCCGCCATGACACCGACGAGCGTTTTGGCGTGAATTTCAAATTTTAATTTTAAACTTGAGATTTATGTTTGAAAATCGTACTTATGATATATGATAGTTTTTTCACATAACAAATCATTCCGAACAATATAGAACAGATTTTGAAAAATGTTCATCATGCCTATTGCTCTAATTACTGTTGATGAACTTCTTAATTATCTTTATTCTTCCTTTTAGTGAATTTCATCCAAGGTTTTCAAGTTGCCAGAGTTTAGTATTACTTACCCTTTATTTTCTTCAGTAGCTCCCTCTCTTAACTGTAATAAAAATATTTTTCAGATTCAGAAGGTTTTGCTGGAACTCATTAACCAAACTAACAAACCAATATCAGATTTGACCTTGTCATCTCCAACCCGATACTTGATAAGGTTAAAGTTATTTCCTTGTTTTATCTGTAATTCCTTATATTTACTACACTTGTATGTCAACCCAGTTTATTAAATATAAATAATGAAGTACAAAAGATTATAAACTTAATGAGTCATTTGTGTTCCCAGACTGTCAACATTTGGTCATAACAATTTGGTGATACTTCCCCGTGCACGGAGTTTTAGTGAAACCAAAATCAGAATGGCCTCGTCAAGTACTGATGCACCAACTGAGAAACCAAAGCACACCAACAAATTAATCTCAGAAAAGTCTCCATACTTATTGCAACATGCACACAACCCTGTCCAATGGTACCCATGGGGCGAAGAGGCTATTAAGAAAGCTAAGAAGGAAAACAAACTCATATTCTTATCTGTTGGATACTCCACATGCCATTGGTGCCATGTCATGGAGAAAGAGACTTTTGAGAATGAAGATATTGCCAAAATAATGAATGATCACTTCATCAATATTAAAGTTGACAGAGAAGAAAGACCTGATATTGATAGAGTGTACATGCTTTTTATGATGGTAAAAACTGGAGGCGGTGGCTGGCCAATGTCTATATTTATAACTCCAAAGTTGTGCCCTGTTACTGGTGGAACATATTTCCCTCCGGAAGATAGGTCTGGAACACCAGGCTTCAAAACGATCTTGCTGTCTCTGGCTAATAATTGGAATGCTAGTAACAAAAAAGAGTTTTTTAAATCCAGCGCAGAGATTATGAAGGCATTGGAAAGTATCTCCATTGTCGATAGTAATACTTCCGCGGTGCCTGGAGAAGCTACTTGGGAAAATTGCGTGCGCGAATACATGTCGTCATACGAATCTCAGTTCGGAGGGTTTGCAACCGCTCCGAAATTTTCTCAAGCTCCGATTTTAAATTTTCTCTTCCATTACTACGCGCGTGACAAATCCCACCCTGATGGAATGAAATGCTTAGATATGTGCCTCTATACATTGACTAGAATAGCGAAAGGAGGTATCCATGATCATGTGTCAGGGGGCTTCGCTCGCTATTCCGTTGATAACGACTGGCACGTGCCGCATTTCGAAAAGATGTTGCATGATCAAGCTCAGCTAGCTGTAGCATACACCGATGCATTCGTTGCGACGAAAGACCAGTTCTACGCAGACGTAGTTCGTAATCTACTAAAGTATGTGAACAGAGATCTGCGCCATGAATCTGGAGGATTCTATAGCGCGGAAGACGCAGACTCATACCCTCAAGTTGGCGCTAAGGATAAAAAGGAAGGAGCATTTTATGTCTGGGAGTATGATGAACTGAAATCTGTGTTGGATGGAAAGAAAATCAACGATGTCCCATACCTGGATATATTCGCAGATTACTTCGGTGTGGAAGAAGACGGGAATATATCTCCAGAGAGCGATCCTCACGAAGAATTGACCCATAAGAACGTTTTGATTATTTACGGAACCAAAGCTGATACTGCTCGTAAGTTTGGCTTGACTTTGGAAGAATTTGAACGGGTGTTAACGGAATGTATAGAGATTCTGTATGGAGAGCGTCAAAAGCGGCCACGCCCACATTTGGACACCAAAATGCTCTGTTCATGGAACGGATTAATGATCACTGGGTTAGCGCGCGCCGGCCAAGGCTTGGGCGAAAAAGAGTTTGTTGATGATGCGATCAAAACAGCGGAATTCATAAATAAACATCTCTACAATCCGACTACTAAGACACTGTTGCATTCTTGTTATAGAGCTGATGATGGATCTGTGGCTCAAAAGTAAGTGTTTTGCATTATCATTTTCTTGTCCATACGCTAGCGCTCACTTCTTGATCTGCTGTCATTTTCCAGCAGTTTTACTCACTTTGGACTGTTACTAATTAATATTTTATTAGATTTTTGATTATTTTCCCGACTTTTCCTACAGCTGAGCATTAATTTGTCAAATGTTATACAACTGTTCTTTATGATTCTTATAAATTCTTTATCTTTGTAGTCTTATGGCGTCTTTTCGTTTTCAGAGAGAAACCAATAAACGGTTTTCTGGACGACTACGTGTTTCTGATCACAGGTTTACTGGATCTGTATGAAGCATCGTTGGATTCTCGCTGGTTGAAATGGGCTCGTGAGTTACAACAGAAACAGAACAAACTGTTTTGGGACAACGTCAATGGCGGGTACTACACTTCCTTGGCTGGTGATAAAACTGTTGTGTTGAGATTGAAAGAAGGTAATAACATCTTTTTAAATAGGTTGATACGATAAATTGAGCACAAGTCTACAACGCTCGAGCGGTGTTGGCCTGGTGGGATGTATCCTCAACTTTCAATGCGAAGGTTGCGAGCTCGGTCTATAGATTTTTTGATCCGCATTTATACGAGCTTTAAACGGTGATGGAAAACATAGTGAGGAAACCAGTTAGTACTGATGGGCAGTAACGTATGGAGAAGGAAGATGGTAAATATAGTTAGTGCCCTACCTTTTATGAGAAACAATCGCGATATTTGTTTATAATAATTTCAGCTCATAACTGCACAGAGCCTTCGGGAAACAGCGTGGCATGTCACAACCTGCTCCGCCTAGCTGCCTACGACAAGAGTGCAACGCACGGCGATACAGAGAAAGACATGGCAAAGAAGATACTGCTTGTGTTTGCGAAGAAACTTGATAAAATACCCACTGCGATGCCAGAAATGATGTCCGCTTTGATGTTCTATAAAGATTCACCCACACAGGTACGAGTATTTCACAGTATTTTAAAGTGTACCATAGAACGAGACATTGCGAGAAGGATACTTTACGCGTTTGCGAGGAGACTTCGTAGCGCAGTGGGCACGTGTAGTGTTCTACACGTGCCCACTGCGCTACGAAGTCTCAAGCGGACATCATTTCCTTTGATGTTCTACAAGCATTCGCCCACACAGGTACGAGCATTTCACAGTATTTTAGAGTGCAGCGCCCAGTGATGAAAATAGAGACATGGTGAGAAGGATACTGCACGCGTTTGCGAGAAGACTGCATGACGGATTCAAACCAACAGTCTTCTAGCATGGTTTTTACAGGGCCAAAAATTTACCTTCGACCTACCTACCTGTTGTTATGTGGTTAGTTTTGCTTTAAGAAACTACCTATCGTTTTTTATAAGTAATGGTATAATTCACGTAAGTTTTGAAAGTAATATGAGGTTTTATTATTCCAGGTGCTCATCTCAGGCGGTTTCACCGACCCCCGAACGTTAGAACTGGTGCGCGTGGTTCGCTCGCGGCTGCTGCCTGGCCGGGTGCTGTGCGTCGCCGACCCAGCCGCTCCTGACACCGGTATGTCTGATATACGTGAGTTTCACACTCGCCTTTACTATTATCTTATCTTATACGATACGCACAATCAATCTTTAGCTACCTAAAGTAGCGCAGAATCCATTTTCGATGGCGCCTAAAAGACGAAGACAGCGTTGTATAGCCTCGCTCACTCGCTTAGTTTGTTGCATCGTGCTATCTCGCCTACTCGCGCAAACCTGCGCAATCATTTACTGCACCTAACTTCAGACAGACAAAGATCGGTTGTGCGTATTGTACAAACGTTCAACGGATTTTGTGTAAAAAAACGTTTAATGCGCATCGAAACGGCTAATAGCAATAAGTTTAGATCCGTTGAGTGTAGTGCCCAGTATGATGTGAAAAGATAAGGCAGGCTTGCCTTGCATATATTGAATTGTTTATTCACCCGAGCACAAAAAATGGTGACTGTGGCAATGGCAAACATAAGTTATTTTACAAGTAATAGGATTGGATAAATAGGTGTAATGTACACCACATTGCCTACCACACAAAGGTAAGGTACCATTAAATGATCAGTGGCTAAAGGCGACACAAAATTTTCAGTTTAGAAGTGTAAGTAAATATTTTAGTGTGATGAAAAAGCAAATATTCAAATGTTGACTTATCTTGGCTAATGATGATAAAGAGTTTCTAAAGTAAAATACATTACTTTAAAAAAAAATAGTGTACATACTTAACTGGTTTTTATTTTTTTCAATAGAAACCAGCGTTCCTGAGGGGGACAGTAAGAATATTCATTCAAATCATGAGCAGTTGCAATAGTGTGCTAATTCAGACATGTTATAATGACTTACCCACACCATAGATTGTGATCGCAATATTTACTTACCATAGTTTGAATGTTCATGCCACTAGAACGTGCATGACTATATGAAAATAAAATCGATATACATAGGCGTGAATACTTGTCATGTTGGGTGTAATGAACGTAAACAAAGCACCTTTATCGTTTGCAAAACAGTTTTTTTTTTTCTTTATTTATACCTACTGTGTGGTTATATTGCTGTGTATGGCTATCGATCGATACGACCTTATTCTTCTCCTTTCTATTTATATCGATTTTATCTTCAATACATACTAACAAATTAGGCAAGTATTAAGTCTGCTCAAAGGCTAGCATTGACTTACGTCATTTAGCTAGTGCCTATGTTGAGGTACCTATACTAGAATATTGCATTGTATGTCACCCTATAGCTACATATAGTCAAACATTACATTCATACTAAAAGCCGTGTGTATGGAATGCAGCTGCATAAAAATGTGAGAAAAAAAGTTTAACTGGTGCGAGTTTTAGGCGAAATCTTATGATATATTATATTGTAAAATTGTAATTGTTACTGGGGCTAGATGATGCTGTGTGAAAATTCCATTATTATTTATTTTATTTTTTGTAACACGCTTGTTCCACAAAAATAATATAAAAGAGGAAGCACCTGATTTCCTAACAGGTTGTATGGGCCAAACAGACAGTCTTTTTCACGCCTGAACGTTTGCCTAACACATTGAACTTTTTGAAAGACCATAAAAGGGCTCTTTGTTTCCATAGACTAAACTAACGCTTTCAGCTGTGTGTACAGATGCATAACTACACGGAACAACGCTTTAAACTCACACTAGTAAAACTAAAGATTTTCTACATTTTGCTATGTATGAAACTACATTCAATTTTCCCTTTACAGTGCTCAGTCGGGTAAGGAAGACAAACGATGTGCCAACAGCCTACGTCTGCAGACGCTACGCCTGCTCACTGCCTGTCACCGACGTCAAACAACTGGAAGATATTCTCGACGAAGCTCCCGCACGTTAAACAAACGTAAATTCTATGCTGTCTATCAGAGGCCATTTCTGAAAAAAAGATCTCAATTTTGATTACAAATAAAAATTCATTGTTGTGTAGATTGTAGACGTTCCAAGAAATATTTATTCAGATTTTTATCGTATTTAGGAAATGATATTAAATAAACTAACATTGGTGTTTAGTATTTTAGATCTTAGATCGTTTCAGACTTACCTTTTTACTTATTGATGAATATCTAAATGTCTGTAGTTTACGTACGTAATTATGAATAGTGATCGCGAAAGTTTAAGAAATCTGTAGCTTGTTCAGTATTTTTATAGATGTATACCTACATGTCGCTTTTAAAAATGTTAAAATTCTTTAGAAACAACAAGTAAATAGCAGGACTAAATGTTACCACTTCATATATAAGTATCTACCTAAATACTTTCTATAAATCTGAGCAAAAGAGGTGTTGTAATCGTTCGCTTGGTCAAGAGTCTACGAATAGAAAAGTCTTGACGTTATTATCTAGATGTGATAGGATTAAGAACTGAATTGAATTATTATTGAACAAATTTTGACGACCTCTGTAGCGCAGTGAGCGAAAGCTCGCCTGCGACACAGAAGGTTGCGGGTTCGATCCCCGCCGCGGGACAAATTATTGTATGATCTACAGATATTTGTCTTAGGTCTGGGTGTTTTCTATGTATGTGTATGTATTTAGAAACAAAAAGTATATCAGTCGTGTAGTCGTGTATAACACAAGTTGTGCTTACTTTGGGACTAATTGATGCTGTGTGAAAAGTCCAGCATTATTTATTTATTTATTATTATTACTGGAGTCAAGTAGCTCGTAAAATTGGACTCGTTTTTAAACAAGGGCAAGCTAAATTGTCATAGAATGACTTGTAGGATTAGTTATTTGGGATAAGTTTTCTGTAGTGTTTTAAATTTTTACTCGAATACAATAGTTATTTAATTCGATATTAGAAAGAAAGATTTTATTTTATTAATAAATTTTATTAGTGTACGTATGCTTGAAGCGATAAATGTTTATTGATGTGATATTTCTGATTAAATGTGATTACTTAGAAATGATGTTTCATTTTTAGTTTTAGCATAGATAGATAGGTAAGTATTCTATTTTAACTCCAACATAGGTTATGAGGCCAACTCCTGACTGCAACAATGGTTTGACCTAACACTCCAATCGGTCGAAGAATTCTTGTTAAATTCAGCAAAATAAATTTGTTAGTTTCACGTAGGTACTTTAGCTAAAAGCTTTAGATGCCTCCTCTTTTGTCAATAACTGGTATAGTTCGCGTCACGTAAAAAGAAGCTGGCTGTCAAGCTGCGACATGGGTGATTTATGGGTTCATTTTACGCATAGAATTCACGGTACGAGGTGCGGCGCGGGGCGAGAGGGTCGCACGCCTCAAGCTTGTCAGCACGCTATAATTGGTTCGTCAGTTGTATATATTATTATTCTCTTTGGTCAGTAGGCTGGCATCTGCCTTCCGCGCTGTGTCCACGTTACGTTAGCTCTCAAAATACCATCGCGCACAAGTTTTTAATTACATAGAAAATTGAGAAAATATTTATGAAGTTCTAGCTGGTACCCGCGACTTCGTCAGCGAAATAACATACTTGAAAACATCTAAATAGAACTGAAATCTGCAAGAATCTTAATAATAGCGCCATCTGTTGCCTTTAACTGGAACTTTCAACTCCCCATACAAACTTTCAACCCTTATTTCACGCCCTCCATGATTAATATAGAGATTTTTTCTGTCATAAGAACCTTCTCCTGACAATAACAAACACAAAAAAAAATAGTAGTGAAATCGGTCCAGCCGTTCACGCGTGATGGCGTGACCAAGGGATATAGGGATTCATTTTTATATATAGAGAGCTTTAAGAAAAGAGAGGCTGATAATGATGCATTTGATATAATAAAACAATGTATGAAACGGACCGCAGAGGCAATAAATTACGAGTCTATACATACGCGAATTGAAAAGGTTCAAAAGATTCGGAATCCCACTACGACTTAGTGGAAGGAGTTTTAACAGTTCTTTAATGTTTTTTAATTAGATTAAACCTTCGATACCGAATTAAATATGTTTTTAATTATATTTAAGTAATGATAATTATATCTAATAAATTTGAATGTACCTACCAAAAAACCAATACACGAAGCCACAAACGAAAGGCTAGGTTAAAAATTAAACAATAGGCCGAATCGTGCGCGAGTGTACCCATGCGCAAACATAACTCATCCACTTTTTTTCAGCGTTCTTTTTACGTGACGCGAACTAAGTTGAAATAAAAGCTTGTAGATAAATAATAAACAATGTTTCAGTAATATCATTAATGTTTATTGTTTTACATTTATATCCATACATTTGGTATGACATTAATAATTAAACTATGATATTGGGAGCAAAACATCGATTCAAACTACGTTTTGTATGGATAAATGCGTTTACTTGTGGTGGGCACATTTTAAGCACTGGGACTTACATCAATTATTCGTTAACTTCACAATGTAACAGTACAACTTGTAATATTGATTGAAAGGGAGCACTGATATTTAACATTGAATTTTTTCATATTTATTTAGTTGGATAACTGAATTATTCAATACTTCATGTAAGATATTATGTAACAGCAATTTGAGTACACTGAAAGCATTGGGCATGAAATCTGCTATCGTGGATTGCATTTTTTTATTATTTTTAGTAAATACTTTTTGATAGCGATTTAGGGCACATACTATCTATGAGACGAAGTCTTCTAACAGATTTATTCTTATACGTCACCAACTATTATCCACTGATACATTAAATTATTTAATTTAATTGGTTTGGCTTATGATAACTCTGAAATATTTATGAAAATAAATACAGCTCTGCCCATACTATTATAACGTAGGTAGGTATTGTTGTAAAAGTATTGTTCTATATTACATGTATACAGATTGAGATACCTACTGCCCCAATGAGCTAATACATATCTTGATCAGTTTCTAGTCAAATACTTTTTAAATAAACATTATGAACGATACAATTTTTCCACAGTAATCTTAAATTAATTGATTGAAGGTACCTGCATTGATTTTGAAGAACTAAACAATTATGATTCTTACATCTAAATTTTGATCGATAGTATACAATTTTTTGTAATGAAATTTGATTATATCCACAAAATAATAAAATAGATAAGCGACATTGTGTCTATCACATAACTTTTGTTGAATGGACTAACAATCAGAAACAGGCTCGGATAAAAATTACAAAATTAAAATATTAAATGCAAATAAATCTTCAGTGTTGCTAGCAAACAATCAAATGCTCAGTGAAAATATTTTGTGCAATTACTACTACTTCAACTTTTCCATAATGCCATTTCCTCACACAACCACTTTTTATCCTCTATTCGTACCGTGTAAAGCTTTCTAACATTTTTATCATTTGCTAGCAAACTGGACATGAATAAAATAAAATTAATAACTACACTCTGATGTAAAATCCATACAGCTAACTACATTTTAATATAAGTCATAAATATTAAATATCACATTAAGCTAATGTCAGTTCAGTCATAGTTACATACTACTCTATCCACTCAGGCTGAAATAGACTAACAGCTGAAGAAGCACATCTAAATACCATACAGTTATCGTCTGCATTTACAACCACTGCTGACCATTTAATCCTTGACGCCTCCAGCTGTCATCTATTCTAGACCACATGATAAATAAACATGAGCGACAAATAATTACATGAACACACAAAACAGAACACAATAATTACGTTCTATTATCCATAAGTCAAAGACAATACAAACAAATTACGAGGTATTTTCTATACCCACTCGTCAAAAATGTTATACGAAGCCAATAAATATAAATTATATTTAAAGTTATTTATATGAAAACTGTAATAATTGAAATTATAATTTATAAAAACACAACACAAATTGATGCTCCAATTAAAGTTTAGGTAAAACATGAACAAAATTGAATCCAAATACCGTAAAACTTTACTCAAGTACTAATTATTTACCTCTAAAGTTATGACTGCTTACTCTATACCACTCCAATAATTACAATACATACTAGTCATAGTCAAGAGTTAAGTATTATATAAAGTGTAACTACAGTGCAAGTTACACAGAACTCGCTCATGTATATTTACCCTTACGATATGAAGCGGTTTTCAATAATCATCAAACATTTCTTCACGAGGCTCGAGTGAAATGCAAACAAGGTATAAAAGCGAGGTAGATTGAAATGTTTGTTCTGTAGCTAGGGAGCTTGCCAGACGGAATCACTACTCACAAAATTTTAATGATAGGCTTTGCCATTCTTGATTCGGATCCTACGCTACTGTAGCAATGAGTTGGTCTTTATGGCACTATAATATTATGAAACTTATGAAAAGTAATGAGTAAGTGTCGCAAAACTACGTCTTTATAATTATTATTATGTGGTTCCAAGTGGTTCTGTCCAGGCAAGCCCTAACATGTAAAAGAAAACACACGTAAATTACTAGGAATGATACTCATAGCGTGTTTTTACCAATAATAAATGAAACATAAATAGTCTGGGATAGAAATTGTATGAGCCAAAAGATACAAATATTGTGCTAAAACACCTACATGATAATATATGACCACTTCCACTACCCTCTGGATAACGCTAACTACCAGTCAAAGTGTCGATTAAAAATACTTTTATTTTCTGTCAGCTAGAGATAGCGAGTTAGCTCAGGTAACTCATAATTTCCTTTGTTCAAAAATATTTAGATAGAAAACCGATAAGGTATAGTCAATTTTGAACTCTAATTCGTTTACAGTAAAGCTTAAGACTAACAAATTCGTGAATGAATCAGACAACACCGAGATGATAGTTTTATCAAACATCTAACACTAGTATCACGAGAAGACATGACTTACACAACATCGAGCGACTTGTGTAGAACCGTTGAACATTCAGTTATATAAATATAAGATACCTACCACAAATATTGTGATACTCGGAAATTTTCATCTAGCTTTGAAATACGTGATGATTCACCCAATAACTAAACCGAACGTGCACCTTCGAATGTCAAGAAATGGCGGGATGAGGATGACTATTGGTTGCACATTCGGTTTTCATACAAAGCACGAAGTTTGCCGAGGCGCATAATATTTGTGTTACTACTGTAGCCTGACTACTTGGGACTTAAGATGGCTTACTCATACTCCAACACAGTCTTGTGGTAGAAAAGCAAGTACCTGAAAAAAAAAGGTTTAAAATAAAAACAGGTTGCTTTGAGAAGTTTGGTCTGATGATATAGCAATGTTAATGGGACAGAATAGTGCTCCGGCTCCAGAAGCGAACTTATTTGTAATTAATTTTAAGTATATTTGTATCTCATTATAAAAGAACTGTATTGTTTGTATGAGAATAAAATGTCTTTAAACCTAAAGCATTGAGTTTCGACTTACAAAGGGCCGGAGAAATGGAGTGAAAGAGAAAATATCAGAGATGGCTATTTCATTATTTTTTCCGCAAGGTATTGAATAAGTTTAAACTTAGAGATAAATAGATACATACCCTTCACTTTCTAGCACCTCACGCAGCGACGCTTTCGTTATCATGTGATCGTCGCATTTGAACCAGCTGCCTTTCATCTGCCGCACATACGCAGTATAATGCCCCGCGTCCAACGAGCCAAGATGATTCACAACCGCGAACAGTGAATAGCGGTTATCCTCAAACAATCCTTCAGGAGCATTATTATTATCAGCACCAACGTCAGCCGCGCGGCGATGCGACGACATAAAAGGCGTCATATCTAATTCAGCGGGAAAGGAAACGAACGCCGATATCTTCCTATCGATCTGCGAGGAATGCTCGAAGCGTTTGAGATGAAAACTTGCGACTATAGGTAAAGTTTCGAGCGTCAGCTGTTTTGTAGATTCGCGGTAAGCTCGGCAGTTTGAGCATTTGATCTTCGCGCCGGAGCCTAAGTGTTCTGCGCGCGTGAATCGTTCTAAGCACGCGTGTAGTGAACCTGGTCCGGCCACGTCGAGGCTTATATCCCAGAATGGATCTATGGTGGTGGAAACTCCCGAACATGAGGTGCAAACGACGTCGCTTTGAAGTCCGCCGGTGAAGATCTGGTCGATAATACAGTTGCAGCGGTTGCCGTTTTCAGTTTTCTCCTCGGGTCTGATTTGTTCGTCGACGCCGTTCATGCAATGTCTGAGGAAACAAAATTGAAAATAAAATCTCATTGACAAGTATTCTAGTGGTTTTAGGAACTATTAGTAGTCATCAGATAGTGCGTGCTCCTTAACCTTTTCCCTTAAATAAATACAAAAACATCGAGATAAGTCTTAGTTTAAATGCTTTTGACAAGACTGCTCACCGTGAGCACCCTATCATTACAGTAGAATGAAGTAGTGCTTAAGCAAAAGCATCTTTTCTAGAACTAAAATCCTCTATACTTTAATTGTCCTCTATTCTTCTCTACTCAACCTCTCCTTTGCGAAAAAGGGCCATCAATTTATCGATTAAACTATGTATTTACTAGGTAAAGTTGTAAACCTGTGCAGCACATCCAAAGTGGCGATAAAGAACTCGTGCGCATCTTGTTGCTCATAGCCCGCCAGATGGCGCGCGTGGGTCCAGATCAAATGCAGCAGACGGTGTAGAGTGAGCGGAGTTTTAGCACCAGAATAGAATTCCTGCAAAATAAATTATAATAATACAATGCTTTATAAGACTACAGTTTGATAATAATTAATACAAGCCTTAAAAGACTATTGTTAAATATAGGTCAATACGCGGGACATGGACATTAGGTATGCTCGAGCGGAGTCGAGCGGAAACGAGATTTGGATTTCCCAAACTATAAAATATTTAGGGAGACTTTTGCCCAGCAGTGGGACATGGCAGGCTAACAAAAAATCCGTCATCAACGTAGAGCTTCCTTCGAAAAAATTATATGATGAAAATTCTAAGTGATCCAAGCGGTCCTACCGAATAAATGCTCCTTTTTGAGTTCTAAATACCTCTAATACATTATGAAATTCATAGAAATCGGATGTTTAGGCATAGAAAATACGTAGGTAACAAACCTGTTTACATCTTTATTAACCGACTTCATTTTAAGAACCTACTTTATTTATTTTAAAGTTACCTGAAAAAGTTTAGAGACTTCGCACACGAGGCACTTCCCGGAGCTTTGCGACCGGCACCTGTGCCGTTCTGCCAGGAAGTAGTCGCGCAACAGAGGCGTGTGGATCAGGGTCTAGAAACATCCATTATAACTATTAATGATAATATTAATACTGCTAATCTTCTTCTTATAGTGTCCCTAGTTTCTAAAACAAAAGGATTTAAAATGTGCCTCAAAGAGGCTTCTTTTGTGCATATTGTTCATCATAGAATAGAATATTTATTGATAAAGAAGAACACTTTCTTTCACAGAAGAACTCATTGTTATTTAACGTACGTCGTTGTATGAACCGAAATCTTTAGGAAATTAAGGTTTTCGAAAAGCCAGAAATATTCTAATGGCTCCTAAGATCAACTACTCAAGATATCGCACGACGCAATAAGCATCTTATTTAAAACGTGGCACATTTTTCGCGATTTGACAAAAGAGACGAGAAAACAGCTATAGTAGCTAGCTTTTCAATGAAATAAAGATAAATAATGTTTATAATAAATACCTGTACAATGCAGTTCATGAAGCAAGTAGAGCCGAGATTCTGCAGTCCACGTAATCCAATGGTTGTGTGAGGACTGATGACGCGGCGTTTTCGAAGACGGCTGAGAGCTATCGCCTCTTCGTTAGAAGGTAGCCATGGCATGTACGGCACGCTGATACCGAGTGACCTGAAGATATAACAATATTGTTCCTAAAGGCTAAGTTCTATTCAAAATGATCCCAGCGATCCTACTGAATAAATGCTTTTTGACTTTTTGGGGGTAGGTAAAAATTCCCCCAGTTTACTCCAAAGAGGTAGAGCTCACCTCACCAAGGTCGACCCATCGACGGATAGTTGTATATGTGCTACTTTGTCGGAAAACATCGTAAGCGCGATTTAGGATTGATTATGTTTGAGCGAAGAATAGTGCAAAAACCTGCAGTTTGATCCACAAGAATTGACAAAATCTTTCCTGTAAGGCTGATTAAGCTGAAAAGATTGTTTAGGTGCTACACAGACTTTTTCATCTCAAACAATGCATAGGTCCCAATAGCACCAAAAATCCAGTGACTACCTTTAATTATTTGTCTAATATAATAACCTACTTATCTCATTCTTTCATTGCTGTTCGAATTGGAAAAAAGAAAAAAAGTGTCTCAAATTGACCTGCTCTTACTTTGCTTGTTGAATCTTGTGTGAGACTCCGATCTCAGCGAGCTCCCGATCATAGATGTAATCCTGGCACTGTGTGCAGTACACATTGCCATAGTTCAGGTCAATATGCAGAAAATGTTTCTTCATCTTGGCATGTTCTTGGATGTGGCCATTGTAGCAGGCAAAGTAGATACAATGCATGCATGAGTGCATCCGAGGGCCAGTCTTGCCACACGCAAAGCAAAGACATGTTGTTGCCTGGAAAGATAATGAATACATGCCTATAGTTATATATTAAAACACTGCTCAGCTAATCAATTCATAAGTGATGATTTAATTTATGTTTAGCCATAAAAATGTAAAAGATAACATCTCGGGTTGATGTATTTTATTTTCCTTAAAAAAATCGACTATTTCAACACTGAGATATAGACATATCAGCAACAGCCGCTCGTCTATCATCGATAAATAAATAAATAAAATTAATTATTCTCTTATCTATTTACAAAATAAGTTATTTTCTACATTCCCATAGATGGATAGATAGATAGATAGATATCTTTATTTCTCAGAAAACTTTACAATCTTTATTTAGTAGTGTTTCTAAGCCTATATTAAGTTTGTCTAAACACTATGTTCCCGTTGACAATAATATGTTTAGTAGTACAAACTCGAATACAATAATTTAGTCCATGTCATCATAGTTTATTAATAGTTTACCTATAATCAAATACAATGAAACAGCACAGAAATTTTGTTTTCTATCAACTGAAAAACCCACACTTTATAGGGTACTAACTTTTCACAGGTGCAATGGTTAATATGGTTATTGTGGGTTATCCATAAGAGATATATAATATACCTAAATAAATTTTATTGTGGGAATGTTTTTATGAAACTTTTTCTGAGATATAAAAAAAAACACTAACTTATAAAGTCAAGTAAGTGGGCCAGGTAGGTTTTATCTACCTTTTGAACCTTTTAAAAAGGAAAAAGTTAGAATACCTAATTACAATTTAATTCAAGGTTGTGAGTGATCATTCTATTGTTTAGATATTTCCAGCAACAGCTGATTTGAGGTCAAAGATCAAAATTTATCAGCTGATTACTTACTGCATACAGCTGTCTTTGGTAATTATTATGAATTGGAGTTACGAATCTGGATATATCACATTAATACTTAGACGCAATTATGCTTGTAACATGAGCGACTTCATGTTGCAATAGTTTATGGAACATCCCGAAAAATCAATGGATCTACGAAACACAAAAGAATTTTCGGATTCGCAGGACTAATACTCACCTTGTATTTCCTTGCTTCTGAAGACGTACATGCAACGAAAAATGCATGCACGACTCTGTAAGGGTTTGTACCCTTTGCAGCCTTAAAATTATTCAAGTGTATACAGCCACTATCATTCATCTTGCTAGCTTTGCTTTGCGTATTTTTGTAAACCGGCTGACTGTGTGTTGTGTTGTGTACGTCTCCGTTCCGTTCTCTCCAATAATCACCACATACACTATCGCTTTTTATGGCACTATTCACTATAAACTCATCATGTTCAATTATATCGTGGTGTTTTTCTAACTAAATTATCCAAAAACAGATGAATTACCAAACAGGGCGTGTTTGTTCAACTTCAGAAAAAATAAACGCTGAAAAAAGTTACGCGATTTGAAGGTTCGGCCACTCACAGATTATTAATGTAGTAGCAACTGGTAGCAACATGGTAGCAACATTATCTCTATGGTAGCAACTCTGCTGTGCTACGCTACCATAGATTTTCCTATATATATGTACGCTACCGCTACGCAACGCATAATTCCTTTCTGTATTCTGTGGCATAACTCAGTAAAAAAAAACTCGATTATTCTCGTTCTCGCTACTCGTCAGCCAGCAGCCTCGCGAAATAACTCCACTCCATCCATCACTAAGATACTTGATATTGGCAGAAATTATACTGTTAATACCATATATATAAAGGTACCATGCTAAATCTATGGTTAATACAGTTGACATTTAGTTGCCATTAATAAAAAGAAAAAATGGAAGAAGGAATAAAGGGAGGAAGAAGGAATAAAGAGAAGAAGCCGGGGAATGAAGTGAAACCAGAAGAAACCAAGAAGTGAAGTGAGAGAGAAGAAGAAGAAGACTGAGCCAAGATGTTACTGATTGGGCGGTATAGTCGCTCAGCGACAAAGCCCTTTTCTTTTTTGTTCATATAAATAAATAATCCATCACTAGCTAGTGACCAAGAACGAACACGAGAGTTATTATTTTTTTTTTCTTTTTATTTAACAATAAAAAGAAAAGGGCTTTGTCGCTGAGCGACTATACCGCCGAATCAGTAACATCTTAGCCTTATTTTCTTCTTCTTCTCTCTCACTTCACTTCTTGGTTTTTTCTTCTTCTTCTTTTTATTCCTTCTTCTTCTTTTCACTTTGACATCAATTCAAATCTTTCTTCAAATAATTATTATGTATATCACGTCAATTTGAGTCAATTGAAAAAACATGGCGGCTTGTCCTTTCAAAACTCCAATGGATGGAAATCTTTCGTCAAATGAAAAATCTTCTTGAATACTCCCCCATTCCATTTGCCAAATCTCCTGTTACGTATCCAAAGCTTCATTAGTAAAATGCCACCGAAATTACATAATAAAACCTAGTAAAACACGAGAAAAGTAAATAAAATAGCAGAGCAACTAGCTCCTTCAAAAATGGTGAAAAAACTCCCCGTTAGAATTTTATATAAATAAATAAATAATCCTGGACATTTTCACACAGCATCATCTAGCCCCAAACTAAGCAAAGCTTGTACTATGGGAACCAGAACTAGAGATAAATCATATCGTTGTATGAATAATCTCATGGAAAATACATGGATGCAATATACAAAAACAATTTGTGGAACCAAATAGTGTATAATAATAAAAAATAAAATATATAGTGTTTATTATATAACCATATAGTGTGAAATATTCTCCTTCTGTCTCTCTTGATTTCCATGCATCATGGACCCATTTTCTCTTTTTTCCTATTTTTTGATCTTCTTCTTCTTCGTCTAGAGCAATAGCTATCATTGCTAGTTCCGTAGTGTTGAAGAGAGCCATAGCAACAATGACGACGGACACGTTTTTCACTGAAGCTCCGTGAACTGAGCACTGACATGTGTGAATAGACATCACTGAAGCAACACTGAAGCACTGTGCCGGAACTGTGCCGGAACGGAAGCAACACTGATATGTGTGAATCGACCTTTATATCAATTTACCGACGACGTCGCGCCGTGCTGCTAACTTGAAAGATAGTGTTTGATGTAGCCATAGGCTCTGGCAAATAAAATTATAAATATTAAAAAATGATGCTATGGCCCATAGCATTATTTTTTAATTTACGGGCTCGCTCGCAGTCCGCACACTTCGCACTACAAACTAATAGAATGCTTCGCGCGCAATGCAAGGAAAACACAATCGATACAAGATTCGAGGAAAAAAAACATGGTTTAAGTAAGATTATTATATTTTAATAAACGACATATTCTCAGCCTAATTAGCAGCAGCAGGCTCCACAGAACAATAATACGCAGACACGGACTAAAATCGATCGATTTATGATACAGACCAACAAGAGTAACGGATTCAGCTGGCAGTACTGGCTGACGGCGAGGCAAGTTTTTTGTAAATAAAAATAAATATGGCCGCCCTGAAGTTTTCAACGATGTAAACTTTGTTTACTGTTTATAAAATAAAATCTAAGACATGATTAGTGACTTTGAGAACTTGTCCCTTGGAGGAAACAATACTGCTAGTAATCATGCTGATCCATTTACTCACACAGGTTAGTTGTTACATTCGATGAAAATTGTAGACGTAGAACAAGTTGTTTTCCAATTACTAGCATGACCTCAATGGCTTAGATATTCTAGCGTTGATGTATTTATAAGGTCATTACTGCTATTTTCAGAGCTAACACCCGAACAGCAGAAGACTCTGATTGACATCAGGCGTCGGAAGACGGAATTGCTGCTAGAAATCCAGGTAGGAACCCTTGTTGTGCTGTGCAGAAATTCTTACATTATATGCTTTTCCTATAGATCATACTAACACTTCGCACTACATCCAGAATTTCACAAATCAGAGTATTGAACAAGTGTAATATTGTAGCCATTAGCCATGTAGGGATGATGCCTATCCTACCAAGAAAGATGTTTGTACTATTTATGTAGGTACGTACTTGCTACATTACTGACAAGTAAAAGTAACTGTAATTTAGGATTTATTATTATTATTATTATTATTATTTATAATACACAGGCAGCTCTCAGAGCTGATGCGTGTATATCTTAGTCCTTGTCAGTGCGCTTTAAATATTTGTCCAGTCTATTTTTGAAAGAGTTCACTGAGGGGGCACTTATCACTGACTCTGGTAAACGGTTCCAATTGTGTATGACGCGATTGGGTAATATGTGCTCTCTTGGTTTGCTGGTACTTGTCCCACGATGCAGCTTTAGTGAGTGTCCTCTCAACCTTACCTAACAAAAAATTATGTGAAAAGATATGGATAAATCTTCGCACACATGCCCAAAAAATCACTTATTAGAAGTTGCAGGGTTTGCGTAAGAGCTGGTGGAAGCCATGTTGAGAACTTCATTGTGTTCTAATGCAATAAATGATTTTTTAATGTCCGTTAAACCTTATCTTCTGGTTTTAGTAAATTTCCTTGCATAATTCCAAGTCATTATGTGAATTTCAGTCCAACATATAATTTGAAAAAATGGTTCTTACCCATCTTAACAGGAAATACCGAAATATCTTAGCTTTGCAAGTTGGAAATACCATGTGCTATAACCATTTTAGAATCTCAATGAAGTGGGGAAGTTATGAATTAGTTGGGTACGCCTACGCACGCAACCATACATTTTTTTTACACCACAGGAGTCAAAACTTTGTGAAAAATTGGCAAAATTGATTTTGCTTACTTTGAATGGTTCTAATTAAAAATCTGTTCCTTTGGCATGCAAATGGCATTTATCATTGCATAGCACAATCATCCAAGACTGCTATAAAGCAAACAGATTTAGATAATTCCTTCATTTGTGATCTTGGTACCTGTAGTTAAAGGATTATCCACTCATACTATTTATACAGCGCCAGGAGGCAACCCATGCCTACACTCAACGAGGGATGCTGTAGTGCCTGGGACATTGTTTTTGAGGGAAGCTTATTCCATAGATATAATATTAGTAGATATTCCAATGATAATTTAAGTGCTGGGCATTGCCCAGCTTAATTGGCCTTGTCTACAGGAAAGACAACGTCAATATGTGTGGAGCTGACGAAGCTGTGGGTTTCCTCACAATGTTTTCATTCATTGTTAAGAGCTTGTGTTAAAGCGCATATAAATTTTACGAAACGAAAAATTCATCAATGTTCAGCCGGGATTAGAACCCACGACCTTCGGATCGAAAGTCGACCCCATTCGACCAACACTGCCAAATGTTATAGTATAAGTAATGGTACATAAATAACTTTGTTTTCAGTAGATATTTAAAAGCCACTTCTGTAAACATATGATTTTAAAAACACTAGATACTTATTAATTACGTTTTAAGTAGTGATGGGCCGAATGTGGTTTTAACCGAATACGAACTTCGGCCGAACATTCGGTGAAAATGAAAAGTTCGGCCGAACTTCGGCCGAAGTTCGGTAGGTACCTAGTTTCATTGTATTTTCTCGAAAGAAATACGTCAAATCTTGTTTACGCGATCATTGAAGTTTTCTAGAGTAGATGGAGAGTGGTGCTTGTACTGCTTTTCACTGTGTGACAAATATGGATGATTGAGTTGTCGTTACAACTACTTATTTTCAATTCTGTGATTGTTCAGAAGGTACGTGTACGTACGTAAGACGTATTTCACTATTTTGATTGGCATAAATCGATAACACACGATTAACACTATAAAACCGTCCGATTTAACGTTTTATGGTGTTAACTGTGTGTGTGACTTTAGTTGATTGAGTGAGCGAAGCGTCTCAGTTTCGAGATTGGCCAAAAAAATGCTTTTGTCTGTCATTCAGGTCGCATTTTTCAACCGATTTGGATGTAAAGCTTCGGTCGTCTCCATACAAACTGTGACCTGGCTCAAATAATTATCGTTTCCAGAATTGATCTACAGCCTGATTTCTTGCTTACGAAGCCACTTACCGTATGCAATTCGTAATTTCTTATTATCAAGCCGAAAAATAATAATAACTATTTATTTACCCCTAAAATATACTGAACTGTATATTTTTTATCTGTGGAAAATTTGAGGTCCGATCTTGCCCTCTTTCTTTGAACATAAGTTCCGTAGTATAGTAAGATTTATATTTACTTTTGTCGATCGTGATGTTTGACTGGGGTGAAATGGGAGGGAAACGGGGGACTACACAGTCCTCTTCGCTTTCAAGAGACGAACCAGTGGACACCAGATTCTACCTATTAGGACCAAGGGAACGCGCGTAGTCTATTGAGAAAACTAAAACGTACTTAAACGTCAAAAAAGTCTACCTTAACTTTTGAAAAATTCAAGCACCTGAAATACAAATTAAATTCGGACTTTTTTTGGATGGGAGGTCTTCTGTTCTCACAGAATGGTTGAAACTTTGTAGGAGTACTTATACTTAATGCACTTAATGTACTCCTACAAAGTTTCAACCATCACGTCGATTGCACATTTGTTCAGTTGGTAGAGAGTCACTGGTTTAGTTTTATTATTTTAGTCAAGCAGTTGTGTTTTTGTGAAAGTTCCTTTACGGACGGTATCGAAGAAAAACAGGCTGGAGCTGGAAGAAAACTTTCGTTCCATTTTACCGTCATGCCACGTCACGAAATCGTCACAGTGCGAAGCGCGCAGTCGCAAACAGTCCATAGATTGTTACATTGTTAGTACGGAAGTGCGTTTGATTTGAATTTGAAATTTTCAGTATAGAAAAGTACTCTTTGCTTCGTTCTAACCGAGTGTGCCACGACACTCACGTACTTTTGATTACTATATTTTGTAGTACCGAACTTCGGCAGTTTGAACCGAATTTCGGCCGAATGCCGAACTTCGGTTCAAGCTGCCGAAGTTCGGTTTAACCGAATGTGAAACGAACTTCGGCCCATCCCTAGTTTTAAGCTCTCAAAGAGTTTACTTCCTGAGGTTCATTTAACTGAAAAAAAAACCGCAAGGAAAACAATGTAGGTTATCAGTTACCCACAACTATTTAATCATCCCAGTTCCGATAGATTTAAATTAACGGTATTGCAATCCGCACCCTTAGCGCGTCGGCCCCTCGTTTCATTCAATACTACGCGATGCGGACCACTCTGACGTAAGCCGTGAATGTATATCGTATAGCTAGGGTTGGGTTTACTACTCATGCCGAGCCTGGCTGGCATTGCCGTGTAGTAAGCCAGTGAGAGCCCAGCTGCGGCACGGGCGGTACGCGTTTCGTCCGTCGCGCGCTTCTACAATAACCACAATAGGGGTTTACCGATATCAAACAAAAACCACGTTTTGTGACTAAGTTTAGTGTCCAATTTTCATTCATAGTGCAGTGCTCACCTGTAAGTTTTGCTGTGATAATGGATGTGGAGACCACGTTCGTCGGACGTCGTGTTTATTGTATTATCATTAGATTCGACTTTTGCCGGTTCTTTTTTGTTTAGGAAATTGAAAGGATGTGTCTGTTTCTATAAGCAGGGTCATGAAGATTTTTGCCTAACTTTCACCTTTATTGGGTTCTTGTTTACCATGCCGAAACGTTAGTCATCGTTTTCGTGGAAAATAAATACTTGTTTGCGTTTATTGATGAATACCTACAGGAACATTGAAATAACACGAATTCCTTAGTGTCCTGTAATTTTAATCGCCTGCAAACAGTTAAAACTACCCTCATTATACCACATCCATCAGTTTAGCCATATCTGTCGTTACTTCCAAAATTCATAATGAAAAATGGAAATATTCCACATCTTTAATGATATTCCATTAGTTATATTATATGACTACGTTCAATTAATTTCCTTGCTACGTTATATGTATTCCTAAAATAATTCTTGTGATTTTATTAGAAGTTATTTTGTCCCGCACAGACGCCGCCTAGCTGTGGCGCTTATTTCTTTTCCTTAAACCTTTGATTTGTACCTAGATTGACTTTTGATCTAAATTTCGTACTGTAATTATTGGGCTCATTTAGTAAATATCTTTTAATTACTTTGCTAATTACATTACTAGGCTGAGTAGGTACCTACGCAATATATTTCTTTCAGTATATAGTATAAGTAATCAGCGTTTCCCATGTCTCTTTCACTTTATAACAGTTATTCTGAATCGGCGCGTAAAGGTTTTTCGAACTGGACAATGTTTGCGATTCATTTCAGTTTTATCAGACTTCCTTCGCCGCTTCCGCGCTGTGGCTGTTGGTTTCGATAACAAACCCTCTGATTCATACACATTCACACGCCAGTTGCAACAAAATATTCGCAACAATCAAACCATGACTCAAAATACCCTGTTCACAAACACTTCTAATTGAATTCTGGTGATTGTTTAGGTGTCCTAAAGTTCATTGGCTTGAGGTTCCTGACTTCTTATTTAAAGACCTTTGACACTTTGATATCGTCATCAGACCTTTACTAATTAGGCCTCATAGGCGACGAAGTGTAAAAGTTGGCGATACTAGAATTCAAAAACCAGTTTGACTTTATAAGTAATAGTCATATAATAATAATGAATTATTTGAAGTAAAAAATATTGACGTCCTTGTCTCGTGCGTGTAAAAAGATAAAACGTCTATCTTAGTATACGTATAGGTTGTATTGCAATTGTCAGCGTGCCAAGCAACGGCGCCCGCGACTATCTTCAGTCGAGTGCGTTCCTTAGAGGGAAGTGTATGGCGCGCGATGTGTTTACATTTTCGGCTGCTGTGTGGAGCTTTGTGGTGGCCACTGCTGGTTCGCTGTGCGCGCGCCACCCGCAGCTACGACGACGACTATGAACAGGTGTGTCTTCAAGCCATCAGCGACGCTGCTTGCTGTGCACCTCACAAACCAACCTCCTTTGTGTAGCTTCACCCGCTCTGTTTTGGCAACAACTCCAACGTAGGTCACGACAACGACGACGGTCCGACAAAACGCAGTCATCCACATTCCAGTTTTTTTTTCGCTTTGTTATTTTGGCAATTATTTAAAATGCGGCTTTTTATAGGTAACGTGTGCTGCAAGCTTCTCTAATATTGTTGTGTTCGTGTGGTACTGAAGTTTACGGAGTACTAAAGTGTAATGTGCGGCGTGCTTGGGCACCTGTGAAGTTATGTTTATCAAAAATGGGTCGGCAGCAGCCGAACAACAAGAGCGCCGTGGATCTGTTTCCAACTGGTTCTCGTCCTTGAGACGTGGTGCGGGTCGCCGTAAGCGCGAGGAGACAACTGTGCCGTCAAATTACGGTTCTCTGGGCAGGCGGAAAGATGGCCCACAGCCGCGAGGCAAAACGAGGTCTGCCTGGGACCTGTCCACCGTCACGAGACTGGTCTGTATCTTATTTGGAAGTTTCGATTTTATCGTACAGTATGCCACGACGACAACTCGCTGGAGACTGCTTTTGGCAGAAATCCAAATCACTGGATCGATCACGCTGTTTGCGTCTGCATGCAAAATGACTGCACAATTTTTACTAATGTTATATTTTTTTAATGTATTTTTAATTCGGCTACGCTTCAGTGCGTTGTAACTATTTTAATCCGTTGTTGTAACATTTTGTTCCTTTATCAGCGATAGCACACTCGATATGGCAGAAGTTATCAGTCTGTCGGTATTGCTCTAATTGTTGTCAAACAAACGATCACATTCATAGCTCACATGATATTTTGACTGTATTCCATTTACTTATTTTTTTTCATTCAATAGGGTGGGTAAGTTTCAGTGTGGGGAAGGGTAGGTCATTTCCATAACACCTATTTAAAAAAAAACAGTCACAAGTTTCCTAAAAATTTAACTAATTTTCCAATAGGAATCACATGCCAAGCGTATCAATCGTTTGTGTTTCTTTCAGTAGATCAGAACGTACGTCATCATTATTTAAAACCTCAAAGATTGTATCTCTAAAGTTAGCCTGCAACTCTGGCAGCATTCGCTGTGACATCATTGAACAAATGGCTGCAGTATGTTTAACTTGGAACATTGTTTGTTCAACCTAATAGTTCTCATAAAGGGAAGAGAACAATGACCCAGACACATAGCATCAATAGTATCATGCTACTATCCTTACACTTGTACAAATACTTCAAATTTTCTTCGTATCTCAAATCTTTGCAGATATGCAGTTATCTTGGAAATCGATTCGGATGTTTTTTTTGTCTTTCTGTAAATATTATGCGCTCAAAAGTAGCTGACTCAGTAAACTACTACAAATCTGTAAATTCATTTAAATTATTATAATAGGTAAAGTCTGTCGTTGAATTTTATTTGACATAACTATACGTACCTATATTATGTCTTCGTGTGTGTTGTGTCTTCATTTCATGGAAATACTGCCACTCTTCTTCGTCATTACATGCAAATGTGTCCTTTGTTAAAACAATGGCGTAGTATAGTGCATGAAAGTATTTCTACAAACGGTCACCTATTTATTCTGACAGATAAATACTTTGTAACAAAGTATTAGTACTATTGGGAAAAACTGTTGACACCTCTAAAAATATTATTCCCATCCATTGTTAGACAAAAATGAAAATGCTTCCGTGCCGTGTGTCTCCTAATTCTACCAATACTGACCGGCATGTCATAGAACCTACAAAGTTCGAAAACATGTGTTAAGTGCACGAAAGGAGCCTCTTTGAGGCGCACTTAAAATCCTTTCGCCACACTGGTTCGACAGATCTAGTGACACGATAAGAAAAAGACTAATACTGTATAGTGAAGTAGATCGTAAAATTTTACATAAAACCCCTCGATTACTTCCCGTATCCATTATGTCCTCTTTTATGGGCCTTAATAATCCATAATCTTACATATTTGTTTGTTGTTTTTAATCGTATTTCTTGTATGGTTTACGTAACATAAGCATACTAATTTAATTACATTACATTCTGTTAATCTGTTTACTCGACTTGTCTTTTGCCAATATTGTTCTTGTGATAATGAACGTACGTTAGTCTCATTATTTCTAGATTCTTCACATTTTTTTTGCGTTATGCGGTTTTACTACGAGTATGGTAAAATCATTTTTTCCTTCTGTTCGAAACTTAGTTGTGTTTCTACTGACAAAACTAACAGTATGAACACTGACGTATTCACCTGCCGTGACTGGTTTGTATAAAAATCCCACATAAAAGATCCCGGTCGTGCATGACTTTCAATAGGTATGCATGTTTTCCTCTATGTCCACCGAAAATTATTGCATTGCATAGAATCGCTTAGTAAATTACACGACTTCATCCTCTAGAATCACGAATACTTGTTTACCCCTACCTGTTGTAATGCGTACTTACCCGGAAAATATTATTTTTTCCATAATAACCTGAAATGGAATGGTGTTTTTGTATAGAAAAGCAAAGGTTTGCTCAGACCATGGCCATTACATAAGAATACGCGATCTACATTGCATAATATAGAATGCTGCGTTTGTAGAAAAATGGCCTTTTGTTGCATTCGGATTGTCTGTTTTTACTGGTTTTGCACAGTTATGTAAACATAAATTTGTCGATTTGTTTCATTTCCGTGCTTTGATTTGGTTATGGCAATATATGGCATGTCTTTTTAAAGGTTGACCTTATCTATCTTCGTCTTGCGTCATCTGTGATAATGAGGCAGTTATTAGTCGTACCATGCGTGCATGCCATGGTCGTCATGCTTGACACATTGTCACAAGCTTGCAAATTTTCTCGTGATCCACTTGCCTGCTCTACTCTCTCAGCGTTAATTTTATTAGGTCGCATGTCGATTGTCATATGACATGAGCGAATCGATGAATATGCGACCTATTTAATATTATAGCGTTCATTGTTCTTATAAAAGCATGTCTGTAAACAATTAAATCAGACATTATTTCTTGTCTTCTGATAGGAAGTAGGATAGTAATCCTACTTGTGAATTTATTATTTAAATTGTTCTCACCATACTTCTAAGGACTTTGAAATTGACTTTGGGGAATACCAAATGAAGTGATTTAAATCAACACTAAACACCGGTTCTGAATGGGGACGTTCCAGGAATAGCTTGTCAGACCAAGACAGAGGGGTGCTTTGACCTTGCCAGGTGAAGTGGGAGGCAAGGTCCAGGAATGCACGCAGAACGGTCGGACTCGTCTGACTAGTTTGACTGCCGCTACATTATTATGATTAGTCTCGTGAACCATAAAATTGTAAATTACCAGTCTTATATATGTTAAAAACAAATTGATTTATAACGCCTGGTTAACTGTTTACAAAGTGGACAGTTGCCTAATGAATGCTATTATTAGAACTGGTATTAAGACAGAAGACATTCCATTCCATGCATTCCATCGTAAACTGCACGTCTAACTTAGTATAATTGTATTGAAAAGCGACTGCTTAACGCAAAGCATTTTAAATGAAAAATTCGAGAACCTAGATATTTTTCAACAAAACCCTACATTTTCAAAGAATTCTAAAGAATCTGCGCCTCAGAAACTGCCTAAAGCCTTCTCAAATGGTTTTTTCTGTCTCTTAGTTAATTAGCTCCATTGTAAAGTTCAGTTTCTTAAGTGATTTCTCCTGTTACTTTGAAAGTAGTGTAAGTCTGTATATGGTGATGGAGGCTCAGGGTCTAGTTGCACGCGATGTTGCAATGTTTAAATAAATACATTCTGCATTTTTTACTACACTAAAATATAATATTGGTAGCTAACCAATTAGTAGTTAGGTAATACATTGTTTTAGGTAGGTACTCATGGTATTTACCGTTAGGTGTTTTTTCTTCTTATCATGTTTGAATTGATTGCTTTGCGTGATATTTAGTAATAACTACGTTGTAATGTTTTGTAGGTTTACGTGTCAAAGTCATAATTGTCAGAAATTACTTTACCTAAATTACTTTGTGTCGACATTTTTTTGCGTGACTATACTTTCTACTTTGCTAAAAATTTAACGAAAGAAATATAATCCCGCATTTCAATTCAATACCGATTAGGAAATAAAATATAGCGGCTTATCAGATGACTGAAAGTATTCTATTACAAAATACACAGCATATAGAATTAAACTTTAATACGGTCTGTCTGAGTCATACGAGTATGACCTACGTGTTAAATATCAAAGTACGAGTAGCCTTACATTCACCATTAAGAATAAAAAATAGCTATGTGTTTTATCCGTAAATAGATAAGTATTTCTAATTTGAAACTGAACACAGAACATTTTCCTTTTAGTTACAGTCCCTTTTCATGGCATTTCATGCCAAGGAATTAATTTCTCCGCAATGAAAGTGAAGCACTTAAAATAGGGCCTCTTCTAAACGCGTGGCGGAGTAAATTGTAGTACCCATGGGGTTGGTTAATGCCGCGTCAAAATCCCGCTTAAGACGTAATTGCCCTTATACGAAGACCGCCCGTCGGCCACATTTGTTTAGGGGCTGGCTTTTTATGTTTTATTTCATATCTTCATTTTTTTGTGTAACCTTTACAGATATTTGCTGCTATATCTTTGACCGTCTCTTGTTAGAAGTGTTGCCATAAAACAGGTAGTTATTTCTGCTCTATGTGTGCTTTGGTTTCAATTTTGTTTTCTTTTATGTTCACATTTTTTTATTTTTGAATCTACGATGTTTGTTTATACTCTTCCGGCTACAGGCATGACTGTTGCATGTTTGTTATCATTATCTTTTACTAAGAGTTAGGTTTTTCTGAAAAGTGTCGTTTTATACCAAAAGTGCCTTATTTTCACTACCTGTTTGTAAATCATGATTGATACCAGTTATAAATCTTAAGGTATCGAACTTCGAGCATCATGGTCACGGCCGTTATAAAAAGTCAATAGTTTAACATGTGTCTGGCCATGTGGCTCTTTTATCACAACACTTGAAAGGAAACAAGACGTTCGGAAGATAAACAATACAAACTTATCATATTTGGCCTCTTCCCCTTTTATTTTTAGAACAAAGCTAGGTTTGTTACCTTCGTTATTTCACGCTCAAAGACTTTAAGTATTGAAATTTTCGGTAATTTGATAGTGATCTCAATCTTTGTAGAACATCTTTGTGATGCTGAAGATATTCTGAAAAATTTACATCTGTTTTGCTTTGTCTGTGACTGAAAACAGTCACAGACAAAGCAATGGAAAGCAATGGAAGATGAAATTAATATCATTATAAAAATATAATGATATTAATTTCATCTTCCAGTCTTTGAGATTATTGACCTTCTACACTGATGTGTCGACGCACTCGTTTAAATAATGATATGAAGTTACGTTGTGTTCATTTTTTGTAAAGGGAGAATCAAGCTTTTATTCATAAAATGATTTATGTTGAAACGTTTCAAAGCTTCAAGAAAGAGCGATAAGCCATAGCGTCGATTACTTTAATTACTGGTGCGTTACATAACGAACAATTAAATGAATGCGAACCTGCTCTTCTTGGGCTTTCAAGTTACAATAGAGTACAGTACGCACAACCGATCTTTGTCTATCTGAAGTTAGGTGCACTAAACGATTGCGCAGGTTTGCGCGAGTAGGCGAGATAGCTCGATGCAACAAACTAAGCGACTGAGCGAGGCAGCTATACAACGCTGGCTTCGTCATTTAGGCGTCATCAAAAACGGGTTCTGCGCAGCTACTACTAGCTAAAGATTGGTTGTGTGTACTGTACAATTGCAGAGATTTGGATGTGAGATATATTCCGGAGCTTATGAAACCTGTCATTAAACACAATAGGTAGGTATTTGATTTGACTAACAGTATTCTCTGTATTACGGTATTGTGTAAAGGATGTGAAATCCTGACTTGAAATTCAGCATTTTCTTTTGTAACTTAATTCTTTATGACTGTATTCAATTGAAAATCTGTTACTTTCTTCTTTTTTCTACCTACAATAAATACAACATCGCTTAAAGTGTACTTATTATTATAACTTTGACATCCTTGTTTTTTTTAATGGGCTTCTTCGTAAATCTTTAAAAGGGGTTCTCGATTAGCGTTTCGAATGTAAATCAAATATCAACATTGTGTAGGGCGTAGACCTGATGCACATAACTGTCTCTCATTAGTTAAATGTGAGGGACATTTTACTTTTTGCTCGTACTCCCGTTTGACCCTCTGGAGTTACCACATTCGTTGTGAAGTGTAATGGCGTCGGACTTTGGACATACAGCTTGTTTTATTTGCTAGGAAGCTCTGCTCGCCCCGCTAATTGAAATGTAGTTTACATTTTTTATTTGCTTCGTCATTTGAGTCATTCATGGTTGTAAGTGGCTACGAAGAAATATTTACGTTGTTTATTTTCAAGACGCTTATCTCATAAACTCAGAGAAAGGATACATTTCATTTGGTGATTTAAATATTCTACGATGAAAGCTATCTCAATTAATTATATTAGGGAAAGCTTTAAGCTAGGAATCAAAGTTTACGTAACATTAAAATTGAATTAGATGTCTCAATTATTAAATGGCAGAAAGTAAGGCACAGCCCCCTTAGCATGGCGATTGTCTAGGTACCGGAGAATAGATAAAAATTACAATAATGACATTAGATTGTACATAAAAGTTACTTTTATGTACATTCTTCCCGTTTTATCCACACTCTAATGTCATTACTATCATTTATATCAATTCTCTCTCTAGACAAACGCCATGCTAAGGGGGCTGGTTTAGGCTTTGTGTGATTTTATCGGCATTCGCCAAGAGTGGTTCGAGCACTACTCCTAAATCTCAATAATGAGTCTCCGTTCTTCTTCCCTTTTTGGCTGGTCGCCAGATAGACAATCGGCCTTAATTTACACGCTGGTTGTTAGAGGAGCGAGAATCTTTACTAGTTCCCCGTCGGTACTGGTACCATGACCGCGCGGCCGGAAACATGAACCCATTGTACTGCCTTTTTGTGCCCGGGGAGTACTAGGGCATTGCGCGCTGCTTCAGTCATGTAACTTTTTACAGCCTCATTTATATTTACAATTTCACGGAACTTGGTTATACTCGCACTCGCTGCCTGCGTAGGCATGTGAACAAAATAATATCAGTGCCGTTTGGGATAGCTTGCAAATTGTCGCGATAACCGGTCTTTACTGTTGAGCATCCGCTCGATGCAGATAATATTGGAATTTTCGATGACTAACCCGTTTCATTGCCACCAAATATTCGTACTGCTTCTAAATGCTTCAATGGTTATATGTTTGCATGAACTAAGCATTTGGATAATGTAAATGCAATCTACCTGTACCTACCTTGTTTTTGTACTGATACTGCTGTTGTTTTTACCGAGAGAAGAGCAGAGGTCAAGAATGCGGCAGTAAGCTATTGAGGTCGGCCAGGTCATCTCATCATTGATTGAAACACTGCAAACTGCATCTAGCTTTCATCAAATTCAATTGAAATAGTTTCTTTCAAACAATGATTCTTATTTTTATTGGAAACTGTCATAATTTTTTTGCTTCCCTAACGGTAGGTGGCAAACTTTCACGCCTCTTATAACCTTTATCTATAACATGGTTGTATTTGTGTGAGTAGTTACCTTCTAGTAAATACTGAAAGTACATTAATCTTAATCATGCTTTCATGAATGTTATTGGTTATATTTTCATTAACATTAGTTTTGATAATTACAGTTAGTCTCTGTATCAAAATGATTATTATTAAGCGCCTAATGAGTGTCCTAACAAAGCCAGCTCTTAGGTCTGCTCTAAGATGCTTAGTTTATTACATTGAAAACATACGAGACTTGCAAATAATTTGCGTCACTGCTTTGATTTGCCTTGTACGGCGCACATTGCTGCCTCACCTGAAGGTCAGCCTGTCACATTGCTGATGTGGTCGATCGGAAATTCTTCAACAATTACAACACCCGCAAGAATGTATGTCTTTATTGTGTTCGTGCACAAAAGATAACAGCTTCTCTGTTTTGGCCTTACAGGTCTCATGTTTATTTCAGTTTAGGTCAGTTTCTAATTAAATGTTAGTTCATTTGATTGTAATACACGCTTTTCCTCCTACTTTAGATCATAAGGTAAATCGTTTCTACCGACAGCGACGAACAGTAAAATGATGCTTATTTATCCAGAGTGGTATCAAGTCAAGTTTAACGATACTGCCTTGGACCCATTCCTCCGGTAACACTGTCACTTTGTGACAGTTCTTGATAGAGTTTTCCGAGTTTCACAAGTAGTTATTAGTATAGTTTTCGAACATTTACTGACTCATTTAGGTTATTGCAATATGAACTAGAATTTGTATGGCTTTCAATTTAGAATGCAATTGAATATTTGATGCTGGAACCATTGCAAATTTGTTGTGATACGACGCAAATTGAACCTATATTGAAATTTTCACGACATTACATCGTTCCCATTTCGTATTTTTTTAAATTACTTGTAGAAATTACAGTAATAACAAACGTTATTTATTACTGCATTTTTGTCTTGATGTCTGTTTGCTATGAAATTACAGTCTATAATTTAGCGCATTTTACATTCAAATTTCCAACACTTTAGGTTACATCATAATTTGTAAGTTCAGCAAAAATGCCAGATCGTACAGGGTCACACGCAGCAACGCATTATTAAAGTGCTATTTGATGATTGCATGTCTTCTAAATTATTTATTTCGTTAGCTTTCCCAATGTAATGTTGCAGCAGTAAAATAGCCAGCTACCCAATTCTTTAGTACCTATACCTACCAGTAAGTACAATTCATCTTGCTGAATTTGGCTGATATTCATGTGGTTCCAAAGTGAAATTAGACCTCCTATTTGTTGAATCAATAACAGACAGAGCTTCTGCCTGTAGCGTAAAGTTTTACAAATACTAGTGTTTCATACAATAAGTATAATTAGTTCCTAATTTAAGAAACTTGGTATATTTTTCACAAAGTAATTTGAATGAACGCATCATCTGCATAAGGATGTTAAACCGAATGATCTCATATGAAATGACATTGAAGGCAGTCTCAGAATCCCACCTACGGTAGTACCGACCGTATTTACTGCTTTATATCTGAACGTTTATAGACTATTTTTAACCTACATTTCGCAATGATCTGTCTATTTAAACAAAATATTATGAACTTTATTTCTTTAAATATCAGAGTTCGTCCCAAAATGGTAGCTCCGAGAATAGAAAAGTTGGCAGACATAGCACTGCGCCGCACGCAATGGCAAATATCAGTAGGCCACAAGAAAGCTGTCCAAAAGTTTCGGTATCCTATCAGAATATCGTACAGAAAGTCAAAAGACAGTTAATGTATACCACATTAATTGTTTCCGATTCCGCAAAACACAACACTTCACACAGTAAGATACACTAATATTTAGTTACGTACGTCATATTTGTATTAAGTACCAAAAAGACAACAGCGTTTTCAAGGACCACATTCTTGTTGACGCATCATCAATTGGACCTTAGTTTCCTACAACTGTCGTCACCACATCAACCAATGACTGGTTCACACAACGAGTTTGCAACAAATCATATCCAATTAATAACAGTTCCGACGTTTTCGCGGCGCTAACCCTGAGTGTGAATTGAACCAACTTGGCATCTTGGAAATTAACGGAACTCTGCTCTAAAACGTTCACCGGCTTCTTGCATGTACGAAGGTCGGTTATTGTAGAGTGTGCAATGACAATAGTGTATTTTGTGGTGCGGTTGGGAAGATTGCCAGATACTGTCTGTACGCATTTCGCTTCGAGGCGATCACCTCGGTGAACGTCAGCGGTGTGCGGTGCAACCAAAATGATCCAATGTTCGATTTATGTACTTATCTAATTATGTAAATTATACAAGTATGTACGACATAGTTTGTAGAAGCATCTGAAATGCTTCTAATTTTGCTTGTTTCACGAAGATCTAAATTTTTAGGATTTTTATGTATCCCTTGTGTCGGTGTAGATACATTTAAAGTGATTATCTGCATTCCGCTGTTCATAATTACTTACCTATTTATCGGAAATAAGCGGTTCACTTGCTTTCAAAGTGGGCTGTATTATTTATAGCTAGGCATATATTAGCTAGCCCATTAGCCGATGGGCCGCTACGTTAAGGGCTGAGCGATGACCTAAATCTATTAATGGCGTACGATATTTTCAGTATGAGGACACCAAAGCAATTTTAAATTTACTGCTTCACTAGTGTGTTTTTTTACTAAAATGTAAATGATCACGCTTCGTGTACATGGGGTACCTACATTACAATAAACTTCATTCAAGCTCTCCGGATTAGAGTCTGACATTTCCCTACAAACTGTTATTTTGTTACCAAGAAACATTTGCTATTTTGCCTGATCATATCTCAAAATCTTGGAGTTTTCTTTTAATAATCCATGTTATGCAGTAAATAAACGAATGTCAATGTCTGTGTAACATGGATTAGTGGATCTCGTCGTTCGAAAACTAAAATAAGATTTTTAATAACATTATATTGCTGTTAACATCTAAAATATATTCTAAATTTATATTCTGTCTAACCCTTAATGAGGTTCATATTTTAGGCGCTGTCAGATGGGAGGAGGGAAAGTTTGTAAACACGGGCAGCTATTAAACTAAGCTCCCGGTATAAAAACACCCCGCACGGTATACCAAAACAATTTTATAGTGTTGTAAGATGTCGCAGTACTTTTGACGAAAACGGTGTGGAGACCTTTTCAAACGACATGAGTAGGTTTTTATTTTAGTTATAAAAAATGTTTATTGCATACTCGGTAAAATATTCCATTTATTTTGATACGGAGGAGATGAAACTGGGTTGAGGGGTGAAAGGTATTCGTATCTGGATGACATGTGTTTACAAAATACTCGTACAATATCCATTATACTGATATCATCCGAAAAGTTAAAACCACTACAAGCTACGGATGCTTGTTCAGTTTATATTTGTATACCGACATATGAGTAAGTTTGTCGGTCCGTCCTGGGGTTCATGTCCGTTTGTTTGGTCACGTGAACTTGCACCCACGTCCATTGCCTGAAACTCGACCCGAGGTGAACATAATGTGGCTTATTGTGAACTATAGCTCCGGTACCGCTAATAACAATGTACATATTTGCACGCGCCACAGTTTAGTTTAATGTGATTTTACCGAGAATTTTCCCATGTCGGGAATGGTTTTGGTAAACAATTCTATCATCAACATTTTAAGATTTACAAAATATCTATTGTACCATACCAAGTGTATCAACCAATCTCGCACCATGCTATGCTCAGACTCTCTGCTGTAACAATGATGTCATTTATTGACTTTGATCATAGTATCATCGGTATACCATATTTTAAATTGATTCGAAGGTCTCATTCATAAGTTCATAACTCGTCGAGTTATTTAAGTACAACAATTTGTGATTTTGTTATTAATTTGTCGCTTTTCAATTTGATATTGAAAATATTTGACTCAAATCTTGAAAACGGCCCTTTTCGTACTATTAAAAACCGGTCTTAAGTTTAATCAACGCTGATAAATATGCAAAAAAATCTACTTTAAGGTTTCTCGGATTTAATATATACAGGGTGTAAAAAGACGTCTACCGAAGCCGAAAGGGGTAGGTACAGCATCCTAACACACAACCAAATCCAAAAGGATTTTCCGAAAAAATCATTATATCCGGAGAAAACAGCGTTTGAAGATCACTGTTTGCGTATGTACTGGGCGCGTTTTTATACGTAGATTGCTGGATTTTGAGTTTTAATTGCTTTTTTCTTTTATAAATGAAATGATTAGGTAGGTATGGTCTTATTATGTTATACTAGTAGCAAAAAACTAGAAAATAAAATAAAATGACGTAGCTAAGTCAATAAATTTTTTGTGTTTTTTTTCGATAAATATGTTCAGAATCATGGTCTGATTGCAATCCCTCAGTTTTCGGTAGCAGTCTTTTTACACCCTGTATATATACATACACTTCTACATATTGTTGAACTGAAGCCAAACAGAAATGGGAAAGCGAATTAAACGGGGAAAGTCTCTAAGGATTCGCGTGGTCGCTTTCATTGCGTTACGTGATTCTGATGTCCCATACAAATAAATAAGAAATACTTTCGCCAAGGGTGGGTGGTATATTCTTATGATGTTTTATTATCAAACTAGCTGACCCGCGTGCGCCTTCGTCTGTGCATTGTTTCGTCAACGATCTTTGGAACTGCCTTGCACAACCCCTAAGGGGAGTTTTTCAATTTATACCGAGTTTAGAGTGAATCGGATCAAGGAATAAAATTTTCCATATAAACTGGACCACCCTGTATACCATTTTTCTGTCATAAGAACCTTCTCCTGACAATAACAAACAAAAAAAAATTATGAAATCGGTCCAGCCGTTGACGCGTGATGCCGTGACCAAGGGAAATAGGGATTCATTTTTATATATAGAGATTACTATTAATATAGACTTGTAACATTATCACGCTCTACTTGCTCAGCGTTATTAGTAATTTAAGAAAGAGTCTTTATTAAATAACAATCATGAATTTAGTAGCAAGCAATTGGCGAAGTTGCAAGTGGAAGTTTGCACTCTGAATAACATGATTGCTTGCAACGTCAGTTTTGATGTAGATTTATAGCGCTCGTTCGCTCAATAGATTTCATGAAGATGATTGCATGGGGAATACAATTGGTACCGTTTGTGCCTTGCTCAGATTTTATTCGATTTACAAGGTCTGACTAGATGTTTCTGTTCACGCATCTATTTCTTTGTTTAATCTTAAGTGTATGTTTTTTTAACTAAACTGGCTTAATGTTTTGAGATTAATCACATCTTTTGCGTGACGAGCGAGACTTACTTATGATTTATGAAGCTTCTTTATCACATAAATGTGGTTAAGTACTACAACAATATATAAAAACTGCGCAATGCACCCGATCCGCTCGATGTTAAGGCAGATCGCTAGTTATTAAATCGATACAGATATTGTTGAGTAATTGATCGATTAAAGTTTAAATATTTTGATACGCCCACATGTTATAATGGCTTAATTTGAACGCTGGCAGAATTCGAGTTTTCAATATGTGGGTCACGAGCACGCCATCCCCTCATGCATGTGATATCCATACAATTTCGTATTATCTTAGGTTCCTATAGATTTTTTTATCCAGTTGTAAGTTTGACGCATGACTAGAATTAAATGTAACAGAATTATGTGTCTTATCTCTTTTTGCATCGTACCAGCTTATGCATATAAATCTTATATTATCCGGTCCATTGCTCACATTTTTAGTTAAAGGACTTGTACTTAGATATATTTATAACTAACGGTTTTAACTAAAAGCAATTAGTCTTTAAATAATCCAGAAACATGAGTGTTACTGCCATCTGTCTGTTGGAATTTCTCTAAAAAGATTTACTTATATGCCTTTACTTTTTGAAATAACTTTACCTTTGACGTGTAATGACGCTAGAGCTTTTAATGACGTTAAACGACATTTTTATAGCCGTGTACAAGCAATACACACGTGTACAAGCTTTTTTTGTGTTCAGCAGTAAGGTCAAATATCAATTTCGGTTGCTCGTTGACCCTTCATTTCGGGAAGGTAGATTGTCAGTCCCTCTTAAACGACTTCCATTGATCTCTGCCTCCAGTAGATTGAGTTCCAATCACGCGACCGATTGATGAAATTGAACCATTGTACTCTAGAAGACGAAATCTCTACGGAAACTATATACGGGCTGTGAAAATACTCAAATTAACAAAAATAATCACTCTTGAGCGATATAAAGATTGTCTATCTGTTAGTCGCTGTAGCTATAATCTATTCTATAGAAAGTTTTGCGAATATGATGTAATATAAATATAACGTAACCAATGGTGGTGATCACGCTTTTAAGTGATTGCTTTATCTCCACCCGAATTGAAAAATATATGTACGAAATAAAAAAAAACCATGAAATTTTATCTGTGTAGGTTTAACTATGTAAATCATTAAGTACACTTTCGGTTAATGTTTATTCTTACGAATTGTAATAATACAGTAATATAAAAAAAATGCTACGCAAACACAAAAATGAATCACGTAGAGTATCTTATACTGGTAATTTAAACGCCATTAAAATGGTAACCGCAGTTATCTGACTCATTGTTCTGACTCGTCCCATAGCGGGTTAAATCCACATGCAAACACTATTTTCACATGCTGTTCCTGAGTCTCCTCACGTGTTGTAATTTTCCTCACAATCACTGTCGGCAGTTTCTGTCTCTATTTATACACTACGGACTCTAATCGCCAACCATTACTGGCTTCGCACGTATTGCATCCTAATGAGTATGGCGTCATATCATGAAAGTAACAAACGCACATACAGCTTGATATACTTCATCGTAAAGAAACTGATGAGGGATACTTTAATACTCGCATGGGCACACAATCCCTTAGATTATGTCTAGACGAGATAAAACCTTCATGATCGAACGGCATAGCGCAATTAATAGTGAAAATACACTCGATCTTCGATGACCCATCGGTCAAGCTATTTAAGATCAACTTTACGGACATCATTGATCAATAATATTTTAAGCGAAACTAGAGCGGTTAAAATGATACAACTATGCGAGAAAGTAAGGATACTTCATCGGAAATTGATATTTTAGAATGAGAATGCCTCATGAATTGTCGATGAATTCGCGGCATTCACTTTTCATATCTCATTATTGGTGAAAGGTATAACAAGGGAAAGTATGTTAGTTTGTTATTGAGATATCGCATATTTTAGTATTTTTATTGCTACGGTAATTAAATGTTCCATTATACGGACATTACTTATATTTTTAATACAAACAACACCATAACGTTCTCATGTTTGTAATGAGAATAGAGTCGAGCATTGGCTTACCTTCACTAATTAGGTGCATGCTACGGTTTATACGTACCGCGGATTAGTCATGAGTTCAACGATATCGACATCAAAGTTCAACTTCTATACTATTTGTCTCTACCATTTGGATTGGGGGATGAATCGACAATCTGAACTGACTGATCCAAGTGAACCGTGCTTGTAGCTTTCCTCTCCTTTTACAAACACCTGCTGCTGCCTTGGCAGTGCAAAAACTAGTCTAGACGGGCGTTAACGATAGCACGCCTATGTTTCTGCGTATTGATGATTGCAATGCAGCATCCAAGTTATTGTCAACCTTATCTCCACATGTGAAGTGGTTGACATTCAAACTGAATGTTTCAGACCAGACCCGAAGGGGTGAGGACAATCCGGCTCGCAGAGCGCCTCGCATGCCCTTGTTGAAATAACCTCGTTAGTGAACAAGTTTAATTTATTCCAATAGGTGTAGGTTTTTTCGAAAAATAAACTTTTTACGTAGTTAATAGACTAGATTCATATTATACGACACATAAAACTACCATAAAGTAATCACTTCAGGTCGCCTCTAATCGATTAGTGCTTCTAGCACAGCACGCAAACCCTCATTTGAAAAGTCAAAGTACTCTCAACAGGTTAAATTCACATAATGTTCGAGGGCTACTTAAATAAATAAGGTATGTTTCATTTTCCATGCGGCATAGTCTAGACTAGGAAGGCCGGTATCATGTCTCCAGGGGAAATAAGTAGCGGACCGCAAATGATGTTAGCGCAGCCAGACCGTAGCGAAAACAAGCGGCATTGTGTACACCTACTCCCGCTCATCGTTGTGTAAGTTATTTTATTCTCTTCGATAAATGGATGCTTTGGCATCTTTTATGTTCAAGTGGGATTTGCTTTGCCTCGTCGTTATCGATTCGAGCCCGGCTTACGTTACGTGACATTGTTGTATATTTGAGAAGGCTTTAACAACGATGAAGTTGGATAATGTATTCATCTTTTCAGTATTTTAAAAGCAAAGTCGACAGTGATTTTCTTTTAGATTCGCTGATCAGCTGAGCAAATAGGTTTTAATCTGCTTTTGTAAAGGTACCACTCACTAGACCTTGATGGCGGGTTTAATACTCCTACGCGGCAACACGTAACAATGCTCTTTTATCATACAGTTAATTAGGACCAGAAGCTTTTATGAAATCGTGAACCTTTGATATAGACACGTTATGAAAAGTGCAACCGCGCCTACTAATTTCAAAGGCATTGCGAGCTCTTATTTGAAATTCCATAAATATACACGAAAATAGTAGGTATCACAGAGGAGTCTCGCTTTGTTTTGCTTGTGCTTGTGAAAGAACGACAAAACTAACAAAACGTCGCCACCGCTGCCAGTGCGGTCATTGTTCGCAGTGGCTAGTCTTTGTGATTGTGGTGTCTGAGCTAAACCTATTTGTCCGCTTCAATGGTGGATGTCATAAGCCGTTGCACGTGTTATTGTTCGTTTGCATTGACTATTAGTTGTTTAGTTTTTGATTATGTACTTAGTTGTACACAATGGTAGGTGCCTTCTATCTAAGTAAATTCCTTGGACTTGCCTTTTTCTGACGACTTTCATATCCAACTTTTTACACCAGTATCAGATAGGATAATAGAGAGAACGTTAAATAAATCCCGGGTAATTTCGCTGATGAGGCAGATAAAACGCAGATAGTTCGCGAGACTTTGTCTTTGTCGCTGTTTCTGACAGAGATATTATGGCAAAGGAAAACACTTTTTCCTAAGTACCTACGCTGTTTTCCTACAAAAAATGCCACATTTTACTTAATGTAAACGTAAACAGGTTCACGTTTACTACATTTTACTTATTGTGTCAGTGATAATTGAAAAGCGTGATGTTTTACGTAAGCTCAATTCTTCATTGACCGTAAATAATGTATCGAGACAAAATTATTTTAATCTATAAATTCAATATTAGGGTTACTGAATATTGTGCAATCTCTGTAATTAATCGATTAATACGCACGTAGTAATAAAATAAATACGAGTACACTGAGCTAACGCATAAAATTGTGACGCGAAACTATTTACTACTGGGTAGTTTGCAGTTTTTATAACGTTATTGGTTAATCTGTGTGTGTATACATGCATATGTGTATATCTATAGGTACCTATATGTACTTCAATTTCCCGTATCCGTTATTCATGAAGTTTAGTCATGCAAGACAAATTTTGTACTCAATACAGAGTAGTACCTAAGTACTTCAGATTAGCACGGTTGGAAGGCTAGTTTCTATTTGATCTTATTACTTTGAAACTATAGTTTCTAGATCTTTATGTTATGTATCACATGCATAAAAATGCTCTCCTCATAAAATAGGGTGTACAGTCAGCAACGAAAGTCGATTAACATTTTTATGTTTCACAAATATGAATATTTCCGAAATCCGTAACATCTGATTAACATTTTTACTAATTTAAAGATAAAGTCTTGGTTCATGATAATTTCCCATCCATTTCATACTAAAACAAAAGCCATTTTAAAAAGTCCAACGGTAATCGACTTTCGTTGCTGACTGTACATACCAGTCGAGCGCGACACATACTGAACTCATTTACCGAGCATTCCCAGGGAGTAGCATTGTTGGCAGTAGTATAGAATGTGTTGACTTGCGGTTCGCCTTGTGGTCCCTGCTAGCCACTGCCGAGACCAGTTTATCTATTCGAGACTAGTTTCAAAGTCGTAATTGTTAGGTGAGAAGCCGTTATGTTTACATAATTAATGTAATAACGCAGTATATTTTAATAACAAATACGATTGTTCTGTTTCCTATATGTACTTATATTGCTGGTAAATGATAAGATTTCGATAGGAGATAACTGTATGTTATGTCGGCCAAGCCTGTCATCATACTCGTAAAAGTTTGAAACACAACGCATACCTACTAGCTAGTATGTCATGTAGCACAAAGCAGGCGCGGTCGCAACCTGAAATGTTGGGGGGGTTTTTGGAAGATTTTTCGATTATTTGGTCATGTCCCCTGTGACCCCCGGACCGCGCCTGGCACAAAGCCTGTTGAAACTCGTCATTGTACGATCGATGTTTTTTTCCGAATAAATAATAATTTTAAATCGATTGGTAATAAAATTTTACTCATGTATGTTTCTCTTGTTACAGCAACTTAAAGATGAGCTCGGCGAGGTGGTGGCTGAACTGGAGGCCCTTGATGGGCAAGAAGAATGCAAACAGAATAGCAAAGCCAAACAGATGAGCATAGGCAGAAAGAAATTCAACATGGACCCTAAGAAAGGTAGGCTGAACTTCGCCTTTTCAAACTGGCTCCATTCACTTTCAACCGTTGTTAAGCATAATGTTTATCGCAACTGCAACCTCGTATTTTATTATTCTAACACTTTACAAACTGCCTGAAATACAATAGAGTTTAAGCACCCTTATCCGTACATTCCATACGTTTAGGTATGCAAAACATACAATTCTTAGTTAATGGAAATAAATAATCAACTATGCATGCATAGTGAGATCGATAAAGACTTTGCTAATAGTCAATTACAATAAAATGATGGCGTATAACGAGAATTTCCCGGTACCCTGGTATTCAAAGGCAGGTGCTTGGTTCTCGCGACTGTCGCGATGAGACTACGCCCGGCAGCGAGCATGTTATTTTCCACCTGCCCAACGGTCTTTAAAGAAACTTTATTAATAAGTCTGTACTAGCTAGCCTAGCACTGACTTTCAAAGCTTCTATAATTTGCAACGGTTAAAACGACTGAAAACGTGTGCCATTCACTTATCCTCTGAGCTCTTTACTTTTCTTTGCTATTGAAAATTTCCGTGCCATTTTCTTTCTTCAGGATAATTTTTCATTCATGTTGATTTTCTAGAAGCTTGTTCTTCCCGTATGGATTTCAATGTTCTTGATTCTGTTTTATACTTTCTTATAGATCAGACCAGAAGTTATATACGATTATCAGTTTCAATCTGGCTAAGCAAGTTTTGTTGATAAATAAGTAAAAACATCACATTTTCCTCAAGAAAAATGTCTCATGAAAAATTCTCGTCGTCACGAGGCGTGTCCTAATTCGGGCTGAGACTTCACATCATTAGGAAGTTGTTGGGTCTTGAGCTCTAGTGGACGAGTGAGCCGGCTTGAAGCATCCATTCAGGGTCGTACCTGCGCCAGCATAGAACTTGCTATTCGCAGAGTTTGTTGTTACTGTCATCGTGACCTAATTAGACCTTGACTTGAGAGCTCTACCTGTAAATAAAAACTGAATTGACTAGAAGTTGCAAAACTAGAGAATGTTGTATTTGAATTAAACTTTCAACGAGTTTTACTTTTTACAGCTCCATTAGAAATGTCAAGTTATTAAAACTATCTAACGTTAACGCTCCAGTTTCCACCTGCCTTGTCTTCTTTTAGGTTTAAGGGGCAACTTTTTGTAACATGTATACAACTCACAGTGGTTATTTATAATGTGCATTTCAATGTGTACTAGTCTTGGTCTATTTCATATTACGTACGATACTTTCATGGACAAGTAGGCATACTAGACAATAGACATGTCCCGTCAATATTGCATAACTCGTAGCAGAATGCTCCTGCTTTGCATACGCAAAATCATGCATAATTCAAGTAATATGCCTGCCTCGACTTATATTATGCGGGTGCTATGCTATTTCACCCTTAGGAAAAACATCAGCTACTTTCAAATCCGAGGCTTTTCCTGCTTTTTAGTATTCTTATATCAAATTCCCGTTTTGGTAAAACTAGACATGAAAAAAATATCCGTGAGACCGAAGCGTTCTAAAAACTTTCCATTACTTTGTATTAAGTCACTTACCTCACCTATACGATTTTAGTGTCGCTATTAATCAAGTCGCGCCCTACCCAAACTAATTTGTGTAGTCTATTTCATGTCCTTTACATGAGTTGTAGCAACTAAAAGAGTGACGAAGTCAGGAGGTTACACTGGCACGCGGTCCAATATCCTTAATCCGTTAAAATTATCAAGAACTCATGATGCATGGTTGATGGTTACAAAAATGTATTTACAAACTATTTTGAAGAGACAGTCTAAAGCAAGCCTTATAATAAAGTGGGCAATACAAGCTTATTATTGTATAGTCATGGTCTGGTCCGTGGTCTGGTCTTTCTCACTTTACTTTCATCAGTCATGTCGCTATCAGCAATTTTGCATGCCACGAACAGTCAACATTATACAGTTGAAGATAAATTTATAGCGCACGTAGGTCGGCTCTCTTCTACTGCTACTGCGAAGATGGATTACTTACCGCATTTGTTTACATATGCTTTTTGCTTGACGTTATGTTTAGAAAACATGCTGCACGACTTAACTAACACACTGTAACATAATTATTACATTACGTTATAGGTTCAGATACAAATTCAGATATTTGATTAAATATTAATCTTATGAGTAAACCTTTTTTACAAATCTTAACAGCGTTGAAAAGTTGATTACACATGTGATTATTTCAAAAAGCTAGTCAGAATTCGAGTAGAAATATAAATTTGAAATGAAGAATTTATTTAAAACTGCCAATTCAGAGATCCTACGCGCTATCATTCGCCCACGCATTATAAAAAAAACCCTCCATTCAGGCTCGGAATCTGCGGCATCTGACGTCACAGTCCATTTTGAATGCTCGGTATTCCTAACACAGAACCTAGAGGAGCATGACGTCTCTACATAAAAAACCATATCTATGTCTACTAACAGTACGTTATGGTATCTCGTATCGGTTAAACATACATTCGACGAATATTGATAAGCGATACATTTGGTTTTACCGAGACTGAGCTATACATTTTGACATTTGAAGTTTGAGCTTTTCAGTCAACTGAACAAAGCATTCTTCAGGCATTGTTCAAATAGAAGGTGCATTCCTCTGCTCCTACGATTGTAAGGTAAATGGGTGCAGGCTCGACCGGCTGGCACTCTCCCGCCATTTTTGCATAACTTTATGTAGTACGCGTTCGTTTCACTCTAAACTAAAAGCCTGCCGTGCTTTAGTCCTTCAACTATAAGGATTTTAAACGATGCAATTTTAATGCAATTATTTATAAAGCATATCTTTATTCCAAACAGCACGTTTACTAAGTGTTTTATGATATCTTTTGTTATTTGTATGTCTACGGGGAGTTTAGTAATGCGTAAACAAAAAATGATATCAACGAGAGTAAAATACATTTTGCAATTTGCGCGAAAATGTAGTCTACATTTTCGATCACATCGTCGCTTTCTTTCGATTTTGTGCTATAGAAATGCTGACGTAACTTGGTGTCTCCTCAGAATCAATTTCCATTTAGACAAGAGAACGTAATGTGGGAATGAACGCGCTTTCGCCACGTACTGTGGCACTTTTTCACTTTTCTCTCAGCCCCATGCGTGATCGGAATTCGTTACTGGTCTTGTACGAATGGTAATTCTCAGACAGATACTTAATTTATTTTGTCTTCAGGAAAGTTGTTGACAACTTTCCTATTTAGTTTGCCTTTGTTTATTGTTGAAAAATCGTTTCGTTTTCAATCAGTTTTGTTCATCGCAGATAAGTACCTACATCACTTTACGTGAAATAGTAATACAAATGACGCATCACAACCAACATTTGGAAAAATCAGTGCTCATCCCACGAGGATGAGCAATGTTCTTATCCAACTCAAATTAAGAATACATAATCTACATACATATCCATAAAACACATATTAAACATACCCATAAAAAAAACAATTACACAAATGAAGTCAACATTGAATAAATACTCTTTTCCAGGTATCGAGTACCTGTACGAGAACGGATTATTACAAAGGACGCCGGAGGACGTAGCTCAGTTCCTTCACAAAGGCGAGGGACTCAGTAAAACGGCTATTGGCGACTACCTCGGCGAGCGGTCGGAGTTCAACGAAGCGGTGCTAAAAGCTTTCGTAGAGCTACATGACTTCACGGACCTCATTCTTGTACAGGCGCTAAGGTAAGACATTATTCTTCATTTTTAAAAAGCCTCTTTCAGCACTTGAATAATTTACCAAAACTGTTTCGAAAAAAATCAGCGACACGAATCGGTAAGGCAGCGCTTTATTTTCTATATTAGTCCTAACGATATCTTGATTGCTGAGATCATAAGTTCCTCATGAGTGTTTTAAATTAGACTTTATATAAGCGCTTCAAAGCCATTGTTTAAGATAAGATGTTTAATATCAAAATCAGTCTGTTGTTGAGTGGCAGTTGGATAATATTATTCTCAAAATTGCTACTCAGAAGAATCTTGCTGTTATTGATTCGGGATATTATTGGCAGCAGCTTGTAATATCAAAGTGTGACTTTCTGAGAAAACTGCGATCTGCAGGTGTCTATATATTTCTTGGGATTTTATTCAATTACAGAAGCGATAAACTGAGCATAATAAATTTAAGGAATTCGTCGACCAAATAATAGTCGATAATATACTGAACGTTGTACGGTTCAATGAACATCTTCCTGACTTCGTTTTCTGCAACATAAACTAGCTAGCTCACTGCATTAACGATATTACTAGAAGTTTATTACAGATATGACCCGGTTATTTTATATTGAAACCGTATAAGTATCCGGTTCTATGTGCGTTAAATTACTCTGTTTCTATTTTTTTAGTTAGCCTATACTGTCCCACTGCTGGGCAAAGGCCTCCCCCGTCACCTTCCACACCTCGCGGTCTTCCGCGATTTTCCCCCAATCCTTCCTAAAGGCGTCCAGGTCATCGCGCCAGCGCTTTTTAGGCCTGCCTCGGAGTCGCCTGCCATCCACCGGGGTCCAACCAGTCACCACTCTGGCCCACCTGTCTGGGTGCATGCGGGTGACATGACCTATCCACTCCCATTTTAACTTGGCAGCCTTAACGCCCACGTCAGCAATACCATTTTTGAACGCAGCCAGGTGTTCCGAATTCGGTCGATTCTTTTCACCCCTAGGATGCTGCGTTCCATTGCTCTTTGGCAAACCCCGAGTTTGGACTTTTGGGAATCGGTTAGTGACCAAGACAATTAAAAAAAAAAATTACACCGTAGGTTAGGACGTGCAAAATACACATATCGATGAGCTGATGCTTGAGTTACATAGGAAGGTCGTCTGTTTCTATTATTAATAACGATGAAATAATAAAAGTTGCCGCTATTTTATGCATGCTCAATCCAAATGAGGTGAATGATCCACATCGGTAAATTCAAGAATTTATGAGCACCACCTGTAAAATCAGTGAAGGAAAACGCAAGATAAGAACACTACAATGCGACTTCTTTAATAATAATGTGTAAGCCTTTATAATTTGTATTTCTCCGGCGTATTTGCTTCATTATAAAGTGAACTAGCTGTCCGATAACTTCTCGTACAAGCTGACCCAAAGATTGCTAAAGTTATCTAACTAAACCTTAGTTCCATAATAAACGGGATGGTTAGACCAGCTGCCGTTAATTAACTTCTAGGAAAATTTCTGGCATAACTGAGTTGGGGCGATTTAATTAAACCCCATTATAACGTACTTGAAACTTTTGTTGAGTTTAAATATTAATATTTTAAGTAGGTTAAATATTATATTAAAATACACAGGGAAAATTGATTGGATTCTACTCGTTTCCACTGTTGGTATACATAAGCCACTGTTACTGTTCCTGAATAAACTTGATTTGATTTGATTTGATATGATTTGATTTACTTTACACCAAAGATTTCCGTATGATAAACCTATTCGAATTAGTTAAACTTTTAGGTGCAAACATTTTTCGGTTAACTATTGTTCAAAATAATTAACGTTTTGCTAGGAAAAGATAATATTGTTTGTTTTTGTAGGGAAACAGTAACGATGCGTAGTAAAAACAAGTTTTCCTTGTTATTCGAAAATTCTGAATTGCAAACGTATGTTTACATATAGATTGTGGGAGAAAAACAGAAAGATTGCGATGAAACTTCTTAGAACGAGTGTGTAATTATGATATCTGTTTACTCAGCTCACGTACAAATAGGAGCTGAAATTGAAGCGCAAACATGATCTTGTAATGATTTGTTTTCGTTGCCTTGAATGGAATTACCTGTCGCTGTGTAGAAGCAGATTTTTACTTACAATAATAATGAAACATGTTTATTTTATGTATCCGGAATACAAAAAGTGGTATGTTATAAGTTTGACGTAATGTATCGGTGTGTTTGAGTGTGTCTGCGGTTATCGTATCCCAAATAGATAAATTGATTATAATTTCCTTTGATTTTGTCGGTAAGTTGTCTCGATTGAGATATTCTTAGCAATCGTATTAAAATGAGGATAATTTCTTAATTACGCAATGTTGTACATGCTTTTACTCTAAAACGACTTTTAAAGATCTGAGATGATCTGATCTGTACGAAATGTACCTACCTATGACTTTTAATTTTAATTTCAATTATGTACCTCTGGATTATCTACCTATGACTTTTAATTTTAATTTCAATTATGTACCTCTGTATTATTGACTTGCCAAAGTTATGAAATGTAACATAATGGTTAAATAAATGAATATCTGAATATCTGAGAGAAAAGGGTATACATACAGCCATTATCCACTTCGTTTCATTTTACTGATTGTGTAGTTATATAAATTGCTTTCTTTCTGACGTAGCAAAGTAATTGAAACTGCACGACGAATGTACGTCAAGTGCCGCACAAGCTTCAACAAATAATACTTCTAGATTTATGCTCACGTATGAAAAATGTCTGGCGTTTTATTTTGCCAAAATACTGAGAGGCTGACTTGGCAGGCGCTCATATAACTTGCCCAAAGATATCTCGCCGCCTCTACTTCTTTGTCGGGAAAATGTACCCTTTCAGTGTTATGTTCATGAATTCAAATGTTTATGCTTTTGACTTTGTAAATCTTGAACTGGTATGGAGTAGAATGGTGTTGAAGTTTTAAATTTTCGTATGTCAGACTAAATAATGCTGCATACTTCACACAACAGGCCCCTAAGTAATTTGTGTTATGGAAACCACAAGCCTGATATACTTTTTCACTTCTGAACAAGTGGTTTTTTGATTCTGAACATTTTACTATTCCATCGGATGTATTTTTCCAGTCCGTGCCATTTTTGATCACGTTTCCATCAAACGTAAAACAAAAAATATTAAAAAATCTTGTTTTTTTTTTTACAGACAATTCCTATGGAGCTTCCGATTACCCGGCGAGGCGCAGAAAATCGACAGAATGATGGAATGCTTCGCGCAACGATACTGCCAACTGAACCCCGATATATTCACAAACGCTGACACGTGCTACGTACTCAGTTTTGCTATAATAATGCTCAATACATCACTACATAATCCGAGTGTGAAGGACAAACCTGCGCCTGAACAGTTTGTCGCTATGAACAGAGGGATCAACAATGGCGGGGATTTACCACAGGAATTGCTATTGGTGAGTTGGTGACAAATCACTGATGTGTTTCTGAATAATTCAGTTAAAATTATTTAATGGACCACATTGCCACTCTATAGGGTATGTGCTCGATGAGTACAGACCACGTATAAAAATACTAGACGTGCGTTTCATCACATAGTTCCTATGTCGTCATGTTGGCAGTAGTGCAAATAAGTGTATTAAATGGAATAAGTGGGGCCTCGTTACGTTTTTCTCTTTCACAAAAGTCCTTCACCTTCAACACCATCACTCTTTTACCAGATTTTAATGTTTAAGGCATGATTTTTCTCAAGAAATTCTAATAAAACCATCTTTCATTTTGTTATCAATAATACAAATTCTGTTTATTTTGGATCGTATGGATGAGTGTTATCTTATCAGTGGCAAAGATAACTTTTTTAAGATTTTTCTGACTCATTGTTGGAATTGAGAACTGGAATTCCCTGTCTGATAGTCTACTATGTATAAACACTAAAATGATAACTAAGGTTGTTTGAAAGGCCGGAGGTATTTGTGTCAAGATAGCACGACAAATTAAACATTTAATTTGCATTCAATAATATGTGCCGCATGCCTACGACTCCAATGCCAAACGTGTGCAAATATTACTTTTGCGATGTGTCAGCCGAAACATATCAATGACGTTAGACACACATTTTTAAGACCAACCCGCCTTCGAGAAATATATTAATTGTACATTGCCGTCAAAAATATATTTAGCGTTATTTGACAGTTTTCCTGTTATGTCTATCTTGCTGTCAATTTGTGACGTGGGTCGGGTAGGTTCAAAATAAAAATGATTACAGTGCCACAAACTTATCTGAGCCGGTGAGAGAGGCGCTGTTATCGCATTTGGTGTTGGCATAAAAATAAATTTTACAGTAAAGTTTGTTAGTTCCTCTTTTGGCCACCGGTCCAGATAAGTTTGTCGCACTGTACTTATTGTATTTGAAGAGGTAGGAGTCACTTATGTATACCTGCCTAGACGTTTAGGCTTTGTCCGATCGTCGTAAATCATTTTGGCACAAAAAGATTTTAATTTAATAGCAAGTTCTTCCAATTTGCGAATGGATAATGGTGGATATTTTATAATGGCTTTTTTTTAGGCCTTTGTCCAGCAGTGGGACACAAATGGCTGGTATGATAATATAATAATAAAATTGCGAATGGAAAGGTAGAAATATTTAGTCACCACAAATCTGCCTGTTAATCAGCTAAATATGTTTGCTCTATTTGGCATATAAACCAATGCTATGTATTGAGGAATTAAATCTCATGTATTTATTACCCCACCACACTTTTAAAATAATGTACGTTTTAATTACTGAAATATTTGTTCTAATAGGCGTGTGATTCTAGTGATTTCTGACTTTACCCTCCACTTATAGACAAACATACAAAATTAGCACTTAATACTAGCGATTAATATTTGCTTACTAATAAACGTGGTATATAAAGTTATTCCTCGGAATAAAATAGGAATAACCATCCATTTTGACAGTTTATATACTCAGGAATAACTTTATACCACGTTGATCAGTAAGGTCGATATAGTTCCTATTTTAATTGATATTTTGTTATTCCAGTCACTATACGAGTCAATAAAAACGGAGCCATTCAAGATACCAGAGGACGATGGTAACGATCTCATGCACACGTTCTTCAACCCAGACAAGGAGGGCTGGCTATGGAAGCAGGGTGGCAGGTAAAACTTTATATAGCACTAGCTGCGCTCCCGTGGTGTGACCCGCGGTCCCTCGGGATTTTTTCATTTTTTCGGGATAAAAGGTAGCCTATGTCCTTCCCTGGGATACAACCTGTAACTAAAAAAAAAAAAATCAGCCAAATTTCAGCTTAATCTGTTCAGCGGTTTGGGCGTGAAAGCGTAACAAACAGACAAACAGACAGACAGAGTTACTTTCACATTTATAATATTGGTATGGAATAGTATGGATTCAGCAAACGCAAATAAAATTTGGAACTTTTTTTAATCTAATCTTCGCGTAGTAAATACATTTTGAATAGACAAAATTCCAGTCATCATCTAGTAGTAGTAGTAGTAGTAGTAGTAGATCTTCATCTGTTTAAACATCAGTATGGATGGGTCGTAACAAGTTTTTTACCATTTATTTTTATTCTTATTGTGTGAAATAACAATAATCTTTATTGTTAAAAAAAATATTTTTAAATAAGTAGGTTGACATAAGTTTTTTAACTGAATGATCCATTTTTAAAAAACGTAAACAGGTTCACGACTGTATCCCCAAGGTGCTATTTTTAATATCCTTATCTTATTTTACAGATATAAGTCGTGGAAGAGACGGTGGTTTATACTCAATGACAACTGCCTGTACTACTTCGAATATACGACGGATAAGGAGCCCCGGGGAATCATTCCATTAGAAAATATATCTGTAAGTTAATTTTTATTACAATAGTCTTCTTCTTCTTCTTCCTGCCCTTATCCCACTTAAGTGGGGTCGGCACAACATGTTTCTCTCTTCCATTTCCCTCTATCACCCGTCATATCAGAACTCACTCCTTTCACAAACATATCCGCATTCACACAATCCATCTTTTCTTATTCTTTATATTATTCTTTATATTTTATTTTTTTATTACAATAGTACCACCAGATTTTCGATAGCCAATAATGTACTTTATTTTGTCCATGTTAAAGACTGTTCCTGTTATGGTTTATATATTTTGTGGCTTTCTATGGCACCAATATGTATTCACGTGTCGAATAAGCAAGGCTGTAGAGCCTTAAGGCCCTATTTCGTGCTATCCTGACAGTTAGTAGTCGGTCGTCCGTAGCCAAGCGTGCGTTCAGAAAGCACTGACAGCGTCCGTATCAAACTTTATACAAAAACTAGCAATACCTACTACCATATTGTCTGTGTTGAGCCATGTTGGTCGAATAGTGTTGTACCTTTACTTCCAATCCGAAGGTCGTGGGTTCGAAAACCCCAGCCGTGCATCAATGGATTTTTCGTTTCGTAAAATTTATATGCGCTATAACACGAGCTCTTAACGGTGAAGGAAAATATCGTGAGGAAACCCGCAGCTTAGTCAGCTCCACACGTATTGACGTCGTCTTTCCTGTGGGCCAGGCTGATTAAGCTGAGAGGTGCTGGGCAAGCCTATTCCATTGTCTTTCTCACTTTGTCTGTCAGTTCAGATAAATGTTGTTGCAGTATAACATAGTTGTTGCAGTAAAACATTAGAATGTTGTCATTTCCGCATTTATAATAATATTAGTACTTATGTTTTTGTTACACTATTGTTGAACTTGTTGATAAGAGACTGTTGATGCGAGTCATCGAAATATAACAAAGAACCACAATAATGGTAGCTAATTAGTAATTAATAAATAAAGTGCATGACTCATTTAAGTATTTCGTGATACTGATAAAGTAGTAGGAACGTTGCCTTAACAACGCAAATGTGGTTCATATATTTTGTTCTATTGAATTGTTATTCATTTTAAATATTACATTATAAAATAATTAAAACCAATTATTCAATAAAATATTCGGAAGTTATTTAGTAATTTATAGTCGTTGCGGAAATCGAATCAGATTAGCAGCCGTCCATCGCTTTTTCTGTGTACCAATAAACAACTAATCTAAAATTGCGCGGTCCCTCGGGTTTTTTTCATTTTTTCGGGATAAAAAGTAGCCTATGTCCTTCCCTGGGATACAACCTTTAACTAGGCCAAATTTCAGCTTAATCTGTTCATCGGTTTGGGCGTGAAAGCGTAACAGACAGACAGAGTTACTTTCACATTTGTAATATAAGTATGGAAGTATGGATAGTAAAACATCGTAAAACCTGATACTTATGAAAGAGAGTTCACAACAGGTAAACTGCACCAAACTGGTTCATAATTGGATAATGCTCCGTAATGCTAATAATACACTAATGCGATAACCCGCTCGGATGCGGCAAGGTTACACGACAACTACTATTTAGAAGTCGATGTTTCACTAGTATTCCGAAGAAAATAATTATAAGTGCGCCTCAGAGAGGCTTCTTTCGTACAATGAGTTATTCAGGACTAGTAACTGTTTACAACTTAACCGGTTTATACATATTAACCGCTATTTCTTTAAACATTCAGCATCCCATTACCGTTTCTCGAGGAATCTTAAGGTTTCAATGTTTTTCTTATATATTTTCTGATATCAACTGGTCGTTGGAAATGTAAACAAATAATAGTTATTAGGGCACCGTTTTTTTACACTGCTGCATTGTAATGTCCCATTTTCACTAAGTGTTATATTTCTGATGATATAATATCACATCACAACATAACGGTCAGTAGCCTGCTTGGAGTGCTTCCGTGCTTCTGAGGGCAAGTTAAATTGTCGGTCCCGGCTATTAAGTCGTTAAGCCATGTATGTCATGGCCGACGATAGCGACCTATAACTCCGTCACCAGATCAACCTACTTACTTATCTTCATTTTAGTCGCTACTACGAACTCAAAAACATTTTCTCCTTCCAGGTGCGTCCAGCCAGTGATAGACAGCGGCCGCATTGCCTAGAGTTATACGCTAGCGGCGGCGCTGATCTTATCAAAGCGTGCAAAACAGACTCCGAAGGAAAAGTCGTCGAAGGAAAACATACAGTTTATAGGTAAATATTTCAATTTGTTGCTTGGGTTTTTGAGAGAAAACACGCATTGAAATTCCCTGATAGTTGGTCAATATTGTCATTGTGGTTTAGAAAGCAAACGTGTCAGCCGATATGGCTGAACTTGTCTATCAATGTTCGTAAACTAGGTTAAACCAATAAGCATTGAAATGTGAACCGCAAAACAATGCGATACTAATTTTAACTGAAAACTAGCTGGGTAAAACTTTCCTAGCTCACTGCTAACATACGAGTATTTTGTAGTAGTTTTGTAATGTGATGTAGGTTCGATTCAGTACAAGTGTAAATTAGTAAATGATTGTTCTGTATCCGATAGTTTAATTTTAGAGTAGTATAATTTCACTCGTTTCATACAGGAATATGATAGTATTGTTTACAATAATAAATAAATAGTCATTTATTGATAAAGCTGTACATTTATGAGTCATATAGTTGAGTCTAGTTGACTGGCATAAACACATACCGTCGTATTACAAGAAAATGAACCGAGTTTAGAATATTAAGTCTAACTAAAAAAATCTTTAAATACTCGTACATAGAACGCTTTTTTGTGGTAACAGTTTTGTTTTGACATGGGTCAAAACAAAACAAAACAGTCAACATGGGGTTCAACTAAGGTTTAACGTCTACGAGCCGCCAAATATTTGGCGCTCGTAGCGTAGCTTGTTTAGTCGTTCTTGATAGATTGTCGAAGTTAAGCAACGTTCTAGGCGGTCCGTAAGTGGATGGGTGACCGTCAGTGGCATTTCATCGTGCTTCGTAGGCCACGTTAAATTGTCAGTCCCGGCTATTTAAGTCCTTAAGCCATGACGAAGGCCTTAAAGCGGCCTAACTCAGTCAACAGAACTGGCCACTGATTCATATGAACTTACTTCTCTTTCTAGAATGTCAGCAGCTACGGCGGAGGAGCGAGACGAATGGATCGAGTGTCTCCGTCGCTCAATCAGTCACAATCCCTTCTACGACATGCTCGCACAACGCAAGAAGAAGGCACAGCACAACGTTCACAACGCACACTAAAAGTAGTAACATCTAGAAAGTTCTAGAACAATCTAGAACTCGGAACTTGATTATGGCGTTGACTTGTGATACTCAACGCCAAGTGATAGATATGAGTCAATTTGAGTGAGTGGTAGTGTCAGCAGCCTTCGTCCAATTCGGCGGTAAGATGAAAGTGTAGGTTGATGCCACAGTGAATTAGCAGACCTTTGTAGTTACAAGTTGATTGTACTCAGTAGTATGATCTTCGCGATTTGCTTATGCGTTGGGAAGAGAGAATGATAGTGCTGTAGAACGTTTTCGACCAGCAGACCAATTGTCATTCCAATAAGGCTCAACCAATCACACAATACGAAAATGACAATCTAAGTCCAGGCTAGGTTTCAAATGTCAAAATGAAGTCGATATCGACTGCCAGTTGAGTAACACAATAAGGCCCCATCATTCTATCTCACTCTAAACGCATTATCAATTCGCTTTGCCGAGATAACATGTTGCTTCTGTTTATAAGACTACCAAAAGTGATGTTACGTGTCTTCAATAATGGTCCAATATTTTTAAGCTATTTATAGACGCCTTTGTCGGGCTAGGTGTCAATGTTTGCTGGATTTCTATATAAGCTGAATTTGAAGCCTGTAGATAGAAGAAACAATATTAAATGTAGTATATCGTCCACTGAATTGAATGACTGAATGAACGTTGATATTTTTTGTATAAGATTGGGTAATTTAGTATTTATTAAATAATAATAATAAATAAATATTGGACCATTTTTGATAGATTTTGGAAGTTGAAGTAGTTCTCAAATTATCTAAAAAAGTTTATAGTTTTGGTTAAAAGTTATCTAGTTTTCATTTTGCGCGAAGATGAGGCCACATTACCGGGAGTGCGTGACGGTGTTTTGTGCGTCTTTGTCTCTCTTATTTAAATTATATGGCTATCCTTGTCACACATTCGGGATGTGTCGTAGAAGTTTCCAGTAGTATATATTTGGCAATAAACACCATCATGTTAGTCGAAATCGTGAATGTATGAGTTGAGTACTGCCCCCTTATCATAGCGAAGTAACTTTTATCCACACTCTAATAAAAATGACAGTAATGACTACTGTCATTTTTATCTATTCTCCGGTACCTAGACAATCGCTATGATAAGGGGGTTGCAATATAGTTCATCATATCAATATCAATCGAGCTATAAAAACTTGATCGTCAGTTCTTTTCCATGTATGTTTGTATATAACGGAGGTAAGACTGAAACGATAATATTTTGTTTATGTTTTCGTCGGAATACTGAGCGTAAATCGGAAGACAGCTATTTTGTACACACAAAAAGATGACTTACACAGACTTAATAATGTTCAAACTGCCGTGGATACCAAAAGTTTTAACATTATAGCACTTGTGCTTATTTTTTTTACAAAAATACAAGAAATCGTGTCCTTCGATTTACGCTAGGCCTAATAAAGAACTAACAAGCTCCATTGGTTTTTTGTTCTTTATTATGTCTGTAGAATGTGAATGTTTCGCATTATTTTATCCAAATAATTTGCATCTTGTGTAGTATAATTTTTGTGTCATTGTCAAAGCTTTATTCTGGCTTGACAGTAAATGGTTATGCAACTGTATCAACATAAACAAGTTGATTGAAATGCTATCATGTTGATTCAGTTGCAACTTAAGGGGGTAGTTTGACAATATTTTGTCAAATTAAAATAGTTTTTTAGTATCGTATTCAAACGAAAGTATTACTTTAATGCAATGTAACATACAACTGAATGTAAATTTTTCCAGAATTGTATACATTTATAGTAATAGATATAAAATGTAGTTATAGCCAATGCTTATGGTATAAATGTCGAATGAATTAGATATAAAAGTTGAAGTTTCAGTGTTGTGTCGGGTTGATATTTCTTCGATCCATACCCCGAAACAAAAATGCGATTTCGAATAAACAAAACCAAATACCTAACTATACTTGGAAACATAGGCAGCGTAAATGGTAACCTAGCTCGCTTTGAATCACATTTTGCAGCTCCCCAAGAGTTGGCGTTAGTATCGAAGCGCTGTTCTTAAACGTTATTTGTTTTATATTTATCTTACACTATTATGTCCTTTTATTCTTGAAAAGGCACAGTTATTACAGTTACTTATTTTGAGAAATTATGATCATGAAAAGTTGTAAATAACATTCCTATTCCCTGAAATCTTAAAACTATATTTAATGTGGTTTTCAATATATTTTATCTTATGTTATTGGCACGGTTCTTCTGTAAATATATTTTACTTGTCATATGGTACCTTTCTTTCTACTTTTTTCATCTTCACTTCGTTTTGTTCGATTTGTAAACAATATCTGAGACTAATGGTACTTTAGCATAGAGGTATGGTTACGTTTTGTGGAATGGTGCCTAAAATTGATCTGTATTCTAGATTAGTATAGAATAGTACGCCAATAAATAGTAGGTATGCTGTAAATGCGCCTAAGAAATAATTTATCTCGATGGTAAAGTTTTATATGACAATGGATGTGCATAATAAAGGCGTTGTAAATACTTTTGTAAGAAAATGAATATACATTATCTTTATTTATCCACTGGTTTTATTTCTGTTTTGACTACAACGGAAAGGAGAATCTTTTAAAGCTTAAACTAGCTCTATTCCTTTAGGATGGTTTTTATAAACATATAATATAATATAACAATATTACAACAAAATAAAAAATCAAAACTTCTAAAGGTTAGCTTAGCGTCAAAATGATGAATCACCTATCGTATTTAAAGTTGAAAATGGTATATATTGTATATGAATTATTGATGTTGGAGTCGATCTATGGATATATTCATTGGCTAGATGTTATGATCACATGATAAAACTAGGATATAAATCAAAGTATGACCTCATCTATGATATTCAGATCTGCACGGAAACGTGATCAATAGAATTGCAAACACGCACGTAGATACAAAATATTATGTAGGCAACTCAAGTGAAGTTAGCAAAGTAAGAACATTATAAAGGCGTTGATAGATTTTTATAATCTTCTTTCCTGTTTTTTATATAATTCCACGGAAGTGTAAGTTCTTTGTGCCACGATCGCAAGGCTGAGAGGAGCTTAAATTATTCTGATCTAAGCAACGTTTGATACGAGCTGGTCAGACAGCGTAGGTAGGTAGCGAAAAAATGTTATGTCTATGATGAAAATATTAAACTTTTTACAAAGACAATTTTCACTTACTGCTCGAATTATAACTAGTTACATGAATAGTGTGAATTACGTTTACTCCAACGCTAGCATTTCGCTGAAGCGTGACTCCTTCCTTTTCCGATGTTGGTGAAACGCTAATATATTGCGTAAACCACCAGTGTTTTTACTTATAAATGTGTACCACATTGATGCAAGGTGAACTAATAGCACACGTTATGGTTTACCTAACACGATATAGGTAAAGTAGAGTCTTCGAAAGTAACAACTGCAGTTCTATTTTTGCGAATTGAAACGTACTTTGGTGGAATGGCCGAATGGGTAAGATATGGGTTAAGTAGGCATTCCTAGTCAGGATGCTACGCCGCGCCGTAGCAAACTCTACGAACTCAACAATGATCCCATTGGATAGTGATAAACTAGAGAACATTCTATTATGTAAGTACGTATACGTAACGTACTAAATAAATAAATAAATAATGCTGGACTTTTTCACACAGCATCATCTAGCCCCAAAGTAAGCAGAGCTTGTGTTATGGGTACTACATGACTGATATACTTTTTGTTTGTAAATACATACATATTATACAAAGAAACCGAGTCAAATATTTGTTGATCCTACAAATATTGGTCCCGCCGCGGGGATCGAACCCGCAACCTTTTGCGTGGCAGGCGGGCATTCGCCCACTGCGCCACAGAGGTCGTCAAATATCAATATTGAAAAAGATGGGGTAATGTTAATAGAAGTAGGTAAATAACTAACTAAATTTAATTTCAGTGGGTGTTATTTATATAGTATATACATATATTAGCACAAACATTATAATCGTTTTAGGTAGGTTATTTAAATAAGTAGGTACGTTTTTATGTTGAAAAGCAAACTGTACTTAGTAAGTAGGTTCAAGAAGGTTTATGTCTTATCTTTCCACTTTATGAATAGTACCTACCTAACCTATATTACCTACTTGATTGCAGAAAAACAACTGATCTTATAATTGCTAATTCAGTAGGTATAGTTAATAGGGGGCGTAGGTAGTAAAATCATGTATTTATTGTTATTCTTTGTAATTAAGTATTAAAATAACGATGTTTGCTTGTAACATAGAAACAATATAACAATAAGTAATTAATAGAGAGACGTAATGGCAAAATATGGCAATTAATCTTACAATGTTATTCTGAACTCGTTCGAGTTTCGTCGTTTGATTTCAGTGAACTCTTAAGAGTGTGCAGGAGCCGCCATTTTGTAAGCGGGACAGCGAGTGTGATTTGTTCAGCGAGTGAGAAGTACAGAACGATAGATACGCAACGTCATTTACAGCGCCAAAACACTTTTTACTTAATTACAAGTTAATTAAACAACCAATCGAAAAATAAAAAGACACAACAAACAAGAAATACTTATAGGTTTTTTGACAAGACAGGAACCCACTAAAAAAGTGCCTGAGATAAATAGCAAAATGTGTACATGTATTTTTCAAAAAAATATATTACCTAGAAAACTTTCACCAATCGTGTTTTTAAAACACGTAATCCAAGATAAAAGTTTGAAGTATCATTTCCCTAAATATGAAGGTGATTCTGAGATAAATAACTACAAAATTGCTTAAATGGCTCCTGCATACTCACCTAAGTACCTACATGCGAGCAGCTCACTAAATTAGTGCCTAAAACTTCTAATAAGTAAATCAAAGTCTTTTTGCAGGAACAGTTATCAATAACAACATGTTTACCTACCTACCTAGCATGAATAAATTGAATAATCACACACCCTCCTACGCAGTCAGTCAAAAGCAGTTCTTTAGCTGGTGTAAAAGCAAGCAATGTACCTACGACTTACTTATAACATCATCTTCCTGCCCCTTTCCGACATTATGTGGGGTCGGCACAACATGTGTTACAGAAACAAGTAAGTAATTAACAACTTACTTATAAATTCCTTGTAAATTCATTTACGCCATAATTATAGTCCTTTTCACATAGGAACGGTTCCGTTACAAGGCTCTTTTATGTTAATTTCTCAAATAGATAAAATCCTTTTTTATTGAAGTTGTTTATTTCAACATTTTTCATTGTTCTACTATGTGTCACGTTCCTACTTGAAAAATACCTACTATAGCAAGAATGTCACCTCATGCAGAACCGGTCTACCATCAGAACGTGCTAACGAGCCATGCCCAAGGCATGCCTAGGTGTACCTTACCTACCTTACCTTGGCCTATAAACCTCATGACGTGTGGTGCATCGTTTCATAAATAATAAACTGCGCACCGCACTCGGAAACGGAACATTTATCATTGTGTGAAATTCCTAGAAATGTTTATCTTGAAGGTACCTACCTACTTAATATTATAAAGTTATATTAAGTAATATATAAGTCGTATGTCAGCCTTAGAAACTAGCAGTATAGGTGCATTTACACGATGCTATTTTTCGTACGATTTGCTAAGCCACGCCCATATTGAACGTGCCGAGTGTGCCGACGAGGGTCGCGCTAACAATGACAAATCGCATACGATGAGCGCACGGCAATTTTTCACGTGTGTTTTCACGTGAAAAACTGCCGTACGATATCGTATAGGTTGAAATTGCATCGTGTAAATGCACCTTATCTAAAAAACGTAAACAGGTTCACAAATGAATTCCCAAGTAGGTACTTCCCTGCATATGCAATTATAATGTTTTAAAAGAATATCATCGATGCACATAAAATTAAATTTACCTTGTAAAGTTAGTTATACATCGACTGCAACCAGATTACCAGAAATATGGTTGAAAAATCTTGTGTAGGTACTTGTATTCTAATTGTTAGGTGAAGTAAGCATGTAGGTAAGTAAGCATTTATCGTTCATACCTACATGCATAATTGCAAGAATATGCAACTGTGCCAACAATGATACACTAAATAATTACCATGACAAAGTTGTCTGACAAGAACATAGTTTTTTGTACTAGTAGAAGCTTTGTTAGGTTGCAGTTTAGTTTAGGTACATACCTACCATTATGTAAATATACGTAGGTATTCCTATTTTATTATTAGGTATTTGTATAAGAATATTGTTATATTCAAAATAGTAGGCATTGAGATAAAAGACTCTCCATATATTAACCACAAATATAACAGAAAATAAACTAAGTAAGTACAAATGCTTTGTTAGTTTCATTTGTTGCACTTTGGATTTGTTTAGCTAATATTTTATGTTCCTTATCATAGTAAGTTCGTATGAGTCAGTGGCCAACTCTAGTGATGGAGTTTTTAGAAACGGGACCGACAATTTATCGTGCACGTAGTAGTACGCGTAGCACGGAAGCGCTCAATGAAAATGCCACTGGCGGTCACCCATTCACTTACAGACTGTTTCGAACGTTGCTTAACTTTCAACATCAAGAACGACTAAGCAATCACGACCACGAAGATGCGGCAATTTATAATATCTTTGTACCTACACAGCATGCATGTGTAACAGCAAAATATGGGCATAAGCTAAACAATTATAGACATGCAATTCCGAATATCGAGTAAGTACAATATTAGGGTTCTCTATATTGAACTTGGCCATATTTTGTTATTTTTAGAACTAAGATAATTTTTTGACATAGCATCTGCCTACGGCGGCGTAGCTCCGTAGAAGGAAGTTCCTATTTTATATGGTCAAAGGTGCAGCGAAATTGTAGCTATTGGTCTAACTAACTGATAAAAATTAGAGTTGAGTCTTGAAGAATTTATTTAGGAACTTAAAATATAAAGACTTTATATCGAAAAGGACAAACCAAGAATGCGTCTTTCGTTAGAATTCTAAAAATGTTAATATCCGTTCACATACACTCTACCTACCTATTTCTTACTTTATTAGTTTATTGAACGCTTCATGGCGCTCGAATAAAATTAATCCGCTTGTAAACTCTAGTTTTAGAGAACTGCCCAGATTGTATTGAATCCAGAATGATTTTGAATATTTTTGTTTAACCAGTTCAAATCGTAATCTGTGGTCTCTGCCTACCTTAGTTTATTGTTAGTTTTGCCGTAAAATTGAATTACCTAGTAAGCAGACTTTCCAGTTTTAAATGCAACCGCTTGTGTACGCACTTTACCGCCACAAAATTGTACTAAAATTTTAGCCGCGCGGTTAGCCGCGCCCGCGGTTCACCGTTAGTGCGTAAGGCGGCTAATAGGTACCTACTGATGAAGCATGCACAAATTCTTCTCGAAGTTATAAATCTCTGTATGCCATTTATTGCTACAAAACAATTATTTACAAGTACATAGAAAGAAACATGACAAAACATAGTAGCGTCTGTTCACCTCGACAATGGCCGTGGCTAACTTAGCAACGACAGCTACCGATTGATTCTATAAACCATGAAATGAAGGAAACTGATTGACGATGATTGTTGTTTATATTTCCGCAAAAACAAAGTAGAAGATTTCTTCAAAGAAGAACGAAGGTTGAGGGTACAAAGTAGGTACCTACTTAAGTACTATAAGTAATAGAAGTGAATTAGCAATCACAATAGAGTATGAAGGGTTTCTTTATTATACCTGAGTGTGACTTCTTCATAGTCAATTAAATGGGTGAGTTAGCTAGCATGTTTTTATGCGTTATTCAAATATAAGTACCTACCTTCCTACGTGTGTCATGTCAACACGGTGAATGAAGGTTTGAAGCTCATGTAGATGCGCACTATCCGAAAGGTGTTAAAAGTGTGTTTGTCCTACTAGATTAACATGTTAGGGTTTTATTGTATTGTAGTCCAATAAATCGGATTCGATTGTGATATACTTAGGTACTTAGGGAGGTTAGTGGGTGATATTATATGCAATTATTTCTTTCTTCGGCATGGCGTGCAAACATCGAGCGTGCGGCGAAGTAATTTTAGAAACTAGAATTTTATTGTGTTGAGAATGAATGCATTAAAAGAATAAGTATACCTGAAGTAGCAGAGTAAGTGATGGTTATACTCGTATTTACTATTTCAGGCGCTGCTGCATAATCCATAAAAATATTATGGCAAGGTATGGGTGTATAGTAAGGTTTATAAGTAGAGGTCCAGGTAAAATAATACTTTAGTGGTAAAGGGAAAAAATAGTTCCTACCTATGGATGACCGTGTATCCTATCCGTGACTGTCATTGACTCGGGAATTTTTCATATTCATCAATAGTTCGAAATTAATCTCGCAAGACGTAGACGGAATATTCGTCAGGACAAAAACAAGAGCTTTTGCGAAGAATTAAATCCGTTCAACCTCGACACGAATAACGGACTGAACATTGCGTGGAAGGTGAGAGAGTTTCTTTCTGTATATTATTAAAAGTACCTATAACATACATAACCAACATCATAGCTAATAAATACTAACTATTGTCTGTGCTAACACTAAACGGGCTACAATTTGTCTGATAATTAGCTAATGAATAGTACTTTTCTCTATGCTGATAATCTGATAATTAAATTGATTTGATTAAACCTCTATCTTACTTATCCAAAATGCTTAGAAGCGATAGATACCAAACATGATTAGCCGTGCGTTTTCATCAGCGCGATCTAGAAACGGCACATTTTTACTGGCGACATTTAGTTATGAAACGGTACATGCGCGCCGCGCTACTACGTTCAGCACCCAAGACCCCAATAGACACGATTCACTTCATGGGGTCGGGAATAGGTTTTTGTACACCATAAAGTACGTTATTACTTCTCATCTAATATATAAAAAATCTCTTAAATCTGCTAAAATAATAGGAGTGTAGGCAGAAAATTGGGACGTACTACTTACCTAAAATAAACTTCACAGGTTTTTCTGTTGTTAATTCATGTTTCATTCATTAGGGGAAGCCTTTGCCCTGCAGTGGGACTTCACGGGCTATTAATAATAAAATAATTCATGTTTGTTTTCGTACTGAAAGTAGAGTGGAAGTAAGCATGTTAGTACTGAAAGTAATTCTTCTTCTTTTTCTTTCGTGTTTCGTGTTAAACCATTTTTGCCCAGTATGAGACCACCCCAACTGCTTTCTCCCTGGCGTTGAGCAGAGCTGGGATTTCGCAGACAGTCGTCAAATACTTGTTTGTCCATATCCTTAACCAAGTCCTCTTGGGTGTAGGTTGTAGGGCACAGAGGACACGAGAGCAGGTGTTCCATGTCCTGAACGGGAGCCCCACAATCGCTCTGGATAAGTGCAGGGTCTCGGAAGCCCTACCTGTCTAGATTGAAAGTAATTAAAGTAACACAACTGTTTGGAATGGACACGCAACCTTACTTACATGTCTGTAAACATCAATAAATAAAGAAATTGATGTTTATTTTTTTTATTTCACAGCATTTGAAAGCATGATGGTGAAAGGGGTTATTTAATCATCATCATCGTCATCATCATCTTTAAAATTTCAAGTATTTTAAAAACGCCAAAAGGAAGGATTATGATTTTGTCAGTCTATGCATTAGATTTAAATAAAAAAAGTATAGCAGATGGAAACATGTTTCATCATCATCATTTTAGCATCATGACGTCCACAGCTGAGCATGCCTCTCCCATCGATTTCCAGAGCGATTAATCTTGTGCTGCAGCAGCCTTTACTAGATCATCTTCAAATAAAGTCCATACATTAGTAAGTACCTAACCTTAGTAAAAATGCTCTTTTCAATTAAGTTTAGCAATCGCGAACCATGGTTCAACGACCATGCATTTTGCAACGATTTCGTATATTTTACGATACCTATGATGTAACTCAAAGATACGCTAGAACGGAGTTTTCTGTTTACAAGTCAAGGTGACTGCAGGTGTAAGTACTTATTCATCTTCTGAGTTAGTTTTATGAATAAAAGTTAAATTATGAGATTTGAGTTTACCTGTTAGACTAAGTAGATAGGATTGTAGCAGGCAGGATTTTATTTTGTGTATTTAGGTAGGTAAATATAATATTACCTAATATTTGATTAAAAAAGGTATATTTTTATTAAAACGACAAGCACAAATTGATGTAGGTATTCAAGTCCTGGGGTGTAACTTACCCGGAACACAGGTATTTCATCACAACACTTTTATAGAAACTTTTACGTTGCTAAGTATAGACTGTAGGTAAACCATCGGTAAAATAATACATTACAGGTACCTACCATATTACGCCATTTTATATTATGTTCACTGAAGCATTTGATTATTTTCACATAACATCACTTGATAACAAAACGTCTAGAATATAATTATAATAGATTAGAAATCGCCTAAAGATACCTGAACCAAGTGTTCATAACAGTAAAAAATATACAATGAAAATGTAGCATTTTCTTTTATTGAAGAATAACACCTTGAAAATTGGCCAATGCAGTTGCATTAAGTTGGTAAGTAAGTACCTAATAACAATAATAACACAATCTAATCGAATGATTCATTCATAAACATCGATTTAAAAAGTAATTGTCTCAAATTACCAAAAGCATGAGAATGAGATAGGTAGTGGCTAACTCTGGCGACGGAGTTTTAAGGCCACCAAAAGACTCCCGTCATGGCTTAACAATTTTATAGCCAGGACCGACAAATTAACAGTAGTAGGTAATCCGAGGCATGGTGGACACAAATGTAAATAAACTAATAATAATAAATAATAAATAGACAAATAAATTAAGGTAGGTAAGTAAAATTGATTTATTGCAGGTGTTTTTCAATAAATTATAATTGACTTTTATTTCGTAAGGTCGAAGGGTGCTTACGAATAAAACATTTTTGAAAAAAAATAATTGAACCGACTTCACAGAACACAAACAGAAGAACCTTCTACACACTAAAATGAGAAAAATAAGAATATAATTTGAAGTCGGTGCCAACTATTCATTTACATCTAAGAAGTTCAAAAGAACATGGGTGCAAAATTGTATCCTGGTACGCTATCGCTCGATTTCTTTTTTTTATAGGCACCTAATCGTATTCACTTGGCACCGACTTCAAATTATATTCTTATTTTTCTCATTTTAGTGTGTAGAAGGTTCTTCTGTTTGTGTTCTGTGAAGTCGGTTCAATTTTTTTTTTTCAAAAATGTTTTATTTTTCACTTTTTAGTGTAAGTAAATAAATATTGTGTAAATAAAAGTGTATGTGTAAATAATATAGTAAGCTACGAGTACATTAAGACTTTGCTTATCGTAGCTTAAGTTGGAAAGGATAAGAGAAGTCATGGGCAGACCTACTAAAGGACACACCGGAGTTCAGCAAGGGGGAAAACTATCAATCCATAAGGAAAAGAAAATATTTTGGACTACCTCGGGTGTAATACCCTTTCAAACTATTTAATGTTTGACTCAGATTGTGAGTCAGGGTGTGTTGTGTAGTGAGAATGAGGTTTTTTGAATGTTACGGGAAAACTGTCAATCCCTCAGGAAAAAAAAATATATGGCGCCACCTTGAGAGTGTATCCTTTACACTTTCTAACAAAAAACAATTTTAGAAATCGGTCCACAATTTTCTTAAAGTTCAGTGATTGTTTTAGTTTTACGGGAAAACTATAAATCCCTCAGGAATACAAAATATATGGCGCCACCTTGAGAGTATTCCTCTTTCTAACAAAAAAAAAATTTTGGAAATCGGGCCACAATTTTCTTAAAGTTCAGTGATTGTTTTAGTTTTACGGGAAAACTATGAATCCCTCAGGAATAAAATTTATATGGGACCACAATGAGAGTATACCCTTTCAAACAAAAAAACAATTTTGTAAATCGGTCCACAACTGACGGAAATATCGGTGAACATACATAAAAAAAAAACATACATACAGCCGAACATATAACCTCCTCCTTTTTTTGAAGTCGGTTAAAAAATGGAGAAAGTGAATTGGATAATGTTATGTTGACCAAACTTTTGTACAAAGGTCAAACTTACTTCACAATGACTTGCGTGACTTACGCAAGTTCGCCTCTTCATTGTGACTTAAGTGCTAAATCACTTAAGACAACTTTTAAAGATTCATGCATCTCATACAAAAGACTTAAACGCGTACGCTACGATACGGTGAAACGTGGAAACATGAACAACAAATTCCCAATTTTCCGTTTTTTTACTGTTTTCGAGATAATCACTTTTTCACATTGTTTACAAAGTGAAAAATGAGTGTATAAAAAAATATATAATATTATGTATTTTTTATTCTAATTAAAACGCCGAAGCGTGAGTCAGATTCACATACGAATTTCTAATCCTTAGAGACTCCAATAACTCGTTGAGTGGCATGTTTCTTCAAGCATGTAAGTAGCAAGCTATACGGACGACCTAATGCAGTAAGGGTTTCGTTTTTCTTTTAGTGCACGGAACCCTAAAAATTCCTGCAGAAACGCAAACAGGTAAACAAGAAAAGCAAATTGTTGAAGAATTTCTTATTGTCTTCAGGGCTGAAGTGGACAATTATTGAGTCACGAGTGACTTGTTAGGTATTGTAGTTCATGTGACATTGAAGCTATAGCATTGATAATAAATAGCCTTACTTTTTCAAAGATTGCTCCGACTATTTTACACCAACGTCCATTATATTTTTTTGTAATAAGTATTAGATTTACTCCTTTCGGATTTTCGGATTAAGTACTTAACTCATATAAGAATATTAAGTATAATGGGATTTCTAGAATATTTTACATTTAAAATATGAGTAGGTACAGTTGTGGTTAGATAGATACTTATCATAAATGACAATAGAACAGTATGCACGAGTAAAAACAATGCAGACAAAATGATGCGATGCCATTGTATGAGTACCATTGTATTCTAGAGATAAACAACTACAAATAATCTTGTGTTCTATGAACAAAATCGTAATGATTACATTTCTGATACATTATTTTCTCTCTGATTCATTACCCATGGCAATTATAAGTAAGGCAATTATTAGAGTCTCTTTTGAGTTCCCCAAGTAATATAAAAATCTACGTTTATATGACCATAAATTTCGGATGCTGTTGAATGCAGCTTTGCTACTTTATGTTCCCAAAACCAAACGCGATCCAAACTTCTCATTCGAACATCGTTGTTACCCGTGTTGTGGCTATACACAGACAAAAGCAGCCTTTATAAAATGACGACCTGCCAGTCGCAGGCTATCCCCAAAACTACAAATAGAGTAGTGTAGTCTATCTGTAGTTTTGGGGCGATCGATCGATCGACAATAGATCGATAGTACAAGCTTTGCTTAGTTTGGGGCTAGATGATGCTATGTGAAAAATGTCCAGCATTATTTATTATTTATTTATTATCGGTCTGGTAGAAACTATCGATCGACGTCGACTAATCGATTCTACCATCGATTGACGATCGATTGATTGGTCTGGTAACACCCTAAATAAATGAATTTTGTCAGTTATCAAAAAATAAGTAGATAAACATAATCATATTTTAAAAATGAAGGGATTCATTATAATGCTATTGCTTCACCTGTATTTATTGCGTTAGAAAGTGACATATTTTACATTTCTGTCAATTTTTTTTTTGACGCATTATGATGACGCAGACAGAGCAGTAGCATTAGATGATCATAATATGAATCATAGACAGATAACAATGGATTGAGCACAACCTAATTCTGAAGACGCGTTTATTTACACTGATTTTAATTCCACACCACGACGCAATGATGTCATGTTTAAGGAACTGTACTTACCTGTTCCATTATTCATAGGCATAGGTATGTTTGGATTGAGACGCCATACAGTTTTGACAACAAAAACAATGGATTGTCAATCGTGCTGTAGGTACCTAGAGTTTGAGACAGACCCTGTATCAAAGTTTATTGAGGGAGCCTTTATAAAGTGATGAGACTAGTGAAAGTTGCATTGCGCTGTGAAAATCATGAAAAACAATATTGTTGTTTTTCTTCAAACAACTAGGTAAACAATTAACTTGTTCACTTCTTTACACTCACTTTGCTGTACAGTGTACGTATTTATTATGTATAATTTTTTGTATGTAGGTATATTTTGTCGCCTACTTACTTTCTACATATAAGTACATACCTATGTTTGTAACATAAGTTATATACTTACCTAAATTAAATAGGTAACTATTCCATCTAGTATTTTTATTTTATTTTTTATCTTTTTTGCGCCAATTCTTCCAGTTCTAGTGAGATGTTTCGCCCAGGACATCTACAAGAAAAAATATCAATACTTTCCTATGAAGTTTATTAATAATCCCATTTGGCCCACACGGATGACCTCAATAGTTCCCACTTATTTGCAACAAATAGGCTGTAAAATCGAGTTCATAGCTCTCGAACAGGTGTAAACAAAAGTATTTATCAGTCTTTCGATTAGCTTCGGATGAATTCGTCTCGATCGACTTACGAGATTACGCTCGTTGAAAGCGTGAGACTGTTCTTTCGGTTTTGATAGTTCTATGCATTCTTGTTTGATTTTTAATGATTTGTATGTATGGGAATTACACTTAAGTACCTTTTATTTTTCGAAATTACTTTTTTTTAAATGTTTAATATAGAATAGATAAAACTAGCGTCTTTCCTTTCCTATTAATTCATGGTTAATTATTTGAGTCTAATGTCTGTCTGTCTGTCATAATCATAGTTTTTTGACCGTACCTAATAGAAACTACAATTCCTCACTGAGTTTATATTTCTATAGTTGTTATAGACAACAGCAAATATATTACAAGAATCGGTGTTTCTTTCAACACATTTTTTACTCAACTATACAAAAAGTGTTCAAAACGTGCGGTGCAGCCGGATCCAGAACCCTTTATAAGGCAGTTCAGCTCGCACTTGGCCAGTTTTTTAAAGACGTAGCTTTGTGTACACGTGATTGTCAACCACACTTAGTTCACCAAGACAATGAACTATCTTATATGGAAGCTATAATAATAAAAATTATCATCTTTATAATGTTGTACTTAAGATTAGTAAGTATGAAGAGGAATAATCTTATTTTTTCATACTTTGTTATTATCGTTTCCTTTCCTTTAGTAAAAATAAGTTGATACTTTATTATTTAACCTATTTCTCACACCCAGTTAACTATCTTACAATATAATTGAATGATTAAACTAAACTTAAGCCTTTACATCTATATTAGATGATTTATACAGCGTCAGGAGACCGCCTATGCCTACACTTAACGGGACGCTGTAGTGCCTGGGACATTGTTTGAGATGGAATAGGCTTGCCCAGCACCTAAACCATCCTCTCAACTTAATCAGCCTGGCCCACAGGATAGACGACGTCAATACGTGTGGAGCTGACTAAGCTGCGGGTTTCCTCACGATGTTTTCCTTCACCGTTAAGCGCTCGTGTTATAGCGCATATAAATTTTACGATACGAAAAATCCATTGATGCACGGCTGGGATTTGAACCCACGACCTACAAATTGAACGAGGCACAACCCCATTCGACCAACATGGCTCTTTTTAAATAATTGAATGATTACTCACTATAATAATAGGTAAGAACCTACTATTACAGGTAGGCCTTACAATCTTAGTTTTCCATCGGTTCACCTGTAATTTCCTTCACCCGTCCATAACAGAGTTTATTAATCTAAAACGACGAATTGTTACATAAATAAAGAAATAGCTCGTTGACGTGGCTTGCGCGTCGAATATGAAGTGTAGTTTATTATTCTATTACGATCGGGGCTACCCGTAATAAAGCATTTTACAGCAAAGCTAAGCATACAGGACAAAAAGTTAACTAGCTAGAGTTATAAGCGTATATGGATACTATCTCGCCTCTCTTATTGATACAATCATTACTCTCCAGACAGTGGACTGGATAGTGATTATAAATGTGAAAGTAACTCTGTCTATCTGTCTGTCTGTCTGTTTGTTACGTTTTCACGCCCAAACCGCTGAACAGATTAAGCTGAAATTTGGCATAGTTAAAGGTTGTATCCCAGGGAAGGACATAGGCTACCTTTTATCCCGAAAAAATAAAAAATCTCGAGGGACCGCGGGTCACACCGCGGGAGCGCAGCTTGTATTTTACATAAAAATAAGTAAACAAATATAAAACAAACGATGCTATATAGTAACTTAATATAGAATTACTAATCCCAGTCATGCTTATGACATATTATGCTTTGATGAGGAAGTGCCTTGATAATGTTTCTATCTTCAATGTATGAACGATGGCCTACAAAATGCCACTAGGTAAAAACAATTTTCGCAATAAAATATAAAACCTATTGAAGTAACTAATTACAGAGGAAGGTGGACAAAAATCATCAGAGAGAAGGCGACCCTCAGCTTGAAGAAAGTTCATTGTACAACCCAAGTACAACCACTTTCATTAAAACATTGCACTTTCTACAAAGATCCTTTCTAATGTGCAAAAAAAACTGATTTGACAGTTCCGGATCAAAAACAAGTTCCTTTAATTTGACAGACGTCAAATTCACAAGGTTGTCTGATTAAGAAACTATACGTATTCTGTGTCGTATTAACGGTCATCGTTAAAATCGAAAGTAAGGCTCAATGCACATTGAATTGGCAGCGAGGCGACGATCAGTTTTAATAACAAGACATTATAAACCTTAAGTACAATGTTATAAGATGCGAGCAGTCTCGCGCTGTCGCGAGCTGACGCGCGTTGGCGCTGGCAGTCGCGAGCCGGCGGCGCCGGCGCCGCGGCGCGGGCGTTTATATATCTTATAACATTGTTCTTAAGGTTTACAATGTCTTGTTATTAAAACTGATCATCGCGTCGCTGCCAATTCAATGTGGATTGAACCTAATACTCGTAGAAGGTAGTACATGACAACGTACCTACCTATATACACACAGCTTAGGAGTCTCATCTATCAAATTCGTAAGCTTGATTACATTATAACATTAAAGTTTTACGCCTTTTTAACGATTAAGTAGGAACTTTAAAGTACCGATATTCGAGTTTTGGAGTCTAAATTATACGATACCAATCCAATCAATGATATTTCTATACGAGTATTTGGTCATGACATGTATTTATTCTACCATAAAATTAGCGTAAGAAATGATATTTTTTGATCAGTTTACCTACAATAGGAATTAATATAGTAAGTAGTTTTTAATATAAAAAATAATAAGTAATTATTAATCTATAGAAAAGAGTGCAAAAATGTTGAGTGTAGGTAAGCTATATGAATTGAAAATGAAGTAGAATTAATACTTCATTTTCATTCCTAGTTACCCAATACAACCAATATAATACTCCTCGTGACAAGAAATATGTAAATTGAGTGTTCACGCATCTTAACATCATCGACTAAAGCAAACTTTATCTACTGTAGCGGAAAAAGGTGCAGTAGGTCTAAGGATATAGTTCTCTAACTAGAATAGTGCTTTCTTCTGATCAGAACCTCTATATTGATGAGGATATGATACGTACGGATACGTAGCCTAGTCTTGGTACCAAAAGTTCACTCCTTTGAACAACTTTACGCTTTAGCAGCCATTGTCCTCATTATCTCAATGCAGCTCACCTTACTGCCATAACAAAGTTGACCTCACCTGTATTCGAGGCCGTAGAGATAATCTTCATTTTACTCTGTAGCTTTTTGTTACTCGTCTCTGCCTACGCATTAGCTATTGTTTCTTTATTTTCAATTGTACATCCTGTTTCTCGCAATTAAAGGATTCTTTACTTATTTAACAAAGCTTCTACACCGGCAACTAAGATGGTCTTTGAAGCCGACGATAAAAAAATGCGAGTTCACACTATTTAAGAATGCAAAAGTTTGTAAATAAGTGTGTTATGTGATGTGCCCATGTTTGTTACTCCGTCACGCTGAAACGGCTGAACAGATGATTTTTATTATATTTATTGTGAAGGTAGCTCATACCCTGAATTAATAGAGGCTACTTTTTTATCTACTATTATTTTAGGTTGCGGGTTCGATCCACGCCGCGGGACCAATGTTTGTATGATCTACAAATATTTGTCTCGGGTCTGGGTGTTTCTATGTATAATATGTATGTATTTACAAACAAAAAGTATATAAGTAGTGTATTAGTCATATAGTACACATAACACAAGCTCTGCTTACTTTGGGGCTAGATGATGCTGTGTGAAAAGTCCAGAATTATTTATTTACTAATTTTATCTCGACAAAGTGAAAATTCCTAAGGATCTGGTCCTAACAGTTTTTGAAAACATAGCAAAAAATATATCCACTAAAACAGGCGAACGTTTTCATTTATCGCGAAAATATAATCAAAGATCGCATAGGTTATAAAAGGTATGGTAAGTAGGTACCTCCGTTGCGATCAATCTTTTTTATACTCTCTGTATTCTGTGCTTTCAATATACCTAAAGATGCAATTTATTTAAATAATGGAAATACGCGTTTATGATTTTTCCATCAATATACATAACTAATGCATTGATGAGTATGACTTGCCTTCTATGGAATGTTAAATGTATTTGCAATGAATAGGTATTAGCATCGCAGTAAATACTTGAAGAATGCAATGAACATAAACCATATTGAAACCTATTGTTGTGTAGATATTGATACAATTACTGAGGCAAACGTAGATGAAGCAATTTAAAAACATATTTGGTCAAAAAAAAAACGATAAGTTGAATTTAAGTCATTATCAAGTCGGTTACACATTGAAACTCTTAAGTAAATTTTGAATTGGATGGGTTTTTGTAGGTACTGCTACTTTGGTGGTTACTTCAAGAATTATAAAACACTAGCTGCGCTCCCGCGGTGTGACCCGCGGTCCCTCGGGATTTTTCAGGATAAAAAGTAGCATATTATGTCCTTCCCTGGGATACAACCTTCATCCATGCCAACTTTCAGCTTAATTGTTTCATTGGTTTGGACGTAATAAGGTAACAAACAGACAGATAGACAGAGTTACTTTCACATTTATAATATTATAGTATGGATAGTATGGATTACTTCAAACTCCTAAATGACCTTAAATACTCTAGAAGGTGCAAAGTATTTACCACAACCTTGTTATCTATCACTTAACAGTATTAATAGTGTCAATACTATTTATCGCCTAGGAATGAATATAACATCCACTTGCAAATAAAAACAACAAATAAAGTTAAGTATTAAAACACGTTTATTCTCGAACCTCGCATCACGACCACATACAGGCATGCTTAGATTAATAGATATTTATTTTTACATTACTTTATAATCTAAATTTGCTCGTGTGAAACTTAGCTATACTCTACTTGAGCTTAAATTCATTTTATCATGTTCTAAATAAAATAAATATCGTGCAGATGCACCTTTATTTCATAGAATAAGCTGGAATGTATATTGTTGAGTGCAACCGCTTTGGCAATGCGTCCTCGACCTTTCGATTCGTACACACAACTTGACTCATCTTCACGACCCTGCATAAAAAGGTTTCGCGCTATACCTACACATTCCTACTAAGTTAAATTAACTTACGTCTAAATTATTATACAAAGCGATAACTACACGCGTATCACTGGAGTGACCATAAGATCACGGTAACTTTTAATTTTTGGTAACGTTACGCATTCGAGCGCTTATTAAACACCGTTTGGAGCCGAAGTATACCGCGGCTGGTCACGGGGACTAGGCGAGTAGCTGCGCAAGCGCAAGCATCACCAGTGACGCGCCTAGAGACGTCGGCGCGCCCGCTGCGCTCTGCTGGTTGCCGCCCTCCGCGACCGTCAAGTCCTCTCCAAACACGTAGCTCTTAGACCCGGTATGAGACTTCAAAATTCTATAGTTTACTTCATTCACTGACACCTGATTCTTCACAAAGTTAAATAGCCGATTGATCACTACGTACGTATTGCCTTTATCGTCGAAAGTGAATCGGTCGACCCACTGGATGTAGTTCGTGTCACGGGCGATCGTTCGCTGACCGATGTGGAAATCGAGCGTCGTGTTCCATTCTGCGATGGTTGAGTTGCCAATCAGACCGAAGAAAAGTATGCCCGTTGAGTCCATCTTCATGCCGTCGGTCTGCGAAGCTTTGGTTCCTAGGTCAATGACGTAGGGCCGCAGCGCTCCTTCGCCCATTCCAGCGAGCGATTCGTTTTGCAGAACTGATGCATTGATCCCGTAGAGATGGTAACTTGAGAGCGGGCAGTAGTAAACCTTCCTGTCAATCTTGTCTCCGTTCGCGCGGTACTGCGGGCCAAGCGCGATGCCGTCGATGTTCACCGGAAGGGTGACGGAGGTGCCGTTGATGCGGAAGAGAGTTGCCTCGGTCGCGGACGACATCGACTGCGCGTCACGAAGCTTCCACGATTTTTTATCACTGCGGCGGAAGACGATGATACCCGGATCTGTTGCACTGTTGTCCGTAATGTACGCGTAATCTCCATCCCGATTGTCCACCACGAGGTCGTTTAGGTACGTGGTGTTGGGGTTCACGGTATCTGCTGGAAGAGGAATGCGCTCCATTTCGTTCTTACCAGTCTTCAGGTCGATGATCACGATCGAAGGCGGGCACTTTGTGTTAGGTTTTTGGGTGAGAGTGCCCACTCTTCCATTGTCCAGAATCCACATGATGCCATTCTTGTCGATTTCCACGTTCTGGACAAACTGCAGCGCGCTGCAGTCTCCGACGTTGTTGTCGCTCCAACTAGGGAAGGGGCGCAGCTTGGGCGCCGTGTCGCTGCCCTGCATCGGGATGGTCGCCAGAGTCGCTGGCACCCCGTCCAGCATCCTCGGCATCGTCAGGAACAGGTTTTCGCCGTAAAAGTTTATTCCAGAGATTAGAACGTTTTGGGGGATGTATCGGCTCGTATTGAGGTAGGCCTCGCGGTCGACCGGGGAGGCCCATTCGAAGTCGATGGCGTTCCATTCGTAGATGACTCGGAACTGGTCGCGACGGGGTGCGGGGGCGCGTGGCGGGTTGGTTTCGTTCTGCGCGGCCGCGGCGGCGAGCACGGCGAGGAGGGCTAGGGGCAGCATGTCTTGCGCGGCGTGCGGCGCGGTCGGCGCTCACGAGGTGACTGATGGCGGAGCGCCGCGGCCGCTCGCGCCAGGACTCCGCGCGTGACCGCACAGCGACGTCATTGTCACTGCACAACAAGAAATGGACCCTGACTAATAAATGTCTCTAAATAGTTTACACTAACATTATCAACACGCGATCTTGCTTAACATAATGTCTTGCGATCTACGAGCGACAGTTTTGCATTTGCATATGTAAATCGCCATGGCAAGGGTGTCTCAAGGTCGCATCTCACCCTAACGTAGACGGAGGGCACAATGGGTTATCGTTAATTTGCCAAGGGGCGATTTGTGCGCTTTTAGGGAGAATAACTTGAAAAGGGTCAATGTTACAAAAGGTATTTCAAGCATGTGAAAATTTGATAAGGATTATATTTTTATAGTGTTAACCGCACACTTAGGGATATTTAAAGATTTTTAAATGTATCCCAAATGGGTGAACATTTTTGGGATACATTTAAAAATCTTTATGTGAAAATTTGGTCAAAAATATAAACAAATCTTTGAAAAAACTTCGAATTTATCCCAGTCCAAACAATGTTTATTTGTTTTTTATAATGGACGTGCGTAGGTGGTGCTACGAAAGTGCTACGATCTGCATAATGTGTATGTTTTATTCAGTTTGCGTGTAGCATGCATAAACTCGGGGTATTTTATGTGACTTGGTATGAACCTTGATAAAAATATAAATTTTAAATAAGTATCCTACTTATTTCTCAAATGGGTTTGTAGTACCTACCTCTTTTATTTTGAACTGCAATGAGATGTTAATAAAAACCTTGTTCGTATTGTTAATGTTTTACCTAATAGCAGAGTCTTCATTCCCACGCTTTTTTCCTCAATAAGAAGCAATGAAGAGTTTTTAAGTGACGCACTTAGACATTACAATTTTGATTTTAATTAGTCTAGCCGTTATGGCATGCACACCTTGCATCCTCACAAACTTTCACATTTAATAATATTAGTGTAGTACGTAGGTAGTTTATGTAGATCAATCATATTTGCGTTGCAATTTTGTATGGCATTTACATGAGATAGCCTAGGTTCAATTACGAGTATAATCGACTTGAAAAAAGTCAAAGTAATTCATGGACATAGCGTAATATAAAAAATCGCATAAATAAACAATGAATTTTATATAGATGTGTATTATTTTACTTGTATTGGTTTACGTTATAGTAGTAAATTAAATGTTTATCAATGATGTGGTAAATGAACACTGCTGATTCATAACATAAGTGATCTTTAGTTAGATGATTAATAAACCTATGGAAAGAGTGGGTAGACAACTGTTACATTACTCAACGGTAGGTACAGCAGTAGGATCCAAAGTTCTATGATGACTAATTTTGTAGAGACAACTAATAAGCAAATACTTATCTACTACATTATTGCTTACGGAAAAATATTTATATATCATTAAATATATTTTCCGGCGGGACATAAACACTTTGATGATCGTCCCGCCATGATAATCGAACACTCACTTTGCATCTCAGGCAAACACTCGTATAAAACTTAATGAGATAACAAAGTATTACAAGAAAAAATAAAAAAAAAAACAGTGGCACTCTAGGACTGCCGACAGAAGTAAGAACTTGATCAATTGGGCACAGGCCTAATTGATCAAGTTCCATTAGGCACAGGCCTAAATGTGTATTTTTTGAATTGTTAGGAAATATATTTTTTTAAAGCCACGGGATCAAAATTTGCCAATAATATTGCCATTCTTTTATTCAATTAATATGACTTCAATTGTCATTGGGATGACTATGATTATAGGTGTCGTAATGACTCGCAAGGCGAACCCAACGTTTTTTTACTCATCTCAAAACTGCCCAACGCGCCTAAAGAAGTTTTCACTTCAAAAACCCGACTGCAAATGGTACATAAATATTTTTGAAATGGTATTTTCACTACCTTTCATTTGATACCCATATTGCTATGGTAAGAAAAAAAATAAACGCCCACTTTTTGCGGGCGCTATTTTCGTTTGTATTAGCACACTATTAGTACCTAGTAGCAATGTCACTTCCACAATTCTGACGAACCAACACCCAATTCTGACGAATCTACACCAAACTGAACTAAGAACATTTTATTTTATAAACCTACATCAAATAATTTACATATTTTTATTGACCAAATAGCAATACGTATTTTTTTTATCAGATGAAGTCATTGTTTTCGTCTCCATTACTTACATATCTTGGACGTGCCCCGAAATACCCTTGGACTTCTTCAAATGATTTTCAGTTACTACATAAAAGAGTGTTTATCTTGCCTAAGGGATAGTCTTCCTCCTGTTTTTGACATAGACGAAACATAAAGTTTAACGATCGCGTCTTAGTTTTTGTTTATATCGGTTTGAATAACAGGAAGCGTCTCAAACGATTGGTCTTGGGAACCACCTGGCTTCACACGGTAGGTATGAGAAATTTTAAGATGACAACATATGAACAGCCTTGGAGCGTGCTATGGTCACTTACACAATAAGCATGCACCATCAGAGTTAGCCTGCTATGTTTTTTTATCATTTAGTATTTTTCCCTTAGCGTATGGGGAAATAATTGTACAGAAACACAAATACCTACACAAAAACATGACTTACATTGATTAGACGTCAATCAATTTTTCCGTAAAAATATATACACATCTACACCTGAGGCACAGGATACAAAGCCTGAGCCCCATGTGCTCGCACCAAATATTGACACTGTAAATATTTATTTACAGAAACTAAGCTACTACATATTTACATATATTTACAAAATACAACAGGATTAGTCAAGCTATCTAAGGATCGTTAGAAACGATCTATAGATAGCTCAACTGATCCAGGTCACTGTAAATTATATATGTACCTTACTTATATACCTACCTATGAGTGATGAAATGTGTGACAATAACTAAGAGCTGTACTAGCCTTCGAACATTCAATCTACGGCAGTAACCAAATAATATGAGCAATGTTTTACGAATAAAAGTGCCCAAAAAATTTACGAAGGGGCTCAGTATGGGGGCATATTAGTACGCTAAAATCAACACTAGATGTCGCCAGTAAAAATGTACCGTTTCTAGATCGCGCTGACGAAAACGCGCGGCTACGAATGACCTGCCTCGGTAAATCTATCAACGGTATCGCTTCTCGGCCTTTTGGCTAAGATCAAAGTGTAGTATCTGTTCTTTTCAGCTTAATATCTGAAAGTTCCCTCACTGAGGGACCAGTATATTAAACTGATTTTTGTAAAGCGACGGGATGTTCGGAGCTCGCTCCACTCCCGTCACGGGTCGGCCCGGCATTGCAGTGCCGCCGGGATCGGCCCACAGAATTTATCAGAAATACTACTAAAGCTTATAAACCATAATACAGCGTTAATATTGGAATAGGCTTTCTTTACTGTCAATAATGTGCCCTAGCTAAAAACACCTAATAAATAGTATTTTTCTGTCTCTATGATGTGCCCTTACAATTCAAAATCGTTATACCTACGAAGCGTTCAAAGCAAAGAAGACAATCACTGGTGCGCGTTGAAGTCTTTTGTATGGAGATTTTATAGATTGAAAACGCGACGATGTCTTTATTAAAAACAAGATTTTGATCTAATTAATATGTACCTAAAGATTTGTAAGACTATTCCAAAAACTAATTCATAGTCTTTGTAGTTCGATTAACACCAGAACATACAATAATTACCATGAACTCATGAACAGGATCACGACTGTATGTACACCTATCCACAATGCGCAGTGGATAATGCTCCCAGATAATAATGTATTATAGATTACTAGCTGCGTTCCCGCGGTATGACCCGCGGTCCCTCGGGATTTTTTCATTTTTTCGGGATAAAAAGTAGCCTATGTCCTTCCCTGGGATACAACCTTTAACTATGCCAAATTTCAGCTTAATTTGTTTAGCGGTTTGGGCGTGAAAGCGTAACAAACAGACAGACAGACAGACAGATAGACAGACAGACAGACAGAGTTACTTTCACATTTATAATATTAGTATGGATAGTATTTAAAGTGGTAGTTAGAGGCTCAAAAATATACACGACACAAAAATGTGAATAAAATACCAATGTTATATTACCAACAAAAACTTTGTAGCCATGACTGCCATGACTAACAAAGTAACAACCCCACGATAATGGAAAAGGTGTTTGCCATGTTATTTAGCAAAGAGGCTCAGTATGGGGACATATTAGTACACTGAAATTAACCTAGATGTCGCTAGTAAAATTGTACCGTTTCTAGATCGCGCTGACGAAAACGCGCGGCTACGAATGACCTGCCTCGGTAAATCTATTATAGGTATCGCTTCTCGGCCTTTTGGCTAAGATCAAAGTGTAGTATCTGTTCTTTTCAGCTTAATATCTGAAAGTTCCCTCACTGAGGGACCAGTATATTAAACTGATTTTTGTAAAGCGACGGGATGTTCGGAGCTCGCTCCACTCCCGTCACGGGTCGGCCCGGCATTGCAGTGCCGCCGGGATCGGCCCACAGAATTTACAAGAAACTCTACTAAAGCCTGAATATCATAATACAGCGTTTATTTTCGAATAGGTCTTTACTGTCCATCCTTTGAGTAAGGTATACGTGAGCCTGTTTATTAAATAATAATTAGCACCTAAACAGACTCACGGCGAGAAGTCTCAGAGAGAAGTTTCGCTGAGACTTTTCGCGAGAACAAGCAATTTATCCACATTCTCATTTTTCTCACTCGTGTTCTGGATCCTATCCGGTATGGACGACATTCAAACTGCAGCTGGTTTGGCTCTGTGTGCCATTGCATATTATAACTTTGTGAAAGTTGTAACTAAAAATAAAGTTAAGAAAAATAGAATAGCTAGACGATGGTGGGTAACGCAATTTTTTTTATTTTTTTTTCTACTCTCCGCCGCTCACTGATCGACACTGAGACAAAACGATAGAAGAAATCCTTTGAAGCGGCAAAATTTACCGACACCGATCGGAGAACAGGCGAGCGCGAGAACGAGAAGGCGAGAAACTCCTCACATTCACGCTTCTCGGGTGTTCTCGGGGTTTCTCGCCGTGAGTCTGGATGGGCTATAATAAATAGTATTTTTCTGTCTCTATGATGTGCCCTTACAATTCAAAATCGTTATACCTGCGAAGAGTTCAAAGCAAAGAAGACAATCACTGGTGCGCGTTGAAGTCTTTTGTATGGAGATTTTATAGATAGGAAACGCGACTATGTCTTTATTAAAAACAAGATTTTGATTTAATTAAATGTACCTAAGTGTTGGTCAAATGGGGTTGAACTTCGACTTTCAATCCGAAGGTCATGGGTTCGAATCCCGGCCGTGCATCAATGGATTTTTCCTTTTGTAAAATTTATATGCGCTTTAACACGAGGAAAACATCGTGAGGAAACCTGCAGCTTAGTCAGCTCCACACGTATTGACGTCGTCTTTCCTGTGGGCCAGGCTGATTAAGCTGAGAGGATGGTTTAGGTGCTGGGCAAGCCTATTCCATCTCAAACAATGTCCCAGGCACTGCAGCGTCCCGTTAAGTGTAGGCATAGGTTGCCTCCTGACGCTGTATAAATCATCTATTAAAGATGTAAAGGCCTAAGGTTTTTTTAAAGTGTTGTAAGACTATTCCAAAAACTAATTCATAGTCTCTGTAGTTAAACGATTAACACCAGAACATACAAATAATTACCATGAACTCATGAACAGGATCACGACTGTATGTAAACCTATCCACAATGCGCAGTGGATAATTCTCCCAGATAATATTGTATTATAGATTATAATATTTAAAGTGGTAGTTAGAGGCTCAAAAATATACACGACACAAAAATGTGAATAAAATACCAATGTTATATTACCAACAAAAACTTTGTAGCCATGACTGCCATGACTAACAAAGTAACAACCCCACGATAATGGAAAAGGTGTTTGCCATGTTATTTAGCAAAGAGGCTCAGTATGGGGACATATTAGTACACTGAAATCAACCTAGATGTCGCTAGTAAAATTGTACCGTTTCTAGATCGCGCTGACGAAAACGCGCGGCTACGAATGACCTGCCTCGGTAAATCTATCAACGGTATCGCTTCTCGGCCTTTTGGCTAAGATCAAAGTGTAGTATCTGTTCTTTTCAGCTTAATATCTGAAAGTTCCCTCACTGAGGGACCAGTATATTAAACTGATTTTTATAAAGCGACGGGATGTTCGGAGCTCGCTCCACTCCCGTCACGGGTCGGCCCGGCATTGCAGTGCCGCCGGGATCGGCCCACAGAATTTATAAGAAACTTACTCGAACTGTTTAATATTATTGTAGATATAATATAAGAATAACAAAACAAGCATGATAGTTGTTCCCCATCCCCAACAACAAGCATGGTAGTGTGCCTTGTGTCCCGATACCGAACAACAAATCTCAAAAATAATGTTAAATATCCCTTTTATAACAGTGTTTATGTTCGTAATCATGATAGTTTCAAAAACTAATTATATGTTATTTATAACATAATAGTTGAGTTTATTATGTTAAAAAATGATAACATGGTGTATATGATCTGGGCAGCACAAAATTGAGTAGTGTTCAATTTATTCCTATAATTAGTTGCAATGACAATATTATACATTAGACATTAAATAGAAATACATTTTTTTTGTGTCTCATAGAGCATAAAATACAATTAGGAACTATACTAGACACAAAAATGGACACCACTCAGCATGTGCTGCAGCAACTTAGTGCTGCAGCGCTGGTATTCTGTTATTACTGGGGTACGTACGAGTACGAGTAGTTATAAGTAGAACAAACTACTAATTTGAAATTCATCGCTGCACACAAGGAACTAGACCTTCCTCATACCGAGTTCTTATGACTTCATGTTATTTTATAGAATCTATTAATGACGTCATCTTGACGTCATAGATGTCCTTGCATTTCAGTTAGGATTTTAGTAATTGTAAAAAAAAAATATATATTACTAGTTAAAAAAGAGTTTTGATTGCAAGAAGCTGGATGTTGTTTTAAAATGGAAGTTTTAAAAGCACTTAATATTTTAGGAAATATTTATATAATATTAAAAGTTAATGATTTTTTTTCTATTTTAAAACACTGGACAGGGCACTATTGGATTCGGGCTTTATTTATTATTTAAAATGAAGCGTTTCTCTTTCTAATAAGGATATTGAATGCAGAAGCTAGTGTCATCTATCGGCGAGTAGCCGAATCACATTACGCTGAATGACTGCCATGCGTAAAATTATGTTTGGTAGAGCAGTAGTGTTTCTACCGCTTGCCTAATTGAGCAGTGTGGACTTTTTCTACTAGGTGGCGCTTATTTTTACATTCAATTTACGTTATTCCAGATATTCGTTTAAAAAGTAATAATTATTTTAGTGCTTTACTCGGCCATTGATGTTTTTTAATAAATCATTGTAAATAGACATGAATTTAATCGTTTTACTTGTGATGTAAATTATTATTTCGGCTCTTTTCTCACATCCCGTATGGTCTAGTGGCTAGGATACCTGGCTTTCACCCAGGAGGCTCGGGTTCGATTCCCGGTACGGGAATAACCTTTTTGTTTTTATTAAGCCTATTTTTGATGTTGGTTTGTTACTTGGTTTTTTGCTACCGTCAGCGAATTCAACGAAATCCATCCAAACTTTGTAGTAGCTATTTCATAAACAAACTACAGAACAAGGTGCCATTAAATCAATTTGTTTGCAGTTCAGAGATCATAATATTTACGCGAAGCTGTGTACCGAACTTGCCTACAGTGTGTTCAGCGTTATTCCTGTAACATTATAGGAAAATGTCTTTAATTTTTCAGAAGTCGTGCCCAATACCTACTGGCCTTTACCTTTCTTGTCAGCACAATGTAGGTCAAATTCTGGCAGTGGGACGACAGCTCTATTCAAGATATACAAACTACATCTGTGGCTACATATTCTATTAATGGCATCTATGGTGATTATCTGGTTAACTATAATGAATGTTGATGCTTAGGGGCTATGGGTTCATGGGTTCGGGGATTGGATTCATCAACGAAAGAAAATTTGTTTAGACAGACATCACGAGGAATCCAGCGATAGATGGCAACAGGCTTGCAACCTCATCCGTATGGAATGGTAACTTCTGTAGTGCGCATGCGTCACAGACGTGCTTCTGACTACATGGTATTTGGATGCTTTTGACTACCACAACATCTTCAAAGGATCTCGAGTTACTTGATCTGAGAGTGTATATTTTGCTACCGTTAAAACTGCATAGCAACCAGTTTTTGCTGTATGGCATAGCATTGCATTGGTACTTGATAGGCATTGAATAATACAGTACGCACAACCAATCTTTAGCTCCCGAAAGCATCTGTTTTGGGAATTAAGTTGTGTCACATTTGTGGGCAGAAGAAATATTATTACCTAAGTATGTTTATGTGTGCCAAATAAGTAATTAGAGCCAGAATGAAAGTAAGTTATCTAAAAGTGCGATTACAAATTTAAAAAGAGATTCGCTACTCTTTAAAATAAGTGTTGGTGTAGGAAGTAGTGATCATTAATATTATTAATTTATAGTTAATTGTGGTTTGGTCTGTGGTAACTGTAGTATGATTCATTGCACGTGTCATTTCACATACCTTTTATTCGACAGAGAAAAACGATTAAGTATTTTATATGTAAAACTTAGTTGAATATTGTAATCGATAATTTGTCAATCGATATTTTGCCCTAAGCCAATTTACCTAAGGTACTAGATTAAAAAATACTTAAAAATGGCACTTCTGTCAGCGCTTGTGCTAATTGAAATAGACAATAGTCCTCAATATCATGATTAAATTTTTAGGGGATTATTGTAGAAATTAGTAAAATAAGGTAAATTGGCGCTACCTGTTTTATTATGACTAAGCCTCTGGAACCGTTGAGCGTCATTAGGACCACGTTGGAAATTAAATAACAGTTCTACAACGAAATATTACGGGGTTTCCATCAACACCGGTTCAAATGTTTTTTTTACGTTCGCGAATATACAAATGTTAGGTTTCAGCTGCTCGCCGGCAGTCGCTTACCGAACATCGCACGGAACGCTTCGCGCAGATCGCGAGAAAAATAATTCCCGCCGCGAATTCAAACTCGTTCCAATTTCATAACAAACTTCTTTTCCAGCCATTTAAAAATGCCGAAAAAGAAATAGCACGTTCCAAATTTGAATAGTCTCCCATGTTCGGATTGCAAAGCAACATGTGCTAATTTTACGCGAAAATTGTGAACCGTGCTGACAATTTGTACCACATGTTTCAGAATTTCAGTGTTAAAAACTCAAACCTGTGATAATTGCTGTGAAATTATAACGTAACTAATAACTGTTATTTTTAATCCAGTGGACTGGTTTCGTGAAATTTGATTTCGCGAAACGTTTAAACAAATAATTCTTTATGATAGGTCCATATATGAAGGTGAGTTATTGTTTTAATTTAACTTTGAGTGACGTCAATGATAGCAGTATCGATAAGTACCTATAGTATAGATAGATATGCCAATGTTCGACTTAACATTACCATAATATGTTCAATGCTGTGTATTTTGTTAGTACATAGTACCTACATAACATAGACTGCTGCTTGTCAAATCGCACACGGAAAATCAAGGTTAACAAGACCGTCCCTTATTCAAAAAGTATGCTTGATAAGGTTACTAAATTTACGAACGTCTATACTTTAAATAAAATAAAATAAATAATGCTGGATATAGGAACCAGATAACTGATACTTAAATACTTTTTGTTTGTAAAAACATACACATTATACATGAACCACACCCGAGAGAAATATTTGCAGATTATACAAATATTTATCCCGCGGCGGACCCGCAACCTTCTGCGGGCCAAACGGGCTTTCAACCACTGCGCCACAGAGGTCTTTAACTAACAAACTATACATTACTAAAGATAATTTATAATGTTATTGTATGTTGATGAAACCAATGCACGCTATTACTGAAACTGCTTGACCCGTTAGATAATATACACGTGATTTATCCGACAACATCCATTATGATACAATCAATTCATTAAGAATATACACACAGCGAGCTACTTTGATACATTCTAAATTGGAATTGACTGTTGTTTTTCTGAAATCGGCCCAAAAAAGAATCCGTCCTCCATTATTTCGGTACTAGCTACTGCGCGCGGCTTCGCCCGGTACTAACATTTTGAATAGCCTATTGCTATTCCAGGTCACTATCTACGTCTATTCCAAGTTTCATCCCAATCGGTTCACTGGTTTAGGCGTGATTGAAACACAAACATACAAACATCCAAACATCTAAACAAACTCACAAACTTTCAGCTTTATTATATTAGTAAGATAGTGAGAAGTGAGATGATATAGTGAGATTTATTTTATTTATTTATTTATTTAAATAGGTGATGGAATAGTGTTTTTAAAGTGCATTTAAGTCTCTTGTTGTTGTAAGGACTCAATAATGCAGGACTAGGTCTGTTGGGTCCTCAATTCTTCAATAAAAGATACAAAGATAAATTATCTAATCCTAAAGGAAAATAAATTTGTTGCCACATGAAAATAAATTTTATTAATAAAAGGTTTTTTAATTATCTCAAAACACGTGACTTTGCTTTAAAATATTAGTATGGTAAATAATGAGGTTGATAAAATAACAAAATGATTACTTCGTTCAAAACAAAGGTTAATGTTTTTACACGTGTAGGTATGTACAATGTACATTACCTATATCATGTCGATTTTAATTATTGTTGCTTGTTACATTTAGGTAGGTATGCAACGTATAAAAATTAAATACGTACCCTGTTGTATTTAATTAAAATTTCAAATTAGCTATGGATTAATTATAAAAAAAATATATACTTTAGCTAAATGCAGTAATTTATAGTTATATATTCTCCTTTATTCCTGATTGTTATATTAAATTCGTATGGTTATTCAATTCAGTGTTATTTGGAATTTAATATAATAATGCAAATTCAAGATAAGTACCTAAATTAATATATTTCTATGAGCGCATGAACTCTTTAGAAGTTGTCGAGTATGTAGAGTTCTTTTAAAATAATCAAATAGATGAATTTGGGTAAATCAAAGACAAACCAAGATAACTGTTGTATTAAGGTTTATTATGTTGTGAGTTCTTTTATTACTTTTTTTGTAAGATATTCGTAAGTTACATAAAAAAATGACGTTTCATTATGTATAATATTATGTTTTTAGTATAATATGTATGTATTTACAAAAAAAAGTATATAAGTAGTTTATCAGTCATTCTAGTACCCATAACACAAGCTCTGCTTACTTTGGGGCTAGATGATGCTGTGTGAAATATTACTATTACGTTATTATTACTATTATGACGTCACCAAAATTTTCATTAAATTTACCAGACAGAGTCTAAAAATAAACATGTTTTAAATATTTTCTCAGAATGGAACACAAAAAACGTAGATACCGGTTCTTTTCTGAGTCACCAATACCCGATGGACCTCTGTTCTTTATAAACTGCTAAATAATCTGTGGTCAGACGGAAACCGTTGACTTCTCGCCACGGCAAATTTTTTTGCAACCGATTTAGGTTCATCAAACTGATTTAAACCTTGTTTCTTAGTCCACAAAGTTTAAAAAGATTCGTCGTTTAGTTGCAACTGTCATCAACACTACCTACTTTTGTAAAATTGGCAATCAAGTCGTGTGTATTGGCCGCTTTTACGAAGGAATAGTTGGAAACGGCATTTTGCTAAACATGAGCTCGAATGAATAATCTAGTTCTTCGATGTCTTTGCGAAATTCGTGTTACGCGTAGTCACGTTTTGTGACTCAGTCACTTCTAAAAAAGTATTTTATATCTACTCAGGTGCTACTTAATTAGTTAATTGAACTGCTTAAGCTAAAGTATTCTAGGCACTGGTGTTCTTCATTTACATGTATGACATTCCTAAAGAGTAACAACTATTTATTTATTTCATTGTTCCGACGAAAAAATCTTAGGCTCTTATTAATAAACGTGGTGTAAAGTTAAGCCGGGTGTAACTTAACAGTAACCATAAAATTTCTGCACGTTTTTAATAAGGGCCCTATAAGGGTCAATGGCTTAAACTGTCTGGAAAAGACCTAAAGGGTTACTATGACGATGCAGATGATAACTATTCCAGAAGCTTGGACAAACATGAATAGTGGAAAAAAATGTATAACTTCAAGTAGCTCTAATAAAAATCAATGTGGCGTACCATAGACCACCCATATAGAAACGTCCGCTGATAATTTGAATCACGCATTGAATATTTTATCTTCGGATGTTTGATCTGGGTAATCGCTGTTTTACGCAGCTATAACTCATGGAACAATGACTCAGGGTCGAAAATAAATCATCTTTACCAACAATCAAATCAGAGTAAATCGCTTGTTCAGATTTGATGTATTTATAACGTTTCTACAGCTGTTCGGACACGGACTTGTCTCAACTACCATATTCAGAAAACATTTAGAGAAATACAAAGATTTCTTGAAATAAAATGTATATTCTCGACTGCTAAAAATCCAGAATAAAGGATTATGAATTTAGCAGTTGGTACCTATATTGTATGATTGTATTTGTGTAAATTGAACTGTAGACGCTATGAATGATCGTCTCAGAAGCTGAGCTCGTCACCAGCCATATAAATCACGTCCTATTGAGAAAATAAGAAAAATCTAGAAGAAACAGTAATATTCTGTGTAATACAAGTGGTAATTAAAATAACAATAGATTGTTCAAGTGGTAGTTAGCGGTTAGTGCTAAATTATACACCTTTGACTTTGATGCTGATTGCGTTGATGACTTATCATACTTGTACCTTATGAGATATTGATGAGAATCAACTGAACAAACTATTCATTTACATCTAAGAAATTCAAAAGAACTTGGGTGCAAAATTGTATCCTGGTACGCTATCGCTCGATTTCTTTTTTTGATAGGTACCTAATCGTATTCACTTGTCACCGACTTCAAATTATATTCTTATTTTTTGGACTTCTTTCGCCATTTTTGAAGGAGCTTGTGGCTCTGATATTTTATTTACTTTTCTCGTGTTTTACTAGGTTTTATTATGTAATTTCGGTGGCATTTTACTAATGAAGCCTTGGATTACGTAACAGGAGATTTGGTAAATGGAATGGGGGAGTATTCAAGTAAATTTCTCATTTGACGAAAGATTTTCGTTGGAGTTTTGAAATAACAAGCCGCCATGTTTTTTCAAAACCAAATTGACGTGACATAATACATATTTGAGAGGTGAAGATACTTAACATTTGCAGAATATACTGTTAATACAGTTTACAGTTAGTTGCCATTAATAAAAAGATGAAGAGGAAGAAGGAATAAAGAGAAGAAGCCGGGGAGTGAAGTAAAACCAGAAGAAACCAAGAAGTGAAGTGATAGAGAAGATGAAGAAGACTGACCTAAGATGTTACCGATTGGGCGGTATAGTCGCTCAGCGACAAAGCCCTTTTCTTTTATGTTTAGATAAATAAATAAATAAATAAATAATAATTCTTATTTTTCTCTTTTTAGTGTGTAGAAGGTTCTTCTGTTTGTGTTCTGTGAAGTCGGTTCAATTTTTTTTTCAAAAATTTTTATTTTTCACTCTTTAGTGTAAGTATCTGCTTATCGTAGCTTAAGTAGGAAAGGATAAGAGAAGTCATGGGCAGACCTACTAAAGGACACACCGGAGTTCAGCAAGGGGGAAAACTATCAATCCATAAGGAAAAGAAAATATTTTGGACTACCTCGGGTGTAATACCCTTTCAAACTATTTAATGTTTCACTCAGATTGTGAGTCAGGGTGTGTTGTGTAGTGAGAATGAGGTTTTTTGAATGTTACGGGAAAACTGTCAATCCCTCAGGAAAAAAAAATATATGACGCCACCTTGAGAGTATACCTCTTTCTAACAAAAAAAATTTTGGAAATCGGGCCACAATTTTCTTAAAGTTCAGTGATTGTTTTAGTTTTACGGGAAAACTATTAATCCCTCAGGAATAAAATTTATATGGGACCACTATAAGAGTATACCCTTTCAAACAAAAAAAATTTTGGAAATCGGTCCACAACTGACGGAAATATCGGTGAACATACATAAAAAAAATATAAAAAAACATACATACAGCCGAACATATAACCTCCTCCTTTTTTTGAAGTCGGTTAATAAGGTAACAAAGAAAATAAGTTAACAGATGAATCATGCATCTACGCACATAATGATGCAGGCAAGATACAGGTAAATTCTTGTCCATCTAAGCAGTAAAATTACTCAAAGTAACATATCTGTATATAAATAATTAAATAAATAAATAATGCTGGACTTTCCACACAGCATCATCTAGCCCCAAAGTAAGCAGAGCTTGTGTTATGGGTGCTAGAATGACTGATAAACTACTTATATACTTTTTTCTACTTATGTACTTATTATAAATAGAAACACCCAGACCTGGGACAAATATCTGTAGATCATACAAACATTTGTCCCGCGGCGGAGATCGAACCCGCAACCTTCTCTCAAAACTCTGACATACCTACATACTGACTGAAATCAACTCACAAACCCTAGACTAGACTGTAAACTCTAACTGTGATTGGGTAAGTTTATTTTAAAGTATGAAGGTAAACTAAGGAAATAATTTCCAAAATTGTAGATATTTCTGAGAACATTTGGATTGTGTGACTACATTCTGAGAACATTAATACCTATTAGAAGTTTTAGGTATAAATCTAAATGATTTTGAATGGAAATGAATCAATATGAATCAAAAAGCCCGGCAATGAGTCCCACAATTTGGCAGTGCGTATGAAAAATATAGACTCAAAACGCTTTGTACGAACTCTGGGAAGGTCGACCAACAAGTGGCGTCTTTCCGAGAACCTGTTGGCCCGATAAAAGAACGGGGATGGAGGTACTAATTTATGGAGTTCTTGTGCATATTCTCCGAAATGCAGCGGATAAAAGACTGACAGACTCGCGACTGTACGGCGATGCTCAAGGCTTTGAAGCCTAGACTCAACCAGTGTCGATTTTCACCTATTATTCAACATTTCATTCAACAATTCACCTACTGTTGCAGAAAATTAGTCACAGGTTTCTCGTTATTTATTACGCATTAGCAATTATTAATAACAGATTGTGCTAAGGTAGTGCGGCGCCGGCAATCTAGATGTTTGTCGTTCCCTTTCAAATTCCTTGCAAGCATAGAATGTAATAGTAATAAATTATTGTATTTCATTATAATCTACTCGAGACTAATTAATAATAGGGTAGAAAATGCAAACAAATACTGGCAAATAATAAATACCTATACTAATTAATTTATATTTATGATCTATCTGCCTTCCCCTTTTTATGGGGTCGGCATAATTCCACTTCGACTCTACAGCCGGTCATATCATCAATAATTTTTTTTTTCAATTGCGGGAGATAATTTTTTAACACGACTTTTCTTATGTTTTTTTTTATTTTCACTTCTTATTTTTTGTACCTTATTGTATTAAACTTGTCACTATACATATCATCACTTGCTATTAGCAAAGTGCAGTTTAATAATTTTTGTCATCTCTGTCCCAAGTCAAATTTCAAAGGGCAATATTCAGCTGAGTTTGTTAAAAATATATTTCACTTACTTATTAAGAAATCACTAGCAACAAGTTAGCAACAGGTGCAATATGATGACCTCTGTCTCGGCAAAATTATGCGCCATCTAGTATTTCAAAGCTTACTAAAAATTTTTACTATTACCAAGCGCAAAAAAACTGCCTACGTGTAATTTGAAACCACGTTTGATGCATCAAGCAGGTTTAATGTCTGCACTCAGATAAATTTTACGTGTATAATCTTTAAAAAGATTTAACGGGTACCTGTTAGCGTCTTGAGTATGGACCAAAATAATATTTTTTGAATAACTTCAACGCTTCAAATACCTAAATTAGTTTTGAGAGGAATACTTTATTTAGTAGGTAATCATCTTGTAATTACAAATCCTGATTTCCCAACACAATGTGTAACAAAAAAAGAAATAGATATTTTGAACAAAGCGACAAAGACTGAAACGCCTGTACAATCATTGTGTCGTAAATAACTAAGCGACACATATGTCACATTGCACGGGTCAGATGTTTACGAACTTTTGTTCCTACTTATGATACAATGTCCTAAATTAAATGAGGTTTGTCTTCCGTGATTATTGTTGATGTTTTTAATACTTAACTTAAACTTTTTTATGAGATATGGAACATAAAAAATATTAGAGTAGAGTTAAACATTTTATACCCAAACTAAGAAGATTTGAACATTATAAAGATTTTTTTTTACCTAAGCTCTGTAAATAACCTTTAGTGCATATGATCTTTAACTTACGGATATTTCAATTTTTCTTAATTTGACGGTAAAGTAAAAAACTGCATAGTACTACTGGTCTGGGATAGTACCTACTTGTTATAGAGGAAAAAAATATACAGGTATATTTTTCACTTAGGTATGGGTACCAAAAAGGCAAAAGTACACAACTTTGCTTTTCGGATTTTATACATTGGTTTCAATGTATACCTACTGTGGTACCTACGATTAATGATCAGGGGCATTATGATGGGCTGATGATGGGGATTACAATGCCAAAAATCACGTGAATAATAAGAGTAATTTTGTATTCTTCCGTATTCATTTCCCACGTGTTCATGGTCGATGAGTAGGCGACTTTTAAAAATATCTCTAAAATAACGAAATAACGAGGGCCCAAAATAACCAACACCGTAGTTTTCTAACTTGTTGCCACCGTCTGTAACTATTATTTTTTATTAATAGAGTAGTCGGTAGAGTTTAGTCGGTGTCAAATATTTTTTTAAAATGGTTTGTCTATTATTTTGTTTATCATGCATATTCTAAAAACGCTTCCTCAGTTTTCGGGAGTAGTCTTTTTGTAAACAGTATATTACAGACGTAATTGTCTGTCACCGTTTTCTACAAAATCACATTTTAATGCCAATATGTATTATACAGGGTGTAAAAAGACAACTACCGAAAACTGAAGGGTTACAATCAGACCATGATTCTAAACTCATTTAGCGAAAAAAAGACGCAAAGGAAATTTTGACTTAGCTTAGTCATTTTATATTATTTTCAGTTATTGACTACTAGTATAATATAATAAGACCATACCTACCTAATTATTTCATTTTTAAAAGAAAAAAACGATTTAAACTCAAAATCCAGGCATTTACGTAAAAAATCGTGTCCAGTACCTACGCAAACAGTAATCTTCAAACGCTGTTTTCTCCGGATATAATGATTTTTTCGAAAAATCCCTTTGGATTTAGTTGTGTGTTGGGATGCTGTACCTACCCCTTTCGGCTTCGGTAGACGTCTTTTTACACCCTGTATAATAGTATGAGCCAACGCGATCAAACTAAAGGGGCCAAAAGATTCCGTTTTAAACAACAAAAACAAATTATGAGCTCTTAAAAAACAATCAAATGGTTTGTTTTGTTGGATTTTAATACGTAGAATATTGTAAGTACACTTTTTGTATTCAGTTATTGTAATAAAATTCTAACAACCTTCCTCTAAATGACATTGCTCGTAGGTAACTTTAATAACTCACAGTCCTTCTTGAAAATTCGTTAGGGTCAAGTCGCATCACAACTGCAACGCGATTCGACGCGCATTAAGGTTTGTGTGCTTTTGTGTGCGCTAACCCTTATTATATAAATAATGCTGGACATCACAATATTATCATGTAGCCCCAAGACAAGCAGAGGTTTTGTAATTAAAACTATGATAAACTACTTACCTGTATTTGTTTTTTTTAAATGGGAAAAAACACCCAGACCTCTCGATCTGATCAGTGACCTTTAAGTACCTTTTAATAATATAATATAATTTTAGAATACCTTTTAAGTAGGTAGTTATTTTTTTCTATCTAGTTAAAATAGTTTAATAGTCATCTCTTTTTCGTGTCAGTTATTTATAAACCAGGTCTCTCGTAAAGTCATTAACTTCTGACTCCTTTAGTCTTTATCAGCACGAAGTTTCAAGCTCGTAAAATGATTCATGACTCATAAACACTATTCTACTTAGAACTAATCATTGATCATCAACGTCATTGCTTCAAGTAGGTTAATGTTATTATAGTCTGATGCACAATCATTACCATCTTGATGAACAAACAATACAGAGGTTTGTTGGGGAATTTTACTATGGAGCCCGTACAACCTACTGGTCACCATATAATTTCAAAATTACCATTCGATTGTACTGATTTTTTTTAGCTGAAATTATTATCAACAAAATATATGCACGCTGTGGGAAACAAGGAATTTTTGTTTCGGAAAACAAAAATACCGAGACACTATAGACAAAATATGGGTGATTGACTCGCAATTTCTCATGAAATGATACTTGCCTCTCTCGACTTGAGCACGTTTTTATCAATTGTGTTAACTATGGAATAATTTGCTCACTCCTAAAGACCTCGTGAGTCTTTTCTACCAATTAAGCATACACAAACTTGTCAATTCCATTGTCATCACTCTTGATCACCGTTCATGATAGTTGGAATAATATTTCAATAGTTATAGTTGAACAAATATCTAAAACTGATATTGAGAGGACCTTACTTCTTTTAAAGATTATTTGCTAATATTGTTAAAAAGATTTTTCAAAAAATACTCTATTTTAAAGACAAAACAGGAGCACGACTGTACTCCCTAGAGTACTGTTAGTCCTCAGATTTTTTTAATCATTCAATAAACATTGAAGATATATATCTAAAGGGAGTAATCAAAGGATACGATTTTATTCCAGGATTATTCTGAACCAGGTTTATTTTGATGATTTTTTATGGAACTTGAGCTAAGTACATACTTTATCAGGCCACGAGATCAAAATCATGGTACTGGAGCGAATCAAATATTTTAAAATTATCTTTAAATTATTCTAGTTTTATCTATGGTATTCTAATATCAGCTGTGCAATCTGGATGTTACGTAGTAATGTTAATTACATCCTTGTGACTAGAACTAAACAATGTGAACGCATAGAATACACCTAGTGTGATGTGGCAACACAGTTGGTTTATTTGTATTCAAAACCTCTGGTGTGTGTAAAAACATAAAAAAATGTGATAAATATTTTGACTATTGAAGTACAAATAAAATTATTAAAGGAAAATGCCCGTATCCCATACCACGTTGCGTCACGAACATATTAAACCAATAGTATTTTATTGTTTTGGTCTATAATTTACTGATTAAAATAATCATTTTCTGAACCGCACTTTCTATTTCAAAAACGCGGGTGAATATTTTCAAAATGTTTATTGGTAAGGAAAAGATAAACAAAATCAAGAATTTTTAACGTTAATTGTCTTTGACGCAAGCTGGTACGGCTCCCCATACAAAAATGGGCATTGTCTTTTATAAATATTATGGGAACCCATAGGAAGGTTAGAGAACCATTACCTTACCCATTATGCTATATCAGAAAACCCCATAAAAGTCAAGGCTGTCCAGATGAGCGAGTCCTTATTAAATAATTAGAATAGGGACAGATAGCGTTGATATCTGCTTGAATATATCTGCATAATAACGTGGCACATTGTCTGTGTTTCCCACAGACCATAGAGTATTAATCAATTTAATCGTCCTCGTGATTGCCGATATGCTTTGCTACATCAATGATTGTAGCAGGATACTCGACACTATCTTTTTCTACGAACAAATAATACCTATCTTCTTATTACCAAGACAGAAGATTGATCACCGAAAGGAAAACTTCTTCACGGTAATTTTGGTCGCGAAGGAATAAGAGTGGAATCACCTTGTTTTTAAGATGATAAACTGGTCCTACTAAATATATTTTTTTACTTTGACGTTAGTCGCAAGTTATCTTTCCTATTGGAAATTCAAATCATCATTCAGTCATTAGATTTCATCTATTACAGACGGGTTCAGTGTCTTTAGTCAGATTTCTGAAGAACTGCATTGGTTAAAAGATAATTATACGGGTGTGCCAACAACGACCATATTTTGAGCAAATAAAAGACCTTGTCGATGTTGCTGGGATTGTCGAACAGACTAACGACATTAGCAAAGTACTAACCTATAGAATCCAGCAGCATCCTCCTTCCTTATTAAGGCTATCTGGAACTAAACAATAATAGGGTTGATCAATAATAAATGATTTTAAGACTGTTGAGAATAAAGTATAATAACGTGGTACTAGTAGAGAATTAAGAGGAAATTCATCGACAAATTGCTAAACTACGAGTATAATTGTCATCCCAAGATATCGATATTGCTTATTTTACTTACTTTGTTGATTTATTGAATCATAAAGTTGATATAAAATCTTACTCATTTGCATGCATTCCAAACTAAGTATTCGTCTATACACGTGGAACGTTTATCGGCGTAATAAATGTTACTAACTTCAATAATATTTTACGTGTTTGTAAAACACGAAGTAATGTAGCAAGTGTTTTGATATTATTCACACTAACAGTTGTATTTTATATAAACACGAATAAATAAAATGAAAAACAACTCTATGGGTTCTGACAATTTCAAATTAGTTATTCAGGGAATTTCTTTGAAATATCCACCATAATTGAGCCAGACAGTGCTAAAACAAAATTAGCCTACCGGGTTCACCGGCCCAGATATAATTTTCAGGAATACGGATTTCCAAGATGTCCACTTTTCCGGGCACCTAATCATTTTCTGATCTGGTGCAAGTCATGAATCAGCGTACTGGAGCATTGACCCAGTTTCGCTAAGCGCGGGACATTTGGCAGAGATATAGGTTTAAAATACAACAACCCACAGGTACAATGGATGAGAAAATCATCAGCAATCATAACATTATGAAGAGCATAAATGAAGGGAATTCAAACTTGAAAGAACGTTTCATTCACGCATATTTTGATGTCAAGAGTATTACACTAATATCATTATTACTTTATGTTGAATTAGGTTAGAATTACGATGAATTAGGATAGTTTTGTTAATGTAATTCATTCAAATGCTTGCTGGCATTTTTCCATTGAACAGTACCGCGTTAGATCAGCCGCGAGTATAGTGTTCCACTCCTATCGCTTTCCGGTGTCCCGATGCCACAGATATTCATTGTAAGCATCAAAATAAACGTCGGTCGCTAAGCGTCGCCGCCGGCGCCTGTTTAGGTTGATATCTTAGAAGAGATTATTGAGCGGTATTTTAAAAATTATTTTATATCTGCATTGAAACCAACTGAGTTATTTATAGTATATTAGAAAATGAGATATGGTCGGCGAATAATAATGACATGCAATGCCCTGTAAATATGTCTAAGGGTAAATACAATACTACCTATAATACTATTAAAGATTTCGTGTCATGTTCGTAGAATAGATGTCACCTCTTGTGTAAGTGTCTCCAAACATTGTGTTAGCCAAGAAAGAAGAAGAATTTTTATATCGATACATAGCCCTATTCGCTAAGTCCCGTGGAATTTTCCAGAACTTAGATATTATGACAATTTATCTTTCTCACTCTGAATTGACATCTTTCGTAACGTGGTTTCTTCAGAATATCAATAGCCAATACCTACTACTCGTACTTCAAGGATATCATTGTAGTTTGTCTCAATGAAAAACATGTCTTAAACAATATCCTACAGTACCTAGTATTTCATAAAATAACCATGAAATAAAACGTGAAAACTGGCACAAAGATAAAAAAAAAATTCAATTGCATTCCATCCTTATCACATAATGGCTAATAGAGAATTTTCGAGAGCTATTACGTAAAAGTTATTTTGCTTCGTGCTTCCGTTTTAAATTATTGATTTCAAAATTGCAAACTTTCGTGAAAATCAATACAACATCTAATTACAATTTGTAAAATGAGAAGGTCAAGCAATCGATAGTACATGAGGAGTACAACATTTAAATCATTTTCATTTAGCACAAAGTTAAATTACAGTGATTGAAGTCTTGAAGAGTTCTAACACCATTATTTTTATGACTGCACTTTGTGTTTGGAATGTAGCCTACTTTCACATCGATTATTTCGTAATATTACGACCATAAACCGCTGTAAAGAATATATAATCAAAACATAATCTGTAGTCGCCATTTTTTGCAACAACATTAAAGACAGGGTAAAATGTTTCTTACCAATTACTTAAGTAACTATTTGAAAACATCTAACGGTAGCCTTTCTCTTTAAACAATACACAACCAACTAAAGAATAGAAAGTGTGTACCTACCAGTGATATGCAAACTTGCATGCCTTCAGCAAGACATAAAATGAAACATTGCATGAAATTTTGGTAAAAGTTTACTTTCAAATAATCTCCATGTTACACTTTCAAATTCACTTTTTGTACAAATCAAAACGTAGAGCCAGTTGTTAAGTAACATTATGCAGATTTCTATTATTCACGTACTAGTCAACAACTCATCTAACCATCACCTTTCTATTGTTTCAGTGTCAACATTTCTACCCCAAACATTATGATTTACAAATGGATATTATGATTCGGGTGAAGTGCTGTCAAGAAACTAAAAACCCAAAGTGACGAAGTGCCCTGTCGGTGTCTGTTGTGCTACGTTCTAACCTTTAGCTGTGCTTCATGATGTCAGATAAAACGTGTTCGTCGGTGGGTCCGAGGAGCTTCGAGACCATCTCGGAGGAGGACCTCGCGTCGCCATGGGAGAAGTTACTAGGAGATGTTCAGACTGCTATACCAACTATTGTGAAAACCAACGCGTCGAGTACTACTATGTCCAAGAGCCAGGACGAGGTGTCTGCTCAAGGAGATATGGAGTCGGGGAAGTTGACGCGTTCGAAGAGCTTGAACCAGAGAAGAAATAGCAGTGGCCTCCTCGCCTCGATCCCAAGGCAGCTGAGGAACTCTTTGAGGGGCGTTCGGAGCGAGCCGTCCAGTGTCAAGGATATTCCAACGACAAGGAACGACAGCTCTTTCAACCTTTTCCTCAAGTGAGTATCAATTTTTTTATTGTTGTTGGTTTATCATCTCTTAATGTACGGGCAGTAATCAACGGAGACCCTGTTACATAAACTTCCGCGTGAACGAACGTCAATGAAATTAAAGATAGCATTCTATTTCAAGGTCAAGGTGACCTACCATTATGAGAGCAACTTTATAAGTGGGTATATGGCATTTTACAATTTATTAGGTCACGCGTGCCGCAGCACTTCACTGTGGAATCTGTATGGATCGGGTAGATTCTGAAGATAGAGGTCAAGTGCGAATGGCGCCTGCATGGCTTCGTCTGGTGGTTTATTACTTTTCCAATGAAATTGCCCTAATAGCCTTCGTAGTTTAGAGGGATTCCGTGATTACATGCATCTCAGTGATCTTGACTTTTATGTTTTATGATCGGACGTTCTTGAATTTTTTACTAACTGTTTTTTCCTCATAAAATAAGTTGTTTAGGTTTTTGTCAATGGCTTTTAAATTCCAGGTAATTTGACTCTCATATCGAACTCTACGACCTCTTTGATCGTGAAACACATTACAAAATAGGCGCTTTTGTCTATGAGCCCAATTGCTGCACACGTCACCGTCAATAAAACTAATGAGAATACAAAAATGGCTCTTCCGTTTATAAATTAACTTCACAATCTTTCGCGTATGCAAAAGTACGTAAAGGAAACGGACGTCCTTAGAGCATGGTGTCGATTTCACAGGAAACTCGGAGCTAGACAGACAATGCATTGTGCTTAGAATCCGTTCAGGGTCACACAATAAACCAATCGTTAAATACTTTTTAATCATCCTGAATTATAAAATAGTGAGCATGTCAAAAATACTGTTTGTCATTATCGCTAGAGTCCGTAATGTTACAACATTTTTTTTTATTCTTCACGCTAAGATGCATGAGCAGTTTGGAAATTGATTGGGTTCATATCAGGATTTCCTTTTTTATGAAAAATAACCTGACGAAACACACAGACATGACGAAAATACGCTAAAATTGTCAATAGAAATAAACAAGTTGCATGATATGATGCCGCCTAATTGTGACTTTGTCATCAAAATTAATAAAAGTCTATCAATTTAACTGCGGGTTGTTACCCGCAGACCCGTGGACCACAGTTTATAGGCCATCGCAGCTTTAAATACTTACATTTCACAGCATCATCTAGCTTCAAAGTAAGCAGCGCCTGTGTTTCAGGAGAATATTATGAAAGAGGTGTATCAGGACACCTGCGCATTTAGAAAAAGATTGATTTAACTTCCGATGACGTTTATCAAGAGATCTTCAATGCGATTCTTAAATATTTGCATATTTTGTGTAATGTCTGGGAATCCCAATTTTTTTGTCTCTCCGACAAATATTACCAACCACAAGTTTACTTTATAAAGAGGATTTAAACATTTACACAACTCGAATAAACCTGTGCTAAAAATGTTCTCTACCTACTAAATGAATTGTATAAAATTAATTTGTCATCTGATGTCAGTTTGTCATTAATTCTGATCCACTGATCAAATTCACTAAGGGATTTGTTTCCACTGTAATCAAAACCATTGATAAGTTTTGTTTCCACTTTGAGTTCCACTCTGATCCGTCATGGCTGGCAGTTCTGTTTTTTTTTAAACAGGACAGAATGTATTGATAAGGAAACCTTTGATGTTATTTTAACTAATTATGATTTCGGGTCATGAACATGCTATCGGGTGGTTACCATAATACTATGCTATGTTGCAAGTTTTAAAATTATAAATTATCTAACATAATTATTTTGACCCACTGCTCGTCAAATCTCTTATGGGAATAAATATAAAATACAGCAAAAACATACAAACAATTTTTAACTGAAACGTAAACTAAGCACAACAATGTATTTTTTTGTTTCTTTTTTTGTCGACTATTTCTATCTCATAAGTTTAAAGGAAAATTTGTTTTGTCCTCTTGAAAACTTGACCCTCTTGCGTTATCTTCCTCATCAAAACTTCAATCTCGATGATACTTGTTTGACAGTGATTTTTGTTTTGAGCTAGGATACCAATGATGTTTTGTCAGTGACAGTCACGTGATCCAAGCTCGAATTTTAAACTTCGATACTATGAACATAACGTATCTATAGTTTATTTAATATCATTGTGAGATATCAAGTTTTTTTTATCAGATTAATTGCGTTGCGTTCGCATTTAGAGATTTGAAAAAAAGACCAACTTGTTTCATTTCCTCGAATAAATTTTCAATTTTGCCTTAAACAAATTCGTTTCTTATTTTCTTAATCCTAGTTTATCTTCATAAATAGCATGACAAATACCGTCTACATAGTGCGCTTCTCGCTAAGTTGGTATAGATGCTACTTTCTCTTGAGATGCTGAAACAACAGCGTCCGCTCTCCTTGATTGTATGAGCTCCTGGTACTTTTTGCATCAGTTTGCTGCAATTTTGATGCATTGATATCAAAAATACATTTTACTCAAAAGTGATAGATAAGCATAATGGATGTCATGTCTCTAGATAATGTAATTTGTAATAAAGATAATTCATTCTCAAGTCTATTTTTAAAGGTTAAAAATTGTTGTGTTGTTAACGTGATAAATTTGACGCAAGTACGACTACGAATATGTCTCTCTGTGTATGCGTCTCCGATACCGTGATAAAAAACCTTCTTTGACAGACGGAGGCTGTCTGTGGGAGGACGGGGGGTCTCAATTTCACTTTGGATGCGGAACATACCCTTTGCTTTTCGACAAGTAAACTAGTTTAATATTTTAAGTCGAAATTGACGAAGCGAAATTTATAAATTTTAATGTGGGTGCCAGTATTTACTGATATTTTTCCCCTGGGCGTGCCGTATCATGAACCGTGTACAGCATAGGTATTGTGAATTGCTGTTCAGGACATCACGTTTAGCAAGTGAATGGCCTCGCGATGTTCTTGGTACACTCGTGTGCTGAATCGGGGGACTATATTAGCAGACAATTGGAACGTGAAATATTTTTTGTTCCCATGAAATATTTCACCTAGTGTATATTCTTCATGTTTTAAAAGGATCAATTACGAAATTCTCTAAAAATATAATATATATCTATGATAAAAACTCTGAGGTCAAGAAACGCCTATAAATCGCTAATGACCGATTATTATAGGACAAAAAATGACCAGTCGTTATCTTAAATTACTTCATAGAATTCTAAAAATAAAGACAGACCACTTAAATAACAGAGATACTATGCGCACCTTTGTTACCTAATTAAAACTGGAGAGCGAGCACTTTATTTTATAGAAATACTGTAATTGTTAACTGTTATTAACAAATGAAAAATCCAAATCTTAGTTAACACGATCGATCAATAAACTCACACTAAGCACATTGTCTGTATGTATGTCTGTGAGTAACCGGTGCGCAAGAGTCAATGTTTGTGTTGAAGTATGTTTCCTGGCATGCCTTATCGCTCTCAGCCTTATCATGACCTGGATCCGTCTAGATCTACGAGTAATAGCTATTGCTTCAGGTTTACTAATTTACAGTACCTACTACAGTCAAAAAACTCGAACACATCAACTTATATTTGGTAAGGATTTTGCGATTAACAAGGTACGGTCAGCAAAGACAGTGGTCTACTTTTGGCAACAGTTTCTGTGAAATCTAACTATTGCTAAGGTTTACTTTTCTAACCGTCATTATAGTAAAATAAATCTTGTTGTTTCATGACGTTCAAATGAACCTCAACCGTAGGGTGGTAGACCAAATTTTTTGCTGAGTGTACAGTCCGCGTCACCAATCCGTAATCCCCCTAACGAAGCAGTTTGTACGACAAGGGGGTTACCAGTTGGTGACGCTGACCATACATATGAAACCATACATAGAAATTATCAGCAACTATTAAAATGTTTTTTCTTTCATTAGATTATATCGCTTGGAGTAAAATTAAAGTAAATCAAAAATAAAAAGGCTCACGACTGCACTGTGAACTGGACATTCCAAGTAAAAAAGATTGCAAAACTGTACAGACTCTTAAGAATATTGTGATCATTTTCCAAAAAATACTACAAAAGACACGTGCTTTACCAGACGGCGTCTTGTACCCATTTGAATAAACAATGATAATGACGTCATTGTTAGCACCTAGATGACTTAGTAAATGATCTAATGCCATGATTTTGCTAACATTTTAAATGTATTTTTGACGTATAGCTTGACAGTCTCTTTTAATCATCTTAAACAACCATTAAAATATGTAGTAGCTTAGTTTCTGTAAATATATTGTATAACTTACTTAAAAAAAAAAAAAACATTAAAAATAAAAATAAACTATTCACGAGATATGTAAATTGATTGATTTTTTTTGTAAATATGAGAAATCGAAATCATTCCAATGTGTGTCGTCGGTTTTACATTGAATTATGAAACTAGGATACGGCAATTCCTAACATGCAAGAAAAAGGCAAAATTCCCCGAAGAAAGCAAAACAATATACCACAACGTTACAGTACTCGTGCTATGATTCATAAAAATAAAAAAAAATAACCCAAGTACTACCGACCGTGAATCACTTGCTGCAAAAACTTTATTGTAATTTACTTTATACATATGTACCTCATGTTACTCACTGAATCAAGATTAAATTAAATAAACTAATATAAAGATTCAAAATTTTAATTGAAAATAGAATTAAATGACAATTCAATTCTTGACTTCAATTATTAAGTATTACCCCAGACTATATAGTATTACAAAGATGTAAGTAAAATATTTGAATAACAAAAGGTTCGTAACTGCATAAGAACTTGAGTAAACTGTGAAAACATGAACTCATCTTCGTTATAAATGAAAATACTTTTTTGAATTTTACCTTTTTAACGTATGTACTTAGTCGAAAATTCACTTCTCTCTATCAGCAGTCATCTCCATTTCTCCAGTACACACACACCTTTCATATTCTTGTGATATTTGATATTTGCTTAGTTTGGGGCTAGATGATGCTGTGTGAAATGTCCAGCATTATTTATTTATTTATTTCACAAAACCCCAATTTTTTTTTTCTACTAGAACTAAACAAGAGAGTAAAATATTTGTAAACTACTATACATGCTAGCATAAAATACTCTTTCTAGGATTAGCTGCAGTAAGAAAATAATTGTTACAATAAGACTAAATTATAATTATCACGCTAATATTTTAACGTAGCATCAAGAGTAAAACACAATCTGTTTTTGTTTCTGTATTGTATCGAATAATTGAGTCATGGCCACATGCCCACATTGAATTCTATAGATATAATGTAACTAAACAGCTACGCGAATTAGTATGAATTTGTACTAGTAGCTGTTTTTATAGGACCTTGGACTGTACCTAAAATGTAACACAGAAGTGCTAGTAACTCTATAGGTTTTAGTAAATACAGCCACAGGTAGAGCTCTACACATTATTGGACACATTATTGGACACTTTACTACCTACCTATAATTTGAATCACATTACTATGTGAATTAAGATAGCTCTACCTAATGTGTTTATCGGTAGAGCTCTCTAAATTATTTTACTTTACTATACTTTTACGTTAACAGAAAATCAAGCAATTCCCAGTAGATTTTTAAATAATCGAACTGAGTTATCTGGCTTCTTCTTATTTTCTAAAAATCTCGTTTTTCAATCGTTGCAATAGACGAGCTGGCATTCACACGTGATCAAAGAAATGTTATACTATGCACGTGACATAATATACTCATAGATTACGGCTATATGCGATGTTTTCATTCAACTAGAGTTCATTCAAGACGGCCTAGTTTCAAGGCAAATATGTCAGTCCAAAAGCGTTCTAGCTATAATCTCTGTATTCAATGGATTAGGAAATTATCAACGACCTCTCGTGGTCATCAGTCCATCAAGCAATAATGAGACTCACGTCGCTTTAAATTACTGATTGAACTGCTTCCAAAATAATGAATTCATAGAAATTATGATGAATATTACTCTGATAGAATGTAATATTCACTGGGCCATAATTAGAAAACGTAAAAAAAGTAAACAGGTTTGCTATTTTTTCAGAGACAGACAGCATCGACCAACTTTTGATTAATGTACCTATAAATTAGTGTGAGGATGTTGTTACTAACCAACTAATTGATTTCGAGAAAGGTCAAATGAGTTTTTGGGTATAATTGACGACCTGTTCTTTAAGGGCTTTGTTGCTGTAATTTGATGTAAGAAAACCCACCGTTTTTAATGAATTCATGGAAATGTAAATTATTTTAAGGGTCTAACACATACCTATTTATTGTTAACAACTTAGGTAGGTACTTACTTGGTAAGGAAAAGAATGTAACAAAAAATCTCAAACTCGTTGCTGGAAACAAACTGTTGTAAAATTGCAGGTATATTCTCGACGCAAATATATTTTGGATCGCTTCCCGAGAAACCATTGAGCCGCCCAAAAAATAACACATCACGGGACTGTTGATAGAATTAACGTTTCCTTGTCAATCTGTCATCGGAACGAATGCACTAAAAATGAGTGCAGTCAACCTAAGTCCTAGGTCACTGTAGAAAGTTTTACAGAGTATACATATACACACACACTGTTACATTTTTATAATTGTTCTTGCGTTACCATACTATGATACTAATTTCATGTTATACTATTTAATCAAACGCTGTATTTTGTAGTAAAAGATCCGGTCAGGTAAGTAAATATCCAAATAGACGTATTAAAAAATGTGCAACGAACTTTTGAAAGATGGGGTTGATAGGGGAAAATAGAATAGAATAAATACTATCTTGTCTGAAATTCAATTATCCCACTCATATAATAAAGCTGAAAGTTTTTGAGTTTGTTTAGATGTTTGGATGTTTTTATGTTTTGTGAGGATCAGGCTCAAACGACGAAACAGTTTAAAATGAAATTTGGTAAGAATAAAGGTAACTCCAGAATAGCATTTAGGCTACTTTTTATCCCGTAAAACCCTCTTCCTGAAAAATATGTAAAAGGACTACGGGAATATTGCATTAAAAACTTTAGCAATACTCTGTTTGACACAAAGAGCACTGCTCTAAGGTTGCCATGACAACCAATAACTTTTAATTCAGTATTTTCATGGGTTGGATTGGAACAAGGTAGTTCTATCTCTAAAGTTTGTATGACGAAATAATGCGCAGACGAAGTCGCGCCCGGGTCCACTAGTTAAAGATATACCTACCTATATGCAAATTCAAATTCCAATTCGAATACTACACATAGTGACATCTACCATTGAGTAGCGAAACTATTCCCGGTTATGTAGCTGATTTCAGTATACATACCTACACATATCACTACAAGTATAGGTAGGTACATAGCTATTTCCGGCACCTGTGACACAAACCGAGTTGGCAACAGCACCGTTCCCTATTTCACTAAGGATAAAGATCTAATGTCAAATCTTCGTCATTGGTTAAATCTGAACGAAGATTTTATGAGAATATGAAAATAATAAAGCTGTCGTGCTCAGTCTCAAAATTTTCCGTTAAATCCTTTAGTCTTGATTGTATTGACATTTTAATAGACTGGCTGTCGTGGCTTGTCTGCTGGCTATTGATGCATAAACTACAGCAAATAAAGAGTATTTTGAACCAAGTTTAGTTTTCTGTTACTATTCACTAGAATAGTAGTAGTAATTGAAATATTCTACATTTCAATTCAAGGTTTACTTATAAATGTACAAACAACTATGGAAATAATGAACAACGAAAAATGGGCCAACATTTTAACAACCTAACCTAACGAGTGGCGATGCCGTGGACGGCCAAGGAAGCGCTCTAGAGTCGACCTCGATTCCTTTGATAGTGGGTGGTGGAACCAATCAAAGGAGAAAGGTGGTAGAAAAGAATTGGGGGAGACCTTTGCACAGCAGTGGGACAGTAATGGTTGGAAAATAATGTAAACGATTCAAATCATTTAGTTTAGCTCAATTTTGTACTGGAGGTGATTTTGGTTAGGTTCCAGTACAAAATACTTTTCTTCGTATCGCACATCTTGGATTCTGGTTCCTAGGCAATGTGTAATTCCAAGAAGGTACTGCGTACCTCCAGCACTTCATTACGATAATAGAATTAGAGATACCTATACTGTTTACGTATTTACATATTGTAGCCAAAGACGACACCTGTTTCTCATAAGCGTCCACGACACCAGAGGGTGACCTGATGATTGGGATATTGAACTTTGAATTCGTTGTACAAACACTTGTTCTCACATTATAATTATTAGAAACGTGCCTATTACTTTACTTTGGAACTGAGACTTTTAACTCAATAGCCAAATATAACATAATATTATTCATCTTTACATCGATATACAATGAATTTAACACGTTCAATGCTCAGAACGCATATAGTATTATAGTATGCTTCCCTTCCCTCTCTTGGAGTTCACCCAGTGAGTTTTAAAGTAAATAAAATAGGCATCTTCAAATGAATGCGAGGTTATTTACCTACACTGAACACATGGCGTGTATAAATGTTATCAAGCTTTTTTCTATAATAGAGATTTGACAATAATTATGTGCGTTGGACTGGACACTCGTGCGCATGAGCAAGGCAATCAACAGTATTGGCCGAAACATTGCCATTTCAATCCGAATGTGTAGTATGATGCACGTGTGGCGTTTACACCCAAATATTTTTTTGGCAAGACAAAACGATCCAACTATTTCTACGTTGTTATACGTATATTCGAGATCATTGGTCACGTATAATGCAATTTTATATGGGCTTTTTCTAGCAGCTCATAACGATTGGTATCCGTGTATAATCAATAATCATAAACACGTTTTGAAGTCACGTTGGTAAACTTAGTAATCGGATAAGGTAGCATGCATAATTAAATACTTAGGTATTGTTTCTTTTATTTTTTATTTAAATATAATTAAAAAAATGCATAACATTCTTTAGATAATTTAGAAACAAACACAATCCATATTGATTAGAACTGCTATTATATTATTATTTACACAATGACCAAACAGTTATAATCAAATTATGAATAAGTAAGTACCTATAGGTATTGGTTCGATACAAAAAATAAGTTGGGTTAATTTACAATGTTTCTTACTGAGGAAAATCCTTAAACCTTTTTAAACTCATTTCGAGTCTACTAGATCCTTATTTCTAGATTTACACAAAAAACTTCGGCTTAGAAGCAATAAACTTCACGTGGTAAAAAAAACTAAAATCCATAAAATCTAGGATGACCCGGCTAGAAAACTTTTATTGTGCGGTGTCTATTTCATTTGGTTTTCAAATGTGTGTTGATCTAATGAATTATTATTCGAGGTCACGATTGCTCACACTAGTCATTTGCAAATCAATCGAAGGAGTCTCGTTTTTCTTTTAATTTTGGAATATTTGGTCAATTCTTCTACTACTACACAGCAGTATGCAGATATTTTTTTTTAAAGAACAGCCCTTCAAAACAACTGAACTGAATAAAAAATTTATTGACAGCTATTACTATTTACCTAACAAATAATTTGAACAATATTGATCAAGGATAATACCTGCTTGACTCCATCACCATTGACCTTCCAAGTAAGCTAATGCTAGGAAACACCATGCCGAATTCATTAATGTTTTTCACCGTAGAGAAGGTATAAAAGTACTAATACATTTTATTTTTCTCATATAGCACTTGTAACAAACGATATAACATTGATATATCAATCAAATCATAGACTTCAGCGTCAAGAAAATCCTATCGTCTATGAATCAAATACTCAATACTGATGGCTGAGAAATATTCTTCAATCGTCTGTTCCAAGACGTATGTATAATTTAATTTATTTGAGCTCCAGCGTTTTGATTATGTTGTCTGGAAAACGCTGTCATAATATTTATATAACCGCCTAAGTGTATATCGAGCTTCTACCTAGTTAGCTGTTACGTGTATCATGTGGTCCACAGAAGAGATTTTTATTCGTAAAATAGATTAGACATACGACGCGACGATCCGGCGCCGCAAGCTACTTTGGCACAAGTCAGCGTACTGTTTGCGAGAAACGAGCATCTTCGCATTTGTTTCATTAAATAATCTCAGTCTTGGACCAATTCCCTCCACACTCGCCAGGGAAGGTGAAAAACGGTCTCAAAACGTCGTCACTTCAACCATCAGAATACTTCCGTCAAAATGAGTTTTGGGACAAAGAATAGATTCGTGGTATTCATATTTGATATCAAAGAAGTGTTCAGTGAGTCACTAATTAATGTGCTCTCAAAAGATAGAGAGACGATTATGTAAAGTGCAGTCTTATTTTCCTATTCATCCGTACAGTATTTCAATGTGATAAAGTGATAATCCTTAGTTTTAAAGTATATGCGTTGGAGCGCTATTTTTGTATCGTATTCAAGGTTTGATGAGTCTGTAAAAGTGTTTATTGACGTTGACGAAAGACAGTATTTATATTGAATTGCGTGCTAAATAATGTCGGGGCTTAAAAAATGTATCAGCCAAGTATCTATGTTGATGACTGGAAAGCCAATAAATTCATCAGAAGCAGCTTGGGCCGAAGAATTACAGAAGTAAGTTATTCTTCATTGTGTGAAGTTTCCAAAGTCCATTCAAAGAATATACTCTAACATTTCATTACAATCTTGACTCTCTGTAAAGTAAAAGCTATATCAAAAGAATAAGATAATTTATCTTGATTATGACTAAAATATATTTCTATCATTGGTACATAATCCATGCTCAGAAATACTGTTATTTCCAGTAAAGTAAATCTGCAATCACTATCGAAGATAGCAGCCAGTTCAAATATTTGGCAACAGTTAGTAATTATGTGCGCTAATGGCCTCTTGTATTTCTTAGAATATACATACTTTTGTAAGAAAATTAACTTTTCATCACCATTGTTTGTTGTCATTTTCCCCCACACAATAATCATAGTCCAAGTTTCCTACGCTCATTGTCGTAAAAAAGTAAGCGTATTGCCGTATTCAGCCGTCGTAACAGAGTTGGCAACACATAACTGTATTTTTTTTGGCAGTTGATGGAATTTTTTGGAATTCCAAACAGCTACAACCCCACCACACCTAGTTTTAATTCTTACACCACATGCTTTATTAACTTGCTTGGCACTGCATAATTTGTCCCCAAAATACCAGTAGTGTCCACAATATCTCCTGAAAATGTTTCTGGCACTAGTTGTACAAAGTTTGCAAGAAATTAGTGTCCTCTATTCCAGAATCTTCGCGTGAGCTGTCAATTTGAATAAGCTTGTTTCTTTCAACTGAGTTCCTAGCGATGTGACGTCATCCAACTGTAGGTGTATTTCATAATTTTGCTTTCTTCATGCAAATTAATTTTTCTATATAAAAACTTTGGTTAGCATCTAAAATACATTTTCTTTTCATAGAAATTCAATAGCTGGTATTATGAATCTAAGTGATATGACTTGTAAGACTATTGCAACATTTGATCAGTAACGGAAGACTACCCATTCTCACAAGTTTATCGACATGACATCATTGGCAAAAAAAAACAATGACTTAGGTAGGTTCCGTCTGGTATGATAAAAAAGTGGCAAACCAAATGTACATAACTTTGCAGTTGTATCAACACTCTTCATCCTTTTTCCTGATATCTTCACCCTGACTCACGTATACTTATAATCATTTTATTTCGGTAGGTCGCCTCCTCTCGCTCTTGCTTTTTCTGTCCTGTGGGTCCCTTTTACAAACTATAATAGAATAAAGATCTTTGCAATGCTTTATGCAACAATATATTAGAGATTCTTTTAGCGTACTGTGCCACCCTAAAGGGGCTTGGCATGGAACTTAGGAAATAGTTTCTAAACGGTTGTTGCGTTAAACTGTAATTGAATTAAGCACAAACATAAACTTTAATTGCTCGCACCACACGATTGTCATGTTCTGTGGTTGAACGTGGAAATCAATTGGTAGGCACAGTAGAGCACAATTATAAGGCTAGATATCTGGCGTTCTCCTTGTAAAATTACGTTGTTGTTTATTATAGGTATTTGATCAACATAGCCATAAAGCCTAGCAATCAATCTTCATGGCCGCCGATAAACGTTTTTGTATTGTACTGATCTTAAAGGTTCTGCGAAGATAGAAAATTATTCATAAAATAATTGTTTGTTTGAACTAGTTAACCATTAACCATTAAAATAATTATAACTTGGAGGTTTTGCATAATGGCTCGTTAAACGATTTATAATAGTTGAATTGATAAGCAGTTATGATTTATCAAATTGTGTTTGTTTAGTATTATCCCAGATAAAATATGCTACATATATACTATGCTACATAGTAGTATTATGCATAAAGGAAATTTTAATTTAAAACTTGATATGCAAGCTTAGTTATTATTGTAGGTACATTTTAGTATCATTAATACAACGGTTTTACATTATTTTTAAATGGTGAAGGAGTTTTCAATGTGCATCAATCTCTTTTTTTTTACAATATACAAAAATAGGGTACCATCCAGATCAACAGCCGAAAACGCAAGCTTATATTTTTAACACGCTTTTATTAGCCTGGTTTTTAAATAATAATGTTTTTCATACGTTTTAATCTTACTTGCTTATTTACTTATACTCGTTCATGTTTGAATGTAAAAAGTCTATTCTATTTCTATTCAACAGACTATTTTTTTTTTTTATAAATAAATAAAAAATAATTTAAATTTCAAATTAGATTCGAAAGAATGCCAAATTTTTGTTATGACCTTATCGTTTGGGTGTGAAGTTTACGATTTCCAAGTATTTGTTTTGCTCTTAAATAATGCTATCGCAAAATTCTGAATCAATATATTTAATTTTTATCAAGTTTGATAAACGTGATTTATTAAGCGTGTTTATCATACAAAATATCGAACTTAATTTGTAAAAGCTTATTCGCTCTAAGTTACACTTATATTCCTTAATTTAAACCGGAAAAATATACCTGCACATAAATTGAACGGAACTGCAATGATCAATGAAGGGTAATAACATAACTGAAGGAAAAATCTAGGAACTTGGTGATATCAATTGTACTTTGCGATGCTCTTTTATTGTTGGATGTCTATCGTTTTCAATTATCGTGAATTTTTCATTGTTTATTATTTTTAATTAAAATGGCTTATATGTATTTTAGAGAGACTGGGGGAGACCTTTGCCCAAGGTTAATTAAAAAAAAATGGCTTTAATTTTCATTATCTGGTTTCGTCGATTCCAATCCATTTGGCATCCAGCATTGCTTGGGACAGGTTTTTATGGAGATAGTTATTTTATTTAGTTTATTTATTTTTTTGTAGTTTTTTTAGGTATTTATCTTGATCAGGCAGAGGCATCAGCATCAGGCAGAGGGAGGTCAAATGCTGACCTATTTAATTAAAAAAAAAAAAAAAAAAAAAAAAAAAAATCAGTCCATCTTACTGGTGATTGGCCTCGCGATTTTTAACTTTGAACTATACCTACAATAATCAGGTACTTAGTTTCAAATTTCTCCATCGAATTATGTCTCTTTTTAACCGACTTCAAAAAAAGGAGGAGGTTATATGTTCGGCTGTATGTATGTTTTTTTTTTTATGTATGTTCATCGATATTTCCGTCAGTTGTGGACCGATTTCCAAAATTTTTTTTTGTTTGAAAGGGTATACTCTTATAGTGGTCCCATATAAATTTTATTCCTGAGGGATTAATAGTTTTCCCGTAAAACTTAAACAATCACTGAACTTTAAGAAAATTGTGGCCCGATTTCCAAAATTTTTTTTTTGTTAGAAAGAGGTATACTCTCAAGGTGGCGCCATATATTTTTTTTTCCTGAGGGATTGACAGTTTTCCCGTAACATTCAAAAAACCTCATTCTCACTACACAACACACCCTGACTCACAATCTGAGTCAAACATTAAATAGTTTGAAAGGGTATTACACCCGAGGTAGTCCAAAATATTTTCTTTTCCTTATGGATTGATAGTTTTCCCCCTTGCTGAACTCCGGTGTGTCCTTTAGTAGGTCTGCCCATGACTTCTCTTATCCTTTCCTACTTAAGCTACGATAAGCAAAGTCTTAATGTACTCGTAGCTTACTATATTATTTACACATACACTTTTATTTACACAGTATTTATTTACTTACACTAAAAAGGGAAAAATAAAAATTTTTGAAAAAAAAAATTGAACCGACTTCACAGAACACAAACAGAAGAACCTTCTACACACTAAAAAGAGAAAAATAAGAATATAATTTGAAGTCGGTGCCAAGTGAATACGATTAGGTACCTATCAAAAAAAGAAATCGAGCAATAGCGTACCAGGATACAATTTTGCACCCAAGTTCTTTTGAATTTCTTAGATATAAATGAATAGTTGGCACCGACTTCAAATTATATTCTTATTTTTCTCTTTTTAGTGTGTAGAAGGTTCTTCTGTTTGTGTTCTGTGAAGTCGGTTCAATTTTTTTTTTCAAAAATTTTTATTGTTAAATAAAATAATCTTGCACTTTAACTTGTAAATCTATGAACAATAGAAGTAACCAAAACGGATTAATAAAAACTGGTATCTAATCTAAATAAACAATACCATAATTACAGTAGGTACAGTACAGTTAGCATCAAAAGTTGATTAACATTTGAAGTTTCCTAAATAAAAATATTTCAGTTTTTTTATTATTTATTTATTTATTTAATTTTTTCTTAGCAATCGAAAAGAAATGGAGCTTTAAAAAAACAAACTGTTAATTAACTTTTGATGCCGACTGTACCTAAGTGCTTTTAATCCGATAAAATATATTCACTTTATTACTCAAGTGCTGAAACTGAAGAGCTATCTAATCTATGTACGCAATATATTATCAAAATCACTTAATATACGGGATAACTATAAAGAGAGCTTAAAAGCTTGTGGATTTAATGACTGAGTAGGGGTTTATGAATAAAACTACCCCGCAGTTATAATGGGTAGGATGAAGGTTAATAAACGAACTACATTCATAAAACTACGTGTGGGTGATTCATTAACAATTACTTGATTGATAACCATTTGTCTTCAGTTTTGATTTATTAGAGAGCATATTTTACTTTTGGTTCGTTTTACCATATGATTTGTGGTTTTACTAAGCCATTTACGACGACGACCGCTGTGGCGCAGTGGGCGAAGGCCCGCCTGTGACGCAAAGGTTGCGGGTTCGATCCCCGCGGCGGGACCAATGTTTGTATGATCTACAAATATTTGTCTCGGGTCTGGGTGTTTCTATGTATGTATTTACAAACTAAAAGTAAATAAGAAGTATATCAGTCATGTATTATAGTACCCATAACACAAGCTCTGCTTAATTTAGGGCTAGATGATGCTGAGTGGAAAGTCCAGCATTATTTATTTATTTATTTAGCCGATGACCGTTTACACGTAAAAAAGTGCGACACAATATCGTATCGGTGTAAATGCTCTTATATTAACAATAAAAGTTCGCTTCCTTATAGGCTTTATCTGCGTATCATTGCAATATTTAATTTAAAAACATATTTTATTATTCTCACTATATGAACTGCACTCTTATTGCTGTTAATATTGATATTATATATCTATTGTATGGAACAAAGGCGAATCACACTTGGAAATGATGGATGGTGCAAACACAATCAACATTTGCCATTTAACGGGAATATAATTCGACGGTTTATTTTAAAGTATTGACGTCATTTGCACCCAATTGATGGAAAGCAATAAATTAACTACAAATATAGCCGCAGGAATAATATTTTCAGGTTTTAGGTACTTACTTACCGGCATCAAAAAAATACCAAACTGTAATGTTGCAATTTTCACACAATTGCAAATGAAGTCATAGAAAAAAGTCGTGACAATTCTAAATTCTTTGTACATTATAATGAACTGCAGATAACAATAAATTCACTGCGAGTGTAATTTATAATGATAAAAGCTTAGAAATTAAGATGTTTGAGATTCTTGCAACAATTATTTGGCAGATATCTATTCTACCACAAAAACTACGAGTAGGTCTATATTTTTTCTCTAGTGAAAGTGAAATCTACATTATGCTTGAAACAATCAGTTATTTTATAATCAAGATCTTTTTTATAATTTGTGATGAGTGGTTATACATATAAGAATTATTTTATGAACATATTTGAGAATTCCGTTTTCTTCTCTGCAGATCCCGTCAAGCAAGAAACGCAGCTCGACGCGTCCGAAAACGCGTCATCTTCAAGCACGGAGACTGCAACGTAGTCCAATGGAACGTGGCCAAGCGCAGGCGCCGATACCTTCAGGACATCTTCACGACCCTCGTGGACGCGCAGTGGCGCTGGACGCTGCTCGTGTTCGCCCTCTCCTTTATTCTCTCCTGGCTACTCTTCGCTCTCCTCTGGTGGCTGATCATCTTCACCCACGGGGACATGAACCCCGCGGAACAAGGCGAAAACTTCATCCCCTGCCTCAACAATGTCAACACTTTCACCGGCTGTTTCCTCTTCTCCGTGGAGACGCAGCACACAATCGGCTACGGATCCAGGACGACCAACGAGGAATGCCCTGAAGCTATTTTCGTGATGTGCCTTCAAAGCATCGTCGGTGTGTTCATCCAGGCATTTATGGTGAGTTTATTTAGTTTTCGTAACTATAATTTTGCATTGTTTGGTCTCGGGTGATGAATGCTCGGTACTTTACCGCCAAAATCATTGTAATGACACATAATATAAATCTTTCTGACGCTGACTCTGTACAAAACAACTGTTACATACCATGTGTAAAACAATGTTTGAGTCTATTATTGTTGCTAAAAGGTAAAAAGGTTATTAAACTGCGTCAGAGTATAAAAAAACTTCCTACTTCAAAGCTAATAGGATAAATTTATTAATACAAATTTGGCGATCGGCCAAATGTATTAACGTAACGAATCATCTATATATCTAACCAGATGTTGCTCTCGAAATAATTAAGAATTAATGCCACTACGGTTTTATCGAGTTTTTATTAGCCGAACATCTTGATGGGATTACGTATTTGAACCTAATAAATAACCTATCGTGAGTCACGCACCATCGAAACCGAAGTGTAAATGAGCAGCACATTCCAGGTATCGCAAGACAATGGGTCGTGAACAGAGTAAAAACATCTGCATTAAATCGTCATTGCAGCAAGGTTTTTCTAATTTTAGGTGGGTACAGTCTTCGCAAAGCTGTCTAGACCAAAAAAGCGCACACAGACCCTGCTGTACTCCCGGAACTCTGTAATCTGTTTACGAGATGGCGAGCTATGCCTCATGTTCAGAGTGGGTGATATGAGAAAATCGCATATTGTCGAAGCTCATATTAGAGCGCAGATAATTCGCCGCAAGGTACATTTGTCTGCCAAAACTGGAGACTGATTTAGTGATCGGGTTAGCACTCCTCAGTAACGTTGCACTAACCCTATTCTAACTTGTAGCTGAGGTCTGCTGCAGACATCAGCATCAGTTTTGGAATGTTATTTAGTTTAGTTTTTCTTGTCCGTAGGTGGGTCTTATATTTGCGAAGCTGGCACGTGCCAAGAAGCGTAATACCACCCTTCTCTTCTCGAGGAATGCTGTGATCTGTCTTAGGGACGGGGAGTATTGCCTTCTGTTCCGAGTCGGAGACATCCGCAAGTCCCACATTTTGGAGGCCCATGTCCGAGCCCAATTAATTCGAAAGAAGGTATATTTTTTATGCACTATTTACCTATTTATGTTTTTGGTGTTTGTTGTATGGTTGTCTTCCTAAACATCTTATTTCTTTAGCTTGTTAATTAAGACCCACTTATGGACATTGCATGCACTGCACTTGTACATAAAACTGCTAATTAATTATGTAAATGTCTTCTTTCTTCTTGGCCTTCTTTGAGTCTGCGTAACAAAAACCTTACCCACCAAAAACTTTATTACATACTTCTACTCGCAGATAAAGGTCCTTACTAATAAACTTGACATAAAGTTATGTCATGCATAACCTATGAATAACCATACATTAGTTTATGCATGACATAACTTTATGTCACGTTTATTAGTAAGGACCACAAAAAAGAATGCACAGCACTAAAATGCTTTTGACACTTTTTAAATTTTATGGTTCTTCTTTTAAATATTTATTTCTGTGCACGTGGTTTCATACCTTGTGTTGCAAAGTTGTATTTGCTTTCAAACACTGAACCACGGAGTGATGACCTACCTCTGTTTACATAATCCTTTGTATTTTCAGTAACATAAACATTTTAAGACTGCTTTTAGGAACTTGCATGATAGCTAGCATGAATTTGTAAGCAAATCAACGAAATGACTTTGAATCATCGATAGCTAATTAAGTTTGTTTAGCCATACTCATTCAATACTAAGTCCATAATAAATGAGAGATATTCAAACGTCTGTTTGTGATTTATAAAACAAATATTATTTTTCTTTATTTCAAAGTCATCGACATCAACTTTTCAAACCTGAACTTTGAAAAGGTTCGACCAATGAACGCTTCTTAGTAAATAGTATTCAAATCTTTGTATACTAATGTAATATTGCCCATTCGTTCAAGAGTCTCACAATATCTTTCTAACTCTAGATCACGCGCGAAGGAGAAATGCTCCCATTCTACCAGCAAGAGTTAAAAGTCGGCGCCGACGGCGAAGAGGACCGTCTTATGTTTATCTGGCCGATGACTATAGTCCACAAGATCAATGAGAAGTCTCCGCTTTACAACCTGTCTGCTGAAGATATGCTGAAAGAACGATTCGAGATTGTTGTCATGTTGGGTAAGTTTAGCCTTATCCAGGAACTCTGTTCCTCTCCCATTGCTAATATGCACGGTTACAGTGAGACAGATGATAGTAAAAGTTATCTACTCATTGATCCTTTTTAATTCTGTTTTATTCTAACCGTCCACATTGCTATCCAAGAGACAAAAAGACTAGGTCTCCACGTTCTACGTCATACTATCATTCATTTTAGAATTAAGACTCAAGTCTATACGGTCGGCCAAGGATATAAAAAGCGTGTATAAATATGATGGTTGTATCATCTTATGTAACACTAGTGGACCCGGGCGCGACTTCTTCTGCGCATTGTTTCGTCATACAAACTTTAGAGATAGAACTACCTTGTTCCAATCCAACCCATGAAAACACTGAATTCATTTTCGGATTTGCTGTCATTGAAATTGTTCAAAGCATAGTGGAACGAAATGACATCGCCATTTTTAAAAGTCAAAAGTTATTGGTTGTCATGGCAACCTTAGAGCAGTTCTCTTTGTTTTAAACAGAGTACTGCTAAAGTTTTTATGCAATATTCCCGTTATCTTTTTACATATTTTTTGGTTTTTAGGAACGTTTTTCGGGAAAAAAGTAGCCTATGTGCTATGCTGGAGTTATATCTTTCACCTTACCAAATTTCATTATAAACTGTTTCGTCGTTTGAGCCTTATCCTTACACAAACACACAAACATACAAACATCCAAACATCTAAACAAACTCACAAACTTTCAGCTTTATTATATGAGTGGGATTGATCTTTTTGTAACGCTTTTACAAGCGCAATTCGAACGATAGTTCGGCGGGCTCTGTGTAAACTTACGCAAAATGCGAACACTGTTTCTAAATCAAACTTCTTTGATCACGTTTATAGCACCTACCTTTTGTAAAGCCATCGGTATATTTACCAACATGATCATTCAAACTCTGCATTAGAGACGAAAGTCACCGCGTGTCTTGGCATCATGTTGACACGGAGTTGGTAGGTTGCCCTGAACTTTGTGACGACGATGACGTCAGGAATTTGGAACATTTTACTACCCGTTTGGGAGTACCTCTTTCACAATTACTACAAGCTAAGAATTGCGAAATCAAAGAATATTACCATAGAAACTTCTTATTACTTGCCCGCGGCTTCGTTCACGTGGTACTATTGAGTACCTCTCTACTTATATTTTTAGCTGAGAAATTACTAGAAAAGGCGACTTGCGTCAAAATTATCTTTCACGTTTGTTTAATTATAACTTATTCAATTTTTTTTCATTTTACAGAGGGTGTGATCGAGTCCACCGGTATGACGGCGCAAGCCCGAAGCAGTTTCCTGCCTTCAGAAATCCGATGGGGTCACCGATTTGAGACTATGGTCACGTTTAGAAAAGACACCGGAGAGTATGAGGTATGAATATAATATTTTTGTTATCTTTCTTAGTTTTATGTACTAGCTTCTACGGCATCGCTTACAAAATCCAAATCGTATTATCTAGATATAAGTTACAATTTGGAATTTGTTCCTAGGAACACAGGGACACATGATATTCAATAGAAAATAAATCAACATAAAAAATGAAACGTTTTGAAGAAGACATATCAATAGAATCAATACCTTTTTATACATTTAACATGTATTGGAACGAAGTTCCTTTTCGGACGAAGAAAAACAGGCTGGGGCTGGAAGAAAAATTTCGTTACATTTTACCATCACGACCGTCACGTCACGAAACCGTCACAGTGCGAAGTGCGCAGCCGCGGGCAGTCCATAGATTGTAACATTGTTAGTACGGAAGAGCGTTTGACTTGAATTTGAATTTGAAATTCCCAGTATAGAAAAGTACTCTTTGCTTTGTTCCAACCGAGTGTTCCACGACACTCACGTACATTTTTCTCATTGAAAGATTTTACTTAATTTCCTTGTGCAAATACTGATGAACTTGGTGTGTAAAAGGTCACATGAGGATATAGGCAAATGATTACTGTTCTTGGAATTAACCTCATTATTAGTAGGTAATTTATATTGTTAGAAGATATCGGATCGTTTTCCTCGGCAAATAATTTATTCTTAATTTAATTATATTTAATTTAATTATATTAGCAAGCGCTTATAATACTTATTCATAATCCATATCCATACTAATATTATAAATGTGAAAGTAACTCTGTCTGCCTGTCTGTTTGTTACGCTTTCACGCCAAAACCGCTGAACAGATTAAGCTAAGGCATAGTTAAAAAAATTTAAAAATCCCGAGGGTCCGCGGGTCACACCACGGGAGCGCAGCTAGTAGCATAATATATAGGAAAACAGAATCATGACTATTATAATCCCCAAGTCGATGGATAACATACATTTTCGACCCAAAAATCACAAATACGATTTAATTGTTGAGATTTCTGAACTCGTCTCGAAAGTATACAGGGTGTAAAAAGACGTCTACCGAAGCCGAAAGGGGTAGGTACAGCATCCCAAAACACAACCAAATCCAAAATGATTTTCCTTAAAAATCATTATATCCGGAGAAAACAGCGTTTGAAGATTACTGTTTGCGTATGTACCGGGCGCGTTTTTTTACGTAGATTGCTGGATTTTGAGTTTTAATAGTTTTTTTCTTTTATAAATGCAATTATTAGGTAGGTATGGTCTTATTATGTTGTACTAGTAGCAAAAAACTAGAAAATAAAATAAAATGACGTAGCTAAGTCAAAAAAAAATTTGAGTTTTTTTTTTCGATAAATATGTTCAGAATCATGGTCTGATTGCAATCCCTCAGTTTTCGGTAGCAGTCTTTTTACACCCTGTATAAATAGACAACGATGTGAGATCCATACATATTCATCTTATTAATTTATAAATGAATTTGCATATATTTTCAGGTTGATTACACAAAATTCAACAACACGTACGAAGTCGACACGCCGTTGTGTTCAGCGAAGCAGTTGGACGAGTTGAGAGCGACAGTGTCAACTTCTCAGAAACTAGGTACGAATGAGCTTAATTCACCTAGTCCACATATTATATTATTTATATTAATTATAAATAACACCTAACATTCACATACCTACATTCCTGTTCCTACTTTATACTGAGATTCCCTGTGTGTAGAACAAATATCTGTAGATCGTACAAACCTTTTGTCCCGCTTCAAGAATCAAATTCGAGTTTCGGTGTTATGACACCGAAAATCGAATTTGATTCTTGAAGTCATATTTTTCTAATCATTATAAAAAACTTCATTGTTTGGTTTTTCTATCGTTGCATTGGTGTTTATTGACCTACTCCGATGAAAGTTATTAAATTGACCGCTACGGTTGTTGCAATAGCATTGTTCTTTTAGTCATTCCAATACATTTTCACAATTAACGTTATCCATTGCTTTTTATAGTACTCTATGGCGAGAAAGATCCTTGGCAACGCTTTATTTGCGTTTTAGCATTAATAGCGGAATCACAAGAAGAATATGAGTTTCAGGATAAATTATAGAACTATGTAAGTTCAGATTGCTTGCATGAATGCTTTAGTTGCATGTTGTATGTAGCTAAAACATATTTCAACATTACACATCAATCTGATAATCCTGAATAACTTATTTTTCTGATGGTTCTTATATTAGTTAAATTATTTGTATAGTTACCTGGTTTATACAGGATGTTATAGTTATAGCCGTTATAAGAGCTGTGTTGGTCAAATGGGGTTGTGCGTCGACTTTCAATCCGGAGGTCGTGGGTTCGAATCCCGGCCGTGCATCACTGGATTTTTCGTTTCGAAAAATTTATATGCGCTTTAACACGAGCTCATAACGGTGAAGGAAAACATCGTGAGGAAACCCGCAGCTTAGTCAGCTCCACACGTATTGACGTCGTCTTTCCTGTGGGCCAGGCTGATTAAGCTGAGAGGATGGTTTAGGTGCTGGGCAAGCCTATTCCATCTCAAACAATATCCCAGGCACTACAGCGTCCCGTTAAGTGTAGGCATAGGTTGCCTCTTGACGCTGTATAAATCATCTAGTACTTATAGATGTAAAGGCCTATAGTTATAGCAGTCGAGAGACATCACCTGTATAAAGACCAAATCAAACAAACGTATGACCTACTTCAGCTTGTTGAATGGTTAAAGATTGTGGTATCTTCATGTTTCATTATTGTTTCTTTCACAGAAAAAGTATGTTAAGGACAATATATGAATAATACTTCTTACCGAAACATTTTTTTTTCAGATCGTATGCTTGGTACCATTCCCAAATCATTCTCCAACGACACGTTAGACCTCAGTTCAGTCGACTCCATGTCCTTAGACGAGCACATAGAAATCAAAATCCCAGAATCACGTGCTAGAGAAAACCGTCTGATGGCACAAAACAACTTTGTACAACATATTAACGAGAAATCTCGAAATTCAAGTCACAGTCATTTGTCTGTTGAGAACGGACAAGAGTTGTTGCAGAAGCTCCATAATCATATAGAGAAGAATTCGGAGAGAGAAGGAAAGGAAGGGAAAGAAAGAGAACAACATATACATAGGAGTCATAGTCACGCTAGTATGAAGAAACATGCGCTTATGCCGAACGGAGTCCATGCAATAAATGGACATCATGATCACAGAGATGAACATCATAGATTTAAAAAGTAAGTTTATCACATTAAAGTATTTCCTGCATTTTCTATAATGTGCTTGTTCAATGACGAAATTTTTGGAAAAAGAATTATACAAACTGATATGGCCTCATTTTTGGGTTGTAAATAGACGTTTGACAGTATCAATTTAATTCCTAAGCCAATTTAAGTTTTCGCTTCAAAATTTATCATTTATTGATTTGTTTTGAAATGTTGCATAATGATTTTCAAGGAGAACAGACGTTCCACCAATCGCAGCGTAGCTACATCACGAATGGACTAAGTTATACAAGAAGCAACAATCAATTTAAAGAATAGTCTTTATCGATTTTCTCGAAATTTTCATTACAAAAGAAAAAAAATTACATAAATATTATTTAATTTATTTGTTGAACCCAATTCCTGAATTAGGTTGGTTTTAAATGAAAGACCCGCTTGATTCTGAAATATAGACAAATAATGAAAAAGCAATAGCGAGAAGACTGTGATGACTCAAAACTTATCTCAGATTTCTAGTAATTCAACATCACACATTATGGAGCTACTGCTAATGAAGCTCAGTTATTTTTTAATTATGTGGATTTTATAAATAATATTCTATTAGTAGGTTTACTTGCTTATAACAATTCCATCGTATATTTCTTGCAAACAATAGGTATACTTACTTCACGCATTCACGATGACTATATGGTAGATACTCAATGCTTTCTCCCATACATTCATAAACTAAATTTTTTTTAACTTTTTTTTTCAGATCTCCCAGTGACAATCACTTAGAGAAGCCAGTTATCCCTATTCTGGTAACAACTTCCGCGCCGGAACCCGCTTGACCCCTCCTTCGGAACAATTCGGCGACCAGTCGGAAACTACACGTCAGGTTCACTGGTCACGATTATCTGAACATAGATGTTGCTGTTATCTAGAAAAAAAAACGTATCATTCTAAAACATTGAATATATCTATAACCCAGGACAATCGACGAAACTCTATAATAACTATACAAATGCCAAGGGTATTATTAATTTTACACAAGACTACAGTGTTATTGTGCGCAGTATTATTGCAAAATATTCTCTGAATATCCATCCGAAAATTGTAAACAGTTTTTCTGAAGCTTATGCTAGTGTGGGGTAATGTAAAATCTTGATCAAAGAATGGAATTGAATTCGGTGGTGATATCGAGAATTAGATGTCGATGAAGACAAATTATTTATACAATTAGATAATGCTTTTAAATTTAATGTCAGAAGACGTTAAAAGTATGGTGAAAATTGAATTTAGGAAACAAATTGGAGAAATAAATGACATTGTGGACGAAATATTCGTGGGCAAAGGACAAGGGCGCTGTGGTTCTCTCATAGATTATTTGTAGAATATAGTTATATAGTTTATTATAAATTATGTTATTGTAGTGGTATATCACAAGCGTGACTAAGCTATAATTACATATTATTTATTTTATTTGATAAAAACATCTAAAAAAACAAAGAAGTCAGGAACTAGTCTCGTATATTTTTTTATCTCTGTTGTTTTTACATATAATAAATTTTACCTATTAGATTTGTCTGTAATTCATCCATTTATACATTTCAAAGCAGTTTTGAATTATAGTTATTAATAGAATAATTATATATTTAGTAAAATTTGACAAAATATATTCTACTATATCCTTTACTGATGTACCAGATAGGGTTGTATTTAGACAATTGTATGTATTTTTTGTTTCATTAGTGAAATTAGGAGGGGACGATGCTTGATATAACATATTTGAATAAAAGGCTTTACATTTTCCTAAAATGCAGTCCCTGAATTATATTTAATATTAATCTAAGGCTTATAATTTTAGTTGCAAAATGATTCACATAGTTTTAACTGATGCGATCTACAAGGAAGTAGCTCTAATAATGTGAATGGTATTGTAATTAAACTATCAATAGTTAAACTAGCGATAGATAAAAGAAAATGAAGGAAAATATGTATGTATCCCAAACATTCGAATTTAATTCAAGATTGTTGTGGCCCCTGTGAAAATAATAATTGAGACCAATATTCAAAATAATGTAATATCGTTTCATGATATAGGTACTTAAGTTGGATAAAATCCAAACAACGTAAAAAATGGACAAAAGTACTTAATTACTACAACCTATGCATACAGTCGGATGTACAAAATATAATAATAATTTTATATATAAAATTATTTAACAGTTGTTGTTAAAAAAGCTTAGGTATCTTGTATTTATGTAAAGGCTTTACGCAGAAAATTATAAATTGCATTCACATGATTCACATATAAGTATATTCTAATCATACTATAATATTAGGTATTCAATGCTATTGCATAATTTCATTATACTTATTTCATATAAATTATATATTTTGTACGTTTGATATTTTTGCTGTAAAACAGGGGCCTAGAACGGCGCAGGCGCCGATTTATAACGAATAAAGCCCTCTTTATTGTCCTGATAGTTTATCAGAATAAATTATTTTTATTACACAATTGACTTTTATTTAAATTATAATTTTATTGCAACTTCATTATGTACAGTAGGTATTATAAAATACTTTACAAAAATATTTTTATAGTAAGTAGGTAAGTATTGCTATTTCTATTATTACTTACGAAAGGAGGATCGAAAGGAACAACAAATTCTTTCGGTTCTAATGCCTTAAGTTTTTTTCACAAAATGTTCGTGGGCACATTCAATTTATTCGTCATCATTTGACCTTACCTAACTCCCAATGCTAATCTTCAATAGATGGCGTTGATCACAAGGCAATCAACATAATAGCACAAAGATGACTCACTCACTTTAAAATGAAACAAATTAATGATAAATAGTATTTCTGCAATAATAAAGGAATCATTTACCTTTCTATTAATGAGGATTGTCATTATAATCACTACAGCGTTTATAGTATCCTAAACTTCTGCCATCACAGTCCATACTTTTAACTTAGTCAACAAAACGGGAATCAATAGATTTATTAATCTTATTTTATTTTTTGATGTTAAATAATAAATAAATGTATGACGGCGTTTCGGCAATTTTTCCAAAACCATGTTTTCAAATATTTCTTCCCGTTTCATTGTCTAACACCATCTATCTATGACTTTAAAACCGGCACTTTGTTCTTCTTCTTCCTTCTACTGGGCTCTTCTTCTTCACTAGAAGAGGTGTGGTCCTCTGGTAGATTGAAGAAGTCTGGTGGATACTTGACTATAGAAGGCCTGTTAGTAAGGCTAGCACGTCGAATTGCGTCAGCTACTAGCCTGTCAGAGATTTTGATAAGAGGCGAGCAGGGAACACCTTGGGAGTTTAAGGACGAGCGGAAGATTATGTCATCTGCCATTGGAGAGCTTAAGCCTGGAAGAAAGATATTGATTTTGTGAAACCTAGGAAAACGATCTAAGAACATTGATTGATTGAATTGTTGTGCCGTACTTATTGGTTTTTTACAAACAAAACCAAACATGACTGCACGATTATATCCCCAAGGCGTGGTAGAAATTCTATCAGCAGCCTTATTGTGTAATTTAAATCCATTCCCAGTTGTCATCCCATCATCATCATCATCATCATCATCAGCCTATGGCAGTCCACTGCTGGACATAGGCCTCCCCTAGTGCGCGCCATTGCGCCCTGTCCTCAGCTCGACGCATCCAGTTTCTGCCGGCAGCCTTTCGCAGATCGTCACTCCACCTGGCCGGAGGGCGTCCTACACTACGTTTGCCGAGTCGCGGTCTCCACTCAAGAACTCGTTTACCCCAACGGTTATCGGTTCTTCGGCAGATATGGCCAGCCCACTGCCACTTCAGCTTGCTGATTCTCTGAGCTATGTCGACAACTTTGGTTCTATGTCGGATAGTCTCGTTGCGGATTCTATCCTTCAGAGAAACTCCGAGCATAGCTCGTTCCATAGCTCGCTGAGCGACTTTAAACTGGTGGACTAGCCGTACTGTGAGTGTCCACGTTTCGGCTCCGTATGTCATGACAGGTAGGACGCACTGATTGAAAACTTTCGTTTTCAAACACTGTGGTATGGGTGACGAGAAAACTCGACGTAGTTTTCCGAATGCTGCCCAGCCCAGCTGAATCCTCCTCTTGGCCTCCTTCTCAAAGTTGCTTCTACCTAACTGCAAAATCTGCCCAAGGTATGTGTACTGCGAAACAACTTCAAGGAGTCATCCCAATAGAGTTCAACCAATCACATAATAGGAAAATGACAATTGAAGTCCAGAATGGGTTTCAAAAGTCAAAATGAAGCCCATGTTCATTCGCAGTTGGGTTAGACAATAAGGCTACAGATCTTTTACTTAGATTAAGTACATAGTATTTAAGCTAATGCTTAGCAAGACATGGTCGTGGGTTCGAATCCCGGCCGTGCATCAATGGATTTTTCGTTTCGTAAAATTTATATGCGCTATAACAAGAGCTATTAACGGTGAAGGAAAACATTGGGAGAGGAAACCCGCGGTTTAGTCAGCTCCACACGTATTGACGTCGTCTTTCCTGTGGGCTCAGGCTGATTAAGCTGAGAGGATGGTTTAGGTGCTGGGCAAACCTATTTTATCTCTAACAATGTCCCAGGCACTACAGCGTCCCGTTAAGTGTAGGCATGGATTGCCTCCTGACGCTGTATAAATCATCTAATATAAAGTAAAGGCCTAAGTTTTTTTTTTGTAGCACCGGGAATCGAACCCAAATGTTTACCATTATAACATGCTTCATTTATAAATTGTTTACAGATCTATCATTATAAAGTCTTGTCAACTGCAGTAAATAAATAATTTAATACTTACATAGAAAACAATAGCTTAAAAAGCATAAATCACATCACATGGACAACCACAGACATAACACACACAATGACCAAATAACCACATCTTGACATCCTTATTGAAATTACATAATTTTGTAAATATATGCTTAGTTTTATAGAATTCTGTCTTAAGGCCTCCATCAACTAAATAGTGAAAAGATAAGAATAATAATAATAATAATAAATAATAAATAATGCTGGACATTTCACACAGCATCATCTGGCCCCAAACTAAGCAAAGCTTGTACTATGGGAACCAGGTAACTGATATACTACTTATATACTTATATATAAGTATGTATAGTAGTAGTATATAGTATCAAGCCTATTCCATCTCAAACAATGTCCCAGGCACTACAGTGTCCCGTTAAGTGTAGGCATAGGTTGCCTCCTGACGCTGTATAAATCATCTAATATAGATGTAAAGGCCTAAGTTTACTTATATATAATGATTGAGATTAGTATTTTTAAATAAGTACCTATTAGTTATATTAGTTTATAATTAAACTCTCTTTTGCTGTTTTTGCCGTGTAATATAGGGCAAGGATTTTGACAAGAATTTAAGACAATTCTTAATTTATTTACCTTTTTCGGCCTCGACATCAAAGTGGCAATAAGATAGGAACCCCAAAGGCAACAAATCAAACACAAAAACGTCACAACATAAATAATTATTCACTCTATTTACATCAAGAACGAAATCTCACGACTTGTGTTTATAATGTATATTATAATAAGGAATTTTAGCACAATTCTTTCTTATTAAATATGAAACTAAACATGCATAATAAGTATTTTTGTATATCCAACTTATTATACTAACTTAAATGGAAGCTCAAAGATAAGGATAGATTTGAACTAAATGGTTATAGATATCACAATATCTTTAAAGCTAAATTATTGCACTGCAATTCCAACTGAACTTCTTACTATCAACTATATAAATCTATTTATACTTTTATCATCCAAATATTCATAATATTTGCTCATTACATACAGGGTGTAATAAGACTACTACCGAAAACTAAGGGGTTGCAATCAGACCATGATTCTAAACATATTTATTTGACTTAGCTACGTCATTTTATGCTATTTTTGATTATTTACTACTAGGACAACATAATAAGACCACAACAACAGATAATACCTACCTAATAATTTCATTAATAAAAGAAAAAAACTATTAAAACTCAAAATCCAGCAATCTACGTATAACAACGCGCCCAGTACATACGCAAACAGTAATCTTCAAACGCTGTTTTTTCAGGATATAATGATTTTTTCGGAAAATCCTTTTGGATTTAGTTGTGTGTTGGGATGCTGTACCTAGACCTTTCGGCTTCGGTAGACGTCTTTTTACATTCATACATCTATTTGTAAATCGAGTTTGTTATATTCTAAATTTAAAATAATTGATCATGGCCACATTTGATGTAACACATTGATTTAAAAATTATAATTAATAATATTATCTCCAACAATATATTATTATGTAATGGAATGTTGAGTTTTCAACCTTAATCTAATCTAATATTTGAGATTCTGTATTTAAAAATTGACTAGTGGAGGTATGTTTTAGTTTCAAGTTTATCATGAAATAATATTATTTTTTGCTTTATACTACAGTTATACATATGGTAGTTATCATAACCAACTACAGATTGCCCAACAGATCTAGGCATTCGTGAAGTTAGCCGTTTGTCTGCGCAGTGAACGCTTTTTCATACAAAATTGTGTTCTGCGCAGGCAAACGGCTAACTTCACGAATGCCTAGATCCGTGGGGCGAACTGTACTTGATGTGATCATTTTTTTAGTTTTCAAAAACCTCAAGTAAAGGTCAAGAATCAGAAATCGTTGCATAGAATATTGCAATGGTTCTATCACTCCCACTTACATCGCGCATTGAGATTCACTGATACAGCTAGATAATTACATTCTTTGAGTGTGTATTTCGCAAAGTGTTTCGTTTTAATCGTTATTGTCAAGTGATCAGATGGTTTGAATACTTACACTTGAAGAAGTGGAAATTGTCTACAATGCTACATATTAATTGTTTCATGTGCCTATTGAAATGATTGTACAGTTAGAGGACCAAATCCATTGTAGCTATAGTAAAACAATTAGAACTTTAAAATACAATTGTAAGTCATGAGAATTTTCAAATTAACCATATTTTTTCAGATAAACTGTTTTTAAAATAATTTCCAGATTTTTAGACTACAAATTATTTGACATTGTCAGTTAGTTTTGTCTAGACCTAAGATAAAAAAATGACCGTTTATTATTATGTAAAACGTTTTTCTATAGCTAAAACAGTGGTACCATTTCTTCGATAAAAATCCTGAATACTACAAGGAAGGAAGACTGTCTACAGTGTGACAGTAAAGTCGGCGTCGTTGTCTGGTTTCGGCTCTGCTGTCGATATTCTGTCTGGTACCGGCATCTTCAGCATCATCGGCGGCTCCGGGCTCTCTGAACACCACAAGACATACACAATTACATACACAACACAAAGCACATGCATATTTTACAGTAAAACTATCACCCTTTTTAGTTGAATCCTGACGGTCAAGGCTGACGTCGGTCCTCCATAGCTACTATCATGCGTTGCTACGCAATACTCAATACAAAAATTCTCCATTCTATACTCTTTCGCACCGACCGTCAGGTTAGCACTTAATAGGGCCTATAAGTAGGGTCGATTTAAGCGTAAGTGTTAAGATAAAAAAAATGCGACCTGTTATTTTGACTTACTTATATGGCAAATTCTAAGTATCCATACTATCCATACTAATATTATAAATGTGAAAGTAAATCTGTCTGTCTGTTTGTTACGCTTTCACGCCCGAACCTCTGAACAGATAAAGCTGAAATAATTTTTAACTATCTCTTAAATCTTTAAATGAATTCTTCAGTTTATATTATCGATTAAAAAATTAAACCTAGGCTTAATCCTAATTTGTGAAATAAAAAAACATAATTCGTATAATATGTTTATGGTAAATAAATGATAAAGAAAAATTCAAAATATAGTAAGTAGGTAAATTAGTAGATAATAAAGAGTGTACACAGTCAGACAGAAAATGAAATATTAACAGAAATATACACAGGTATGTAGTAGTTAGAGAAATTACTAATAATAGGTAAATAGGTATAACATTTTGATAGTATACAATAAAGTTAAATGCAGAAATCATAAAGTTAAAGGAAACGCAAAGTTTTTGACGGATTCATAAAAGTATTAAAACTATCTGTGCTTAGATTACATAACCCACTTCTAAACGAAAACTTGTAACAATCTATAGGCAGTGGCGTAGCTAGGTAGCCAAGGGCCCCGGTGCAAAATAAACCGTGGCCCTAACTGAATGGTTTAGGTTTTATCAATTCAAAATATGCAGGGTGTGGCAAAATGTAAATAAATAAATAAATAAATAAATAAATAAATAAATAATGCTGGACATTTTCACACAGCATCATCTACCCCCAAACTAAGCAAAGCTTGTACTATGGGAACCAGATAACTGATATACTACTTATATACTTTTCATTTGTAAATACATACATATTATACATAGAAACACCCAGACCCGAGACAAATATCTGTAGGTCATACAAACATTTGTCCCGCGGCGGGGATCGAACCCGCAACCTTCTGCGTCAAATAATGTAAATATACTTTTTTGTTAAAACTTAAGATTTGATTCGTCATTTTCTGGGTAATTTCATCATTATTATTTTTAAAATCTAATAATGCAGTTGTTTTTATTTTCAAAATAATCATACCTATAGTTTCCTAAGAACAAAACCTTCCGGACTCTCGGGACTCAGAGTCCGAGGGCCCCTTGAGCTTGGGGGCCCCGGTGCACTGCACCACCTAGCCATTCGGTAGCTACGCCACTGTCTATAGATACATACACTAGTTTTTGATCCACAATCAAAGACTACGAAAGCGATTTCTATAAATAGAACTTTTTTTGTCGCCACAAAAAAGGATATTCATAAAATAAGAGGAAAACAAATGAAGGCTTGGATGCTACAACCGCTATGTATAATTTCCTCAAAGGTCACACTTGTCTGATAAGACTGCTATCAATCATTATACTTACACACATTACACACCTGATCTATCCAGATAGCTTGCGTCAATCAACCAGCAATTAATGGCTAATTCAGCTAATTAGCAGGATATATAAGTGGTAAGCTTATAATCTAATTTGATTAATAAAATGCCACCGATGTTTTAATAAATGAGTGAAAACAAAGAGGATAGTGATGTAAAAATAAAAATAGAAAAATCTCAACTACGCATGGATTTCTCACCTATACAGCTAGGATAGCTGTTAGTTTGTTTCTTTCTTTTAAGACAAATTAGCTGACCCCGCGAACTTCGCACAGCCTCAGAAATTATTTTCAGTAGTGTCATTATTACTTATGTTAGTGATTTTTTCCAATCTTTTAAAATAGTCAGAAATCCAACTATCCAAATATCATAATTGGTTATAGTTGGATGTCGAGAGTATTGATCTTTCTTAGTCACACGGTTTACGCTCATAGTTATTTTTGTCTCAAAGTAAATGTATCCTGTATCAAAAAGGGGAACCAATTGGCAAAATGGTACATCCTGTATTAAAATAAATATATATCTATCTAAATGGTAAATCATTTGAATGACAACCAAATAACCAACGGTAATTAACAAGTTTTTTGGTTATTTTTCGGACATCTAAAGCTATTCTATATTTTGAACATTTTTAAGCGTATTGAGTCGTTACGTAAAAAATCGAAAATATCTTATCCTTCTATAATAAGTAGCCACATAGTACGGTCTGCGACGAAGGTTCATGAATATTTGGCTTTTTAAATATTTTTTACATCATTTAATACCTATTATCTACAGACCCCAAAAGCTTTACAAGCAAAACTTTGGCTTGTATTCAATGCCCTACACTTATCGTTGCAATCAAAATAAGTATTATTTTCCTTCTAAACAATATTTCATGGACGTATAGCGCCGATGTTACCTATCTATATATTTTATTGTGCAAGAATGTTTACACTTCATGGATTAGTAAGTATGGTACATGTGATTATACAAATGTGACACGCTTCGCAAGAGATCTCGAGATTGTATTCTAACGAGGTATGAATAATAACTTTATGATAATAATAAATATTAGTATTGATATTGTATATTGTCTCTACGTATACATACATTCGCAGAAATATAACGTAGGCCACTTTATATATGGTGGTGGCTCTACCAATGCATAAATTCATCGTTCAACTTGCTAGCAAAATGATCTATACCTGCTTTATCTTAGAGCTTCGCTCTTTACTCACAGAGATAAGTAAATAAATATTACTTACTATTTATATAAATAAATTCATATTTTTGCTGGTTAATGCTACTCAGCGATGAAAGTTGTGTGTGCGGTACATTTCACACTCACCATCTCCAAGTAAGGAAGTAACTAGTTTACTTAGACTTTACTTAGATATATGAGTAAGTCCTAAAACTTAAATATAAGTTCTTAGTATTTTATTTAAATCAACTTTGGTTTATCTTTTTGGCATTAAGTAGGTATCATCAAAATAGGTCAAAGAGTAATGTTATGCATTTTGCGACCCGTCGGGCAATAAATTAGAAATAATCAAATCTGAGAAACGTACAAGTGTGTTGACTCTAGATAATAAGCAACAATGCACTTATTAATAATAATTTATCACTGCAAAGTTTACTAATAATAAACCATACTTATAAGTAGGTATAATGTGCTTGATTCATTACACTGCACATAGCATGTTTAAATATTTAGCAAAGTTTAAGTATTTTCCTAGGAAGTAAAATATTGTATGTACAGTAGTGGTATGAAAAGGTTCGCCAGTTTTCAAATTGATTCATTTAACGTTCCGCAAGCACATATTACCTTTTCAAACTAAGTCACAGAACAGACTGGTTCACAGAAAATTATGTTTAACTGTTTGACAATAAAGTTTAAAATTACAGATTATACTTGTTTGATTTTCTGTCTTGACCAAGAAGATTATATAATGTAAAAACTTTTTATTGGTTTCAACATCTCGTTGTCTGTCATTGTTGACATTGCAATTTTATTTTTTCACGTTTCTATATTTTACATAAAATGCCGAGACCTTTAAGTGTTGTAGAAAGAGCAGCAATTATTGCTGAACATGAAGCTGGCTACAATATCAGTGAGATATCGCGTCGTCTTAATGTAACCAGGGATAGTGTAAGATTTTGGATCCGGAGATATGGTGAAGAAGGTGAACTCATAGATCATCGTCACAACAATTCTGGTCGCCGTCCTATCCTTAGTGCTGCACAAAATGCCGACATGAGACGGCAATATGAAGAAAATGGCTTTGTGTCAACCAATCATTTCGCTCAACTGTATGAAGTTTGTCCTAGAGTAATAAGAAATGCATTACACTCAATGGGATTACATTATAGACGACACTCAAAAAAAGTTGCTCTGACACCAACCCATAAGGAAGCACGCTTGAGATTTGCAGAGACCTATTTGAACTTTGATTGGAGTACCACTATATTTACCGACGAAAAATCCTTTATGTCAAGCCAACATGGGAGGCTTCATTTGTGGAGGTATAACGGCACGAGATATACAGAAGACCATGTAGTGCCCAATTTTAGTTCTGGACGTATCTCTGCCAATATTTGGGGGTGGATGTCAGCGGATGGAGTGGGCGAGCTCGTTCTTCTTCCTTCAAGGGCAAATGCAACTCACTATCTATCGGTTCTGGAAGACAGTATGCTACCAAGTGTCCGTACCGTATATACAGCTGCTGACTTACCTCAGGTCAGCTACGTTCAAGACAATGCTCGCACGCACACTGCTCGTATTGTGAATGAATGGTTCAATCGGCACAGTGATATAGCGGTGATTCCGTGGCCAGCAAGATCTGCAGATTTAAACCCGATCGAGAACCTATGGGGTTTAATGGTGCAGCGATGGGATAATAGAAACGAAAGAACCAAGAAGGCTATAGAAGACCACTGCCATATCATTTGGGAAGATACACGAGGGACGGACCTATGCTCTCGCCTTGTTGGTTCTATGAGAAACAGGTTACAATGTGTGATTGATGCTAATGGTGGTTATATACGTTATTAAATAAAATAAAGTTATTATATTACTTATTCGTACTATTCTTTCATATTCGGTCCTATCAACAAAGCGGTTTACCCCGACAGTAATATCTCTGTCAATAAATCTTGGCAGTCCAGGAAAATAGAGTATAATTAAAGATTACAGTAATCTAAATAACGTTTAAATACAAATAACCTATATCAAAATCTTGTTGTTATGGGTAATTGTTATTTTTGTAAAATTGACAGGATGGAGTAAAACAGTAAACAAATTATGCAAAACCTTTTTGATATGTCATTGCCTATAATCGATAGTAAACGCTAAACATAACAAAACGTAATATTTATTAATTAAAATGTTGGCAGTACTGGTTCTTGCACTCGTGCAAGCAAAAGTCGACTTTAAGATGACGAACCTTTTCATACCGCGACTGTACATGTATTATAGCACTGTCAACATGTGCAGATGAATACAAGCAAAGACAATATAATACACTAGATACAAGTCATGTCTAATATAGGTACTTGTGTTGTATACACTTAGACGTCACAAAAATCTCATGTATCCACAAACTCAATGTCTAATCAAGAGCGTTATCTTATTAATAGAATAGAAAACTGTCACGATAAGCACACTCACAAGCGTTTGAAAACATTTTGTACATAAATCCAGCCACAACCACTAGGTTTTACATTGAAATTGCACTCACCGATAGATCTACGGTCGCCTTGACTGCCGTAGAACTCGTCTAGCTCCTTCGCGGAACACAGGGGAGTATCCACTTGAGATGTCTCGTCGAACTTCGAATAATCCACCTCATACCCTTGACGTTCCCGGTTGTAAGTCACAAGCTGCAAGAACCTATGACCCCACATTATCTCACTCGATGTATAACTAGATCGCGCCTGCGTCGTCTGTCCCGTCGATTCTATTGTCCCTTCAAGTATCACAACAATTTCAAACTTCTCTTGCAAGACATCCGCCGCTGATACCCCGTAGAACGGACTCTCAGCGTTTATTCTATGCACCATAGTTATAGGCCAAATAAAGAAAAGGTTACTATCACATCCATCCGCGTTCAAATCTAATTCCGTCTGGTAGTGGGACAGCAGCTCCCCTTCTTTCGTCGTCCTAGATCGTATCAACTGTGCTCTCACGCTAGCTCCGATTATGTGTGATTTCCGCAAATCGCCCACGCGGAACATTAAGCAGAGCTCGCCGTCTCTCTGGCACACCACGGCGTTCTTCGAGAACAGGAGCGTCTGCGTTCTGTGCTTAGGACGTGTCATCTTTGCAAAAACTATGCCAACCATGAACGCTTGGATCATAACACCGACGATACTCTGTAGGCACATTATGAATATCGCCTCGGGACACTCTTCTGTGGTCGTTCGGGAACCATAACCGATGGTGTGCTGAGTTTCAATACTAAACAGGAAGCAGGATGTGAAGTCGTAAATATTGAACACACACGGTTTCCAGTTTGAGGATTCTTGCATAGGCGGTAGGTGATCCAGCTCTAAATCTCCGTGGGTGAACGAAATCAACCACCAGATGAGGGCGAATCCCAGCCACGAGAGGATGAACGATAAAGTGAAGGCGAGAAGGGTCCATCGCCATTGAGCATCGACGAGGGTCGTGAACATATCTTGGAGGAACCGTAGCCTCCGTTGAGAGATCCGGGACTTGAGAATATTGCACTCCCCATTCTTGAGGACGGCTCGCCTCCTCGTTCTTCGCGTAACACCATGTCTGTGCGAGCGGCTCCTGTAAACAAAAACACGCGCGCACTGTAATACATCAAACGGATGAATACCGTTATCTATCTGTGCTCCCGTGAGTGCGAATGTCTAGTTCACGCTTGCTAAGCGACCTTCGTTAATGTTAATGTCGGTAATGTACATCGCTTACTATAATTGCTTTCTAATGTAAATGATTCCTACACAAGGGAAGCTGAAAGACGGACAAAAGCGACACAGTGAAGTTTCAGGGCACCGGGTCGACGAACCTCTTGCTGCCCGTGGGGTAGTAGACTCCAGGGGAGAGATTTCCGTTGGCAGGGACAGTCTTGACTTTGAGCCACTCGTCGGGTAGGAGCTGGCTCTCTTCGCGACAAGGGGGGGACTCTGGGTCAGCGTGCATGGTGGCGTGCGCACGCCTCACTCGCAGCGACGCGTCTGCGGCACCATCCCTCAGTCTCGCGCCTCCTGAAGCATCGTGCGCGATAATGCCTCGGTCACGACTGACTCTCTCGTGCCCGCCGACTATGACGACGCGCTAAATGTTGTATAATTGTATCGCGAGATTCTATATCGGTAATTATCAGATACGGAAAACATCTGCCTACGTCGGGGTGGTACAGGGTGATTTTGTTGATGAATAAAAAAGGCAAAATGTTAGGTCTGTTATTATGTCATTCAAATTTCAGATTCAATTCATCAATTCGCAGGGGAAAAAAAACTAATTTTTCATTTAGGTATAGGTACCTCTACTTTGTGCTATGTATTATTTATGCTCATTATGGTATTTTATACTTAACAAGCATAAAAAGATAATGATGTTCATATGAAAAAATCTTAAAAAAATTTAAAGTCCATTAAAATAGATAAATCTATAGGAAAAAACTTTTTCGTAGAAGATCGCTACGCGCGTAGGCAATCGCTACGATTATATTACATTAGTTTGTTCTTGCTCATCCTGCCCATTATGCGAGATCGTGTGAATCTCGTAATTGATTAAAGTCTGACTGGAGTGTTCCAATCAGACTTTAATCATTTACGAGTTCGTTTTAAGAGTAAGTACCTAGTTATGGACTACTTCAAATGTAAGTCTGTAACTGAGTTCTTATGTGACAGTGCTAAAACTGAATTACACATCTTGAACTGAACATCTAATATCGACCGCTTTTTGGGAATATCTATTGTAGGTACTATACGTGATGCTGTTTCTGCTGTGTTTTGAGATTCGTGGGCGTGGCTCCTGTCAAAATATCAGTAACACAACACACTGTATAGGTACGAAACCAAAACACCTTTTCATTAGAATAGCTAATTTGACAACTCGCGAATTGGTCTAATGCGAATTTTTACTTACTAATTTGTAATTCTCGACCAATTTCATGAAGGTTGAGTTAACATTATAATTGGATTCATAGTACATAATGGTTCTTTACCTACGTACGATTGCGTAATTTTTTCATAAATCATCGCTTTCAATTAAAAAGTTATGAATAAGAGAAACAACAAACGCCAAAATGAGTCTGATGATTTCATTTCCCGAATTCTAGTTAGTTGTGTGTTAATCCATAGCTAAACAAAAATGACTGCAACAACTCTTCGTCGTTCTTAAGAATCATATTCGTAAATATAAGTACCATGGACCAGAGAACTTACTATTGACGAGCCTCAATTTTGTTTGACTAGCTCTCCCCTGGAACTTGACTATTTAGTTTTAAGGTGGATCACCTATAAGAATGCTAGGCCCCAAACCGTGTTTGTTGCTCTGATTCTTTACGGTATTGGTCGCGAGCGAACCAACAGGAGTAAAATTGTTTTAAGACTATTCTAAATGATCCCGGCGGTTCTTCTGAATAAATGCTTTTTGACTTTGACTTTGACTTAGAAGAGCAAAGAGAAAGAGCAAGTATCTGCAGTACATACACGCAAACATTGTCCCGCGCCGTGAGAATCGAACTCGTATTTCTTGCGTCTTAACCAAGAGGTTGTCACGCCAAAGAGGTTGTCAAAAGAGTTTAATCAAAGTCTTATTAAAATAAAGGTTTAGCTTTATTTTCTTTCAGTTTTTCCAGAAAATATTAATTTTAATTATTTGCGAAGGTATTATTTTAATTTGGTATATAGGTACTTAAAGAACGACAACCTATTTTCATTGGATAAATTATCACCACGCCTCTGAGCAAATATTTCAGCACGATTTGTTTGTTTGTATGTAAATACGCGACACTTCGTGATTAGTGAATAAGCATCCTTCGGTGACATTTTATTTTTCCGATTATAGATTTAGATTTGTTGTTGAAAACAAGATTTTTGTTATTTTGCTTACGTTAAAAACGACGTTTATTTGTTCCTGTATTTTATTTGACGACATAATATTTGTAAGTACTTACGAAGAACAAAATCCTATTCAAAATATCCATCCACCATCTCAATTTCATAAGCATAACTAAACCAATATATCATTTAATATAATTGACCAGCGATGGAAAATAAATCATTTTTTATTATTTCAGTGTTTACATGATATTGTACTATTAGTCCGTTATCATTATCACTTTAATTTTATTAAACATTTATTTAATAATCCCGCCTTGCTTTTCGTGCCCAATCCTCGGCAACCCTAAGCGACTCATTGTAAAGATAATACACGTAATGACGCTCATCTTTATTTGTTTCAAATGAATTTACACACTTAAAGCGTCTAATAGACTAGGTGTTTGCTTATTGCTCTATGAATAAAATGGCAATAACTATGACCATTTTATTCTGGTCCCTTTTGTGATCGCAAAACCATGACGACGTCAAAATACTAGACATTTTGACTTATAAAATGTAGGTCTAATGTCTACACTAATATTATAAAGAGGAAACATTTGTTTGTTTGTTTGAATTGAATAGGCTCCGAAACTACTGGACCGATTTGAAAAATTCTTTCACCATTAGAATCCTACATTATCTCTTATGAACATAGGCTATAAAATATTTTCAAAAAAATTAGAGATCCTTATGAAAATTGCAATAATGTAACCAAAGGTGTAAAAATGTTGAACATGAAATTCTTCATATCGCGTGCGCTGCGAAAACTATTGATGATAGAACAAAAACATGTTCTACAATATTAAAGAACGTATCAATATCTACAAAAAAGTCAGCGATAGCATATGTCCAACTATTGTGGTTGTGTCAGAATAACAACTTTTATAATTTAAAAAGTGAATAAAAATGCCGACCAAAAGCAGACCACGTTATTCTTATTTTGGTATTTATTCTTATCCAAATAAATTCCTTTTTAGTAAAGGCTGTTTCAGTACCCGACGATTACTTTTTGAATTATTGAAATCGGACATTTTATTCAAAAGTTATCATGAGTTTAAAAATGTAAGATACATCGCGACCACAGAATAAATATCAGTTAGTACGGTAGGACAAGTGTCTGGGATTTTTAACACAGGTAACGGGATATTACCCATGATTAATACCATAGATACTATTGATCATGGCGTATGCAACTGCGCCGAAATATCGGGAAACTCAAAAAACATTAAATCATGGTAAATATCCCGTTATCTGTGTTAAAAATGTTGAAAACCATGATAGTTTAAAAAGTGTCTGGAAACTATGGAATGGGAGAGGGGAGTGGTAATATATCAATGAAATATATATGGGAGGTAGGGGAGCATTGGGCAGTAGGGAGGTTTGGACACCCCCGTGTCATGTCGGCCATAAACCATCATGTCTATCGTCAAATCGGAACTTGATCAGTTAGAATTGACCATGTATGGGGGTGGATTGGCATGACTAATGGTGGATTGGCATGATGGTGTATGGCCGGCATAACACGGGGATTTGCCGGTGGTGTCCAAACCTGCCTTACTGCCCAATACTCCCCTACCTACCTTAGACCTTACCTACAAAGGATCATACATCCCGCTCCGGGACCGCCATGTTGTTATTAAATTTTTGTTAAATACCTATAATAAACCCGTGCGAAGCCGGGGCGGACAGCTAGTATTTAATATAGATGACAGCTCTAAGATTTTAGGAAAACTAGCGTAAAATTAAGAAACCGGATCTCAGTAACCGTATCAAGTTCAACTACTAAATAACTTCATCCAAATAAATAAATACGAAAAAGTATTTTCATCAAAATTAGTCAAGCTGTTTGTTTTTGTGTTTTTTTTTTACTTAGGTACTTATATAAAATATTTGTAGTTAGTACGTATTACTTAGTTAAACGGCAACTGTATCGTGTGTGTGTATCTTAAATTGCAGATCACATAAAAACCGCAAGTCTTTTGTTACAAACAAGATCAGGAATTCCCCAAATTTTTTGTTATTTGAACTTCATAAGCAAATTATTACGTTTTAACAAAAAAAAAGTAAATATGGCTGAATGGACCATAATTCTATAAAAGTTTATTAATTGCAATAATGCATTATAGGATTATAATCATTTTATCAGATGGCTTTAAAAGAAAAAGCAGCCATAAACTTAATATTTTCATTTTATCAGATGTCATAAAAGCACTGGGTGGTCCTGTTTTTGTTTGTATTTAAAAAAATACATTGAGAGGACAATGTTTCTATTTAATCTCTACCCTTGTACTTGTAAATGACATTTTGACTTCTGTGCACTACCGTCCTTTTTGTATGCTTCTTTGGTTTATTTTCCATCCAAAGGTAGATACTAATTTCGAACGTGTTTTTATTTATGTGGTGTTTTGTTATTAATTGGTGTACAATAAAGTGTTCATTCATTCATTCATTTTTTTTGTTACACCCTTATAGAACGGTGAATATGGTCATTGGAAATGATGATAAAATTAAAATGAAGCACCTAATAATTTTATTACCATCGCCATTGGTTACATTCATGATAAAATAAAATGATTTCTAAGAATAATGAAATTAGGATGGAAAGGACATTGGCAATGTGGGAAGACGGTAGATGGACAGAATACAGAGGTTACTACGGGCCAAATGGTCAGTTGATTTTAAAAAGAAGTTTGGCCATGAACAGAATAGTGGTGTATATGTGGACTGAATAGAAAGATAGGCGAGGGGTTACAAAATAACTAGATATCTTCGTAAAGCTGAAAAGCCTTCCATATGATTATTCTTCTTCTTTCGTATGAGTCAGTGGCCAACTCTGGTGAAGGAGTTTTTAGGCTGCCTTAATGCCACTGTCATGGCTTAAGCCGCGTTGACACGATCAGAGTATACTTGAGTGGACTCTGATGCCTACTAGGACGCTACTTGGATCGTGGCAACCCCAATCCGAGTGCACTGATCTTACTCTGATGGCAGCTACCAATCAGAGCGTCCTAGTAAGCATCAGAGTCATCAAGGGCCAATTTTTCGGTTTGGAATATTTGGTCCTAGGCTAGGACCGTGTTTTAACATTGATTTTATCAACTGAATAAAATGTAGCTCGTAGTAAGAAGCATCCGAATATTCATCAAACGAACGAAAAAACGAACGCGAATAACCGCCCTGGTTTAAGTGATAAAGATAGTAGAAGATAGAAGGTTCTCAAGTCTCCATTAATCAAGATTATATTCAACCTATCAGTGTTTGCAGATTTAACGCGGATTTAAAGATTAATCTAGCTTCAAAGTGAGCTCCATTTGAGGGCATCGGGTGCGTCATTTTTGACGTTTTCAATGACGTACCTATGCAGAAGTTCTCGTAACAATTTCTTCTTAGTATATTTTGGGTAAATCTTTAAGGCTTTCTATAGACGACCTCTGTGGCGCAGTGGGCGAATGCCCGCCTGCGACGCAAAAGGTTGCGGGTTCGATTCCCGCAGCGGGACCAATATTTGTATGATCTATAAATATTTGTCTCGGGTCTGGGTGTTTCTATGTAAAAAATGTATGTATTTACAAACAAAAAGTATATAAGTAGGTAGTATCATGTAGTACCCATAACACAAGCTCTGCTTACTTTGGAGCTAGATGATGCTGTGTGAAAAAGTCTAGCATTATTTATTTATTTGATTTATTAATCAGATTTGGTTTGTTTATTTTTGATTGGGTATCATTTAAGCTATCACCAATTTAATTAGTTTTGTGTTTCTTAAATAATAGGGTTTGTCCTCAAAATAGTAGATCTGTCACCAAAATGTAGTCACCAAACAATGCAAAATCAGTTCCACAATAAATCACCTAAAATCCTGAGATATAAGGTCTAGTACCAAATAAATGTTTTTGTATGTATTATAATAGGTGTGTATTATAATAGGATAACTTCTAATGACCCTTTCGTCAGATTTATTTATTTCTGGTGCTTCGGCGGCCGCTGCCGCGGAACACTCGCTTCGCTCGCTCGCCTTGCGCATGGTTTTTTCACTATCCTAACATAACCTAACCAACGACTGTTTGGTGACTACATTTTGGTGACAGATCTACTATTTTGAGGACAAACCCTATTATTTAAGAAACACAACTTGATGACAAATATAAATTTTGGTGATAGAAAATATAGTTCCCTTTTTGATTTGAGTTGTCTTTGCGTAGAGCAAGTAGTTTTGTGATACTACATTACTGGACCGCCTGAAGGCATATGACATTTTACTACCATTATCACTTTTCATCCAAGAACCTATGTAGCAGTTACATTATGAGAAGGGCAAAATTGTACCTCTTGGGGCCACCTTTTTGTTTAAGGCTTTTTTAGGAAACTATAGATTTATGTAAAGAAATAAAATAGCCGCGTGGTACTTACACAGTTTAGTCAGGTAAGTATTCAAAATGTATCGTAGTAGGTATTGTATGAATGACACATTGACTTTGGGGATTGTATCTCAGAAATAAGTAAGTAGGTATATTTACTTACTAATACTTAATTACTTAGTAAAGATCTTGGCGGTCACCTTAAAGCTTTTTTATTTCCAGCCAAGTATAACATCGCTTTATTTGATCTTCTAACAAGATTTTATTCTCAAAACGTGCAAACTCGTTCATTTATGTAGGTACACAAGAAATTAAATTTTTCAAAGCAATAAACATTTTTTTTTATTTCCTGCTCACTATTGGTTCTTAATTTTGAAAAGAGAGCGATAATAAATAATGCGATGTATGAATGGCTAAGACTTGTAAAGAATTAATTCGCACGGAATCGACATCTTATCTATAACCGAGGTAATTCTTTATCACCTAGAATAAAATTCACAACAGCTTATTTGCCGTCCATTAAACCCTCGACCAGACGTACCTTGTCAGTCCAATGAGTTATGAGTGCTAAACAAAAGTAGAACAAACTTGGTCAACAAGATAATGTCTTCTTTATCACTTCACTATTTGCGTCGACGGCGCATTTTGTACACTGGTCCTACCGCATTTCCATTTCAAACACAACACCCCATTTCAAACGTTTGAATTTAAAACTAGGAAAAAAAAATATCACCGCAAATTTAAAAACAAAATTTTGCCGTTTGATTTTAGAACGCGATGCATCCAAAGAGGTTGCAGATCGAACTATAAAATATATAGCACTGTTTAGGTCGCACTGAAAGCAATATGCGAATAACACATTATTTTGTCCAAAACTATTTCGATAAGTAAAACTTATCTTCTATTTTACACTGATTAGATATGGCACCTCAAGGATATGATTCACAATACTACCAAGACCTTACAAGTAAAATAAATAAATAATTATTTAAGTGTTATCACATGCGCTTTGGGTCTATAGAATCAAATAGTCTGAATGCACTGAATGAATGCAAAAGATGAAGCGAACAAATTGATGCAACTTTCCAACTCCAGATTTTTCAAATATTCTGACTAGGACAACGACCTTCGGGGCTTAGTTAAAGATAAACTTCGAAATAAGGTTTACCTGCAAGTGTTCTCCCGGTACACAGTGCTTTGTCCAATGGAACTGCTATACGTTGGGATTCTATGTAGACTGCTTGAAGGCTGTATGTGTGGTGCCCGTAGGAAGCCGCTAGGAGTGTAACCCAACATTGGACTTTCCACTACAGAACTGTCGAAAGCACAGCTGGTTTCATCTGTCTCCTCTTCTATAACTCCTGGTCTGTGTAGAGAAAATTGCAGAGATTAAAAGAGCGAGATTTTCATTCATTAAAACTGTCGTTCTTAATTTATAATCCAACGTAACATTGAGAGGGGAAAAAAATGTATTAACCCACAAGTCCCACTACAAGGCATTAAAATTATTTTTTTTTGTGAAAAATACAATCTTGTAAAACATACTTGTAAAATATTTTCCCAGCAGACAGTCTCGGCTTCTCCCTCTGGTTCTCATCATCACTCTTCTCCATCTCTTGCATCGGATAAGACGAAGACTCCATCGTCACCTGTCACAACTTAGTTCTTGTTGTGAACATTTGTAAGATCTCTGTCATTGTATGGGTTCTTGGGTCTTGGACCATCGCGATTTTCTGAAAGAAAAAGACTAGCGTCAATTAATTATACAAGGCTAACTCAATAGGACCTTATTTTCTATAATGAGTCCTAGTAGACTTTACTTGTCTATTGTTATCGTAGCAAAATAATTTATTAAAAAATTAATTTTGAACATCTCCATACACATCTCTAGAAAGTACTTCAACTCTACAAACAGATCCTCCTAGTAAATTATCAGAAGAGAACTAATAAAACTATAGAATTTCTATGAGCAATCACCACAAGCTTTTGCTCCTACTCAAGAAATACTCATGTGAATAAACTAAAATTATCTAAACAAGCTGGTACATGATGATATTATCAAGGACTACTAGTGACATCTAGCGGCGAATAGTCGAACTATCTAATTCTTATCATTCAAGCTTGCCAGGCTCTCCTTTCCCAGCAAAGGCTACTTGTATTTTTGCAGCCAACCACGAACATTGTGAGGAAACCGGCATGTCGTAGAATCTAAAAAGTTCGTAAAAAGTTAGAATCTAAACGTGTCAAGTGCACGAACGGAGCCTCTTTGAGGCGCACTTAAAATCCTTTCACCACACTGGTTCGAATGAACTGGTGACATGATAAGAAGAAGAATCATCTTCATTTTACAATCCAAAATACCTAATCAAGCAATTATTAATATCTGCACGTGCAGTATCATAGTAAATTCAATCTTTAGAATGTAAACACGACCACTTCACGAATACAAAGGAGAATAAGTTACTTATATTAACACTGACCTGGTTTTAAAGAGGTTTCTAGGAAAACTGAGTAGTGTCTTTGAACAAAATTAAGTATCTTTTGAGCACCTGATACCAAACCACGATAGGCCACTTGCGAAGATGTTAAGTGGTCTAATTGGGATGCCCACTACTTAGTCTATTAATTTTTCTTCTCCATTTTCGTTGGTAAAGCAAATTTCTGTATAAGCTATAAAACTAGAGCTAGAAACTAAAATATCACTATTGTTACTGAAATCATAATTTAGCAACCTAAGTACCTACCTACTCTAATCTATAGAAAGGTCCCATTAATGGTCCGGAACATCTCATCCGATTTTATCCAATCTCACCTCACTCGATTTCCAACTTTCTTTCGTAAATTAAGGAACATTTTTCCAGGGGACTTCGGCTATTATGAAGAGAATGAACTACTAGTTAGCAAATTCTCATGAACCACTCTGTTTGAATCCAATGATACCGAGATGGATCTTGGAGCATATTGATAGTTTTTAAAGTCCAACGTCATCATCATCAGCCTATGGCAGTCCACTGCTGGGCATAGGCCTCCCCTAATGCGCGCCATTGTGCCCTGTCCTCAGCTCGACGCATCCAGGGGGCATCCTACACTACGTTTGCCGAGTCGCGGTCTCCACTCAAGAACTCGTTTACCCCAACGGTTATCGGTTCTTCGGCAGTTGGCTAGCAGTTCTTTGGCCAGCTGATTCTCTGAGCTATGTCGACAATTTTGGTTCTATGTCGGACAGTCTCGTTGCGGATTCCAAGTCCAACGTCAACTCATCCAATCCACAGATCTTTACTTGCTACCATCCTGATTTACTTGATACCAACCTACATAGTTTGCCTCATTCAATCTATTATTCATACACGCTCGCCAGCCAGAGTTCTTACTTTTGATTGGCCCTTTACTGACCCTTCTCTAAAACGTCACCGAATTCGGTCGAAAGCTTATTACTAAGTACCAGAATATAAACAAAGCGGTTCAGGTATTCCTTGCACCTTATTATCCAATCTCATCCGTCCTTGCACTCATTAGGATGTAGTCGATCTCCATACTTTACTGTGTCCGACATCCTCCCACTGGACTGCGGAAAACGGTGAAATAACTCCATTCCGCGTTCATAAACTTGAAGAGGATGCGAATAAGATCAATTTAACACTTGACGGTGTTGCTCATATCGGTTGAATGAAATGTGCGCTCGGTTTGCAATGTGGCGCTTACGGATGGAACAAGTTAGTGTAGAGACTATTATTTTTATAATGTTAATAATAAATAAATAAATAATGCTGGACATTATCACACAGCATCATCTAGCCCCAAACTAAGCAAAGCTTGTACTATGGGAACCAGACAACTGATATACTACATATATACTTTTTGTTTGTAAATTCATACATATTATCACAGACAATATACTAGATATTATACATAAAAACACCCAGACCCGAGATAAATATTTGCAGATCATACAAACATTTGTCCCGCGGCGGAGATCGAACCCCTTCTGCGTCCCAAGTGGGCTTTCACCCACTGCGCAACAGAGGTCGTCAAAAGTTAAGCTCACAAGGTTCAAAGCTCAAAGTTAGGCTCAAAAGTTAAGGTTGATTTCGTAAAAGATCCCTAAATGGATCTTTTAGAAAAGCAACCTAAAAATAAGGATGTGGACGTGCCTCTGTCAACCCCCCAGCCTAAACAACTTTACAGGAACCTAAATTCTATAGATTTGTGAGAATGTGCACATGTCTAGGGAATACAGTCGTGATATTGCTGTGTAATTTGCTAGTCACCAAATGAGTATCAAATGAGGCTGATAATGGCATGAAACATTGGAAGAGGGTCACAAACTCACTGTTAATTGCTGGGTACGAGCGGTAATTGTAATCGACCTTCGTGGGTAGATTTGCAGATAGTAACTATTTGTGACATAACTTTGTTAACTAAGTATTAGCTATTAGGAACTTATTCAAAATGGTGCCTACCTATGTTTCTCATTGAAGTACCTACCTAACGAAGAATTACAGTATTTTTTTAAATAAAATAATAATTCATATAAAAAAAGTAGCCTATCTATGTTATGTGCTATTCCAGACTATAAATCTATCAATTTTACAAATTGCATTCTAATCAATTCAGTAGTTCCGTGAGAGATACATGCATCCTCACAAACTTGTGATTGTGCTTGTTCTAGAAGGTGTGTTGGTATAAATCCATGTCGGTAAGTAATAACTAATAACTCAAGTGAAACGATCGGAGTGACGTGAATTATTGATAATACTGCGCTCAATTTAAAATTATTATGACTGGGAGGCTATGTTGATAACTTAACCGAGTACAAGACTTGAAGGTTTAATTATTATCTATTCACAATATTTTATGTAAATAAAGTTGTTTGTGTCAAAACCTAGCGAAAAAAATTGTATGCCTATGGTCAAAACAATCTCTACTCAACCGGTAGAAGGTACCTACTAATTTAGGGTTTTCGGGGGTTTCCCATTACTTGTGCCTAAAAAATGGTCAATTTATTAATTACTATTTCTTTTTACCTTACTTGTATCGTCCTAAGATAAGTGGCTTTAGCATTTCCATTTCCTAACTTTTGGATCATGTTAACAGTTTAAGAGCTATTTTCCGCTGTAATAAACCTGAACTAACTAGTAGCTAGTTGAATTATGATAGTTTATCACGAAGCACTGCTTGTACAGTAGATATTAAGAGACACTGTCTAAGTGGTTGTTTACAATCATTTTACCGGTAGTTGCCTAACTCAACTGGGAATGGACATGGGCTTCATTTTGACTTTGGAAACCCATTCTGGACTTCAATTGTGATTTTCCTATTGTGTGATTGATTGAGCTCTATTGGGATGACAACTGGGAATGGATTTCAAGTTAGACAATAAGGCTGTGAACTAATGACACGACATGAAGAAGACGCGTTGGTTACAACATGTCACTATAATATGCAATGCTAAAGGCATTGCATATTATAGTGACAATGAAAAATGGTTCCAAATGAAAGTATCTATGGACTTATCCTCCTTGAATGCTTTCGAAGATCTGAGAGAGTAGGTATCTAGCGTGCTTTTTAGTCGTGAACCGTATCGTTTTCAACCGACTTCAAAAAAGGAGGTTCTGAATTCGTCTGTATGTTTTTTTTTTTTTTTGTATCTTGTTACGCGATTGTTCCGCCATTTGTTTCCCCGTAAAACTCTAAACACCTTCCCTCCTATCCATGTCACAAATAGAAATCGAATCGACAGCTTGATCCTGAGTCACACCGCGTTTCGAGTCAAACATTGAAGTCGGTTTTCTTTTTAGTATTAAAACGTAATTATTGTGATTTAAAATGCAGCTAACATATAAGTATAGTCAGCCAAAAAATCATAGACATACGAGCTTGTAGATGTAGAAAGCATGAAAATGAAATTTTGAGGGCTCCAATTGATCATGAACTCATTTCGCTGACTGTTGGTAGGTAAGTACACTCTAAACCAACAAACACAATCGTTAAACGGTTGAACTGCATTTCATTGTGCCCTAATAATAGGCATCATCATACACTACTTATTATCATAGTTCTATTATGGTCGTTTTGACATTCATAAAAGTATAATAACAGGAAATTATGACAGCCGAAATAGTTTCATAACAACCTAGCGTGTTAATGAAAAGCTTTTTATTCATGGTATGGAATAACTTCATATCTTTACTTTACTCGTAGAGCTCGGAGGCAGCCCTATGCCTCATGCTTAACCAGCAGGACAGTCTCTGTTTTGCCTGGGCCATAGTTTTTTTAACCCTTTGTCGACCACAGGGACAGGCGTCCCAAGTAAAATAAAATATGAACGGAAGATCACCTAAACCATCCTCTCGCTTAGGTAATACATATCCACTCAATACGGTGTAGAACTGACTGGCTGCTCATGATGTTTTTCTTCGCCGAAACGCAAACGCAAATTCCATTGATGTGCAGGATTCGAACATGAAACTTTTGGATAGAAAGTCAAGAGTAGGCGCTAAGAGCTCATAATAAAGTACCTATTTATACATTTTAGTACAAGGCTCAAACGTGCGTGGGTTGGTAGCTACTTAAGCAAATGCACCTCGTAAAATGGTAGTAAAATTATAAATTTTCATTAGGCAATCAAGATGCTCTTTTAGGTACTTTCGATCCTAAGTGATTATTCTCAGAACAGCGAGCTTTTGCTTAAATAAGTAATCGCATAAAAAATTCAAGCTATTCAAGCACTGTAAAATTATAAACCTAAGATAATCCTAAGATAATCCTAGCAACATCGGCAAAATCGAATCTCTACTCTACCTAGCATTACAAGTACAAATTATACCTACAGTAACGGACGAAAGCAAGGGGCCAAGACAACTTCCTCAGTTCCCCAAATTGCTAAATCACCTAGTGATGGGTCTGATAATTTATAGCAACCCCGCCTGGGAAGAATTGTCAGGAAGTGTGCACTTTTAGAACCGTTAGTGTCATGTGACACCTTAACTAAATCCTTGATATTGGTAACGGTTAGCATTTAAATTTAAACACGTTTGTTTTTATACCAATTCTGGGAGCTTGTCGCCGATTGCATGGCATTTAAAATTCATAAACAATGTTTTACTGATGCTAAATACTTTTAAGCTTGTCATTGGAGCACGAAAGAAGTCCTAAGGAAGGTTTGGCGTTTATTATTTACACATACATACATACATAAAATCACGCCTCTTTCCCGAAGGGGTAGGCAGAGATCATACCTACAAGAAATCGATGCGTATCTCTAGATCTGTGATTGATTTAGCGTGGTGCGGACGCTACATCTCTACCAGATAGTTGTAACTCCAATTTTATAATTATTAGGATATTATTAGAACACAATTTAGAAATTAATTTGAGGTGAAGATCGCAGTATTTTTGGAGAACCTAAAAATATAAGTACCTAAAAAGGTACTTATTAATCTTAAGTAAAAACTTAAGATTAACTTTTCAATACTAAATCTACTACTCTAAAGCGCGCTCTTGCGCAATATTGGTTTGAATCGGTGCCTCAACTGTTGGATGAGGCTCACTTGTATAATTAAGTATTTTTCATTTTTAACCGACTTCAAAAAAAGGAGGAGGTTATATGTTCGGCTGTATGTATGTTTTTTTTTTTTTTTATGTATGTTCACCGATATTTCCGTCAGTTGTGGACCGATTTCCAAAATTTTTTTTTTGTTAGAAAGGGTATACTCTTGTTGTATAACTATCTAAAATACTACTAACATCATTGTTCTTTTTTCTGTCAACGAACATTTTTAGTTTTGTATATGCGAAAATATACAAAACTATATAGTATTAGACTATAAACGAATAACTGGTATATAGTAATTTTAATTTAAGTTATAACTAATTTAGTTTGTACTACGTGGTACTACTGTTTGTTTTCAAAATAAAAAAATATTCTGATCAGAAGGATCCTTTTAGAAACATTTTGAACTATCAAAAAATCATCAATTACGTTTGATGGTTCTTATAGCTAAGTATCATAAGTTCTCAGGCCACGAATTAATGCAGTATGAGTCAATCCTAGATTAGATGTCACGGCACACCAGACGTTCTGACATTTCACCTGCCCACTCGGTCATGCTCATGACACGGTGATGTTTGATAGGGATCTGTTTTGTTTGTATCTGTGTACCTACCATAAAACACCTACATAAGCACATAACATCATAAATGAATATTCTAAGTATAGTATTATACGATGAGATTGAACTAATGTCAATAAAAAAAGTACGTGAGTGTCGTGGAACCTCCGTGGAACACTCGGTTGGAACGAAGTTTCAACTTTGACATTTGGCATTTTGTCAAATAAATTATTGTCAAAATATTATAATCCTAGAAACGCTCTTCCGTACTAACAATGCAATCCATGGACTGTTTCGCGTCTGCGCACTTCGCACTGTGACGTTTTGACCTATATATGTGTCATGACGGTAGAATGGAACGCTTTTTTTTCTAGCCTCCATCCACGATACCGTCCGAAAAGGAACTTCATCCCAAAAAATTCATACTCAACAATATTTTATATGTTGATAATGTAGGTCCCTTTATACATCTCGAATTTGTAGGATCAGTGTTGCACGAGATTAGGAAATTCAGTTCACGCACTATTAAGAGAGTTTGCAATATTGTCTCTCGTTTCGCCTTCTGCTTTCATTGCGTTTGCATTATTCACAAGTTTTGGAAAACACTTAGGTATCTACCTACTATGGCACTGCTGCTTAAATAGGCCGTATGCTGATAGGCATAAAACTTAAAAAACAGGCCTTTACATCTATATTAGATGATTTATACCTACAGCGTCAGGAGGCAATCCATGCCTACACTTAACAGGACGCTGTAGTGCCTGGGACATTGTTTGAGATGGAATAGGCTTGCCCAGCACCTAAACCATCCTCTCAGCTTAATCAACCTGGCCCACAGGAAAGACGATGTCGATACGTGTGGAGCTGACGAAGCTGCGGGTTTCCTCACGATGTTTTCCTTCACCGTTCTAAATTACAAAATAATGGGTACCAATACAAAAAGCTCCTATAAGTATGAACGAAGAAAGACTATCCAACAATCCACAATTCCTATTTTTAATTTTCTTGTCACAAAGGAACCTATGGGAATTGAAAAATCTAAGATTGTTCTAAATCTAGCTCTATCTATAATAACTTAGCAAGTTACCTTAATGAAATTCAAATGAACTGACAATGTTAGCACCTAGAGCCTGTAAACATTACCTAGAACTACTTATTCATATTAAAATTGCTGTGCTAAGCGAACCTATCTCTCCATCAATTTATAACTATGAAGATTGTAACCTCGAAGTAAAGTAAGTAAGTTCGTATGAGTCTGTGGCCAACTCTGGTGACGGAGTTTTTAGGCCGCCTTAAGGCCTCCGTCATGGCTTAACGACTTAAATAGCCGGGACCGACAATTTAACGTGCCCTCCGAAGCACGGAAGCGCTCAGATGAAAATGCCACTGGCGGTCACCCATCCACTTACAGACCGTTTCGAACGCTGCTTAACTTCGACGATCTATAAAGAACAACTAAGCAAGCACGACCACGAGCACTTCGAAAGTAGGTAGGTACTTAGTGCTATGCCAGGTCATACCTGTCTCCAATCGTTTTAAAGTGAAAGTGTGATTTCCTAATCAGCATTTTTCAAATCTTCACATAGGTACATACCTATATATAATCTCTGGTTGGAAGTTGAGTCACTTCAAGAGGACTTCCTGTATGTTGCTTAGCATCAATCATTTTCTATATTTTTAGGACATCACTATCGGAACACAAATCAGATTTGAAAACGGAACTGACAAAAAGTTCGTTGGCGCGTAAACTGCTGCTGTCAGATATGAACGTTCGAATTCAAAAATTAGAATTGAAATTATGTAAAACTTTTTTGCCTAGCCTGCTTACATGGCTAGGGTTGTCACGTGTGGTTCGACCGCCAGGATTGCGAGAACTGGCTTGGCAGAAGCGTGTGCGGCTGCCTCTCGTTTGTCAATGTACCTATTCCAATTGTGAACCGCGATTATTTGTTAGCTGGCCACGCGCTCGGAAACAATTGATGGTATTTGCTTTACTAGAGATAAGATTTTGCATATCCCGTTTCACATGGTTATGTTACCAATAAAGTCAAGGTGTAGGCCACGTTTTGTCATAATAGTTTGTCTTGTTAAAATTTAATCTGCCCAACGAGCATTCTTGTAAGTAGTCTCTACTTCAATTTTGAAAGGAGTAAGTACCTAAATAAACTTTGAATCTGCAAGCTGCTCATGGTTGGAAGTCATTGTGCAATGATCGCTACAGTGGCACGTCTAATTTGTCGTCAGTCTGTCTGTCAATCACTCATACATCATCTAATAATTCTTGACCTGTTATACATAAGTACCTACATAACTTACGAGCTTTCGAATCTTTGTACCAAATCTAGAGCTCTCCCAACGCTGATGAGTTATGCAGTAAAATTTACTGCCTGCAATTTATTATCTACAAAATACTTAAGTATAATTGCTTGCTTTTGTAATTAAGGAGCTAACCAGTACAAGTTTGTTAGATGAAACTAAACGCGTTCTTCTTTAGTATCAAAAAAAAAATTAAGAAACGGCCCTCAACAATATCAGAACGGCTTTTAATATCCTACAGGTTAGTTCGTACATCGCGCCGTCGTCACGGGCAGAGAACATCACAACTAGGAACATTCATACCTACAGGTAACGTGACAATTGCGCATTTGCGCTTCATGACATGACTGATGGGCTGCGTTCAAGAGCAGGACCATTATCGAATTAGCTCCCTGCCTGGATGTTCTTTCCTCTGTCACGGCCGATGCTCTTTCCGCAGGAAGGTTTGATGCCAGGTGTTGGTGTTGCTAGGTCCTTATTTCAACTAGGATTTCCAGGAATATGGGTAGTGAAGCTAACCTTCACTATGCTGTATCTGTAACGTCTATTCTATAGTATATGTATGTGTAGGTATTTGAACTGTTCAGTGTTCAATGGATATAATAAACCAATAGATCTGAAAGAATTTCGACCGCGCGGATAGTCATGATCCAGTTTTATTTTTCTCTTCACTACAAATAATAAGTTTATGAATGAATGCAATAAGTACCTATTATGTAATATGAAGAAGTAGGTAGATACCTATGGTAACGCCACAAGGAAAACACTTTTAAAACAATAATGCAGTTGTAGATAGGGAGATACAAGTACCTATATGCTAATTGCAATTGTGTAGTGATAATTTAAAAGGACATATGAGCCACTCAAAATCGTTCTTGTTCAAATATTTTTATCAGCTCTGTTTGATTGAGGTTTAAATACATAATCAGCAGTTTATTGCGGAAGTCGGTTCTCTGCAGTCTCTCATAAGATCAGGCGTGAATGGTGCGAATCACATTTGAAGTAGCATTATCTCAATTGCCTGAGAACAAATGGAGCCACCTGACGAACGAACCTCGTTAAATTTTAGTGAATCTGTGGACGTGGAAAGTGCTGGTCATAAGACTAGTGGAACACACTTTTGTAGGTAAGGGTATTTTGCTCTTTTATTATGCGCCACAACGTAGAGCCTTCGTAAATATTGTTCACATCACACTTTTGTAGGCATATGATGAGCACCGTGACTGAAGTCTCTCGTCTCGTTTTCTCGTTAAAAATCGTCATAACTGAGTCTGTCGTCATGCGCAGCCCGTTATTTCATTTCATTATGTCAAATTGTGAGATAGTGTGACATAGTCTCTGTCATGGCGCTCATATTAGCGCAAAATGATAAAATGCCGTCATGACAAATTTTCTGATCTCACGCCGTGACAATTTCACGTTGCTCGTCATAGCCCCACAGGAGGACACGTTTAGCTTTTCTGGTCGGAAATAAAATCCTAATCCTATGGCATTTATCACATACGAACTTACTTCTAAACTAAAATTTCTCCTATCTATTGAAGATGGGTCATCGTAGACAAGCTCTACAAAAGCTCTACGATCGGCGTAGCACATTAAAATAAGAATACGTAATCTACAGGCAAGTTAAATCGTGAATTCTTAGGGTTATCAAAACGTTTTCAAACTATTAATAGGTAGCTAATTTTGTTTTATTTAGGTACCATATAGGAAATTATCATTTTATATTATATTTTACATTTTATTTTATACTCTTTTTTTTCTTTGGTTGGATTTGACTCTGTTAATAAAAGTAAGATTAAGGCTATAGCATAAAGTACCTACTCATATTTAAGCCGAAGGTTTTTGAGCCCTCGTGTCTAAACACAAGTGAAAACTTAGTTAGAGCGAGGAGTCACTATTACTTTGTAAGGTTTAATACAAGTATGTTTACTTTTGTAAGCTAAGATACTTTTACAGTTAAACAAAACCACTTTGTAAACCTTTTTTGTGAATAAATACTTTTTTATTTATTATTTATATAGCCTACCTACTTAACTAATAGGTACTTACTAACTAACATAACTCTATTAAGACTTAGGTAGTGGATACTTACCTACAGATGAAGATGAGCCATCTAGGTATTGGTTTTTTGTAAGCTATAAATTGTTCAACTGATCAAGGATCACTGCCAGTTCGAAGTGTCAATAACACTTTTGTGCTTGTGGATACACTTAATAGCAAAGGTGGTCGTTGAGCCAAACACCTAATGTGACAGCTCTTGGATCACACGTCATTTGTAGGTACTATACCGAACGCCTAAGATAATCTGATCGTTCTATTTCCAGACAACATCGTCACAGAATATCAAGCCAAGGTGCAAAAGCTGAACGCGTGGTTTTCAAATCAGGAATCATCAACTTGGAACCATCGAAGAAGTTCAAATATCGCGGATTCTCAGATATCGTTGCGGCATTCGTCGAAGCAAGATGGCGCTGGACTCTGTTCTACTGCATCTTCACTTATATCTTTATTTGGGTATTCTTTGGCGCAGTTTGGTGGATCATTATGTACGCTCATGGTGACTTCGAACCTGAGCATCTACCTCACGATAACTCTACGGACTGGATGCCTTGCGTGAAAGAGATTCATGGTTTCACGTCCATATTCCTCTTCAGTATTGAGATCCATACCACGATAGGCTATGGCACCAGAACAATAACACTTCAATGCCCATCAGCAATACTGACGATGTGCTTAGAGAGCATTCTTGGAGCGATCACACAATCCTTCATAGTCGGTATAGTTTTCGCAAAACTGACGAGGCCTAAGAACAGAGCGCAGACTCTCCTTTTCTCCAAAAACGCGATCATAAACCAAAGAAACAAGAAACTTTGCTTGCTGTTCAGAGTTGGCGACACAAGGAAATCTAGAATCATATCAGTAAGCGTCCACGCTTTCCTAATCAGGTGCGTCACCGCTAACTCAGAATTGGGTGAGCAAGTGAAACTGAACTTATCTATAGACTCCAGCGACACGATTTCCTTTGTTTTTCCTTTGACTGTCGTTCACCAAATCGATGAAAACAGCCCTTTCTACTTCATGTCTGCGCGGGATATTTTGAAATCGGAACTAGAGATTCTTGTGGTGTTCGAAGGGACTATTGAGTCAACTGGCCAGCCCGTGCAGATGAAGTCGAGTTACACGGCGCAGGAGATCTTGTGGGGGCATCGTTTCTCTCCCATGGTCGACTACAGTAGAACGAAGCAAGGTCACGTTGTGAACTTCAAAAAGTTCGACGAAACTTATCGAATCAACACACCTTTGTGTTCTGCCGATCGACTGAAACATTTGTATAATAAATAAAATGACAAAAATTAAATCACCAATTTTTATTTAGTAGGTACTTCGTTTAATACAAACCTGTCTTTCTTCAAATGTGGATTCAGTATCACTATGATTTTTCTCAACTCCATTAAATCTTGGTACAACGGTTTCATGGCTACCATTTGCAGTTGTAGAGAAGACACTTTTAATTTAACAGCAGCTAACTGAGTTTCACATTTTCTTAAATCAGCATCTAATTTAAAAATCATTTTAGAATTCACATCAAATTCACTTTTTAAATATTCCTTCCCGATACGAAATAGAGAGCCTTCCATAGTTTAAATAATTAAATCACAATTTATCTAAGTAGGTAGGTAAGTTAGTATAAATAACTTTGCCAGAACCAGTCAAATTAATAACTTAGGTAGATAGGTATCTACCGCACAGCAGAGTGTCCGTAAGTAATGTACATAACTACCTACCTATGCAGATTGTTTGGGTAGACATACGTGTACTGTGTAGTTTTGTGTGTGTAGTAGTATTGGAGATAAGATTATTCATAATAAGTACTTGTGATTAGAATAAAGCAAAGGTGATAACCTTCTTTTAGAAACACACCCATAAACATTTAAAATTCCTCCCTATATAAAGGTGTCGAAGAGAAGGACGTGGGAAGGCCTACTTTGAAAACTTTACTCTCTAATTGAATTAGAAGAACACACCACACAACAAGAACCACACAGGATATTATGGGCAAGACAACCCAAAAATGATTTTCAAAAAAAATTTTTTTACACGTAGGTAGGGGAGAGCGGGGTTGGAAGTGCCGGGGGTAAGTAGTGCCGGCGAACATATCTCGAAGACGAAAAGAGATAGCTCCATTTCTATTTTGCATCTCAGAACGTCTAACGCGTGTGCATCGCCGGCAGCCACTTTAGTAGCGGCTGCGACGCGTATCGAGTGGTGGCATGCAGTGTGATGCTCTGACTACACGTTAGTAAATATTTTGTGTTTTAAACTTTTTGGTCATTCGCCTTGCTTTTTAAAGCTACTTATGCCAGTGTTTCACTAGGTCAGTGGTTATTTATTCATACATCGCTTTTCGGTTTGTTTTGTAGGTTCTGATAAGCAAAACATTTTAAATTTGACAGAAAGTGCGTGTACTAGTAACGGGGCTGAAAATGCCTCTCATTGGGGGCTAGTTGTGCCGCGGCACAATCGACCCCAAGCGATCCATTGTTATAGTCTACGTTTTTGTCTTATAGTATTCTATGTATAATATGTATGTATTTACAAACAAAAAGTATATAATTAGTTTATCAGTCATTCTAGTACACATAACATAAGTTCTGCTTGCTTTGGGGCAAGATGACCCTGTGTGAAAAGTCCACCGTTATTTTTTATTATTATTATTATTATAGGATGAGGACAGACAAATGAAAGACCAAGAGAGGGATTACTTCGAAGGAGCTTCTACAAAGAGCTGCCGTAAATTGAAAACTGTAGCTGGGAAGGAAAAAAAGACATGCAGCGTATTAAGAAAATCAACAAATGTATAATGTATAATATAATAAATATACATAATAAAAAAATGTATAATTATTATAACACTTAAAAATGAAAATTTATCTCTCTAATAGTGCAAATTATAAGTTATGTTGAGTTTTTTAGTTAAGAAAGAAGAAAAATGTTGATTGTTTTTGTTGTTATCTATGTCAGTTAGTTTAGTAATAGTTTAATTAGAAAAAACATTGTGAATGTAAGGAGTATTTTTTTTTATATAAAGAAATAGCTTAAATATAACAGTTTTTGTCTTATTTTTTATTTAAACACCATTATTTTTTATATAAAATATCCACTTTTAGAACGGCACAACCAACCTCAGCATTGGCACAACCCGCCCCACGACGGGGTCAATTGTGCCTCAAGGTCTCGTTGCACTAATTTCAATGTCACAAAAAAACTATTGCAAAATAGCCAATTATTAATTTAAATTCGAAAACTACAATAAATTTAACATAAGTGTTAAAGAAATTGAGAATGCACGATTTCATTTTAATAGTTTTTTTAAGTGATTTATCAAAATTGGCACTTTCAGCCCCGCTCTCCCCTACAGTACGCACAACCGATCTTTAGCTCTCTGAAGATAGGTGCACTAAATGATTGCGCAGGTTTGTGCAACAAACTAAGCGAGTGAGCGAGGCAGCTATACAACGCTGTCTTCGTCTTTTAGGCGTCATCAAAAATGGGTTCTGTCTGTGCAGCTACTTCAGAGAGCTAAAGATTGGTTGTGCGTACTGTACATAAATATTAGCGCCACTCTGAAAAGATCGTGGCGCTATCTAGCGCTTGATATGCATTAGCACATAGATTTAGCATGGAACCTTTTATCCTATATATATGCGTTAGCATCTAATAGTTTGTGCGCTTGATTGAGGGTTTGATTGAGAGCTTTGAGAGCATAGCGCATAGAGGCAGTTACGTGTCGCCATCTATTTTTCAACTTGGCTGGCTTGACAAAAGCTTGATCAAGGTTGATTTTAGTCTGTGGTAGAATGAGTAGTGAATGGGAGGTTTTTTTTTTTCAATACCAACATCTAAAAAAAATAACAAAATTGTCAAAACTAAAGTGTCTGTCATTTTTCTGGCTCAGGATTATTCACTGTTGATTTTCCAAAATAAAAGTTTATTTGGCAAAATAGGGAAATATGTTCCGTGCCAACAATTTTGATAAGCTACTTGGTAAGTTATGCAGGTGTATCAAACTTCTCCACCTTATTCTGATAGAGGACAAAAATGGAACTACGAAATGACACGAAATACGAAGATGTAATTTCGATGTACAATTTCACTGATTTACATTGAACTTTCTTTATTTTTGTTGATCAAAAGTGTAACGTGATTCATAAAAGATGTAACGTGATGCTCTACGTTTGGAATAAAGTCCAATAGCCATTATTCTATGGCCAAAGATAATTTTCTCTCGCTGGGTAATTTATTGATGAAATGAATGTTTTAGATAAAGCGACAAGTAATCTACGCCTAGACCCCGATTGGCCAACAATACTGCAAATATGTGATTTGATTAGGCAAAATGATTGCACGTAAGTAATGTCAGCTTGTTTTTGTATTGTTGTACAAACTAATATCCTTTTGTTACATTAGTAAACAAACATTGATAAAGCCCTATTACTTTGACCAGAAACGTCTCTAAGCATTTATATACTTAGCTAAACTAATATAAATTAGTAAGCAAAGTATTAACTCTATCCATGTTTGAATAAAAGACAAAATCAAGTTTGAATTCGGAATAACTAGATCCAGACATCCAAACATGATAAATAAAATCTTTGATCATATGATCGAAGAATAAAACAGACTGATTACAGAAATTATCTATTGAATTTGGTTTGAGATTTAATCTAAAATAAACCTGTGTTATTTTCTTCTAGGCCCAAGTATGCAGTGGCTGGGGTAAAAAAAAAACTTTACTCTACAAACCCTCATCAGGCTATGTTTGCATTGCTTACACTAGAAAGTATTGTAAAAAATTGTGGTAAGTATCAATACAAAATCTATTTTCTATACATCATAAATCTATAAACAACTGTTATTATTGGAGCTTAGTTTAGGTCTAAAACAAAGAGAGGGCGGCAGAACTAGAAAGCGATGTTGTTATGAACCTTTAAAACTTTTAAAAAAGGATGGTATAGGTCTGAATGACACATGACCACAATAAGTAGAAATCAAGGAGAGGTCTTTGCCCAGCAGTGTGATATTAGATATATGTATAGATATTTTATTTCTCAAAAAAGTTAACAATCTTTAGTTAGCAGTGTTTCTAAGCCTTTTTTAGGTTTGTTTAAACACTACATTCTCGTTTACTTTAACATAAGTAATATGGGCAAGTAAATATAATTTGAAATTACATGAATGGGAATTACCTGAAATACATAAATATGTATACAACACACCTCCCCATAAGTCACATTTATGGCATCAATAAGTACACAGGTGTTATCCAAGGTCAATTCAGTACCCTTGGATTAGTGTGCAATATCAGTGCATGTAAATATTATACATAGTTAAATATAAAATCAATGACATTATTAAAACAGCAGGTTGTACATGGGTCAGACTGGCGCAGGATAGGGAAGGTTGGCACAAGCCAAGAGAGAGGCCCATACCCAGCAGTGGGATGAAAAAGGCTGCGAATGATGGTGATGATGAAACATTAAATATAGAAGAAGAAGATTAAATATAGTTAGAATCACTATAGGGGACTTACTGAGTGGTTAAAGATATATATTTGTGAATAATTCTAATTATCCATTTAAGGCTCTGGTGTGCATGATGAAGTAACTTCGAAAGCATTCTGTGAGATGCTCCGAGATCTGGTGAAGACCACACAGCATGAGAACTTGAAGGCTAAGATTTTGGAGCTGATCCAAGCCTGGGCTTTTGCATTCCGAAACTCACCCAAGTATCGAGCTGTTCAGGTAAACATGTTCCACTACATAGACTATTCCATATAGCATGGGTGCTGACACGTTCAACTGTTTCGTTTCACGCATCTTTTATTAGACTGAGAAAATAGATTATTTTACAAATAAAGTTAGTTGGATATATTGTGTGTGATCGATAAGTACCTTGGATGTTTGAGTAATGCCTTAACTGATGGATCAATTTAGAGTTACCTTGGAATTGGTGTAGATAGAGCATTGTAGTCTAGATATCTATTTCAAGAGTACTATGCAAGCGAAGCTGCAGAGGGCTAAAGAATGTAAATGTAAATGTTTACATTATAATTACTTACTGATAACATTTGCACTTATCTAAGAAGATATTTAATTCTTAAATTCATTATGTCATGCAATTATTTTTAAACAAAATCATTTGGAAAGAAAGCATTTAGGTACCTACTACGAGTAGTACTATTTTGCCGACTTGAATACAAAATGAAATGTATTATTGGACATTCAATTGTTACGCAGATAGTCTTTAGGTCACACCACAATATAGGAAATTCACAACAGTACCCTAAGAATATATCTACAGGTGCAAACATTTGTCCCGGCTTGAGATTGGAACCTGCTTCTTTCATAACAAAAACGCTTTATTCAATACACCTATTCTTACTACAGCCGGTAAAAAATCGCTCCTTGTCTCAATGGATTTTTCTATTTCGAAAATTAATATACAATATCAAGGTCTTAACATAGAAGGAAACACAGCTTAGTTAGCTCTATTTACCATATTTTCCCTGTGGTTAAATTAATACTGAGGATAGTAGAAAAACTAGGCTAGCAAGTTCAACAATGTCTGCAACTTTCTATCCAAAAGTAGGTAATAGGTCACCTACTGTTACTATTAATAATAGGAGTTCACACTTGCGTGTCATAATAAAAAAACATCCCACAAATATTTTCAAAATCCTAATGTCCTCTAAAATGCTATTATTGATTATTTGATAATATTGTAGATGCTACATTTACTATCATAAATTCTAACTTTACGTTTTATAGTCCAAAGTACAACCATTTCCTTTGAATAAAAATCACTGTTAACTCAAGATGCTATGAACTTTTTTGCCAGCCTCAAGGTTGAATGACCGTCTATTGATTTTCCTGTAAATCTAATTACAACAGTCACAAGTCATGAAATTGATATGATAAACAGTTGCTTTGGTGCATAAAAGTGTGCAATTTAAAACAATTAATCTCAGCACAGGTCAGTTCAATGACCTCATTGCAATACTGTTATCAGTATCAATTTGTGTTGGTTCTCAGATGTGTAGTTTTAAAATGATGCCTCATAGAGAAAATCCTAAGCATTTTCTTTGTGGAATTAAAACACGTAGTGTACTTGGTAAATTAATGTGGCTGTGTAGTGTCACACAAAAGTCGATCACCTCGCCTCATGCGCCGCATTTGAAGGATTTCTGTACAGAATAGTAATACCTACCTAGTTATTACATAGTAGGTGTCTGCGTCATTTCGTCGGCAATCGTCATCTTATCAGCATATCGCGTGAATCATACCATATTCAGACATAAACAAAACATTTTTTCTTTCTTCAAAAGGCAAATTAAATGAAGTTAGAGTAGGTAATAGAAAAAGTGTTGTGAGGACAATTAGTACCAAGGTTGTTTGTGTTATAGGATACAGTGAACATACTGAAAGCAGAAGGCTACAAGTTTCCAGTGCTGAAGGAATCTGATGCAATGTTTTCTGCAGACACTGCCCCGGAATGGGCGGATGGAGAAGTCTGCCATAGGTATGTAATAGCTTGAACTTGAATACTTACAGTTTAGTAATATATTACAAGTAAAAAATTACAGTACAAAACTATGAATTAAGTTGCAGGATAATAAGTTTCATTTGTAATACTTTATCACAATAGGTATAAACTGGATCCCTAATGTACTTTCTTCTGTTGATGCTGCATCAATTTTAAGTAAACATATTATAGATAACTATAATTAATTGTCCTGTTATTCCCACTAATCACTCTGATGAACACTTATTGAACCAAAATTGTAAATATGAGGGCCATACTTCATATGGCAGTCATCATCATAGTCATCATCCACATCCTGACTTCACTTCTGGGTATAGGCCTCCCTAAGCTTGTGCCATCCACCACTATCCTGCGCTGACCCATTTGGCAGTACTTAGTAGAAATTAATTAGCAATTGTAATATCTATGTTACAGGACTAAAGCGCTTGTGGTCGTGCTTGCTTAAACATTCTTGATAGATCGTCGAGGTTAAGCAATGTTCGAAACGGTCTGTAAGTGGATGGGTGACTGCCAGTGGCATTTACATCTGAGCGCTTCCGTGCTTTGGAGGGCACGTTAAATTGTCGGTCCCGGCTATTTAAGTCGTTAAGCCATGACAGAGGCCTTAAGGTGACCTAAAAACTCTGTGACCTGAGTTGACTCATACAAACTTACTTTACTTTTTTAGTACTTTTATACTGATTATCTAAAACAGGTGCAGAACAGCATTCTCTCTAATAGTCCGTCGGCATCACTGCCGTGCATGCGGCCAAGTCTTCTGTCAGCAATGTAGCTCCAAGACATCCACTTTACCCAAATTCGGAATAGAGAAAGAGGTAAGCAAATTCCCCTCTGAAATATCTATAAGAACTTTATGGCTTCACGCTTGTCTAATCTTACAAATCAATACCTACTGTGCTGACAAAACTTTTTGAATTGAACTCAAGCATAAGTAAAACATAAACAGGTTCACAACTGTATCCCCAAGGTTCGGTAGACATTCTCTCACATCTTTTTATGTTACTTATTCCAGATCCTTTGAAGATGTCTAAGGGGGGTAGTCAGAGGCATGTCCAAACACATAATATTTGATACATGCCCACATCTTGCAGAAGTTAGTATTCCATACGTGACAGGTTGCAAGCCCATCGCTGCCTATAAGAACACTAAGCAAGCATAGGTCCTTGTTCTTATCTTAGGAATATTTATTTTTGTATAGTCTATATTTGAAGTTTAGGTGAATTTAAGAACTAGAATAACATTGACTCCACCGTTACGTATTTTACAACACAAGATGACTTTTATTATCCCTGTACTCTAGATTCTGCCAATATACATTCAGAATGATACAAAACTTGGTAGTCAATTTGCATTATCTATCTATTCAATCCCGCAGGTCAGAGTGTGTGATGCTTGCTTTGACAAAGTGAGCCGGCCACCATCATCCTCTGCTAAATTGGAAATAGTTGACACTGGCAGTGACTACGGACCAGCACAGCCTCAGGTTAGTAAACATGCCTATACAATAGTTACCTACGGCTAAGTTTATTGAACTGTGATATACTTATTTACAATATTTTTGAGGTTATGTTGAATAAAATAAAAGATAAAAATCCTTATACTAAATTTAATGAAACTATACAAATTCACTGCCCTTCAGCAAAGAGAGCATCCGGCATTTCTCCCCCCGGCACCAACATCGCAATGTTGTTGCCGTTTAGCAATATTTGATCGAGTTTAGTGATTTTCCTCCCTTCTGGCGTTGACTCGTATTCAGTGACGTCGTCTAGCAACATATTCACGAAGTCATCGAATCCTTGTAGAGTTCCGACCATTTCTTTGTCGTTCTTCATGATAATATGAATTCGCGAACCAATACATTTGTCCACAAGTTCTAGGGGAAGAAGCGTATTTGGGTTTGGAAGTGTTGATGATGCCATTGCTTTATTTGATTGTGTTCTTTTTGTAGGTAAATGCGCCAATTAATAGCTTTGGAATGTTAAAAAATAACACTGCTTCTTTGGCCGTAAAACAAATCGTTCATTGTTTCGTGATTTTCAGTACCTAACTTTTCCAATTGACCGACTTGACAGTTGACACTGACAAGGCTCTTAACAGCCAGCATTATTATTGTCTTTGCACCTACTTGTCTATGATATTTTCGTTCAAAAACTGTTTTGTTATTGTTTCGTGAGAAAAGAGTGGCAACATTGATCAGTTAAATGTCAGTGTCAAGTCAAAGTTTTGAAATAGTGTCAAAATAGTAGTTTTGAAAATAACGACACGATTGCCAAGCGAAACGAGCATCAAACAATAATCATCTCAGCATAAAAATATTGAATTATCTCGAAAATGTCTAAAAAACACGTCACAAACTTTCGTGGTGAAAATTTCTACACCCCAGATGGCAAGATGCACGTTAAAGACGAACCTCAAACGCCTATTGAAGAAGACTTCGGTGACCACAATCAATTGGATTTGCCATTTGAAAATGGATTTACTTCTATGAGGAAATCAATGTCGATGAGTGACATCACTGCGATGCGTGATCACCTTGATAGCAGCAGTGATATTTATCACAGACATAGAAGGCCGACGGGGCAGCCGCAGGAGCTCTCCAAAACAAAGTTTGTTTCGATGGCTGAGGCCATTTATCACTTCCAGAGAGACACCCCTGGTCGCTTCCACTCGACTCGCCCGCAGACTTTCCGCTCTAAAGGTGCAACGGGCCGTCTGGAGCTTACCAGACCGCAGTCGCCAATGTTAAGGTCCAAATCTCGCTCTCGCCCGCAACACATCCTCTCGCAACAAGAAAAAGAGGCAATGGAATTAGAAGAGTTAAAAAAATTTAAAATTAAAGCGCAACCCATCCCCAAAAATGTGTTTGGTGGACCAATACACCTCCCTGAAGTACAGAAGAAGCCTATAACTGTCCCGGAACCATTCCACCTTACAGAAATGAACAAGAAACTACTTGAAATCAATTCGCCTAACCCAATATTCAAAGCACGACCTGCTCCCAAGCATATTTTGGAGAAACCTCAAGTCCCTGTGAAGCCTACATTGCCTGTCACCAAACCGATCAGTCCCAAATTTCATTATAAAAAACCTCAAGAACCGAAACAAATTCAACAAACAAAACCTTTACAGAAACCACAGCGTCAAGGCCCTGTCCGCCCTGAACCATTTTCATTTGAGAGGATGGATGAAGAGAGAAGAAAACGCAAGGAAGAAAGAATCAGGCGTCAAATAGAAGAAGAAAAGAAGCAAGCATCGTCTTTCAAAGCATGTCCTTTACCTGGGGCAGTTAGAAAACGCATGCAGTGTGCTACCACTAAAGGAAGTTCTTCAACAACTTCATCTACTTCAGAAAACAAAGAGAACTACACTAGATTCGAAGCTCGACCTCCAGTCGTTCTCTACAAGGAGCCTTTTAAACCAATTCTGCAACAAGTGCAGCTCGTTAAACCTATGCCATTTGATTTGACTACTTCCAAACGTGCAGCGGACAGAGAAAAGTTTGACAAACAGTTAAAGGAAAAAGAGGAGGAGATGGAGCGATTGAGGCAAGAGAGGGAGAAAATGCAAGTAATAGCTGAGGAAAGGGCACAAGCAGAGCTAAGAGCAAAGCTGGTGCATCATGCTAAACCAGTGCCAACATATTCCGCTTTCATTCCAGAAAAATCCATGGCTCCTATCACTGTTCCTGAAACCCCAAAATTTGTGAGAAGACTCAAACAAAACTAAAAAAGAATTCCATTGTGATGTTTCTTCATTCTTTTGCGATTACAACTTAGATGTAGTTTTAACAGGATATTGTCATAGGATTTTATTCTTGTTGCATAATCTCCTTGTGAACATAGCTTGCAATACATTGTTTAATCAGCAATAGTTAAATAATGCCCTACACTCTTGTGTCATATACTTCCAATTTAATGTTTCTTTCTAACATTATGTTTTAGAATAATTTAAAGTAATTAATTTTTAATTTTAATGCACTGACATTTTATAATATTTTTAGAATTATTATGGTCATGATTCATGACTCTTGAGTGACATGTTTTTTAGTGTTCCATTATTGATAGTAAATGACCTAATTATGTTTGGATAAGCCATTGTGTAAAATAAAGCTATGGATATTTTTATGTATTGTTTATGTTACCCACAGTCCACAGACAACTCAACCTTACCTGAACCTCTGAAATTTAAAGTTCCTAACTTGTAATAATCTTTATTGCTTGCATTTTATTCATCCATGTTAAAGAAACATAAAGGTAGGTCACTTTTTAGTTTATTAACTAAACCAATTTAGCTAGATAATTAACAAAGCTGATCCTTGTTAGTAATATAAATAAATATTTATTACACAGCAGGCATGCCAAACAAGACGAGCTATCTTGGAGAAACACCACTATAGAATGAAATGAAAAGAGGAAACTAATAAAAACTGATTTACTAGCCCTGATTTAAGATTGTGATGTGAAGTCTATTATTTTCACACTTAGATCATTGAAGATTTTAAAATCATCGGCAAGTGTCGTTCAAATCCTACATGAGCGCAATTTTTGGGATGCATTTTAAAACTGACTACCTCCGTGGCGCAGTGGGTGCAAGCCCGCTTGGGACGCAGACAGTTGCGGGTTCGATACCCGCCGCGAGATAAATGTTTGTATGATCTGCAAATATTCATCTCGGGTCAGGTTTTATATGTATTTATTTACAAACAAAAGTATATCAGTTATCTGGTTCCCATAGTAGGTACAAGCTTTGCTTAGTTCGGGGCTAGATGATGCTGTGTGAAGTGTCCAGCATTATTCATTTATTTATTTATAACTATAATAAAAAGTTCCCTCTGTCCTCAGAAGCGACCATCCACCGCCCCCGGAGGTAAAACAGCCGAGGAGTTGCAGGAAGAAGAAGAGCTGCAATTGGCGCTGGCTCTCAGCCAATCAGAAGCCGAGCATAAAGAGAAGGAACGGAAATCTCGGCCTCACATCGCGCCCGAACCTTCGCTTCATCCTACAGGTAGAAGTAGAAATAGCTCTAAGCATATTATGGGATAAAAAGTAGCTTTTTACGGGATAAAAATAGCCTGTGTGCTATTTTAGACTTTACTCTTTGCCTTCATCTAAATCTCTTTGGTACTTTTTGTGTGAAAATGTAACAATCATCCATACATCCATCTTCACAAACTTTCGCATTTAACTGTTAACTAGCTACTGCGTGCGGCTTCGCCCGCACGGTATAAACATTTTGAATAACCTATATGCTATTCCAGGTCACTATCCACACCTATTCCAAGTTTCATCCATATCGGTTCACTGGTTTAGGCGTGATTGAAACACAAACATAGGTACTCGCTCACAAACTTTAAGCTTTATTATATTAGTAAGAAGTATAATAGAGGATCAAGAATTTATCCCCAAGCCACGGTAGACATTTTCTCAGATCTTTGTAATTCAAGAGTCTTTGAAACGGCACGTCATAATTATATATTTTTTTATCAAACTTTCTTGTAAATTCCAGTTTCCCCAACGCCATCTTCAGTAAGTGCATCGCCCGAACACAGTACTCAAGCAAACTCTGAATTATCTCGGTACTTGGACCGCAACTATTGGGAGTCTAGACTGACGAGGGACAATGCCGCGCCTACCGCGCCTGCTGGCTCGCAAGCCTCCAATGATACTGCTGAAGTGAGTTATTAACATTATTTTTACCACCCTTGGATCCACACTTAGACTTACACGATACCATCCTGGCCTCTTGCCACAGAATATTAGCTTTTGCTCTGTGTAGTTTGAGAAAGCAAGAGAATGATATGCCAAAATGGAAGTTTCTGACCAACACGGCTCTGATTAAGCTGAGAGGATGGTTTAGGTGCTGGGCAAGCCTATTCCATCTCAAACAATGTCCCAGGCACTACAGCGTCCCGTTAAGTGTAGGCATGGATTGCCTCCTGACTTTTTTTTTTCGGAGGGCCTAATACTGTGGCCTATGAGGCTGTTTTAGTGTTACCGGACTATGGCGGGCACTGAAGGTGCCGAGACGCCTAGAGAGAAGCTACGACAACATGCGCAAGGGCACCTCTAATAGGTACGAACCTCGGCTTGGGCTGTTGCCGGAGAGAATTTACCTACCTATCTATCATCACTAGATGACGGTATCACTTCACCATTGGCGAGATTGATAGCGTCATCTGGATCGCCAAGAACGTTTCTTGGCCGTCTGGGGGTGAACACGAACTTCCGCCTATTGCGGGCGCCGACATCGGGTGGAGCCTCCTGACGCTGTACAAATCATCTAATATAGATGTAAAGTGAAACACAAACATACGTACTCCCAAACTTTCAGGTAAGTAGGAATAATAAATTGTTTTTTCCAGTTGCAAGATTTCGCGAAGGCGCCAGTCAACAAGGCTCAGGACGATGATGCTCAAGACAAAGAGATGGATGAGTTCGTAGAGACGCTCAAGTCGCAAGTCGAGATATTTGTCAACAGAATGAAAAGCAACTCTTCGAGGTACACGTTTTTATTGGGTTTTTGTTATTCAACGAACGCTTAGTTTTATGGTGGAGAATATTAAATAAGAATAAAAATGGATAAGATAAGTCCCGCCTATTATACGTAATCTCATAATCTTGATTACAGTATAGTATAAGTCAAACTACGATTAAATAATAAAAAATACATTTCATCATAAATCTTCGGATCCGTGGTTTATAACCACAAGTTTGGCTTATAATTAGACGTATTGCATTGCACTACGAATAAGTATGTGAACAGTATACATCTAATTTTCCTACAAAGCATGATGAAAAAGGATCTTTGAATTCTCATATTGTTCATAGCCTTGTACTACGCTTGTTGTTTTCCATTTGTTTCGCAGGTAGAATCTAGTTTTCTACAACATTTTCCATTTGTTTGACAGAGGTCGCTCCATAGCAAACGACACGGCGGTTCAGACTCTATTTATGAACATAACGGCGATGCACTCTCGCCTGCTCAAGTACATTCAGCAGCTGGACGATAAGAGAGTTTACTTAGAAAGCTTACAGGTATGTTAATCCTTAGTAAGTTTTAACTCCACTTCGTTTGGATCTCTAAAAAATGTTATCAGTTCTGTGAAAATATTATGAAAAGTGAAAAATTTTCAAATATTTATCAAAAAGATCATTATATTTTCTATTTTCTTTCGCAAATTATCTTATAACTGAATGATGCTGATGATGATGCTATGTGAAAATGTCCAGCATTATTTATTTATTTATCTTAACGTATTTACGTTACGTCTAAACTTTACGTTTTTACTAGCATACTCTAAAATCCATGCACTGATTGGACTTTTAAAATAAAAGAAATGAGCATATTTGTTGCTTCTTTGGCTTACTGTAATTTAGTTTTACCTCCTCCTTTTTAAGCGGTTTAAAAACTCATACACCAGACAGCCAAAGGCATCGGAACCAGATTTTCCCGGTTCCAAAAGTGCCTGGTTTTCCCGGTTCTAGGGGCTACAAAAAGAACCGGCTCTCAAATGTTTAAATTCTCAAATTATGTTATTATCCTGTGTGTGTGTCTATTTGTACAATAAAGAATTAAGAAAATTAATTTGCAACTACTTTATACTTACTTTTTTCCGTAGGACAAAGTGACTCAGATCCGCGACAGTCGCGCTGCATTGGACACGTTGCGCGCGGAACACACGGCACGCGCCGCGCAAGCTGCCGAAGCAGCTGAAAGGCAGAGGCAGATGCAAATGGCGGTCAAACTGCAGGCCATGCGCAAGAAGAAACACGAGTATCTACAGTACCAGAGGCAGCTGGCTTTGCAACGCGTTCAGGTATAAACTAGAACTAAGCGCTTTCAAAGTTATTTTATTATGCGCATTGCAAAAATTTGGAATCAGCTTCCAGTGTCTGTGTTTCCGCTGAGCTACGACACTCTGGTCTCCTTCTGGGTAGGCTCGTTCCATCGTAAAACTCAATCTTGTAAGTTTCGAGGTCAAGAGCCGACCCATTCATCATGTAGTGTGAGCGCGGAAGCTCAGCACATTCTTGTACCATATCATAAGCAATAGTATATCAAAATCAATGTAAAGAGACTTCACACTCAGACACCGAACAATAAACACGTATCATAATCATGAAGACCTTTTAATACATTCGTCCACCAGAAGGATAACACACAACATATACAAAGATATATAACCTACATAAAAAGTTTATATATTACATGGCGACCTTGCCAGGACAGGTTATATATTTCAATCATTAAAAAAAAAACTTACAATTTCATCTTCACTAGATGATTTATATAGCGGGTAACCTAAACCCAACGGGACGCTGTATTGCTGAAATATACAGCGTCAGGCCAGGCTACCTCTGCCTACATTCCACACAATAGTTTCAAATCTAATTTGACAGCTAACTAGTCACATTATCACTTCTACTTTTTAAACTCAGTTCAAAAAGACAAAATACTTTGTTGTGTTTTTTTTAACAGCCGAAAGCAGACACCATTATATATCCATTTCTCTTTTTCAGGAACAAGAAAGAGAGATGCAGCTGCGTCAAGAGCAACAGAAACATCAATACATGATGTCAGCGAACAGTTACTACCTGCCCGGCGTTTCCATGCAGCAGTTCCAACAGCCTTACCCGAACCAGCCCATCTACGCGAACCCTCAGTTCCACCAAATGATGCCGCAAACAACAGACGCTAATGTTCCGATGACGCAAGCAAATATGGCCACCATCGCCCAATCCATGCCGCAACTACCAAACTTCTCAATGTCACAATCCACCGCCCCCGTCACACAACCCCCAGCCACACAATCCATGACGCAAAATATGCGCCCCAACATGCAAATGACACCGATGATGATGCAACAGATGCACCAAATGAGAATGCCCGTTCAACCCGGCATGCACCAAATGTTACCGCAGAACGGACCTGGACAACAAAACGGAACGCTACCCAAAAATATGAACCAATCAATGCCTCAGATGATGGGACAGAATGTCCCACAGATGATGGCGCAAAACTTACCTAACCAGATGATGGGTATGCATATTCAGAATGTGAGAATGCCTATGATGCAAGGCAACAACCCACAAATCCAAGGTTACATGAGCTTACCCAACAATACTCAAGCGCCCAGTATGCAGTCACAAATGATGCCAGGACAGATGTCGTTACAAGGCCCTATGGGCGCAATGCAAGGATTACCCCAAATGCCAGGTCATAACCTTCCTACGAGTATGCCGTCTGGCCAGCAAGGCCCTCAAGGACAGCAGATATCGCAGCAACCGGGGCAGATGCCACAGCAGCTAGGGCAAATGCCCCAGCAACAAGGCCAAATGCCCCTGCAACAAGGCCAAATGCCCCAGCAACAAGGCCAAATGCCCCAGCAACAAGGCCAAATGATCCAACAAGCACAGCAAATGTCGCAACAGCCGCAGTCTTTGCAGCAATCTCAGTTGTCACAGCAACCACAATCAATGGCCCAGCAACCACAGATGTCACAACAACCGCAAATGTCCCAGCAACCTCAAATGTCACAGCAACCTCAAATGACCCAGCAACCTCAAATGTCCCAGCAACCTCAAATGTCTCAACCGCAAATGCCTTCTCAACCTCAGAATCAAATAGCGCCGGGTCAGCCTATGCCTGGCCAAGCGATGCCAGGCCAACCTATGCAACAACACATGATGATGCAGCAACCGCAAGGCAATATGCAAATGCCACAAAATGTGATAAATCAGTCAATGCATCAAGCTCCCAACAATCCAGGACAAATGATGCAAGGCCCGATGCCTTCGGTTCAGGGGCAAATGCAGATTGGTCAGCCCGGTATGGGCAATCCCGCCCAAGCTCAAGCTATGAAAATGCCGCCGAATAATTTCGTCCAAGGCCAGGCGGGACCGCCCATGGTGAACCAACAGACCCAACAGCCTCAGACCCCTGTAAAATCGGAACATAACAACAACACTGCAGAGCTTATTAGCTTCGACTGACTAAATAACTGTGGAATTACTGCTAGAATTCAACATACGTATTTGCAATAATGCACGTAGAAGTTTGTGCTGTATACATTTTAAACCAAAATATTGTAAAGATGAAGGAAATTATAATAGTTGTAAGATATGGTTAGGGCTGATGCAACGACGCGTAGGAAATCGAAGAGGAATCTTTTTGACGAGATAAAGACAGGATTTGATACCTTGGCTTGGGGAAACCTACCGCTGATCTGCTTGCTGTTTGCTGATTAAATTCTAGTTAAAATTTCATAATTTATATGTATATTCAAGTGAATCAAGCAGATCAAAGAAGTCTTGTGGAGTGACTGGACAGTACTGACTGTTACCTATATTATTATGCTGATCATTTACGATAAGAGACACATAAATATTACTATCTTTACTTATAAATTCCCGTCACTCACAAATACATAACCCTTATAATGTAAGATGGTATTCGCGAATGCCTAGGCTAGGTAGAAGTTTTTTGCATACGAAATAGAAAACGTGAGTGACTGGGATAAAAGTGTCAAACATTTTCATAGCTTGCATTATAAATATCGAAATGGAGCTATAGTTTGCTACCAATGTTTATAAGTAGGATGGTAGGCTTTATTACAAGTATTTAACAATTTATTTATTTCATTGTAACACTAGTTTGAACAAAATGTTGCAGCAAATTCACACAATGTTTATACTCATAGCTTAAGGTCGACATTATAACTGGTTGTTTCAAAATTTATAGAAAGAATACAACCAGTAAAATTGTATAACGTTCTCCATTTTTCTTCTGTGCTATAATTGTATTTCCTATAGATTATATTGGGCCTTGTAATGTATGTAAATGCAAATGTATAAATATTTTGTCGTTTGTAGATTTTAAACATTATTAAAGAGTAATTCAAAATGTTTATTTTTTATCAATTGCCGAGGTGATTATTTTGTTTTTGTTACAATATTTTACAATAAGTTATATGATGTAATGATGATAATTAAACCTGTAAAATTTTACTGCTTGTTTTATTTAATTTTACTGTCTTACTGGAAACATCTTAGGTAGTAGGTACTAGATACCTACTGTAAGACAATATACGTAGATAAAAAAAACTTAGTACAGGTTCAAATAAATAGGTATAAATAAATAATAAATGAATAACGCTGGACTTTCCACACAGCATCATCTAGCCCCAAAGTAAGCAGAGCTTGTGTTATAGGTAGGTACTAGATGACTGATAAACTACTTATATACTTTTTGTTTGTAAATACATACATATTATACATAGAAACACCCAGACCCGGGACAAATATCTGTAGGTCATACAAATATTTGTCCCGCGGCGGGAATCGAATCGTATAGTCACGAACTTTGCTTTGGGACTCATCTAGGGTGGAATATCTCAGCAAACTACTATATTTGACACAATTACGGCCAAGACCAAGGTTTATACGATTATTTCCAACCCCGATTGTTAGTGTTACCGTGTTACGCATAGATTTAGCATGGTCCCTATAAGTATACTACCTATGGTGTTACGCATTTAAGGCACAGGAGTTCCTTAGGGGAGTGCCCCCGCCAAAACAAGACAAAGCAGCGAGGCACCTATAGAGAAAAATACCGAGGCACCTATAGAGAAAAATACTATTGGCACAAGCACCACAGATTAGGTAGAGATCACCCCCTTTTTCTAGAAGCGCTTCGTCGTATTTTTAAGCTGCCATAGTTCTGGTTTTCAGATACCGCAAGAAAGGTTAAACTTTCAGAGTGGTACTCGTTATTATCGATATATACAGGGTTGTAAAAAGACTGCTACCGAAAACTGAGGGATTGCAATCAGACCATGATTCTGAACATATTTATCGAAAAAAACTCAATTTTTTTTTTACTTAGCTACGTCATTTTATTTTATTTTCTAGTTTTTTGCTAATAGTACAACATAATAAGACCATACCTACCTAATCATTTCATTTATAAAAGAAAAAAACGATTAAAACTCAAAATCCAGCAATCTGCGTATAAAAACGCGCCCAGTACATACGCAAACAGTGATCTTCAAACGCTGTTTTCTCCGGATATAATGATTTTTTCGGAAAACCCTTTTGGATTTGGTTGTGTTTTGGGATGCTGTACGGTACCTACCCCTTTCGGCTTCGGTAGACGTCTTTTTACACCTGTATGTAGGTATTTATATGATTATTATACATACCAAGTATCATCCTTAGTTTAAAGGCTTTGATGACAGTGTTTCAGTCAAAAATCGTGAATTTACACGTACCTACACTGACTGAAACACTGATCGTCATCACGGTCATCAAAACCTTTAAACTAATGATGATACTTGGTATGTTTATGAGTACCTATACTGTGGTGTTCTAAACTATGGTAGGTACCTACATCCTGATGTCCAGGCTGAAAGGTATCTATGCTAAGAATTTCAAAAATCTAAACTTCCTCCTGCAACAGGGGTGGGTTGCAAACAAGAGTGTTTACGGGGTGCAAAGAAATGTAGGCACGTTACATGTACCTCACCTACCTACCTACTTACATAAGCAAAAGTAGTTATCATTATAATCTCTATCTTTTTTAGGTCATTGATCTCTATGCAATCCATAGAGATATATTATGCAATTTACTGACTATCCCCACTGATCCCCAATCACATCACCCAAAAAAAAGGTTCTTTTCGTTTTCGAATTACCTATTTTGTTTTTGAACGACTCATCCATAGACAGGCGGGCGGGAAAGTTTGTCAGTCAGTGTCAACTGTCAAGTTTTGAATTTCTGACGGGCCGTGACGGCAGAACAGGCGGGCAGGCACGCACGCACGACACGACACGCACGCACGACTTTTCTTTCAAAGAAAAACCAAAACAAAACAAACAGCTAAAGTTTTCCAAAGTACTCATTGTGAGATTCAATTTTATAAAGTAAATCAGTGATATGGAAGAAGACAACCAGGATGGCCCGTTTACAGTGTGGCAGATGTTCAATGCGCCTACAATGGTGCTATTTAATAACTTGGAGCATGCCGCTGATGGTCTTGACCGGCTTCTTACATCTATTTTGAAATTATCTGGGTAAAATTGTTTTTGTTTTTCTTTGTTTTTCTTTTTTGTGTCGATTTATCTGTTCTGCATACATATACTGCGATAACTTGTTTACGACAACAGAGCGCTAAAGCTTTAGTACAAAATTGGATCGTATTTGTATAGGACGAGAGTCATTACCTCGCCGTAACACAGTTCTAAACTAGCACGGGAGGTAAAGTTTCTTTAACTGTATGCCTACCGCCAATTTGTTATAAGTACCTATTATAATAAGCCACAAGTCTTGCCTTGCCTAGTTACTACTCAGTGATTGTTATTGTTGTCAAAGTTATGTTTTTGTAGTTATTATTAGGTAAGTTGTGCCAACAGTATGTTAAAATAAGGCTTAGATTTTAGATAGTAAGTTCGAAGGTAGTAAAATAAGTAGGTATACTTCTGTAACAATGTTTTGCCCAATAAAGTTTTTATTTATTTATTATTTATTTTATTATAGAGATAATAACTTTTATTATAGAGATCCTAGAAGATAGTAACGTAGGAGGGGGTAGCCATCATAATATTATAGATCATAACTCATTGGTTTATTTTAGAATATCTAATAAAAAAGCTAAATATTAAATAGGCTAGCAGAGAGAAATTTAGGTTTTTCTAAAGTTTATCCTAAAACAAAGCCCTGAGTGGCTGGGTTGCTGTCTAAAACCTTATCACTACTTCACTAGTTCACATTAGTACTGATTAGGTAAGGACACTTTTATGAGTGTAGTCTATATTATATAATCCTGAATGTTTCAGGGACTTTTCCGAAGTTCTTGTGCCTCGGCCTGGCTCTAACAAGTACCCTGACACATACTACAAGGCATTTAATACATGGCTACTGGGAAGATTGTTCTATGTTTGGTCCGTCAAAGAATTAAACAGGTCAGTATCTAGTTTCTTATACACCCACATTTCATGCATTAAGTATCTACTGTAATAAATCATACATAATGATTTGACGACCCCTGTAGCGCAGTGGGCGAAGGCCCGCCTGCAACGCAAAAGGTTGCAGGTTCGATCCCGTGGCGGGACCAATGTTTGTATTCTACAAATATTTGTCTCGGGTCTGGGTGTTTTCTACGTAAAAAATGTATGTATTTACAAACAAAAAGTATATAAGTAGGTAGTATCATGTAGTACCCATAACACAAGCTCTGCTTACTTTGGGGCTAGATGATGCTGTGTGAAAAAAGTCCAGCATTATTTATTTATTTATAATGCAGTTTGGGAATACTTATGAATTTAATCTCGCATAAAAAAAACCTGATAAGTACAATAGGTAATACATTGTCTTAACTAAATGGTTTTTTTTTTCAGAATTCACATTACAAGTAAAGATGCACAGCTAAAAATACTGGGCATACTGTGCATGAATGGAGCTACATTTTATGATAGAATACATTCGGAATACTGTATCATATTAATAAAACTTATACAGTTTTACAAGGACAATCCACAAACTAAACAAACAAAAGAAATTATATTAGAACATTTTTCATCAGAAAATGTGAATATTCAGAATGTGGAACTAAATTTGGAGCCTATCTTTGTGTCGGTCAAAAATCTACAGACTTGTGAAGTGTTGATAGATTTGACACTGCAACTACTATCGGAGAGTTTACCTATGAACTCCTTAAACATTGATAAATGCATCTCACAGTATGAAGATCTGCTTAGCCAAATCCTTCAGATGCTTGAAAACTATAGTTTGGAATTGAAATTGATTGTACTGAAATTCTTCACAAGCTTGATTGATAAGTTCAATGAAACAGGAATAGACAAATTCAGCAATTTGTTTCCTAGTGTTTATAAAAACCTTCTAAATGCTTTAGAAGAAATGACGAAATTAATTAATGTTTACTATGAGAAAGGAGAAATCAACATTTTGTACATAGCTAGCTACAATAAACAAATGCTTAGTTTATTAAAAAGTTCTGATGGTAAAAATAGTGAGGTGCTATCAAATATTTGTGTGGCAATACTGCAAGGAGACTGTACAATATTCAGCAAAGATTTGAAACTGCACTGTTTATCTCTAAGCAGTAAACTAGATTTACCTACAGATGTGATATCTATAAAGAATTTGGATTCAACACAAATAAATGCTTTGGTAAAATGCTATAGTCGAAAAATACTAGAAGAGTTACAGAATAAAAGCATTGTAGAAGTGAGAAAAAACTGGTACTACAATCAGGTATTAGAAGTCATAAAAACACTGAAGTCTTGTGAAGAAAGGAACTTAGATGCATTTCTAATACCACATCACTTGCAGAGATGCCTTGCAACATTACAAATATTTGTAAATGTTTATTTAAAGCAAGAAAAGGAAGATATTCAACTGCTAAACCCAGACAATGTCTTCTGTATATGGACGACTTTGATAAAACTCATGCAAAACCACAAAAATGTAATTCTAGTTACAAGTTACACACAACTTGTAATGAAAATCACTATGATGACAGCAATTCTCTTTCGTACTATGTCTAAAGAAGACTCCAATATGATTCTGCAAATATTATGCTTGCAAAGTACAAGTCAGTTCTCTGAACAGAATCTGGGGTACCAAGATTGTACCAAACTACTTATACTAAAGTATGTGATGGTGGTAAAGCTAGTATTGAAAACCAGGCTGAGCGATAACTGGGTCAAGATGATATCTCATCTTTTTAGTTCTCTGATCAGGAATAAATCATTGGAAGGTTATAGAGAAGTAAGTTTATTAAATAAAACTTCTTGGCAACACTCCTTATTTAAAATATTTTTATTTTAAATTAGGTTTAAAGAAGGCCTTTGCCCAGCACTGGGATGGGTTCTTAATAATAATAATAAATAAATAAATAGGTTTAAAGAAAGAAAAAGATAACTTTATTAATGTGGTATCTATTTAATGCCTAAGTTACATTTCAGATTGTACCTCTGTGTCCATTTCTACTGATGAACAAAATCTATTCAGCCAGTAAACTGATAGGCGAAATACTTATGCCTGCATTACTGACAAAAGACCAAGATTTACAGAAAGAACTAATAAAAATCCTACAGGCAATATCTTGCATGTCTCTTGGCACTGTTAGTGTTATAGCAACCACAGAAAATTCAATGGGACTTGAGATTTTCACCAACAATCCTTTGAAACTATCAGTAATATGTTCGAAATGCCAGTCTGAAAATCAAAATAGTGAAGATTTTCTGACTAAAGTAAGAAATGAAAATGTGGAAGTTTACTTTGAGAGTTCACTCACACCAAGCCAGCACTCAACTATGATGGGACTAAGAAGTTTGTTTACAAAGTTTTTGACTATGAAGCATTACACTGATGTAGAAGATAGTGGGTTTTGGAATTTGGTAGCTACACTGAGCCATCATTTCTTTGTGTTTGATAACACATCATCAGAGTTGCTCAGTGTTCCAAATTGTGGGCATGTGTTGAGAGCATTGAAACCATTTCTTTGTGAAGATTTGGTGAGTATTTTCAATTATAATTAATTGTGTAATTTTACTAAATTTATAACCATTTGGTTCTTTTATTTCAGGCTGAAGAAGATTCCGAATGGATTACAAAAAAAGAAAAGGCTCGTGAATTTTGCATCAACTTGCTTGTAGAGTCTACTAGAACAAGCTTAGAGCAGAATAACCACACCCTCCAAACTACCACCTTGAATCTAATAAAAGAGTTTGGATTGTGTCAAAACAACAAAGTAATTTTGCCAGCAACAAAGTTGCTGATATACTACATAATGCATCCACACCCTTGTTCCCTTGGACCGAAGGCTGTTGTTTGTCTGAGAGATATTTGTGAAGCCCACGGATACACCCCAAACCAAGTCTACCATAGATATAAGAAAGATTACTGCAAGCTCTTTGTTGAATGCAGTTTGTATAACGGGAAAGAATTCGCTATAGCGCTCTTAAAAGTAGTCAGAGCGTTCGGTTTTGTTGGATACCGAGATTTCATTTCAAAAGACGTGCATCATTTCCTGCCTTACTTGATACCGTACTCAGTGACGATAAAAGAAGTTCCGTCGATGATTGATGAGATTGCATCGCTAGTGCAATGTTCTGTATCAGATTTCCTTGTTGAAAGATTCCCGCATATCTACGTTCACGTTTACTTATACGAATCGAGCGATGTGTCGAAGAAATGCTACAATACTATTGAAAAGCTAACGAAAGTGTCGGTGCTCAATCTTATAAAGAGGCATTTCAGGGTTATATTGACTGAGTTTCTCCTCCAATATTGCTGTAACCCTGAGAAAGTGTTGAATGCGTGTAGATACTTGGCCGGTCATGATCCAGATGTTTCAACCCCTATTGGTAGCATGAGTATGACAACTACGCAAATAGCGGACTTTTTGAATCCAAAATTCCTTGGTGTGCTGGCATATTTCGATCACAAACTGGTCAACGCTAAAGTAGCTCTTTCTGTAAAACGGAAAGCGCTGACTAGTTTTCCTGATATACTGCAGTTAATGGGCGTGAAGTATCTGACTCCTTTGCGCTTCAAAGTGCTAGCAACTTTGCGGTCAGCGTTACCACTAGCTAAAGAGTTCCCGAAAATTCTAGCTGAGGCGTGGGGTGCGTTTATTCACAACATAGACAGTATATCCCTAGGCCCGTTACTATCGAACTTAGCCGTGTCATTGATGCAGCAGTTTGATTACGCACCGCAAGAAATCAACAAGATTTTCCACTACCTGGTTCTAAGCAACGAGAATATCTTAAGCACTCATATTTCGGATTTATTCTTCATGGAAGATACGAAGATTTCTGATAAAATCAAGATGGTGATCAAGCGACATGTTAAAAGAACGCAACCAGACGAATTTTCGGATAAAATAAAATGGTACTTACTTCATCTGAACCAAGATATACCGAGTATAAAAGCGTTCGCGTTCTCGCATTTGAATAAGCTATTGAAGAGCAATAGAACTGAGTTGCACAAAGCTATTTTCGGCGGGAAAACTATTGATCCTGTGATTGTTGAGCTGATTGACTCCTTGCTTATCGGTAAAACTAAAATTATCTGACTTTTCATAAAACTTGTACTCTATGTCTGTCTATACAGTTAAAGTTCATTTCAGGATGCAAAGACCCAGATGCAAAGGTTAGTTCAGCTAGTGGGTCATGCCTTGGCCAGCTAGGCGCTATAGAAGCTGGACATTTGCCAAGACAATACGTGCAGCCAGATAGATCGCCGTTCGCATTTACTATCGGCGATAACTGCTTCGCGGCAACAGCTTTGGTCGAACTTTCTAGAGCTTTCCAGTATGAAAAAGATACAATGGTAAGACTAATAATGAAGTCAGTTAAATTTTTATCATAACGTAAACGGGATCGCGAATGTATTCACTAAGCCAGTTCTCTGCATCTTTGTATACACACTAATGGCCTTACTAATAAACGTGGTGTAAAGTTATTCCTCGGAATAAAATAGGAATAACCATACATTTTTACAGTTTACACTCAGGAATATCTTTATACCACGTTTATTAGTAAGGCCGTATGAAATTACGTGGATAAACTCTGATTATGCTACAGTTATTTCGTTCTAGAGTACCTATGTATTGGCAGCTAAGAGGAAATATTTGGACGGAATAAAATCTTCACTAACTCTTGAAGCCTGAAACAGTTATTCGTGCTTTTGATTTCAGAACATGGACTGCTATGCACTGACCATTCAAGAGATATTGAAAATCTATGACATTTCTCCTACTGGTAGCAAGAAAGATGTATGGGAGAGTTTCCCTGAGCACATGCATCAGATTATGCATCCATTATTGAGTTCCAGGTAAAACATATATTTTCTCTTTATAAATTAGTATATATACAGGATGCGGAAATATTTTACCTCTGCTATTTTATCTTTTGTATTTAGAAGGTTTTGTTCTAAGGAAACTAAATTCACCACAACATGTTTGTTACCACGTATGTCCGTAACTACTAAACTGATTTGAAATTTTCATCACTAGGTACACCTTGGCCTATCCATCGCAGCCAAAAAAAGCGCACCCTTTATTCGGATCAACGCATGCGACTACATTTTTGGAATGGGCTCACAAGTTAGTAATTTATTGAAACTTTTCTATCTTTAAGAAGAAGAATAAAGTTTTATTTTCTCCACACAATACATACAACAGTTACAATTAAGTACAGTTCTTCCAACGGATCTAGGCATTCGTGAAGTTAAGTCCGTTTCATCCGTTTGTCTGCGTAGAACTCAATTTTGTATGAAAAAGCGGTTACTGCGCAGACTACTGTCTGCACTAGTGTGCAAGCGAGAGACAATGATAAGTAGCGACGTTTCCTTAATGAACGTTAATCGAAATTGATATGCAGTTCGAAAACTGCCAGGAAAAGGCAGAGTTAACTTTTACATTACGAGTAGTGCTTGGCCTGTAAAAGTGACTGAACTCTAAATGAATGTACCTACTCCTATATTAAAATCACTAGTAAATTATTGTAAGTAAAATAGGTAATCCCGTATCCTTACTATTTGTAAAAACCTTGACGTGATTATTGATTATTATTAACCCCCTGGTATTTTATGAAACTTTTTCTAGCTGGACCGGTCAACTGATACCCCTGATAGAATCGGAGAGTATTCGTGATCTACTCCGCACGGTACATCCTAGCATGAGGCGTGACGTCAGAACACTGTTCCTATTCCTGCCTTATGTTCTAATCCACGCCATCATGTCGAAGACAAATCCTTTGTATATACAGGAAGAGATGCTCGCTGTTATAGGTTTGTATATCACATAATGTTTATTAGAATTACATTCATTTTATGTAGATTGATATAAAAAAAAAAACTTAGGCCTTTACATCTATATTAGATGATTTATACAGCGTCAGGAGGCAACCTATGCCTACACTTAACGGGACGCTGTAGTGCCTGGGACATTGTTTGAGATGGAATAGGCTTGCACAGCACCTAAACCATCCTCTCAGCTTAATCAGCCTGGCCCACAGGAAAGACGACGTCAATACGTGTGGAGCTGACTAAGCTGCGGGTTTCCTCACGATGTTTTCCTTCACCGTTTTGAGCTCGAGTTAAAGCGCATGTACATTTTTCGAAACGAAAAATCCAGTGATGCACGGCCGGGATTCGAACCCACGACCTTCGGATTGAAAGTCGAGGCACAACCCCATTCGACCAACACGGCTCTTGATTGATATACATACAGAATATTTGACGACTTTTCCTAACTCATGATTTCGGACTTGGCCATTAGCGCCCTTGTCAAAAAACCACCCAGTATATTTATCAAATAATATTATGGGGAAGACCTTTGCCCAGCCGTGGGACAGTGCAGGTTAAAAAAATAGTATTGATAGAAACTTATGATTTGTTATTTTGGAATCAGCAACCAGGACCTCCAAAATGTCTACTAACAACACAAGTATACGCGAGAGAAGTGAACCAAAAATTGGTCTTGAGTTTTATTGTTTTCAATCTCTTACAGGCTTAGAAAACTTCGAATCTCATCAAGTTTCAGCAGAAAGAGCGAGATATAAAATGCTACGACATATCAGAATGACTCCCAATATCAATTCGGTTCAAGCTGAAGAAGGGAATCAGGTAACGTCTTAATTATATATATACATGTATCTTGTTAATAGAGCATCCTATTTACATAGAGATGGAGTGGCACTTTAAAAACGATTATTCTAGCCAATCTCTAAAATTTTTATCCAAGAATAGCTATTCTGAAACGAAATACTAACGGCCTTACTAATAAACGTTGTATAAAGTTATTCCTGAGTGTAAACTGTCAAAATGTATGGTTATTCCTATTTAATTCGAGGAATAACTTTACACCATGTTTCATAAATAATCATAATAATTTATTCATAATTCCAGGTACATACAAAAGATCTTAAAACTATTTTCCCAACCGGATCCTGCCCTTAAGCGTATGAATTAGACATTTACTTATAATATTAATTTAAATAAAATAAAAACACATACAATTACTCTTCTCCAATTAAATTAAATAAAAATGTCAAAAGTAGGTTTATTAGTAAGGCGCTAAGATTATAATTTTGTTCAGCTTGATTTTCATAAACTTCTTTTGAAACTGATGTGATGTGTTACAATTTGATTGAATAGATCAAAAATCTGTAAGATTTAGTTTTTGACCATAATGGCTTCATCTTGCATTCTTTCCAGAGTAAATGTAGTAAGACCATATACACGCTACTTGATTTTCTGAACCGATGGATCTTAGAATGGTGTAATTTGAAACAGCGACCACTAGAAAATGAAAATTACAAGTAAGCTTTCTGTTTTACACACATTATATCTAAAGAATCTGACCTCTGTGGCGCAGTGGGCGAAGGTCCGCCTGCGACGCAGAAGGTTGCGGGTTCGATCCCCGCCGCGGGACAAATGTTTGTATGACCTACAGATATTTGTCTCGGGTCTGGGTGTTTCTATTTATAATATGTAAGTATTTACAAAGAAAAAGTATATAAGTAGTATATCAGTTATCTGGTTCCCATAATACAAGCTTTAGTTTGGGGATAGATGATGCTGTGTGAAAATGTCCAGCATTATTTATTTACTAGCTGCCCGCCCCGGCTTCGCACGGGTTTATTATAGGTATTTAACAAAAATTTAATAACAACATGGCGATCCCGGAGCGGGATGTATGATCCTGATGTATAAGTTTAGAGGTTAATATGTAGGTAAGGTCTAAGGTAGGGGAGCATTGGGCAGTAAGGCAGGTTTGGACACCACCGGCAAATCCCCGTGTTATGCCGGCCATACACCATCATGCCTATCCACCATTAGTCATGCCAATCCACCCCCATACATGGTCAATTCTAACTGATCAAATTCCGATTTGACGATAGGCATGATGGTTTATGGCCGACATGACACGGGAGTGTCCAAACCTCTCTACTGCCCAATGCTCCTCTACCTCCCATATATATTTCATTGATATATTACCATTCCTTTCCATTCATTCCATAGTTCCCAGACACTTTTTAAACTATCATGGTTTTCAACATTTTTAACACAGTTAACGGGATATTTACCATGATTTAATGTTTTTTGAGTTTCCCGATATTTCGGCGCAGTTGCATACGCCATGATCAATAGTATCTATGGTATTAATCATGGTTAATATCCCGTTACCTGTGTTAAAAGACCCAGACACTTGTCCTACCCTACTAACTGATATTTATTCTGTGGTCGCGATGTATCTTACATTTTTAAACTCATGATAACTTTTGAATAAAATGTCCAATTTCAATCATTCAAAAAGTAATCGACGGTTACTGAAACAGCCTTTACTCCGAAGGAATTTATTTGGATAAGAATAAATACCAAAATAAGAATAACGTGGTCTGCTTTTGGTCGTCATTTTTATTCACTTTTTAAATTATAAAAGTTGTTATTCTGACACAACCACAATAGTTGGACATATGCTATCGCTGACTTTTTTGTAGATATTGATACGTTCTTTAATATTGTAGAACATTTTTTTGTTCTATCATCAATAGTTTTCGCAGCGCACGCGATATGAAGAATTTTATGTTCAAAATTTTTACACCTTTGGTTACATTATTGCAATTTTCATAAGGATCTCTAATTTTTTTGAAAATAATTTATAGCCTATGTTCATCACAGATAATGTAGGATTCTAATGGTGAAAGAATTTTTCAAATCGGTTCAGTAGTTTCGGAGCCTATTCATTTCAAACAAACAAACAAATGTTTCCTCTTTATAATATTAGTGTAGATTTATTTAAAGAATCTATTTTCTAAGTGTCCATCAAATATTGCTGTTTCGCCAAACAAAATTATATGTTATGTTTTTATAAATAAAATTTGTTTTTCCAGAGCAATATCATCATTCCTTAACAAATTCGACAAGCTCACAATAGCTCGAGGTAACTTCGCTTGTGGGGAGTTAGAAAGGGCACTGCAGTACTTAGAACTGTATATGAGTGAGAAGAAGGATCGAATGCAGGAGCAATTGCCTTTCTTGGCAGAGATCTATGCTTTATTAGATGAACCGGATTCTGTTGCTGGTAAGACTGAGCCTTCTATTGTAGAAAATAAAGATGGAATTCCTTTAAATAAAGTTCTACATCATTCTGTATCAACCTTAGTTTTGTTAATTTCAATTATTTTTGTATTTAAAGCATCTGTTATTTTTAGGTATTTTATCAATGAAACGATCTGAACCATCATTGAAAGAGCTCATTTTAGCTCAAGTTGTGACGGGGAGGTTGCAAGATGCCGCGTTGTGCTATGAACGATTGGCCCAAGAAGGACAATTGGACCGGCATAGTATACAGGTAATACTTACATATTTTTCTATTGATCTTTATTCGAAATCAGCTTTTATGATGTTTTATGGTGCTCCATTATGTTATCCAGCAGTTTGGGAGCACCATTATGTTAGGGGTATTTGTGTCCTTTGTAGTCGTAACCCTTTGCAAAGGGGCGCTGATTGTAGAGAGGCGGCGCACGCATGCGGGCTAAGTAGTTCGCCGATTTACCAATAGATGGCGTTAGTAAAAATGTACCATTTCTAGATCGCGCTGACGAAAACGCGCGGCTACGAATGACCTGCCTCGGTAAATCTATCATCGGTATCGCTTCTCGGCCTTTTGGCTAAGATCAAAGTGTAGTATCTGTTCTTTTCAGCTTAATATCTGAAAGTTCCCTCACTGAGGGACCAGTATATTAAACTGATTTTTGTAAAGCGACGGGATGTTCGGAGCTCGCTCCACTCCCGTCACGGGTCGGCCCGGCATTGCAGTGCCGCCGGGATCGGCCCACAGAATTTAAAAGAAACTCTCCACTGGACGGGAAGAGGACTGAGGACTAAGTTATTTTAGTGTCTGTGAGTTCCTTCCTTCCTTGAGTATCAGAGAGTTGATACTCCAACAAAACAGATTTGCTTGCGAGCGAAGGCCTTGCGTGGTTTGGTCCCTGACGAAGTTGTTTCATAAAACTTGCAGCAACTTTGTTATTTTCCTTCGATCAACGATGATTTCTGTAAAATTGGTTGAATTGTCAATTGAAATTCCAATTGAAACCGGCGCGTGACTATCTTTCACATTGATTATTAGGTTAAATTATTATCGATACAATTTATTAGCGGCTATTTTTAATATCATTGGCTGCCAGTTGCCAAACACAACTTTGGCTATTTCTCCCATTTAAGAAACCCCTAAACGTTTTCTTGTGTGGTGTAGCAATGGGCTCAACATTTTCCTATACTGTATTTAAAGCCGAATGAACACATAAAACGACATAAGTTCATGAGCAAAATGTAATCGTGAAAGGGAAAACAACAATTTATAAGTACGCCAAAATTGTGTTCTTAAATATCCGTAGAAGATTTCAAATATGTTTAACCCCTAACCATAAATACTGTTCAACTAACTTTTGGCGCTATCCATCTAAATCTGTAGAGTTTTATTTAAAACTGTTTTAGTGTGTCTGTTTTGAATCAAAAAGCCATTTTCTTTAATTTTAGGGCATGATAGATTGCTACCTAGGTCTGGACCAGCCGTTCACTGCGTACCGTTTGCTCAGTGAACACGAGACAGATGACAGTAGGCTCGAGCTGACCGCAGAACCGCTTTGGAGGCTAGGCAGGTGGCAACAACTCGATGACCTTGTGAAGAAACCTGTGGTAAAGAATAAATTGGAAAATTATTTAATGCTTCACCTTGAAGGAGTAATAGATATACAAATGTTTGCATTTGTAATATTAGTGTGATAGTATGAGGTATCGTAAAATGTATGAATTATTTACTAATAGAATTGAAAGGCGTATAAAACAATTTACAGAAACCGTCACCAGTTGGTAACCCCTCTAATGAGGGTGGTTTGAACCTGCGTGGCGCTTTTTAAGTTTTACACTGTACAATAAATTTTAAAAACAAAGCATCCATAGTGTTCGCGTAAATGATCAGAAGATTAAAGGCCGGTATCTCGAACGAAAATAATCTTTGGTCAAATCTGTCATTCGACCAATGAGAACCAAGTATTCCAAGTTTAATCAGCTTGTCAATTTGAAAAGTGTTCGAGAAACCGGCCGTAAGATTACTAACATCTTTTATTCCAGCCACAATGCAAAGAGAACTGGGGTTTACTTATGGGTAGAATTCTCCTAGCGTACCGCACAGAAGACCACGACACATTCGCTATCGCCTGCAAAGACGCCACAACAAGACTTCTAACTCAAATGGACGGGGAGGGGAAAGGCGAGAGTGCGTTACGCAGCGGCTATCAAAGCGTGTTAGGTCTACATATTGTGAGCGAAGCTGGGCACGCTGAGGAAATGCTGAAAAAGTATGTTATTTATTATAGTAAATAAATAGTAAAAGGACACAGATTATCTTTTGTATGTCACATACAAAGCGCAGCGCCAACTTGAGCAGGAGGTATTTCACTATCGTTCGAAAGTCTAGCAGATTCGTAATCGGAAACTACCCAACGAATTGCCGTGATAATTTCCAACATCGACACCGATGGCCTTACCTATTATTAAAATTGGTCGGTAATTCCCAATATCGAATCCAATGGCTTTTCAGCGAATTAAAATAGCGCTAGCTTTCTATTTTCCTTTCATTTTTGAGTTCGAATGAGTTATTAGCTTACTTTAGTGACGGGAGTCGCCTGAGGGCCTCCATAGTGACATAACGAGTTTATGAACAATTTTAGGTGCCCTTCGAAGCACGGAAGAGCTGTCACATTATTGCTACTAGCGGTTCACCATCCATGTAGAGATCTTCAAAATTCTATCCCAGAACTATTAAAGAAACTACACCAAGTGTTTTCGTTTAAAAATATTTTGTGGTAATATATTTCCAGATTGAAGACCCTCAAAGACGGCGATCGGCAAAGCACAGAGATACTGAATCAGCATTTAGATGAATGGCGGCGGCGGCTGTCAGTCGTACAATCTGATGTCAGGACTATCGAACCTCTGCTTAGACTGAGGCGGATATTGTTACAGCAGACTAAGGTTAGAGTAATATTGTACTGCTTTTTATAACGATAAAAGCGATGTTTGTTGCTCTGCATTTATGACATGCTAAGTGAGGTCAGCCACTCACTAATAAATAAATAATGCTGGACTTTTCACACAGCATCATCTAGCCCCAAAGTAAGCAGAGCTTGTGTTATGGGTACTAGATGACTGATATACTACTTATATACTTTGTTTGTAAATACATACATACCGGCGGGGATCGAACCCGCAACCTTTTGCGTCGCAGGCGGGCCTTCACCCACTGCGCCACAGAGGTCGTCGTAATGACTCGACATTCTGAATCTTCTCTTTTCTGATGATTGATCACCTTAAGGAAAGCTAGGTTCCGAACCTTGCTTGTTGCCTTGACTCTTCACGATATTTTTACTTATTTCTTAACCATAAAAAATTATAACTCAAAATTTTGTAATACATTGCAGGAGTTATTAGAACCTACTCATCCAATGACAGCGGACAGACTGAAATCTTGCATCGGAGATCTTTGGCTGCAGAGCGCGAAGCATGCGAGAAAAGCCGGTATATTCCAGCAAGTGAGTTGTTAATGCTGTTTTGAGTACCTACAGATTTCAAAAATGAAAAATGAACGCATTCCTTGCCTTTGTGGTTTGGAAAGTATCTTAGAGGTGGACGCAGAATGCTCTTTTGTGTGGTATTTTAATTTGTCGAAGAACAGTCGAATTAACTATACCTGTCTTTGGCACAATAAATTTATCTTATCTTTAAAAAAAAAAAAAACTAGCGACGAAATTCTTTTGTATTGTTAGATCGATGACATTTATATCTTTGTATTATCAATTGATATTTTGTACACACAAAACGTGCATTGCTATTTTGTAAAAGTCTAGTTTCATTTAGTTTCCGTGTTCCTGCGAATGCTAGGGATTATCAAGAACCTAATAGATATTTCGGCGCAGTTGCAAACGGAATGATCATGATCATGGCGTGTGCAACTGCACCGAAATATGGGGAAACTCTAAATAAATTGAATCGTGGTAAATATCCCGTAAATAGTGTTAATAGTGTTGATAACCATGATAGTTTAAAAAAAATAAGCATATTAATTTTTGAACCAAGCAAAGCAAACCGAGTTAATCGCTATTAATTTATTTATTCATCCATTATCCTTTGTTTTATCTCATATTTCAGTCCTATATGTATATCCTAAACGCTGAAGAGTACTATTCCGAAGAACTATTCATAGAGAAAGCCAAAATGTACTGGATGCGAGGTCAGCACGAGCAAGCTTTCACCACATTGCGACGGAAACTGGATGACGCTTACCCAAAGATAGATGAACTTACTAATGACCAAAGGTATTTATAATATTAGTACAGTACGCACAACCGATCTTTATCTCCCTGAAGTTAGGTGCACTAAACGATTGCGCAGGTTTGTGTGTGAAGGCGAGATAGCACGATGCAACAAACTAAGCGAGTGAGCGAGGCAGCTGTACAACGCTGTCTTCGTCTTTTAGGCGTCATCAAAAATGGGTTCTGCGCAGCTGCGGTAGCTACTTCAGAGAGCTAAAGATTGGTTGTGCGTACTGTACCTACTTATGTATTTATTAACTAGTTGTTGTAAGTCTTCCACTAATTAACAATAATTGTCCATCCATCCAAAGATGTTGGGAGAGATGGATGTTTGTTACGAAATCACGCTGAAACGGCTGAACAGATTTGGATGAAATTTGGCGCAGATAGATTAGTCTGGAATAGCACATAAGCTACTTTTTATCCCGGAAAAATGATGTATTCCCCAAGAACCGCGGGTAACACCGGAGCGCAGCTAGCTATTATTACTTTACAGACCTTAGTTCAAGTTTCTTTAAGGCCAAGGCCTTCTATTTCTTTCGTTAATTGACTTATTAATAGGATAAAAATTATATAAAATAACAAATGTTACAGAAAAATATGCGCGAAGGCAAAACTTCTAATCGCCAAGTACAACGATGAAACGACCAATGTAGACGTTGATGTCAATATTGGATACTATAAGGAGTCGGTAGAAGTCTTCAAGCAATGGGAGAAAAGTTTGGTAAGAAATAAATAATTAAATTGAATGTTGCCGACGCCACATAAAATGGGATAAGGGTGGGAGATGGAAACTTTAATACAAGCCAAGTCACTATTTCTTTTTAGTAGAATTCATCTTTGTGGGCCGTCCTATAATTTACGTTACATAGTGTGACAAGGTGAGAGGACTTAAATTTTTTGACGTCTCATAAAAAAATGGAAATATACAATTTCGGCTTGTAAAATTGAAAATATGCATATGACGTTACACTAGATGGGGGAGTCTCACAAAATGTGCCCAGCTTCAACAAGGACGTAATCAGAAAATAATGATATTATTGTGGTAGTCAATTAAATGTAAAGTCATTTTATGTTGTTACTAGCTGACCCGCGGCAAACGCTACGCCATTTCAGCCCTTTTTGAGGGTTGTTTTGAAAAACCCTGAAACACGTGTCCATTTATTTTTCGTTATTAGTATTCAAACTGAGTTTCAAGCAAATCGCTAGACGCATTTAAAAGTTTCATACAAACGTTTTCACCCCTTTTCAACCCTTTGGGGGTTGACTTTCGAAGAATCCCGCCTTAGTGGGTGTCCATGTTTTAAAAGGAAGCTACTCTTCAAATTTCAGCTTTCTAGCTTCAGCGGCTTCGGCTCGGCGATGATGAGTCAGTCAGTCAGGTCAAGCTTTTTAATATTTATAGATAACTGCTTACACGCCCACAGCCGTTCACGCGTGATGGCGTGACCAAGGGATATAGATTAATTTTTTCCGCGCAATTTTTTAATTTTTTTCTGTCATAAGAAACTTAAATTCTCCTGACAATAACAAATACAACAAAAAAATAGTGAAATCGGTCCAGCCGTTCACGCGTGATGGCGTGACCAAGGGATATAGGGATTCATTTTTATATATAGAGATTGAAAATGTTCACCAGGTTTGTCTTGGTGCATATTACGAAAAGGTGAGCACAGGCGATAACGTGACCAACAATGGAACAATGTGGTCACGTCGACTCTACGCACTGAATAGCTACGGTAAAGCGTTGCAGTATGGACACAAATATCTGTATCAGAGCATGCCAAGAATGCTGTCTATTTGGTGAGACTGAGAACCAATTTGTAATTTTTTTGTCTTCTATCCAAATTATTTTCCATAACTTACTCGGATGTTATTGTTATGATCTGCGGGGTAAAGCCAGGTCCGCAGCTCACATTTATAACAAAACATATTACCAAAACGCAAAACCGCCCTGTCCGCTGCACCATTAATGTTTTTGTGTATTTTCTCTATGGTTTTTGACAACTACACATGTGCACACTGCTTTTCAAAAGCCACTCCATTTTCACAAAAATGTTAATAAATAAACACTTCTGGACTAAACAAAATTGACACATACATTTGAAAAATTTTGACGTTGACATCATCAACACAAAACACTTCCCCTCGCCACAGGCGAATCGGGGGATGTTATCCATTCTTCGCAGAAAACATATGTTGTGATTTTTGTCTATGCCATGGCCATAAAAACATGTTATTTGCCCATAAAACACGAAAACTAGGAGCTGTCGACCCGGCTTAACATGAACTCTTCGTTTCTTTCTGTCATAACTGACATGCAGTTCAAAAACTGCAAGGAAATAAGTGTTCTTATTAACACCCCTGACCAGAATGCAGGATGTACCTACGTTCATAACATTTCAACTATTGTCGATTGTCCATTAGCTCATTTGGTTGGAGCATTGCCACCTTCGATCATATATCTCTCAAAGATAGCCACGGTTAAAATCCCACATGGATGCTGTTTGTCGCTGCCAGATGCAGATCCTTATGTAGAATAAATTAAAATACATTAGCAGTTACTCAATTATTCTGACAATACGGTTTATATTCTTCTAAGAAAGATATATCTTAAATTATAATCATGTTTATCCTACCATTTCCAGGTTAGACGTAGAAGTAACAGCATCGGACACGGGTGTTCATTCCGTGCTCGCTCAAATGACAGACATCATAAAGACTTATTCCGAACGATTGCCGCTGTATCTCTACCTCACTGCGTTCTCACAGATTGTATCCAGAATATGTCACCCTGTGAAAGAGGTAATATCTACACGATTGTTCTTAGGATTAAACTATTCAAAATAATATTGAAATATTGTATTGGGGGAATGCTACAGTATACAAAGTGAGGAGCCGCGGGTGGGCGGGCACGCTTATATTTTTTGAATTTGCCGCAATTTTTCAGGATCTACTTTCATTTGCCAGACTCTAGTACAAATAAATAAATAATCTAGTAAATATCATCATGCAGCCGTAAACAAAATTGAATTAAAATTGTGACGTAGGTATATTTTTATACATTAAAAATATTTTTATAAAGTTAATTACTTTTTATCCCAGAAAAGTTAAGTATTTCCAAGCAACCGCAGGTAACATCGCGTTTTGCATCTAGTAAAACAAATCGGATGCTAGAGACAGATAAAGAAAGCTTCATATATTCCATCTCATATTTCCAGGTTTACCTCCAACTAAAAGCCATAATCGTGAAACTAATACTAGCCTACCCTCAACACACGTTATGGATGATGATGTGTGTAATAAAGTCCAGCTACGCACAACGTATCAAACGTTGTAACGACGTGTTCGCTGACCCAAGGCTCAAGGAACCTAGGATGTTGAAACTTGTGAATGATTTCACTCAACTCGCTGAGAAATTGATAGAGCTGTGTAATAAGCCTATAGCTGCGTCTGGCTCGGTATGTATAGACGCTATTATCATTTAATTATATAGGATTTTCTAGGGCTATGATCTAATAAAATAGGATCCAAGGATTGAGAAAAATGCATTTATTGTCCTAATAATGTCGAGATTATTAAATTATTTAATAAAATAAATCTACAAAATACAACAATCCGCCATGATAGCTGTACACCAATCAGAGCGCGTGACGTCATCTTCTAGTACGATTAGATTATCCACCGCATTGCTGTACAGACCAAAATTGTGCCTTTTGTTTCCGATTTTTTCACGTGCTTTGACGTGTGAGCTGTGACGTCATAACAGCCGCCATGACACCGAGTGTTTTGGCGTGAATTTTAAATGCTAACATTAAATTTCATTTTCATGTTTGAAAACCTTTATTTTCTAGTGAAATATGATATTTTTTTCACATAACATATCATTGCGAACAAATAGAACAGATTTTGAAAAATTGTCATCATGCCTATTCTTTCTTCAATTGATATTTCTAAAACAATTCCTTCACTTTTAGACAACAACGGTATCAACTCTCGTTCGCACACTCCCTCGTCTACTCACAAGCGAGAACTTCAGTCATATAATGATGCCTTTCCAAGAATTTTGCAAAATAGTCTTACCGTCAAAGGCAGCGAGACAAGAGCGGTTAGACTTCAACATACCGACTGAGCCACCGGTTTATATATCTGGGATTGAAGAACAGATTAATATTTTGCCATCTTTGCAGAAACCTAGGAAGGTTACGCTAAGAGGTTTGTTTATTTAACTACTACGAGTATTTTTGTCTTCAGTAGCATTTATAATGTTTTATTTTTCTTGTGTTTTTTAGTTTTTAAGATATTTCCAGTTTATATGTGCCAAATAAACGTTTATTCATTCATTCATTCATTTACACGGAAGAATTTCAACCGATACGATTTATCGCACTGCAATTTTTTACGTAAATCGGATGCTTAAAGTCATAGTGACTGCGGACACTAAATGTCATCGATTCGGCAAAACGAGCCAAAAATCGCATCGTGTAAATGCTCCTTTACTTAAGCTATGCTGAATCATCGTGATATCCTATAATAATATTAATTTACACGTATTTAATTTGCGCCAATAGGCTTGCAACCTGTCACGTATGGAGTGTAAACTTCTGTAAAATGTGAGCATTGTAAAATATTGTATTTGGATATGACTTATGACTCTGACGTCCCCATTAAAAATCTTCAAAGGATCTGGAATCAACTTCTTTACTCCGAAATTCTTGCATTTAGTTTGTGATATAACTGAAATATAACTGGCATTACCTAGTGTATTGGAATAGGTATAAGGTCTGAAAAAATGTCTACCGCGCCTTGGAAATACAATCGTGATCCTGTTTGTCAATTCTGTTTTCTCGCAGCTTGCTTAGCTCGCTCCATATTTCAGGTTCCGACGGCAAATCCTACATAATAATGCTGAAGCCACGCGATGATCTCCGGAAAGACTATCGTCTTATGGAGTTCAATACGGTTGTGAATAGATTTCTACAAGACGCACCAGAGACGAGAAAAAGAAGGCTTTATATCAGAACGTATAGTGTACTCCCGCTGAATGAGGAGTGTGGATTGATAGAGTGGGTGCCGAATTTGGTGGGATTAAGGCCGGTTTTGATGCATATTTATAAACAGAAAGGTAATTTTTGACTATCTTTGTTTTAGTTTAAGGGTTCCCTTGTCGGTACAATTGATGCTTACCTTTCCACGTAGTTCTCTCCAGGGCAGGTCTCTTGCTTAACTTATATGGCACTAGCTACTGCGCGCGGTACAGTCAGCATCAAAAGTTGATTAACATTTGAAGTTACCCAAATCGGATTTCCGAAATCCGTAACATTTTAACCAACATTTTGACAAATAATTGATGATTAACTCTCAGTCTATAATAATTTCCCAAGCAGAGTTTATTTTTTTCTTGGCAATCGAAAAGAAATGGCGCTTTAAAAAACAAACTGTTAATCAACTTTTGATGCTGACTGTACCAACATTTTGAATAACCAATATGCTATTCCAGGCCACTGTCCACACCTATTCCTAAATCAGTGGATGAAGTTTCATCCAAATCTATCCACTGATTTAGATGTGATTGAAATAAATTCAAGCCACTCGATGCAATGTTAGGGACCACCATGACGTCATGTTTTTAATCTTAAATACCCCTAAAAGTGTGATGTGAAGCCTTTAAAAATTCAAACTATAATTTTGGTTGCAGGCATTCACACAAGTAATCGAGAACTGAAAGAGATGATGTGCTCCAACAAAGATCCTGTTGAGAAAAAGAGACGGATATACGAAGACAAGCTACTGCCTCGACACCCGCCGCTGTTTCAAGAGTGGTTCCGAAGAGTATTCTCAGATCCTTATGGATGGTAAGCATTGAAGAAAGACCTTAAACTATCGAAAACAACTTGATAGTTCTTTAAAAGAAAAGATTCATAGAGATTTGTATGACAATGGATACAGAATCCCTGAGTAAAGGTTGATGGAGTTGAAACTCGGCATTTTGGTCATGTTCCAACTAGAATTTAAAACTATTGTGGCAGTGAGTTGATTTGATAATGGAGTCAGGAGCAGCAGTGAATAGTAGAAGAATATCCGTGATGAAAAGCTTAATTGTAATGAAATAAGAAAGAAAAACCATTTAGCATAGCTACTAAATAAGATTTATAGTTCTAGATTTATAATTTTTTATCCATTCTAGGTATCAAGCAAGGTCCGCGTACATAAGAACAACTGCAGTTATGTCTATGGTTGGATACATCTTAGGTAAGCGGGACTGTCTTTATCTAAAAATTATCTTGACAGACACACGGACAACACAGTGATTCCATAAGGGTTCCGTGTTTTCCTTTTGATGTATTACCCTAAAATCACCTGTTGAATGATAATGATAACGAAATAAATGAAAAGTCTTATCAAAATTTTCGATTCCAACAGGATTCGAACCCGCGTCGATCAGACAATCCTCCTAAAGCCGGAGTGCCTTACCATTCGGCCACAGAATACATGTCGTCACTAGTGAACTCATGCTCATTATCCGAAGTTACATTCAGAATCAAATGACGAAGAGATGTCGCTTTAGCTAAAAAAATAAAAATGATAAATCAAACTAACTTATAGATTTAGCTAAGGCACTCCGATGATCGTCTGATCGTTGCGGGTTCGAATCCCGTTGTAATCGAAAATTATGATAAGACTTTTCATTTCTCAATGAAATACCTAAGTGTGGTTTAACACTATAAAAAAAAATATAAATGATAATGATAACTTTGAGAATATAGTGGGAAAGCAAGTATACACAGGAACACCATGTTATTATAGCACTTGGTTTTCCGAAACAAAGTTCATCAAAATAATCTTCATTATGACTTGGCTTGCTTGGCATATGAGCAGTTATCCCGGAAATGTTCAATGACATGTTGCAAATCCATTGCCGCTAGTCAATTCAATTACTAGTTTTCATCTTTATAGGTTTAGGCGACCGGCACGGCGAGAACATATCCTTCGACTCTACAAACGGCGACACAGTTCACGTGGATTTCAACTGTTTATTCAACAAAGGAGAAGCGTTCGAATGGCCGGAGCGTGTTCCGTTCCGACTCACGCATAATATGGAAGCTGCTATGGGTCCGTTAAAACACGAAGGCATGTTTAGGTGAGACGATATATTTCTGTAAACCAAACCATTGTTGACAGGAATTTGGGCACGCTTCCAACTGACAGTGACCTGGATCAGTTGAGCTATCTATAGATCGTTTCTAACAATCCTTAGATAGCTTGACTAATCCTGTTGTATATGTAGATGTAAATATTTAGTAGCTTAGTTTCTGTTAATTTTTTAGCGTGGGATAAGGTCAGGGAGATGATGAGTTTAATTTATTTTAATTATTAATTTTTGACGTTTCGGCTCTGTGGGGAGTTTCCCGCGACTACATTTACTTACGCCAATAAATAGTTTTTTATCTAAACTTTCGCGAGAACAACTTATATTTTGAAATGAATCCTGCATAAATGTATATTACTAAACATAAATGGCTGGATCTGAGATGAGGTTGTGATCGCGAAAGTTAAATCGAAAATCTATGTCCCGCAGGAAAAGTTGTGAAGCAGTAATGAAAGCGCTCAGAGCACAAACAGCGGCCCTAATGTCTGTAATCGGTCCGTTCGTATACGACCCTCTCATGTCGTGGGGCAAGGCCCGCTCCGTCGACTGCGGGGAGAGGACCAACGAGCAGGCGATGCAGCATTTACTGCATATACGACAACGGCTTAATGGGATGGTAAGTGTTGAATAATCACGCTTTAAAAACTAGAAAGAAATCGATTTCAAGAAAGACTTGGGTCGAAAATGGCAAGCGACGATAAGCTTTTTTGAGTTTTACGGAAAAAATGGGTATCAATCAATCAGCAATAATTTATATAGGACCCTTTCAAACAAACAATAATCTTGAAAATCGGTCCATAATATGACGGAGATATCGGTGAACATTTTAAAACAATCACACTCATTCATGCAACGTTCGTCGGCTGGTGGATTGCAATTCCTAGTTATGTTAGGCGAGTGAAAAACTACGCGCATGGCGAGAGTACCGCCGCCGATGCGCCAGAAATTGAATAATGTTATCTTTATTACCTAAGAAATGACTTGGCTAGGCAAGTATTTAAACGTAATAGCTCCAAGCAATTACGTTTAAATATTATTGCCTAATATTATCCTTATATTATCTAGGCCGCTAGTTGAACGGCGCCGTTTAATCAAATGGCTAGGCGTTTAATTGAACGGCTGATTAAACCAGTTGGCTGCGACACATAAACGACAACGGCATAATAATGAGTCGCAATTCTTGGGATCATAAAATTATCACTTACAGGTGTTATCACCAACTTTAAAAATAGATTCAAATGTACAGGCAGCAACGGAAGTCCATTAAAATTATAATGTTTAACAACTTAATATTTCCTCATCATGAAAAAAAATTGACAAATATTTTTTTGATTTGACAAGTCTTGCCTGTAATTGTGTTTTGTGTGTCAAATAAACAAAATTCTAAAATTAATAAAATAATAAATAATGCTGGACTTTTTCGCACAGCCCCAAAGTAAGCAGAGCTTGTGTTATGGGTACTACATGACTGATATACTACTTATATACTTTTTGTTTGTAAATACATACATATTATACATAGAAACACCCAGACCCGAGACAAATATTTGTAGATCATACAAATATTGGTCCCGCCGCGGGGATCGAACCCTGAATCGAAATTCTGTCCTTATTAAGGTTCCAAAAAAACCTTATTTTCACTTGTAATTATTGTCCTGATTGCAATAGTAAGGTCGGTTTTCTTTTTTCGTTTTTAGAACATAAATATTTATTGAAAAAAATGTGTTTTGAAAAATTCTACATCTTGATCAACTTTTATTGCTGATTCTCCTCACATTGTTATACAAAATATGAGACTTGTCAAGGTTTGACGAGTGACGACGATATTTGTATTGAATAATTTGAAGAGTCAATAAATTCTCACCTGTCTCGTAAGTTAGAATATTTATGAAGTGGGTAATACATACATAACATACGTAGGTACATAAGTAGGTATGCTCAGCTATGTTTACGAGGGTTTCTGAAGCCATTTATGCCATTCACTGAGAAACATTTGTTTATAAACACGGTTTCACAAACAAAATCTACGTGATTCTGAAACAAGTTAAATTGTTTCAGACACTTTTTAAATTGTTGCGGTAAACACTACGGCCCTTACTAATAAACTTGACATAAAGTTATGTCATGCATAACCTATGAATAACCATACAAATTTTTAGTTTATGCATGACATAACTTTATGTCAAGTTTATTAGTAAGGGCCTAGGTGTTTCTAGAATGTTTCTGTGCTCCCCGATGGAAATGGAGAGCACCGAAACAAATCTGTTTCGCAACAGCTGTACACAAGTGTGGACGTGTGTTTCAGTTGTTTATAAACAATATAGTTTGGAATGTCAATATCATTTTTTTTTTAGTTAACCTGTTGTGTCCCACTGCTCACGATCTCGACGGGATATAATATCATAGACTTATTAAAAAAAGAAGCCGATATCAGGGATTGCGCAACTCGCGATTGCTGTGAAACAATTGAGGTGTGGACGGCCAAGTCCCCAAAACATTTGTAAACATCTACGTTTTGTATCAGAAACTTTGAAACTTGTTTCTCAGTGAATACTTCATGGCTTTAGTCTCATGATTGTATCCCCAAATATTATAAAGATTAAGTAAGGTATCTTTGAAGATATTAAGTGGGGTAATCATGCGATGGATTACTTTAAAATTGCTTGTACGATAGTATAACTTCCTTGCTATTTCTTCTGAGTAATAGGAAGTGTTTTCAAGCAGCCTTGGCTCTTATCAATGACTTCACCTAGATGGGAGTAGGACATTTTTAAATAAATTCTCTAAAGGCTACTTGAAAATCCTGTACTATTAACCAACATTGTTATTTTACTATATTTTAATCCACATTTAACTTACGTACGTTTATCCTTATCCTTTTATATCTGCTTCTCTAAGTTTAGAAATGATTGTCCCGAGAGTATTTCCTGACAAATTATAATTGGAATTTTAAATTACTTCTCTTATTGTTGGGTATTGCAGGAAGTTGGACTGAAACGTCTTGAGTTTTCAATAATGATTTACAGAGTTAGGTACTTGACTTATTACTATCTAGCTTAAATAGGAGTAGTTCGTCAATTAATTTCGGGTGGTACGAATGGAATGGCCGACCGTCCTTCGTTCGACCGGTGATATGGAGACTTCAAATAGACGTAGGACCCCTGATCGTTTTGCGTCAACATTAATTGACTTCAATCTTTCGCAGTAGATTGGCCACAATCGCATTGGACCGTGAAAAGTGGAAGGGGGATGGGAAGGAATTTGCCCTGCAGTGGGCTGATTCAGGCTTAAAACAATCGCACTAATATAATAAATCTGAAAGTTTGTGAGTTTGTGTTTCAATCACGCCTAAACCAGTGAAACGATTTGGATGAAACTTAAAATAGGCGTAGATGTAGAGTGACCTGGAATATCATATAGGCTATTCAAAATGTTGGTACCACGAGGGCGAAGCCGCGCGCAGTAGCTACTAATATCTAATGATTTGACTCCTTGTAAAGTTACTTAATTGTCTCTTCACCAGGTACGAACGAAGAACAAGCAACTGTCGCTTTCGCTGTCACCGGAAGGTCAAGTAGAACATCTCATCGTCGAAGCAACGAGCATACACAACCTTTGTCAAATGTACATCGGTTGGGGACCCTTCCTATAAACGAAAATGTGCCTTACCTAGCTGTAATTAAAGCCTCAATTACTCTACGAAATTGTACCTATAAAGGTACCAAAGTTCATTGCGCGTTCTCTGTGAAAACAAAAGTGTACCTTACCCACCTGTAGTTATAAGCTATTTTACCTCAACTCTGCAGTCGAAATGCGGAAATGTATCTACTAAGCGTACTTTTAATAAAATGTTTTATTGTTATGAACAGGTTTTATTTCCTACTAAAATAAATGAAAAAAGAAAAACTTACTTCGATTGTTGCCAATAAACTGCCTTCCGCTAAAAATATCTTGTAGATATAAATCCTAGGCACATATTCAAGAAAAGTGCCTTATAAAATTACTAAGTAATATAAAGTCGATAAAGCTCTGACTTTGAAGATACAATCAATATAGTATTGTTTCATTATAACACTAGCAAAATATAACTTCTGAAAGAAACCAGAACCAGCGAAGTGTCATCAATAAATCTATCTCAAGTGCCTACATCCTCAAAACGGGAAACTCTAGTGATTATTCGTGTCATAACTTGTAGAAAGTTCGCTTGGAGCGTTGGGTGTGTGGTGGCGAAGATTATACGATAGGAATCTTATTAGACAAGTCAACAGAACTAAGGATTAAGTTGAACAAAAGGAAGTTTGCAAAATGCATTTATTACGCAATCGTAGATTATTATATTCAACACTAGCTGGTACCCACGACTTCGTCAGCAAAATAGCGCCAGCTCAACCTTAGTCATGTTTAGCAACGCCATCTAGTTGCCTTTAACTGGAACTTCACTTCAAGTCCCCATACAAATTTTCAACCCTTATTTCAAGGCCTCCATGATTATTTTTGAAAAAAAAAAGTAGCCTATGTCCGTCCCTGGGACATAATCTTTATCCAAGTCATATTTCAGCATAATCTGTTCAGTGGTTTAGGCGTGAAAAGGTAACAAACAGACAGACAGACAGAGACATTTTACTACATAATAGATGGCGACGCAGGAAAAATTTGATCGCGCTATCGTTGCGTTTTGGGCAACGTAACATATAAACTCGCTAATCTTCTAATTTTCAGCTTTATAATATTAGTATGGATATAGTATGGAAGTATGGATTGTCAAGCTATTTTAGAACTAACATGAAGCAATAAACGTTTTTATTTAAATTTGAATTGAATTGGGAACAAAAATCTGCGAAATCGCGACAATGGCCTTCCGTAACTTCTAGCACTGCAATAAATTGCTAAACCTACTTTATGATTTAGTTTGTTTTTAATTAAGTATGACAACACTCAATCAAAATAGTTCCTGTTTGGTACCGATCGATGCCACAAACAGCCAGTAGCCACACAGATAAGTCGTGTCTGAAATTGTACTTACCTAACATCTTTTTTGCGTTTGTGTTTAGAATACATCATGAATTCATATTTCAATTTTCAACCTTTTCTTCACAACGTAGGTATCCTTGTACCTAATTGAAATCCCAGTCGGTTTTCCCATCACTTGCACCAAAACCACAACTTCAGATCTAATCAATGGCAACATTGGCAACCTAACTTGGAGTTAGTTTAATCAGTAGACGAAAGTGGTTCTATAGGAAGTTTTAATAGTTTCCGATTGTCCACCGGCTCAAATTAATAGAGTTGAAGTCCATCGAACAGATAATTGGAATGGTATAGTTTAACTATGAATAGGTATGTTAACGTTGCGTTATAGTTCTCACTAATTAACCGTATGTACCTACTTACAAGATTCCGACCACAGACAATCATAAACTGAAATCCGTGATTCCGAAAATAGTTCGCTTCGCTCGCTAATATATTACCTACCTTAGCATTTCACATATTTTTTTTGTGTTTTCTAGTTAGTAGCTACTAAAGTCCATCCATTATGACCTTAGAGCGAGATTTTATAACTTTTTTTTTTTTTTTTTTTTTATGGAAGAGGGGGCAAACGAGCCAGTGGCACACCTGATGGTAAGTGATTACCACCGCCCACAGACAACTGCAGCATCAAGAAGCACTGCAGATGCGTTGCCGGCCTTTGAGGTAGGAATAGGCTCTTTTCTTGAAGGTGCCCAAGTCGTATCTAACTGCAATCTTAATATAACTGCGCCCTTTAGAAACTTTATGTATGATGGTAGTTTTTTGGTACGGGTCGCAAGTGAGTTCTCTTCTTTATTTGTAATTACTAATTAACTAACTGTAGATACACCTTGGCAGGTACCTAGGTACTTTACTTTATTGGATATTCATTAACTAGCATACCACGGAATACATGCTTAGGTACCTACCACAGACATATTTACTATTTCTTTAAATCCGTGGTACCTACATAATGTGTAGATAGAAGATAATAAATAATCTTAAAGTTAAACCGCAAACAAAAACAAGGTCTTCTTTAAACACAGTATTTTAGTATGGACTACGTAGATAAGGACTATTTTAATATTGGGTTTTCAAAACCTTGTTTTCTTTTATGGTTGAGATCACTCTGTGGTTGAGATCTTCAGACATTTTTGAGATCTGTAAAAGAGTTGCCTGAGGGAAGTCCAAACCTATTTGGTTCCTACGGAGAACACCGCAAACTAAACGCACTTAGGAGCAGTCCTATCGTTACTTACTTAGGTATGTATTTTTTATGGATTTTATTGAACAAAGTGTTCCGGAACTGCGCTCTATTCCTGATTATGTAATAGCGTAATAGAATACCCAAATTAAAAGGCATGACTGTCATCCTTTCATCATCAATGCGAATCATTTCGCGGTCACAGTCCATACCAAGGTTGGAGATAATTTGCTTTCTTTACAAGGTGCTTCCTCATATTTTACTAGTGGTAATTGTGTAGTCCTCTAAATTTAATTTCTTGACTAGAGATAGCATTGTGGTTTTGATGAATTATTATTATGCTTTCCTAATCTTAGATTCTAAAATACTTACAGTTTATCTAGAGCCCCCACTTTTTTCAGTAGGTAAGTATATCAGACTCCGTAGGTACCTAATGAGGTACTCCGTAGGTACCCACTGTTTAGTGGTAGTAGAGTAGTAGGTTATAGCCGGCGCAATGATGAATTTATTTGAATTAACGACTCACAATTTGAGGTTCTTTCATTCTTCTCTATTTGATTAAGCATCCTAATGTCGATCATCACAAAAATTACTTAGTACCTTCTCAGGTAACTACAGCCGAGTAGCAAGCATCAGATTGTTATCATAACTGCCTAACACCGTAATAATGTCGGATGATAAATAATCGTTCCTATTCATTATAGATTCCACTCACGTATACCTAATAACCCTTTACTTCAATTAGATACGAAACTCAACTGCATACCTACCCATACAGACATTGTATTGGGTACCTACCTATTTACTTATTAGGAATATTCGGCTTGAATTTTGTTTAAAAATGTATGCGTATATGCGCGTTAACACAAACTCTGTCTGTTTTATGAACTTCCTTGCCTAGTTGTCTGTAATTAGTCTCATGCTAGCAGATTTACGTAACGTTTGTGTAAACAACAGGACATTCTAATTCGTAAATATGTGTTTTCTTGTTTCTTAAAACAAATGTCTTCGTTCTTCATTATTTTAAAGGACTTACCATACCTAGACACGTTGAATAAACTGTTTGGTAAGTTTGCTTACCTATTCAGAGATCTGTAACTGGTGATTTCAGAAGCAATTCAATCATAGATAACATATAGCTTACTACCTTCACCCTACTTAGTATCCTGCAAACTCCCTATCCAAGTAGGTCAGCCAGTAAACTGGGAACAGTCGCCTACAGTAAGATGTACCTCATAAACCTAACTGTTTCCGTGCTACTACCTAATTGTTCACTAAGGACATAATCAGATCTTAAACCAATTACAAAAGTTTTTATAAAACGATATAGGTAAGTACCTAACTAAAATGTTTTGCTGGGTATCTTAAATGCAGATGAGAGGACGCTTAACACTTCATTCGAAAGCATTCGATTCGAATAAAGTATCGAGCAAGTGAGCTGGCATGGCGTTGATCGTCATGCTAGCTCACTTGGGTCAATCCTTGAAGGCCAAGGAATGATGAATTCCAGATCGATCTAGAGCGGGGATGTAGATAATGATGTTTGGCAGGATGATAAGTTATTGCAGGCGACTGTACTCACTCCAGTGTCTTTGTAGGTACTAGTCGGTTGACAGGCAATATCCGGATGATCCATTGTTCACCTCATTGCGGATTCAGACGATGTAACCTCCCCGCAGGAAAAACTGCAAATAGGGGAAACGCATTTTAGATTAAACGGGGCCACGCTGACGCTGCACTGCTCTTTGTATTGCTGTTGGATTGTGAGCTGTTAATAACGACTAATGCATGCATAGATATCAAAGAAAACTATAGGTACAGTTCTTACAACGGATCTAGGCATTCGTGAAGTTAGCCGTTTGTCTGCGCAGAACACAATTTTGTATGAAAAAGCGCTCACTGCGCAGACAAACGACTAACTTTACGAATACCTAGATCCGTTGGGCGAGCTGTAGGTAGGATAGTTTTGCAGAACAGAGTAGGCTGAAATCAAAATTACCTACACAGTCGAATTCCGTTGTCGTTTTAGGACAATTTAGGCATCTTTAGGCTTTAAATATTTGCCAAAATAATCATCAAAATCTGATTCCGGTTTTAAAATTTAAAATTTTATTATATTCTGTTATTTTATTACCTGCCTAGTTCGTTGTTATAGGTAGCTAAATAGCACCAAAACAAGGTCATCAGCACTTAGTCACCATGCAGTGATGCGCAAACGTTAGAAAAACTCATCCGTCAAGGAATTCATCACAGAGCGTTCATAAATGGACAAATAAGCACCTATTTATGTCTATTGTGAAGTTTTTTGCGGCTTCAAGGAAAATAATTGGGGTTTTTCTGGGTGAGGTAGGCAGGCCCCTACCTAGAAATCTTGTAGGTAGGTTCCAGAAGATATACCTAGAGGGTGTAAAAAGACGTCTACCGAAGCCGAATGGTAGGTACAGCATCACAAGACCGAAAAAAAAATATATCCGGAGAAAACAGCGTTTGAAGATTACTGTTTGCGTATGCACTGAGCGTAGATTGCTGGATTTTGAGTTTTAATTGTTTTTGTCTTTTTTTAATGAAATTATCAGGTAGGTATGGTCTAATTGCTGCTTATTATAAAAACGTAAAACCTTGGTTGAACCCCATGTTGACACATGTCAAAATAAAATTGTTACCACAAAAAAGCATGTAGGTACGAGTATTTAATGATCGTTTTTCTAGGGATAGTTTTTTAGTTAGACTTGGTCTAAACTCTGCTCATTTTCTTGTAATAAGCCCCATTATGTTCTCCTATAACTGAAAATAACATAAAATGACGTAGCTAAGTAAATTTTTTATTGCGTTTTTTTTCGCTAAATAAGTTTAGAATCATGGTCTGATTGCAAACCCTCAATTTTCGGTAGTAGTCTTATTACACCTGGTATATTATAATCTAATAACTTATTTGAATAAGTACTAATTTGTTTTTGTTCTGTGTTGGAAGTGTGTGTACAAAGAAATCATTGATTCGGTGTTTTCAGTTACTAGAGTGAATCATGTTGGTCTTATTCATATTTGTTTTCCAAACAGAATTTATTTACTTACATCGGGCTCTATCAATGTCAAAGCGACCGAAATGTGGGGTAATGTTTGCATTTCCATGTTTAACTCGGTTGCACAGAATAACTACGAACATAAGTACCTACTTAGTATTACTTAGTAACTTACCTTACCTACCTATTTACCAAATCTACGATAGAATACAGCTACATTTATTACATCCAAACACCATCCAACCGTGCCTTTGTATAGAGAAGCGCTCTAACCTACATGCGCGTCTAACGCGCGTTTATATACGCCTAATGTAAACCATTATTTCTAAGTTAAGGATTCTTGACGTGTTAACTACAAAGCTAAGAATTATGTCGCATATCATCCACGTGTAAATGAAATGAACTAGCGGATTCAATTTCACCACAAATCATATAATTTCACGTATCAATATACCTATTTAGGTGCTTATTTGTCTTTCAATTGTCGGTATTTCGGTACTTATGTAGTAGAAACGGTAATTTCAGTGAAAACTATTTAGAATATTATGTGCATATTTGTATGCATACTTTATTCACCAACTCATTTTGATACTATAATGTATTTTAGGCTTAGTAGATTCTTGAACTACGGCTTAGCAACATTGAAAAGAATTTAATTATATATTTCCGCGAATATTTTCAAGAAAATGAGGAAACAGTATTTATTTATTCTTTATTGCACAAAGAAATTACATACATATAAACTTAAAGAGAAGTAATGGCAGAGGCGAGCTTAACCCTAAAAAGAGTTCTCTTACAGCAAACCTTTATAGGAGAGAGAGAGATGGGGTTGTAAGTATTATTAGTAAGTATTATTAGCTTGTAGTTTATCTGCCAGTTAAGTTTATCAGTAGAATAAGTGGTTGTAATGGAAACTTCCGAGTTTCATCCCGTTTCCCGTAGACGCCTACGACGCTACGCGGGGCTTTCTACGAATTTTTCCAACTCATTGATGTCTCTTACCATACCTTATAAATTATAAATTTGTGAGTAGTTGGTTACTTTTTATATTAAGAAACAAAATCTTTTCATTGACAAAAAACACATTGGCCTTAGCCTAAAGGGCTAACTCATTCTGAAAAATATTCGAAAAACCATATTGACTGGAACCATGGTAGCTCTACTAATAATTATCTTTAGGAAAGTCTTAGTAAAACTGAATGAGGCCTAGTAAGCAATGACTGTTATCTCAAATAAATGTTGATAATGTATTTCTGATATAAAAATGGCAGGGCTGCATTTTGAAAAAGGTATACCTATTAACTTGAGTAGACTCAATGTAGAGTACCTACATTCTACTTAGGCCAACACGGCTCTCTAACCATCTAGGTTTCATTTTAATAGCTTCTGGGAAATGGTATCCTAAACAAACAGCTCCGTAAGCAGCTCAGTCAGAGCAATATTCTTAATACCTATCTTCTCTTGAGTCCCTAGACACGAAAAAATACTTTAGTTCCCACAGATTGGAAGACTGGAAGTTATACTGCGTTCAAACTGAGTGTCCCATTTCATGGTTGGCTGCATTCGCAATGCCGAGGCTGTAGATGAAAAAGCTGTTGTTTTTATAGTAATTTGTTACTGAGAACCATGTTTTATTTATTCATAAATATTTTAGGTAGGTACCTACTTACTTACTTAAATTAGTACTTCTTCTAGTCGTATCACTAGTTCTTTTAGTCAATCCACATTGACGAAAGAACTAGTAAATGGAATGATAAAGGAAAGGAGCCTCTCCTTTCGCGCACACAAATGTTTCAGAACTGTTTATGTTCTACGTCATGCCTTTATCCTCACGATGTTTTTCTTCGTCGTAGAGCAGGCACAAAATTAGCGCTGATCCCATATCTCTCTATGGTGATTTATAACTGGGTTTTTTATTTGGCCAAATATTCTTGCTGGCCAAATAACTCAAAACAGGTTTTACACAAAGTCATTAAAAAGTTTGATCAAAGAACTCTTTACTTGTGAAACTGAAAGGGAACTAATCATAAGTTACTATCATTGCTGCAAGTACCTACTTATAATAATTATTAGGAAAAAACAATTTTACCAAATTAGTATTAGTTAGACAAAAAGTTATTTCGTTCACAACTAAGGTAAGCACTCAGGTACAGTTCGCCCAACGGATCTAGGCATTCGTGAAGTTAGCCGTTTGTCTGCGCAGTGAACGCTTTTTCATACAAAATTGTGTTCTGCGCAGACAAACGGCTAACTTCACAAATGCCTAGATCCGTTGGGCGAACTGTACTTATTTTTATTTTAGTCAAAATATAAGTACTTACCTAATTAAAATATTATATAGTTTATTGTTGTTTTTTGTAAAAATATATGTAAATATGTAGTAGCTTAATTTCTGTAAATAAAAATTATTTGTATAATTTACCAAGAATAAAAATGAAAATAAATGGCATAAAAAATGCCTGTTGTGAAATGTTTTAAGATAATCTTTTAAAAGTTAGTTTACTAAATTAATTAGGTACCTACTTAGGTAGAGACTTATTTATCTAAATACCTACTATTTCAAAATATTATTGTGAATAAATTCAAGCGAGTGAATAAATTCAGTTACCGAGTGGTGGCCACGCGAAGGTCACAGAACACCAGGCAGACCACCAGCCAGATGGTCTGATGACATTGTAAAGGTGGTGGGAAAACATTGGGTTCGACTGGCACAGGACCGGAAGCAGTGGCGTGAAAATGAGGAGGCCTATACTCAGCAGTGGGTGGATGTGGGCTGATTAGATAGATTAGATAGATAGATAGAAATTCAAGCGCCTAAACCAAATTAGTGTCTGCTTTTTTAATTTGCACTTTTAATCTACATCAATCGATCTCGTATTCTTTCGTCTCGTCAAATGAAACCGCAGTCCGTGACAGGAAAATTAACTGATTGCGAGATTTTTATCCAAGGTACTTCTCGACCTGTGGCAGTTTGAGTTGGGTCTTTGCCGCTTGCGCGCGCGGTTTAAAAAGATTCTGACGCATGCGCAATGCGCATATTTGCGAACGCGCGGTAAATAAATGTCAGAAAATATTTAAAAATGGAATGAGGCGGGAAATTGAATCAATTTTATTGTGTGAATAGGTGTTGTGTAATTTATTGTTCTTATTATTGCTATGCAAATCAGTTAGTAAACAAAAGGTAAGCGTGTTCTCATGCGTTGTTTAGACAATTATCTAATTGCCTATTATGGAACGTTTACATAACAACGAATAATAACAACATTATTTACAAATTTAGATACAAGCATTGATTTTTTAATTCACGCAAACATGGCACGGAAGCCAAGTACGATGGTTGATGATGAGGCGGAGAATCGAACCAGGATTTACCAGGCTCTAAAAATTGTCTCATCTAGCCAATTCACAACAAAAATACTTGGGTAGCCAAAGATTAACCGAAGAATAAAATGTCTTCTTTGGGTGTCTGTGTAAAGTCTCAAGATTGTTCCTTTAAGCCGCGTTGACACGACCAGAGTTTGACAGAGTAGCTCAGAGGGCTCGTACGAGTAAGCTTCATACCAGTGTACTAGGATAGCTGTTGACACGATTATAGTTGACTCTGATCATTTTCTTTGTACTCTGATTGACTTGGTATATTTTTCTTTGATTGTTCTATGCAGATGCCATTTTGTATGCCTACTCGTACGAACCAGCTCTGATGAGTAGAACACGGTCCTATTCAATTCTGATGGGCCGCCATCATCAAAGTGCGCTCAGATTGGGGTTGCCACGATCCAAGTAGCGTCCTAGTAGGCATCAGAGTCCACTCTATCAGAGTATACTCTGATCGTGTCAACGTGCTTAAGCCACGTTATAAAAATGTCAGGCCACGGTTTTCACACTCGGCGAGTAACCAATTATTATTGGTTAGTCTACCATCATAACTTTTTTCTAAAGTAGGTAACCTTATGTACTTGGAGATAGTGAAACAAGCTCAATGTTAACTGTTATTGTAATCTGTAAAATTGCCATTGTTGTTTTTTAATTTATCAACAGATTTTATTCGAGGAAGTTATTTTATATCTGACGAAGACGGGTTGGTTTTAATTTGTATGTGTAGATGCATATGCACTTGTTTCTGAATGCGTATGCATTGAAACGCTCCATGGACGAATGAGCGCCCGCTTACGCACACATAAACAAATCTACACACACATTGAAGACCAACTCGCCTATGTGAGATCGAACAACTATAACTATTTATTTATTTATCTTACACATAATATACAGGGTATAAAAAGACGTCTACCGAAGCCGAAAGGGCAGCATCCAAACACACAACCAAATCCAAAAGGATTTTCCGAAGAACGCGTTGTTTTACGAAGATTGCTGGATTTTGAGTTTTAACTGTTTTTTTCTTTTATAAATGAAACTTTTAGGTAGGTATGGTCTTATTATGTTATACTAGTAGTCAATAACTGAAAATAACATAAAATGACTAAGCTAAGTCAAACATTTTTTTTTGTGTTTTTTTTTCGCTAAAATATGAGTTCAGAATCATGGTCTGATTGCAACCCCTCAGTTTTCGGTAGTAGTATTTTTACAGCCTGTATATAATATAACGGTTGACACCAAATCGTTATAACTATTTAGCTATGGTTGCCCGTTTTTTCTTGGAACGAAAGACACAGCTTTAGAACTAGGTCCTTGTTCAATTTTAACCTTGACAACAGGTAGAGTGGCTGGTGAAACTCGACTTTGTAAGGTTTTGTTTAACTTACTTTGCAACTTCTTAAGGAAAATCATACAAATAAATACGAGTACACCTTCAGTTCAACAGACTGCATATTAATATTGGTTGACATCAAGTTGTGTATGTGAGCGTTGGCGTGTTTCCGACTACCTCCTTAGACTATTATTATGAGCCCGTGATGTCCCACTGCAGGGTAAAGGCCTTCCTTCCTTTCTTCCACTCAACTCTATTATAAGCTAATGTTGTCCAATACATAACCTCCATAGACTAGTCATTCAAAATTATTTGATGATCTAATAGAATGTCTACCGTGCCTTGATACAGTCGTGATCCTGTTATTTATTATGCTAGAGTATCCTAATCAACAATTAAGAATTGGTCGAATAAATCCGCCATTGTTATTAAATACTTATTTAAAAGGATTTTGAAGTTTGAAATAATAATTCGATTAATTTATGTAACCTATGACAGGAATACGATACTGTAGCTCGTAGACGTTCTACGGCGTAGAGGGAGTCCTGTCCAGTGTCCAGCCTCTCCAAGTGCAAATATTGTTGATTGGTATTTGCTGGGAAAGCGGAAACGCAGTAAGGCATATAATTGGACTGACCCATATAATTGTTTGTCTTGTGGATTTATTTTAATAAATCGACACCCCTTAGGAATAACATGGTGATTTAAAGAAGCTCAAATTTATGTTAAAATAAAAATTGACTATGGTTTAATTTAACACTATAATCTTTTGTGTTCTTTCAACCAATATAATTTAGAAATATCTTATCCTTATTTATATTTTTGATCTTCTATTCAGGGCTTAGTTAGGTATGTACTTTTGGCCTAAATAATTTATCTACTTGCAAACCGTTATCATCCAATTTTAGTTGGTCTGACAGTTTGGTTTTTGGAATAATTTCACACAAATAATGAGTGTACAGATAACAAAAGCGAGTTTTTTTGTTTTATGATCGTTTTACCCTCGATGTACATATCAGAAAATTTACATTTATTTAAATATTTCGGAGAATATCTTTCTATTTATTCTGTTTCACGAAACAGTGCTCTAGTTTTTCTCAAAATATATACATTAGTATTTACTTATCAGCATTATTTTCCAAGTATTATTGTAGAGATAAAGGCAAATTATGCATGTTTTTAAAACTTAACTTTACCTGGTTTACTTATAGGCTATCAACTTTTTTAAACTCGAAAACTAAAAAAAATATACTATAACTTGCATTGTTTCGACAATATGAAATATTAGTATCGCTTATCGTTATAATAAGCGAATCGAAAAACATAAAACAATTGAAACAATGTGACAAAGAAGAATTGGTACAAATGAATAGAGCTCTAAGGTTAAAAATAAAATGTCCGCAGGGCAAGTACTTTTGAAAGCTCATCGACTCGTGGTCCCACTGGGATTGTACCACTATTACTCGTGGTCCCACTATCCCTGAAATCATGGGTTCGTGGTTCCACTGCTTAGTGGGACTACCAGTCATAGTTAAAATCGTAGGTTCGTGGCCCCACTGCATCAAGTTTATACGTAGAGTAAATACTTGAATTAAAGTGATACAAAAACTTTACCAAGCTATTTTAAAGATTTAAATCGGTTTCCTTTAACTTTTTACTATTTTTTAATTTCAGGCACAATGCTGAAAGTGGATACGAGGCGGTTAGTCGCCGGCTTGTTCCCGATACTAGGCTGGTCCCAGAGTTACGACCTCAGTGCCGGTGTGGGCGACTTGATAGCCGGGATAACGGTTGCACTCACCCTCATACCGCAGTCGATTGCTTACGCTTCTCTGGCTGGGTTCGAGCCGCAGGTAGGATTAACTTGTAATCTAAGACTGGTTATAATACAAGTTTTACAAAATTTTATCTTCGCGCAAACATAGAGATTTAATAGATTTATAAGAAAACTAAAGGACACAGACGTTGTCCTGCACAAAGATATTACGACGACAATAATAAAAATCAGCAAAATGTATTCAGATTTATCTCAGTAGTATGGGTTTTGCAGATCTGCTGCACTTCTTGCACACTATTTCAATTGATATCGACCCTATATCAATGAATGATAATACAGATATAATGATATGCATATCTTTGAAAACTTTCACATAAAAACTTCCACATCAACATTCATAGCAGAGTAGTAGGATGAAAATTATTGTCAAAGATTAAATCGTAAACATTCCAAATGAGAGTACTTATGACATAAAATGCTGCACAAAGAAATAATTTGCTCAACTTTACGCAATCATCAGAATCATTATCCTCCATCAGCCATCAATGGATATCTTCCTGGGACCTTGTTATCGTGAGCTCATAACTGTCCTCTTCAATGTTAACAATAGGTTAATTTTGGGCTCATTATCCTTGTTGAAATATCCTGCTCGCTGTTATGAGACGGACTTTCCAGGGTTCTTTCTGTATATTGGATAACTGTTGTGCCCTGCAGTTTTACTCGTGGTTAAAATTTAACTTTTAACTTCAATGAGAACACTTCACTTTTCACATTGTCTATGTGTACTATGGTTTGTTCCTATGAATGTTAGAATTTAACCATAGTACGAGTATAGCCACGTCATTTGATGAGCAAAGAATTCCATGGTTTCTTGCTGAACTTTTTATTAAGGTTTTGAAGTCTGTTCTGTGGTAATATTTCTTATCAAGCAAGCTGTGATTTATTAATGTTTACACTGAATAAAAAACGATCGTTACTCTCAAGGATATCAGCAAAAATATTTTACTCTCTTTTTTAAAGGTCGTTGATCTCTAAAATCTGAGATGATGTAGATGTATATCGCGCTTTAGGGATACAGTTTCGGGTTTCGTTTCGTTTCTCTTAAAAAAATGTAAAAAAATGTAAGTACATACCGTAATAAGGTGCTAAAATTTGTTTTTTTTTCTTGCATTTCATATTGAACTAAACTCCGGCCAAAATGTCCGCTGTTTGTTACGGATGATAAAATGGGAGCCAGCTATTTATCATTCTAGTATTTGCCTAAACAATGCAAACCAAAACACTGCCCCGGTCCTGTAATGAGAGCATAGAGGGAAACGCAAGTAATTTATTACACGGATGCACGTTTTGGTTGGCCATTCGACCTGAAAACTAAAATAATTGATTTCATAAATTTTATAATAATTTTACGGTTATTTAAGTTTCCATTTTGCGATTGGTTTTGGAATTGTTACCCTCTGTCGCCAGATAGTCTCGCTTTAGACAGAAAGGTATTTATTTTAATTGACCTATAAATAGTTTGATGCATTTCAAATAGGTCAGTAGACAATTAAATCTGAAACGTAGTCAATTTCCTGTTTTAGTATAAATACCACATTAAACTTGAAATAAAAATTTGAGTTTATTTTCTGTAACTACCTAAGTATATGAGATAGCATTCATAACATCCAGTTCCAATTCCAAGCAATCGTTTCCGCGGAGATTCATAAAACATGCTTGTTTATTTAGTCCTCTGCCTAGGTAGGATAATAATCAAATTGTAGGCATTGCTCTTCAAATGCTAATGTTTGATAATCAGTAGAAGCATTTACGCAAGTTGTTTTTTACTTCGTTAGTTTTTATGTCGGGTTTTTGAGCAATTCACTTGACTTTTTCCTTGATGACTATTGAAGTTAGATCTATGCTAGATAGTGAGTAGAAACACTTAAAGAATCATAAAATAACATAGTTGTTAAACTTAGAAACAAAAATGTTTCACTATCTTCGGGTAAATAAATCGTGTAATCAGGTAATCAATCGTGTAATCAATTCAAATACATTTATTTGTCATATTTTTGAATTTCTGTTGAGCTGTGAGTACTATACTTCTTACTTTTATAAATCTCCGATATTCTAGAATAAAGTGAAACAAGGCCTTACTGTGGAGTCACTTTTAACAAAGAGTGGTTTATGTCCAATTAAAACTTATGAGCACAAACTCTTGATCCATGGTTTTGTGTTGATTTGTAGCCTAAACCACGACTTAATCTTCGTTTTATAATATAGCAGCAAGAGTTATGTTTATGCTTACAAACATGTCATATTCTCATTCTTCTGTACATACTCACCACGAGGCACTAAATATAATGCAAACAATGAAGCATATATCTATACCAAAGTATTACGCATACGGTTTTAGTGTGTCATCTTTGTGGATACCGGTTTAAAACAAAATGTGCTAAGTACATTTCGGATACATAGTTTGTACCGATGTATGTACTTTGATCTTCTTTACACACTTGTTCTTCCTATGTAATATTTCCATATGGCGTAGATAATTTATTTCATTGTTAGAAGACAATTAAGACGTAAAATAATACGTGTAGTACTGACACGATTTTTTCTTTGCCGTCATCACACCCAATACCTTTACGTATACACAAGTACTTGTTTGTTGGCAATATCATTGTAATTACAATGAAACATAAATAAAAAAACCTGAATCGTAAACTTTCATATTTATCTGGGTCTTCAAATCGAGAGTAAACAGGTTCCTTCTTGGTAAGCATGCTGCATCTTAGACCTGTAATGTTACTTAAATCAGGCAGAGTGAAGTGAAATGCGAACCCATTTCTTTAAAAAAGCACACCTGAAACCAACCAATTAGGCTGCCTATTCGCCATCTAGTAATGCATAGAATTATTCATTTTCAGTATGGTCTCTACGCGTCTCTAATCGGAGGCTTCGTATACGGAGTCCTAGGCACCTGCCCGCAGATAAACATCGGGCCCACGGCTCTTCTGTCTCTACTCACGTTTACATACACGAATGGCACGAATCCAGATTTTGCGGTGCTACTCTGCCTTGTTTCTGGTTTGGTGCAGATATTTGCTGGTAGTGCTCAGCTTGGTAAGGAAATACAATTTATTTCAGTAATCTTCCTTCTTACACTTTTCTGAATTCACGCAAAGAGAATTATAAAATGATATAAGATCCCTAGGTGACAGTATAAAATGAAATCCTTACTATACTTGCATAGCAAGCTTCAGAGAATATTTTAGTTTAGAAATATCAAGGCTTGATTCAGTCTGCACATAATACCGTTTGTTTCTTTACAAGGCAAAGGGCCTTGTAAAAGTAACAGACATTCACCAATAATTTTCATGGTTTGGATCTTCAACTCACAAACTCATTCTTGAGGCACGTGGTCTGTTAGACCGGATTTAAAACACACCATTATGTTTTATAAGTTGTTTTTTACAACATTTATCTTATTCCTTATCCTCATTCCAGGTTTCTTAGTAGAATTCGTATCGCTTCCCGTAGTATCAGGATTCACATCAGCCGCCGCCATCACCATAGCGTCATCTCAGATCAAGAACCTGCTCGGTCTTAGCTTCAGTGCTGAAAACTTCGTGTTGACGTGGAAAGAACTGTTCCTAAACATTGGGGACACGAGGTTACAGGATACGCTGCTTAGTCTCGCTTGCTGTATTGTGTTGATGGGAATGAAGGTAATAATTTTTTAGTCATTTTGTTCTCGCTCTAGAGCTGAGTCAAAGATAAGGCTTGTGTAATATGCTATCACAATGCTATGTAAGATACACCCCGTGATTTATAAAAAGACTTAGGTCGACTGTAATATTAGGTACGTACTGAAATATTGAAAATAACGAGTCCTTTATAAATGCAACCGCAAACAATTCTTACTAGCCTGCAGTCTTTAGAAGTCTCAATAAGCAAGCTTTTTATTGGAAGAAAAATTCAGTTATCATGAAAACGGCAGTGATATTTTATTAGCGAGACTAGATTTTTTTACGGTGAAAGAATCTGAGTTCGATAGTGTTTTCAAGTAAAGTGCTAATTACTTATTTTTTCTCTTCAGGATATAATGAGCACTACATAGCTTTTATGTATAATCATCCTTAACAAAGCTCGAGCAGACCATAATAAATGCCACACGAACCATCAAACAAAGCGAAGATTGTACAAGTTTTAACCTTCGGGCAGTTCAACATAAGTTTGAAATCATCTCCAGAAACTATCTAAGCACAATCTAAATCCGAGAATACCAATAGCAAGTACCAACATTCCGAACTACAAACCTTCAACAATCATAGTGTATTTACTTAGCAGTAACTAAGTTAGTAGTTGCGCGGTCGCACAACGTTGGAAGAACATGTCGCCTTGAGTTATCGACAATATTAACAAATAGTACCGTCTTCACTTGTGTACTTTCATTACCCGTAAGTGCCTTCAAGTTTGTACTGACAATCAGAAAGATTGGGATTAAACTTCTACTTCCTGTCGTGTAGGAGACTTCTTATGACGTGGTGAAATGATTTTAAGTGCGCTTCAAAGAAGCTTTTGTGCACTTTGTGATAGGCCGATTAAACTGATATAACATAGTATTAGTTAGTCTCCAAAAATTGTCTAATTGAATTGAACAAATGACAGAGCCCGAAAACATGATACTTATAAGAATCTTCATACTCATTTATTCGTTCATTTTGCGCAGTCACAAAATTGGATGGGTGACCGCGAGTAGCGTTATCGACTGAGTATTTCCGTGCTTCAGAGAGCACCTAACTCATAGGAAAAAACTTACTCTCAATGGAGCTTTTTGACGATTTCATTAATCTTATTAAAAAATAATACCGGGTGTTAATATTTGGACGTCTGAGCAAAAAAAGGACATCGTACTACATTAGGGTAAACGTAGAAAGGGCACGATTGTGAGCATAGCTAATGGAGTATAAGTGGAAGGTACCCAGGAAACTATTATTAAGTAACAAGTTACAAAACTTATAGTTGTTATGTACTGGACTAATTGCTTATTCGGATGCATATAGATCAAACTATGCTATTAAACTAAAAAAGCAATTATGGCCGCGAGATTAATGCGATCCGAAGAGCGCGGGTTTGGATTTATTTATTTATTCTTTATTGCACAAAGAAATTAAATATATAGAATCTTAAAGAGAAGTAATGGCAGAGGCGAGCTTAACCCTAAAAAGAGTTCTCTTACAGCAAACCTTTATAGGAGAGAGAGAGATGGGGTTGTAACAGTGGGTGCATGTGCAATTAGGTATAGTGAAAAAAAAATATTAACCTACTATTTAAAAAGTAACTAAATATTAAGTAAATTATGATACTTACACTAAAATAAATACTAAATACATATACTTAACTTACAAAATATTAATATTAGATAATATACATAAAAATACATATACCTAAATAACATAACTATAAAGAAAGGATCTTATTGATTGTTTGGTTTAAAACATGTATGAAATCTATATATACAATCGGTGGTGTTATTAGGTACAAAAACAGCGATAATATCGCCGATTGTATGTACTTATATAAATAGTAGTTTTTAAGAAGATAGTCAATAGGCACCTTCTGGGTAGGTTCGCTCCATCGTAGACCTCATTCTTGCCTGTGTAAGTCTCGAGATCGAGAGCCGACCCATTCATCATAAAAAAATATATACTTCTTTATCTTCTTATCTAAAACCTGTAAAATATGAAAACAACAGGATACTAAATGAAACAGGCACCATGTGTAAAATAACTTAAAATACAGCGGGGTCGTTCTATAAATCAAAAAGGTATTGGCGAGGCCGTACGCACGGCTGCCAATTTATAATTTAATAGAAATAGGTCCGTATAGCTGATAGTTTCGGGTTTATTGCCTATTCATAATAGCACGGTCGAAATACTATTTCAGATACTTGTGCGATGTGTTTTATGAAGCAATACACGCTAAATTGCTATCGAAGTTGTTACTGATAGCACATTTTAAATATTTAATCGGTTAAAAGATAAAAGTTGTTTTATAGGACAAAGCGTAGATTGGTTTGACGAAATCGATGCCTTGGAGAAGGCGAGAAACAACGAAAAATTAAAGAACATAGAGCAAAGAGAAGGCAATAGTAGATTGTTAGCCTAGGGTGAAAAAGAATCAATTCCCGAGTTTTTCCCTCTTTATGAAAGGAAGCAGCATTTTCTACCCAATAATCAAATCAAAACAACACTACTTTCCGAGTACTTTATTATGCGCACTGCAAAAATTTGGAATCAGCTTCCAGCGTCTGTATTTCCGCTGAGCTACGTTTTTTTTAAGTTTAAGTTACTATTGTTTTTAAGAAGAGAGTTAATAGGCACCTTCTGGGTAAGCTTGCTCCATCGTAGACCTCACTCTTGCCTGTGTAAGTCTGAGGTCAAGAGCCGACCCATTCATCATAAAAAAAAAAAATAGAAATGAAAAAGCATATTTTCTACGACGATTAAACTCCAAATCGTCTAAACTCAAAACTTTATTCTACCTTAGACATGGTGTTCCTGGTTAACAGGGTCTTGCTATCCTCTGATGTCGCTGACCTATCAAACTATTCTAGACAGAAATAAGTTCTGTATTTTATCTGCAACGAAAATTCTCAGTCGACGCTTTGAATGCTTGATGCAGTAAATGTTTAAAAGGGGTGGTCTAGTTAGTTTACCTTCTACATTTTATTGGTACGAGTCTTTTTGCAAGTCTGTTTTATGTCGCCCTTTTATTATTCAAATCTTTAGCATAGAATAACGTACAGATACGTCTCTATCAAAAATTTCTGCTGACATTAGGAACACCCCCACCATTTTTAGGTTTAGGTTGCAAGAAGTAATTCTTTCAGTCTATTCACTTTCAAAATCCGTGATCCATTTATTTCAATAATTAAATTAACTAATCTTGCTTGTCTTTTGCAATCGAAACATTAATTTCTTATCTTTAAATGCAGAAGTAGTAAGATTTAGTAATATTAGTATATTTAGGTGATATCAAACAATTGTTTTCACCTAGAAATTGTGTTAATTATAAATCTGTCACCTTTCAAACAAAGGAAATACTTGATTGCTTAGAATCTGGGCAATAGAAGACCCACTTCAACTTTTCAAAGGTTTACAGTGTACCTTCATAGCCAGCTTTTGAAATCTAGGTTCTAGGTAAACTCTAGCCATAAGATAATTTACGTAGCAAGCCAAAGTTTCCAAAATTAATATCACAGCTGGTTTAAATTAGTTTGCCTTAGAAATAGGTATAACCAAATGCCTAGTTTTTGGTAAATAAATAATAGCTGTAAGACATTGTCAAGCTCTTATTGTTGAAGGGGTAAACAGCATCTGCAGTAGACCTTAATCGCCACAGACGATGAAGTAAAGGTAGCAAATTTTTACTCAATGCAATACCTTTAATCGCCTCTCGACCTTATTATTTTTACGTTTTAGGACTTCTTGTATATAACTTCAAAAGCCTTGGTTTTGAATGTTGCCATTTCCAAAAGACAGATGCACGTAACGACAAAGAATCTTTGTCTACTATGTCAATACTCTCAGACGATGAGAAAAAGTATCGTGAGGGAACCGGCATCGGCATGTCGTAGTATTTGAAAAGTTCAAAATCCTTAAGTCAAGATCACAAAAGAAGCCTATTAAAAGCGCACTTAAAATAAAACCCTAAATAACTAGTGACACAGCAAGAAGGCTTCTTTTTGTCATCTTTACATTTTCAGAATATTTTGTTTTATTCCAGGCAATAAAAGATATCCAACTCAAAGACGCGCAAGACGAGAAGGGACGAATAACAACACTCCGCTTACAAAAGTTATTGTGGTTCATCGGAGTGTCAAGGAACGCTGTGGTCGTTGTATTCGCCGCTGTGCTGGCGTTTTTTGTGCACCAAGATAAGAGGGATCCATTGATACTCACTGGTGAGTTTATTATTATAATCCCGACCATGTTTAAACATACTAGGAGAATGTGATTTCAATGGTGTTCACTTCACACTATATTAGGATGTAACTTAAAAGTTTCAGCCAGACCACATTGAGCATAGGTAACTTTGTATTTTGTGAAAGTAGGTTAAGTATTCCTGTGAATGGCACGTGATTTAAACTTTTTAAACGCGGTTAATATCCCGGGCGCATCTCTCAATGTCATGTAGCTCTTAGCTGATAGTAAAAAAATCTAGCTTTCTGGGTCAGCCGGTAATGTTCTGGATTTCAAGTTGTTAAATAATTTGTCTTGAATATTGAACCTTCACCGCAAGTTTGCCGCTTAGTCTGTAACAATCTAGGTAGGTACTATGCATACCCAATCTAACCCAGTAAAAAATATTTTGAATAGAATACGTGATTATTTGTGAAACTGTCTAGTGCTCGGGGAAACAGTCTTTAATTTTTTGTTTTTTAAATCAAATTATTTTTTCCAACTCAATTTTCATGCCCCAGACATTTAATCCAGGCGTTGAGTAACAGGCTGGTGATTAAAGCCAGATGTTTCGTTTTGTATAAGCACTGACCCTGCTTATGTACGCTGTAGACTGAACCATCAAAAATCTAGGCTTGGTCCGGAACACGAAAAACGTCGCTGGCTCGTAAGTCCAATAGATTTTAGACTGTGTACCGTGTTGTACCGATAGTATCAACAAAATATTTTAATTTATGGAAGAAAAGTTTTATATTATCTGTATTTCGCGAGGCTAGTAACGTTATTCATGAGATCAAAATATTATAGGACCTTTCTGGCAATTTATGTATTCAGATTTAGAAAGATTTCCTCCGATCTCAAATAAAACTAACAGTAAAACTCGTACAATTGTGTAGCATCACTCCTTGATTTCTTGATACAATCTTTCTTTTCTCGTATCAACTTTCTTCGTTAATAAAACTTCCAGTAATCCGATCTTATATCGAATTCAACTCAGCCCCGCTAGATGCAGTTCGCTAGACTGATAAATGGCGAATCTTCACTCTAACTCGACTTTGTTGAGCGATATACAACTGAGTTGCTGAGACGTTGCAACATTTTATCTCGTGTATAAATAACCAACAGTTTTATGATATCCCCGCAGCATACAGTCATCTAAAAAGGTTTTTAGATTTACGGTACTCTTGGGTAAATGGTTGTACCTCTTCGTATGGAAATTTCGTTCTCTACATCGGAGGAGTTGGAATTTGCACACATTTGCCTAACAGGATACTTCGGTGCAAACTTTCAGCTCGAAAATATTTTAGAATACAATTCGTTGACAGATTTTTCAATGATTAAATTTTTAAGTCACAGTCAAATAAATAAAGGTAGCGTTGAAACAACAGCATGTTGTGTGTGACTTTGCTTTTTGAGTCTTTGTTTATTCATTTGAAGTCAAAATTTAAGAATTCTCTTTGAGATAGTGTAGGTACATAAAAATCGAATATCAAACACAAAATTTCTTTTCACAAAAACCAGACAATTTATTACCGAATAATAGTAGAACGAAAATACTGTTGTAGCATTTTAGATAATGGTACTTTGTATTGTAGTGGGATGAGTACGAGTGCCCACGAAATGAGCTCTGTATAAACGGTTAGTAAGGACCACTTACATAACCGCACTTACCCAGCTGACCTCAGCTTATTATTGTTAGTTAGGGAATTCCGTTTGTAATAAAAGTAATGTGTAAAGTAATTTTGGGGTTCGGTACTAGAAGTGCTTAGCTATACTTAGGTAGCTAAAGATGAGACCTTGGAGAGAATATTCTACATTACACTCAACTGTGGGTCATATTAGGCCTGTTTTCATAATATGTGGGTTTCTCGAGAGCAGCAGCGATTACATTTTGTAAAAAGTTTCAAAGCAGGAATTATGGTGATGCAGGGGCACGAAAGGATTAAGACAGTACTTACCTACTTAAAAATAAATGCTGAGACGTCAGAAGCCAGCCGAATTTTCTGACGTTTTCAGCATTTTTGGTATAGAAAAATTACTGCGGCGCGTACGGCATGTGCGATCAGATAAGGGGAAATAATACAGTTCGAAAAAATCACCTAAAAAATGGAACAGAAAACTTACTAAAAACGTTGGGTGGTCAGTTAGAATATCAAAGGTTTCAAATAATTCTGAGAATTGTCTACATCGGACATTATTATGATTGGACATTATAATGATTGGACATATTTATGAATGGACATTATTATGATTGAACATTTTTATGAATGGTAATTTTTCGGCTATTTGTAATTTTGCATAATTGGACATTATTCGTGCAAATGATTTTGATAACTTTTGCGTTGCACTTTGACGTACTTACTGCTTACTAGTATAAAAGTCAACACTAAGGAGCTCAACATATTTATATTTCGAATGTAGTACATTAAAACAGTCATTTATAACCACCCCTAGGAATATTTTAGGTTAAACTTTAGAGTAAATTGTCGTGAATTGAGGATTAAAAAGGCTTAAAATCAGTAGGGGTTTGCTTCCTGATTATTTATCTACCACTTTTATTACTCGGATAAGCCTAGTTTTCGAAAAATTTATAAAAATATTTTAGTAATTTAAAGCGAAACGTGACGTTAGAATGGACAATTTGACAATTGAATCTTCAATTCACGATAATTTACTCTAAAGTGGAGCCTTATTTTAATAGTTTTTATCCACTCTAGGTGACATAACCCCAGGGTTGCCAACACCGCAGGCGCCATCGTTCCACACTACAGTCGGTAACACGACTTACACAGCCACCGACATGCTGTCGCATCTCGGTTCTGGAATGTTCGTTGTTCCTATCGTCGGGATCATTTCTAACGTGGCCATTGCTAAGGCTTTTGGTAAGTTGAATGTATCTTATTAATATAAGTACTAGTTTTTTTCTACCGGAATTTTCAGAATAACGTCCACTAGTAGTCAAAATGCTTATGCATAAAAATTTGATCTTTTTTTTCTATAAATGTTATTTTAGTTGTATATAACCATAGACAAAATGATTGGAGACTACTAATGGTGGAAGATTCTGACTACTAATGGTTAATTGGCGTGTGCACAGTAGAACATATTTTTCTAGAGAATAAATGAGGTTCATTAATGAATGAACTAAATAAAACACAGATAAAAAACAATTTAAAATGTTTTCAACAACTACAACATCTTCTAGACAACCCAAAGAGTACGAGACAACCTATCAGACAGCAGAATTGGAAAAAGTCATGTTTAAATTGTGCTTAATTTTCATGGTTAAAATAGTTGTAAAATATATTGGAAAGTTTTAATGTAATTGGAGCGCAAAAGTTTAATTACAACCCTAAGTTCTTCTATTTACTTCATACAATTGAGTTAGCAACAAAAGAGTTGGACAATTTAAGAATCATTTCGCACTGTCGACATTTAAGTTCAAAAGTTCTTCTATCAGGCTGAAATAATGTAAGGGCTGGCCACTTTGTCGAGCATACTCCGCATTTACGAACTTTCATATTAATTTGAGACTAAACTTCGTATAGAAAGTTTAAATTGCAAAATAGTTAGCCAGTAGTGCTACCGTTGCTATTGTTCCAACTTGTATAGCAGGTCCTACGTTTTAAAGTACAATATTCTAGAATGCTAACATCTAAAGTCATTTACTCTTAAATAGTACAAGCTTTTTGATTTAAAGTACAATATTCTAGAATGCTAACATCTAAAGTCATTTACTCTTAAATAGTACAAGCTTTTTGATTTAAAGTACAATATTCTAGAATGCTAACATCTAAAGTCATTTACTCTTAAATAGTACAAGCTTTTTGATTTAAAGTACAATATTCTAGAATGCTAACATCTAAAGTCATTTACTCTTAAATAGTACAAGCTTTTTGATTTAAAGTACAATATTCTAGAATGCTAACATCTAAAGTCATTTACTCTTAAATAGTACAAGCTTTTTGATTTAAAGTACAATATTCTAGAATGCTAACATCTAAAGTCATTTACTCTTAAATAGTACAAGCTTTTTGATTTAAAGTACAATATTCTAGAATGCTAACATCTAAAGTCATTTACTCTTAAATAGTACAAGCTTTTTGATTTAAAGTACAATATTCTAGAATGCTAACATCTAAAGTCATTTACTCTTAAATAGTACAAACATTTTGATTCATAAATAGCTAAAATTTCGTGGCATCTTTCAACAGGCATTATGTGGTTCTTAGTCGCCATTGAAAAAGCTTTCACAGAGTTTGAGGTTACGTATGCACTCTGTATGAAAGCACGTTTGATTGGCCTTTCTCACATCTCGCAGCAAACACGTGCTTTAGCTACTGAATAGCACGTCCATTGAATTTTGAACAAACTAACAATTTTTAAGAAAATATATTTTAAAATTCAGATTTAGGTAACACAAAAGTTATCCGCCTTCTTATCCCACTAATATAATAAAGAAGTTTGTGAGTCTGTTTAGATGTTTGTATGTTTGTTTTTCAATCACGCCTAAACCAGTGAACCGATTCGGATAAAACTTGGAATAGGCGTAGATAGTGACCTGGAATAGCATATAGGCTATTCAAAATGTTGGTACCACGCGGGCAAGCCGCGCGCATTAGCTAGTAAATTATAAGACCAAGATTTAACAAACAGTTTGCAATGAATTATTTAGTTGAAAATTCATGACGACGTTGTTGGAAAAACTTGTGAGTAAACTTAATAACAAGGTTGAACAAAGTACATGAATATTCTTTACAAAACTTTGATTTATGAAAAGAGGAACAAGCATAAAAAGAGAACTAATGATCATGGACTAATCTTACTAGTTTGTTGAAGAAGAAAAAATGATTTTTTTATTAAAAAGCGCCCAAAGGAACGAACAGGGCTCTGACAGGAAAATAAAATATCCAAAAACAGGAAACATTCCTCTTTTCAAAACATATCAAGATAATAGAGCTGGTTTTTCTAAACTCCATTTTCTAGTCATCAAGGTTATTCAAAAAGATGCGTAACTTAAATTTGCACGAATAAAAACTCAACAATTGAAACGAAACAGAATTAAACTAGTGTACGAAGCAATACCTGCAGAAAATCATTATTCGATATATAACTCGGCTTACAGATAAGCTGGGTATCAGAGTGTCTGCGTGATTGTAGCTCCAATCAGTTTACGTTGAATTCAGACAACCATTATTGCTTTTCCATCTCCGGTGTAGCCGATCTGTGTATTTTGTACTACTTGTTTTTATGCAAAAGAAGTTTATTTTGAACATATAATTACTATGAATTTTTATATTTTAATTTTACCCAACAGCGACAAACATAGTTTTGATCACACACTAAGGATTCATGGTGTGTTTTTATCTAAAAACACGGATCACCAAAACCGAGACACTTTTAATCAATGATAAATTCGGCTAAAAAAAAGTTTCTACATTATATGGGCTTAAGAGTAGACGTGGCGTGTCTTAGTAGTGGTCTACGCCCGGCAATGAACTCAATAATGATGCTAACAAAAAATAATAAATCTTGAAAGAAAGCTTCGAGAAATCTTATTGATATCGCTTTCTTTTAATTAAGTCCTATCATTTTCCGACTTATGAGATTTCTTCTCTATCTGGAGTACTGATTCATTAACTTTCATTTACCCTCTCCAGCATTATTTAAACTAATTCCGGATTGATCTCTTAGCTTGTGACTTTGGTTTTGCCCATAGTTTACCTATTAAAGTCAGGTATAATTAGTATAAGTTTGGGCATGCCTCTGACTACCCCCCTTAGACATCTTCAAAGGATCTGGAATAAGTAACATAAAAAGATCTGAGAGAATGTCTACCGCACCTTGGGGATACAGTCGTGAACCTGTTTAGTATGAATACACCACACATTTAGTATTGACACGATCGATTCACATGACCTGTTTGACTTATACATTATTGTTACCGATGCCCATTTGAGCTCGATAACTCTGTGGGATGTCTTGAACTTTGGTTCGACGCCAGTATTCAATAGCCATTGCCTTACGCAATGACCAGTCTCTGCCCATTGACTATGCCATTACAATAATCCTCCAAGATATACGCGCATCGGGTTTGGGAGCACTACCATTTATACTAGTAGCATTACACGAGCTACATCCAATATACCTACACCCAATAACAAGAAACATGTGGAAGTTTAAGGTGGTAAAGTAACCGAAAATAGGTCAAGGTATGAATTGTTACTCGGTAAAATCTTTGTGTGAAAGCGTGAAAGGTACTTTGAAAAGTTGAATACTTTCGACATCAATTCAGCATGAGCTTAGTGGTGACAGCGATAAAGTTTCCACTTGAAAAAGTACCTTCCTACTTGTGATCGGTTTGTACGTAAAGCCCTTTGGGTTTTCGAAGAGGAATCTTAATAAAAAGTTTATTACCTTAAACTGTGGGGGTTTAAATGGAATTTAGTGTGCTTAAACGCCATGGTTCTTTAAGCTTTTCATCTCATAAAGTTTTGCTAAACCGAAAAAGCTATTGGAGAAATGAAATACTTACAAGCTTTGAAAAGTCTCACAGTAGATGCTGAATTTTTTCTAAGATTCACTTACTATCTATTATTATCTATTGACTAAACTAGAGTTTATTGGTAAAGCTGTAATGAAATACAGACAGCGACGCAGTGCGACTTTGTGGCAACATTTTACAATTGGCCGTAAAAATGGAGCCGCAATTGTAAGATAAACTAAAAACGATCTGTTGCAATACTTTTGCACAATGGCTACGAGGGTTGTTATAAGCTTAATATTTTAACAAAGTTGGTATTGTGTTAATAATTTCTGGACATCTTTTGACTTTCCCGTTTACGACTACATTCTACATTTACTCAGATATTCATGACAACCGGTAGTACCTATATAAGTTGGAAATGTCTACGATAGGTAGTAAGGAAATATGAACAAGTAGACGAAGTAATTAATTATTTATTTTACTCAATATTGTTTAGTTATGAAGATAAGATGCCTTTTTGTGTTGTTGGTTAAATTTTTATTCACATTTACAAATATATTTCTAGCTAGAGGAAAAACATTGGACGCGACTCAAGAGATCATTGCATTGGGCGCCTGCAACGTAGTCAGCGCTTTCTTCCATTCATTTCCAGTGAACGGTTCGTTTACAAGAAGCGCTGTAAGCGATGCATCGGGCGTGAGGACGCCAGCCGCTGGCTTTTATACGGGTAAAATACTTTTGACTTAAATTACAGATACATCTTATTTTATAGTTCGGATGATTGTAATATACGTTTAGAAAAAGATAATAAACGCTTTAGATAGTACCATGTTGGGCGCCAATAAAAGTTTTCTTTTGATATAAATTCTATATTTAGATATAACAAAAGATTGAGTCTATACCTTATACTCGTAGATAATGGTGAACGACTTTGCTTATACGAGAGTAGGATCTTTTCTTTAGCTTATGGTGAAAGTACCACGTTGGGCGCCATAACAATACATTGTTTTGGATTCTTATGCGATGCGACATCGATGTCAACTTTGAAACATCGACGCAATTAAAATAAAACGTTTCTCTAAAATTCACTCTCAGCGTTGGGCGCGACTCAAGTTTTTTTCTAAGACGTTTATCCAAGCTGTAGCTACAAAGTTTTATTCAATAAACAACAATCTCACCGACTTGCAGGAATAATATTCTACGTCAAAGTCTCCGGGTAATACTGATTAAAAGTCTGTAGAGCTATCGATTTTGTACGGCGAGCTTGTTCCTCTCTAAAGTTTTTTAGGTTGGTATTTATTATTTTATTCTATTTCATTTTGCGTGGAACTACTCAGTCGATGAACCAAATTTTCATTCAAAAGGCAGGTGTTCAATACTGTCGAGTGCTTTCGACCAGTTAAGTTTTATACGGGAGTTTCCTAGTTATAGTTATTAGTATTTTTCGTTTCGAGACAAGATGTTTCACACACCACCACCTCACAACACTTTGTAACCATTTTGTTGACTGCTTAGAAGTTTCTCAGAAAGACGGTACATCTGTAATCTGTATATTCTCATGACAACTCCCAAGATTTTGTCTACATTGTCATGGAATAATTTTGTAACTTTCTCATCATTTTGGCATGTAGAGAAGTTCATAGTTGGTCGTTTGAGGACTTTCCTTTGTGTTCGGAATCTAACAATACCACACTATTAGGAGTTTGTTCAAAAGCCTATCAATACCTCTTGTTTACCATTTTATGCTTGTGGTTATACTTGTGATTCAAGCACGTATTCCAAAACATTGCTGGGTTAGGGTACCTATGAAACGGGCGCTCATAAAAATGTGATTAAAACTTTGACTTTCCAAATCGATTACTTTGCTCTGCCAACAAAATTGCCTGCAGGGTTGTCAATAAAAACCGACCAATTTAGCTTTTCCCAAACGCCTCTAGCTTAAGCAAAATAAAACACATTTGGATGACGGTATTTATTTATACTTACGTACGGTTATACTCGGTTATAACTCTTAGGTGGATTCTATTTGATGCAATTGGGTGTCACTTTGAATAAAATATGAGCTGTTTTTTTTTGTTTTTTGTTTTTTTTTACTTATTGAAAGTTGTTTGGTATGTAAATTGCATTTTTGGTTTCTTAATGATCATATCAAACGTCGTGAGAACCTGTCATGTAGAATAACTAGCAAAATGTAGACGTGAACAAATTGTGTGATTCTACTATCCTTCTGGTAATTTGTAAAGAATTTGCCAGAAATGAGGTACCTGTTTTTTTATTACCTTCCAAATCGATCTTTACCTGGTATCACTCTTTATAAAACTTTGACCGGTCAATTCGGCAGGTCCCAAGCGACAACCATGCATTCAGACATACAGCAAAGATCGTGTGTCGCATTTATGTCACCCTCCAAACTTCGGGTGTTTCGAATTTGCATTATTCAACATCTTTCCAATGAATATTTACTCGACCCAATTGAATACCAATAGCTTTGAGTCCAACATTAACATTGAGAACAAGCCAATCGCGTACGAAATCAATCGACCTTGAGATCTTGACATGATTTCGGGAAAAAAATATTTTCGTTTTGTGAAGAACTTTTGAAGGTCTGAAGTCCATACAAAACTACGAAATTTAGAAATACTCTATTTCTATAAATTGATGGTGTGCTCAGTTATGCCATTAGAGCATTTCTTGTTCAAATAAATAGCTTCATTTCAAAGAATTAAATTTAAGCTCCAAAGGTTGATAAGTAAACGTTAGAGCAGAAAACAATTTGTCAATATCAAATAAATGGCTGCAAGTAGTTCACGAACAGCCAAAGCCAAAACTCTGCCAAACTAAAGCTTAGACGAATCGTTGCTCATATTTTAATGGATAATCTTAGTTTCAAACTATCGAGCTTTAATCTTGGTATTAGTTGTAAAAGTTAAAATTGGAAGTCAAATAAACCATGTTCATAAATCACACCTCACCACGTGCTCGGTTACTTCGGTCGAGCTATGTACTTGGAACTTCATAAATCTAAAAGTTTGCATCGTAGTTTACTGTCATAGTCAAGTTCCAGGAGCGGTTTTACAATTTCAAATGTATGGCGCGTCTAGAATATCAACGGTCCTTTTAAGTGCGTTGGTGTGGATTTGTGGCTCTATTGTTTTGTAGGGAATTGTTTGCTAGGAATGAAAGATGATATCTATTATGCTGAAGTTTTTTTTATGACTATATTGTCTGATTTATAATACTTTGCTTATTTTAGGGCTGGATGATGCTGTGTGAAATATCCAGCATTATTTATTTTTATCACACATATCATCTAGCCCCAAAGTAAGCAGAGCTTGTGTTATGTATGGGTACTAGATGACTGATATACTACTTATATACATTTTTGTTTGTAAACATACATATTATACATAGAATACACCCACACCTGAGACAAATATCTGTAGATCATTCATACATTTGGCCTTATCCCTTTTTTTATCAAAAAGGTATAAGACCGTGCAGTGATTGACTTTTTGTTTTGAAATATGTATTACGTTCAGTGTTTGCAACACAAAGAGAAATTACGACAGTTTCGTACATTTCAATCTGTATTAAAGTAAGTAGTGCGTATGAGTCAGTGGCCAACTGGTGACAGAGTTTTTAGGCCGCCTTAAGGCCTCCGTCATGGCTTAACGACTTAAATAGCCGGGATCGACAATTTAACGTGCCCGGAACGGAAGCGCTCAGATGTAAATGCCACTGGCGGTCACCCATCTACTTACAGACCGTTTCGAACGTTGCTTAACTTCGACGATCTATCAAGAACGGCTAAGCAAGCACGACCACGAGCGCTTAGTATAAGTGATATGTATTAAATAATCGTATGAAAATAAAGCCACATGCGTCATCCTAAAATAAGTCGCTAAGCAATTCCTTTTGTTAGTAAGGGCCTATGTGTTTATGATACTCTTACTGGTATCATAAACACATAGGCCCTTACTAATAAACTTGACATAAAGTTATGTCATGCATAAACTAAAAATTTGTATGGTTTTATTTTATTTTACTTTATTGGGGACAACAAACAGTTGATACATTAAATGTTACTTATTAATAATGTTAAGTTTTAATGGATGAGTAAATGTACAACCCACTACGTTATCCACGGCTTACTAAAAAAAAATAATGTTGATGTTGATGTGTGATAAGTCAGTGAAAAGATGTTAATAGTAGGTGATATGGCAATGGAAGTAAGAGAGAAGTTGTATTTTGGTTAAAGATTGTACGTTTATTCATTTGACAGAGTGTTTTTTAAAGTTATTTTAAACCTAAGTTCATAGTTATTCATAGGTTATGCATGACATACCTTTATGTCAAGTTTATTAGTAAGGGGGTATATGTCAGTTACCCCTTTGTCCCTGATGCATATGCAACGCTTCGACAGAAGCTGGATAAATGATCTAATGATAGAACAATGTATGCCAGTGAGTTATACTATATCAATATTGATTTCGTTCGCAGGTATAATAGTGCTTCTAACATTAGCACTTTTGACGCCATATTTTTACTTCATACCGCGCGCAGCGTTATCCGCTGTGATTGTGTGCGCTGTCTTACATATGGTAGACGTATCTATATTGAAGAGACTTTGGACTACTAACAGTAAGTAGTTATTAAGGCCAATGGACCTAATCATTCGTGAAGTTAGCCGTTTCGTGCAGTAGACATTTTTTCATACTTTGTTTGCTGCGTATCAAAATTGCTAACTTCACGAATTCCTAGATCCAATGATCGTGTTTTACTGCAATTGATTGTAACTGTTGTGTAATTTGTGAATGCATTTATACATCTAATAACTATACACAATGCGTGCCCCATCCTAGACAGAAGAGTATGTTCAAACGCTAACTTTCATTCTTTTCTTATACTCTCAAAAATATCTCTTCGTAACATAATCATAAAAATATCTATTGTATATCAGTATAAAGCTTTTTAGTCTATCTTGATCTCGCGCAAGGAAAATGATATGACAATTACGAAACCTCAAATATTTATCTACTATCTTATTCAATTAGAAGCCGTCTCATATTCTTCCAGGCCTCGCTACGCTACGTCACTAAATATAATATTAATGGCAGCTATTCATTATACTCCTAAGAAGATAATTTATTCATTCAAAATATAAATATTATGCGCATTATATAAACTTGTTTCTAAGTTCTGTATTTTCTTCAAGATATTAATATAGGGCCTGCCCTATTACTACCTAAAAATATAACCGTATAGTACCTAAGCTTTTCTTTAACATTCTTTGTTGTGTGAGAAGGGCACAGAGGCACTTCAGTGCTGTAATTTTATGTGAAAAGTTACCTTGATAACTGGATATAAAGACTATTTTTATTTTGTAACGTAAATTCTTTGACGTAATTTAAGACTGTTTGTTTCTTTCTGATGACTAATAAAAACATTCTATGCTTTTAAGAGAAAAGATTCTTATGGGTGAGTCTTGCTCGATTGAAAATCTCGTATATTTTTTCTATTAAAAAAAAGTTGACACGCGTTCCAATGCCTTAGCACAAGTATTTTCTTTGCATTACATTCTTCATTCGGTTTGTTGACGTAACCTATATTTTTACTCTCAGAAATCTCATTAAATTATTCCTTCTGGGTTCTGAAACCCTCTAAAACTGAAAGTTATTGTTATGGATATAGAAGTCGAATCTTGAGTTTATTGAGGTTACCTTGATCTTGGGTAAGAGTTACAAGGTACGTGGAATTGCGCCCTTCGTAACAATACACGTTGATCCTGATCCGTAGGGCTTTACTTTATTGGCATTATTCTGTTGAGCTCGGATATAAAACTGGAGGCGGAATAAAACATTCTAAACGGACACTCGTATTTTGGAACAGTGCTAAAAAAGCCTGTTTACGAACTTTTTTTCTTTCTTTTATATTGACAATTTCAACTTCGTTCTAAAACAATCCAATTCATTGAAACGATACAAAACTGCCTCTCTTTCTAACTGGAATGATTGATTTTTATGGCTTCCTAACTTATTATTATAGTCCTTTTCACATAGGAACGGTTCCGTGACAAGGCTCTTTTATGTTAATTTCTGAAATTATTAAAAAGGAAACAGACAAAATCCTTGTTTTTTGAAGTTGTAGCTACTCTACTAGATTTCATTTATTTCAAAATTTTTCATTGTTGTACAGAGTGAAACGTAAAAGTTCTAAGTATGTGTAAGTTCCTATGTGAAATAGTATATTGTACCACGAGAGAGCAAAATTAGTTTTTGTTGCGAGTGCTGAGTTTGAATCCTGAACAAGCGAATGATTCTATTATTGAATCACGAGCGTAGCGAGTGATGCTCAGTTAAAATCCTGAGTATAGTGAGGGATTCAAAAGCACAAGCAACAAATTATTTTGCTCTCGTGTGATACATTCAACTTTTCACCTTACTAGCGAAAAGATACAAGATGTAAGGAAAACCAATTCCCGTAATTTTTTTTTGCCCCGCAAGTGGCAGGCTAAAGTCCAAAAACCAGACCATTTTGGCCTACTAATGCTATTAGATTCTCATTGCTAAATTCAAATCACTTTTCCACATAGTGTGAGCAAAGTAGAGTTATGCTCACTGTTTTTACGCGGCAAAAGCGCCCTCTTTGAGCTAGTGAGGTGAAAAATACTATAGCTTTTATTATCATCTTCTTCCTGCTCTTGTCTTACATTATGTGGGGCCGGAACAGCATCTTTTCAAGCACTCACTATTTTCTTACACTTGACATCTTTCTCACAATTTTTTTCTAATCGCTTTTAGAGTTGGTAGATTTGGAGTATTGTATTTTATTTTTTAGGACTAGATTTAATTCCGCTCCTGGGAACGTTTGTTTGCTGCCTGGCACTAGGCATCGAAGTAGGATTGATATGTGGAGTTGTAATCGACATGATTATTCTCATGTACTACCATTCGCGACCACCTTTGCATGTGCAGTATATTGATGTAAGTAAAACTTATTTTCACTTTTTTATTTAGTTATGACATATTTACAGTTAAAACGAAAACGCTAACTAGATATCTAGGATTAAAATATAAACTTTTAAAAGTAGGTAGCTTCATTTGCACTTAGACTCAACTGTAAAGTGTTCGTAAATTGTAAATAGGTACCTTAGTTTATTTTTAAATCACCTTTATGAATATCAAATGCGATCATAAATTATTTTTGGACCAATCTTCCAAAGCTCTATCTAGCCAGACTAATTTAGTTAATTCTTTACATGAATTTACAGCTTCTTTGAGTCTTTTCTTTTTATTAATTCATAACTTTGTAAGTCTCATGTAAGATTTAGTTTTTAGGCATGGTGGCTTTCATCTTTTTTATTAATTATTCTCTTTATGACAATATTTTTTTAGTACAGCAGCCATATTTTTCAACAATATGATTTTCTGTATTTTCTTTAACAGCCTACATGTATTAAAAAATACAAAACATAATTTTGTCACAATGTAGAATCAAGATAACTTTACTACTTTACTAGATGACCATGATTCAACTAGTTTTATAGAGGATTAAAAACCCTAGTCTATATATTTATCAGATCGGATGACACGAAAGATTTTAGGAAAAGAGGCGTTTTTTTATGGAACAAGATTGTAACAATACAACATTTTTATTACTCTTGTATAGAATGGAATACTACCACCTCATTACGCTATCCACCCAGTAGGTGGTCTACATTTCGCGGGCGCAGAACGAGTTCGCTCCAAACTAAATGCCCTTAGAAACGCCAGAGTGCCAGATCTTGAAACACTCACTGTTATCCCTGATTTGCAAGTAAACGGAGTCGCTCTAAATGGAACTGTACTTGGCCCTGCGAGAAAAACAGTCAGCTTACTCGTGGTGTACTGTGATGAATTATATAGATTGGACTATACTTTTCTACAGGTAAGAGATTTTTTTTAATAACCTTTTTCATCCCACTGCTGAGCAAAGGTCTCCTCCTTATCTCAAGATCTCCCACAATTTTCTCTCGATGGCGTCAGGTAAGAGACCCTTTTCGGACGGTATCAAGGATTGAAGCTACAAAAAAAAAACCGTCATGACATACATAGGTCAAAACGTCACAGTGTGAAGTACGCAGACGCAAAACAGTCCATAGATTAAACAGGTAAACGTAAACAGGTTCACGACTGTATCCCCAAGGTGAGGTAGACATTCTCTCAAATCTTTTTATGTTACTTATTCCAGAAGAAGAATAAGAATTCCATACGTGATAGGTTGCAAGCCCATCGCCGCCTATAAGAACACTAACTGGTTTCCTCACGATGTTTTCCTTCACCATTTAGAGCACGTGTTAAAGCGCATATAAATTTTACGTAACGCAAAATCCATTGATGCACACCTTCGGATTGCAAGTTGAGGTACAGCCCCATTCGGCCAACACGGCTTTACGGCCATAGATTAGTACTAGGATTTTAATATTTGACAATAATTTATTTGACAAATGCCAAATTTCAAAGTTGAAACTTCGTTCTAACCGAGTGTTCCACGGAGGTTTCACGACACTCACATACTTTTTTTTTATTAAATAGGTTAGCAAGTGAAATCTAAGATGAAGCATGCTTACCTAGAAGGAACCTATGTACTCTCGATTTGAACCTTGCCAGATTATGTCTCTTTCAGTCTGAGTTATTCCCAGGCATCTCAATATACGACACAATGAGGGAGGATGTTATTTAACATCCAGTGATTATACTTAAAATAAGTACAGTATTTTAATAGAATCTTCGCCAATAAAGATACTCCGAAAAATTATTGGCTAAAATTGAATAGGTATTGAATAGTCTATGAAAGTTCTATTATACGCGTTTAGAATTTTCGTTCTTTGTTATCTCTGTTTTAACGATAGGTACTAATAAAAAATAAAAAATAATAATCAATAATTTGATAATTATGAATTCAATAATGAATTTATCAAAGTGAAATGAAAGCTTTTCAGAAAATCTCAGCTTATTATCGATCTCTCCTAGTTAGCGGAATACTTGAAAGAATTGCTGTTTTATAGATTGATGTTGTAAAAATGCTCTAGGAAAACAAAACTATCTTGTTCTATGTATCTACGAGTATCTTGTTTATTTCCCTAATCTTCTTTTCAAAGCTTTGTTACATAAACATAAGTACTTAATTTTGCTTTAATATTGTTTGAAAAGAAATTCATGTTTCTATCCTTGTCTTAGCATCAAAGTTTAGATTCAATTTTGATTTATGAATATAGCCAACTTATTTTCCAGATTTCAGTATCATAGAGCAAAAAGTGCTCGAACATAAAATCGGTGGGCTTTTATAAGTATTTCGTCGAAATACGATAATTACTGTAGATATAGGATCCCTTCGACATCGTCCCAGATTTATTAGGTATTAAAAGAGAACAATTTTATTCTGACAAAAAAAATCACGGACTGGTATTATTTTTTATTTTAGTAATGATAATATCTATTTCAGTCCCAAATTCTTTGAAATCCATCACAAATAATATGACTAGGTAGGTAGTGAAATAATAAAAAGCTTGTTTTAGCTTTGCTGTAATTTTACAAATAACTACATACACTCAGTACAAAGAAGTTGATACCAGCCTTAATAGATAAGGGGGATGATCTATACAATATGCACCTACTGCTATTAATTTACTCTTAACATACTTAAATATTGAGGTAGGTACTCAAGTGACCAAATAATTGATCGCATATTACACAAAACATTGAAATAACATAAGCAGCAAGCATTAGCAGAATTTAATATTCAGTTCGCCGCAAGCCACAATGTCAAATCACATGCAATGTTGATGGGCCACCGCAGCGCTAGTTTAAATATCTGCCATGTGTTCTCGACAACACGCCGAATAAATTATGAATTGCAACGTTATTATTAACCCCTGGATATTTTGGCGTTTAATTTATGGCTCGGTAGCTTTTGCCGGCGGTTTTGCTCCCGTGACGCTCGATCGAGAAACCGCTAGGGCTAGCACAGATCCAAAACAAATAGTATCAGAACAGTCATCACAACCTTTGATGATAATGCTTTGCATAATTAATCCATCCTATGATATTGTTTGTATTATTGTGAGTAAAAGTACAAATTCTTTTGTTCAAAGTTGAAGTGAAGGCGATAAATAAACAGAAGTTATTTCACGAGTAGCAACCCTGCACGGATGTGTGAAGCTATGTCCATTCCACTCGCATAGTGTGCATAGTGTGCATGATAAGCGCCTTACTATGCATTAATGTATGTGCTTAATACCAAGCATAATGAACTGGGATTCTCATGTCCGATAACAATAATGAAATTATTTTATAGCTAAAATGTTGTTGTTCGATATAATTTGATCGGGGTTTTTGTATTTTGAATTACATTTTAATCTAATTATGGACTGATATCGCGCCCTCGGGCTTGTAAAGCGAGCTCAACATTCAAAAAACAGATCATGGATCAAGACGGTAAGAGGTTAATATTATTCTGATATTCTATAAAGTAAGGATTTTCGGAGCCTAGTGCATAAAAAGAGCCACTTATAATCCTTTCACCACACTGTTTCGAAAGAAGAAGTTACATGACAAGATGAAGAAGGGGATTTTAGTGAAACTTTTTAGGCTTGATTTGAATTACGTACCCTTATGAAATTAAATTTTAAGCTGACTAGTAAATAAGCTATTCACAGAACGATATTTCTGTGAAGCTATTTCTTGGTAAGTATTCCGGCCTGATCTCATGAATTACCTTCGTTTGGCAGTTTGAAAAGGGGAGTAGGACGATTGAGATTTATGACTTGAATGTTTTAATAATTTGTAGTTAAAATGTAAAGAAGGTATTTTGAAAAATCGAATGCAAAATTCCTTATTTTTACTGCCTATGTATTGTATAAGTATTATGAGTAGGTACAAGCCTCTGAATGTAGTTATGTCTCTCAAATATTTTTTAGGCCAATAAAAGTGACATGTATAAAAATCACCTAGTAAGTAGGTAAAATAACGTACTTACTTATTTATTATTTACGCCCTCAAATAAAAATTCCATCAGAGTTATCAAACTTTTCTTGAAGAAAAATAAAAAGTCTCTTGTTTCATTTGAAAACACGATTGGCTTGGGCATTTCTCAAAGATTGGTTGTTTTGCGAGCCAAAATATGATATCAATATAAAGGATGTATACATCTGAAGTCCATACCTTATTTGTTCAGATTCAAACGAGTGGAAAAACACTTTTGACGAAATAGTTATGAGAGGACGTTTTCAAAATTGGCACAATATATTTTATGTAAATTTGCTTCATACTCGTGTAGTATCAATGGATTTTTAGTTTCGTAAAATTTATATGCGCTATAACACGAGCTCGTAACGGTGAAGGAAAACATCGTGAGGAAACCCGCAGCTTAGTCAGCTCCACACGTATTGACGTTGTCTTTTCTGTGGACTAGGCATTAAGCTGAGAGGATGGTTTAGGTGCTGGGCAAGCCTATTCCATCTCAAACAATGTCCCAGGCACTACAGGGTCTCGTTAAGTGTAGGCATGGATTGCCTCCTGACGCTGTATAAATCATCTAATATAGATGTAAAGGCCAAAGTTTACTCGTGTAGTTCGACGATTTTTGACACATTTTTTTTTCATTTTCTTTTTGTTTCAGAGCCTTAGGATGCTAGTATTAGAGTGGTCGAAAAATGGCTGCATTCTCTGGTGCAACGCCCGGCCATTGATTAAAGAGCAACTCAGCAGTGTCCTCCACGACCCTGTTTTCTGTGATAGCGACCAACTAAGAACGCATCTTACTGGTATGTTTTATCATTAGTTCAACATACAATTTATCTATTCTGGTATTATAAATATGCAACTATGTCTGTTTGTTTGTTACCATTACGCCTAATTCACTGAATAGATTACGCTTTTTGGCATCATACACATACATACACTCTAACTGAAAATGTAAATTTGTCATCGTATACTTTTTATGACGTTACTAGAAACTTACAACTTTCAGTTTTTTTCCTTTATTTGTGCTCTTGCCAAATTTCATGGTTTTAGGTCAACGGGAAATTCCCTATAAATATTGATAAACATAGGGCGGGAGGGCCCCCCATCCTATGTTATGAATTAGCCACGGGTTCAGATAATGTTGTTAAGACATTGTTTGAAGGTCGATATTATTGTCTTGTGCACGACATTACTCTAGTTTATTTCAATTATTAGCAATTTTCTTTCAATCTAGCGTTTTAACAATAACATTCCGATAATCTGTCATTGAGTAAGGTGAAAGGTTCGCAAACTTATCACGAAACTAATAATAGTTTTGATGAACTCGTCGAAGCTATTTAATCTGCCAGAAAATGATATCACATTTTGCTTTTATTACAAATCCGATCGTGATTTGGGAAGACACACATTATTCTGAATTGTGTTTCATTCTGAACTAAAATTGGTTGACTTTATAATATGGTAGAGTTTGTTCCATTATATGATTTTGTTTTTACGCTTTTGTCACCCTTTAATTTTCTGAAGCTTAGGTAGTAAGCTTCAGAAAATTAAAGGGTGACTCATGTCTCGAATAGCTCGAAAAATATTTTTACGTTTCAAATTAATACTGAATGCTTTTTGTATGCCTTAGTGTGTGTGAAAGTTTTACCACATAATTACCAGCTGTTAAGATCTTAATTGTTTTGCTGAGAAGCCTAAGCCTAAATCGATTTCAAAATTAATTTGTAATTTCAATGTTCAACCGATTACTAAAAGCCACCACTGAAATATAAAGCGGCGGATACATTGTGTTTATGTGTGGCGAAATATGAATAAGACACAGAATAAATTCAAAATTATGGTTGTGATGAAGAGCCCGTTACATACAAACAAAACAAAATCGTAAAGGTCTCGGTACAAAATATAAAAACATGAGTCAGCAATCTCGTAGATATAAGAAACATTTCTTATTGAAGCTAGCGTTGTCTTGTGTTCATCATCATTAGTATCCGAAGCCAATATGTGTAGGCCTCTCGCTCATTCCGGCCTGTGCCTCATACATCTAAAATGGTCTTGTGTTCAGTCATTAATGTTCAAAATTCATATCATGTAAAACGTACTAGGTAATTGTACCTAGTACGTTTTACATGTACTAGGTAATTGTGCGTATTGACGCACAATCGTTCTTTAGCTCTCTGAAGTAGCTGCGCAGAACCCATTTTTGATGACGCCTAAAATCGTTCTATCTCGCTTATTCAACCAAACCTGTGCTATCGTCTATTGCACCCAACTTATACACTTGTTTATAATTTGAAAATGGAAAGCCTTTATTCCAGCCCTTTATATTTTCATATACTCGTACATTGCGCGTGCTGAGTGTGCAAAACCAATAACTGGTTGTTTATCGTAACATTTTAGTGAATAGGCTGTTGAAATAATGAAACGATTAGTCTCGTGCTAGTCAAATGTTTAACATAATACCTAATTAATTATTATTAATTAGGTATTATGTTAAACTAGTTAGTTTCATTTTGATGGATATGGTGTACTTATAAATAAAAATAATATGATTTACTTATACACTGTAGGTATTTTACATATAACTGAATTAACAAGCGCAAATGTTGGTATCGTTTTAAACTTTTACGGCTGAATTGATTTAGATAAAATTATTCTAAATAGGAAGGGATATCTTGGAGTTACACAGCCTTTTTTTTTATCCGAAAAAAAAGCGGGTAACACCGCGAGGTGCAGCTAGTTAATCTATTATGACAAAACTATAAACTTTTTACCTGGGAGTTAACATCAGAACCCTATGGGGGTAGTCAGCTAGTACCTACGTACCTAAATGGTTTCCATGTATAATGATTGAATAATTTCAGTTTATTGCGCATTATTACAGGGGGATTAAAACTCAATGTAAGCCGATTAAAAATAATGAGGTAGAAAGCATAGATTGCAAAATGATATCAAATATATTGATGCTCATGCGGTTTTAATGAACGTGTGCTCAGCGATTGCCACAAGCCTATTTGGTATTTGTAGTATTATTTCCTGGTTCGATATTTACTTTTGTATCAAAATGGGATTGCACTCTAAGCTCATAGGTATTACAGATTGTAATTCAATTCAAGCTTTGATCCTACTACCTTTCCCAGAGTGCTTACCCACCGTCCACCTCCCTGAGACCACCTCAACTCACCTACGGTCGAATCACCTACAGAATATAATAATAAATTAAAATTTGTTTCTGTTTGTTTCTGGGCATGGTTTTTTCACTAGCCTTACATAACCTAACCAACTATTTTCATCCAGGTGGTCTCAGCGAGGTGGACGGTGGGGACCCCTATATGAAAGAGGTTCATATAGGGGTAGGCAAAGTTAGATCGAGTTCTAATATTGAAACGTTGCTCAAGTAAAGATTCAACAATAAAAACTAATCCCAGTTTCATCCAAGCACAATTTCAATTTGAGGTCTTATTCTTCTTCTTCTTATTTAAGGATTTACTCCTTGTCGGCCGGCACAGCTGATGAATCCCTCTCCATGTATCTCTTTCCAGGGCTGCTTCCTTGACCTCATTATACGACATGACAGCTACCTTTTCCTTCACTTGGCTCATGTAGCTTATCCTTGGTCTTCCCCTTCCTCTTCTTCCTTCCACTTTCCCTTCTATAATGTTCTTGATGAAACTGTCATGTCGTATAAGACGGCCGACCATCTTTCCCCTTCTGTTCTCGACAACTTGCAATAGCGATCTCTCTTCGTTGACTCTACGCAGAACTTTCATATTGGTTATCTTCTCCGTCCAGCAGATTTTTTCCATTCTACGCCAACACCACATCTCAAACGCCATCAACTTTAGGGGTCTTATACTATACATAAATTATTATTTTTTATTTCAGGTGCTGTGATAGAAGAATCTGTGGCTGTGAGTGATACACAACTATAAATAGTTATATTATATAGTGATCTTATTGTATAAATGAATGAATTATTGAATGAATATTACACTAATCCATTCATTCATTCATTCTTATTGTAAATATTGTTTACCATAAAAATAATCTTTCAGTGAGTTATTTATAAGTAAATGACTGTATAATTTATACCTACACAAACGTATGCAGTTTTTATTTGAGTGTGCAGATAATACAAAACAAACAAGAGCTGTTCAGTTGTATACGGTCAGTTTTAAGTAGAAAGGTTAATGTTTTTTCCGTTTCAGTCTCACCTCAATTTAATACGATGTTTATGTGGTATTATTTGACGATTTTAATCAATTTTTAATTAAAAATGTGATACTTAAGACGTAATTTAACGATCCGTCCATTTATCTGAATATAATGTATTTGCTTCCATGGAATTGTACGTACAGTCAGAGTCACCAACTGGTAACCCTCTTAGTAAATTAAAACTTAGCGGTTTAAACTACAGAGAGGTCACCAGTTTGTGACGCTGACCGTACATAATAAATGATGTGTAAAAAAATAAACATTATACCTACGTGGTTCCATTAACTACAACTTTTATTCTTAAAACTCCATATTTTCTATTGAATTGTCTTTTTAGCGTATCTAGGTTCGTATATTTGAAAATAACAGTAACTTTCATCTGTCGTAATTTACTCTGTACAGTGTACGCTTCTACTGATCCTTTAAATTATTCCTTTGTTTTTAAATTTGGATCAAGGTTGCCTGATTTTCTTTATCTCAACAAACTTATTTGCTTATTAGGTAAGCTTAATGGAGTAAAGCATATCTAAAAGAGTTTCACGCTTCGTTAAAATTTGTACTAACAAAACGTGCAAGGCTTGTATAAAACATGAAAACCAAAACTCCTATGCACATTTGAGTATACAAAACGTTAAAGGATTGGCGAAGCAAAAATGCGTGTCGCAGTTTTGTTGTTATTCGTATTCAGTGCAGTGAATGCTGTATCCGATATTTATTACGATCTTAAGGATGCGCCTGAACTCTTTCGAAAATTCATAAGAGACAACTCAAGAGAATACAAAAGTCCAGAAGAATACGCGATGCGTTTTGATAACTTCGTCGAAACACTGAAAAGCATAAACGAGCTAAATGTAAAGCATAAAGAAACTAGATTTGATATAAACAAGTTCGCTGATTGGTCAAAAGAAGAGATTAAAAGTATGAATGGACTTAAACCAAAAAACCTTGGATAATGGAAGCCTCAGGTACGAAACATTGGAAATATTGGAAATGATTTTGAATAAAATTATAATCATATACTTATTTGTTTGTTTTTTATGGTACCTACCTACCTATAAAATATTTTTTAAATCTATAAATTTCCTGGTTTGTTATACTTACATAATATTAAAATTGTAATTTTTCATTTGAATCTAAGGAACGTGACAATTACGACACAATGCTAAATAAAATGCGAGAAATGCTAAAGCGAGAATGCCTTGAGGAAACAGTTGAGATCATAGTATGCTTGTGTACAAAATGTAGATTGAATTAAAGAAGCTCACTTGTTTATTTTCCTCTACAACACCTATCTAGGTATATAAACCACAAGGCTATACTAATAAGCGGCATTCACAGACCGGTTGTAGGAAATCAAAGTCTCATATTAATACCATGAGTTTATTATACGCGCTGACGTTGTGCGTGCTAGTCGTCATGGCCAGCGCGGATGAGCCGAGACATTATGACCTAGAACAAGCAGAATCACTATTCGACCAGTTTGTTCAGAAGTTTAATAGGACGTACAAAGACGATGAAGACAGGCGTGTGCACTTTGTTGCTTTTGTAGAGAGCTTGAAGAAGATCAACGCACTGAATGAAAAAAGTCCGTCGGCCACTTTCGGAATAAACAAGTTCGCGGATTATACAAAGGAAGAGTCGGAAGCTATGTTTGGACTTCGACCATCTAAAGGTGAGCCATCATCATTATCAACGCGACCAGAGTTGTGCCTAAATTTGTTGGTGTTGGGTTTTGTGCTAGTGTCATCCAATTTTTACTAAGTTATGGATATTTTTATTTAATATTTTAAGTAAGTAAGTATTCAAATAATAATTGGCATGAATGCATGTAGTAATCTATATTATCCTATTTATAATTTATTTTTGAATAAACGGGTTTTTATCACGAACTTGCTTTTTTTGGCCCGACGTTCCGAGCAAATTACTTATGTCTTCAAATGACAAAAGCTTAATAAGTAGGCATTTATGTTTGTTAACCAATTAGGTAGGTATTTAGTATCATATCATTATTATTAACTTTGTGAATGTGTACGTGTTAATCTGGCGTAGGTAGGTATTAAGTACTATTGTAAAAATACCGAAATATTTTACTACTTACGCTGGAAAATAATCCTAAAAATAATCACTAGCTTTATCAAAGTCATTTTTTTTTATTAAATAGGTCAGCATTTGACTTCCCTCTGCCTGATGTTAAGCAGTAGTGAGGTCTAAGATGGAGCATGCAAATGTCATGTAGGTTTTTTCTAATGGCGATTCCAATGTTGCACCTACTAACAAAACCATCACATTAACCTCACTACAAAACATATAAGTGCTTACTGGTTTTAGAAGGTATAATATAACAAGGTACTTTACATAATTATGTAAGTACCTAAGTACCGACTCACATAGATAAATCACGAATAGGGAATGTTTTAAAAATATTATTTTGTAAATAAGCCAATCACTTAGTACAATAATATGAAATACTTGTTTTATCTAACTCGGTGACACATGCAGTCATGCATTGAATGATATCATCCGTTGGACTGCTTTGTAACCTTCAGAGTAAGGCAATAAAGATAATGCTACGAGTTGTTAAAAGGAATACTGGTCTGACAACACTGTAGGATACCTACATTATGTAGGTATGAAAACTTAAAATAGTTCTCATAAGTAATAAAATCTCTAACCTCAAAATGTTGGATTATTAAGTGTTCCAACCACATTAAGCCCATAGTTGCATTGAAGTATGTACTTGTTTGTTATCAGATAGATCATCCAAAATGCAAAAAAAAAAAAACACCAATCTTCTCAACAAAAATAAAAAAATTGCAGTTTTTTTATTTATAACTAGCTGCCCGCGCGACTTCGTCTGCGCATTATTCGGTCCAGCCGTTCACGCGTGATGGCGTGACCAAGGGATATGGGGATTCATTTTTATATATAGAGATCGAAATCGAGCCCGGGACTCTAAATTTTTCTATAACTTTTAGATTTTTCACTCGGAAGGCCGACAAAACTCACCGTTTATAAGTGGTTTATGTTTTTGATAACATGTTTTGTGATAAAAGATCATTGGTAAATTAGATTAAAGGTGTTTATTTATGTAATTTAATTTGTAATTCCACAGATAGAAATTGTTTTTGGAACGAAGTTCCTTTTCGGACAGTATCGAGGGTGGAGGCTAGAAAAAAAAAAGAGTTCGATTTCACCGTCACGACACATACATAAGGTCAAAACGTCACAGTGCGAAGAGCGCAGACGCGAAACAGTCCTTAGATTATTGCATTGTTAGTACGGGAGAGCATTTTTAGGATTTTATTATTTGACAAATGCCAAATGTTAAAGTTGAAACTTCGTTCCAACCGAGTGTTCCACGGAGGCTCCACGACACTCACGTACTTTTTTTTTGCAGATTAAACTATGCTGAGAAATTATTGGACATATCGATTGCCAAAAAGAAAAACAGTACATAGGGAGTAAATTGTAATTACCTATTATACTCTCTTCTTAAGTTTCTTCGTTAAGTGGAGGCATGGGTTGCCTCCTGACGCTGTATAAAATCATCTATTATAGATGTTAAGGCCTATGTTTTTTTAACTCTCTTCTACTTGCGGTACTAGTTAGTACCGCGAGTAGAAGAGAGTTGGTAACTTTATTAAAAAATGGGTAGGCACTATTAAACCTAAGATGAATATTAAAAACGAGCAAATTTCAGAGAACCAGATGTGTTTTATTTATTCTTTGTGGTCTATAATTTTTATCTATCTTAAGCCTTATATTATTAGCCTTGACCACCTATCTCTACGATAGGATAGAGATAAATTACATTCGAGTTTAGTAGGTTTTGAGTTATGATTTTGTGTGTAAGTGAAATATGATTTTGTCTAAACTCTTATGGTAGGTGCTCTAATATTTTACCGTAAAGATAGGACAGTCGTGGCAAGCAGGCAGCTATATCTAGGCATGGCTTAGTAAAATAGTTTTATCGCACCAAATGATAAAATTATGAATAAGTAACTACTTATTAGATAGAACACATTTAATTTTAAGGGATTATTAAAAAAAAAAACTTTAAAATCCCGTGGATGCGAGGAGGATTGTCGAAGAGGATTTCTATACCAAGCCAAAATAACCTTAGGAGTACCTAGTTGTTCTAAAACACCTATCTTATACCAAAATTCACACAATAGGATGCATTAATGGACTAAAACCAAACATAAGTATCGGTACGTAAGTACATTTATATTTTATTTGCATTGAATATAATATTTTGTACCTTAGCCGTTTCATTTTCCACCAGGGTAAGGTAGTACTCCATTTGACATTTTTTTAAACTCTGCATCTGACCAATCAGCAAAATTGTTTATATCAAAACTTGAGTTTTTGGATCCCGCATTTAATTTGTTTATTTTTTCCAAAGTTTTTATGAAGTTAGCGTAACGGCTCACTTCTTCATCAGGGCTTTTGTAAACTCTGGAGTAGTCTCTTTTGAACTTTTGAAAGAGCAGAGGCGCATCTCTCAGATTGTAATGAATAAGCGGATTCGCGCTCACCACTGCGACGAATGTGCACAATGCTAAAACTGCGAAACGCATTTTTGATTCTTCAGTGGAACTCAGTCTCAGAACGTTCTCTACACTCAACTGTCGATCAGAATTTTGATTTCCACATTTTATAACATGTCTCATACAGCAGGTACCTAGGTATTAATGGCGTGTGAAAATTATTTAGTTCTGCTTCTAATGCGCTAACATGCTTTTCTAATAAGCAAGACGTTTATTTAATTAAATAAATAAATAATGCTGGACATTTAACAAAGCATCATCTAGACCCAAACTAAGCAAAGCTTGTGCTATGGGAACCAGGTAACTGATATACTACTTATAATTATAATTTTTGATGACTTTATGCTTTATTACTCGTTATAATATCTAGATAGATTTTCTTTTAAATGAATAAATATTTATTACCTACCTATTTACCTACCGCTTATAATAATTTTCTCGGCTTGTTCTCATACGCTCAAACATACAGCTCCTCAACCTGGTCTGTGTAGGTACGCTCACATAGAAACACAATTTTTTTCAGAAAAAATCTAGAGAAATCCATGTCAACAGCCTTGATAGGATTGGAACCCTTCACATGACGAAACGATTGTCATTAGGCCAGCATTGCTCCATTTCCAATGCCTCATCATCATCGCTATGTTTCATCTTACAGCTGGAAATAGCCTTCTTCGTTTTTGCCAACTTCTCTGCGCCGATCTATCGCTTATCTCTAGTAAAAAAAGTCTTCATGTGTCATAGTTAATCCACTCACTCCTTCACACAACAGATTTATATGAAGTTTCTACTATCATTTAGATTTTTAACTATTTTTTTTCATTGAAATATGATTTTGCCTAAACTCTTATGGTAGGTGCTCTAATATTTTACCGTAAAGATAGAACAGTCGTGTCAAGCAGGCAGCTATGGCTATCTAGGCATGGCTTAGTAAAATAGTTTTATCGCACCAACTGATAAAATTATGAATAAGTAACTACGTATTCTAATACTATCTATAGCACACATTTAATTTTAAGGGATTATTAAAAAATATTCGCCTTAGAAATCCCCATAGCATCTCATTCGAGTGGAGGCGAGGAGGATTGTCGAAGAGGATTTCTATACCAAGCCAAAATAAGAGTACCTAGTTGTTCTAAAACACCTACCTTATACCAAAATTCACACAATAGGATGCATTAATGGACTAAAACCAAATATAAGTATCGATACGTAAGTACATTTATATTTTGTTTGCATTGAATATAATATTTTGTACCTTAGCCGTTTAATTTTCCACCAGGGATATGTACTCCATTTTGTATATTTAACTCTGCATCTGACCAATCAGCAAAATTGTTTATATCAAAACTTGTGTTTTTGGATTCCGCATTTAATTTGTTTATGTCTTCCAAAGATTTTATGAAGATAGCGTAACGTCTCACTTCTTCATCAGGACTTTTGTAAACTCTGGAGTAGTCTCTTTTGAACTTTTGAAAGAGCAGAGGCGCATCTCTCAGATTGTAATGAATAAGCGGATTCGCGCTCACCACTGCGACGAATGTGCACAATGCTAAAACTGCGAAACGCATTTTTGATTCTTCAGTGGAACTCAGTCTCAGAACGTTCTCTACTCTCAACTGTCGATCAGAATTTTGATTTCCACATTATATAACATGTCTTATATAGCAGGTACCTAGGTATTAATGGCGTGTGAAAATTATTTAGTTCTGCTTATAATGCGCTAACATGCTTTTCTAATAAGCAAGACGTTTATTTAATGAAATAAATAAACAATACTGGACATTTCACACAGCATCATCTAGACCCAAACTAAGCAAAGCTTGTGCTATGGGAACCAGGTAACTGATATACTACTTATACTTATAATTTTTGATGATTTTATGCTTTATTACTCGTTATAATATCTAGATAGATTTTCTTTTAAATGAATAAATATTTAGTACCTACCTATTTACCTACCGCTAATAAAAATCTTCTCGGCTTTTTGTCATACGCTCAAACATACAGCTCCTCAACCAAGTCTATGTAGGTACGCTCACATAGAAACACAATTTTTTTTAGAAAAAATCTAGAGAAATCTATGTCAACAGCCTTGATAGGATTGGAACCCTTCACATGACGAAACGATTGTCATTAGGCCAGCATTGCTCCATTTCCAATGCCTCATCATCATCGCTATGTGTTTCATCTTACAGCTGGAAATAGCCTTCTTCGTTTTTGCCAACTTCTCTGCGCCGATCTATCGCTTATCTCTAGTAAAAAAAGTCTTCATGTGTCATCGTTAATCCACTCACTCCTTCACGCAAAAGATTTATATGAAGTTTCTACCATCATTTAGATTTTTTGCCATTTTTTTCATTGAAATATGATTTTGCCTAAACTCTTATGGTAGGTGCTCTAATATTTTACCGTAAAGATAGGACAGTCGTGGCAAGCAGGCAGCTATGGCTATCTAGGCATGGCTTAGTAAAATAGTTTTATCGCACCAAATGATAAAATTATGAATAAGTAACTACTTACTTATTAGATAGCCCACATTTAATTTTAAGGGATTATTAAAAAATATTTGACTTAAAAATCCCCGTACCATCTTATTCGAGTGGAGGCGAGGAGGATTGTCGAAGAAGATTTCTATACCAAGCCAAAATAAGAGTACCTAGATGTTCTAAAACACCTACCTTACACCAAAATTCACACAATAGGATGCATTAATGGACTAAAACCAAATATAAGTATCGGTACGTAAGTACATTTATATTTTATTTGAATTGAATATATTATTTTGTATCTTAGCCGTTTAATTTTCCACCAGGGATATGTAATCCATGTGTTATTTTATTTAACTCTGCATCTGACCAATCAGCATAATTGTTTATATCAAAACTTGTGTTTTTGGATTCCGCATTTAATTTGTTTATGCTTTCCAAAGTTTTTATGAAGTTAGCGTAACGGCTCACTTCTTCATCAGGGCTTTTGTAAACTCTGGAGTAGTCTCTTTTGAACTTTTGAAAGAGCAGAGGCGCATCTCTCAGATTGTAATGAATAAGCGGATTCGCGCTCACCACTGCGACGAATGTGCACAATGCTAAAACTGCGAAACGCATTTTTGATTCTTCAGTGGAACTCAGTCTCAGAACGTTGTCTACACTCAACTGACGATCAGAATTTTGGTTGCCACATTTTATACCATGTCTCTTAATAGCAGGTACCTAGGTATTAATGGCGTGTGAAAATTATTTAGTTCTGCTTATAATGCGCTAACATGCTTTTCTAATAAGCAAGATGTTCATTTAATTAAATAAATAAATAATGCTGGTCATTTCACACAGCATCATCTAGCCCCAAACTAAGCAAAGCTTGTGCTATAGGAACCAGGTAACTGATATACTACTTATACTTATACTTTTTGATGACTATGCATTATTACTCGTTATAATATGTAGATAGATTTTCTTTTAAATGAATAAATACTTAGTACCTATCTATTTTAACCGTTAAAAATAATCTTCTCGGCTTTTTGTCATACGCTCAAACATACTGCTCCTCAACCTGGTCTGTGTAGGTACGCTCACATAGAAACACAATTTTTTTTAGAAAAAAATCTAGAGAAATGCATTTCAACAGCCTTGATAAGATTAGAACCCTTTACATGACGTAACGATTGTCATTAGGCCAGCATTGCTCCATTTCCAATGCCTCATCATCATCGCTATGTGTTTCATCTTACAGCTGGAAATAGCCTTCTTTGTTTTTGCCAACTTCTCTGCGCCGATCTATCGCTTATCTCTAGCACAGACAATATATACTAGGTATCTATATCTCTAGTAAAAAAAATCTTCATGTGTCATCGTTAATCCACTCACTCCTTCTAAATCGCAACGGATTTATATGCAGTTTCCACCATCATTCAGATTTTTTTGCCGGTTTAAACCGCTTGTGCATACTTAAACAATAATAGAGGTTTAACAGATGAAGTTAGGTAATGATGAATAGTATAACCAACTAAGGATTATCGCAGTAGCACAGGCCGCTATGCAAATTCCAACTAACTAAGCGACGCAGTCTAGTCCCGGGACAATCTACATAAACAACAACAACCCTTCCCATGTTCAATTTTGCGCCAAAATATCGACCAACAAAGCCGTATTTTTAGTACGAAGTGTCATACTTTGAGTGTTGATGCTACTTGATACTTGCACGATCCTCTACGTAAAGTGTGTGAAAAATGGCTATGAGGAAAATTGGATTATTTGCTGGTAGCTTTCATAATAAATATGGTAAAGTGTTTCATAATAATTGCCAATAAAATATCATAAGTTATAACCTATTCTTCTCACTATCTTAATGATTCAACCTGTAGGTACTTATCAGCCGTAATTGTTCAATCAATATTAGTAGGTCGCATTCTGTAAATAAATGTATCTAATACTTAATGATTAAATTAGATACCTACTCTTATGTAGGTATCTAATTTAATCATACCCAATGCACCGACTTCCACGTATTGGCCACCTCCTCCGTGAACTCCTCTTTACACCTACTGATTTAATTTAATCTAAATATCTACACACTAGCTGCGCTCCCGCGGTGGTACCCGCGGTCCCTCGGGGATTTTTTATTTTTTTCGGGATAAAAAGTAGCCTATGTCCTTCCCTGGGATACAACCTTAAAATATGCCAAATTTCAGCTTAATCTGTTCAGCGGTTTGGGCGTGAAAGCGTAACAAACAGACAGACAGACAGACAGACAGAGTTACTTTCACATTTATAATATTAAGTATGGATATACAGGGTGTAAAAAGACGTCTACCGAAGCCGAAGGGGTAGGTACAGCATCCCAACACACAACTAAATCCAAAAGGATTTTCCGAAAAAAACATTATATCCGGAGAAAACAGCGTTTGAAGATTACTGTTTGCGTATGTATGTACTGGGCGCGTTTTTATACGTTGATTGCTGGATTTCGAGTTTTAATAGTTTTTTTCTTTTATAAATCCAATCATTAGGTAGGTACAGTCTTATTATGTTGTACTAGTAGTAAATAACTAGAAAATAAAATAAAATGACGTAGCTAAGTCAAAAAATGTTTTATCTGTTGGTATAAAAAAGGTCTATAAAAATGTAACAACAGATGAGGAATCGCAGGAAAACCTTTATAACATTTTGAAACAGCATCGAAGAAAGAAGGCCTATAAAAATGTAACAACAGATGAGGAATCGGAGGGAAACCTTGATAACATTTTGAAACAGCATCGAAGAAAGAAGGTCTATAAAAATGTAACAACAGATGAGGAATCGGAGGGAAACCTTGATAAAATTTTGAAACAGCATCGAAGAAAGAAGGTCCATAAAAATTTAACAACAGATGAGGAATCGGAGGAACAAGTTGAAAACATTGGGAAACAAAATCGAAGAAAGAAGGTCCATAAAAATGTTACAACAGATGAGGAATCGAATGAAAAAGTTCATAAGAGTGAGAACAAAAATCAAAGAAAGATACAGAATCGGATGAACAAGTTGATAAAGGTAAAAGACGTAAAACGATTCACAAGAAGTGGAGCAAAGATGAAGTAGACGCAGTAATGCGTCATCTGAAAAAATTCATAGTAACGAAAAAGAATCCTGGTAAAGCTAATTGTGAACAAGTACTGCGAAAGGAACCAGTACTTCATAATAGAACATGGATGCAAATAAATACTTACATTAACAACATTTATAAAAAAAGCCATAAAAACATCAACAGTAAAAACCAATAACTACACTTAGTTTAAAATTTATCAAAAATCTCCTTTTTTGTGAAAATTCTCCTTCCATTGTGTGTTTAATTAATATTTTTTGTAATGTGTGTTTAATTAATATTTTTTGTACTGTGTGTTTAATTAATATTGTTTGTACTGTGTGTGTCAATAAAGTTTCTTATGTGTGTTATAATTGATTATTCATTCGACAAGGATGTTTTGGCTCATAGCGGAAATCGGAACTAGGCACTTGCATGACATTGACATGGGGATATGAAATTAGGGCTAGCAAAAAATCTCCTGAGTTTTATGGAAGTTGAAGAAGTCGACCGTAATTCAATTGAAACTTATAGAAAACGTTGTGAAACTAAAAATACGGAACCCTAAAAATATAGATATTTGGACGAACCTTTCGTCATACAGTGACGGTGATAATTCTCAAGTAGTATGCAACCTACAAATAACAACCTACCTCTTGAATCATGGCAACTCTTTGCCCTGATTCAAGAGGTTGCATCATCATCATCATCAGGCTACATTAGTCCACTGCTGGACATAGCCCTCCCCTAATGAGCGCCATAGCGCCCTGTATTCAGCTTGGCGCATCCAGCATCTGCCTGCAGTCTTTCGCAGATCGTCATCCCATCTGGTTGGAGGGCGTCCTACACTACGTTTGCCGAGTCGCGGTCTCCACTCAAGAACACTTTTACCCCAGCGGTTTCGGTTCTTCGTGAGATATGGCCAGCCCACTGCCACCAAGAGGTTGCATACTACTGCTTATAATAGTAAAGAGTAGTCGAACCAATAAATGAAGCACATTTTATCGCATAAATAACTAATACATCGTCATTGGACCGTCAGTTCTAATACCTACCTATACTATAACTTACTAGATAATTATCTCACACAAGTGTTTAATGACCTTAGAAAGAGGGGACTCTTCTAACACAAGTTTACTTAACTTAACTGAAGAGTTCCCAACCCTAGAATAAGCAACTCACTTGTAAAAACAATAAATACATTTTTACTTTTACTTTTACTTTAGTTGCGCTAGGAGCTTGTGGACGTGTGCACTAACGTGTATCAGACATTTCCGTTATGTATGGAGAACGAGCTAAGGTTAGTGAAGTAGGATTTATGTATCTTTTTTAAGACCAGTAATTGACCGGTAAATTTCTCAAAAACCTTTTTAAAAATTACTTATTTTCTTTGTGATAATTTTCTACTTCTGATAATTGTCTTAATTGCAGGAGCGGGGCGTTCGTGCCCCGGCCCCCGCGCCCTTCACTACTTCGAATACTGTAGTGTTTACGAAAAATTAATCTACGTTACTTAATATACAGTTTCGTTTTGTCGGATCAAATAAAGCTGTAATTTTGATAATATAAATGGATCTGATCAACATACGACTTTGGATTTGGTATATAAAACGGAGCCCACAAGTGTTTATGGGTTTCTGAATTTCGGCCGTTACGGAGTCGATTAAGTTCGAGATCTTAGCAATAAAAATGTTGAGTACATCAATTTCTCCATGAATACGTTTGGCAACGTCGCCCAAAAATTGCGCCGTTGCCACTCCGGGCAAGATCTATGCAACCGGAGTCGAGTAATATGGGGGAAAAGGTGGAGTCAGGAATGCACGGCAGTCGGGCTGGATCAACTTAGTGCCCAGGTTGGTATTTATATATATATATATATATATATATATATAATATATCTACACATGACAGGCAGGAAAAACCACTAAATAAAATATCCCTCTTCTTGTTTTCATTTTATTTTAATATAGGAATTCGTTCAAGAAATATCTTCTAGGTACCCGGATACCCAAGGGCATTCCGTAGAGATCTTCTCGTATTAGATTCGTTTCAAAGTAGCTTATCTTCTAGGACCCAAAGAGGTTAAGCATTTTATGCATAATAAATAGAGTTCGGTCACACCGACGCTATGCGACATAGGCGACTGCAGATAGGTTAGGTTTCATACGAATACTATGCTTGTGGTCAGATAGTAGGTAATTAATACGACGTATAGTTGTTTTATATATTTAGGTATAACATTGAGTCGGGTTCAAAGGAAATTCTACGACTATAAAATAAAAAGAAGGTAAGTACTAAAAATGTAAGTAACTAACTAACCTAACTAGGTAAGGTACTTACGTTTTAAGGTATAATGCTATTTTTATGATGACTATTATTATGATGTGATATGGGATCGTTAAACCCTATTTTATGTAAAAAAAAACACGTGCTCCATAACTGTATTGAGGTGGTCAACGAACGAGGTAGGGTAGGTATACCTATCTATAGGTACATTTCATAGCCCACACGTGACGCAGTATACTATAAAAACAGCCGCAGAGTTTGATTGTTCAAAAACAAAACGTTACGCTTAACTGGAAATGTAAGTACAGTCAGCTAACTTGAATTTTTCTTATAAAGAGCAAACGATAACTTGCAAATTGTTTCAGAGAGTTTGAGTTTGTTGAGTTTCTTTAAACTCTGGTTGTATCCTTGTTTTATATGTTGACTGGGTCCAGATAAACTAAGTAGCACCAAGAATCATACACTATAAACTAAACAAAATAAACAAAAATCGTCTTAAAAAATCTTGAGAAAACCAGCTTCATTTTTGGTACACTTTGCAAGAATTTGGAATTATGCTAACTGTTTGGACCCAGCATTGACATCAATACAAGACTTCTTAAAATTTGGGCCGTATTCGCGTTCCTTTTTTCGTTCGTTTGATGAATATTCGGATGCTTCCCACTACGATTTCTGACTTCAAGGACCAATTTTTCGGTTTGGAATATTAGGTCCTAAGTTCGGAACGTGTATTAACGTTTGAAAAATGCCCCTCGAAGTCAGAAATAGTGGTGGAAAGCATCCGAATATTCATAGAACGAACGAAAAATGGAACGCGAATACGACCCCTTATCTTAGACGTAATAATCAAATCTGTTCTATACCTACTAAAAGTATTTTGTTTGATATAAAAACCCAATTTTAAAAAACGTTCATCAATCATAATGTTTCGTCTAACTGTACAAGAAGTAAATTGAAAAAGAGAAACATCGGCAAGTGTGAGCCATGCGGAACCATTCCAGGGATTTGTCTGACCCTCGTAAACCTCCCGGAAGTTCCTCGGAATCTTATTTTTAAAGAGAACGTTCGAGATTGACAACTTTTTTCTTCAATGCAATTTGACCTTTTTTTTTTTCTCGCTGGGAAAAATGCGTTACGCATCCCCTCCGCCGGGGGGCGAGAGGGGTATGTGGGACTCCCGGTATACCCACTAAACGACCCAGCGTCATTCCGGCGTCGCCTGGAATGGAGGGGGTCTGGGAAACCGGCACAGCCTTTACATCCAGTCCCCCTCTGGCGATCCCCGCCCTTAAGGCGGCCCCGCGTCGTGGTGAGTAGTAACGAAACACCGACACGCCTCTTCACCCGCGACCCTAGCCGCCAGACGCCACCAGGGCGTCCCCGCTAGGGATTCCTTTTGGCTTCACCGTGGGCCTCCAAACCACGGTTACTAAGCCCCCCATCGCGTCAAGATTGGAATCCATCGGGGGGGAATGCAATTTGACCTTTTTTTTTTTTTTTTTTTTTTTTTTTTCTCGCTGGGAAAAATGCATTACGCATCCCCTCCGCCGGGGGGCGAGAGGGGTATGTGGGACTCCCGGGGACTCCCGGTATACCCACTAAACGACCCAGCGTCATTCCGGCGTCGCCTGGAATGGAGGGGGTCTGGGAAACCGGCACAGCCTTTACGTCCAGTCCCCCTCTGGCGATCCCCGCCCTTAGGGCGGCCCCGCGTCGTGGTGAGTAGTGCAAGGCGGACGAAGGTGCCCCCGCACCTAGCGTCCGCTACTCACCACCAAAGCTCTTCGCTCCCTTCGTCCACTGCGCACTCTAATGAAAGAGGGCGTGGAGAAGCCTCCAAAACCGGCCGCAGAGGATAGGGAGAGCGGCAACGTAACACCGACACTCCTCTTCCACTGCGGCCCCACCGCCGACGCATCTTACGGTGCGCCACCGTTGGGTCGCGGGAGATAGGGCGAGCGGCAACGAAACACCGACACGCCTCTTCACCCGCGACCCTACCCGCCAGACGCCACCAGGGCGTCCCCGCCTGGGATTCCTATTGGCTTCACCGTGGGCCTCCAAACCACGGTTACTAAGCCCCCCCATCGCGTCAAGATTGGAATCCATCGGGGGGGAATGCAATTTGACCTAACCTAACCTTCATATTTTGATAGCTATAAAATAAATTACTCTTCTAATAAAACGGTCAATTTAGTCCAGAGTTACATTACACACAAAAATAACAGAATAATAGTAGACACATGCAGGCAAACGTAGCTACTCTTATCTGATATTACCTATTTATAAATACAGTCATGGCTGCATCCAACTCTGTTGACCATTATAAAAGGGGATTTTGACTCAGTTCTATCTTAAAAATACAAACTCCAATAGTTCCAATTATAAATCTGAAGAACAATAAAAATCTTTAGGTACCTAAGTAGTCTATATCTTTCACGGAAAGGAAACCCCAGAAAGAGACCGCAACTCTCTTCATTTACGGAGAACATCTCTAAAGAATATCGCTATGTAAGAGACTGAAAGATGACATTGAGTTTTCCGGGTCGCTGGTCACGGTTGAAATGCTTTATGGAAAATTGTCTTAATGTGAACACTCTATTAAGTCCTGGTAAGTCAATAATGGTGCTGTCGGTGACATGACGGCTTGTCGATATTCTGCCACTCGTTTGCATTTTATTTAATTTGATATGGATTTATTAACCTATCATCAACATTCATAACTAGACTTCGCGGTATAGGCCTCTCTTTCTATACCTACAAATTCTTACGGTCCCGCTATTTAATTCTATACTGTTTATTAAGTAGTTTGCCTTGTCAGAATTTTAAGTTAAAGTATCAGAAAATAAATTAATTAGACGCCATGCAGGCACCGAAGACGCTAACGTGACGATCTGGATGCAATGTAGGCTGTCTGGTGGGATGAAGCTGGCGAGTGGAGTGGGTGAGATCTTTGCCCATCAATGGGACAATGTTATAACCTTATTATTACAATATAATAAAAATGTATACAATACTGTACAATAACTTTGTTTAACCATCAAGACTGATCGCAGAGGCTAGCTATGACTAATGACAACTGCAACTGTCTTGTCTAAGCCTAATGGTTTCTGAAGGCTTAGGTAGAGAGATACCCACTCTATATTTTAAGGGTACCGTGCTTCAAAAGAAAGATAGCCCTAAAAGAAGCACATCGTTGTTCATCTGTGTCTTTCTAAGAAAAGACGGAAAGGAAAGGACGAAAATCAATTTAAAATACTCAAATCTGCAAATTCTTAGAGCTGCAACTTCTTGGAACTTATAAGTCAACACAGATAAAAGATAGGTCTCTATGTAAACTCTATGTACTAAACACAAATATTGAAAAACGGTCTAAAGTTAAAAGACTCTACAACACGTTGACAAAATTACCTACATTTTCAGTTAGAATTTATGAAATAATCTTTCAAGGTTCTTAATCTAGAAAACTTTATATAAAATTGAAACTTTTGTTGTTGTAATAGTTTTTAGCATATAATTTACTAGCGTAGACCAGAGAAATGATAAACGTGTAGACATATTAGTTTTAGTACAAACCTCCGTGTTTTTTTATAACTAATTTCAATTGTTTTGTATGGACTTTTTTATAAGCTACAAAAATAAAAAAATTGTGGCACTCCGGGAGTGCCGACAGAAGTGAAAACTTGAACAATTACGTACATTACGCACAATGAATTTTATCCCTCCAAAGTTACTGCGCAGAACCCATTTATGATGACCCACAAAGATGAAGACAGCGGTTGTCAGACAGACAACAAGAAATGACAGAGGCTTTACACCGCTGCCTAGAAATTAACACCTGAGTTGCGTACAGACTCATATGAACTTACTTTTTTTGGTACTTGAAAAGCTGAAGCTTGTGCCTTCACAGTGTACATTTGCCTGAAATAACAAGTACAAACTTACAAAAATAGATATTTGGTTTGTATCAAAACTAAAAAGTGATTGTACTAACATACATTTAATTTTAACTATGTACTTAGTAGCAACAATAGTATTCTGAAGTTATTGCATATAAATAGTGTGATACTTTCATTGAGTGAGTGTGATTCAAAAATTGTAGAATTTCTGTACGTATACATCTCATTGCAGGCGACTGTACCTAACAGGTAGCGCTACTACAGTATCTATTCTTGTACTACTAAAGTAGGTACAGCAGCTAAATTAATACTACAGCAGCTAGGTAAATAAATACAATGTCCCAGGCACTACAGCATCGTCTTGAGTGTAGGCATAGGTTCGCTCCTGAATCTCCTGATTCTGTATAAATCATCTAGTATAGATGTACCTACAGAGGTTTTAGATAAAATAAAGTGTTATTGTTGAACAATTGTAATAATTTAAAAGTTAAATTTATAGTAAACGCAACATATACAATTTGACAAATCAATGATTTGAAAAGTGTCTGCGCAACCCCTATGAACACCATCACTGATAGTTATTAGTAGCTTCATGCAACTCAAGAGTACAGTTCGCCCAACGGATCTAGGCATTTGTAAAGTTAGCCATTTGTCTGCGCAGAACACAATTTTGTATGAAAAAGTGGTCACTGCGCAGACAATCTGCTAACTTCACGAATGCCTAGATCCGTTGGGCAAACTGAAAGTAAGACAAAAGCTAGATCAAACGGATTTTTGGATTAGGAAGGTTTTGTACCTACATATCTAGTTGGTTAGAAATAGCTTTGGGAATATACCGGCTCCTCTCTGGTTTTCTTCAAGCCACAAGTAAAAATACTTACTTCTGAAAAAATGCTGCTAGGAAAATTATCATACATATTTGTCATAGGATAAGTTTTAATCAAAAAGTGAGAAATCAGCTGTGTGTGAGTCATGTACCAATGCACTGTACTAAAAAATCCGAAATAATCACACATCACTCGGTAAGTTTGTATGTAATGTAACACAATTAGATAGTAGGTACTTTTCTCTATGCACAGCACTGACAATATTCTAGAATACATAAAAATGCTCGATCTGGGACCTTTTTATAGTTTCTTCAATTAATTTAGCTTATTCTAATGTAATTATTTATTAAATTATTATATCTAATCTAAATGTAAACAAAAGCTCTATTCCTAAACTTTATGCAGTGTAGAACAGTTACTGAAAGTAGTTCTGAAATTTATAACTAGATGGCGCGACTAAAATAGGTCGTTTTCTAGATCGCGCTGACGAAAACACGCGGCCGTTTTTAAAGTCGAACGAACATTTTTGTAATGATGTGCTAGTTGATATGTGTGGTCTTAGTTCACGTGACAGCGTCTTGACATTAAAGCGTCTTAGCGTCTTGACCATAAAAAGGTACCATGCTAAATCTATGGTCTTGACAGTAAAGCGTCTTACCGTTTTGACAGTAAAGCGTCTTACCGTTTTGACAGTAAAGCGTCTTACCGTTTTGACATTAAAGCGTCTTAGCGTTTTGACATTAAAGCATCTTAGGTCACGTGACTTTCCCAGTCGAATCTAAAGTTTTATACTCAATTCAAAACTATTTCCTCTATGTCGCTAACGCGCCTAAAGAAGTTTTCACTTCAAAAACCACGAAGTTAAGTTTGTATGTAGGTTCAAATACATAACCCTCAGTGCGCAAGTGTGAGACTCCCACTTTGCTTTTTTTTATTTGCATGCTCTCGTTTCTAATTTATCGATATTTTGGTAATAAGTGTTGATATTCTCTACTAGTGGCACGTACGAATTTCGATCGGCATTTTGTGAGTTCAAATCCCTCCATGTATAGTTACGAGAAAATGTTATGCATTGACACGAGCTCTTAACGGCAAAGTGATCATAGTGGAGAAACATTAAGATTCTTTATTGTTCTATTGTACTACGAAATTGCGTCATCGAATCAGCGCTGATAATAGTGATCGTTATTACAATGCAGTAAGGGTGGTGATTTTTCAGCAGTGACGAGAGAAATTATGATGCCAGTAATAACGCTGGGTAATTAGTATCCTAATTATTGCATTGCAATAAATATCCTGTACGCTACCGTAGTTCAGTGACGGGGAAAACAGCCTTCAGCATTCCGCGAGGTAAGACCAACAACATACGTATTGGGCAAGCTTTCTACCAGCAGTGACAGATGTTGGTATTATCAATAGATCGTTTCCAACAACCTCTAGATGGATCAACTGAATTTATTGTATTTCAGAGCTCATCAGTTAAGACGGTCTGGGGTTAAGATAAAGAAAAGCAGCCCTACACTATTAAAAGTGTAGGATAGTGAATTCGTAGAACCAATTCACGCTTACAATACGTTCAGTACGAGTAATGTCCTCAATTAGCGCAGTGTAATTGTAATAAATCGATACCAATTACCTAAATGACCGTTAAATTATCATAAAGTCCTTCCCAAACGAAGGATGCATTATGTTTCCGAGCTATAATGATCTTGTACCGGAAATTGAGAAGCACTTCAGTCTGTCAGAGGGGAGGCTGCCTTCTGTGTCACCAATGATTAAATACGGATAGGTCATTGTTGTCTGTTGCAACTGTACGTTTAATGTTAGGCCTCTACAATATTACATAGCGTAGTGTCAAAAATTTAGCCTTTGTCACCTGGTAGATACAGGTTATAATTACCTCTACACATAATTATACCTAAGAAGTTTAAAATCAGATTAGTAGTAAGGTAGTTTTCGCAGTAGAACATAATGCAATGCAAACCTAAAATATTATTTAAATATTATAATTTGAAACCATCCTTATCGCGGTTGGGCAAAAAGTTCTATCCAAGACACAATCATTGATGTAGCGTCACTCTTACTCTGTGGCAGCCAATAATGGAGACGCACGAGAGAGGCGTTTAATTAACTTCAAAATGAGCCTTCTGACTTCGAAGTTGGCGAACAAATAATAATGAGCCAAGAGGGTGTGAACCGATTTTTCTTAGAGTGAAAGTTTTTTAATGAAGATCTAAGTTAGATACCTGACTACTTGTTAACCAAGCCATGCGCCATGAAGTTGGTGTTACTACCTATTAAGGCTTCATTTCGATGTTATTAGTTTATTGGTTATAAAAAACTTTGGCTTTTCTTAGAACGTCATTCCGGAAAAATAGAGGGAACTCGACCTCGTGGGTGAAGCCCGATGCGCTGGTCTGACCAAATTCGCACCACTCTCGACACCACAATGCTCTTCATATTGCCGGGGACAGAGGAAGATGGAGAAACATAATTAGAGAGAATGTGATACCTAAAGGAGGCCACGACCCTCAGCTCTGAGATACGACTCGGGGAGGAGGAGAAGGTCATTCTTCGGTCTTCTAGGTCATAGAATTGTTGATAAGACAAACTTCATAGTTGAAAGTGTTAGAAAATGTGGGCCGGTTCGATGAAATCTTGGAGATAATCATTGCCTGGTAGAGCACACTATTTTAAATGTTGACGCAAGCAAAGTAGAGGGTGGAAGCTAATATAAAAAGTAATAAGTATTATTTTCTTTCACAGAAAAGCGTGCCAGAAGGTAGAGCAGAGCAGTGAATCATTTTACTCAGTTATTTGTAAGCATGTTGTTTTAACCCACTTCAACAGAACATGCAAAAATACGTTTTAAACATTTTTCATAAAGAGCGTCTTAAAAGTTTCATAAGGACATCGTGCCCGTTCGAGTTTATTCACTATCTTATTTACAAAGTGCAGTGAAATGAAATTTTCTCTAAAGTAACTAAACATTCCGAAAGGAAGTGAACTCATGCGAGACTTTTTCTATGAAGTGTAATTTATTCAGCTGTTTTTATCTCAGCAAAGAGTGAATTAGCTCGCTGAATAATGAGGAAATAATTTTGCTAAGTACCTTCTTACTTTGATGCAAAGTCAAAAGAGTTTTGGAGAGATTTGCCGACCAAAACAGCAAAGAGAACGCGGTGTTCGTGTTTTCTTCAAGATTTTTTTTGGATGAATGTTAGCGAAAGACTTTTTGAATTTTAAAGAATTAATACTATACTTAGTACATTACATAGGTATCTACTTAGATAAATACGATTAAGTTTAAGCTTTTTATCCGATTGAAATGATGAAAAAGATAAGCAGAGAGAGTAAAAGGTGATTTTTGGAATCTAAGTCATTGACTTTCTATTCACTCTCACAACAAAGCAAGCAAACAATTTTCGCCAGCTTTCCCACAGTATTGATGTGTTGAACGTTGCAAATAAAAACGCGAACGAGAGGAAAAAATAAAGTCACAAAAAGGCTGTTGGAATATAGAGCATAGCCTCTGAATTGGCCGTAACTCTGTGAAAACGTTGATAGTGTTGCCAAAACTTCGTCGCTGTTAAAACTTTATGGTAATTAGCAGAGCGGGCTAATTTCAAAGATCAAGTAGATACGAGTTTGTCACAAAGTAATATACCTATCTCGCAGGATTGTGCCATTCGAGGGATTTAAGCTGGAGATAGAAGCGCGCGACTACCTATTCATTTTACCTCTCTCCTTCTTATGGCCAAGAGGACATACAAGGAGTTTAGGCAGACCAGCACTGACCAGCAGCCAGATGGATAAATAAATAAATAATGCTGGACATTTTCACACAGCATCATCTAGCCCCAAACTAAGCAAAGCTTGTACTATGGGAACCAGATAACTGATATACTACTTATATTCTTTTTATTTGTAAATACATACATATTATACATAGCAACACAAACTTTGTTTTTAGGATTTATTTGATCGATGTAGTAATCACTGCCATTTTCACTTTTTTGTAAGTCACGATGGATTTGATGGTCTTTATTTTAATATTTGAAGTACTTTAAAGTTATGTCGCCTGTTAGTCAAACTCCGGCTTATTGTTCACGTTTTGGAACAAATAAGTTAGTAACAAAACCAATAATCTTGAATGTGACCGCGTTGTACTATTCGTAATTACAAACCAAACAGTTGAATCAGACCGTTAGCTTTGTTTGTTATCCTCAAAGTTTCTATTGTTTTTGAATAAGCAACAGGAAAAGCCATTACAAGTGTAATTATAGATAATTGACTGATCAATGCTTTTAGCCAATAAAAATATGCTAAATGTGAAATGGACACCCCAAATTCTTTTAGTTTTTTAAAATACATTACGAAAATTATACCCCCGCGGGAATTTAGCTCAAGGTCTTACCGATCCGTGGCAACACTCTACTAACTGAGCGTATGGACGGTAAAATTCGTCATTCGGAATAGAAGATGAAATAGTTGAAATATGAACGAAAATTGCATTTTATGTTTTTTTAACATCGACACGAACAATGTTGCTGATTGCTGACGCAAGTAAGTATTTGTTATTTATCGACTGTAACTAATTGATCATGCACAGGTTCGCTAATGTCCGATAAAAAAAACGCGGGTAACCACGCAAATAAGTTAAGTACGTAGGTACACATTTTTCTTTACACTCCTAAAAGTAGTTTATGTTTTCGTACATTTTTCTTAAGTTTAAAAAGTCACAAGACAGTTACATCACGAGCGTTTCAATGGGACTAAGAATTTCCATACTAAAAGAGCCGTCTTTGGAGCTGTTGAAAGATCTTCCGATGGCCCTTAACAAATTGATGATGATGAGAAAGAACTACTACAGTTTTTCAACATCTCGTGTCCCTTGCATCTATAAATTGCGAAAAACACGATAAACTAAAGCGAAAAGAACGTAATTCTTATGCGATTACGACTCCACTAAATCTTGGGAACTCGTTAATCGAAGTTTCTAGAAGTACTTGGTAGCGCCAGACGCCAACTGCCTTTGGCAGAGCTTCGCTCGCTATGCGCCAATTTGAATGATAAATTTCTGATCACTCAAAGGATAAAATTCAGATTGCTCCGCCCTATATGAAATTGAAAGCCTGGACTTCCGAAGAGAAAATTTGTTTACTTTTGTCGACAGTATCGACACTGTTTTTGGCGTGGCGGGTGAATTCTTGGCTGTGATGCAATAGGGTATAGTTTGATTCTCGCGGCGGGACGAGAATTTGTACGTTTTCCAAATATTTTGTTGTGCGTATGGATGTGGTAACTGATAATCGTTGATGATGAATTTCTGATACTTTATGTTTTAAAGTGGCAACTATTTCTGAAAAGGTGAGGAGTGCTAGGTTATCTTGGTATGGACACGTTATGAGGAGGGATGAAAACCATGTTACCCAAAGAGCTATGAATATGAGGTGGCTGGGTATGCAAGAAGAGGAAGGCCGAAGAAGTGGTTGATATTCAGATATTCAGATATTCATTTATTTAACCATTATGTTACATTTCATAACTTTGGCAAGTCAATAATACAGAGGTACATAATTGAAATTAAAATTAAAAGTCATAGGTTGGATTGTGTGAGAGATGATATGAATGTAAAAGAAGTAGATGCACAGTTGACAAATGATAGGAGTGAGTGGAAGAAGAAGACATGGTTGTGCCCACTTAGCGTGGGATAAGGTCAGGGAGATGATGATGAATTTCTGATACTGATATAGGAAAAAGTATGGGATCAGGACTATGTATCTATGTAACTGTTGGGTGTTTTACTGTTAAAACAAGGAATCCATGATGACGAGTGATAAATGAAAAGGAGAAGGGAAACAAAAAGTTATGCTCTCAGTTATTGGAAAGGATATCCGTGGTTTTTCGCTTGTATTCTTTGTTTTTCTCTTCGATAAGCACAGGATAAGTGGCAGCTTAACCCTTAAAAAACAATAAATTTCAATTAACGGCTGGACTATCGTGGGAGTTATTGAAGCGGCCCCGAAATCACTGGATTATCTATACCTGCGCATTACAAATTGATGGAGATTAGAGAATAATTATGACGTAATCATAGCATACGCTACATAAGTGATTCATTTGAAGTGATTAGGCATCAGGATTATGGAAACAATGGGAATATTAAACAGCAAATTGATCTTCTGTAATTATTTCGCAACAGTTCCTATTATAGCACTACGTACCTACGTACTTTTGTAATTCATCCGATTTCAAAAACTATTTCATGTGTGGAAATCTACATTAGGTATACCTACCTAAGTGACCTTAAGGTAATATTGGTGTACCATTTGAGAAAAAAAGAGAGAGAGTGAGAGAGAACTAGATGGCGCTACTGGTAGGTGTCGGTGAGCAGTCACGTGACTCGCACGTGACCTTTCGAGGAGAATCCAAGAATTTATTCTCATCTCATTTAAAATGCCCAATGCGCCTAAAGAAGTTTTTACTTCAAAAGCAAGTGAATGAAATTAAAAACATATCAAAAATAGTAGTGCAGATATTACTTTTACTATACTTACGTTTCAGCAGTTTTCTTACAAACAAATACCAGACAACTCAAGTCAAATTAAAAGTCAGTACTCAAAACTATTCCCGACTAAAGTTCCAGAAATCGTAGGACAATTTCAGTCAGCGAAGTTATTCTAAGAGCTTCACAATACAAAGGCGATCGGCATTCCATTGAAAGCATATCAAGCCCTGAGTGATGTTCTCAATCTTGTTTCATGGGCATTCCCTTTGTAGTGGCCATTAGACCATAAACCAATACATCGCAAAGGGTACCTTTTGTGGCATATTGTGTGGCTGTCTAACCTCTGATCCTAATGGGAATTCACATTCGATGTAATGGAATAGTTTTTTTTGTCTTCTGTGCCTTGGGGATACTGCCATGATAATTTTGTGTTAGTAAAAAAAGTCAATCAAATACAAATAGAGTGAAATATGCGAGAGCTATATGACCACTATTATCCCATCACATCGACGGACAAAACGTTGGCATCCAACGACGAACAAAAGTTATTAGTTCACTACTTTTCAACCGACTTCAAAAAAGGAGGTTCTCAATTCGTTTGTATGTTTTTTTTGTATCTTGTTACGCGATTGAATCGCCATTAATTGACTGATTTGCAAAATATTTTTTTTGTTTTAAAGGGTCCAAAGTCCCAAGGTGGTCCCATATAAATTTGATTCCTGTGGGATTGATAGTTTCCCCGTAAAACTCTAAAAACCTTCTCTCCTAGCCGGAAGTCTATAATTTACAAATAATACCATTAGACGCAGGTGGAATCTAGCGTTATCTGTCGATTCGATTTCTATTCTATTTCGATATATAGGGTTGGCTTATCCTTACTTGACGCCCTGAATCACGCCGCGTCCTGTTTCAAGTTTCAAGAAGTCAAACTTTGAAGTCGGTTTTCTTTTTAGTTTTTAAAACGTAATTATGTAATACAATCTACCTAAAGTCTATCTATTATTTTCTACATTATTTGTCTTTATTCTTTAAAGTAAATAATTATATAATTGATGCAATTACATATAACGTTATTTATTATGTAAAAGTTTAGATGGATGGATGAATCTTTGTAGCTTCTTCACGCTGAAACGGCTCAATAAGCTTGATTAACACTTATGTTACTTTTGTCCCGGAATAGTGAAGTATTCCCGAGAGACCGCGGGTACCACTACAGAGCGCAGCTAGGCTGTTATGCGAATCACAAGTCACATATGAATACCTACTACTACATAGCCATAATCGCAAAATTGGGTAGCAGTCACTAGTGGCAGGTCATTCGAGCTTCGACGGTCATGTTACAATTTTGGTCCAGGTTAAGTTGTACATCCATAATGGAAGCCTTCAGCCAAAACTTCGGGTTTAGCTACCAACTCATACTAACTTACTGTAATCTCTGGAATGCAATGTTACTAATGTACCTACTGCGATAAGTGCCTAGATAGCATTCCAAGCGCGATACAAAGACTGCGGTTTCTTCAGCAGCGGTAAGTACCACAACCAATGTTATTTCAAGTACCTTACTGAATATTTTTATAGATTTTGGGTTTTTGGTTTTTAATATACTTATACTTACCTAGACCCTCCTAACATAAAAAAAACTTCACCCTAGACTTCTTCCAAAGCTACTCTATAGTATATTTTATCTTTTATTTCTTTTTTCGTCAATTGCTGTCTTTTCATGATTTTGCCCTTTGTAAGTGACGGTCACCGCTACGCAACGAATCTAGTACTAAAGTATCGTTCTAACACCTCCAGCCTACGGGGCCGTTACAAAACCGCAGGATCCTACCATTAGTACGAGCACGTATGAGTAACTGTGTGGACTACTTTGATACAATAATTTGTTCTGTTTCTGGTTTTATAAATAGTTCATTTGTAAGGGTTCAGGGTTCAGAATATCTTAATTACACTTTTTCATAAAAATAACTGAAATAAGCAATTCAAACATTGTTCACAAAAAGTTTTAGTTTCATTGTAAAATGTAAAAGATGAATGAACACTTTAATTAAAATAAAAAAATTAAACAATAACATTATTATGTTGGTCCATGATACAGTTTGGATTCCATTTGTCACGTTATTCTGCGGTTCCTGTGGTTAATGCCAGATGGAAACACTACAACTTGCACAATAATATACAAGACTATATACCATTTGAGGCGGCAAAGGGGAAATATATGTGCTAAATTAATCCATATTTAGTCATGCCTCTAACTATACCTACTTCCAAAATGCTAAAAAAATAATACTTAGCTCCTAGCATAGACAATAAATACAGGGTGTAACATTTAGATCGGTCAGTATGGGAAAGTCTGAAACTATACCTAAGACATACGAAGATCTGGTTTTTACGAACAATGTCATCAATTTTAGTAGCAAGGAAAACTGCATTCATACATAAAAAAATACTTGTACTCAGCTCAGGACTGGAACCTGGATGTTTTAAAAAATTAAACACTATTTCTATATATATAACCGGTTGTTACAAGTTGAATATTGTATTTATTGAAAAAAAATGGTTATACTTAGTCATTTCGAACACCTACTAAAATAAATGTAGATACAAAACTATCTCAGTATATTTTTAAGTAGGTATACGAATATGTATGTTAGCATGCAATAATATTATATCATGATTAAACCCTGTATTAGGCGGAAAACTCCTCGGCATTTTTCCCATTTCTCAATCCACAATGAATTCGCTCTCCATCAAAAGCGTGCCATTCATCCTCGCTCTGCGTTTCAATCATAATTCGGATCAGTGTCAGATTGCAAATACTGCTACCAACGTTTTGTTCAATCGTACGCTCAGGAAGAACGGATTACTTACAATTTTTCACGGATATATTGAGCGTCGCTCTTGGGTATATATCACTACCGTAGTTTTGAGAGATCAGTCAACAGGTTCGCTGCATACATGCAGTGGTCATTTTGCCATATAAAGGATTTGCCGATTGTGAAATTCACAAATGAAGCTTAGGGCTTGTTAAGGATATGGACAAACAAGAATTTGACGACTGTCTGCGAAATCGTCGTCAAAGATCGTGAATTCGTGAACTAGACTTGGCCGTACCTCAATCTTTAATTCGAGATAGACTACCTACTACATCTTATTTCTTATTACTATGTGTAATAGAAACTTCAGCACTAAATTTATCCTGCCTCGGTTGTAAATATGAAAAATTCACTACTTCCTACTGAACAAAAGGAGCTAAGCAATCTCGCAAGGCATTTTCTCGTGAAGTGTACATACTCTTTCCGAAGGCATTGGAGCCTTGCCAGTGATCTGTCCCTAGTGTTTGAAGTACGGTGAACGGACGTGCATTAAACCACTTTTATTAGAAATGCTCTTATTAAGGCCTTCACTGGCGTTTATTGAAGCTTTCACGTTTTTCACTGAAAACTATCTCAGATTCTTTTAAAAGTCCCAAGTATATCAAGTAAGTATATTCATTATTCATAGATATTGTACTTCACTAAATTATATTTCTAGTATAAAGAAATACCTACCCCATTTGCCATACCTACATGAAGATAGAGCACTCGACGTTATAGCAATCGCAATTTTGTTTGGCATAAATTAACACATAGAATAAAGAGATCTTTTTTTTTTTAAGATGAATGGGTTGGCTCAATTGTAAAGCGAGCCACACAACTCCCGACCTGACGACCACGACCACTCTGTCAAGAGTGAGACGACTGAGAAGAAGAGAGGGTTGGCTCTTGACCTCAGACTTACACAGGCAAGAGTGAGGTCTACGATGGAGCGAGCTTACCCAGAAGGTGCCTATTAAGTAATTTACTGTTGTCTCTTTAAACTATCCCTCCATAAAGTTATGAAATGGCTTAGGTACTTATTCATGATGACAATATTAACACACGGTCGCTCGCAGCGAGGGGCACATCTAGTGATCTGTATCAATGCCCTCTCTATTCAAAATTGTTACAAAAGGATCGAATCGATAGAAAACTACAAATAGTCGTACAATAGGTATTACGGTGTACTGGAGATAATCTCCCCAGATAGAAGACTAACAAAAGATCCGCGTCGTTGATCCGCGACGCCGCACATTTTGCCACTGTATCACGTACACACAAAGACACTTTATAAATTCACATGTAATGGAAAAATCTCGGTTTAATATACATAATGTAGATGCATTTACATAAATACATAAGCCATTGGTATCGGGGCAACGCTCGAAGCAGCGTCGGCGACACGCGGCTACGCTATGAAATCTGCATAAATTTGCAGTTTTCTTGTTGTTATATACGATTTATGATGTGGAAAATTGTTTATTTATTGCAAATTTTTGTATAACAACATTTGGATATGCTAAAAGCGTTGGTTTATGGCGAATAAATTATAAAACTTAGCTCAAGCTACTGTGCGGCACTCGCTTGGCGTATCACTTGGCAATGGAATACTTTATATAAGTATTAATAACATTCAGTCTTGGGCTTAAGTAATCACTATTCTTTAGAATTCCTAATGAGTATAGGAGTTACCAAATAAGTGTGGACAACCAAGTGAGTTACTTCTTTTAATAGTAAATAAAGGCTATGAATGTGCTAAAATTGCTAATGTGGATGATTGAGTATCTAAGGAGGGTAAGACTTGGAGATGTTGAGCGCTAAAACTAGTAAAAATATCTTCACTGGACAAAACTCACTGGGAATCCTAACTGGGTATAATGCAGGTCTGGCTGGAAAACTTTCAGGTAGAACAAGTAAACAGTTGCAGGAAGTTTCATAGTTATTGTGTCGGTTCGAAGTTGTGTCAATTGCAATTTTAAACTCCAACACAGGATAATTTGTCGATACAAAGAACTTTTTTACTTTATTTGCATTGAGTAGGATCATGTAAATATTGATTATGCAGTTCAGTAAATGTATTTTGTTAATAGAAATAAATAAATTAAAGAAATATACAAATTAAGGGCTCGTGGTCGTGCTCCTTCGAAACGGTAAGTGGATGGACCGCCAGTGGCATTTTCATCTGAGCGCTCCCGTGCTTCGAAGGGCACGTTAAATTGTCGGTCTCAGCTATTTAAGCCATGACGGAGGCCTTAAGGTGGCTTAAAAAATTATAAACTTATATATTTTTCGTAGTAGGTCGTCCGGCGGCTAGATGGGTCGACGACATTATAAAAACAGCAAGTCGTACATGGGTCAGACTGGCGCAGGATAGGGAAGGTTGGCACAAGCGAAGAGAGGCCTATGCCCAGCAGTGGGATGAAAAAGGCTGCGGATGATGATGATGATATTTTTCGTGCAAATAGCACAAACAACAGTACGAAATAAGATTTTATGATCTAATAATGATAATGTCTGTATCCGAAATAACCAAAAAATTATCGGCTACATTATCATGAGTTCGAAATGGCCCTTCGCAATCTTGGATTTACCCGAATAATAAAATGCCAATACTAATAATCACGAAGATACTACATAAAATATGCAGGACTCCCTAAATATTCAGGTCTAGGGCTTCTGCCTGTGATATAGCAAGAAAAGCGAGGGAGGATACAATATTCATTCATTTGTATTTTACAATCTAATGGTCGATTTTATGTGAAGTTTAACCCAAATTTCTAAATGATTTGAAAACAATCATACAAAGATTCCACATACTCACAAACTTGTAGATTTAATTGTAATAACCACTTTTATAATATTAGTAGGCTATCCTACTGATAACAAGATCATTTTAAGAAGATGGATAGCAAATATTATTCTTCGGTGAAATCATTAAGATTACATAATTTTCTATTACGCAAACGTTACCTATTTTTCTTAGAAAATTTGGTTACCTACTTGAAGGAAGCTGAAATTGAACAAAAATATTCATTGGAAATAGCTACCAGTACGATATTTTTAAAAGGCTATACAAAAGAAGTACGAGATGCCCATACGTTCTCGAAGTGGACGCTATCCAGGTACAGAATGACGTCATTTATTCTCATAAGGTGCCAGACTACGCTGTTGTCGCTGAGACTTCACGAATTACTGGGCTACTATCTAGCAAGTTATGTAGCTTTTTGTTCTTTTTCTTGGCAAATTGTCACCTTAATTCTAACATAGAATGAGCAAGATTGCGAGGTTGTTGAAAGCACGAAGAGTGAGCATCGGCCTGATTTTTTTGAACATTTGTGAGTGTAACGGAACGTTTATCCATGTTATACATTTTATGCTACAGTTTTCAAATAAAATAAACGACAGTTAAGTGAGGTGCCCAGATCAAAAAGGATTGGATGGTTTAGTTGTTGGGCAAGCCTCTATTAAAACAATGTCCTTCAGTGTTAAATTGATCCTGAAGCTATTTATAACATTTAGTATAAATGTTTATTTTACTACACTATTACAAAAGAACTAGTGACACAACAAAAAGAAGAAATAAAGATGTTAAGGATTTTTCGACAAGGTGCTGAACGCTGTTTTCATATTTTCTTCTCGAATTTTGTAGGTACTTATAGAGCTTCCATTCATCATATTTTTAGCCTTCTAATTAGTGATACTCGTACTTCTAAAGCTTTCCACAAAATAATTTTAACATTTATTTTCAAGTGGCACGAGTACACTGAGTAGCGACTTATGCCATGGAATACTAACACTTATCACGTAGACAAAGATGAGAAATGAACTCATACAATAAGTGAAAATTAGTAATCTATAGTAAAGAAGTGAAACTATAGGTAAATTAATAAATAATAATTACGTTTTTATACTAAAAAGAAAACCGACTTCAATGTTTGACTCGAAACGCGGTGTGACTCAGGGCGTCAAGCTGTCGATTCGATTTCTATTTGTGACATGGCTAGGAGGGAAGGTGTTTAGAGTTTTGCGGGGAAACTATCAATCCCTCAGGAATAAAATTTATATGCGACCACCTCTGGAGTATTCCCTTTCAAACATGAAAAGAATTTTGCAAATCGGTCAACAAATGGCGGAACAATCGCGTAACAAGATACATAAAAAAAAAACATACAGACGAATTGAGAACCTCCTCCTTCTTTGAAGTCGGTTGAAAATAAATAATAAATAATGTTGGACTTTCCACACAGCATCATCTAGCCCCAAAGTAAGCAGAGCTTTTATTATGGGTACATGACTGATATACTCGTACTACTTATATACTTTTTTGTTAGTAAATACATACATATTATACATAGAAACACCCGAGACAAATATTTGTAGATCATACAAACATTGGTCCCGCCGCGGGGATCGAACCCGCAACCTTTTGCGTCACAGGCGGGCCTTCGCCCACTGCGCTACAGAGGTCGTCAATGTTCAACTAAACATAGAAAATGTTACGCAAAGTTTTCTGTTAAAAATGCATTTGATATGATGTAATTGAAGATTACGCTCATCATCATCATCCACAGCCTGACTTCACCCACTGCTGGGTATAGGCCTCCCGAAGCTTAAGCTTGTGCCATCCACCACGATCCTGCGCTAATCTGACCCATTGACAGCCCGCGACGTGTACAATATCGTCTGCCCATCTGGCCGCCGGACGTCCTACGTTCCTGTACCCAGATCTGGGCCACCATTCAGTCAATACTCTACTCCACCTGTCATCACCACGCCTCGCTATGTGTCCCGCCCAGCTCCATTTTAGGTCTATTATCCTATTCCCGACATCCTGGACTTTGGTCTGTTTTCGGATTTCGACATTTGGAACTCGGTCTATAAGTTTGATGCCGAGCATGGCGCGCTCCATGGCATTCTATGCCACCCTCATCCTATACACAGCCTCATGGGTTAGCATCCATGTTTCGGCACCATATGTCATGGTGGGCAAGACACATTGGTTGAACAGGCGGGTTTTCAGACACTGTGGAGTATCAACTGACTTAAGATGTCGTCAAGCTTGCCGAACGCAGCCCACCCCAGTTGTATCCTTCTTGAGATCTCCTTTTGTTGATGCTCCTTGCCAAAGGATAAAATATGTCCAAGATCGACATACTGATCCACCACCTCTAGCCTCTCGTTTCCCACTGTTACAGTGGGACTTGAAATACTAGAATGGTTTGACAGGACCTTTGTTTTGGACTTATTCATTCTCAAGCCTACATTCTTGGAAGCATCATAGAGGTGTTGTAGCATTGTTTGAAGATCTTCAAAATTTTCTAGATTAGATCTAGATAGAAGATTACGCTACTAGAATTGAATTCATATCTATACTCTCTCCTTACTTTCTCCTTACTTTTGTTAAAAGCAAGGAGGAAGTTAATAAAGAATCTTGGGTACAACAGCAGACGAACAGTTATACGAAAGAAAAACCATTCATAAAGCGAGACAATTTCGAAAACGCTTACAAGTTTCCTCGATACGAACAGACTAACACTATTGTTTCGTATTAGTTCAGTGAATATGGAACTTATGAGAAATGTTACGTACCGTCGATTGGAGACGAGGTTACGTTGTTATTGCTGAAAATAAAAGTTTGTTCAAACTTTCTTCGATAACATGTTCGCATTTTCATAATAGTGACAAAGTGCTTTTGGCTCTAAGCTACTCACAACTTTATTAGAATTGACTGTGAGCTTATCTCGTCAGTTAACAACTCAACGATTATTTTATTTACTTTAGAAAAAGTTCGTATTTGTTATGGCCTATCAGAATAGACTAACCTTTCAAAGGATCTTAAAAACATAAAAGTCTGAGTTTGAAATTTCAAAATTTTTGAAATAAGTTTTCGCCTTTATCGCTGTGGCGTAGTGGGTGAAAGCCCGCTTAGGACGCAGAAGGTTGCGGGTTCGATCCCCGCCGCGGGATAAATGTTTGTATGATCTGCAAATATTTATCTCGGGTCTGGCTGGGTGTTTCTATGTATAATATGTATGTATTTACAAACAAAAAGTATATAAGTAGTATATCAGTTACCTAGTTCCCATAGTAGGTACAAGCTTTGCTTAGTTTGGGGCTAGATGACGCTGTGTGAAATGGCCATATTATTTATTTATTTATCACAAGAGAAATGTATCCTGCAAGTTTCATGGACTTTCTAGGACTTATGGTTACTTAAAGTATTACAGCCGGGACACTATTTTAGAAATAATTCCATACTTCAATGAAAAGTGATAGCAAAAACTATGCATAGAATTATGCAAACGCAAATTAGGGTACCTCTAACCGACTTCCATTGTATACAACAACATAAATTTCAGAGAGCAGTTCCGACTGCCATCAGGAATTCCTGGCTGCAGGGGTCTGATAATTGCATTATCTTAGATAACGTCTGATGTTCTAATGAAGTGGTTACAGCGATAAACCTACTCAATTTAATATTCCTTAAGTTTAGAAAATGTAACTATTAGAATTTACGTTTTAAAAACTAAAAAGATATATCTATGGCGAAAATTACGTGTAAAAAAAAGTTTTAAGTAAAAGTAAGGTTTTAGAGTTTTGCGGAAAGAGTAGGTATGATGGTAAGAGTGGGTACGAGAGCATACCCTTTTAAACAACAAATAATTTTGAAAATCAGTCCACCTTTGACGGATTTATCGGTGAATCTAAAAAACATACATACATACAGTCGAACATAGAAGAAGTTAATACAGACCTCCATAACATTATTTTTGTTAATCACTTTATGTACTGTATATCTATATTGTTATCTAGTGTTCTCTCTTTTTTTGGCAATAAAAATATTTCTATTTCTATTTCTATTTAGTTCTATGAGAGAAAGAGAGAAGTCTCTGAGTGTAGGCATTTTCAAATATGTATTTGGACGTACCTTTGACTACAACGTTAGACATCTCTAAAAGTTCTTGAATTCCCTAACAAGATACAGAGAATATCTACCGTGCCTTAGAGATTATCTGATGCAAACACAATTAATGTGCTTGATTCCTCTACTCGTCGATTCGACACTCCATTGGCTTAGCCAGCCTAATAAATACGGGCTCACTGATTTTACAAGGGTATATGGAAATCCTCTTTGGTAAGCCTTTTAAATTATGGCTCTAACAAACATGCTGGTATAGACGTGGTGAAAAAAAAAACACTTAGAGGTGAGAGTATGATTTTCGTGGCAGGACAAAGGCTCGCTTGGTCTGCAGATATATTTGTTCCGGGATATATTTGTTGCTGTGAAAAGAATGTTAAACCTCAATTGGAGCCACAATTCAAAAGTATAACACTGACGTGCCCGCAACACTCTGAAAGCTTTTGAAAAAAGGTTTAAGTGATGCTTTCTAAATAACACACACAGACCCAATAAAAACCTTCAATTTTTTAATTAAATCCCAACTCATAATGAAAACCCATTAAAAAACACCTTTGTACTTCCAAGGCGAATAACCTACCCACAAATAAGTCTATTGTTATTCTTTAATTTCTTCTAGAGTAAAAGCTTTTATAAAGGAAAAGCGTAGGAGTAATAAAAGACGACCTGCGGGCGGACAGTACACTGTGCGGCTATGCGCTGTCCGCTCGCAGCGACGCGACGGTTCGTGGAGTGTGGGATTGTTGCACGAGGCACACAGCGGGCGCGGGAGCGGCAGCGTCTTTACTATAAATTGTTTGTTGGTGTAAAACGTATGATGTAGCGTAGATTATAATATGAACGTAAAGAGCGGTTACTTATACAAATCTTCGCGATTCTCGGAATATTAATTAGCTATATTTTTTACACAATACGGTATATTAGAAACGTGAATTGGTTTAAGACAAAGTACGTTAAAATTTTGGATTAACGAAATAAACCATAAGAAAATTTAGCAGTTTATTATATACCTTGGACGGAACATTTTTGATCAGCCATACCACATTGTCATACCTATATGTAAGTACATTCATTTTATCTGCAGCGAGATCAATATCATGCATGGGCAGGACTCAACGTTCATACCTTACACAAATAGCTGAAATTCTATAGTCTGTTTATTTATTCTGGTGTAAAAATATAAATCTGTTAGACTGAACAATAACCGTCGCACTTTTATGCTGAAAGGGTTTTTTTGAGATAAAACGTAGGGACACGAGTAAGGGCCTTTGTTCATTCAAAAACCGCTTTTACGGACTGCTATAAAAATGGAGTTTCTTTTGTGAATAAAAACAATTTGGTGACGATAGCTTATTTCTGAAAGAACCAGATCAACACTACACACAGCATTTACACCGGTATTCACAAACATTACTTTGATATTTCACAGTGCGCGCGGACGCACAGGGTCCAAAAATGAGTAGGTTTTTGGGACCCTGTGCGTCCGCAGGCACTGTGAGATCTCATAGTAATATTTGTGAATACCGGTGCTAAGGTGGTCGCAGACTTATCCACGCCGAACTGTCAATTCAATAGAAGAAATGCTGAGACGTCAGAAGCCAGCCGCATTTTCTGATGTCATCAGTATTTTTTGCATAGAAAAATGACTGCGGCGCGTACGGCGCGGACAAATGGGCGATCTGCCTTACAATAATATTAACTTGGTATGTATCCATGTTTCTATGAAGCGGAATCAATCACATGTTTTTTATTTGGTTCAGTAGAAAACGGTTGTCTCAAAATATTATATTATTTATACAAAGAGCGTAAACATTATACAATAATGAGTGCACAATCTCGAAAATACCCTAACTTACATTAAAAGGGCTCCTGAGACGAAATCCGAGCAGGATGGTAAGTTAATGGTTTTCTCATAAGATGTAGAGACTCCTTACCCAAAATAATATTTACTCCTTTTTACTTTAAAATGTTTAAAAATATTCTATTGAGATTTTTCTTTTGTGTTTTTTGTGTTTTAAAAACAAAAATAACTATAAGGTTTCATGTTCTTTTAATATGAGAATAAAGAACATAGACATAATTTTCGCGAAGCTTAATCTATGAATGTAAGATTCATCATTTAGTAGACAATTTATTTTAGTCTGCACTGCCCCTGAGACTGTGTCATTTTATTTCCTATTTTTAAACATACTTTCATGATCACTGACTCCATTTAGTGATTAAGAAGGCACCAGTGCCGTGACAAGAAAAGTAATATGCTTAGCAAAAAATATTCTCGGAACATTAGTTATTTGTGGATTCCAATGATTAATGATGCAGATCTATCAACCCCTAGAGCCAGGGGATGAAAGCGATTTATTTAATTAAAAATAATGATCCGAAGTTCCGGTAAATAGCTGTTAGTGGTCGTAAACAAACATTAACTTGTTTGTGACATTTTTATAGTACTTTTTTGATAGACTAATGTTTTTAGCCAACAATATTTAATTATGTGTGCTCCCGTGTGACTTTTAAAAGTTGATGAACGATGTTTACCAAATAAAAACAGTGGCACTCCGGGAGTGCCGACAGAAGTGAAAACTTGACCGATGTGTCGTAACGGTTCTAAATAAAAAAAATATGCAAAATGTATATTGCATGCCGTAACGTAAGCCGAGTTATGAACCGATAGGCCACCGACGCTTATGGCGTTATAAAAAAACAAAATAGCAGATACTTATATACAGAGGTAGCGGTAAAGGTTACAGTGTTGCGAGTTAAATGATTTTTTACCCATCTCAAAAATGTCCAACGCGCCTAAAAAAGTTTTCACTTCAAAAAGTAAGTTCATAATATGAACTTCAAAAGGTAACTCATATTATGAGTTAGTGGGCTCTTGAGATGGAGTTATTAGGCAGCCTAAAAGCCTCTATTATGGCCTCTATTATATCAAGTAAAACCAAGCATGGATCCAGTTGTTAAAACCACTAGGTCATCAATCCATCTGACCTCGCGGAAGGGAAGTGTAACAAATAATGAATACTATTTGTTATTATATGGGACTAAATTTCGTTAAAGTACCTACTAAAATCTTATTTACCTTGACGTTTCGGATGACTGCCTACATGTCTAATCGAGACCAAGGTGATTTATCAGTCATCGAAGTACGTCTTCATTAAGATTCCTGGGATTTCATTGTCTGAGGACTTGCCCAGCACCTAAACCACTCTTAGCTTCATCAGTGTGGCTTAAACTAAAATGTAATCTAGGTAGATACTTGTTTAACTTCGCAGGTAAAGCTCAAACTAACTTTGGCGCATTTACCGCTGCAGATTCGTACTCCCATCTTTCTGGACGTCTAGACTATTTTAATGAGATTAAAAACGGATGAACTCATTGTCGCACTTGTGGAAAGTTAGTAGCTCGTTCCGAAAGCCTTTAGTAATGAGAGAGGTCTCTTACAAAGACTTAGCTTAATTTGCTTTATTTTCTTAAAAAACGTTATAGTGTCAAATTATTTTCAAAAGTAACGTGTGTAAACTTTTAATTGTAGACTAAATTAATTGTACCATTATTTTAAAAATTTCTGATACCCACACAGGTAATATTACAGTGGAATAAAAACTATGACTCAAAAGTGATATTATTTGGAAATGAAAGCAACCAAAATTTTTCTACCGACTTGTAATATTGAATCAATGTTCCTTACCTACATTAGAGCCATAATGTATTCTATCGTAACACACCGCCTCGTCCGGAGGCGAGCAAATTGTACAGAATGTGTTAGATAAGTGGAATTTATGTGTAATGATATCGACTTGTGCCCTTTGTATCTGTGTTTGTTTCGATGTGGTGAGTAGATAGGCTCAATTTATGGAGGTTCACAATTTGTGAGGATTGACCAGACACACATTAGGATGTCACATCTATTTACATAGATTCACAGTTATGCTTATTAGAAGTGTAAAATTTGAAGAATGGGAATAAATGAGGTGGATTATGAGTTTAGGAGTGAGTAAAAATCTGCAATCCCTGCCTGTTTCCACGAAAGAAACGTCGTTATTACACGTAGGTATGTTTTTAAGCTCTCTGTATAATAAATTACAAAATCAAAGTTGATTCTTTCGTTTGTTTTTTAAAATTCTAATTTAAAAACGTTAAAATAGTTTCACATTTAGAAAATAAAAACTAACTTTATAATGTTACATTTGTACCACATGTAGCACGTATCTTAACTTTAATTATTCAACTTAGCATAGCTACCTTTTTTGATCAAAGAATAACTTGTATTAAATTAAATTGCAAACAGCTTCAAATGCTATAGAAGTTTCAAAATAATTTTAGGAGTAATGTTTTGATTAAAACTTTCGTATGAGTTTTGAATTTGTGTGAATTCAAAACGTCATTTGTGGCTGTTTTAGTAACATTATTTTGTATGTATCTTTAAACCAATATTCATAACTAGCTTTTGCCAAACGTTTCATTCAGACTGTAGATTTTGTCAACAGCTCGCATGAACTTGAACGCTATAATTAAATGCAAATTGAACGATCTTAATTTCAGATATTCGATTCCATACAAAAGGTACCCGTACTATTGAGTTGAAAGTTCTAATCAAATGTTATCGAATCTTACGTTTGTACTCGTATCATAAGTATTAAGTATTAATAGTAAAAGCTTTACACAAGGGCTCAGTTTGAATCATACAGTTTGGATCTCTAATCAATAAACTGCTTGAGCTTTGAATCTAATCTCAAGCATTCACCTGATAACATATAACAGGATACGGTCGAACAGTCCTAAAACTCCGCTGTATATTATAGTGTTTTTCATTTAATACTAACGTAATTCAGGAATTGGGTTCAAAAATATATTAAAAATATTTGTGTAATGTTTTTTTTGTTATGTTATGAAAATCGATAAAGACTATCCTTTCAATTGATTGTTGTTTCTTGTATAACTTAGCCCATTCGTGATGTAGCTGCGCTGCGATTGGTGGACTGTCTGTTCTCCTTGAAAATAATTATGCATCAATTCCAAAAAATCAATAGATAATAAATTTTGAATGAAAACTTAAATGGGCTTCGGAATTAAATTGATACGGTCAAACGTCTATTTACAACCCACAAATGAGGTTTGTGTAGTTTAAAATGAAAGACTCTATATAAACTATCATTGCTCACAACTAAAATCTACCAATCTATTCTCAAGCTATAAACCTCATTCAGATCGACCTAATTAGCAAATAATTGAGTTCAGTGTAAACTGAGATCACTTTATATTGTTGAATTGAAACTCGATAAAAAAAAATCCAAATTAATACGTACATAATACGTTCTTATCAACCGACTTCAAAAAAGGAGGAGGTTCTCAAGTCGTCTGTATGTTTTTTTTTTTTTTTTTTTTTTTTTTGTATCTTGTTACGCGATTGTTCCGCCATTTGTTGACCGATTTGCAAAATTCTTTTTATGTTTGAAAGGGTATACTCCAGAGGTGGTCCCATATAAATTTTATTCCTGAGGGATTAATAGTTTCCCCGTAAAACTCTAAACACCTTCCCTCCTAGCCATGTCACAAATAGAAATCGAATCGACAGCTTGACGCCCTGAGTCACACCGCGTTTCGAGTCAAACATTGAAGTCGGTTTTCTTTTTAGTTTAAAAACGTAATTATTTTAAGTTTCAAATAAAATCAATAACGTATTAAGAACCTACGTATTATGTACGAACCTAATGATCTTTTGATTTCCTGCCTTTAAAAACATATTTTCATTTTATACATTATTTTGTAACCTTAATGGGGTTCTTACATGCCGCAAGTGCGCACGTACCTTCTCTAATAAAATAGGGTACTCAAGCACGAAAGAGCGCACCAAAGGGCAGATCAATGACGCCCTAACATACAAAGTTAAATATGCCTGTCCAGAATAAATCAGTCACCGTGGCCGAAAACAACTAGGACTTAATCTCGTCATCATCAACCTAATCTTCAGTTTATTCAACTTAACTAACTTACTGAAAAGTACATTTCTCAATCCTAAAAGGTTTGGAGCTAAACAGATTACCGGCTAATGCAGAAGTAAAAGTTAGGCGTCTCAGAATAAAGAGTAATGTACGCTTTAAGGTGTAATGGCTTACAGCACTCCGCTCTATGCCATAATGACCCCATTTTCGTTATAAATGAAAACAAGTGGGTACACCGAGACACTTCCTAATGACAATATTAAGCTACGCCATCTACCGGATGGATGCGTTTTATGCGACGCTGTCAAGTTATTATGTTCTTTGCTGGGAACAATCTATGTACTCGTAGTCGAGTATTCCCTATACTCTATCTATCCTATGGTTTTGTGTATGTAAATAAAGGAAATTAAACAACCATCAAAATCTGGGGGCATACCGGTAGGTATGCCCCCAGATTTTGATGGTTGTTTGATTAAAAGGTATTTTATAAGCATAAAAGGTTCACTTCTTGTGGTCACTAGTTTTTTCAAACCAGTGCAGCAGTGTGGTGAAATAATTTTAATTGCGCCCTTTGTGCACGAGACACCATGTTATCGAACTCTCTAAGAAACCCTCACTATGTTTTCTTTCGCTGTTTGAAAATACCAACGTACTACGGTCCACATTACATTTGCGGACGGGAAAACAAAGTTGCTTGACAGGATTCAAATCCACGAACATAAGATCAGATCAATTTGCAAAGATTAAAATACTGACAAATACTATGGCCTGTGTTTTAGATGGTAGGAAAGTTTTAATCCCGAGTTTGTTCCGCGAGCTTACCTTTACTGTTGTTGAATGAAACCGGGAATTACTGTTGGCTCAACATACCTGTTGCTTTTGATATTATTTTTTATCTACGAACTAACTGTATCCCGTGACGTTGGGTACCTAGGCACCTACTTATAGATGAATTGCTGCATCAAATCCCGTATTAAGGTTCTCTAACAAATAAGTTTTTTTACACTGAGACTTCAAAACACCATTCAGATATGGTCTACCAGTTTCTTGGGCTGTTTCTTACAAGCAAAAATTTATGACAAGTTGCTGATTTTTTGCAAGATCACACAGAAATTTTACCTACGGCAAAAATTTACTCACTTGGGTAAAATTTTAATACTCTGTTTAATTTTAACCTAAGCTTGCTTTAAGTGTGAACAAACAATATTTTTTAATTTACGATCGTAATAGCAAGAATAATGAATACTTTCTGACAATAAAAGTTTAATTTGCCAGATAGGCAGATATGGTATTTATTGTATCCTATTTCATCAAATAAAATATTTGCGAACGACGTTCTGTTTCATTTCATTATAATAAGACTAGAGGAACGCGCACGGTTTCTTTTCTGCGTCATAAACTTCTAGTTCTCGTTACATAAGGAGTTTTATTTGGAAGATTCCTTTCTTCCGGTACTTTTAAACGCCAAACAAAACATTTTCAGTCAGGTTTTTGTTAAACTCTCGAATTTATTTTGATAGTTTTAGAATTGACATACCTATTACATTGGATTGCTTACTACCATTTCTTCCGTAGAATAGAGTAAAATGGCATTACATCTTTGCGTTTTATAACAATTTTAGAAAATATGCTTTTGATTAGAGACTAAAAGTAAAATGAAATTGGAGCTATTATACTCCTTTATAGAGAGCTAGCGATAGCGTGGTCGTGGTAAGCAGGTTGGATCTATGTTACCCGTTAGGGGTTGTCTTATAAATACGGCGTTCATAGGACACAATTTGCGACCCATTTAGATTTATGTTTTAATATCATTGTCTGTGGTAGGTAATAGGGTGGTCTCACTCTAAATTTGCATCTTTCTATCAGACAGTTTCTCCTCTTATTATAACAACAAAGAACAACGGACTCACGATAAAACTTGCATTTCAGCGTCTTCAGCAATAAAATATTTACACTCTTCCATAACCGACTTCTAATCTTTTTCAGATGGCGCCACTGAACATAAAGCAAAGCTAGATAAGGATTTATGCTGCAATAAAGCGTCCGCTTCAATGGATCTAGCCGTCGAATCTTTTTCTACGTGAATGTGAATCCAATTGCTAGATTTCTCACCTTCATGCCATACCAATGCGAGCTCTAACTGCAATTAAAGAGCCGTTCGTATAAGGCCGTGTCTGCTCGTGGGTTTTCGACGAGAAGAAAATTTCAATACTATTCGCTCGTCGCTTTAATCGGGTGATGGGTCTAGCTCGAGTGGGATGCGATCTCACGCTGTGTACACTTCCTTCAAAATCAAGGGTGAAAGCATCTATACAAATAGAATTGTGTAAGCAAGCCATTATGATTCTTAGTACCTACCTACCTAAGCGATTTGTTTATAGCGATTTCTTTTGTACGATACATGAGTCAGTATTAAAAATTCCTATGATTCCTATTGTAAGTACTCGTAGTTAATTCTTGGAAGAACAAAAAACTAAACGAGTAATATGATCAAAATTTAGTAAATTCTGTCTATATCAATAAAATCCGATTATCCAAAGAGTGCAGGTAATGGGAGGATCGCTTAAGCAAACGAGCCGTTCGTTTTAAGGCTTTACTGGGTTTACTTAAACAGGCTTTGGTTAAGCATTACGCCGAGACATTTCGGCGTCGAGTTCCGAATGTACAGACGGCTTAGTTTTCTGTATCCATGAGACAAGTGTGTACTTCGAAGCTGTTGTACCTCGCTTTTATAGCTTAGCTTAAGTAAAACGATTTCTTAATACTTACAAGGCGAGATTGTTTTCTAAGATCTGAATAGTATTAGAGATGAGAATGTAATGAACTTGCATTATCATAATAGACCAATCCAAAAACGCGTTTGGTATGAGGTTAATGTTTCTTTGACATTGTTTTCATATGGAAAAATGTACCTACCAACACGGCGAAGACCCACTTAGTGTTAGAAAGATGATAAAGATAAATACTTTTTTTGAATTTTTGGTTGAATGTACTCGTACCACCACCGTAATAAAGTCACGTATAAAATAATAAAACTTTGTTCAAGTCGTGAAAGTTTGAACTAGAAATTTTACTAGATTTTACTGAGCGCCGAAGCCTTGATATTGTAGTGATGTAGCTTAGAGGTAAACGGTGGGTTATAATACTGAAATGAATTTCTATGAGAGTGTGCTCATAGAAGTTTCTCACGCAATCAAAATTCTTTTGGGTGAATTCTACGGAACGGTTTCGTCGCAGATGCGTTTTGATGAAGTTAGAATCGCTATTCAGTTGGCACCACGCCAGTTCTTTGCCTTAGATGCCAAAGAAAATGAAATGCAAGTAAATCTCTCCCGACTCACGATTTTCATTTTAAAATGTACAAATTAAAAGAATATTTTAATATTACTGTGTTTTAATTAATTCTAGGAATCTAATTAGGTATCTTACTAACTTTACTAGTGGGATGTATTTTAAAAGGACCTGGGTAGGTACTTGCTTTAAAAATAACACTGAAGTAGATAATTTATAAATCACCCATTTTATTACTTCTGTCGCTAAAATAACCTAACCTGTTTCCTTCTCCTTCTATCTTTAGAAAAATCAAATTAAAAAGTCTTATGGCATTTTTGGATTTAGGTACGCAAAGTAAGCTCAACTTACCCTTCACCTAACAAAGTAGTTTAGTAAAATAAAACTAGGTTCAACCCGTTTTTTGTAAATATCAATCTGTGTATCAGTCACCTAATAAAAGTCTCAAATCGACTGAAAACCCAAAAGTAATTACTAAAGATCGTAAAAGTAGACGGCAGCACTTGTTCAAAGTAAATAACACGTAAACAGTCGTCCCAACATAGGTAGGTGATTTTCGGAAACGCTTCAAGGTTACTATCGTATTATCGTTAGTATAATCAGGGAACAGCTGTCCCGTCTCGCCTCAGAGCTCTGGGCCCCTGTAAAATTTCAAAGCTTTTCAAATTGCTTGTGGAAACTGAAAATGCGTAAGTAGGTAATTTGAAGTAGTTGGTATTCAAAAGGAAGCCCTGATCGATAAATAAATGGATTTATTACGGTATCTAGGTATAAATGTTTATTTGCCACATACCTACTAAATACATAATTAAGCAAAATAATTTGAAAACCAATTTTGAAAAATTGCAACGACTGATACCTACTACATGCCCCTGACAGACTCGTACCAAGATCACAAAATTCAGATCCAAAACAATGAGATAATTTGGTTAGTTTTTATTAAACCTTGTTTTATAGGTTCTAGAATCCTTAAATGAAATGAAATGAAATGAAATGTATTTATTGAACCTGAAGAACACAAATTAACAAAAGCATTATTAAGAATAATAATATTGTTAACTGAGACATCAGTTTCTGCCTTTCTTTCCTTTAATCCTTAGGTATGCCGATCTTATGCGCGAAATAAAAAAAAATAGCCGATCATATCGAGTGAGGTATCAAAATCAAGAAAATTAAGAGGAGATAACAAAAATATATACAAGTTATATGTTTACTTAAACTTAGTTTTGAATAACAAATTGGCAATTAATGCATGCAAAGGTTTTACGCATTGCAAAATCTCAAAAGTTGACAATCTTGGCAAGAATTATACATTGCTGTCGGATTTTTTGAATTTTTTAATTGTAATACTTGTCCTTGTTGTTTACGCATTTTCAATCCGTAAAGCATAAACAGTATTGATTGATCCAAATAAATTATTTATTGCGACTTACCTAACGATATGTTTAATGGAAATCTATACCTAAGTTATCCTTCTTCCTGTAAATAAGCCAATTGAAGTAATAATGGATTTTTGATCTTTTGTACGAGTAATAAAAGTATTCGCGTGATTATCGGTTACTAAAAACGGATTACGCGTTGTTAGGATAATTTTGCCCTATAATAAGTATTTTTTGTTAACAATATGCAGATACACAGTATGTATTAGGAATATCCAAAATGTTTTCATGATTCCCTTTTATCTTTTTAAGAATCTGTTGATGCAGCGACCGACAAAATAAGTAAAGTATGAATTTAGAATATGGTACAGTCCGAAAACATCGTGTTGACAAAAAATATCGAGACCAAATGATATTTTTTGTAACCCTGCATATCGCGTTGTGTTTGAACTCCACAGATACGTAAAAGGACGAATAAGCAGTTATATAACCAAGCCGACTCGACAGAAAATAGTTTGTACAAAAATAATTGAATTTCTAAGTAGAAAAACCAACAAAAACACAGGAACGAGAGTTTAAAGTGAACCGTAATAGATTTCTTTCATTGGCATCTCAAATAGGAAACTAAAAGTTCCCGCGTTTGCTTCGAAACTTGGAAAAAATGTCGTCTGTCCAAGTTGGTCTCTGACTCTGCGAGTTAAACGCAGATCATGAGATTTTACGCTCCGCTCTAGAATTGAAATGGCACGCTTGAATAAAAATTATGAAATTGCGTATTGGTATTGGTAAATCAAATAGGTATTTTAGTACTCACATAGTCTGCGAAGGAATATTAAATAACTTTATTAGTAAAAAAAATATTTGACAAGCCTTTTTATTACAATTATGCAACACATTTGTGTTACAATTAATGTAAAACATTTGTGTTAGAATTATGTAGCTAAAACCTGCAAAATTTTGATTTATTAAGACTGTTTTACGCGCGGCATAATTTAAACTCGTTTTGGTTTTGCGTAGGAAGTTTTCCTCTAATGCGATGTTGAACTTCCCTCCTAACAAGATAATGGGCTCTTACGATGACGCGTCTGTTTTACGACGATTCTCAAGCTAATAGATATAAACAGAAGGAATAATTAGGAGTGTCTATCAAATTGAGATTCTTATTCTGTAGGGATTTCAGATTTATCTAATTAACACGGTACTTTTTTATGAACACGTAATTATAAATTAACTTATGTGTAAACTAAGTTTTTTTATATGGTAAAAGTTATGCTACAAACGATTTACACTATGCTTGCACAACAAGTAATGAAAACTACAAGAATTATTTTAGACAAACGGTTATATCTGGTACCACTGCACTATGCCTCAGATTTTACCATTTCAGCTATTTCAGATGGACTAAGGCGACCAAGGGTGGGCAGCTGTGTAAATAAAGCAAACTGTAGCATGCCGTTAGATTTTCATGTAAGTGCACTTTAATCTCGACGAAATAGTAAACAATCTTATTTAAAGAGAGTGACCTGGATCAGTTGAGCTATCTATAGATCGTTTCTAACGATCCTTAGATAGCTTGACTAATCCTGTTGTATTTTGTAAATATATGTAAATATGTAGTAGCTTAGTTTCTGTAAATAAATATTTAATTTTCCAATAACAACTATTTTGAAAGAGAGTGATAATGTGGAAAAATATAATATGTAGGTAATACATTACTATAATATCAATCAAAACGTTGGGGCTTTGATCGGTATCATATTGTGAATTCGGCTGAAATCTCGGGATAAATAAGGAAAAGTGGAAATCTTTGTGATTTGACGTGCCAACGCACGTCGTGAGAGATTCGGTAATATGAGAGGAAATAGCCTTTTGTGCGGGAAAAGTTGGCGAAACAATGAAATAGTGAACAAGAAATCTATCACTTTTTAGCTTCGAAGGAAATGAATATAGCAGGCAAGCGCTTTTATTATAACGGTTATAGGTTGTCAATTTTATCCAAAAGAGTGTTAGACTTCTATAACTTTGAAATTCGGAAAGGTAAAAAAAAAACTACTAACTTTAATTTAACTCGTATAATTCGAAACTATAAAAACAGAAGCTCAGAAATACTGAACTCATGGCTATGTCGGTGTGTCGAAATTCTGGAAATTTATTAAAAGTCCAATTTTCACGGTGCAACAGCATGGAACCGTTGCGACGGGAGCAATTACAAAAATGCTTGTTCTCGCATCGTTTTCAATATCAGTGGAGCTAGTGTGCTGCTAGGGTTCCTTTTGAAAACTTGAAACCCTAATTTAATGACTCATCTCCAATCCTCACAATCATCTTTAACCCTTCTCATCTCATAGCTGGTAAGGCCTCTCTTCGCTTCTGTCATTCGCTTCTATCCTGTGCCAATCTTGTCTTGTTTTACTTTTACTAAGTCGGCCATCTTGTTTTACAATGTTGTAATGTAGGTACGTACGGTCAGTGTCACCAACTGGTAACAGCAGTTCAAACTGCCTTACTAAGGGGATTACCAATTAGTGACGCTGACTGTACATAACAATATATTTTCTGTAACATTAATACTAGTACAGTCAGATTCAGCTTGCAACGAATCTGTAGTTGGGTGAACATGATACCTAATACTGATCTGTAATGTTTTATAACTTTGAATGAAGCGTACTCATAAAATATCGATCGAATTTCACTTGTTTTTGTTTGATCATAATATTAAACTACCTTTCATGATGTTTTTTTTACCTTTTTGTCACGTCTTGGTACGTATCATTAGTATATATTGTCTGTGGTATATATGAAGGATACGTTATTTCAGAACGAAATGCAAATGATTACGTGAAAGCTAATAGGTTTCCTTTACTCATAAAATTTGGAAAATCGTAAAATACAGACGCACTTTTATGATAGTATAAAATATTAATTCTGAATTGTTTCGAATGGGACTCATGAAATCGTATTTTTAAGTCTGCATCGATTGTAATCAATGCAGACGGGTTACGTCATTCGTCAGTTACAAAGCTTACCGTAAAATGACATTGCATACAGAACACTCTTTTAAAACCCAGACTAACCCTTGTCCGCATTTTTGTTTGTTTTTGCGGAGGCCTTGCTGTCGCGAGGAAAAAAATGGCCGAGTCACAGGTCACGAGGCCGCGGAGTGCAGATCGTTGTAGGACGTTAACTTGAATGATTTCTGTGTGGTTTGTTCGTGATTTTTCACAACTGACCCGGCTAGACTCGTAGATTTTTCATCGCCTTTTTAAATCGATGGGAATGACTGCGATCTTTGAACTTTGGGGGAATGCGAATATTGAAATGAAAATGAGATTTTACTCTCATACATGATCAGACGTAATAGGTATTTCTTTTATTTTCTAAGTATTTCTTTAAAATGTTTTAATGAATTTCAGTTAGGTACTAAGAAATATTAGGGACTACAACTTTCCCAATAAAAAAGATCATCTATTGCTTTACCATTACTTTTAACCGGCTATTCCTGGATAGCTACAAATGTTCACAAATAATTGAGCAAGATTGATTCAGAAAACCTTTACTGATTTTATGCCTGTTTTCTTTAGAGGTCTCCAAGGAACACTTTTTGCCTTATTGTGGATGCTGGAAATAATTTGATTTACGTCTAATATCTTAACCATTTCGGTCAATCGTGGTTGAAAAGGGTGAGGTCGTAAGGTATTCTATGGCTAATCAAATGGGATAGTGAACCCAAGTAAATAGTTAAAAAATTTGCCAATTATACGTTACTAGCGACCCGCCCCGGCTTCGCACGGGTGCAATGCTGATACTAAATTAAATACACTACAGAAAAACTATGAACGTTGTATATAAAAACATAGCGGCCCGCTCCGACTTTGCACGGGCATAAATAAGCCCAAAAAAATAGCTTAATTTACGACATCACGTTAGAAACCTCTAAAATTAGCAATGTTGCCTTAGTATATGATGCATGTATTATACATATAAACCTTCCTCTTGAATCACTCTATCTATTGGAAAAAACCGCATCAAAATCCGTTGCGTAGTTTTAAAGATTTAAGCGCACATAGGGATATAGGGACAGAAAAGGCGACTTTGTTTTATACTATGTAGTGATGTAGTGATTGTACGCCACACGTATGCAGTTTAGTACCTAGTTCACCAACTATGGACCAATTATTTTTTGTTTAAAATCGTATTCTCAAGGTGGTCTCTTATAAACCGCTATTTTATGACTACCAAAAAAAAATTAAGGACGGTTGCAGTCGATGCAGAAAATGATAATGGCATGGTCAGATTTTTTTTAACTATCATAAAGTTATCGAGGATTGTAGTCAACCAAATCCGAACTCAAAAATCAAAGAAAAAAAAGACAACAATCGCGTACGGACTCTCATTCAAACTATGCTCTCGCATCATCCCCAGTCAGAAAAACCGCAGTAGCTATCATAAATCCATGTTTGACTCGTCTCGTCTCCTTTTTAGGTTATCATTTTTTTTTCTCTTTTTTTGAAAAAATAGGGGTATATACATGAGGGCTTAAAGTTTTACTCAGTTTTACCTACCTAGCTTAGGTATACTTTTCTACGAGTTTTCTTTCTAAAGTATACAGTTATGTCGCTAGTTTAAGAGCACAAATTCACAACAATAACGAAGTAATCCCACATCAAAGTGATTCACCCCAGTACCTCGCCCACAGATAAACAAAGTACCTACATCTACAGTGGCACTATTTTAACGAAATTGTAAGTAGAGTTGGCAAGTAGAGCCGCAAAGGTTATACAGACGAGCGATTAAAATTGCCGCGATCGTTGGTGATAATAATAATTTACTCTTGAAATCCGTTTCATTATTTTATCATTACTTTCGAAACATTTCGAAACTTACAAGAATTACTGATTTTGTAATATTATTATTACTTTAATTGGGAATTGTAAAGTTGATATTTTAAGATAGCTATTATCATCTTACGATGAATATGTAATATTACTTTTTATTTTATATATTACTTTTTTTATTTTCAGCATCTATGCATTAAATTCATTATAAATCAGTTTCATCAAAAATGTATTATTAATTATATTCAATTCCAAGAATGCTTCAGATCATTTAGAATTAGATTTTTGTTATATTTTATATCATACATTTCGAATGCAATGGTTTGAAATAAATTCTAATACTTACTTAATATTATTCTATCGGAACTTATCAAGCACAATTGAAGCAACTTATTAAGTTCCTCATCTATGTTGATCCTAACTGCCAATCCAGTCCATCCCAAGTGCCACATATCGCGCAAAACATGGCGAAGTCAAGGGGGGTAGACACTTAATTAACTTTAAAGCTAGGTACAAACTTCCTCCTTACGAGGGGGTAAATGGGGTAGCTAGGCTTTCCCACACATGCCGTTATTCGGTGAAGCGCGCCTGTACAAGGGGTACACTATATCAAAAGGCAAGAATCAGCACTGAGTATTTAAAAAATAAAAGCGAAGAAGATTCTCTCAATGGCAAATAATTTTTAATGATGTCGAATGGAGGTTAATGGTACTAAAAATCCTATCATATGGTTTTCATGACGAGAAGTAGAAGTTTGTCTTGAAGAAGGTAACTTAGTGACTACCATAGACGATAGGATTTGTTTCGCGTACATCATATCCTCTATCTATGGTGGTTACTAATGTCCCGTAAAAATATTATAAAATTTTTGCATCCTAAGTACCTGCCTAAGCCATTTTATTGTATATTTTTGTAATGTACGAGATTACAAATATATAACTGTTAAAAAAGATTAATAACTATTTTATTGTTGTGTGAATGTATTTCCGAGTATAAGCCGATCTAAACATTTCTTGAGAGTGCCTACAAGTATGGCCTGACCTTAGCAGGTCAAATGGTGAACTTAGGCTCTTTCGTAAGTGTATTGCCAAGTTCACTAACTTTTCAACTCTTGTGTCACGTCACGAAGTAGGTATAGTCATGTTTGAATGCGAACTGGCATGAATACATTTCACTTTCTAAGTATTGACTGAAGTGAAGTGAAACAGTTGCCATTATTAAAAAGAAGAAGAAGGAATAAACATAGAGATATTTAAAGGGAATAAAAAGAAGAAGAAGAAGAAACCAAGAAGTGAAGTGAAACCAGTTAAGATACAATTGGGCGGTATAGTCGTTCAGCGACAAAGCCCTTTCCTTTTTTGTTCATTTAAATAAAAATTAAAAAAGTATTGACTGACAATTCAAGGAAGTGATATCGAATTTAGTCCAGAAGTTATAGATACAGACATTCCATAGCATATTTTTTGGCCTTATTTGCTGATAGTGTGCGCAATGTCTCGTGTAAAGTAGGTACTTTGAAACTTGGCTTCGTATTTTTGCGCTATTTATTAGATGGCAAAAAAAAGTGAAACTACTTATAATCCTGCTTGTACCTATACATTGGTATCACGGAAGACCAGCGTTACAATGGGGTAGGTAATGCGTGTTGTACTTGCAAACGACCAATGGTGACTACGTATTTTTAGCCCATGATATCCCATTGTTGGGAAAAGGCCACGCCTGCCACATTATTTTAGTTACTTTTAATTAAGAAAATAGCGTACCAACCTAAATACCTAAGTATTTTAATGCCTTCAGAATACAGGCTATACTGGCTACCATATTAACTCTATAGGGTAAGGATATACTTACATAGTAAAATTAGTACGTATAATGATTATTCAACAACCGTGATCTAGCTCAAAAATGTATAAGCCCAAATTATACTCTTTTCTACCATAGAGACAACGATGTATGATAATTTGTGATCGAAGCATAGAGATGACGTCATGGGCATGGTCACGGTAAGTATTGAAAAGCAAGCAGTTTCTTTTCTGTTTTTGTATTTAGTCTTGTAATGTTTTAGTATTTTGTTCGCGATGTGTGGTCACGTGTTTTTTCCCGTTCTTTTTATGCTGCTTCTAATTTTGTGCTGTTTAGCCGGGCACAGAACAAATTATTCTATTTATTTTCCGGTGCAGAGAGGGACTGTTAATGAATTCCTTGGTAAAAGCTCTGAAGAAATTGTATTACGAACTTTCACTGCACAAACACGAATACATACTACCATCTCGTGTGTTTTGATGCAAATTATTATGCCATTTAATGTCGGTGGGCTAAGGTTGAATTTAATTTGACTAAATTACATTATTAAACTCTCAAATCTGTAGACATGAATTTGTATTTTATCTCGTTTATTCATGTATTCTATATTATGTCTTATTATAAGGCGATAAGATTTATTTTGTAATACAAGACTTTAAGAGTGACTTGTCTATAAACGCGCCTTCGTTTGCTATTCTAAACTTTAGCTGAAATTGCATTCAGGGCTAGTACAAGTTGGTAAGAGACAGTTGTATCCGTTGGGTAAATGGTACGAACTTTGTGCCCAGCTCTGTTTTGCATTGTTTTAAGAAATGAAATGAGAAATAAAAAAAAATTGGGCACGTCTACCTAATATTTTATAATTTAACTAGATTGACACGGTAAATGATTATATCGCGCTTTCGTGTTTTGCGCAATGTAAGTACCTAAGTAAAATACTTACGCACACATTCACAATTTTCGATCTAGGTATAATACTTAAAAGAAATTGCTGTAACTAATGTTATTTATTAAACTTATTTTAGTGGCTCACATTTTAATGTTAATACAAAACGTGTTTTAATCATTGTAAAGCTCATTTACTGGGTGGAGAAAATGAAATGTTATTCTATTCTATTCTGTTCTAAAACACTAACTCGCTCGTAAATACATAAAAAAATCTATAAAAGCTTCCAAACCATAATATAGTCTATTGGGGATTATGGCCTTTGAAGAAACTTATATAGTGTTCCCATATTTTTTTATCAGACTTTTTTATAGACAGTGTGGTACATCAAAGTCACTGAGCTTAGCCAAAGTAAATCCACGTAAACTACCACCCACGACTTCATTCGCTTGAGTCGCTTGGTACTTTTATTTTCATTACCTAAGGTTGAAAACATGAGAGGGTAACCTTTGCCTATATTTTTTTTATTTAGGTACTATTACCTATCTAACAAAAAGGAGGTACTCGTAGTACTGGATATTTATGTTAATTTTTTGTTTGTGTTTTATCCTCCCGTGTATTTGTAATGCAAAGCATAATAAATGGTAGCTTTACAAAGGTATCGCAGGATTTTTAAACCTTTATACATTTTTCGCTATCAGCTCCATCTATTGGTGCTTTGCCCAAAAAAAAAGAGTTTTAATTGAACACGCTGCTGTGTAAAAGCTTTTAGAGAAAATAAAATGAGAGTAAAAACGGGAAATGCAGGCGCGTTTTATTTCTTCAAACTGCACTTTAACAGAAAGCAGGTTTTACTGTCATAACCAAGGGCCAGTTTTTCAGTTCGGAATAATAGGACCTATCTAAACCTAAATATTCCGAACTGGAAAGTTGGCCCTTAGATTCAGGTCCTAGGTGTTTGAACGTTTGATGGATGATTTAAATTCATTCAACACGAGCTCTAAACGGTGAAGCTAGCTGCTACTGAGATAATTATTATATAATTATGAGATAATTACATATATTTAAAAAAACTAAACCGCTTTTATGGAACGATAGTCGGCAGTTTTACTCGTGGACTCTTGTGAAAGCGGCACTTAGCTTGACCAGCTTGACTAACCTACAGTTCAAACCCTTTTATGAAACCTTAAGTCAATGGAGAAAAGTAAATTAGTGTTAACGATCACGAACGAATAGGGGTTGTGTTTTTAGTGAACATTTCGTGTTTGCTGCGAGTTTTCTGGGACTCTCGTGTAGGTAATTTTTATTAAAAAAAAACTATACATGATCGCGACTGTACTTCGGAAACGCAAATTTTCGACGATCAAATGTTCAAGAAAATAAGTCAAATGTCTTCTTCATCTTATTTAAGGATTTACTCCTTGTCGGTACAACTGATGAATCCCTCTCCATGTATCTCTTTCCAGGGCTGCTTCCTTGACCTCTTTATACGACATGACAGCTACCTTCTCCTTCACTTGGCTCATGTAGCTTATCCTCGGTCTTCCCCTTCCTCTTCTTCCTTCCACTTTCCCTTCTATAATGTTCTTAATGAAACTGTCATGTCGTATAAGATGGCCGAGCATCTTTCCCCTTCTGTTCTCGACAACTTGCAATAGCGATCTCTCTTCGTTGACTATACGCAGAACTTCCATATTGGTTATCTTCTCCGTCCAGCTGATTTTTTCCATTCTACGCCAACACCACATCTCAAACGCCATCAACTTTCAAGTCAAATGTACTTCCTTCGAATTCTATACATGACAGATTGCAAGTCCATCCCCACCTATTAGAATACCTCCGATTTTCATTTTAGGCCGGCAGCCTTATTGCCTGGCAATGGACATGGGCTTCATTTTGACATTTGAAACCCATTCTGGACTTCAATTGTCATTTTCCTATTATGTGATTGATTGAGCTCTATTGGGATGACAAACTGGAATGGATTTGAAGTTAGACAATAAGGCTGCAGGTCAAAAGTACTGAGCCAGCGAGCTTGTGTGAGAATGTAATGAGAGTGAATAAAATACCATTACATGATAGCATTCACCTCTTGCAACCGAACATTTAGCTCTTGCTCCGTTAAAGAGAAAACAAGAGGCAAAAATGCTATGCCAGAATGGTATCGTGTAAATGGCGTTTACTGCAAAAAAAGTGTATCTGGTTCGTAGTGAGAATTTATGATTTCTGCCTACCCCTGTGGAATTTATGTATGTTTGCTTCGATGAAAACGAGTATAAATTGTTTTGGTAATTACATATCATAAAATCCATACCATTCTATTAATTAAGGAACATATTAAATTAATTATTTCATAGATAAGGGAATTGTGTTCAAAATGATATTCGGTACCGAATTTCCATACCATCTTGTGGCGGTTTGCCATGGGCGTACTTATGGGTCTGCCCCCCGGCAAAGGCTTGATTGCGTTAAGGGACTGCGAAAAGGGTGAACGGGGAGATACCATGTAGATAAATTGGTGGCTATGTACTCTGGGTAATAATTGAATTGAATATTTTAGTCGCTATCTATTTGACATCAAGGGACATGAGAAATTGATGATATAATTAAATATTACAATTACATTTATTGAATAAATTATAATGATACCACACAGGAACCCTTACTTATGTTTCTTCTATGAAATATATAATTTAATAGTTCACAAAGGGCTTGTTAACATTTCTAAGTAAAACAACATTTATTTTATCAATTAAGCAATTAACTTTCAAGAACTAATAATTGCTTCAAAATATTGTTTCTCAATTGCTGTTTATTAGAGCGGCTGTGTGTGGTTAGACGTTTTCGATGTATTATTATTACAACGAGATTCGATATTAATTAATATTTTTGACAAACTGGTTTCCGCACGATGCTTTCCTCCACCGCTTAGAGCTCGTGTATTAAGCAATTGAAAATCCAAATCTAAAAATTCCATTGATTTACGAATAGGGTCCAAAAATCGTGGCATTATCTACTGGCCCAACATAGCTTTTTAATCTCAGCGTAAATAAACATAAAATAAACGATCGAACGATACCTTTCCCATTCGAATGAGACGTACGTAAATAATTTATCAAAGTCATGTCGCCTACTGAAAGGAAGAGGGAACACCTTTTTAAGAAGTACCTCGGATCGTGATTGATTAGGTTATGTGGAGCCTGATTGATTGGTATCGGAATGACCATGCGTTTGTAATTTGATTGAATAATGGTGGGTCAAATGAGGTATATATATGACCTAGATATCAAACAGTGCTCGGTTGAGGTGCAAAAGACACACAAAAGACAGAATGAATACTGTTTCCGCATTAGGCACAGTAGGCATTCTCTCAGAACACTTAGGATATTTACCTTGATTAAAGTTCATAATCATATTTGAAAATTTATTTTCCATCAGATCTTCTATGGAATTCAAAATTCTTTGATCTTTTGATTTTGAAGAAAAAGGGGTATTTTATCTACAAGTATTTTGAAATGTATTGGAAATTAGGATTACGGGAAAAAGAAAAATGCAGAGTTACGTTATAAAATACGTTGATACGTATATTGAAATTAAATATGACCAATACGAGGAAGGTAGGTATTATAGCTAGGTTCTTACTCCAAGGCAGGCAGCAGTGAAAAGAGAAAGATTCTGAGGCGTTCAGGCTTTTATGCTGAAGCATTAAGTGTTGCCATGTTCAAAGTATAATCTACCAATGAATACAAAACAAATGTTACCATATTAATTTTTGCAACTATACATTAAAATGCCAACACGCCCCCTCAAAAATTAATCACAAACTATTTACAATCATCCTAGTTTTCTACCTATCCAACATTAAAAACCTTCCAAGTATTTTCTGGGGAAAATTACAATACTTATGGTCCAACATTTGTTGCAAGGATTAGGGAAACCCAGTAAAACCTAATCAGACCATGAACTTAAATTATGCACTTAAAATTAAATTATGCATTTAAACTTAAATTATGCATTTTAAACATACATTATTCATTAAAAACTTAAACTATGCATTTAACACTTAAATTATGCATTTAACAAAACAATGTAAATCAACAAACATTTTAAAAACAAAATCAACATAAGTACCTTGAGATACATCTACAAACATAAACCCACTTCATCTCGGAACTGTCGAAACGCGACAATCGGCAGCGGCTTAGTTAACATATCGGCTGTCTGCTCACCTGTGGGAAGATACAACAATTTTATTACATTGTTTTCAACCTGTTCTCTAGAGAAATGGTACTTTATGTCAATATGTTTTGACCTCTTATGGCTCGTAGGATTATTTGCTATACATATACATCCATTATTGTCTTCAAAAATAGGTATTGGACTGACAATATCAATTTTAACATTTATCATAAGAGACTTTAACCACAATGCTTCTTTCACAGCTTCAAACAATGCCATGTACTCGGCCTCAGTCGAAGAAGCCGCAACAGATATTTGTCTCTTTGTATTCCAAGTTATTGTACATCTATTAAACAGTTTAAATAAATAACCTGAAGTACTTCTTCTATCATTTACATCATTGCCACCCCAATCTGAATCTACATAACCACATAAAATATGTTCATAATTATTGCATCTTTTGTACGTTAGTTTTAATGTTACAGTGCCTTTCAAATACCTAAGCACTCTCTTGAGACATTGCCACAACTCTTTATTATTTTTGTTTGTGTATCTGCTCAAAATATTTACACTAACGCTTAAATCAGGGCGCGTACACAACATAACATACATCAAACAACCAATAAGGTTACGACAGGGTGCACTATACTCACTATCTAAGTTTAGAGCTTCATAATTTGGCTTAACCTCTAAAGGAGTACTGACCGGATTACAGTCAGACATACCAAATTTTTCTAAAATCGATTTTATGTATGAACTTTGATCTAAAGTTACAGAGTCATTATTTCGAGTGATTTTAATGCCTAGAAATAATTTAATGGAGTTTAAACCATTTTAAATTTACTCATCAAATAGTCCTTCAGACTAACCATTGTTTGATTGTCAGCACAGGCCAAGACGAGATCATCGACATACAATAGCACATATACATTTCTACATATATCACCCTTATCTAAAATATAAATACATCTATCGAACGATGAGTTTACAAACCCCTTTTCTTTCAGACACTGATCAAATAATTCAAACCAACACCTAGCAGCTTGTTTTAATCCATACAAAGCTTTATTTAATTTACTGACATAACCACTTTTGCTATACACACCATCTGGCACTTTCATATAAATTTCTTCCTTCAGAATGCCATTTAAAAATGCAGTTTTTACATCCATATGATGTACCAATAAATTAAATTGATTTGCAAGGCTAATCATTAATCTAAAACTTGCTATACGAGCTACTGGCGCAAAAGTTTCATTGTAATCAGTTAAATATTCCTGACTAAAACCCCTGGCAACTAGGCGTGCCTTAAATCTTATTGGATTACCAAATTCATCATTTTTAATACTAAAAACCCATTTAGAATCTATTACGTTCTTATTTTCGGGTTCAGGCACTAACGTCCAAGTATTATTGGCTAAATGTGAATCTAATTCATCTCTAATTGCACCTTCCCATCGAGTTCTATCTACCCGATTTTTAATCTCACTAAATGAAGTAGGTACTTCGTAACTAACAGACTGAGCACACAATAGAACATCATCAATTTCTTTGTACGAAATCGGTGTACGACCTTTTATCCTAGCACTCCTCCTCAACTGACAAGAATCACTGATGTCATGATCGGAACTACAAGTTTCACTCGTACTTGTTTCATCGGCAACAATCGGCTTTGTCATACTATTTGAATCGTTTAGCTTACGAATCTTACAACCAGAAATAAACTCATCAGTTTTCAAACTACCCGATTTTAAACTACGAGTATCAGGTTTAGAAATATCGGATTTCAAATTACCCGATTTATTTTCAACTGATTTCAAACTACCCGACTTTAAACTATCTGGTTTAGGCATAATAATATCGGATTTCGAATTACCCGATTTCGTTTCAACTGATTTCGAACTACCCGATTTCGAACTATCAGGTTTAGGTATATCAGATTTCGAACTATCACAGCCTAGAGGTTCCGGTGACCCAGATACTGATATCAATTCAGTATTTTGCAACTTAGGCCTTGACTGTAGAAAATTAACTTCATCTACTATGACATCCCGAACTGTTTTATATTTTTCACGGTCTGTGTTCCATACCTTATAGCCATTCGGTACAAAACCTACCAGTATACCCTTCCATGATTTTTCATCGAACTTACTCTTACTGGTTTTATTATGTACATACACGGTAGAACCAAAAACCTTTAAATATTTAATTTCGGGTCTTTTATCGTGCCACATTTCAAAGGGAGTTTTATTTTGTTGCAAAGCCCGGGTAGGCGTAATGTTTATCAAATACACTGCAGTTAATACTGCATCACCCCAAAAATACTTTGGTAAACTAGCACCACTAACCATAGCACGGGCTTTTTCCGTTATTGTTCTAACCATACGTTCAGAAACCCCATTTTGTTGAGGTGTTCTAGGAACAGTAAAATGATAAGAAATTCCCCGAGACACACAGTATTCTTTCATTTCATTAGACAAATACTCCCGCCCATTATCACAGTACAAATTTACCAATTTTAAATTGAATTTTGCCTCACTTTTTGCTACGAAATCTTTAAAGACTGAAAACACATCTGATTTATAGGCTATCAGGTACACAACACAGTAGTGAGTAAATTGATCTACGAACAACACAAAGTAACTCTTATTGTCAATTGAAGAAGGAGTGATCGGCCCACAAACATCAGTATGAACAACAAATAATGGTCGTTTGATATAGCTTTTATCTTTAGCTATATTAAATGGCAAACGAGACTGTTTCCCGTTTATGCATGCTTCACAAAGATTTTCGTTCGGAGTTACTGATTCAATTAAACTACCGTCTTTAGTCATACAATTATTTTTCAAACACAAAAACTTTTGTTTACTAATATGACCTAATCTTTGATGCCACAAGTCATAATTATTTTTATTCTTAGTGCATAAATGAGAAACAGATCGATTAACTTTGAAATCTACCGAAATTAAATTATTAATTGCCTTACCTCGCATCAGTATTGTACCGTCCTTACTGATATTCGTTCCATGCTGATCGAAGGTGATGGTCAGCCCGGCACGTTGCATCCTCGACACCGACAGCAGGTTGTAGGGTGCCTCAGGACAGAACAGCACGTCCTCCAGTGTACCGTTGATGCCTGTGTCGCTAATTACTTGCAATGTCCCACGTTTGGTAGCCGAAATGAATTCACCGTGCTTAGCAACTGAAATTAGAAACGGTGTATTTAAAGTGGTAAAGGTACTGAAAAGGTCTTCCCTATTAACGATGTGGTCTGATGCTCCGGAATCTAACAGGAATGTTAGTTGCTGCTCGTTTACACTAGCTTCGTAATTTCCGGACATGAATGCGAATCCAGAGGCTTCATGGGATATCGCCCCCTCGGTCAGCTCCACCGCTTGAATCGTACGATACCGGTCCGCCGGTTTTGCCGGTTTTTGCTGGTGGTTGGGTTGCCTCGGCCGGTTAAATTTTTGTTGATAGTTTCGACGATTGAAGTAGTAGCAGTCCTTCTTCATGTGGCCCTTCCGCCCACAATGGTGGCACCTCACGAAATTCTTGGTAGCCTTAAAATTCTGTTTGTAGAATTTTTGATCAAATCGACTTTCATTGGACTCGGCGTGAAGTACCTTTTTCGAAGTGTCGGTACCCTCATTTTTCAACTTCACCTCGTGGTCTAACAATCTTGTTTTTACAAAGGCTAGCGTTAAATTATCTTCTGATAATGTTTCAATTGCCGTGATGACGCCATCGTATGATGTCGGGAGTGTTAGAAGTAAATGAGATACCTTATCGGTTTCTTCAAGCTTCGCTCCAGCGGCCAACAGCTCCGTCATTAGGTCGTCAAAAATCGTGAAATGTTTGACTAGTGGAATGTCACCTTGCAGCTTCAAGCTTAGCAGCTTCTTCCGTATTGCCAGCTGCGTGGCTAGACTTTTTCTCTCGTACAAGGCGTCCAGGTTCTCCAAGATGGCTTTGGCGGTCAGTTCTTCTTTGGCGAAACTGAGAAAGGAGTCAGCCAAATACTCGACGATCACGCTTTTCGCAGTTTGGTTTTGCTTTTCCCAAGCCTCGTTTCGTAACACGGGTTCTTCGTTGATGACCTTGACGACATCCAGTTCTGCCAATAGCGCACGAATACGAAACTTCCACACGCTATATTTTTCTCCGTTGAATGGTTGGATGTTTCTCTTCTTTTTTAGGTTATCCATGACGATTGGGAAAACACGTGATTTTATGAAGATACTTTAGCTAGATATCTGGGCCCATAACCTATTGGAAATTAGGATTACGGGAAAAAGAAAAATGCAGAGTTACGTTATAAAATACGTTGATACGTATATTGAAATTAAATATGACCAATACGAGGAAGGTAGGTATTATAGCTAGGTTCTTACTCCAAGGCAGGCAGCAGTGAAAAGAGAAAGATTCTGAGGCGTTCAGGCTTTTATGCTGAAGCATTAAGTGTTGCCATGTTCAAAGTATAATCTACCAATGAATACAAAACAAATGTTACCATATTAATTTTTGCAACTATACATTAAAATGCCAACAAAATGTAAATAGTTCATGAAGAGTTCATAACCATGTTTAAAAAAATATTTTCTGGGGAATTCAAAATTCTTTGATCTTTAGATTTTGAAGACTAAAGGGTTATTTTATCTACAAGTATTTTGAAATGTAAATAGTTCATGAAGAGTTCATAACCATGTTTAAAAAAATATTTTCTATCAGATCTTCTTTCATTCAAGATTCTTTGATCTTTTCATTTTGAAGACAAAGGGGTATTTTATCTACAAGTATTTTGAAATGTAAATAGTTCATGAAGAGTTCATAACCATGTTTAAAAAAATATTTTCTATCAGATCTTCTAGGGAATTTTAGGGGTAAAAAAAGGGCTATTTTACCTATAAGTATTTTGAAATGTAAATAGTTCATGCTCACATTTAAGTATATTTTAAACCACGTTTATACTTATTAGAGTGAATTGTGCAGTAACATTTCTGAATTCAAGCTGTCACTCCAATTTCATCGTTGACTGTACAACAGAACGCAATTCGAAGCAAGAGAAAGTTGAAAAGGGACTAACACGTATAAGTTGCTCGATAATTATAATTAAAACTTTAAAATCGAGGGTAAACCCTTTCTGCGAGAACAGAGTAATAAGGACTGGTGCAGAGCGTGATTTAATTAAGTTAAATAACTTTGACCTAAGAAAAGACGGATAGATAGTGTATGGGATATGTGTGAGTGAGATGACAAGTGACAGAGGAAAATGGAAAACCAGCTTACAAATATTGATAGGTCTTTGTTTCGAAAAAAATTTGTAAATTAATTATTAAATATTAGTCTGTAAATATTAGTTATATAAAATGTTAAATGGGAGAGGCCCTTGCCCAGCAGTGGGATCCCTACGGGCTACTAAAAAAAAAAAAATGTTTACAAACCATTTTAACAGCAGTATTGTAGCACCATTACTTACATCAGGTTGTCATTACTCCGTATGTAGCCTAAATTATGACTCTACTACTAAATAACATTCAATCGTAATCGAGAGCGATGACCCTGGAAGCTTTTAACGCCCTTTTTAAATATTAAAAGCTTTTGCTTTTATTATAAGTACTTATATATATTTTCTGAATTCAAATTAATATTATATTTTAATAGGTAATTGGCGGATCCGTAACGCTATAATACAACGTTTTTTTAGACAAAAATAATTCGACACCTATGACAATTTTTGTTGAAACTCAACTTGGGGAAGCCACTGGCTCCTGAAATACAGTTTTTTAACTAGTTCGGGAGCCTATGGATTCAAAGTTTTTTGTACATTCCTATTATGTCAATAAACGTTACTTTTACTTTACCATGATAATTACCTCACATTTGAGGATGCTGCCTAGCAATAATTATTCCAGGCACTAGTCTCTCAGAAAAGGTTTTTTTTTCAGTTATTTTGGTTATATTCATTATTTTGTAGGTTATTTATATATTTGTATTTTTTAAGAGAAAGAAATAAATAAAATATTATTATATTATTATTAAACAATTACTAGCTACTGCGTGCGGATTCACCCGCGTGGTACCAACATTTTGAATTACCTATATGCTATTGTTAGAAATATCCTGGTGACGTCACAACGACCACGTGGGCCAGAGCATAAAACGAGCGAGCAGGGCAGCGCGCACACACTTTTCGCTTGACTTTCAGACGTGATAGACGTATTGTCGTATTAGGAACTTTGTATTTGGAGTTGTATAGCTGTCAGAGTATTCTAGTGTTGATTGATGGATTAAAATTATAAGTGTCGGTTAAGTTCTACTTTTAGGTTGATTGGTTGTTATTTTTTTAATAAATATTTCTGTAAGTTTCCAAGATCAGAGCGTGGGATAAAGAAAACCATACACGCAGCTTTGATCGTTCGCCATTCGTTTTTATAGTGAACATGTGTGTTTTTGTAGTGAAGTAGTTTTGTGTGAGTTTTAGTGGCTGCAAAACAATCGTAAGTACCCTCATTTTTGTTGAGAATGTCTAGGACGTTTTGTCCAGGACTAGAGATCGAGAGCATGTACGTAGAAGAGTACGAACACGTAGTAGGAGTCGTGATTGTCATTTTTCTGCGTCTAATATTCGGCATACGCCAGAAAATAACAATCGCCGTCGCAGTTTTTCAACTGACCGTCGTGATTGTGTGTGGAGACGTGATAATTTACGTGGTTCTTGTAGTAGCTTGCGTAGGCATAGTCGAAGTGAAAGATTTCGTGAAAGGATCTCTTTAGATAGGATTTTGAATTGTCTCGAAGTAATCGAGAGTAGGTTTTTATCGAACAATGGATCATCACGTTTAACTAATGATGGCCATGCGTTATCATCATTGCCTCCGGTCATACAGACGCCTGTTAGTGAGTCGAATTTAGTTGTTACCGGGGTAGTCACCGATGATAGAATTTCGCGGGAACTAGAAGTAAGTGGCATCGTCGAGAATAATAACGTGAGTAGTATTGTCGGAGTTTTAGCGACACTGCTAAAATCTCGTGAGTTTTAAATAATCTCCTTTCGATCCGAGTATGTATTCATGATTTTGACGTGTGCGCGGGTAGATTGTGGTTGACTTTTGAGCAATTGAGGCGATTGAGAATGCCTCTGGTGGATAGGTAAATGTTAGCGTGGCGATGCAAAGTCATGGTTCAACGGTTGGATTACAAACGATAGGTCATGGAGTAAACTTCAAAACTGAGTTTAGAAAACTCTTTCCTTACAACGTTAACATATCTAGGTACTGCTTTGTTTGAGGTTATGTGTACGAACTATAATAAGATCTCGACTAATGTGGCGTACCTACTCGCGAAAATCGCCTGTCGGACGAGCTGAACGTCGCTATTCTTGCAAGAGGTTGTAAAAATATTCGATCCCCAGGTACCTAAAGGCTTCAGCAACAAATGCCAAACTACAATTAAATTCAATTCAATCATTTATTGCAAAAATGGGTAGAATGGTAGGTGTTTGATGAAATCCAGGGTCGAGCCTCTTCCATCTTGTATTTCTGATGCTTCGACACCAAAGCCAGGTGATGGGTGTCTTCTGCAAACGTAATGTTCATCAGTGGAATCGTGCTTTTAGAAACAATGTTCGGAGACTAACGACCGAACTCCCAAGGAGGTACATTTTTGCTCAGACTTGACCCAACACGAATCATCTTAATCCCAGCTGTAGTTTGGAAGGTGCTGGTTGACATCTTGATCGATAGTGGGTCCGATATTTTTTTAATTATCTTGAAACGTTTTGAAACATTTTATGTTCACAGGAACCCGACTTATCGAATGATGCGTGGTTTCGAGCGAGAGTCAAGAAGTCGAGACGACTTCGTTCATCACTGTTATCATCGAACTTAGAAAATCGGAATGAAGTTTTAAAGGTTCTAAGAACACGGGCTTTTCAGTTAACTTGAAGAAGTGTAGCTACTTAGATATGGAAGTCGAGTATCTAGGCTTGCTAATTGGGTATGGTCAGGTGCGGCCGAGCCCAGTTAAGATTGAAGCTCTTTTTAAGTCATCAAAGCCAACCAGTGTGAGAGAGGTTCATCAGTTATTGGGGTTAGCTGGTTACTTTCGCCGCTATCTTGCGGGTTACGCGTATGAAACTGCTTGTGTCGCGAAACACTTAGAAAATGCGAACCTTTCCTGTAGGATACGAGATCTACCCCCATGCTAAAATCTCTCAATTTCATCCAAATCTTCTGCTTGTATTTGAGTTTTTAATTGGTGTTTGCTTTATTTTGCAAAGTACTTACGTTCTGAAATACCCTATTTTCGTGTTTTTATCTTTGTGTTCCTGTTCTGTTTGCGTGTTTGTTTATAGATCAAGATACGTGAAATGGATGAGACGCTGAGATCCGGGTCACGTGGTGTTCGCGGTGTCGTCGTTCGTGCAGCGGGCGGACACTCGCGGTGTTGGCGTTCTCGTGGTCAGTCGCGACCGCGAGGGTATACTTCTCTGCACAGTGAGTGACAGGAGGACGGCCGAACGGCTGTCTCAAGGAACACTTGCGCGTGGATCAGCGCGCTGGCAGCTGCGCCAGCATGCGCGTTGGTCGGCGTAGTAATTTATTCCACAGCAACAGCGACAGCGACAGTGTGCGTTACACAGCGCGTTCCGAGCAGCGCGCCAGTGTGCGCTACACAGCGCGTGCCGAACAGCGCGCCAGTGGGCGCCACACAGCGCGTTCCGAGCAGCGCGCCAGTGTGCGCGACACAGCGCGTGCAACACAGCGCGTGCCGAGCAGCGCGCGAGTGTGCCAACATGCGCGCATATAGGAGTGAGGAGAGGCTTTGCTGGTGGTGGCCCACTGCGGCCGCGATGACGACAGTCTCTGTTCTGTGATGTCCCATTGGGAGCCGACGACGGCTCTCCCTCTAATCATGAATCATTATTAGTTCTCAGATAGCAATGGGTGTCCAAGCTGCTCGCTGCTGAACACATGTTATGGCGCGGCGAATGGACGTTGGACGCTTGCGGGCCTTCTTTGGGAATGGTCCGTAAGGCTTTGTGGATGGTCATCGTTTTAATCGGTCACGGTCCCCATGGACGTGATCGTGATAAACGTACACCATGTCACCTGGTAACTAGCACAGGCTATGTTACCGTAAGTGGAAGGCTATGGCTAGATCACTGAACGTAAGAGTTAGTGATTCACCTACGTTTCTCCATTTATTATTTTTGTCATCAACGTGAATAGCGTAGCCCGCTAGGTCACGGTAAGTTTCATGGCGTGAATAACTCTAGTAGATCATGTCACTAATTTCACGTTGCAGTAGTTTTGTGAAATGTGAATGATAGATGTGGGTTATGTCACGAAAATGACATGTTCTCGTGTTATTTTCAACCTATTAAAATGTTTTGCTACTAATTGAAGTTCGAAATTCAATTATTTGCAATGCATTTCTCACTTATACAATTTCCTGTGATTTGTTTATGTCACAAACTGAAGTAGCTTCAATTGATTACCTTACCTTTGAAAGGCTGGTATTTGTGAGAGCTTGAGTGCACGCTTGCTTTCATAATAACTTGTAGCCTTTATGTAACTTTTAGCTATTGCTTTGCTTTTAGCTATTGCTTTGCGCTCATGCCTATACTTCAGGTTGTAACATCATCGACATTTATGGCTACTTACTTATTTCGATTATGCTTTGTGTAGCCTCGACATTTATCGCTACTTACCTATTTCGATTAATCAGACGAAGTTACTGTTGTTTTGGTAGTTCATTCAGTTCATTGGTAAAACAACTTGTAATCTGCCGCCTATTTTTAATGCGATTACCTACGCGAGAATACGCTTGCGCTGAGCCGCGCGCTTTGTGACAGGTAGCTAAACATTTCTGTTGGTAACGTCGTTGAAAATGTTTCAGATACCTATCGCTTCAGATAATGACCAGATAACTGCTGACAGGTCATCTAGAGACAATACAGCGGTCGAGGACGTACCGCTCTGCCAGGAACGGCCGTGTTAGAAATATCCTGGTGACGTCACAACGACCACGTGGGCCAGAGCATAAAACGAGCGAGCAGGGCAGCGCGCACACACTTTTCGCTTGACTTTCAGACGTGATAGACGTATTGTCGTATTAGGAACTTTGTATTTGGAGTTGTATAGCTGTCAGAGTATTCTAGTGTTGATTGATGGATTAAAATTATAAGTGTCGGTTAAGTTCTACTTTTAGGTTGATTGGTTGTTATTTTTTTAATAAATATTTCTGTAAGTTTCCAAGACTATTATATGTTACTATCTATGCTTATTCCAAGTTTCATCTAAATCGGTTCACTGGTTTAGGCGTGATTTAAACACAAACATCCAAACAAACTTTCAGCTTTATTATATTAGTGGGAATTGGGATAGTGGGATATGAAACTTTTCCCAGCTATAGAAAAGTATACGTTACAAACAGTTTTTTTTTAAATCAACATCATTCCGTACTCTTCTAATAAATGCAACTTCAAATGCTTCTTGTAAATGCAACTTGCTTCTTGCAGGCTATTCAGAGTTGCAGCAAAGGTTCAAGTTTGTAACAAAATAACTTTAAGAGAACAAGTCGTGAGTGTTTCTTTAGTTTATGGCTATTACTTGCACAGAACACAATTAGAAACTTAATTATCTAACGTGTGGACGCCAAAAGTTTTGTGTATCTTATAAAATGGCTTTTACCGATTGTAATGTTGTTACGGAGTTTACATTTAGTTGCCATTAATAAAATGAAGAAGAGGAAGAAGGAATAAAGGGAGGAAGAAGGAATAAAGAGAAGAAGAAGCCGGGGAATGAAGTGAAACCAGAAGAAACCAAGAAGTGAAGTGAGAGAGAGAGAGAAGAAGAAGAAGACTGAGCCAAGATGTTACTGATTGGGCGGTATAGTCGCTCAGCGACAAAGCCCTTTTCTTTTTTGTTCATATAAATAAATAAATATAATAAATAAATGTTGTTGCGGCCACGCCACTGGTTGCGGCTGTCACTGTCACTATTGGGACAGTGACGTTTCATCGAGGAAAAAGCTAACTTTATCTATGCCTAATATTTTTTCTCTCTTCTAAAAAATCTGTTCTTGTCTGTTCCTATGAAGAATTACATGAAGAAATCTGTAAAGCATCGTGTATGACCCTGGTGTACAGACAGCATCATCAACTGGTAGCCTCCTCGCGCAAGACGTGCCGTTCCAACCAATTTAGGATAGAAGAAGATATTTTCTAGAGGAAATCTTTTCAGGTAGAATACCTACAGTGTAATAATATTCTAGTTTGGACAAAAGCATCTTTTCTACCACCATATATTTTGATTAAGCTCAAAATAGTATATTCTACCGTACACGCAATAGTTTTTTTTTTGTGGATTTTTCCTCACGATAATTCACTCGTGTTAATGCGCATGTATTTTTCAAAGAACTCATTACTTTCAATCAAAACACTACTCACTATAGTCCTTTTCACAGAGGAACGGTTCCGTGACAAGGCTCTTTTATGTTAATTTCTGAAATTAAAAGGGAAATGGACAAAATCCTTTTTTTAAGTTGAATCTTTTAGTATTAACACTAGATTTCATTTATTTCAAAAATTTTAATTGTTATACAGCGTGAAACGTAAAAGTTATATGTGTCAGGGATACGTTCCTACGTGAAAAATACTATAGGCTAACGGATATTACGGATATTAGGATTATGTTCGAGATTCAAACTCACACCCCGTGATGCGATAAGCCGTTGATTTGAATATCCTCGATTATGTTACTGTTATCTACGGATATCCGGCATTCGACTCACTGCGCCTGTGACACGAAACGCGTGTCGGGATCACGGGTGTAACCTTCAAAGCGTTTTCTGTTAGACGCAAAAATATTTTTCTTAGTAAAATAATTATCAGTGTCTTATTTTTGTGTCCTTATTTTAATTAAAAAATTCTAACCAAATCAATATAGTATTTTTTTATTATGATCATCTCGGAACTATGGAAAAGATATGCATTGATAAGCCAACACACAGAGGTATTTTTAAGAATTAAAATAATTATTATTAAAGTTTGGAGAGTCTTAAAGGCCTCCCATTTTTTTTCATTCATCCTGTTTTGGGCTTCCAACTGATATTATTTTGTAAAATTCAAGACATGAATTTTATATTAAAATTACCATCGATCGTGCAGTTTGGGTGCTGCGAAAAGCTGTAGTTGTAAAATTAGCATGTTCTACTTGACACCCTCGTTTCTGATGGGCATAAGCTTGCTCGCTTGAATACTTCCTTCCGAAGTTACTATGACAATAGTGTACGTTCATCTTTCATTTCTTATGAATATTTCTTCATTCATAATATGAATGAAGAAATAAACGTTTTCAAACGTTTTCAGAACAATAATGTATGTATTTCACTTTTGTTAAGGAAAAATACAGTTTATTTACAGAAACTAAGCTACTACATATTTACATATATTTACAAAATACAACAGGATTAGTCAAGCTATCTAAGGATCGTTAGAAACGATCTATAGATAGCTCAACTGATCCAGGTCAGTGTCAGTCGGAAGCGTGCCCAAAATGCTGGCGGCATTACCACGCTGGATGGCAATGCTGATCCTTTGAGCCAAAAATGTGCCAGCTCTCGGATACTTTATTTTTACAATTTCAAGAAAGGTATGAGATGAGTTTTTCTTCATTCAAGGGCTGCCTGGAAGAAGTGGCTTCTCAGAAAAGGCTATCTCTATTGAACGTTATTACTTTTTTTCTTTTGTTAATAATTAACATTTATTTGTTCATCATCATCATCATCATCATCAGCCTATGGCAGTCCACTGCTGGACATAGGCCTCCCCTAGTGCGCGCCATTGCGCTCTGTCCTCAGCTCGACGCATCCAGCTTCTGCCGGCAGCCTTTCGCAGATCGTCACTCCACCTGGCCGGAGGGTGCCTATTCGTTCACAATATAATTAAATCAACTGACACGAAAACTTTTCATAAAGCGTGAGTATTCGTAGTATACGTATAGCTACGACGTAGAATTGCTACGAGCGTAGCTGTGTTTCGATTGTGTTTGACGCGCATTTTTTACGTGTTTATCGTGCATGAATGAATGATCAAAACAACAAAACTGTAGAAAGTATTGTAACATTAATCGTATTACTTTCAAAGTCATGCAGAGTACTGCAGAGTGTCATCAACTCGATGCCTCACAAACTGATTAATTTAAAAGTTTTGCCCCATCGCTTTAAAATGTTAAATGGGATTGAAAGTTTTAAATATGCAGGTGAAATAAATTCCTAAAGTGAGTTTTGGGAGTTCAATCGAAGTGATTTAAAACTCGCATTTCATAGGTTTGAGCCAATGATAATAAAAAATGCTTAAATTTTTACACAAAACGGGTATCATGCCAATTCGTTGCGATATATATTCTACGCGAAAAATTTGCAAACTCACATATATATTTCGGCACATATAAAATAATGTTCCTATATCAGGATCGTAGAAAATATAAATCTCTGGTTTAATTTGCACTAGTTTCATGTTTACTTATTACTAGTGTAAGTAAGTTTATTTGTTTTCATAAATTCACTTCACAAACAAGCACTTTCATCTTTTATAAACTTCAGTTATGAGAAACATCGAAGTAAAAGTGGAATTAAAACCTCATCTCTGGGAAAATTAAACCGCGAATAGTTAATGGATCTTAACTTGATTCAAGAACGCTAACTTTCTCGAGGACTCGCTGGCTTCAAGATTCGGTTAAGTTCGGTGAAATTTGCTTCCTTTAGGCTAGTTTTCCACCAGATATGTGCTATTCTGTATATCTGTATATCCGTGAAAGCAAGAAAAATAAAATAGACGCTCTAGAGATGTGGTGCTGGAGGAGGATGCTTAGAGTATCATGGACAGAGTTCCGTACCAATCAATCCATACTCGACGAACTCGGTATCAAGCAGCGTATATCGTCTCTCGTACAGTCTCGCATCCTCACGTTCTTTGGGCATGTGTCGCGGCGTGGAGAACAATCCATAGAACGTCTTGTGGTTTAGGGAAGGATTGAGGGTATAAGGCCACGAGGAAGATCTCCAATGAGATGGACGGACCAAGTCAAAGAGGCGCTGGATAGACCCCTAAATGAGTGCACCAGAAAGACCACCATCAGAGACGAGTGGCGCAGAATTGTAAAGCGAGCCACACAACTCCCGACCTGACGACCACGACCACTCTGTCAAGAGTGAGACGACTGAGAAGAAGAAGATGTGCTATTCTACGTTGCTATGGATACGTCAGTTTAAAAAAATATGGATGTGTGAAAACGGTCACAAAGATTCATTTAAAACGGCATAGGAAAGCTCCTGCATGCAGCCTCGAAGAGGCCTTTGAGGCGCACTTATATTCCTTTCACCACACTGGTTCTAAAGAACATGTGACAAAAAGAAGACAAAGCACATCATCATTTCCCTACCCTTATCCCACGCTAAGTAGGGTTAGTAAAAAATGTCTTCATAGTTTGATCTAAATAGCATATCTCTGGTGGAAAAGGACCTTTAAACGGGTGTCGTTTATCTATTCGAAAGCTTTCAAAACAAAAATTGGAGGGTTTTTATTTTTCAAAGGGATTTCCTTAGGACTTTAATGTGCCGGGATAAAATAATTGTGTCTTTCGAGTAATTTGAACGCAGACTTTCAGGGACAAACTCTTTGCAATATTTTGTCTTGAAAATCTGATTACTTTTTTGTTAGGATGCCAAACATCACAAGGTGATTACAAGCACTCAGCGTTATTATGTAGGTACATTTACTTCTAAATACAATAGTGTTTGTTTTAAAACAAAGTGTGTTATATTTAACAGTGCCCACGAATTTTACAAAGAGTAATTAACTAAATTAAGTTAAATATGAAATGTTTTTGTAAAACACTAATTAGCCCGTGTTCATAGTGGTTTGTTTTTGTTGATGATGGAAAACTGAGAGATACAATTTAATGATATTGTTTTAATATTAAGCTTTTTGATTAGCTTTTTTGATGAAAATGATATAATGTAGTTTAAATTCTACTGCGAGAAATTTATTCCTGTACAGATTTTATATAATTATCTCCAGTGTGAAAATGTTTTCAAACTATATTTTATCCAACAAAAATGAGCAAAAGATGAGTTAAATAAAAAACTTTTCCAGAAAACAACATTGGAATTATTAGAATGGACCATCCAAACAAAAAGAGTGCAGTCTTAATTTAAAAAAATCTTGCAAACTTCAACAATTCTTAATTTGTGGTTCTCTCAATCGTGTGTAACTAAACAGAAATAATGTATTCATTTAAAACATGAGATTATAAATATTAAATTGGATGAAATGTTGAAAAAATACTTAATTAGTTCCGCTCGTAGTTTAAGCTTTACTGAGTATATATGAGTTTATAGCATAAAACTATCCATTACAGATTACTCAGATAACCCTTACAGAAGATAGATAAACTTTCCGAGCATGGAATGGAAGGAGTGTCAAGAAACTTGCACCACCACCCATCCTTTTATAGCCTATTATTACCTGCCTAATAGGTTGTACATTGACTATCTGCATCACTCGTGAAAAATATTCGATTTCATGTTTAAACTTTTGGTGAGCCTAATGAATACTTTTTTTGGTGGTGATCAATTAAAAAAACATTAGCCTGCTCGTGTAGCGGATATCTTACACCGAGTATTAGATTTTTATCTAGGAAATACGCGAGCAAAGCCTCATAAAATTAATTTGATATGAGCCAACGGATAATGGAATTTTAAAGCAGTTTAGAAGCTTCCGTCTTAGCTACAAAGCTCGTGATGTAGCTTATTTAGTGAGTATTTCGTCGAAGTTCAGCGACGTTCACCGCGGACTGCTAGTGGCAAGAACAACTAAGCTCTCGTAGTCCGTGTACCTACTTACTATATATATTTTTTTCCTGTCTATAAAATTGTAAGACTACTTGATGTGACCTAGTCATCAGATTTTACCTACACATATGAATTTTATTTATTTAATAATTACTTAAGTAGTCATTTTGCAGGGTAACTTAACGCAACACGTAAGTGCATCACTGTTATATTATCAGTAATCCGATAGCGTTGCAGTAAACCACGACTGGTATGGAAAAATAGGAGAGCCCTCATTGTGTGTTTAGATTTAATAATAATAATAAAATAATTTAGAATACCTACTTACCTACATAATTTTATAAAATTATATAAAGCCACTACTTTCATAGTTTTCACCAATCTGTAACCTATAATATATGGCTATGGAAGAGCGGGATCTTCTAACACAAGTAATCTTTTACTTAAAAGAAGGTCTCAACCTTAGATTTTGTATCGTAAAGTTACAGAAATAAACGATTTTCATTTTTTTCATTTTCATTTTCTCATTGTACTCTTTCCTATTGGAGCAGGTTAAAGCACTCGTACTCAGCACTCAGCAGTAAAGCTATTTGACAATTCCAAAAGTTTCTGACGATAATCAATCATGTTTCTATTCAGATATACATAAATCTACCATCAGATAACCAATCAACCTGTCACTAAAACAATTAAAAATTCGTATTATAACACTTTTCGTCAGCATTGTATAAATCGGCGTTGTAATAACAGGGTCAACTGCAAATTTATGCAGATTGAGTTCGTTTCGTTGTGCGTTGTACATTCGCTGTCCGAAGATAAAAGGATTTATGTAGGTAAGTATAAGAAAATACTAATGTTACTAACAATCCCAGTTTAAGTCAGACTAAATTCAGCACGCCTACTATGGTAATTCGTTGTATTTATTGTTGTTGGCTTAGTGTTACGTTGCTATACCAAAAATTTCAAGCTGGTTATTCAACAACAAGGTTTTTTATATTTGTCGCAGGCAACTGGTTTAATCAGACATTCAACTAAACATTTCATTAAATGTTTGTATTTAACCAGACGGCTGAATATCATTCAGGCGGCTAGTTGAACGACGCCGTTTAATCAAATGGCTAGGCGATTAATTGAATGGCTGATTAAACTAGTTGGCTGCGACATATTATACACTTCGTTCAACGGATCTAGGCATTCGTGAAGTTAGCCGTTTGTCTACGCAGAATTTTGTATGAAAAAGTGTTCACAGCGCAGAAAAACGGATAACTTCACGAATGCCTAGATCCGCGTTGACCGAAGTGTATCAAATAGAAAAGTAACTTCGCAGGCTTAATGGATTTTTTCTGATTTCTTTTTTCTTAATGGATCTGAAAATATAGTATAATAGTCTTCCACGCCTGGGAATACAGTTTTAATTAAATATAATCCTTATCACATAATTGAAAATTAAGATTTATGTTGTTTAAGCCGGTTATGTTATAGTCTAAAACGCAAATCTTAAAATAACACAGATGAATATGGATATCACAAAATACAAGGCACAGATACTGTTGTGTAATAGAGAGAAAAAGTCATGCTGTCGCCCTTGGTCCATTTAGTAGCAACTTAATATCTATTTTATTGTGGGGTTCTATGGCATCCCTGCCTTTTCCATTTACATATTTTGCTTTAAGCCCCATTACTTTCATGATGCTATTTAAGAGTATTTTTATAAATTTACATAAGGATGGAACACTGCGGGCGTAAGCTTGAAGCGAGTGTTGTACTAAAATATATACTAAAAGTGGATGTTTTTGTAAGTTTGTATGTAGGACGTATATCTATATCCCCACGTTCACACTACAAACAACCTATTTCTTGATACTTTAAAACACATTAACAGATACCTGTTTCTGATAATGTGTTTTAACACATAATACATGTTTTCAGCTTTGGCTTAAACGAAGAGAGAAAGCTATGTTGGCAGCTACTTGACTACACTTGACCAATGTGGAATTTTCAATATAATTTAATAAATTTATTGTGGAATTTTTTTCTGTAATAAATTACAGAAAAAAACTCCCAACACCCAACCTTGTAACCAATAGGTACATATTCCAAAGCAAATATTTTTGTAGAACCAGAATAGGAGAAAGAAAAAATGGTCGCATAATAAAATTTTAACGTCACAACACAGCGTCAAAGTTTATACAGACTACACGATTTCTGAAACTGAAGTTTAGTAAATGGGACGTCTTCACCTTTATCAGAAAATACGATGGTATCAGTACATGATTGTGTGTCACTCTCTAACGGTTCGAGAGTGTCAAATTTTGCCCTGGTTCTTCACGGTATTGGTCACAGGAACAGGAGTAGAATCACCTAGTTTTAAGACGTTTCAAAGTGATCCTAGTGGTCCTACTGAATAAATGCTTTTTGACTTTGACTTTGACTTTACATCGACTAAATTGAATTTCATTTTCAAGGTTTTAATTTTTAAAGATTTATTTATGAGCTGAGACTCAAACAAAGAAACTTTTTATCAAAAATCATCCCATTCAGTCGGGCTGGAAAGGGAATTGTATAAATAAAATTGTAGGTTTTGTAACAGGCTTATAATTGGATGGTCTATACCATCTTTTATATTCCGTCGACGTTCCTTTCCACGAAATTGTCTTGATGGAACGTTTATTTTAACGTACAAACGACAATCCGGGGAGCCGCAAGGGATTTCTGATATTTTAATCATCCCCCATTATGCGACACGGGTCGAAAGAATAACAACCTTGGCACTCCTGGATTGTGATTGTCTGTATGTTCGTTTCATTGTTTGAAAACTGTTCCCTTATTTGTGATAGTTTCATACGCTATTCATGCCCTCTTTAGTCCTAAGGTCGGGCGCTGAAAATTGCGACACAGTTTTTACTACTGCAATTTCTCAGCTTTCATTAGTAATAAGTACAAAACTGTCAAACTATTTCACATGTAAAAAAATAAAAAAAGTTAATAAATTAAATTCAAAAAATGTTATTTACTCCTAGGTAAAATAGGGTGTGAATCTGTGTTTTTTGTAGCATTGTGTGTAAACTATGATTCGCTAGGATCTAATCTAATCTTTGAAACTAGATGGCGACACTATCAAATTAGATAGCAATATCGTTGCATTTCGCGTTATGTTTCGGTCATACTTTCGGTTTTATTTATAAGAATAGTTTATGTTCACGACAACCAAATTCATAAGTATAATACAACAAACGTTCATGCAATTATCATTGTTAGAGAAAACAAAAAGAAAATGCACATAATAATTAATACCAAGAACCAATTTTTAAAAAGTTTTGATAAAAAGTGGTTCAAAGAGTAAATAATATTATAAAACAATGTGAAAACATTGCAGCACAACCGACATCATCAAATAGCTATAAATATATTATAAAAATCGCTAACAGCTGGCGCAGTATAACCCTGGATGCACATTCATTAACAGCGTAAGTACTGTGCTAGCGTGGCGTACAGTACAACACACAGACAGACCTACCCAACCTAAAAACAAAGAATATTACTAACTATTTTATATTCTGAAATAAACGATGAAGCAAATAGTAGTTAGTACCTCAAACAAAAAAATTGTACTGCGCCTCGGCAAACTTTGCTCTTTGTATGAAAACCTAATTTGTCCAAATATGCAAGTCGCGTTATTTCGTATTTCAGAGGCTATAAAAAGATTCTCGAGGCGCTTATAATAAACTATATAACAGGCTTAAACGTGAAAAGTTTATATAGGTACACAGTCAGTCAGAATTTTATAACCTTAGTTCATTACCTTGGTGTTTCATTTTTTTCAATCCTAAAAGCGTCAGTGATTTTAGTAGTTTACATCCTAGTATTGAAACTTCTACTCTGTGTCGACGTATAACTGCGCTGTGCAAGCGTACAGCTCATATAATACGGGTGGCATCAGATTAAAATACAGATGTGACATCCTGAGATTAGCTTTATAGTCAAGGCAAGTTTTACCCTAATTCCAGAGGGTTCTTACGCGGTTCTGTCTCTGCCCAAACTTTAATCTAACTGCTTTTTTTCTGAGTACTTACATTTTTTTCTACATGCATGATGACATCTCTTTCTATATGGTTAAGAGAACACAGATTTTTTCCTCTTTCTACGATCTTGACATTTGTTTTATTCATTTTTATGGTCACAAAAAATATTAGCATTGTTTATCGACTTAAAAGATTTAAATCAATAGGTACTATTATTTTTTTACTCCTAAAATGCTAACGTATTTGAATACATTCATCAATGTTACAAAATCAGTTCAAACTCAGCGTTTTTTTCTACAATTCAACGCATACTAACAGTGTGTCGTGTCCACAGAACATCGTGTTATATCTATTTAACTTAATTTTCATCATAGAACGTACTAGGATAATACGTATAATGGGATAGTGGTGTAAAGCTCATAGAATAGGTGCCTGGCGCGGAGCCAGCGTGGACGGTCTGAGCAATCGTCGCCTTGTCTTTGATGTTCCACATCAATTGAACGTTGACAGGATAATGGATAGTCTTAGAACGTATCTGAGATTGCAATCAGTGCTATACTTGCATCAGTCCTATTGTCATTACAACTGTCGTATGTTATTTTTCTAAGAGCAATGAACAGTTCAGTTTCAACTCAGGTTCCAAAATATATATTTAATTGTACCTAAACCTTAAACCAAAAATGTTTCTTTAGATTAAGTTTAGAAAAGGGCTGTGTCAATTTATTACTTACCTACTTTAGTTAGATTGTAAGTTAGAAATACCTAAGCTAAGTACCAAATGTTGCAGTGCCCCAGCGGGGTTCATGTTATGAAACACATTTTTTTTTAAGATCTTTCTACTAACATGCAGTAATAAACGTTTTGAATTGAATTGAATTGAACAGTAGATAACTTGACTGGGATATACGTACCTACTTAAAGCGTTTAAAAACGTGGACTTCAATGTTGGAAAATTACAAGCGAGGGTGATATTTTAGGTAAGTATCAATCTTTCACGGATCAAATAATATAGGACAAGCACCACACTTTAAATTCATATGCCCCATGCAATTTTTTGTGCATATTCCAGTCTTAACATAGTATTTACGGAGGTACCTATATTTTGTAAAATATACAAGATTTAATATTATTATCTACATTTTAGATGTCCCAAAAACCGGCAAGTATACGATTATAATATAATAAAATTTCCTTTGAATATTTTACTCGAAAACATTGTAACTAGCGCGGGCTTTTAGTGAACAAACTCAGTATTTTAAGCTCAAAAAGTTTACAGAGCCTTAAACAGAATTAGCCGAAACTTGTCCTAAGTTCCCCTTGACTTTTGTAACTTGCTATTAAGCTTTATAAATAAACAAAGCTTAAGGTAAGTTATAAAAAAATTACTTTGTCTTTGGCTTTGTCAAATGCAAACTGTGCAACTTACATTATAAGTTGCATTTAAAAAAGGAACACAATTCCTTTGAATTTTCTGTAACTTCTAATACTATTTACAGAACTTTACAAAATAAACTTAAATAAAAGTAGTCTTAAAATAAACACTCTTCATAGCAAAAAAGTTTTTTTTATCGGTAGACTTACGAAAAACAGTCACCGGAACTATCGATATATTCACACCTATCGAACTTCCTCTCTTAGCTGGCTTATCGATTTAATACGTACGTAGCCTACATTCTCTTTGTTTACTCAGCCAACTTTGACATAAACGCCGTGGAGTTTCCAAGAACACTCCTACTTATGGTTTATTCCCAACCCACCTGAAATAGATGAGAAAATTATTTATTTATTTATTATCCCGTTTTTGATTAGACTAACTAGATGTAAAACTGTCCCTAGAGTCTTATGATCCCTACATGAAACTGAATCGATTGGCATCAAAAAATGTTCTTTTTACTTTTGGAATTTTTTCGCTGACTGTAATTTTTTTTTAAATTTGTGAATGCATTTAAAATATCTCAAAAAGTTGGGGAAGGTCTCCTAAGAGCGTTTTCCTGTAGCTACAACGGTTATGGTACCTGCCCTCCGTGGCCCATCTCAAAAAACCCTGTATATTGTATATTGAGGGTAGTTTTAGGAACAACCCCTACTTGCTACTTGTGCTTGACTTGGTCTTTTATTTGCTATCTTCAAACAAAGTAATGATTTGGGGGATAATATATTTTATTTTGATAGCGGTATTACCTCATAACTAGGATATAACTTATAGTTTTAGTATTTGTTTTGTTTACATACTATACATTATTTTAGCAATAAGCTAGGCTTATGCTCAGCTGTGGAATACAGACGTGATGATGAAAGCAGGTTTTGCATATTGGTATCGAAAGGCTAGTTTCTAAAGCTGAGTGTCTTTCACAAGGTACGATAGTTTCGACAGAAACCAGCGCCTCGCTACATCGTTATGACGAGGCATTATGCGGAGTCAAAGCCATTTTGCTGCTGTAGCACACACATGACAGGCTTTTTGTTTTAGTTGTATTCTTTTTATGTTTTCTTTTCATTTTGTTACTACATTTTGTGTGTGCTTGAGTGGCAAATAAATAAATGTCTATGTCTATGTCTTACACGATACCATTTGTGCCTCTTGCTTAATGAAGCAAGTTGAATTTGAGTATGCATGAAGCAAGATCGGTATGCGAGAATGGTATCGTGTAAATAGCGCTTTATAGTAATACAGGTTCAAAATCTTTGCTATCAGAGTCTATCAAAATCCGTATAGCCATTATACAATGATTGAGTTAGAAACAACTTAACAACTCCATCAAACTTTCGAAGTAACTTCCAATAGCGACAACTCGAATTAGCCCAATCAACTTGAGTTAGGTAAATTTTTGTGCAAAATGTCAACATACCAAGTCATCATCATCATTCGCTTGTATACCTCACTCTACTTTCAGTTTCTGTTGCATATTTTATTCTTTCAACTAGTCCATCCAGATTTTCACGGCTTTCTTAGTATTAGGTATTACAGCGTAGGTAACCCCAAATATGTATACTTCTGAAGAAAATATTAAGCTCTATGGGTGTCTCTATCTAAGTTTGAAACATGACGTCATTTGCTTTTGAATGCTCTCCCACGTTTAGTACAAAGCGCAAAGCGCGCAATACAACGACAGTGAAATCGCGATGCTATCGACGCTGACGTTGGTACCAATATCTTCGCCCACGTAACTGCGATTTTGCATAGCTTAAAGTACAATATACAAACAACAACAACAAACAACAGGTTCACGACTGTATCCCCAAGGCGCGGTAGACATTCTCTCGGATCTTTTTTATGTTACTTATTCCAGATCCTTTTGAAGACATCTATGGGGGGTAGTCAGAGGCATGTCCAAATACATATTTGATACATACCCACATCTTGCAGAAGTTAGTATTCCATACGTGACAGGTTGCAAGCCCATCGCCGCCTATCACCTCACGATGTTTTCCTTCACCGCTTAGAGCACAGGTTAAAGCGCATATAAATTTAACGAAACGCTAAATCCATTGATGCACGGCCAGGATTCAAACCCACAACCTTCGGATTGAAAGTCGAGGTACAACCTCATTTGGCCAACACGGCACAATATACAGGTGAGTTTTTTTTCAGGGTCTCTTAGGGGAAATGTGAGAGTTATCGAAAAGTCATGTTAGGAGATATAGGCTCGATTTAAAAAAAATTAAGTCCTGAATTGAAAAAAAAATTTGTAAATAGCCTATAGTCTACATTTAAAACACTTTTGCAATAGACACGGTACTAACAAGCGACTGCATAGCTACAAACAGTAGACGCGGTTGAGTGCCCTATTTCGTCATGGTTAACTCCTGGTACAAATCATAAGTTTCCTTGATTAAATAGTTTGAAACTATCTCATGTTTCACTTACGTTTAATTGGACTAAATATGTAAAGATTTAAATAAATATTTCTTTCTTTCTAAATGTTGTGATTCAGAAATTATTTCATTCTAAAACCACGAGGATAGTCACAAATATTCATAGAAAAACGAAACTGCGAAGAGAACTTCTACCATGACGTATGTATTAATACCTTGTTGTGTTTTATTGTTGAACATAAAACAGCAACGCACTAATGGATATTAAGAAATTATGGTATGTTATTTATTGTTTGTATGTCCTGTTTAATATCCTGTAGCTCCAGGCCCATATAAAATGTAATTTTATGTGGCTTTATTAGATGTTTAACCCATCATGTTTTATGAAATTAACATACCCCACCCGCCAACGTCAGTAACAGTTAATTAACTTAGAATTTGAACCGTGACATCAAGTTTCGGGCAACTTCGGGCCCTTTCAAAGGATTTCGTCGGTCTTTGGAGACGTTTTCTTTAGATAACTCATTAAAAACAAATCGCATTCCCACGAGGCGGGCGCTACTTTGCATTATTGGAAAGAAAATTGTTTTGCCGAAAATAAATGTCGTAATGGTAATGTTCAATTATATCGGATTAAGAACGTATTGTATTGTAAGTAGTGTTTTTTTTTCAGCCTCCATCTTTGGGGCACATGTGACTATACCTTCATGCAAACTGCATTGCTCCCAAAAGTATACGGAATCTTATTTGCTTTGAGAGCACATTTCCTTAGAAGCGCATTTTCTAACCTTTGCATGTTACTTCAGAGTAATACATTGAAATCAAGTAGCTAGTCTACTTTACCATTAGTTGCGACGAATTCGTTTACTTTGATGTTACTGCAGCTACCTCTGTAACAGCTACTAAAGCTGCAGATATTCCACTTAGTTTGTTATTTGTATGAAGTAAAAAAAAAAGTCGTCCTACAGCATTGTACACGAAAGGAATTTTATTTTACTATTTTGTTCAGTAGACGATTTTATTATTTTTTTAATCACAAGGGTAATTTACCCATAGATCATATCCATATCCATACTAATATTATAAATGTGAAAGTAACTCTGTCTGTCTGTCTGTCTGTCTATCTGTCTGTCTGTCTGTCTGTTTGTTACGCTTTAACGCCCAAACGGCTGAACAGATTAAGCTGAAATTTGGCATAGTTAAAGGTTGTATCCCAGGGACGGACATAGGCTATTTTTTATCCCGAAAAAATGAAAAAAATCGGAGGGACCGCGGGTCACACCGCGGGAGCGCAGCTAGTAATAAATAAACAAACATTCAAGTGGCTTTGATAAGGCTAGAACACCACTGACCTTGTTTCACCTTTAGAAAACTAATGAGAGTTACTATTACCTAACATGTATGCATTTAGGCACCTTCTTGATATGCAATAGGTAGTTATCTTATTTCATGTTCAAAATTTATTGACCAAGAAGATCTTTATCAAACAAAATCACAGATATCTGAATACCGATGTGTGGGTTTTCAATACGGCTCCGGATAGGCACGTAGAAAATCTATTATGATATGACGTAGATCCCTCCGTTCCCTTTCAGTGGTAAATCAATCACATTCAGGACAGAACACGAAACAGATTGGTGCTTGCCATTCAGGCAGGACAATGATTTGTGTAACTAGTGAATGTCGATCGATCACTGTTTCGGTGAAATTACGAACGCTGATCTGAGGTAAAGGATGATTAGATTTGTGTGATGCATTTGTATGACTTTCGCATTCTGTTAAATAGCTGTACCTTAAATTCAAAAGACATTATTGAAGTATCAAGTTAGATAGCTATTAAAGTTAAATAGGGTAGTTGGTTAAACATAGTTATTGAACCATCATGATAGTCCTATAAATATGACCAACTGATAAGATGGAGTAAGCTCCATCTTGAAAAATTTCCACCCAAGCGTCTAGTAAGTGTAAGTATAGTTTGACTCTTGACGATAGATGGAAACCATCTAGAATGAAGACCTTGTCTTTTGTTATCGATGTCTTTGCAACATGGAAATGGAATACTTTGTTTTTCAACCGACTTCAAAAAAGGAGGAGGTTCTCAAGACGTCTGTATGTTTTTTTTTTTTTTTTCAACCGACTTCAAAAAAGGAGGAGGTTCTCAAGTCGTCTGTACTTTTTTTTTTTTTTTTTTGTATCTTGTTACGCGATTGTTCCGCCATTTGTTGACCGATTTGCAAAATTCTTTTTATGTTTGAAAGGGTATACTCCAGAGGTAGTCCCATATAAATTTTATTCCTGAGGGATTGATAGTTTCCCCGTAAAACTCTAAACACCTTCCCTCCTAGCCATGTCACAAATAGAAATCGAATCGACAGCTTCACGCCCTGAGTCACACCGCGTTTCGAGTGAAACATTGAAGTCGGTTTTCTTTTTAGTATTAAAACGTAATTATTCATATATCAACTGGGAGTTCAAAGCGGAAGCGGAAACAAGGATTTTAGATTCTGTTTTATAAAACCTATGTATGCATATTATGGTATTTTATGATAATGCTTCTCTCCGAACAATTTGTTTGGTAAATGCTAGCTGATTTCATACGTTCATGCGCCAAATGCACCTTTATTTGGCAGACAATCAACCCGGTCAGTTTGTGGCTGCATCACAGCTACATAATACAACCTCAATGAGAGGCCAGTGCCAAGAGCTTATCTATGTTTTGAAAAATAAAAGTATGCGGCCACGGCCAACTCTGGTGACGGAGTTTTGCCGGTTTTGTGGCTTGACGACTTTAAGCTTGGACCAGCAATTAACGTGAGACCAGAGTACGGAAAGCTTAGTTGTTTTTGCTTTTAGATAGATAGATAGATAGAAGATAGATAGATAGAAAATACTTTATTGCACACCACATAAAAAAGTAAAACAAAAACATACAAAAAACTTAACTATGATATACAATCGGCGGTCTTATCGCTAAAAAGCGATCTCTACCAGACAACCTGTGCTTTTAGCAGTTACCTAGCCAAAGCATACCCAAGGCACTTGAAACTTTTTTTTCAATTGTGCATTTAAATGTAAAAATCATTGCTCGGGCAAATTGTCTTTTATTGCCACTGCATAATGGTTGTTTTTTTTTCTTAGTGACTGCCAAATTTCAGTTTAACTAGAACCCGACTTTCTACTTAGCTCGCTAATTTTAAAGGTCGCTGTCCTGAAATTGGGCATTCAACTTACTTTAGCCAAAAGCCGGCAAACAAATGGCAATCACAAAAACTTTTCAGGATAATTATTTTTGATCTTCTCTTTACATCATTGAAATGGTTATTGTTTGAATTAGTGTACCTATTCTTAAAAAAAAACAGCTATGTGCATTGAAATATATTTATTACGAAAGATAAAAACAAAGATACACACTACAATTTACAGCTAGGAACATAATAGTCTTTATGTCATTAAAAAGGTTCGTTTTGTTCCCGATTACCACAATTCTAGAGTACAGAAGTTTCTTCAACTAGTCAAGATGTAAATGCAGCGATTTCAAGTTTACAAAGTGCAGTGTCCATACTTGATTCTAATTCTCCTAGTGTTAAAGTTGGCCTGCAGATAAGCCAGGTTCTAAACATCAACTGTAAACGAAGATTTCAATTCAAATGGAACTTCAAATTGAAATCTCTACACAGAAGTAGTATCTCTGTTAATGTAACCGTGTTTATGTTCTTATTTGAAAAAAAAAGGTATAAAGTTTTTTTTAATGGATCCTCAAAATTGCACCCACTAAGTACTTTAACCGATCCAACTGAAATTAACCTATACCTAACCGTTAATAACAGGTTTAGGAGAAAATTTAGATTAATTTTCTCCTAAACCTGTTATTTAGGGTTAGTGTCAAAATCCCCTTTGGGAATCCCCCTCGCGCAATTTTTGACATTTGACAAAGTCTATGTATAACTTTAAAGTGAAAAAAAAACTATTTATCAAACATTATTAACCACATACTTATATTTACTTCTCCAGGTTTATAGAGTAAAATAAATTGTAATTTGATCGAACTTTCATCCCTCTACAAAGCGCCAAACTTTTAATCCATTAGCTTTGTTAGAGCTTACCTATTTATGTGCAAAAACAAAACAATAACGGATTTACAATCCGATGAATATACAGGGTGTAAAAAGACGTCTACCGAAGCCGAAAGGCCTACCCCCTAAACACAGCATCCCAACAAACAACTAAATCCAAAAGGATTTTCCGAAAAAAATATTAGGTACTTATAGCCTAAGAAAACAGCGTTTGAAGATTCTTCTTCTTCTTATTTAAGGATTTACTCCTTGTCGGCACAACTGATGAATCCCTCTCCATGTATCTCTTTCCAGGGCTGCTTCCTTGACCTCTTTATACGACATGACAGCTACCTTCTCCTTTACTTGGCTCATGTAGCTTATCCTCGGACTTCCTCTTCTTCCTTCCACTTTCCCTTCTATAATGTTCTTAATGAAACGTTTGAAGATAACTGTTTGCATATGTACTGGGCGCGTTGTTTTACGTAGATTGCTGGATTTTGAGTTATTTTAATTTAAATGTTGTTTTTTAAATTAAAAGTTAATTGTTTTTTATTTTAATAATGAAATTATCAGGTAGGTATGGTCTTATTATGTTGTCCTAGTAGTAAATAACCGAAAATAATATAAAATGACGTAGCTAAGTCACATGTTTTTTTTGCCTTTTTTTTCGCTAAATATGTTTAGAATCATGATCTGATTGCAACCCCTCAGTTTTCGGTAATAGTTTTTTTACACTGTATAACCTTTATTGAAGAGTCGATGGGGCTTTGAATAAAATAAATAGTAAAAAGAAAAAATGATACTCTTTCACAAAGAAATTTTTACCAAAAGACACCTCAGCCATTTGCTTAAAAAAAACCTTTGGTCAAAGTTTAAAAAATCTGCATCGATGTCGTATCAAGTTTCTGCGACAAACTGCGTTAAAAGTGTGAGGTTATGCAGCGTTTAAAAGTCTTCAAGTTTTCGAAGTATTTAATCTCTACGACCGAAGTTTGTAAATGTGCGGATTAAGGCATTCAGATGTAGAATGAATCAATCACCATAATATACTTAATATTATAAATGTAAATATTATATCTGTCTGGTCTGTCCCAAACCACTGAACAGATAAGGCCGAAAATTGGCATGGATAAAGGTTGTATCCCAGGGAAGGACATAGGCTACTTTTTCTTCTAAAAAAATGAAAAAATCCGTCCGCGGGAGCGCAGCTAGTTATTTCATAATACTACTAAAGTTCTATAGCAATTCGAAACAAAAAGATGATCATACGAAACAGTTCGATAACTCTAGTTAGTTCGCCTTGTCCTGAGTAAGGGAACAATTAGAGAATGCAAACGGCAGGGGTCGGACGTCGTCGACTAATTACATTTGCCTGCTACCTCGCACACAAATATTACTCTGTACAAGTAGGGTTGTCGCTGTTGTGAAATTGGAAAAAAACGTAGGCCTTTACATCTATATTAGATGATTTATACAGCGTCAGGAGGCAATCCATGCCTACACTTAACCGGATGCTGTAGTGCCTGGGACATTTTTTGAGATGGAATAGGCTTTCCCAGCATACGTGGAGCTGTGAAATTGGAAATACTGTCAATTTTACCTAATCTGTATTTGAACCAAACTTTGATTCGCAGAAGCTTCATTCTGAACGGCTAAAGTCGTATACTACTTACGAAGTAGAAACATTAAACGATATATAAGAAGCCTATTCAATAAAGTTTAATTCAATCTCTTTATTACTTCTTGCTGGTTACATTGTAGGAGTCTTTTAAATATTATTTGTTTTGTGAATAACCCCGCTATGTACTATTTTCGTTACTTCAATTCGAGTTCACGATATGTTTTTATCGTGATAACATGATAATAAATAAATAAATAATAATGCTGGACATTTTCCACACAGCATCATCTAGCCCCAAACTAAGCAAAGCTTGTACTATGGGAACCAGATAACTGATATACTACTTATATACTTTTTGTTTGTAAATACATACATATTATACATAGAAACAGACCCCAGACAAATCTGTATGTCATACAAACATTAGTCCCGCGGCGGGGATCGAACCCGCAACCTAATAATATTATTATAAGTAATATTATTAATAACAAACAGATTATAAGATTTCTCTATCATTTCAATTTATAAACGTTTATTCAAATGTATTTAAATTATTAGTTGCTAAAACTCTTTAATTTTTCTAAAATAAATACACAAAGTTTTGACAGCCCTAACCGAGTGCAATACACCTATTGGGCTTCAGTAATTGCTATTGTAGATTGGGACTGTATGGCGTGAGAAATTATATTTTACGTATCGATATCGGCAAAATTCGCATACTCATTCATTCGAATGAAATGGAATAGGTACATCTCTATAACGATTGTTTTGATAATACTATCCAATTCCATTTAGCTTATGTAACTATTAGCGTCACTAGATACAATATCGGGTTGTTAGTTGGGTAGGTATCACAGGATTAAATAATACAGTAAGTACCTAGTATATAATACGGTTTTTATAAAATAAACAGCTGGCTCCGATCGGTAACAAAAAACAAACAAGTAACAATGCGATTGATTATTTTTTGAAAAAATATGAAAGATTAATAATATACAAAAAGAGGGAATGGGAAGTCCATGAATAGCAATATAATAATAATAATAAAATAAACAAATAAAAAGGCTAAAACGTATTCACGTAATTCGTAATAACTGTTATTTGAACATCTTTGGCATATTTACAATGGGAGAAACAACATTACGCATATAATGTACTGAATCAATAAACCTAAGAAAATACAAATTCGTTCAGCGGCCATTCTCAACTCTGTTTTCACAAGATTCCACTGAGGAAAAAAAGAAAACGAATTTATTGCAAACAGTGTAATTTTCCACAAGGGAGAGGAGGAAATATTTTTATTGTGGTTTTTATATCATTGCCAGGATTCGTTGTAATGATTATCATACAAAAAAAAAGAATTCAATTTTGTCTTACCGTGTTGGCCGTGTGGGCCACGACCTTATCTTCTTTTTTTGCTTTTACCTCTTTGGGGGTAGATGGTATCCCCCAAACTATGGCAAAGAGGGAATACTCGCTCGCCTCACTAAGGTTTGCCCAACTGGCAGACTTACCTTAGGGCCTGTTCGGTCGACAGTTGTAGTCGGACAGTTCTATATAGGTTGTATGTACTCAGAAATATTGCTTGCGCGATTCAGGCTTTCTATACTTTTTGCAACATTTTGTATGGGGATCCGCTTATTTTGTGATTCTAGCGCCATCTAGTGGTACAGCTCGGAAGTACGTCGCTGTCATTGACATTTTTAGTAGTTCTCTTTGTAGTTCAGGCGATGGTAGATAGATGACGCCAGACCTCCTTCGGTAGTTTTAAAGGGTTTACATTTCTAAAATTAAATATCCGCGATAATGTATATAGAGTTCAAAAAATCATCAGAAGCAGTACTTAACTAAATCTTTTTGTTGTCGTTTCATTCTTTCTACTTTATAGCTTGTTATTACTCGTGGTCGTGCTTGCTTAGTCGTTCTTGATAGATCGTCGAAGTTAAACGACGTTCGAAACGGTCAGTAAGTGGATGGGTGACCGCCAGTAGCATTTTCATCTGAGCGCTTCCGTGCTTCGGTTCGGAGGGCACGTTAAATTGTCGGTCCCGGCCATGACGGAAGCCTTAAGGCGGCCTAAAAACTCCGTCACCAGAGAGAAAACCCTCTTATCCCTCCACGTTTGATCTGTCTCTATGTTCTATGGAAACCAACCATCCATGGATCTGGCTCATCCCACCACCTTAATCTGGGCCTGCCGCGACGTCGCCTTTCACTTTTGGCCCATTTTGGGGTAATTTTGGTATTTTAGCCTGAAAGAAGAATGTTATTATTATAAGAAGTTATTGTTATTTTGGACATAAGAGAGCCCGTTTTACTACTACATCACATAAAAATAATGTTTTCTACATATTATTTGAAAATGGACACGCCCACACACACATACGCCGTTCGTCCACGTTCTAATTTCCGATACCCACAAACATCCAAAACCGCTTCAGATTATCTAAACGGCTCTGAAAGCAGTTCTAAAAACACTTTCGACGTCATAAGTGCAAAACAAGCGAAGGAAATTACCCGACGACCACACAAAACAAAGGCTGCGCTACTGTTGGCACCTACCAGCTAATTACCTTGTTTACCCTGAGGCTGTTTGGCTTCTGGACCGTGCACTTGAAGGGTGCTCATCAAGTAACTTCACTGGTTTAAGCCCTTTTTAAAATGACACGCTGACTTAATTTTTGTTTCCATTTTAGTTTCCATACACTGAGGCGATTGCGGTTGAATGGTGTAAAGAATAAGCAAATATAGGTAGGTCATTACCAGCAGGTGGAAAAAGTCCAGTAAGTAATTGGAAATGAAAATAGCTTGTGAATATAAAAATCGGTTCAAGCTAACCTAACAAATTCCATGAACATCTTCGCAACTGAAGTTGTTCCGATAGCATTAAAGCAAACCTGTTATAATGAGTAGGTATAATCAACCATTGAACATATTCTGTTGACGATTTAACAGCTTTTCAAACTGTTGCATGGGCGAAAAACAGTAATGCTGAACTAATTTAAAAACTATCAATGATAAAAGTACCCATACTACGTGCGAACACCAGACGTATGAATAACACGCATTGACAACCCCAGATATAAATGCAATATACCAATCAAATTTCAGCCTTGTTAATTATCTATTTGGTAGACTGAACAAGCTTGTCCTCGAACTATATTGTCCTATTTTTACCTCATCCTTTCTGCAAGATCCCATTTTCCGCCTCCTTGTTTGGCTTCCATAAGAGCAGTTAGCAGTATCATGCTGGGTAAGTACGGTGGAAATTGGACCCGTTCCTACGTTATTTGTCCCGTATAGGGTGTTCTATAAATATTGAGTGCGTAATTGACTCGTAGTACACGCAGTAAAGGAAAGTCTGTGGGTAATTTAGTAGTAACTCAGATAGAAGAAAACACTTAGCTGTGTTAATTAAATGAAGACTTAAGATAGTCCTAGCTAGATCTGCCTCACATTAAGCCCTATATAAACAAGGAATGAAACAGTGCAATTCATTAAACAGCTTTTTAATCATAGGTTCAGTGAAACACATTAATTGTCTTTTACACCAAAACACAAATAAAAATTTAGCTGTTCATAGCTCGCATATTAAGGAACAAGAAAAAATATTTAGCTTTTCATGGCTTTAAATTTAATTTCCAATGGAACATAACTCTCTATCTTCAATTGAATGTTGATTTGCCACACTATAGATTGGTTGAATCAAAGATTGGGGTCAGTAGGTCGCCTAGAGTTATACCTAATTTTCATTATACCTAGATGATAAGACTTGTAATATTTTATTGCTATCAAGGTTATCTATATAGGAAACCAATTGTATTAGGTAATTTTTTTTTTGTCTGCTTATAAATAAATAAATAAATAATGCTGGACTTTCCACACAGCATCATCTAGCCCCAAAGTAAGCAGAGCTTGTGTTATGGGTACTACATGACTGGACATGGACGCGGGACAACATTTGTCCCGCGGCGGGGATCGAACCCGCAACCTTCTGCGTCGCAGGTGGACCTTCGCCCGCTGCGCCACAGTGGTCGTCAAATATACATTTTGAATCGAAAGATGTAGGCAAACACATCCTACAAGATTTATGAGACACAGTTAATTATACTTCTGATACTGAATGAGTAAGCATCAAATTATTTACCTAAACCAAGAATCTATGTTGATTAGGTGTTGGGTAAATTTACAATTCTTTGAATAATTAAAGTTACTTTTGTACCTCATCAAATTATTTATACTATAAGACAGAAAAGTGCTTTGACGAGGTTCAAAGGAGATTTTAATTAGGAAAGGAAGAGCTTTTGTGTAATTAGGTACATGTATTACTAAGTTTTATAAGATATTTTTTTCGGTGCCTAATTAATGTAAAACTAAGCCTGTGGAATTCCTAAGGTCTGCTTTGTTTGAACCTACGCGAACTTTATAAGATTAAAAAAAAGTATATTTCTAAATACTTACGTTTTAAAAAATACAAGAAAGTTCGACTCAGATTGAAAATTATTATTACACTTATTTAGCATTTGTATTACCAATACATAATTTTTTAAACATGCTGTAGATACAACAGAGTTCAATATTAACGGTCATTGTACGGGTACCAGTAAGGGCATTGCTCAAACGCTTGTGGTAACGTCCGACCAACATTTGCGGGTGAATTGAAAACGATTTTCTTAAGTGCCATCTGTGCGGCTCCATGCTCAATGGCAAATTCCATGGAAATTCCAAGTTCCTGCTTTATTATATGGGAGATAGCAATAGATTAATGAAATTAGTTATTTGTGAAGGTGGTCAACAAAAGACAGAACTTACAACGTTTATGTTGTGAGAAATTCGTTGCTCTCTTTCTACTAGTACTTACAATTATCTACCTACATCAAAGATTATAGCAGATTGAAGAAGATCAGGATGTTTGTAAACTTTCACCGATGATCGTACATACCTAGGTTACTCAAGTGATTCTTCGCCTTTATAAATTAATCTGGGGCTAAAAAAAAAATTAAAAAAAATAATAAAATATAAACCCTATAATATTCAGATTTCACAACACAGATTTCGATGTAATTTTGTGTCATCATTGAAACCAATGCTTCAAAATATTTTAAAGTCTGTCAGTAAACAGTTTCTTTGGCAGTATTTTAGCAAATCCAAGCAGACTTGAGTACAGACGTTTTCGTATGCACACAGAGTGCTGCGCTCAATCAGCTTTCAAAGAAAAGTCTGCATGCCAAGATCAAAGACTGAACTACCTAGCTACGGAGTGTATCACTCCGAATGCTTCAAAAGTAAAATAGGTTTTTCGTAATACATTTCTTCTTTAAGAAAGTGATGATGTTTGATAAAATTTTGAAGAGGAAATTAAAGTGAATGACGAGCACGGTATTTTTATACTTACTATTAGCAAAAGACTGGATCATTGGATAGATTAAAGTTTGATAAGTACTCCCTCACACTAAAACAGTAAGTAATAAGAATCAAAGCTGAGTAAAGGTTTTATACAGTGACGGTATGTACTTTAAATATTATTTTTTTAACTATATGTTAGATTAGCAAGGAGTGAAAATTCTGCTCGTTAGTTTAACTATCACATAAGCTATGTGTGTGATGTACGTGGCCATATTCTTTGCAGGGAAACGTTCAATATTCGATAGTTTAAAGTTTCTATTCGCTATCTTTGGATTCATATTACTATTATATTAAGTATATTATATTATTTATATTAATTAATACTACGAGTAATAGCAACTTCAAGTTTGTATAAGTATTGTTATTTCCGAAGAGTTTTATTAATGGGTGTATTCACACACTCAAGCACAAACAAAAACTTCAAAAATTCCAGTGTCTAAAAATTATGTATATTATTTGAGGAGCATTACTAAACAAAATATTTATTATCTGAGGTTTTGTAGGTACGAAAACATTGTAAACCTTTATTTATTTCCAAACAGGCCCGTCTCACGAATGCCATCATCGCTCAAATCTGTTTGCTCCGCATTTTTAACGAACATTGGTAGGTAGGTACTTACATATTTACGCAAGATTTACGCTTCATTAGAGTAGGTATGTGGGCATTATTGGAGGTAAGTACAGTAAACTTCAAAAAGATAATACTTGTCTTACTAAAAATATAGTACACGTGACCACCTAGTTTATTTTGAACAATTAAAGAGTTGACGAATTTATTTCTTCAAACAGAAAGTCACAAGAAGAAGGCTCTGTTAGTGGTATAGCAACGAAGCGCTTCTGTGCTTCTAGTCTTTAAGTTGTATGCGATGTCGAAAGTGTAAACAAGCTCTGTCACCAGAATTGGCCACTTCTATTTTTTTTTAGTTTTCTAAATAAAAATCAAGATTTTTGTAGCCTGGACGGTAATCTGTGTTTGTATGAAATTTTGTACTTTCCGTAGTTACCTGTACCAGGGAACGCTACATCAGCGTCAGGATTTGGCATCAAAGAGAATCCCGAGTCGGCTCTAAGCATTCATCCATTTACCGCTTACATCTTTAGTTGGATTAGTGTTGCGATTGGTGTTTTTTTGAGATATTTATTTTGATCATCTGATTTTTGCGTCTGATAGGGCTCAGTTTTCAATCAAAAAGTCGGTCCGTAGAAAAATATTTTAGAATAACAGGAACTCAAAGCGGTAAAGGAGGCACAAACCAGTTTTTATTTCGGTTTGTGGCAATGGACTCCAGTCACATATTACTTCCGAAAAAAAGTAGACAAAAAGTAGTTTATCTCTTATATTAGCAACTCAGGATTATAACCAATGCTGCAATCCATTGTGCACTAAACAAACACACTAAAAACTTTGTGGAACCAAGCCGGACAGTGGCATCCCTAGGTAAGTATAATAAAACCCTTATATTTCACTCTAATCCCTCAGTTTTAGGGATCCCTAGCCTCTGGCTACGTGTGTCTGTTTAATGAATGAATCACGGCCGTGTGTGTTGACACGTTTAATAGGAACCTTCTGTAAACTTCTGTCCGTGAATATAACTAGGGTTGTACTATAACGAGTGAAATAAACAAAAATAATACGTTTTTTTGGCAAATTTAAACAATGTTTAACTCTTACTCGAGTATAGATGGGAAGGACACGGCAGAATAATGGAAAATAGACTAAGGAAGCAAACGATTAGCCACGTAAAAGCACATGTTCTATATTTAGGTCCACACGGATTACATGGCAGGCAGACGCTGTCAGTAATAAAAAAATTTGAAAAAAAATTTAACCGACTTCACAAACAGACGAACCTTCTACACACTAAAATGAGAAAAATAAGAATATAATTTGAAGTCATACATACAGACGAACATATATAACCTCCTCATTTTTTTGAAGTCGGTTAAAAATACAAGAGCGTTCACTCAGATAAATGGATCAACAATTGAAAATATTGTAGATAATATTTTTATCAAATGTAGAGAGCAACCGACATAGAATTTAAAAAAATATCTACACAGATAGATAATGTAGGTTTTGTTATTAAGTACTTACATACTATTTTTTTTATCTGTGTTCAACAAATATTTTTTATGTTAAATTATTTTAATTGTAAAGCACTAGTTACACATAATATTATACAGTGTATTAGTTTTTTTTAAACTCTGTCAAAACAAACAAAATAATCTTTCGCTCCTTCCGCATCAAAACCTCGGACATCCCTGAATGGCTTAGCAAGAAGTACTGTAAGCTGGTGGCCCAATTAGCCGAGTGAAGGTAAGACCTACCTTCTTAATTGAATTGTTCGTTTGAAGGAAATGAACTAACACTTCGTAACATGGAAGGTTCTGTCAATAACTTTGCTAATGTGGAAAGGTAAACTGGCGGTTAGGCACATTGTACTAGGTACATAATAGAACTTTCCACGTTGTGGTGAATGCTTTACATTTGCTTGCATAGTAAAAAATGGGAATTAAAATCAGCACTAATTTTGATTAGTCCTTTCCCGATATTCAAATATTTGGTTATGCGGGAACTCATCATGTGAAAGGTCATTCACGCTCCATACATAAGGCTGGGCCCAAAAGTCAAAAGTGCCGCACTTCTCCTATAGTGGTAACACCTTTATTTTCGTTCGCCAGCACTTTTGACTGGTCGGCCCAAAATGAATGGCCTCCTATAAATAATCTAATTTCTAATTCGGATGCTAATGTTTGTATGTCTAAATAATTAAAAGTTGGTATGTGTTATTGTGACGCCTAAACTCAAGGACCGATTTGGATTCAACGTTGCTAGAGATGATGATAGTTGCAAAACGATGATAGAGTACATGCTTACGAGCAAAGCCGCGGGCAAAAAGCTTCTGAAAACTTCTAAGTTTTTGTTTTATAAATTGTTATAATAATACAAAGTCTACCTAAGACAATGGCTCTCAGGACTATGATAGCCCTTAAGTCAACGTCAAGTGGGTCCGATGTATATTTGGTTTGCTATTTCTGGTTGGCATTAAAGTTTCATAAAACCTACTCAGAGTATTTACTCATTTCCGCTTATAAAAACATTGTGAAAAACATTTCTTACTATGCATTTACATTCTGTTACGTGCTGATCTGCACTTGGGGAATCTGTAAATATGAGATACTAGCTGACCCGCGCAACTTCGTCTGCGCATTATTAGGATTCAAGTGCAGGAGTGTTACCTAAAGTTTATTTACACTGTGTTTGAAGTGAATAAAAAGGAATCAAATTTTCCATACTAACTTTAACACCCTGTAAAACATCCATATGGGTTGATTTTTTTTTATTTAAATAAGCATATATTCAAGTAAAAGAGCTAAAGCATCTACGTTCCAAATTTCATTACAATCGGTTAAGTCGTCACGTCTATGAAACTGCCTATTTTAATTTCCAAAACGCTAAATGATCTGTATTCTTGATCTCGCAACGCTACCTTGTTGTGAAAATGAAAAATATAGATGGCGTTACCATTATTTAATGTTTTTTGAGTTTCCCGATATTTCGGCGCAGTTGCATACGCCATGATCAATATTATCTATGGTATTAATCATGGTTAATATCCCGTTACCTGTGTTAAAAATCCCAGACACTTGTCCTACCGTACTAACTGATATTTATTCTGTGGTCGCGATGTATCTTACATTTTTAAACTCATGATAACTTTTGAATAAAATGTCCGATTTCAATCATTCAAAAAGTAGTCGACGGGTACTGAAACAGCCTTTACTACGAAGGAATTTATTTGGATAAGAATAAATACCAAAATAAGAATAACGTGGTCTGCTTTTGGTCGTCATTTTTATTCACTTTTTAAATTATAAAAGTTGTTATTCTGACACAACCACAATAATTGGACATATACTATCGCTGACTTTTTTGTAGATATTGATACGTTCTTTAATATTGTAGAACATTTTTTTGTTCTATCATCAATAGTTTTCGCAGCGCACGCGATATGAAGAATTTTATGTTCAAAATTTTTACACCTTTGGTTACATTATTGCAATTTTCATAAGGATGTCTAATTTTTTTGAAAATAATTTATAGCCTATGTTCATCACAGATAATGTAGGATTCTATGGTGAAAGAATTTTTCAAATCGGTCCAGTAGTTTCGGAGCCTATTCAATTCAAACAAACAAACAAACAAATGTTTCCTCTTTATAATATTAGTGTAGATTAACGCAAATAACTCGTATCGAAGCATCTGTATCGATGCAGACTCGATTTTATCCATTCCATAAATTGTCCCCGCATTCTGTAAGCGACGCACGGGATATGCAGAACATTATAAAGTCGGCATGCGGAATCTTGTGACTTATGACAGATATCCAATATTCCCGGGTGCAATGGAACTGGGAACACTCATAGAACACAAATCAAACCGGGAAAATGAAGGAAAAGAAGCAAGACAAAGCGGCTGTTCGATCGGCAAGAAGTCCATTGTGAAATATGTGTTATTTTCTATGAAAAATGTATTCGCCTTTTAACACAATCATTATGCAAGGGTGACTGGTTTCGGAGTATGAGCGTAGGTCAATACCTATGTGCAGCGTCAGTCGTTCTTTTTTCATCTTTGATGCACTTTGAGCACATTTTTAATAGTATTTTGGGGTTTTTGCTATTCCACATGAAGAATTCTTTTTGTAACTAAGTTTCCCAAAAATATAATTGGAACTGCGTTTCAGCCTAGTCTAGGTCTTCACAAAATTAATTAACACAACGCCGTCGATTGATGTATAGCTCAATTTGTTGGGTAGCGATGAGGGCACAGTATAGGGTTGAATTTCCATCTGGATGACATTTTTATAGAGTTTAGAGTTATATATTTAAAAAGTGATGTTTTGAAAGGTGTTTACATCAAAAACCAAAAAAAACGTTTTTAAACCTGTGATTTGCTTTTCCGAACTACTATACTCTATAGTCTATACTCGTATAGGAACATGTCTTTAGAGGCGTTATTAATAAGTAAATATCAACCGTATTACGAGTAGTATCAGCAACAGTATACAGGTAGAAAATTAGTTAAGTAATCTCAAACAATTCAAAATCTTCGTATAACTGATATAACTCCGTCTCGATAGCTAATTCATATACCGTACGAGCTAGCTATTAATCTCTGAAATGTACCACAGATTAATGTGATCTACTAAGTGCGGGGCACGTGAGACGTACCGACATATTGGCGTGATTCAGTGAGCGATAAAAGTGAAATACTGTTGTAACGCCTGTATGAGGCAAATTCACTTAAAGATAGTGCAATTATGTCTGCGTGGATACTGGATATTGAGAATAAAATATTGGGGGACATGTTACATTAGCGCCAACTAGCCATAAACTGTGAGAAATTGTCTACTTTCCACATACATGTGGCAAATACCTATAGAAGCTACCTTCTTTTTTGTATGTAGACGGTTTTGATAAAGAAAAAAAAGGTAACAAAATTTTCGGATATTTGAAAAAAAAAAATTACCTACATATTAATATTATGTGAAAAAAAATAGTCTGAATCGACGCTATGTCCTACCACAGTCCTACCAGGTACACTTTTTTTTTTAATAACTTACCAAATCCAATCGTAAGTTTTGCAAAAAATTAAAAAACCTTTTTCTTTTTTCTCAAGTAACGAACTGTTGGAATTACCACCTCTAGGGTTACGTATATTGAAACCGATATATCCCGGCATCTCTTTCATAGTTTAATAATTGCATCAACCACAAGCTTCAGGCTTAAGATGAATAGGATAGAAGCTTGCTGCATGAACTAACACTACAAGATCAAATTAGTCAGAGGGAATATATTTGGTAACAATCGGCTCGTTATCGCCATTGGCGCTATAATTAGCTACGGTTAATTATAGGGCGACGAGTTTTCAATGCGTCCAATTTGTTACAAAACAGACATTGGAGAAGTAGATTTCTCCAATATCTGTTTTGTGACAAATTGGCTAAATACAATAATTCTCTACCTCTATTTATCTTTAGTTGTGCAGTATAATGCTATATCTCTTACTAAATTCAATACACTACGACAAATCAAACCCCATCAAAAACATTTCATGTAAAATTGATTGCCATGAACAACTCTACATTTCACTTTCCACTTCCGTGCCCCCAGATCAGTTTTATGAAAATAACGAGCCTATTATTTCCCACTATTAAATATTCTTCATGATAAAAAGGTAAGCATTTGCACCACAACATTATAAAATTATGCGCGGGCATGAGTTGGATGTTGGCAGATGCGAGTAAAATATAGAACTGTGCATTATTTGAGGCATATTGGAAGTTTCAGTCAAATTATTGATAAAATATTTTGCAAACATGATGTGTAACGTATAAAATTTGCAAATAAAATTACACATCATCAAATTTCAATATAGTAAAAGTAAATAAATGAAGTGAATGCACCACAAAAATAATAATATACTAATAATCAAATATTTGAGGACAGTCATCTCTATATTTAAAATGTTAATCTGTAGAAACACTTGACGACCTCTGTGGCGCAGTGGGCGAAGGTCCGCCTGCGATGCAGAAGGTTGCGGGTTCGATCCCCGCCGCGGGACAAATGTTTGTATGATCTACAGATATTTGTCTCGGGTCTGGGTGTTTCTATGTATAATATGTATGTATTTACAAACAAAAAGTATATAAGTAGTTTATCAGTCATCTAGTACCCATACCACAAGCTCAAGCTTACTTTGGGGCTAGATGATGCTGTGTCAAAAGTCCAGTATTATTTATTTATTTACTTGATAATTCTTTTTCTTCTAATTTTTTCCCTCAAATATTTTACGTCATAGTTACGTCATAGAATGCTCTACCGAAAAACTGCTTTACCCTTAATACTCGTATTGGTTTCAAACCCATTGTCTAAGAACTACTTCAATCCCGTAATCAGCTGAATCGTAATCACCTCTCAGTTACCTACTTCAACACTCGGAGCTCAAAGCAAAGAAAGATAAGTACGGCTTTCCCGTCTATTTAAGAAGCTTTCTCGACTGTCTATTGGGTCCCAAAAGGCATTATTAATTCCTCACTATCCTGACCTTTGGCAGAGTAAAATCGGATGTAGTAATGCATAGCGAGTTTACATTGAATAGCTCAATGGAAATATAAGAAAGTGACAAAGTCCCTGATATATTCGGAATTAGAGAGAAATACGAAACCGCCCGAAACATTTTATTCATTCATAGTACTGTACCTATATTTTAGGCAATTAGTAATTTAATGATGCACGGCCAAGGTTCGAACTCACATTCTTTAGATCCAAAGTCAAGGTAGCTAAGCACGGTACGTTAAATAGCTTTTATGAACCGTCACTTTCTTATATTTCAGCAGTACTGTATGCACTAATAGCCTGATTACCAATTAAAATATCAAATTTCATGGTGGGTAAAATAATAACTTGCTTGTACAAAGAATAAAGTTTACAAATAAAATTTGTAAAATGATATTGAAACTGTAAGTTTATTATTTTAACGTAAGATGAGTCGAAAAACTTTTAATGAAGATGGAGTACTGAATTTTATAACGCTACGTTATGCTTTACTGAGACCGCGCTTGTTTCAAGCTCCTCGGTTTACGTCCATTGAACTTTTAACGTTAATTTAAAAGAATACTAATAATTTGCGAAATAAACACATTTTGTGTGTTTGAAATACTAAAAATTTACAGGCAAGTGAGTCACACGCGCACACGAAGGGTTCCGTTCTTTATTTTCATGGATGAATGAACGAATGAATAAACGTTTATTATTATTATTGAGTAGATCTAGTGATCTACTGCGTGTATAAATAATACTGTGTATGTTAATATACAGCAGCATTTATAAGGTGTTTTGTTTAGTGTCCGAAGTGTATTGTGTCGTGATTAATCACAGTTGCAAATGACGACCACCGCTTATTAGCAAACCAGTGGTTTAGTAGGTTTATTCAGCGACGCACCGATGCATTATTCACTGTGATTAACCTCTAGGATCAGCGGGCGATCCGTCACTGGATCACTCGCAAAGACAATTACCTACTATACAAACTAGCAATGCTGAAAAGCTGGATCACTTTATATTTAAGTAGATTAAGTCACATTTTGGTTCGGAAATCTTTCCTATATGTGCTTTAACACGTTCCGAATGGTAAGGAAATATCCTGCAGAAAGTATTGGCATGTGGTAACAAAGATGTAAAAGGCGTGCTTTTTATTGGAGGAGTGACGATCCAGTGGTCACGGATCACAGAGTTCGTACAAACCGTTTTGAGTCCACTTTTTTCATACGCACTGCCAAACTGTGGAACTCATTGCCGGGTACCGTATTTCCCGAAAAGTACAATATAGGGGTCTTTAAATCAAGAGTAAATAGGTTCCTTCTAGGAAAGCATGCTCCATCTTAGACCTCACTACTGCTTAACATCAGGCAGAGGGAGGTCAAATGCTGACCTATTTAATTTAAAAAAAAAAAAAAAAAAAAAAAAAACACGTTTTTGTCGTGTTTTTTAACTATTTCTAACTATTCTATAGCATGTTTCTTACGAATGATGTCTCAATCGAACAAAGAATCTTCTCAATTTTGAATTTGGTAAAAAATAATAAGCCTATATTAAGTAGACCAGCTTTAATCAGCTGTGACTTTAAGCAATTTGTGCCGAAGCCCTCTTGCCCGCGTCACTCACGCGGACACCGAATTTCGGTCGAAATTAACTGGCTTTAAATCTCTTGGTGATACGCACATAGTAGTCATGCCTATAATTGGTATTCGAATTGACGATTGGTAATACCGTCTACTTGTAAACCACATCCAGCTTTTATTACAAGTAGGTAAATGCGAAAATTTGGATGGATGGACTGATATTTGTTACACTGTCACGTTGAAACGGCTGAATGGATACGTAGATCGTAGCCTGAAGTTGCGAAGGCATATTAAATGATGGTGACATGTGAAAAAAGCTGCGGGTGGATGTTATAGTACATGTCCGATGAGTAACTAAGACTTTACTACATGATTTACACAGAATCAAAGTTCTGAGTACGAGTTTTTAACCTACTCGATCGCGTTACCGTAAACGCAGATTTTTCATGGTTTATTTTAGTCAAGAGACAATTCTAATAATAAATTCTACTAGGTAGGTAATCATTAAAATACACATCCATTTTGACGACCTCTGTAGCGCAGTGGGTGAAAGCCCGCTTGGGACGCAGAAGGTTGCGGGTTCGTTCCCCGCCGCGGGATAAATGTTTGTATGATCTGCAAATATTTATCTCGGGTCTGGGTGTTTCTATATATTATAATATGTATATTATGTATACAGGGTGTAAAAAGACTACTACCGACAACTGAGGGGTTGCAATCAGACCATGATTCTAAACACATTTAAAAAAACGCAAAAATTAAAAGTTTTTATTCAGAAAAAAGATCGTGTTCAATAGAACAAATAAATTAATGCTTCTATTGCTTGCTCATTTCATGCAACTTCTTATTTAAATAGATAATTTCAACTCGTACGTGTTTAATAAATAAAACGTTCACTCAAATATAACTTTTGTTTTCTCTGTAATAAAAGAAAACTTTAAATTCCCCATTTTGTACGTGGCAGAATAGGCCGCAAACCCTATGCGCGGCGCGGAAATATAGTCTGTGGCCGATCGCACTGCGCGCGCATAGGAAAACTGATTAATTTTTCCCGCAATAGCGAAACATTTTTCACAACTCGTTTTCACTGTTGAAAATGAGTTTTTATTGTTATTTTATTCACAAGTGAGTTGAAAAACGTCGTATGATACACGTGTGTATTGGTGATTACTCAAAACGCCTCGGCGGTAATCACCAATGTTACACACTAGTACCATAATGTACTATTATAAAAGAAAAAAAACTGTTAAAACTCAAAATCCAGTAATCTACGTAAAACAACGCGCCCAGTACATACGCAAACAGTAATCTTCAAACGCTGTTTTCTCCGGATATAATGATTTTTTCGAAAAATCCTTTTGGATTTGGTTGTGTTTTGGGATGCTGTACCTACCCCTTTCGGCTTCGGGAGACGTCTTTTTACACCCTGTATATTTACAAACAAAAAGTATATACGTATGTAGTATATCAGTTATCTGGTTCCCATAGTTACAAGCTTTGCTTAGTTTGGGGCTAGATGATGCTGGGTGAATATGTCCAGCATTATTATTATTTTATTGCAAGCTACCAATCGAACAATTCTGTACGAAGGATAATCCAAAGTACAAACGACTGCGAAAAAAACGCCTCAATTAAAGAGATAAACTTTTGTAGGAACAATAATACTCGGCTTAAATTCCATTTACTGTAAAATAAAAGAGCCAGCTTACCGACGGACAAAGTTATAATAAACGCTGCTCCATAAACAACCCCAAAATAAAATTAAAACAATAACATTCAGTAACCTTTTCTTTGTTCAAGTTAAGTAACACTTTATTCGCTGCGCATTCACGGGGCGACAAAAAGTTGCCCAACATGTTTCTAATTTAAAAAGGTTTGACTACTTTGATTTTTGTAACGTTCCACGTGAGTGTAACTTGCTTCACGACGTATAAAGTATATTTCCGAGGCGCGGTAGTCATTATTATCTTAGATGATAGCGAGACACGTGCCAATGCATATTAACTTTTTCTTAAACTTCTTTTCGTTAAAAAAACATATTTTCAGATTATAGCACGGTCCTGTAAAAGCTTAAACTGCCTAAAGGTGAGGTCTTTCCAAAGTATTAGATACTTTAATATAAACTTATTTAATAACAAGTCGCTCGGTCCCTTTGAGATGTCAAAAGATCTAATGCAAGTCCCAAAACAAACATCGCCCTGTGAAAACACGACTTAACACTTTATTTCGCCGTTCCGTATTTAATGTCAGCGGTTAGATTGTTCAGAATTCATAGAGACGGGGAAAAATGTTGCCCCGCTCCGAATAATAAGTTGAATAGTGTAGTGACGCGAAATGGGATGGGAAAATTGTTCTTGGAATTGTTCCCAAGATTCGTAGTCGAGTTTTACATCTAAGTTTTCATCTGCGTTTGACTAATTTTGTAATCTTTGTATAGCTTGGGGGATTGTTCTTTAAATTGGTGAAGTTTTGTGCAGTGCCAGTGTAAAACATAAGATTTTGTATGTATTACATAATGTAGCGTTCGATGCTTATGTTTCATTATCGCTGTAGTATCTGGGACACCTTGTCCAGCACCTAAATCATTCACTCAGCTATATCATCTATGTATGTGAAATGAATTGCGATTTATTTGTTGGGTGCCCTCAATAAATAAATAAATAAGAAAATCAATACATGAATGACTCAACTTTTTTTTTAACTTTTTTTAGTGAAAAGCTACAGTATCTTTGAGTGGCATAGGCAATGTTAGTACTGCGTAAGCGAAGCCGCGTTACTTCATTACTTGGATTTGACTTACTTTAAATGGACTTCTAATGATAATTTCCATCTGGGTTTCAAACCCACTTCAATACCAGAGGGTGTAACTGCCATTGCTCTTGTCTAAGCCGTGTGCTTCTTAATAGGCAATGTCCGTTATTATGGACCGTAAATATAAATCACACCAAGAAAAGAAGAGACAAAAAATAAAATGACGTCGGCAATATCCATTACATAGGAGCATAAGAGTGTGGTTACATTGAATATCTATATCTTCCTATTTGTTTTATTTTAAGCAATAATGTTGTTAGTGTGGACCGAGTGGGAATGTGTCTAAACCTACAATAGGACGTCGTCGAGGATCAATGCATCAATGGACTTTTCATTTCAGATATGTACGTGTGTTCAGATATGTATACGCAAATAAAATGCTGATTCTGAGCTGGCAACCAGCTCTTTATCAGCCTGTATTGTCCCACTGCAGGGCAAAGACTATATAATCTTTTACTTAACAAAAATGTGTCTGCTGGTGTTTAGTATTCTCCTAAAATTATGTTTTTACGAGTTTGTAATACTAGATGGCGACACAATGACTTGGCTACACGCCATAAGTTTTTTTTTATATTTATTCACGAATTTTCCGATATAAAGTATCAGTAGGGTATGGCTCTATGTAATGTCTTCCAGCCCTAAGCGAGTGGCAATAATAGCGGTACAAAAACAAGCCTATCAAGCTGAAGAAATGTTCGCACAAGAGCTTCTTATTGCGGTAATCAGAGTAATCACATGTCGTTGGGCAGGGATGATAATTAACATGGAATTCGAAGGTATTATAACAAGGGAATTCCCGTATTCAGTTCTTATTTTTTATTGTCTTGTATTTTTATGTTTATTTCGGATAAATATACATATAGAAAAAATACTTATAGTGAAATCGTTGAATATTTTTGAACCGAAAAGGAAGAGTTTCTCAATTTGGCTGTTCAATTCAGCTCGATTACATAATCGAGCTTTACCACAACCACTATCTGATGGTTTTTGCATTGACATAACAGGTTGTGGCAAAACTTTACCTCATGTCATAGAAATTGTATGGTTTCATAGAAATGATTTTGTAATCGATTCGATTACATAGAAATGTCCTCTAGAATTTTAATTCTTGAGGCTACGTTTCCCGTAAAACGTAATAAAAATAACTTATTTTTATTGACTGGCTCAACTCTAGTAACCTTGTTATAAATCATGCGTAAATCAATGAACAACAAACTAATTAAGAAGCAACATTTCATGATTACTATCTCAAATCTTATCCGTATGCATAGATACTGTTATTAAGCGATAACATAATCAAAATTCATACAAGAACAGCGTTACCAAGATCTAATTCTAACCTGTAATCGAATGCTGTAACCGAGACCGGGGTAATAATAATTATCATGTGGAATCTTCCCGTGGGACATATACGGGGGATTAGTTTCGGAATTGGCCCCAAGCGCTATAGATAGTGGGAGATTCATAGGTCCGAAAAGCGCTGGCTGCTGTTGATGAAACTCTTCTTACCGAAAAGCGACGATGTTGTGACGTTATTGTCTATTGAGTTGTTCAAAGCTGGTCATACAAAGAGTCGTACACGAAGAGACGTAACAGTAAATAATTCAGAAAAAACATAATGTTTCTTTTTGGGGACCCTCGATATTATCATCATAGTGGTCATATTTTTAAGCTACTTCCTATTACGGTTTATAAGATTTATCTACTTATTGATTAAGTCCCGCGGGCACCTTTTGGGTACGAAACCCCGATAATCACCATTGAAATATTGGAGCACAATATTGCGTACTACAATACTGCGACAAAGGCCGAAACTCAGAACTTTCTAGATGCTCGATCAGTGTCTTTATCGGTGAGCGATTACTAGAACTTGTCTATCCTGAGATGGTGTATTGTACAAAATACATATTGTAGGTATGTTAGTGTGCCGACATTAGTAACTCAACCTAGAAAGCTTCTGACTCCATCATCATCACTCTGCCATAATCCTAATATTTTCCCCAAGAATCAAAACGTACCTATACCTTTCAGCTTAATCAGACACCTAGAGTCAGCTATACATATTCTTAATATAAACAGACATGGATACACACATGTGAAGTTAAATAAAAAAAAAAAAGCGCTAGTAAAAAAACCTTAAAGTCAAGCCGAATGCGAATTTATAGACGGTTATGCACTACTAAAGTATCCCCGGGGCATAGACAGTCCATTATTTTTGTCGGCCACACAATAACATGAGTAAAACACATGCGCATTGTGCTCTGAACTGTGCCGCTTACTATGATATATGGAGATAAGTTGCTCCGTGGCATAAAATGACCAAGGAGCAAGACCACGACCTGTCAGGTAGATAAAAGCATTACCACATCCCTGCAAAGTGACAGGTACTTACTACCGTACAAAATATGATATTGAATATATCAAACCACACTGACAACAAAATAGAACACGGTCAATTTAGAACTACGAAGCAGGCCCTATGAAACTTGAAACAATATTGCTAATTTCCGATGTTTCAGCTTGAGTTGGTGAATTGTTATAAGCTTGGATTCTATCAACTATATGTCGGTGAAATGTATTGATAAGACAAGTGTCCAATAACCATTGTCTATGTAACAGGTATAAGCTCAACACTATGGATAGAATAGAATAGAATAAAATAAAGTAATGACAACTTTATTCAACTAACGTACTGGCACTTGCTGCAAATCAGTTGCTGATTGAACAAGTTTGCTAGCGCTTAGTCGCACACAGCGTTCTGTCACGTACAAAACATCCATACTTAATATTATAAATGTGAAAGTAACTCTGTCTGTCTGTCTGTCTGTCTGTTTGTTACGCTTTCACGCCCAAACCGCTGAACAGATAAAGCTGAAATTTGGCATAGTTAAAGGTTGTATCCCAGGGAAGGACATAGGCTACTTTTTATCCCGAAAAAATGAAAAAATCCCGAGGGACCGCGGGTCACACCGCGGGAGCGCAGCTAGTATTTAATAACGAACTATAAAAATGTGTAAAGGAAATCATGCTCAAAATAGAATATCGTGCTTGTTATGATTTTTAATACGCTATCAGATGTCAAATAATCTTAACTATTCAGCTAACAGAAGCTAACAAAAATAAAATAGAGCTTTATTGACAATAGTTTTCATAAGGCTTTTTCTTTGCTTATGTGCTACTAGCTGAGGTGTGACCCGCGGTCCCTCAGGATTTTTTCATTTTTTCGGGATAAAAAGTAGCCTATGTCCTTCCCTGGGATACAACCTTTAACTATGCCAAATTTCAGCTTAATCTGTTCAGCGGTTTGGGCGTGAAAGAGTAACAGACAGACAGAGTTACTTTCACATTTATAATATTAGTATGGATGCTATATAAAATCAATAAAAAATAAAAAATAAAATGGTTGTCTGTAAAGTCGGTTTACTGACGATAGTTGAACGTGACAACGTCTACGCATCGCTCACTCAAGTAGGAGAGAGACGGATGTCGAACGCTGCCGAACGCAAAGGCCGATTATGCTTCTTTGTCGCTCGTTCCGCGCTCTCGCTTGCACTTCAAGCCTTACATGGAACGCCTCAGAGCGAGGTAACGCCGCATGACGTCATGTTTTTTCGTGCATGCAGCCGGCTCTACCGAATTATAAGACGTAGTCACGTCAAAAAATTACAAACAAAGCATCATCTTTATAGCTTTTGACGACCTCTGTGGCGCAGTGGGCGAAGGTCCGCCTGCTACGCAGAAGGTTGCGGGTTCGATCCCCGCCGCGGGACAAATGTTTGTATGATAGAGATATTTGTCCCGGGTCTGGGTGTTTCTATGTGTAATATGTATGTATTTACAAACAAAAAGTATATAAGTAGTTTATCAGTCATTCTAGTACCCATAACACAAGCTCTGCTTACTTTGGGGCTAGATGATTTAAAAAAAAAAAACTTTATAGCTTGACATCCAATTCATTTATCGATTTAAATTTTATGCGTGCCGCACTGTCCAAATTTCTTAGATCTAAAAGAATAGACCCGTTTATCCATAGTGCCTTATACAACCAATTACTTAAAAAGTCCATTCACTAAAATTTATTTAATACGCTAAACTTTTAAAGAGTTCTTTTTTATCTCGTTAAGGATTTTCGACTCGAGATCCGGTCCATCCTACGAAGCCTTGAAATTAAATGGCCATTTAGGAAAAAGTATTTTCTTTTAAGTTGAAAGAAATGTATAGGTTTTTAATGACCTTGATCCAATTTTAGAGCCGTGAAAAATTGGCTTTTAAAACTTCCTGTTTCATGAGATTCCTTTGAGAATAAAAGTTAATAAAAAAAATGAGTTTTGCTTGTAGGTACAGTACCTAAATATAAAAAATCGTATTGGTTTCCAAACGTAGTTAGTTCAGTTCGGTTGTACACGGGATTTATTTTTTTGTTCCCTGAAATAGAAAATGAAAAACGTTATTTGCAAATATGACCAAACCAAAATTGTCACTGTTTGTTGTTTGTTGTGTAGTAACCAAAAAAGGTGTCGCATAATCGATGAAAAAAATGTAGCAAAAATACTTATTGCTCATAAAAGGCAAAGCATTAAGATATGGGTCCAATAGAAAATAACCTTACTTTAAACTTACCATAAGCATTTCAAAACTCCATAGCGATTTCCACCTGTTGGCTTATGTCGTTCACCATATCGTTTCACTATTTTTGCACGCGTGAATATTTCTAGAACTAAAAGCAAAGTGGCGTTTCGTACGAGTTTTATCAATAATTTCATCGACACGTACTGTCGGCGACAAAATTAATATGTGCATAAGTATAATTAGTAATACAAGGCCAATCATCAAGAAAAAAACTCTGGATTAAAACGAACAGTGCACTCGACTTTCGTTTCAAAGACCTTAAATATTCTTGGTTCTGCTTCTAGTAGTTTTCGTATCGGAGAAATTGATTTTCCTGCGACAAATATATTAATGAAAAGGCTAATAAAGTATAGGTAGTATCTTACATGCAGCGATAGACTTGCAAGCTGTTGTATTGATACTAAACCAACTTACCGGTCACTGAGAAATAAGATTATTCTAATCGAATATGCCGTCGACTCGATTCTCACTGCAAGTCAGTTTTTACACTACGCGCCGCGGCCGCCAGAATAGTGAGCGTGCATATATATCTTCATAAATAACTCTGCAACTTCAAAAACTGTAGTTACAAAAACACTCACCAGCATTCTTGAAAAATCTTGTAGCATTTTTCTTGGAGTGTATTCGTTCCCAGTGTATAGCAGTATTATGAAGTTTGAGAAAGCGAGCGTTTCCTTGCTACTTCATTGGATTACAGCACGTAGATGATACGAACTTCTGTTGTGCAATTGTGCATGTTTTTTCATTCAAATTGTAAAATTAATGTGTGTCTAGGTGTTGTTAGGATTTCTCTTGAGTACCTACTATTTTGAGACCTACCTATTAGTTTTCTAAAGTAGGTCACTGTTTTTTATGAGTATACAGGGTTATTTGTGAAACACCGGTAACCTCTCAAGGACTGTACTACTATCATTATAAACAGCAACTTTTGTTCTACGACTTTTAAAAATTCATTATTTATTTGTTCATCAGACTTTCATACAAAAATAAAAATATTTAAATTAAACGTTCTAAATGTTACGAAGTCTATGCAAAGCAAAAGAAAGCGATAGTACAGTAGCGAGGGGAGCGGGGCTAGGGCGTCGGGGGCGCTTGAAATTGACCTATTTAATCATCATCATCATCATCATCATGTCAGCCATCTAGTGTCCACTGCTGAGCATAGGCCTCCCCCATCGATTTCCACAGCGATCGATCTTGTGCAGCCTGCACCCAACGGCTCCTAGCAACCTTTACCAGATCGTCTTACCATCTAGTGGGGGGCCGTCCTCTACTGCAGTTTCCGGTGCGTGGCCTCCACTCGAGAACTTTTCTGACCTATTTAATACAGAGTTGTGTGTTAGATATTTAGATATTTGTAAAAGTCATAGAACGAAAGTTGTTGTTTGTGATGACAGTAAAAGTCCTGAGAGGTAACCGGTGATTTACAAATAACCCTGTATAGGTAGGGCATATCCATATGTATGTATATGTCTTGACATGTCCGTTTTTTTGTAAATAATAAGAATACTTATTAGTTACCTACCTATAGGGTCATGTCATGAGTAGTGGATGGGCTTGTAGAGTACTAAGGGTGTGCTCTGTTTAGTGTAGGTAATGTATAAGGAAATTCATTAATTTCATATGTATTTTACATTTAGTATGTAATAAATAATAATTCTTACGTAAGTATGTTTCCTTAACCCATACATTAAACCCGTAAATAAACCCCAGTGTACATTTATTTCAAAATAATTAATACCTTTGTCATTATCAAACTCCTTGAAGGATCGAAGATTAAATTAATCATTGTAACACCAGGTTTATTAGATTTGATTCTCGTGTAAATGAATCCTGTTGTTTTCAGTTAGATGGTTGTAATAAGTAGGTAATTAGAATTTAATTTTTTTACACAGTACAAACATTGCACCTAGTTTTTTAATACTACTCATACCTTAACATAAAAACAATGTTCTTTTATCTAATTCGCGACTAATATTGCATAGTAAATACTTTGCGTTGCAGTGGCTTAACTTTGCGATATTTCGCATAGTCACCAAATTAATGAGTGCCTACTAAGTATAACTGAGCGCTTTCATTACAAAGGATACGTAAATTATCTTCAAAGGATCTAGAATGTCTGACGATCTGAGTAGTTGCTTACCGTCCTTTGGGACACAGTCGTAAGATTGTTTACGTTACGCAAATTGTCGGTCCTTGGTCTTTCGTGACTACGTTTCATTCAGCTTGTACTATGTTTTGCATAATTAACGGTCATTTGTACCACAGTTGAGTCTATATGGACGCTGTATAAAATCGTGCGACATAAACCATTGCGACTTCAATGTTGTCTTTACTGTATCATTAAAGTGCCTATGCTATGAGTCTATTGAAGGTATTTTTTTGTCAAAATACTTATTGAATGATTGCTTGGTATTTCGTTGTCATGTCACTAGTGCTTTGAAAACCACTGTGGTTGAAGGATTATATTAAGTTGCCTTGTGAAGATGTAGCTACGAGTATAAACTACAGCCAAAATCACCTCGGAAAAAAATGCATACGGATATTTGTTCTAGTGATATTGTAAGAGTTTGCTCTAGAACACAAAGTTTTCCTTCTAAATCTAGAATTAAAATCGGGACAACAACTACCACCCGCACATGCAATTTGCTCTGTAAACAGGACCCGTTGCACCATTCTTTATCACAGTCAGTTCTTAAGAGTTTACAAAGTTGCATTCTGTCCCTCGGGGCCCTGACTTGACATTGACCGAGGAAGACAATAACTAAGGAAAACGGCGCCTCAAGACATTGGTCCGCCTGAACTATTCTTGTTAAATTGTTTTCTGGATAGTTTTTGCAATCATCTTCATAGCTCTTCATTTAAAAATGAATTTGATCGAAATGTTATAAGAAAAGAACTCATACTTTGCTTCTACTTTCTATTTATTTCATAAAATTCCATCAACCATTCTAGATCCTTAATAGTCTTGATTATCTACCATTAATCATATCACATAGCAGAGAGAAAAAACAGACAGTTTACATATCCCTGCCTAAAACAGCCGAGGTCACAAAACCAACACTCGGAACAAACGTTGGCAGATCGCCATCCAAATATTTGACCCGTGTGTACTACAGCCCAACAGGCTTTTATTCTAATATATTTTGACGCATCTATTCAGCTGTAAACATTCTAAACTTGTGTAGAACGTTTAATTAAATTCTCAGGCCAAATATCGATTTTAGTATGGTGCCTCTTGACGTCACCCATAGGTAAATATAATTAGTAGGTAGTATAATTAATATCACAAGCTCTGCTTATTTTAGGGCCAGATGATGCAGTGTGAAATATTATATTATTATTATGTACTAGCATTATTTTTTTATTATCTTCGACAATAGTGTGGCCAAAATCTTATGACCATCATGTAGAGGTTTGCGATAGACGTCCGTCCTGAAAAGCATTTAAAAAAAAAGCAATGGGCAAGCTTTTGCATGCATTGCATGGTCTCAACCCCAAATGGTTTAGTTAACTAGGTAGTAGTATAGGTACTATGTAGTGTAGAAATTTATCTTGCTCTATGAATGCAACTTAATGAGGCAGGTAGGTATTATTGACAGTCTGAAGAACGATTTTGAACTGTGAAAGAATTTGTGTTCCTCACTTAGAAGCTTGAAGCGTGTTATGTAATAATGATTGAATGTGCTTTTAAATTTTTATGAAAGTTCTTTTTTGTATTCAAATGCTCATTTTGTAGGCAAAGAAAAACCGTTTAATCGTCGAAATGAAGTTGACAAGGTTTTTAAAAAGTAATCAGCGCCGAAAAAATAATGTTTTGCTCAAAAATGCGTCACATATCTGCGCGCTTTTTTGTGAAACATGATTTCTAAAATTTGTGATAATATATGCGTTTTCCTAACAAAAACTATGTCAGAATATCATAGTACCAGATGGCCATGACATGGAAGAGCTAACAAATACAAATTGGATCTCTGGAAAAATGTTGATCCGGCCGTAGCTCAAACTGAAACTTTGGTACCAGTTAAAATATTTTGATCTTTTACCGACCGCTTTCACCATAAATACAATCGATCAAGCTTGTTGTAGACCAAAATATCTATGGGCAAAGGATTACCTTAATCAATGCATAGACATGGAATTCATCGCATTATTATTATTATGTTTTTAGGTACCTATTTCTAAAATATAAGTATGTATGTGTGTATGGAGCTTCTTTGAGGCGCACTTCAAATCCTTTCACCGCACTGGTTCGAAAGAACTGGAAACACAATAAGAAAAGAAGAAGAAGTATGAAAGATCTGAGAGAATGTCTACCACGCCATGATCAATCGTGACCCTGTATTTTTTCTAATAGATGTTGTGATAACGAAAGTTTTAAATTTTAAAGTTTTGAACACATAAGTTGCTAACTATGCTTTGTGTTGTAGGTGACACAAAAAAATGCGTGGACGTATATTCTCATAGAATAACTACCACAGTGGAGGTATAACATGACTGTACCCGTTTTTACTTTTAGCGCTACATGCTAAGTTATGGAAGGTAATGTATAAAAGAGGAAAGTGTACTAAATCCTGTCTAGTGTTCCGTGCAACTGTGTGCATATTTAAAGAGATAACTTTCTTTCTAAACATGACATGTATCTAAAAATTTACGTATAGGTTACACATATATAGGTATAGGTACACCATCGAACACATTTCTATAATTAGTGACGCATCCTGAAATTGCTACTAGCTTACATTCACCACAGAACACATAAAAATACTTGGTTTATCAGCTTAATCATCAAACAAAATACAAAATCCCATATCAACTTGATGTCGCCACAACACGTTGTAAAAAATATGTTTTTTGCCTATCGTAAATTAATCCCTACAAAACGCCAGTGTACAGAGAGAAGTTTTAGCATTATTTATAGCAGAAATAACTCTTTCTGCGGCGGCGTTGGCTCCGATCTGCATTAATAAATCCAGTGAGGATAAAATTAAGTGCGTGGAGTGTTAAAAATCTAGAGATTTATGACTCAATAAAGGTTCAAGCTTAATTAGCTTCATATCGGTCATCTATAAATTAATGTTTGCCACTTTTATCATCTTCACTCCATATACTTACGTTATATTATAATGGATTCAATATACTTTTGCACACACGACACTAAAATTATTTTACCAAACCACAAAATAAAATTGAAATAAACTGTAGTAGCTACCTACCTATAATAGCCCTCAGTGATCACATTTAATTGAAACTGCATTGCGCTGTGTTCAATCTACTTTAATCCGAGCTTGATTCACGTGTGACGTTACTCACTCCCAGATAACAGACTGTCATGTGCCAGGGTGCAGGCCGTAAAATATTTTGTGGTTTATTGAGAGCAAAAAGTGATTGTTGTATAAGTATAACAGATCAATTTTTTTATAGGAACCGATTGGAACACAAACAGTACCTAAAATGAGACGACGTTTGTCGTCGTTTTTAGATTTATATTGAATTGGAATCATCTGAAATAAAAAGAATCGTCGCCGGAACAAGATTCGAATGAGTAGTTAAAATCTTTGGTGTTAGTTCAATTCAAATAGACAAATAATAATAATAATACTTCTTAACCTGCGTACGGACTACGCGTTCCGGCTACGCGCTCACGCGTCCCTATGACGCGTCCTGCTACAACGCATTTTAAATTTTGTCATTTTACATCGACTCGCGCAAGGCTTTAAAGCTTAGCTCTTTCTATTGGTTAAGCTGTAACTAAAAATGTTTAATTTCAAGCTCATTCATATCCCAATGTTCTGTCATCAATAAACTTGCTCGTGTTTGATCGAATCGATTCTATAATCGCACAGTTTATGATATCAATTTGACATTAAATTTCTGTTGGAAACTAGTCTTTAATTGCAACTCAGTAAAGTTCTGTATTCATATCAATAGCAAAATCTATTGTAAACATAAATATTGAGATTCAAAGGAAAAGCTTTACTCAAGCGAAAGTAAAAAACAAACTCGTTTGAATGGATTATGCAGGCGCCTACTTACCTAAATGGAATTGGTCCTCTTGATTGTTAATCTGATAATCTCTAGAGATAAACGTGTTATGTTCGCGGAGTAAGAGCGTTGTGATGCCCTTTTGTCAGCCTACAAATTTTTACGTTCATATTTATATTATAAGTAGTAATAATAACTGTTATAATTTATGTGATGATGATGGGAATCATGAATAGTACCTACCATATCAGTATGGCGATTCAGACTTCGAAAATTTACGTATATACAGTGAATAAACGCTATTCTAAGAATTTCATCACTCTATGGTTATATTAAAAAGTTTTCGTTTATAATTGTGGTAAATCAAACTAACAGAAACTAAAGGAGTAAGATAAATTTTCGTGTGTTTCTATTGGGTAATGTAGGTTGTGTATGTCAGGCGTGGTCCGAAGGGGGGGGGGTCACAGGCGACATGAAAATCCCCCAAAATCGTACACGTCCAATTGAAAAATCTTCTAAAAAATAACAAAATAAAAATCGTTTTAATAAAGTAAAGAAGATGAAGTGACTCCCCCAAAACTTCAGGCTACGACCGCGCCTGGTGTGTGTGGTATAAATCTGACACGGCTATCTACTCTGGTTGAATATTCGAGTATCCCTCAGAGATACTTTGTAAAACCCTCTGTTTCTTACAGAATCTGTATCCGTATACACCTGAGGCTTATTATACAGGCGTGAATGTCTCAATAGGGATTTACGTAAACGATAATGCTCAAAGAAAGTATAAGAGTACTATGAAAATAAATTTATACTGCCGCTTGAGCCCTCTGCAATCACAAAACGGCAGTCGAGATCTTGTGATTTAAATAGGTATAAAATAAAACAGGCAATTCAAAGTTTATTCTCTTTCATAACAGTTATAGGGGTTGCCTCTGCATTTTTCTTAAGCAAAATAAAAATTCAAAATCAGTTTTCTTTGGCGATCTTTATAAAAAATTACAAATAAAAAAAATGACTTGGTAAAATAATTTGCTTGTTTCAGCAAAACTTGAAATTACCTTTTCCGTTTCTTTTACAATAAAGTTAAATAAATAGTAATTACCTTGTTTGATGAATACATCGTTTTTATACGTACCAAAGGTACGTACTTCAAAATTCTTGAGGTAACACGAAATTAGAAACCTCATCAGCTTCACAAAGTCATCTAATTCATCTCGTGCCAGTTTCAATTCACATTTCATTGATATTTATGTACTGTAATGAATAATACACCAGCTACTGAACACACAACATATATCAACTGTGTAAACCTATTTAATACCCAAAATAATCATGTTATCGCAAATTTAATTTTAGAGTCAATTTAGAGCAAAATAAATGGTTCCACGTAAGCTGCACAAATAATACTCATGACGAAAGAGCAAAGGCATTAAAACATAGCTCGCTTCATAGTGGAATCGCGGTACAGTTGCGACGACAAACGTAAACAGGTTCACGACTGTATCCCCAAGGTGCGATAGACATTCTCTCAGATCTTTTTTTTATGTTACTTATTCCAGATCCTTTGAAGATGTCTAAGGGGAGTAGTCAGAGGCATGTCCAAACACATAATATTTGATACATGCCCACATTTTGCAGATGAAGTTTGAAGTTTTTAAGTAAAGAAGAAGTTTGCGACAAAAATTCAAAGTAAAAATAAATAAACATTAGCAGAAAAATACAGGCCAAACGTACCCCACGTTTCAAGCAACTTACATCAAGAAATCTATGAAAATACTCGTACAGGTCCATCAGCGAGCGTTATACATCCATACTATCCATACTAATATTATAAAGCTGAAAAGTAGAGGATTAGCGAGTTTATATGTTACGTTCCCCAAAACGCAACGATAGCGCGATAATTTTTTCCTGTGGCGCCATCTATTATGTTGTAAAATGTGTCTGTCTGTCTGTCTGTTTGTTACCTCTTCCTTTAACAGATGATGCTGAAATATGACATGGATAAAGATTATGTCCCAGAGACGGACATTGGCTACTTTTTTTTTTCAAAACTAATCATGAAGGCCGTGAAATAAGGGTTGAAATTTTGTATGGGGACTTAAGTGAAGTTCCAGTTGAAGGCCACTAGATGGCGTTGCTGTCCTATGGCTGAGGTCGAGATGGCGCTATCATTGCATTTTTATTTTTAAAAAGTATCAGAAGAGAATCTTCTGAACAGCAGTTTTCAGTTCTGTTTTTATTAAGTATGTTATTTTGCTGACGAAGTCGCGGGTACCAGCTAGTAACATAATTCCTAGTAACATAAACCTATAACGTATGGAGCTAGTCACTGACTACCTATTTAAACACCTTTTAAAAGGATCCGATATAAAAAGAACTGAAATAATCTTTATAAATTTTCGACGTTCCTACAGATAATGTATACCATAGGGACCATCCATACCAAAGGGATAAGGTTGTTATTCCGTTTCTTTTTATATATTAAAATCGTGTATTTTCACCAAGACTGTACTCTCGCTTCGCAAGGGCCTTGAGGTGAATAAACCGTAAGAGCCAAGAAAACGGCAGCCATCATATTTGTATGAAAATTATGTGAAATTCTTGAAAGCTTTCTATGTTCAACGTTTGCTTTACCACTATACTAAATTTTTAAGGGTCTCTTTGGTTTCACTCTTTGAAGCAATGTAGGTAAATTTATTTACGTTCGGTTTTCTAATATTGACTTATTAGTCTAGAGTGCTTTCCTTTAGTTTAATGTAGTAAAACGAATATTGAAACTTGAGTTTTCTTCGACAACTTTGATATTGCTTTTTATTTTTGAAGTTGAGTCTTTGATTGATTTCTGAGCTTTTTATATTTGAACAACATTTGATTTGAAAATTGCATGTATAAAGAAAACTACTGATATTCTCTAAAGTGCTGTTTCTCGTAGAATTAAACTAAATTAACGTTTCATTATACAAATTGCACATCGATTTTCCATTTGAAATGTTGACAACAATAGCGTGTCGGAGCAAAGCGCAATTTTAAATGCTTGCGGCGAGCGCCGGACGCTATCTACTATTAGCCTGAAAATTCGGCTAGGATGGTACCGAGCGGTGCCCATTCATTTTGCCTTCCCATTAAAAGGGAGCTTTTAACTACAGCTAATTTATGCAGCGCACGGTTTGTCGGGACAGATTACAGAGTGGCGTGTTCTACGCTCGGTTTGGCCGAAAATCTCGCTGTCGATGTGTCGTTTACCGGAAAATTTCGCTATGTTTATTTGTTTGCAATTACTACGTTTGTGTTATTTTGTTATCACGTTCAGTGTACGTGCGCGTTAGCATTTTGAAGCGGTACGCTTTGTATTTGAATGCAGGGTAAGGATTCTTACGCGAAGAAATTAAATGTGGTTAAGTTTAACATGATACTTTGCTGAAGAAACAACTTGAATAAATAGAAACATAACGGTAAATTCTCTTTTTTTATTTTAACCATTTTACACGTAAACAGTAGGTTTTATAAAGAATTATCTACATCAAGATGCAACAAGGTTCTGAGAATCGGATTCTTTAAAAAAATTATCTTGCCACCTACTTTATACTTTTACTTTTATACAGCTTCAGAAAATAAAGCTGAGAGCTTTGATCTTAAAAACATAAATATTTACTCATAGGTCATGGTTGAAAAATAAAAACATAACACGAACTTGTTTTGAAAAATGTTTATTTTTAAACAAGCTGTTCACGATCGTGTAGAGAGCCTCATCGCCTATATTCGCCTGTCATCGTCTTTCCAAATAATAGTTCGGCGAATATTCGGAGAAGTTGTAGAGTGGTAATATTAACTATGAAGGGTTGACCGTAATTCCATCGATAGATCTGCGCGTTATCACATTGTATTATATTATAATAAGCATACTTTTTAAGCTCAATTAGTGAACCCATAAAAGAGAAAATTACTTTGCCAAGACCATAAAAGAAATTATGCTTATAGACATTACAAGAAATACCCTTTCTAATGACTATTTTCTGCGTGATAGCGAAGTTTAGATGTTTCAGAAAACCTAACATTAATCAAATGAGTTTATGAAACTTCATAATTTACCTACAGGGAGAACTTTCAGGAACAAAATATTGTAAAGGAAACTCTGAATTGACTTCATTCTTGTTCCAAATTAGTTATCAAGATCAGGGCCTGCCATAAAATATACTCTGAAATGTTTTGATAACACAGGGCCATCTTATTTTATACAACAGTTCATTTAAAGTTATACACCCAACATTTAACATGACAATGCCATTACGGAGTCCATTCCAAGACTACGTGAAGAAACAACTGCAATGTAGATTTGAGGACCATAAAATGAAAATACGAACTGAAATAGGATATAAAACGAAATTGACGTCATACAGGCATTCGATTTATGCAGAATGAGGAAAGAGCAACTCGATTTGTGTAGTTACAATTTTATCCTTTGTGGGGAAACTTTAAATGGAAAACAACGGTGTGCCCGATGAGCGCTGCCTTTCCGTCAAAAGCGTTTCAATCGTTACATTTTATTGGCACAGCCGTCTAGCGTCTTTGTTGCGGGAATTCCCCAGTATCCAATTTATGCAAAGTATTTACGAGTGACAAGAATTTATTTGACGTACCAATTTTGTACCCCTACATCCCCACTCCTACAGAGCGCTCTCTTGTTGATTGAACGGTTCGATATTTGTCTATTATTGCTTATAAAATATTATAGCTACGATGAAACTTCATGAATAATCGCTCATTCCTAGCGTCGATGTAAATTCTTTTGAAAGCTTTTAGAACCTTACTCGGATACCGTCTTGAAACATAGTATTTTAATATCGATCAATGACCCGTCGGGACGTAATCTAAGTAAAATGTATGAAACTAAGACAAGATGTTTTAAATATTCTGCTATCCACCATAACAATGTTTTACAATGGAAGCGAAGTATAATTAGATACAGTTCTGTTCATGTCATGAGCATATCCTGGAACCTCATACTTGAATCTTAATAGTAAATCTGATAGACAAGGCGCCAACTCTCAAAATGTTTATGTCATTGTTTAATAATTCAAATATATTACAAAATGTAGCAAAATAATATAATCACACGTATTTAATGCAACGGTTCCTGCTCCCACTTAACACAAATTTTCTCGTTTGGAGTCGCATTTTAAGTAGCGGTCTCGTCATCAAAGGCGACAAGAGATGATGAAGTTCTTTTTATATCGTCTTAGTTCGTTAGCTCACAAGTTGCTTGCTTCTCAATGATGTTACTGCTACTGGTGAATCTCCTGTCAAGATTTTTTTTAACGTTAGTGACAATTATTTTTTTAACGTTAGTGATAATTATTGTGCTATTATCTGGTAGACTATATAATATCGTAAGATTACCAACAAGCTCTGCTCTATCTTATAAGATCCAGAAACGCATGCCAGCCACATAATAGAACCATTCGTCTTTGTCACAAGTGATATCTGAATCTTGAGGGTGCTCCCATTCATGATTACACGGGTAGAGGATTATTGCAGTTTATAATGGCTTAGCACTTTGTAACCATTTGAGTTAAACAGAATAAACATTGTAAACTAATATACTTATTTTTCTGTCTAGTCCTGTTTATAAATTACTGTAAACTTTTCAAAGGTTTCTATAGATTTATGAGTGAAGAGTAGGAAGGGAGGCCTTTGCCCTGCAGTGGAACACTTAATAATAATTATATAGATTAATAAAATACGAAATCATGTTTGCGACAAAATAGTATGTTCCTTTTAATTCAGAGGATTTATAAGCCTAGGAAGGGTTCGAATTTTCTTACCCAATTAGGTCATGATGAGATATTATTTCCAACACTTATGATGATGATGACTACTAAAGTTTTCAATTTATTTGAAATATAGTAGCGAAACATAAACGGGACTAAAAAAGATAAAGCTCAGTGGATTTTCAGCTGCTTTCAAAAAATAGAAGCAAGTTTATTTCATCCTGTAACATTTTCTCGTCTGAGGTCTCTTGATATAGGTTTGTGCACTTATCTGGCCGAGAGCGGAAGATGAGATGATGAGATAGCAGCATTATTTTGTCGTTTGCGTCCGGACATTGAAGGGATAAGATATTGTTCAGAAATAACTTGGGAAACTTCCTGAATTTGAAAGCGTTTGTGAATTCTCCGCTGGAAGAATGCTTTGTTCGTCATTTTGTTCAGGTTTTTAGTGAGTTGTGTTGATTGAGTGTACGTGCTTTCGACCAATACAAACGTCGTAGGTTTGGATCCCGGTAGATATTTTTTTAATTGTTTTCTATTAAATACAATAATCTCCTGCTGGTACGTTTTACGACTAATTCTAAATGCCAAGCTATTAGAAAAATTTTGTCGAAAATTTTAACGAAAAGACACAGTAGAGAGAGCTACGTATATTTAGTATAAAAAAAAAATACTATTTAATCTTCAAAATATAGCACCATCTAATCTCCATCATTCTTCATTGCGTTTGATTAACGATCCATATTAATTCCGTCCAAATCCGGGTAACGAGCTACGAAGGTAGAGCCGATATACCTAGTCTATAAATCTATGTAAAAACGTTACCTACTGAAATAACTAACTGGTAAAAGTAAGTAAGTTCGTATGAGTCAGTGACCAACTCTGGTGACGTAGTTTTTAGGCCGCCTTAAGGCCTCCGTCATGGCTTAACGACTTAAATAGCCGGGACCGACAATTTAACGTGCCCTCCAAAGCACGGAAGCGCTCAGATGTAAATGCCACTGGCGGTCACCCATCCACTTACAGACCGTTTCGAACGTTGCTTAACTTCGACGATCTATCAAGAACGGCTAAGCAAACACGACCACGAGTTATACTAGAAGGTATATTTTCTATGTTACCTAATGGAAAATCTTTCTCTAGATAATTAAAGTGGAAGACATAGTGTGGAAACCAAGTAAAGATGTACATAGCAAGAACGCATCGCTTCTTTTTTTTAATCACTTCATTTGCCGATCTAAAGTAACCGATGTTGCAATTGTTGGCAATTGAGGCTATCTATCTGTCTATTCTATTCTTGTCTGTTATGGTGTTGTAATTTTTGCTGAATAAATAAATAATATTCGGCTTACATACACAAACTGTTAAGAATAATAGGCCTCCTGTAATAGACTTTTCCGCGTAGCCGCATATGCATTCTCGCCACGTTGACAAAGTTGACAATATCATCAGACCATTTGGCTGGTGGTGAATTTGGCGGTCTGCTTGATATTTTGTGACCCTCATACACGACCGACCATAACTTGGTTACTTTTTGGTCACTTTATTTATCCATCTACCGTCTTCCTGCCTTGCCAATGTCCTAATTTTATAGTAAAGAGAATGAATGAATGAATGAATGAATGAACACTTGAGATATTAAAAAATGAGATATTATTGTAAGGCCATATTTCTACGCGTAAATAAGCAATATACTAATCCGACACAGGCAACTAAATCTCAATATTGTGATGCACGCTCCAAGTATCAACGCAGTCAACCCTGACTGGTCGCTAGGCAACCAACAATTGCTGGAAAAACTGCCAATTTTCTACTATACTGACAAGGTACCATGCTAAATCTATGATATGACTGTATATTTCTTTGACTGTTATGTTGTAGATTCAAAACTTCCTTCGTTTTCATCACCTTTTTTGTCACTTACATATTGACAAAAAAGGTGATCCTTGCCTTGGAGGCCTTACCTCACTGATAGAATGAATTTAAATGAAAGTCAATAACGCGCCGTTAGGTTAATTTGAACGACTACAAAAAAGAAGTTTTATATTTGTTCACATTGTTATAATTCTGTCAGTCGTCTCCATTTCATAAAATATCACGGGACGAGGTTAGTTACATTATTTCCATTGATATTTTTATGTGAGACAATTGCATTAAACAATATGCGGCTTAAGTTGTAAAGTATTGGTTATTGATTTATCGAATATTAATATTATTATCTTCAGAGGGATCCTTTTATTGTCACCATGATGGATGCCCAAGGTAATATTCAATTTAACGGCCTTACTAATAAACGTGGTATAAAGTTATTCCTGAGTATAAACTGTCAAAATGTATGGTTATTCCTAGTTTATTCCGAGGAATAACTTTATACCACGTTTATTAGTAAGGCCCCAAAAGACTACAAGTTTTTTCCTGCAAAAATATTCTTTTCATTTATTTTGTTTATAATTTGTTTTAACTCAGTGGTCATTCCTGACACTCGTATACACGCTCGCTTTTTAATCCCCATGAGCGCTTGCCATTTTTTAAACTTTAGATTTAAATTTTAGGGATTTTGTTAATTAATCTTAGTTATCTTGTTGTGGCTTAACTCGACATAAACTTTAGAACACATACAATTTTGCGGTTAGTGTTTTAATTGCAATTCTAGAAGTTCAAAGTTCAAGTGGCTGACTGTGATGACGGAGTTATTAGGCCGCCTTCGTGCTTTTAGACGTTGATGAAGACATTTTAAGCTTCCTTGCTCACAAAACATAATTAAATTATTTATTTATATCGTATTATCTTTAGATCCCGAGCTCATTAATTTAAAACACCGCTAGTACGCTCACCTAGCTCACAACAAGACATTGAGCAAACATTACTCAATGTCCAAATCACCTTTACTTTCCAAGTCCCTAGTAACTTGTATAATAGTGTTACAATCCTGGTTTCAAGGTAATCTGTGGACACATTTTGTCCCGCTCTGTATAGTGCTTTCCTGCTCTACGCTGTCTCGCTCCCTGATTGATGGCGGCGGAGATTGCATGTCAGGATTACATCTGCGTAGGATGTACGGATTATTTAGTTCCAGCGGGTGTAGTAAATATACCGCGGAATATTTCAAGGAAAAAACTTGCGCTTGAGTACGGTTATTGTATGAAGCAGTCTGTAATATTTTCAAGTCATCAATGAATCACACATAGGAACGGTAACTCAAATGAAATCAAATCAATTAGTTTATTTTTCCAAAAGAATGATACAGGTTACAAAATAAGATTTAGAACTCTCTCTGTGTGATTTGCCAAGATTTATAACGTTTACCTAATGGTTTAGGTTTAATAATTGCAGTTATATAACTATGCTAACGGCTCGTCTTTCGTGGGCGGTTTGACGCGAACGCGAAGCGGCGCGGTGCGGCGCGGAAAAAATTAAACAGTCCATTTACTATGGAAGTGTCCTACGTGAGCGATGCGGTGCGGCGGTGCGGCCTTTAGAACTTTTAATCAGAAAATAGATTAACAGGAATCAGATCAAAAGAGTGGCTTGATTTGTGAAAATATCTATCTTCTCTTGAACACAGATGAATAGATGATTATAGATTCATCGAAATCCGTGATAAATCGATCCAAATATACACAAATCTTAACATTACACTGTAATATTAATTAATACCTACCCATTCTATAATCGCTTAAATGTCAGAGCTCATCATACGGCAATCATAGTGAGCCGATTGAGGGTGAAAATGGACGCAGTAATCTTATATCTGAGGATAAAATTTCATAAACAGTTATTATGATATTTTCTAGCCAAAACGATATAAAAAGGATCAGATTATCTGCGAATGAAAATGCTATGCTTACATAGCATAGCATAGCATATAAATCTTAATTCATAATATTATTTCACAGATTATTTAGACCGGAGCTATAATTCAAATTAGACTATTCTATTTTGTTAATAAGAGAGTGTTTTGTAAGGCGATTTTGATTTTTTTGTTATTTTAATCGTATAACTTACATTCTACTTCAAAATTATCCTAATTATGCTAAACAAGAATAAATGCCTATTCATATTGTATAGTACAAAATCAAGACTTTATCTCGATTTCAAACTTTCAGAGAAATTATTTTGTATTTAACCAATAAAAAAATAATCCACCACTTATTCCAAACCAAAACCATTGTAAAATAAGTATCAGTTTCACTTAATCAACGACTGGCAAAACGAAAGGTTTATTTCGGGCACACGTGTCGTGTCAGCCACACCACGATTAAACGCGGGTTAATATCGGGTTTAATCAACATTTCTCGCCGCTTGGCTTCTGTTATCATTTCACAATATAAACTTAAACTTAATACAAAGGAAACTGTGCGAAGAAAAGCAAAGCGACTCTACAATTTAATTTAGTCTCTTGTTTACTTCAGAGCATAAATGTTCTTAAAACGACTCAAACACCACTGAAATCGCTGTATAACTGTTACGGTTTGTACACCATTCTATTTTATCCTGCTTATTATTATTATTAATCTGAATGTTTGTTTGTTTTTCAATCATGCTTTTGTTGTTAGTAGGACGATTGTATAGATATAAAAATAGTAAAGCCTTAATAAGACCTAACGCACATGGTAGGCGTGCAAGCGTAGTGCATCAGTGCATCGCAGGTATTATAGACTATAAAATAGTCTATTTAAAATGTTAGTGCCAAGCAATTGAAGCTGCGAGCTACCTTATTGTATGTTGAACGGCACCCAATCACTAGTGGGTCAAACACGAAAATCACTTGCAAGTCTTATGGAGAAGCGTCGGATGGAATTTTTCAATTATTTACTTGATTTAGCAAGGGAGGAGATGCCTTTGTGATAGATCGCTGCCTTTGTCTCATCTCAGTGAGAATTTCATTCATACGTCAAATATTATTTCCGACTGAATGAAAATATTTTCAATAAGCCATACCAAGGATTCATAGCTGACTGTGACTGTAACCGAACACTTTATATCAGTTGTATAAAAAAGTACGTGAGTGTCGTGGAACACTCGGTTGGAACGAAGCAAAGAGTACTTTTATATATTGGGAATAATTAGGTATCCTAGAAACGCTCTTCCGTACTAACAGTAACAATCTATGGACTGTGTCGCGGCTGCGCATTTCGCACTGTGACGATTTGACCTAGTACACATGTGTCGTGACGGTAAAATGGAACAATTTTTTTCTTCCAGCCTCAGTCTTTTTTTTCAGACACATTAATGTTTCTCTTCCACTTTCCTCAGTAAATCAACTATGAATCAAATCTGTAGGCATGCTGCTAAAATGTTTGTCTATGGCAGTATGTTCTTAGGAGTTAGTGGAAAACTCTGGTCAGTTTTTAAACCTCTTTTTAGGGTCTATGACATGGCATAACGACTTAATAGCCGGGACCGCAACCTTGAACGTGTCTTTCGAAACCCGGAAGTACTCAGTTTATAATGCCACAAAAACCTGGAGTAAAAGATAGCCATCTCAATCAATAAAACATACATACACACTTGTTTTACTCAAAAAGGTAATGAAAATTGTACGCAATAAACAAGATTACCCTGCCCAGTGGAGTAGGGAGAAGGTATCTGGGCACATCTGGCACTTGGCGGATTATGTCAGTAAAATTCAATAATCTCTAGCCAGCCAACTGCGATGGACAAAGGGTATTAGAAGTCAAGAACAAACCATCATAGCTTCTAGATTAACATTTTTATGACTGCTGAATTGCGGTGTATCGTAATAAAACTAGATTCATAAATATTTGATGTTTTCTTCTTTTCGATCAGGTTTCATATATTGTCATGATATTTATCGTCGACGTACCTACCTAATAACGACCACCATTCAAAGGCATTCATGATTTAAAAAAATATGTATTTTTGTATTTATGTCTGTCCTATGTCTGTAGCAGATTCGAAAACAAACTAGATTTTTACTTAGGTATTTAATGATCAGCCCGTTGGATCCCACCCATTGCTGGGTAAGTAAATTTACTTACTTATAATAAACTATACAAATATTTGAGGTCTTAACATAAGTAATTTTATAACCTAAGTATTGCTTATTTTAGAACAGATGCTCCATTGCTTTTAAATAAAAATCCCAAAAATATAAAAAATAAAAATACAAAACTTCACCCAAACACGAAGCAAACTTATATCACCGACACAAGAAAGGGCAAAACCGTGAGGAATACTTGGATAATCAACTTTGTGTGTGTAGCGTCCCTGTACAATTGAGTTCGATGGACTTCGAGTCCCGATGTTCTTTGCATCCTAAATGCTTGAATGGGAACATATTTTTTAATAATTTTACTTTTTCGACGGTAAAAAAAGTTTTAATATTATATTTTTAGGATGTATTATTTTTATTTACGCTTAAAAATGTGAAAGACGTGTGAAATGGATGTAGAGAATTGGTTCACTCTTTGGATTTAGGCTCCTAGAACTATGTTGTAGGTACTTTATTCCCGCTAGTATCATCATAGATAAAAGTGGCCTATATAAAACTGGGGCAAATGCTTCATTTTATAGATATCGTTACGAGTTATCACATTATTGATAGGTTCGACGGCTTGAGTGTCAATTACTTTTTATGACTGAGTAGGTTTTTGGTGAAAATTACGGCGCTCTGATATGATATTTACACCCTCAGTATGATTTTTCATCAAAGTATTTTGCTACTTATTTTTATACCAAATTGGCCGTACCTTTCTGTATTCTGTTGCCGTACGTACTTTCATATAATTAGCAGGAGTTCTCAGCTCACGAAGCAGTTAAAATTATCGTTATGAAATGTTAGTGTTCCTACATACATAAATATTAAAGAAAAATTTTGGGAAAGATAAAGCTCTGAAATTGTAAAGTTCAGTGAAACTGAAATTATCATAGAGATAATAGCGATGATCGAAAAATATCAAGTTCGATTGTTTTAGCAACATTTGGCCTACTGTTCCAGGCGAGGCTTATGTCATCATCATCATCATCAGCCTATGGCAGTCCACTGCTGGACATAGGCCTCCCCTAGTGCGCGCCACGTGAGGCTTATGTATGAGCATCCAACATCCTAGTTTCAGGGCTCCTAAATCTACGTAGCTTGTAGCAAAGCGAACATTGTGTGTATTGGGAGTTGATTGACAGTTTAATTAATGTCTCTGTTATGCTCGACTTTGCCAGCGTCAGCATTGCAGCTTCTATTCAACAGCTGGTTCAATCTCGATGTGCAGCAAGGATCGAGCCAGGGAAATGTATGAGATGTGAATCAAGCTTAACCGCTAATAAAATATTTCTTTTAGTTAGTTTACAGTAAAACAAGATTGCCAAAAACGTTAAGTCTAAAATGAATTAAGTACTAAAATAAAAAAAAATACGACATAATACGCCTTTAGAAGTGTGAAAAAATGTATGTTTAAAGAAAAGAAATTAATTATAGATTTCCTTTTAGAACGAGATAAATGTCATCGTATTGATGCATTATTGCTGGGCTAGACATAAATAAGTGAAAATGTTGTGGCAGTCGAGCTTTATTCATTCTAACAATGATGCTTTAAATATCATTGGATTTCCACCTATTCTCCTTTGTCATAATTATTTAAATAAAGATTGATTCAGTTTTTATAATATTTTTGCTGTGTTAGGTTCCCCGTGGCGCTCGGATGCTGATGGATTTTAGTCAATTTCTGATCATTTAATAGGACCTTCCCGTATTAAACTAAACTGTTATTAAGTTTTACATTTAAAAATATGTGGCAGTTTGAATTGAATCCCCATATTCCTTGGTCACGCCATCACACGTGAACGGCTGGACCGATTTCACTATTTTTTTTTTGTTGTTTTTGTCATTGTCAGGAGAAGGTTCTTATAACAGAAAAAATCTATATATTAATCACGGAGGGCGTGAAATAAGGGTTGAAAGTTTGTATAGGGAGTTGAAAGTTCTAGTTAAAGGCAACAGATGGCGCTATTATTGCATTTTTTAGATGTTTTCAAGTACCTATGTTATTTCGCTGACGAAGTCGCGGGTACCAGCTAGTGTATAAATAATTGTCATACGTATACTATTGTTCCAAAATCAAAAGAGATAATCCCTTTTCACTGTTGATGATCCAAGGAAATGGATGATGCAATCGAAACTACTCGTAGTAGGTACACTAGTGTCAACCATTATTGTTTCATATTTCATCCAAATAAAACAATAATAATTGGTGCATATTCCACCTCGCTGTAATTACCGTATGAACTCGTGTCATGAGCACTTCACGGAAGAGCGCGTAGTTTGGTACATCTTTATTTTTACATGAAATTGGACGAGTAATACAGTCACTAGTGAGTGATTAATGAACCATGGTTCGTTCGGGACCTTGCTATCTAACATTTTATCAACCGACTTCACAAAATGAGGTGGTTTGCTTGCTATAATCGAGCAAAGCCGCGAGCGCAGGCTAGTTTTTTAGAACAAAATGTATTGTGTAATCCTGCGAGCAAAATTTCTTCTATTGTAACATTTCATAGATAAAAACTCTAGCATTTAAAAGCAATCTAATCCAAATGTGCTAATGTCTGGATTACCGGAACACACAAAAAACGTATTTTAATAAATTTGCTTACGGTTTGCGAAGAAACGAAATTGTGTTCGGTAGTCCCTACCAATCAAAATCCGCTACTGGGTACAATGTGGGCCAATACAAACTTTTTACACGAATGCTTAGTTATTTAATCTTACTCTCTTATCTTTTCGTACTTATACCAAAATATAACCTGTATTCCCTTAACCCTTACTAGTGAATTCCTTCGTAAGAAAATCGCTTAAATACGCCGGAGATTGATACGCTAAGCCTCCTCGCTTTCATTTACTCATGAAGCCTACGCATGAACGCATGTAAATTTTATGCGGTTTGGGTATTATTGGGGAAATTAGACTTGGATTAAGTGTACCAACATAGGATGTAAACATTTTGTCATTATGCAAACATCAAATCAGCAGCCTACACTTTTCATACATTTGTAATTTCATACCTATGTAAACAATTTGTAACAATAATGACGAACCATTATGTTTGGGTGTTGTGCGTCTCGTTCCGTCCTATGTTTAATTATATAGCAGCACTAGTCGCACAATGAGAATAGTTCCCAAAGGCCCGATAATATAGCTTTGGTATAAGTATCAGTAGCTGCTATCCTAAACTAGTTTAAGGATCGAGAAAGATTTATAAAATAACTTGCTGCTCGCGAAAAGTAGTAAAAAACAGTCAAAATGTGAAGTAAGTGTTTACTTTTTTGGGACCCAACCCATTTGCCTTCATAACTTTCATTCAAATCTTTCCAGCTGTTTCAGTTTGAAGGTGTAACAAATATACACCAACTCACATGCCGTGTAATAAATAATAATTGATTCACAGAGTGTCAATTTCTGATTGAAATGATTTCAAAGATTTTATCCATTCCACAAGAGATTGCAGAAATATTTTTTTTGTGACGGCTTCATCAAATTTTAAATAGCTACAAAAAAAACTGTCTTTGTTCTCTACGAATTGTTCTCGTAAATTGCGAAATGTTTGTTGCTCCGGCTCCTACAGTTACAGAAACAGTTTTAGATAGAGCACATACACATACATAAATTCACATCCCTGAAGTTTGTCACACCGCTGCATCTCATATTCAAGACGTCACTCAGTAGAGATAAGCCGCGAGGTTTGCAGAACCCAACTACAATTTACAGCAAACACTCAGTTTTAGAGATTCAAATAAAGTGCTGTTTGCATCGCCGCTGACTAGAATATTAAAATAACTGGTTAGTATCTACGTAGATACAAATTTAGAGAACTTGAAGTTCTGCAAATAAAAAAGGAGACAGCGGCGATGCGACAGTGATTTCGTAAATCTTTTTTGCAGCATGAGGAAGCATGAGGTAATACAAATTCTTGTTGACTGGGGGTTTTTAGAACTGCATTGCAATTTCGATTAACCCGGATCATGAAACGAATGCTGCATCGATTGTACCGCAAGCAATGAGTATACCTATTTGTAAAAATATAAAGATCATGTAATATCGTTGTCCTACCTTTCACCCTGGTTCTTAAACTTTCCGATCCTTAAAAGGCTCTGGTTGCTGACTTTCATACATGCTGACCGCGGCCAGATTCAGCATCTTTATCTCGGCCGTTTATCAAATAAATTCACAGTCCAAATAAAATTTATTAGTTTTCGAATGGCCACCTCCACGACTATGCGACCGCCAGTTTTATTGCAGACCCACGAATTACTTCGGGATTTTCTTTCCGCCGTTAAGATGAGCTTTATGAATTATGTAACTTTTTTGTCCGCTCTAAGGAATAACTGGGCCGATAGTCGGTACATTTTTCGAATACTTCGAATTCTTTCATTCCTACTCGGTTTAATATCCTAGCCCGATATAAATTTCGGTAAAACGTGCCTACTTAAACATTCATTACGGTTTCAGTGCGGCACTAGTTTCCTAACAAATTTTATGAGGTTGAACATATTTTCAGATCTCAGCAACCTTTTACCTACCACATTTCGCTGCCCGATAAAATGAATTTACTTTTATCTCTAAAAGTTGTAAGACTTTTTTTATAACAGCCCCATTTTCATACATTGTAAGACAGATTTATCACACGTGTCTAGGGAAGGCGACTGAGTGAGTAATATAACAATATGAAACCTAATGGCAACGAGACGTAAAGGTGAGATGCAAATATCCTGCTGAGACGTGCTCCGAGAAGTTTCTAAGCACGGACTGAATACTAAAGTCGCGGTGCCCCTGCGGTATAGTATAACTTTACAGTACACGAACCCAGCGAAAACTTATAAAAGAAAGTCAAGGATACATTATTCAATAATTTGTAAGGATAAAGTAGTTTGAAAATGAGAAATCTCTGAGATCGAATACAAAAAAAACATCATTCACTTCACTGTTTTTCGTAATTCGAATCAGCAGAAGCTCAGTAGGTGCCTAATGAATTATTAATTCAGTAGTCAAATGATTGTGTCCGTAGTGTTTTTTGATAAGCCATACCATGAAACCTCTACTTTCTATGTTATATGTGTGGAATTTTGGAATATGCTCTATCATTGCCATTTAAAAAAAAATAACCTGAACCAAAATTTTTCGTTAGCACAAAGTGGTTCCACTGTGCATACTGTGTCGGATAACTGAAGTGACTACAATATACTTTTAAAGTCAGTGTAAGCCAGGAAAGCGGTGGCCCTTATCGTATACGTGATTTGAATGCGTCAGACTTTTATTCGATCAATATGACAAAAATGTTTGCAACGTCTGCGTTTTGACTTTATGACTTGATTCCGATAATTGGAATTTGGATTTGGTGACCAAGAAATTAAAAAAAATAAACAAATTTGATTTGATCAATACATAATTGGAACGAAGTTCCTTTTCGGACGGTATCGAGGATGGAGGCTAGAAAATAACGTGAATAATTTAATCTCTCAAAACATAAACATATCTACAGATACGCCATAGATCGTAGAGTGCATCATAAACAATTCATAACACATTTTTGTTTATGAATAGAAAGTCTACGCTTTCGTTTATTGTTTGCGAGAGGGAAATAAAGGTGCGCATAGTAGTGCGCAAAAAAGATGCGCTGAGTACGAAAAGGGGTGGACAAGGTGCGCAAAAAGTCAAAAATGTGAAATGTACAAACTTCGGTCCAACCGAGTGTTCCACGACACTCACGTTTTTTTCTTAACTGTGGCGTAGGATTGTCTTACTATAAAAAATGCTAAGCCGATCTGTAACAATGAATATTTTAAAAGCTGAATCAAAATGTGTATCTGTATATTTAGTAAAAATATTTCACAAATATTTTTACAAAATAACCTTACTGGGTTCACGTTTATCTCTATACAAAATGATATGTTTATAGTTCAATGCCATTCCCCAACTTATTCTTAAATAAAAATTTAAGCTACATAATATGTAGCAATAAATTGAATGAATGAGAATTAAAACTATGAAACAAAATAATTAAATATAACAAATAATGACAATGTACAATGGACGGCCTTATAGCGACGTGTGAGATTAGCGAATGAGCGATCTCAAAAAAAATTTTCTCTAAATTTTATATCAACGCAAAATTTTTCCTTATAATTAAGTACATTAATGTTTTTATCACAACTAGATATCTAGTTGTGATTAAAACATGCTCGTGACAACTGCAAAACTAGATACCTGCTTATGATAAAATAAATTTCATATCAACGCAAAATTTAACCTTATAAGTAATTACATTCATGTTTTAATCTAATGTTTAATGTTTTATACTAGACTAGTAAAGTTGTGATTAAAACATGAATGTACTTACTTATATGGAAAAATTTTGCGTTGATATGAAATTTATTTTTATCATAAGCAGGTACCTATATAGTTTTGCAGTTGTCACGAGCAGCGCTCACACGTCGGAGTATTATGTAGAAATACTAGCGAGAAACTTGGCAAACAAAAATATAAGTTGCCTACTTCACTCGAATGAGGAGAAAATAGCGCAGTCTTTCTATACCGATACACACTGAAATTCTGAATTTTTACTATAAAAGGTTAAATCACATTTTTCTGGTTAATTTATTCTGAATGGAAGCAAATGATTCGAAATCAGTAGGACTAATATGAAAATGAGCTGTGTACTTTTGGAAGAGAATGTTAAAGTCCATTATTGTACATTATACTTACAATATTATTATGTTTCAATGAGTTATAAGCTTCGTGTATGTTCAATATGTCCACTTCCCTTATCCTACTAATCTCCACTAATCCCATTATCAGATATCATGCACCGATCACGATAAATATCACTGATCCTAAGATCGGTGGTATAAATATTGATTAAATTATGGCTGTGGATACAAAATCTTAAGAGGTAGTACGTATCTAGATCACGAACGTTTATAGTAAGAGATAAAAATAGCGCGAGGGTTTCGAAATAAAACGAAAAGAAAAGAAAATTATGAATAACCTTTAATCTACACATGTTAAAAAAATGATACAAAGTATGATTTAAAGTAGAAGAATACTTGCCGAGTATTCAAAGCGGTCTGAGAACAAACATTGCTTGAGGTTCAATGTAAACGTATAATAGCTGTAGAATAGGGCTGGCTGTGACCATTACATTTCATTTTTTTTCTTCTTTTTAGTAGGTTTTCAGTGGAAGAATATATAACATAAATTATTATTGTCTTGTTATATCAAAATCGCAATCAACTTGAGAGCTCAAGTCAGAATGGTTTTTAGTTTTCATTCCCTTTTGAATTGAAATGAAACTATTTTCTGAAAAACTGTGCAGCTTGCTTCGTCGTTTTCGAATGATTAGGCCACTTAATATGGGTGACTGATAGTGACATTATTCAATGAACACTCACTTGCTTCAAATGCACTTTAAATTGTTGGTCCGGGCTATATCACTAAGCCATGACGGAGATCTTAAGAAGGCCTAAAAAATCTGTCTCCATAGTTGACCACTAACTCATACTTATTTAAATGAAAATGTCTTGCCCAATTCTATGGTCTTATATAGCAGCCCTACACATAGGTGAATTCTGTCGCTGACATAGGGAAACGAGTCTGTTTGAACACAATGCCCGCTAGCCCGAGGCGCAGAGAGAGTGCCACGCTTGGGTACTGTACAGTTTGTACATACACCTAATAATGTGGGAAGACACTTACGGCTCGTCTTACGTGGGCGACCTGGACGCTAGCTCGAAGCGGCGCGGTGCGGCGCGGAAATAACAAACAGTCGATTTACTATGGAAGTGTCCTATGTGAGCAGTGCGCTGCGGCGCGGCGCGATTTGATGCGAACGCGATCAGAATATTTGCGAATTTTGACACTTTGTATGATTTGACGTAAACTATGTAGGAAGATTCGCACGCACGTAGGACAGAATCGCCGCGCCACGCCGCGACGCAGCATCGAACCGCATCGCTTCACTTCACAATCGCGATCGCGTCAAGTCGCCCACGTAAGACGCAGGGTAAGGATTAACTCACATTTCACATTAAAAAAACCTGTACTTACTCAAATAAACTTGTTTTAGTTGCCGAGTACGAAAAGAGCCTTTAAATGCACGACTCTTTTAAGTAAGTACATTATAGTCCTATCACCATACTGTGCACTGGTAAGAAATAGCCGGCAAGTCAAGAAAAAGTAAGCATACAGACTAGTCATTTCATCCTCCTGAGCCCGAGCGATCATTTTTTGGAACAAATAAAGTTTAGTCAAGCAAATAAAGCGCTGAGTCCTTCTAGGCTTCTAGAAACCATGACTTTTCTTGATGACAGATGTCCCACAAAGTGCCCATAATTTGTATAAGTAAACAAGAAACTTGTACACATTATAGAATGTAACACAATTATTAAATACGTTCCTAAACGTTCATTTTTTTGTTTGGTTGTAATGTATTCTACATTGCTAGGCTTTGATGTTGGTCAAAAGTATAGGCGTCTCATAGACCACCTCTGTGTTTATGAACCTCATAAACAACAATGGACCAACTCTGCTAAGTGGTTTCTCTTCGAATGTACACCAACCTTAACTGGATCCCTGAAATGTGGTTACCGGCTTATGGCGTCTGCAAAACAATCAAGAAAGGAGAACAAGTTACTTTCATTCAAATCATAGAATTGTGTGATCGACATTTGATGCTAATTCACAGTTTTACCGTTTTATTTGGTTTTTTACATTCATATTTGTGTAGAAAGCTTGTATTCTGAGATTTAAATCTTGTTCATAGTACTATTGAACGGGTTGATCAAACAGCAACAGTTTGATAGCTTGTTCGTAGTACTATTGAACGGGTTGATCAAACAGCAATCGTTTGATAGCTTGTTCGTAGTACTATTGAACGGGTTGAGCAAACAGCAACAGTTTGATAGCTTGTTCGTAGTACTATTGAACGGGTTGATCAAATAGCAACAGTCTTATAGCTTGTTCGTAGTACTATTGAACGGGTATAGCAACAGTTTTATAGGTTGTTCGTAGTGCTATTGAACGGGTTGATCAAATAGCAACAGTTTGATAGCTTGTTCGTAATACTATTGAACGGGTTGAGCAAACAGCAACAGCTTTATAGAAACTAGAGCTAGCTGCATACGTCCCACTCTACAGTTCCGTCTTGTTCCCCCGTTTCATGATATAGAATTACGGAATAGAAACCTAACACGATTCCACTTTCCTTCGCCGACTACTACGTATGCGATTTTGAAAGTTCGTACCATCCACTTGGTTTCCTTTTCACAATATCCGAATAATAAAATGCGAGATCTTATTTTTTATTGATATTCATGAATCTTGTAATTATACATTCGAATTATATTGTTATTGTTTTTATTTAATAATTATTATTGTACTCGTATTAGCTAAGTAAGCGCGCCTTAAATATGCTTCAAGATAGTGTGTTTTGACTTACTTATCTACTATACATAACGTTTCGATTCAAGCATCACTTTACAGTAAAGAATTGCTAACTAACATTACCTACAAGCCTACTGGGAGTTGACCTCGTGACCCAGCCAGTTTTGTAAATGTAGCAAGTAAAGCTAGGGGTCGTTTCGCCCCTTGGGTTATGGGCGTGCACCTATGACTTATCTATAGCATTCATCACTCGTTCAAACTGAAGGGAAACATGGAGTGGATGGTTCTTTCAAATAAGATTACATAAGTATACGGGAAAGCCAAATTACTTTCCGATGTTTATCAATCTATTACTATAAGAAAATTAAAAACTGTTTTTTTTTTTTGAAATTTTGATCAGTATGTTTATAGTTATGCCGTGAAGAAGGTCTAAAAACTCATACAGGCCTAGTTACTTAATTTAAAGTTTTCTTGAATTAAGTTATTAGCATAGCTGTTGCTCATCGTATTCTGTTTTCAAAATAAACTAACCGAAACCTGTTTTTTTCCCAGTGGCCTTAGTAAATTTATTCTCAAAGGTTACCAAGACGTATAAACAGCCTTTCATCTACGAGTAAATGTCTCTCGTACGACACTCTCTAGATCAATTTTCTTAGCAGTGAGCCTCTTTTGATGCGTATTTGCGGAGAGACCAGATGCTCTCCATAGATATGACGGTACTTAGAAAGAAAATATCAAACAGAGCGTGTGACAAAGAGTTTTCAAAATATAAATACACATGTTTTTCTAACAAAGTTAACAATTTTATTTTTCTGAGTGAAAGAAAAAAATAAATAGCGTATAATTCTTATGATTTTACACAAAATGCTATCTAATAAACCTGCTACAAAACTGATATGAATAAGAATTTATTATATATTTGTATTGGGTAAAACTAATAATATTTAATAACAATACTTTTGACACTAATAACGGTACATTTAAAATAACAATCGGAAAACTCCAGAAAATTTAACCATGGTGAATATCTCATTAATTTCTACTACAAGCTTAGAACTTTTTGTTCGTTTAAACGTGTGCTTATTTGGTTCGTATAATATGCAAGGAGCACTATAATATTTCGTCTGTGAAAGATGAGCCGCTGCTTATAGCGTTGTTTTCAAAAGACAATGTCGAAACCTCGTCGTGTGACGTATGAGCGAGGGAACGATAACAAAAGGTGTTTGGAAGGAAATTGTGTGTACCGAGCACTTTTTAGGAAAGTCCCTAGAGAAGGAAGTTATGATAACAATGCTCTCCTGTTTACTTTCATCAGACTTTGAGTGATGTTTCAGTATTCGTATGAGAATATGCGGAATTGTGAAGTGCCTTTGAGTTAGCTTGTTACGTTTTTCTTGATATTTCAGCTTTGAATATGAAATTACATTCAAAATGATGTTCTTTAGTAACTTTATTAGTAAAGAAGGGCTGAACATTACATATTTTAGTACTAAACATAGATTTCATAATAATTACATTTATGGCAGTGGGCTGGCCATATCTGCGAAAGGCTGCCGGCAGAAGCTGGATGCGTCGAGCTGAGGACAGGGCGCAATGGCGCGCACTAGGGGAGGCCTATGTCCAGCAGTGGACTGATATAGGCTGATGATGATGATTACAAACACCGCAGGTCAAGAGTACACTATTGTAAAAATCATAATTTCTCACTTAATGCATGTACTGTATGAAAAAAGTTAATGGCCAATCGCAGTAACCTAGTATTAATATAAATTGAAGTAAATATTCGAACTAATGGCCTTAGGATTAAAAGTCAAGTCACGAACAACAGAATAATCCGATTATTAGCAAATAGAACAATTATCGTCATAGGTTTTGCCAATCAACGTACTGAACAAATAATCGAAAAAACGCGAAGGTTTCTTTGTTATTTAATCGAATTGTTATCACCAGATAGAAACAGAAATACAAGTTGGTACAGCTTGATTCAAGATAAAAGTTACAGTGAAATAACAGCGATCGTAAAAATTGTGCCCATACTCGTTCAAAAGAGACTTTGATAGATACTTTAGTAAGACTTACTTAGGTACAAAAATAAAATCTAAATCTTTTCAATAAAAAAAATCATTGTATTTCTACTGGATGCGTTGGATCTGCCAATTAATTTCAACATAAACTAACTCACAAAATTGCAATTTTTTTCTTTCAAAAAAGGACACAAAACCAAATAAAAACTAGTTAATATTTGAACTAGCCGCAACGATTCATTGAAATAACCAGAAAATTTCCAAAGCATTAAATAAAACAAAAGACCGTACTTTGACATTCTGCACTTCCCGTATTCGCGTTCTTATTTTCGTTCGTTTGATGAATATTCGGATGTTTCTTACTACGATTTCCGACTTCAAGGGCCAATTTTTCGGTTTGTAATATTTGGTCCTAGGTTAGAACCGTGTTTTAACGTTGATCTTATGGACTGAATAAAATGTAGCTCGTAGTAAGAAGCATCCGAATATTCATCGAACGAATGAAAAAACGAACGCGAATAACCCCCCTGGCAGAGAGTCACTCACATAAACTTTGTACAATGTAACTCGCTAACTATATTGTGAGTCAGTTGAGTCATTCTTTATTCAGAACTTGGAGCCATAGTTTATCTGAAAGAAAGGTTACACCTCCATCGATGTTACCTCTACATCTGCTGTACTGTAAATACGTGTAGATGAGAAAGGAAAGGCGTCGTTGTCGACCCTTTTCAAGGGCGCGCGAACCCTCAGCGGACGATTTTGTTCGAGCCTATTTCTATCACTTACACACAACTGTTTCGCAAATCCACAAATCCAAATCCTAATCCCCCCGACATAAGATTCATATTTGATTGTTTTAAGTTGGATATTGGCAATGTTTTCAAAATAAAAGCCAAAATGATATTGTTGAAGTTGTATTCCATTTATGAAACCGACAAAATAAAGAAGCATGGTTGACCTTTCCAATGACCTCTCAATTCGTCTGGTTCATTTTGTTCAATTATTTTTCAAATGTTTGTATTTGTTTTTACTGCGGCAATCCAATACTGTGTTGAACATGACCATCTGAATTGTTTCGGTCGGAAATCATCTGAGATAATTTAGTGGTCAAATACCTAAATGTTTCTCTGTTTACTTTATTTATATTTTTCTAGTACAAACTTAACCTCGCCACTGTTAGCAAATGCCATCAATTGAACTTATATTATGAGTATAATTATTATGATTTTGTTTCTTAGTGTTAAATAAAGTAGTCCTCATTATATTTTTATCATATTTAACATAAACAAACGAGATTTCATTAATTACCAAAAGAACAGGAGCAAAAGCTCACCCCAATATTTTTTCATCCTCAAATTCCAATATCGGCACACGATCGGTCACTGCTTGAAATACATATAGCCAGTTTCGAAGCTTTCAGCGACAGAGTTATAACGTGCCCTGCGGGACCACTGGCTCATGCATTTTCAATATTCTTAGCTAGTTTTGTAGCTGTGGAAGCCTTACTATAAGAACTTGGGAGTTCGAAATTATTTATTCAAATCTTACGCGTGTAGGTATAGGACGCTCGCAAACGGTCAAGCGGCTTGAAGGAACATTGAGCTTGAATCAATCCCGTACATTTACAGTATTTGCTTGCGACTATGCTTGGTGCGCCTTGGGGATAGACGTGATCCTGCTTAGTTTTTGTTACGTGAAGCAACTACGTGCTTCAAGTGCGGTTCGTACAACAATCTATTTTTGTTTGATATGAAAGTCCACATTCACACGATGATCCCATTCAATGTCTGATCAAGCAATGGTTTAAGTATTGTAGTGGGTGCGGTTATTAATATTATGGAGTATAATGCACACATCAAGCTGTTTGATTAAATATTTTGTACTTACTAGAATATTTTACCTAACATACTTAAGTAACAATGGTTTTTGAGCTTTACGTTCCCAGAAAAACAGTCGACCCGTTACACACACACAATCTTTATGAAAATATATTCCATGAAGCCCACACGAGACTGCTTTTATGCTTTCCAAGTATTGTGAATATAAAACACGTAACTTTTAATAGCATTTGTGAACGCACGAAATATTCAAGACAACACAACATTGTAGTGGGACGTGAAATAGAGGTGTGATTTTGTTATTTCTTCAATTATTCCAGAAAAGCAATACCCTAAAATAAAATGGTTTGCCGCTCAGTATACAAACATAAATAATTGAACACGATGTTGACGCGATTTGTATGTATGTCACTTCATGTTCCACTCATCTTCGTACATGATAATGTTGGCAGAACACTCAATTGGAGCAAATCTGTCTGAAAAAATACAAATAATGTAGCAGCTGTTTCCTACACGGCAATAACAGTGCTACGCGATCCGTAGCTCCGTAGCGGCTCGTAGCAACTGTAGCGAGTCACTGTCGTAAAACTTAAACTCGTATTAGGGGCATAGGGATTTCGTGACGACTCACTGCAGTAGGTTCTACCGCGGAGAAAAGAAAGAGATAAAGCTCCTCAGGAAATGGGCTATTCGCCGCCCTTTCCCGAGCTATCGGGTATTAGCAATTTGCTTTGTGTTAGGCGCTCCGCTCCGAAAAGTATCGAGAAAGATAAGGAAAAGGGACTCTGATAATTAGCCCTCAAAGCGTTTAGGGTAAATGTGAATTGAACGGGTGCGATGGGACAATTAGTTGTATACTTTTTTGGGTCATTGAAATCGGCGTCTTTAATTTAAGCCTTTTTGAATGTGAACCTTTTTCTGCTCTGTGATTAGGATCCTTTTATTTTTTCTAGAGGATATCAGATGCCGGAAGAACGAAAGTTTCTAAGCTGCCAGACCCGTATCAAAACGGGTGCGATTCCCACCCGACCCTATCTTGTCTTGTCAGCCTTCTTGTCAATTGGAGTTTCGTTTGATTTTTATTGATACTGTTGACGCAAGTAATCCAAATGCTGAGTTGTAGATTCGATTTTAAGATTATCACTATCATTACCGTCGTTATCTTTCCAGTTTTTCATCTTTTTCAGTGATAATAGGAAAAATGATGATGAATAGTAAAAAATAGGCGGTTAAAAGTTATAGGTAGATTTTCAATTCGTTTAATGGAGTTAGTAATAGGAACTTGTTTTATTTGAATGAATAGTCTATCGGAAATGCGAAAACCAATGGACATTTTGATTTATCTCCACAGTAATCTGTCAGCGGAGTTGCCCGCTTGCCGCAAATCTGGCGATCAATCTGCTGAGCGAACGTCTCAGTTTTGCTTTGTTTTTATTTCAATTGTCGCGATCATCAATTCTTGTCGTATGCTGCAGATGATAAAAACGTAGCCTCATTATTCCGATTGGTTTTGTAATGCTTACCTGCTTGGCTTCTTATTATCTTAACTTGTCTTATTAGCACGGTTTTGACATTACATGCAACATACAACGTAAAACGCCATTTACACGATACCATTCTGGCATACCATAACATCCTCTACCTTACCTTACCTGCCGCAGAATATTAGCTAGCAAGAGGCAGAAATGGTATGCCATAATGGTATCGTGAGTAGCATTCAGTTATATACGTGCTTGGCCACAGGGTATGATGCTAAGAAAATTTTATGTCAAATATCGCGCTAATTATTGAGTTGTCATAATTACTTGTCACTTTTTAATCTTCGGATAAATAATCAAATTAAAGTAAGAACATCGAACTAGGTAAACACGATCCTCTTTTAAAATTGAGACACTAAATAAATAACCAACCCTACGTCTCATACAATCAGATACGTGCCATTGCAGTACAAACCCCAAACAAATATTTGCAAGCTATAATATTTGTCCAGGTTTAGTTTAGTCCGCTCTTCTCGAGTCTCTGCTAAACCAGCAAAAACCTGAAATAAAGGCAAACATTGATTTAGCCCGGAATACTTTAGTTTACCGCTCAGTAGTTTTGTAGTATTGTGTGAAGCGTTTGTAGCTGTTCGTTTTTAATAGACCGTCGAAGTTAAGAGAAGTTAAGCGACGTTCTCTACAGTTCACAAAATGAATGAATGACCGCTAGTGCTTGTTTTATTCATTGCAAGGTGATTTTTTAACACATTCGCTATGAGGAACCTCCTTGCAAAAATAGTGTATCAACGTGATATGAATAATCACGTAAATAGTGTATCTCAAGCAAATGTTTAAAAAGTAAAAAACGTCAAATTCATTACAGCATCGTCAATATTTTAAATCGCCACTTAAATGTTGATTAGCTGAGTATTCGAGCATTAATGAGTGACTCGTGGAATAATGGTATTAAACCATATTCCAATGAGTTATTTAACATTTGGATTATCTTCTTTATGTAGTTAAACTCGAGAATTCCCAAGAATTCATAAGGGTGGTTATTATGAATAATAAAGTAAGTAATGTATCGTTTTCAGTTTTTCCAATTTCTTTGAAATCAGATAATACTCGAGTGTTAGTTTCTTAAGTAATCAAAATATATTTAGATGATGGATGATATTTTTAAAATGTTTTTTTTATCCCAAAAATCTAGACACTAAATTGTGTTTTTAACGATATCAAAATTAAAAGAAAATTGCGAGATATTTATCATCTTACCTACATTCTGTTAATGATTCTGTAAATTCATTCTACAAGATTGGTTTTCCAGACTTGTTAGAACGTATTGGAACCTTATAAACTGAAAAACTGCTTCTCGCATCCGTCAAGTCAAAAACAAGATTACAATGTAATCAATCAAGGCCAGGGACGAAGACGTCACCAGCAATTAATCAGGGCCCGTCGGAACCGACAGCGCAGTCTCAGGGACCCAGATACGAAGTACACTATAATTATTTCAATCAGTAGATGCACTGACGCAAAAAGTCAAGCAGTTATTACTACCCAATCTCATACATCATCGTCGACCCACAGTCCGATTTTACCCATTGATACACGGTAAATACTTATTTCCTTATTGTCATGTTTTCATCAGTTCTCAGATCTTCAAGAATCAACATATTTTGAATATTTTAGGAAAATCCATATTTTACCTTATAGTAATAATGTTCTAAGGAACTATAAAGATACTATCTGAGTGATACAGGCAGAGTGAGGTCAAATGCTGACCTATTTAATTAAAAAAAAAAACTAGATACAGTAGCATAAGATAGCTACAATTTTAACAGTTGAATCGTAAATAATTTCACTTCTACTCTACCTTAATGCTCCCAGAATGGTATCAATCTAAAAGCCTTGAGTTACTTTACTGTTTGACTCTGCAGCGTGTCTAAAGCGTTAAAAATGTACGAGTTTAAAATGGATGGCTTCACATGGCATGACGGCAGTGCACTTATTTTAGGGCACGATGTCACACGGCAACTAAAGTGCAGTTTTGAACTTTCACTCGCAAACTGGATTGGTCGTATTGAACGTTTTGCTGTGTCATTTAAGGTCTCTTTTACCAAATAATTTAGAGTATTTTTTGATAGAAACCAGAACCATGGTGGTCTTCCTTTGTGCAAGTGTTTTGGCACTATGGTTTTACCAGCAGTGGCGACGTAGATAAGGCTAATAAAATGCTGATTCTGCTATAAAAAACTTAACAAATAATTATGGTTATACTGTTGATTTACAGAAGCACTAGTCTTTTCACGCCTTCGCTTGGGCTCGATAAAAAATATTGCTGCAGTTTTTCTCTGATAAGCGTGAACATTTTCTATAAATAATTAATAAATATCTACAGGAAATAATATTGGTTCACCTTTTACATTAATTAAAATAGCCTTCATTAACACACTAGATACGATAATTTCTAGAACAATTTAAACAAACAAAATTAAGGCTCCACATTCAATAAAATGTAAGAGTGAGGTCTAATGACGCCGCGCCAGTCAGTCCAGTCACAGCTTAACTGAGACACTCAGAACCAAACTGACTAATATTAATATCTTAAAACTTATATATTGTTGGAATTTAATCTACCACACATTTTTACGTTTTGCGAGATATACCTATCACTGCACAAATCCCAGCATAAAACTCACGGGCCACATCTCAGTTGGTCTAGAACTGAGAAACGTGGTGTAATCGAATCATCTTATATGATTTTTTTGACGGGTATTGAGTATTGCAGTTTTCCGCATCATTGTCGTTTATCGAATATGACATCCCCTTTTGACAGTTTGATCTTATGTGACTCATACCGGCTACTATCCATTTTGCACTATAGAAATGCATCCAAAAACAGGCTCCAATTTGTGCAATTCCATTGTATTATTGAGAGACCGTGATGTCTTACTACAATGGAGTTAATCAGCTGTCCTATAATATCCTAGCAATAGTCCAGACCTAGCCAATTGGACTGAAACAAACCCAATTATGTAGTTTTATTTGAGTTGAGGAGATGAGGCGTGCAAAAATAGCACAACATTTTCTTTCGAAGAGTCGGTTTCGTGTTAAGGGACTTTGGTAAATTAAAAAGCTCCTTAGTTGTGTACTTTGTATAGTAATGCTATTTTTTCCAAGATTTTATACTTTTTCGCAGCGCTGTCGTTTATTATTTGATGCCAATGATTGTGTATTTGACTGACGATTGAGAGCACTGGTTTTCTAGTGGAAACAGGCTCCTTCCGATCCTAGCCTTGAGCTCGAATTCGGGTTTTAATAAATAAATAAATAATACTGGACATTTCACACGGCATTCCCTATCCCCAAACTAAGCAAAACTTGTACTATAGAAACCTGATATACAACATGAAGAACATGGTTTCTTATAAAATAACTAAAGTTAATAATAATAAACAAATCAAGTGAAAACAAAACTAAAAATATCGTATTACTATTTGCTCAATAGACCGTCACGCTATCTATATTCCCTTTATCTCGAGAAAACCTCTCGTGCCTTTCATCCTAAACTAGGATTACCTGTAGCAACACGATTCTCTAAGTAACCGGGGTCCAAAACAAACAGTCTTATCCGCCGGAAGAATCTAATCTTATAAGAAACATTTCCCTAAGATTAAATAGGGAAGTGTTTATGGAAACTAAAAAAAAACCTGCAGTACTTACATAATAGATTTTCCCTCCCAAATGCGTTGTTAGTTTATTTCAAAACCTTTCCTTATACAACAGATATAAATACCTCATAATAAGGTTCCCAGCCTGTCACAAAAAAGGAAAATTATCCCTAAAAGCCTGAGGAAAAAAGCTTATCTAAATAGCAAGCATTTCCCAGCTGAGAAAGGCACTCAGTATTATTTTATTATAACCACAACTTTCAAGAAAGGTAATTATTTGGAAAGTTACAAGAATTTAAAGAGACAGTAACAAAATAGGCTTGTAAAATTTGAGGTTTATTTTTTAAAAGATTCTGGCTACTTATACTTAATTCTATCTAAAAAGGCCTATATAAGCAGTGAATCCACTGCTTATACAGGCATTTATATTTGAAGCCAATTTTACCGGTTCTCAAGTCGAACGAACTACCTGCCAGTATAGAATACTGGCGGGTAGTTCGTTCGACTTGAGAACGTTTATTTGTTATTAATATCATCACACCAGGGCTTGTGATCTGCTTGGTGTATAACCCTCGTGAAACCACAACTGAAACACTATTATTTTCCATCTACCGTCTGCCCGCCTTGCCAATTATCCGCTCGTCTCTACTTTCACTGTTTTATCATCCTATCTACATCCATGGCTTTAGTATTTCATCGAATGTCATAACTCTACTCATTAGTAAATCAAAACTGTTTTCTCACAATGGCATATCAAAGTAAATATCTAATTCAAGATATTATATTCCCAACGACCCCACAAACCTCTATTGGGGTAATTGCGAATAAAAAGTTTCAACGACCCCACTGCTAGAGTCAATCCAATACGAAATTTTCTATTGGCTAACGTTATTGCATTTTGTCTGTAGTTAATATTCTATTCGTGTAAAATAAAAACCTTATCGCGCAACAAACAACCAATCGAAAATAGGAACCTATAATTAGGTCAAAAATGCTCTGCAAGTTTCGAACTACACGCAAGAATCTAGTTTCCAAAGGCTAAAGATAGAGCAAGTTAGATTCCTTTTATTGGTCCAGTTTAAAACCCAGTTTCGAGAGAGAATAAATACCACAAACTTACATGCTGTGATTCTCACATCTTTCGTCACTTTCTTTCATTATATTCTTCATAAGAGCTCGAGGGTACTTATGACCTGGTCCTTTTCTAAAATGTTATTGTCAATGTATTGGAAATATAATTATATAATCTATCTTGTAAAGTTACGCCAATAAGCGCAAACCCTGAGTCAGGCTCATTATCTGACTTCGCTCGACGCAGCTGCGACCGTCTTGTTCGCTGCATCAGTGAACCTTCGACCGACCAGTAACGAACTTACGCGAAGTTAATGACTCCAACTTTGCAACAGCTAAAGCGGTTTATATGAGCAAACAGTAGCTCAACTTGGTAATCCCAAGATCTGGTTTGACTATGTAAGCAGGCAAGTTCTTTAGACATAGTGGCCAGTGACACCGACTGACCTATTATGATCTTCATTGTCCTAAGCAGGTAAGTATTTATCTCCTAATTTGTAAGAGAGAGTACATAAAGCGTTTTGAAAAAAGTTGTAGAGTATGAATGAATGAATGAATGAGAACTCTTTATTGTACACCTTAAACTATGAAACAAAATAATTAAGTATAACAAATAATGATAATGTACAATGGGCGGCCTTATCGCTAATAAGCGATCTCTTCCAGGCAACCTTTGGATGGAGAGGAACTCATTGAAAGAAGGATTGGTCAGGTGTATAGTAAAAAGAAAATGAATTTAAAGCTGCTAAGTATAGGCTAAATACATATTATAATACGAGTATATACAATTAACTTATAAACGGCATAATAATAATAGGTACATAATATTTATGAAATATAAATAAAACATACATAAACCTAAACACATAACCATACATTTAATAAATATTATAGACTACATACTTATATTTTAATATAAATAAAGTGTATGTGCAGTGCACTTACAAAAATATCAAACCATGGTTTTTAAACGCGCGTTACCAAAACGTGAGCTGAAAAAAAGCTTAAGGTTAAGCAAAAATACAAGTATCATGGAATTACCTCTGGTACATGCTTGGACTCTATAGCCGGAAGGTACCTACTTTTAATGGACTTAGATTAGCATGGATCGTTCAAAAGAAACGAAGATTGATTAGACATTTTTGAGTTGTACAATCTCAGTAATAAAACTTGAAAACTTTTCAGAATCAGGAAAAATATTAATCTAACCGTCCCTTTTGTACAGTCGTGAGTAGAAAACGTTTTTTAACAAACAACTTTGATTGAATAATTTATGTGACAACGTATGACCTAGTTTAATACAGCATTGATTCCTAAAAATAATAGATTAAGTATGCTCTCTTGTCAAACTAAAAGCATGAATAGGTGTAAGGACTATCCAATATTCTGGATTCCTACAAAAGCAGGTCTATACTAAAGATTTATTCTACAATAAAGTGCCGATACGGAATTGGTTTGTAACTAACATTAACTTCCCCGCAATCCCATCCCAAGATAGATTGAACCTTTTTTACTTTTTTAAATTTTCAACTCGTTAACGTTTTGCTCCATTCCAAAAGCTATTTAGTTTCAGTGTGAGTTTCTTCCTTGTTTTATTTTAAGAAATGGCAATTGTTTCTTTAAAATAAGAGGAAAGACAACCAATAAATGTTTTAAAATGTTGTTCGGTAAATGGTGTTATTTGTGGACGAACAAAATAATAGATTTGAGGTAAACATTTTCCCTTGTCCATTTTTATAATAGCCAGCAGTATAATTCATTTATAGATCTATTCTAGAGCAGCGTGTTGCATTATAAGCAAGCTTCAGCAGTTAGGTAAATAGTATTGCTACACTGGGAAATTCACTTGTCACTGTGACCACACTAAATTGTTAATGGACTGGTCGGGTCGTCTTCACCAAAGACCTAATATCTCACATTATTTTCATGAGATATCTTAAATGAAGTAAGAAAAGCTAGATCTTTGCTTTGAAATCGGATCCCATTAGTAGGATTAGAGAAAGCATCGGTAGAATTTCGCTTTGTATCACTCGATAAAATACATCAAGTTCATCTTCACAATGGAAAATACAACATTCGGAAGTCGTTCAAAACGAGGAAATCGAATAATCATGTTCCCAATTATGAAGGCTTTTACAATAACTGAGAAAAGTTGTACCATAAACCATTTAGTTGTGTAGTCCTCCAAGAGCGTTTATAGCTACAATATAGCTTTGGTCTGTGAGATGAATTACTTAAAAAGTAATTCAAAATTATATTATTTATCAGATGCAATCTATTATTATTCAATAACAATAACTCGCACAGAAACCTGTGCGAGCTGAAGGCTAAAATTATAGAAAAATAACACTTATTACTAAGAAAACTCAACACAATTTGAATACCAGAAAGAAGAATTAAAATTATTCGTTGCAGTATTTTCCCGAGATTGTCTCGCGCAAATACCCATCTTTTTATAACGTTAGTGTGAATTGGATTGTTATTTCGTAGACATAAATCAGCTTTAACGTCGAAAAAATGATATATTTGCCGATAAAGCGACACTCGTGAATACATTTCGGGATATCCTTGACGGTAGACGATTTATACGTGAAGTGTCTGTTGCATGTTTTAGTCAAAGCTAGTTCTTATGAGAAAAATATCGTACCTATAGAATTTCATTTAAGTGTTTTCTAAAGGAATATTTTAAAAATTTAAATGCACCCCAAAATATTCTCCCAAAACATATTTTTAAATATTACTAGCGACCCGCCCCGGCTTCGCACGGGTGCAATGCTGATACTAAATTAAATACACTACAGAAAAACTATGAACGTTGTATATAAAAACATAGCGGCCCGCTCCGACTTTGCACGGGCATAAATAAGCCCAAAAAAATAGGTTAATTTACGACATCACGTTAGAAACCTCTAAAATTAGCAATGTTGCCTTAGTATATGATGCATGTATTATACATATAAACCTTCCTCTTGAATCACTTTATCTATTGGAAAAAACCGCATCAAAATCCGTTGCGTAGTTTTAAAGATTTAAGCGCACATAGGGATATAGGGACAGAAAAGGCGACTTTGTTTTATACTATGTAGTGATAGTGAAGCGTAGCTACCATCTTCAATGCTATTTTTGTTATTGTGCATGCATACTACCTCCTAAACAAGGACCTTAAAAACAAAATTATTTAAAGTTTTTTTTTATGCATTTCAAAAATGCACCCATTCTGGACTTGAACCCGCAATCTTCACCGATCCGTGGCGCTCATTGTTGAATATTTGAGTAATACATCATTACGTTGTGTAAAAATAATATTGCTAAAATAAGGTAATTTCAAATGTAAGGTTAGGTAACTGTAAAACTGCTAACGCAGGTAAATTAAATTTTTGCTCAGCGCTAACTAAACCTCCTGTTGCGATAATCTTCTCGTTAGTCTGTGGTATTAGAGGTACCTTATTTACTTTAGCTCCTAGCAAATAACTGAATAGGGTTACCAAGCGTATTTCTTGACCGTACGGTTTCCAAGTACCATTATAAAATATTAACTTATATTAAAATTTAAACGTATCACCGAATAATTCGAAGGTATTATGCGACAGCTCTCGAATCACATACCACGCCTCCGACTGAGCTTTGAACGAGCTTTGAACTGGATTTGTTAAGCTATCTATAGATTGTTTTCAACGATCCTATATTATAATTGTAGGGTCTTTCATTTTATACTAACTTAATTCAGGAAATGGGTTCAAAAATATTTATGTAATGTTTTTTTTTGTTTTATTAGGAAAATTCCAAGAAAATCGATAGAAACTATCCTTTCAGTTGATTGTTGCTTCTTGTATAACTTAGTCCATTCGTGACCTAGCTGTGCTGCGATTGGTGGAACGTCTGTTCTCCTTGAAAACCATTATGCAACAATTCAAAAAAATCAATAAATCATAAATTTTGAAGTTCAAACATAAATGGGCTTAGGAATTAAATTGATACTGTCAAACGTCTATTTGCAACCCAAAAATGAGACCCTGTCAGTATGTTTTCTAGAAAAATAATTGTCATAGGCAAGTAGAAAAAAATAAAAAATAAAACTTTTTTTTTTTTGTTTAAAATGATAGTAATTTATTCAGAGCAACCTAATTATATTGGACATTATGTTTTAGAATTTAGGATCTTTTGTATGCGAAAATTTCAGCTAACTTTTAATTTGTAATAATAACACAAAGCTACGAGTATGTAGTTTTCTAATGGGTTTTAATTTTATAGTCTCATTTTTTTATAAAACTTTTTTTGGTTAAAACTAACTGTATAATTTTCTAGTTAAAATTGGAAACAGCTACGCTCATACCCTTTGTTATGCTAATTCTATTATACACTGAAACAGGCGCCTAATTAATAAACACTACCATGTGATTAGTTCCTAGGCATCCATCGCTGGCTTAGAAGCAAACTAAATTTCACATTCATGAACAATACGCTTCAAAGATCCTATGCAACGAAGATCTTAGAGGCCGCTTACACGATACCATTCTGGCATACCATTCTTGCCTCTTGCCACAGAATATTTGCTCTAGCTCCGTTGAGTTTGTTAAAGCAAGAGGCAAGAATGGTTTGCCAAAATAGCATCGTGTAAACGGCGTTATAGTCGTCGGATCTCCGTAATGACAATTGGTTCTAGCATTGTATCTACATACGAGACACATGGGTAGTGTAAAGCCAGAATTCGAGGACCCAACGCGACGTAACCTGCATTTAAATTGTAAAACAAACAACAGCGAATTGAACAGACAAACAAAAGGAGTTCTGTGTTTCGTGTTGAATTGGTGACCTGGATTCAAGAACACATTTGCGTTTCAAACTAGGTGGTAGGTAATAAGGGTTGAGAATACTAATGGTCAGCAGGTACCATACGGCTTCATGTTCTTGGATAGTACTTACCTAGACTATATTCAGTAGCAACTCGATAGTTTCGTAACATATAATATCGATGACGCAAAGTTTTGCCATACTTACTATACCCGTTTATACTGACGGACTAGCATAGCATAAACAGACGTGTTTTTTTTTTGCTGGAAAAACATGCCAAATTTAGAAACCTATACATGATTAATAAGACACAATTGAATCGTGATAATTTGTATTGTAGATGACTAAAAAGGTGAGTTTTTAGCATTTATATTGTAGCCTCACTGGCATCAGCATCGATATCAAGATAATACTTGCAGCTTTATGAATTAAGTTAGTTTCGTTCAACAGAGCATAAGATGCACTGCAACAATGCAGATACTCCCCGTTAATTAGCAAGGAAATGCCGGTCTCGCGCTAACTTTGCCTTCAAAGTGAAAACTTTACGCTAAGTAAGGGAATGCTGATAGTGGAGTGGTGGTGCGAATGCATGGTTTATTAGAGAGGAGTGCTTCATATGACTAATGAAACTCGAAACTAAAAGACTACAAACCAATGTGTCAGAAAATTGTCTTTGTTTTTTTATTCAGTCAGGCGTGAGTTCGTCTTAAGGTCCAAGTAATTAATGCGCAAGCTTATGAGAATGAGTGTGTGTTTGTTACTCTTTTTTAGCAGATATTTTTGCATGGATTTGGATGAAAAGCACAGAGATAGGTTAAAATCTGGAATAACACTTAATTCTATGTGTGTCTAGTTCTCGACTTTTGAAAATATGATGCAAAATATTTTCCAAATAAAGAAAACTGACATTTATTTTCGTTGAAAATGGACTGTAATCGAACTTTCTTAAAATATTTTGTGGTTGCTTGTCCGAGCACTGTTAAAAAGTCAAAGATAATCTAGTAAACATTGAATACGTTTACATTATTATGATAAAATTATTTTTTGCATACTTTTCAATCCGTAATCTATACAAATTAACAATAAGTAAGTACTTTTAATAATAATAATTATTCAATACAGCAAAAAATATCAAACGGCTTTAATAACGTGATTATGTTTATCTATATAATTTTTGTCCGGAAAAAGTAGCTTAGTAAGTATCAATATTGAATTCACAAGAAAAAAATGCTTTATCCTACCTACCAACTCTCATGTACAATGCAATAAGGATTCAGCTTTTCAAATGAGATTAAGCGAATGAAACAAAGGTGGGATAACTTATTCAGAATACTGAGTTAATGTGGCCCATTTTGTTCATTGTTTTACTTTGAACTATATTTAACTATACCACCGTTCACGCATTTCAGGCTACGCGTTCACGCGATCCGCGTACAGGTTGAATCGCACAAGTCAATGTAAAATATCAAAATGAATAGGCGTTGCCGGGCTACGCGACACGCGTTCGTTGAAACGCGAAGTCCCTTACATGAAAATGTAGAAAATATAAAGGAACGTACTAATTTCATTATCCCTGCTCGATTTACTGGTAATATACCTATATTACCTATATAAGTTTATTTGAACCACTTAGAGGGAAACTTAGGTGAAAGAAGTTTCTGTGAAAGAGACTCAGATTAGGACGAATTAGTAGTTTAACATGTCAATGTCCATGTCATCAATAATAATGTTATTCAGCCAAATAATCCGCAGTAACGTTTTAGATCAGCCAGCTAAATAATTCCAGAGTGGAATATCAAATGCCTACCATTCAACCGCGCTTATAAATAAAATACCTAAACAGATATTCGTAACTCGCCATAAATTCAATTTAGGTTTCCGATTTACTATTCAAAATTCCACTGTTTTGTATAATTAGGATTTACAACAGTTTATGTAGGTACCTAGGTTCTAAGTTATGATATTGTTTGAATTATTTAATTGGTATCGATTTATTAGTACCTACTGTTGACGACTGATAAGCACGCCATCTAGCGGAAGCGGCGTGCAACTCTGGCTAGCCTCGCAGCGTGAACTTCGTGTGGGTGAACGGCGCGAACGCAAGAACTTCATAGCATGACTATCCTATTCGATTTCAATTCAACGGCGTAAACGAGTGCCAATATTTTTAAGCTTTTGAATTTAATAACTCATTGTAAAAGTATAAATATACGTTAAACCCAAGCGGTAATAAAAAGTTCCTTCATTGAAGAAACCTGAACTCAAACCTATCCACACAAGGCAGGAAAATCAAAGCACTAAGCCAGGCCAGACTAGCTGCATATCTCCACACCTACTATTTATTCACTCTGTTGATTTATTCTTCTTGTAGTGCCTCTCCGACTAGCGAAGGTTGGCAGTCAATATGGCATATTGTTCTCGATCTTCAGCGAGTCTAAATAGTTCGGCAGCACTCGCTGTCCCCGTCCACTCTCTGATGTTCCGCAACCAAGACTTCTTCCTCCAACCAACACGCCTCTTGCCGGCGACTTATCCCATCATAATCAGTTAAAGAAGTCATATCTTCCGTGTCTTAAGACATGTCCTAAGTAACTGACTTTTCTTAGCTTGATGGTACGCAAAAGTTCCCGTTTCTGCTGTGCTCTTCGGAGGACTTCCTCGTTTGTAACCTTTTGAGTCCAGCTTATAGAAAGCATCCTGTACGCCCACATATCGAACGCTTCTATACGTTTAGTTGATTTATACAGGCTGTTAAAAGACGTCTACTGAAGACGAACCGTGGTACCTTGGTACAGCAACTCAACACAAAACTATAAGTAAGTACCTAAAAAAATTTTCCGAAAAAAAAAAACACCTGTGTTATACAAACCTCATTTTATGCAGTTCCACACTAATTTGTTTATAAATATTTCAATAAGTTTACATTTTAAAAATAGCAAATAAATAACTTGCAAATAACGAATAACAGGAAGATAATATGAAAGCGTTATTTTAAATACAAATAAAACATTAAAATGTAATTTTGGCTTGCGCACGTAAAACCGCAACAACTGGTTTAAAATCTGCACAAAGCATGCACACTGCACGCTGACTGCTGAGTAGCAAGTTGACAATAATATAAATGAAAAGCAGTTTGAAGCAATGCTCAAGTAGCGGACAAACTAGCGAACAAAAATATATTAAGCTGACAATTATCGTACTTACTTGCTGTTATCTCAAACAGTTATTTTTTTGTTCTCAATGTTTCTTGTTTTGTTATTTACTAACACGCTATTTTGATAAAAGAAAAACTTAGTCAACATTTACTTGAACTTTTCTTCATTTAACACTTCCGCTCAGTGTCCATAGGAGTTCGAAAACTTAGTATTTCTTCCGTAGCACTCTGTTGAATCAGATTTCAATTAAAGTTGTTTGTACTAAGTATGAAATCATTTCGAAGAGGGTTTATAATTGGATAACGTCGTCGTCGGAGATTTTAACTAGGATTAATTAATTCATGTGTGACAGCCTCGCTGAAAATATTGAGTTTAATCCATTGTCACTGTTTGAACTTATTTGATTATTGAATTCAAAGATGAAGATTACGTATAGATGTTTTAATGTAATTTTATGAATGCAATAAATATCTATGCTTGCCAGGTATGTTGTGTGTTTTCCAAAGAGAGATATTGTATATATTGTAGGTATGTAGAACTATTGATTATTCTATTCTGTATGTGTATTCTATTTTCTGAAAACCTGTTTAAGTTCTAAAATGAAAACTTCACAATGAAACGAACATCGTTTTTATATCAGTTTTTAGCATTACCTACCTATTGGTGGAATCACTTTCTGAATGCGACCTACATGCTGATTGCTCGCAGTTACCCAACAAAAGGTTTATAGCAGTTAACTCCACGTTTTGAAGCGGCGCGAAAACGCATTTGTAGTTTTTGTTCACTAAATCGAAAACTTTGTGAAAATCTATGTAAAATGTTTTTAAAAACTTCAAATGACCTCGGACACTTGACAAACGTCGCGGTATAATCTCTATATATAAAAATGAATCTCCATTTCCCTTGGTCACGGCATCACGCGTGAACGGCTGGACCGATTTCATTTTTTTTTGTTGTGTTTGTTATTGCCAGAAGAAGGTTCTTATGACAGAAAAAGTCTATATATTAATCATGGAGGGCGTGAAATAAGGGTTGAAAGTTTGTATGGGGAGTTGGTAGTTCCAGTTAAATGCAATAGATGGCGTTGCTAATAAGTATGTTATTTCGCTGACGAAGTCGCGGGTATCAGCTAGTAACTAATATTAATTTGGATGATGATCCTGTATGAAATATCCAGCAATTTATTTATGCAGAAATTGTGGGCGTAAAGGCTGCCAATTTAAAATGGGAGTGGACAGGTCATGTCACCCGCATGCACCCAGCTAGGTAGGCCAGAGTGTTGACTGGTTGGATCCAGGTGGATGGCAGGCGACTGAGGCAGGCCTAAAAAGCGCTGGCGCGATGACGTGGACGCCTTTAGGAAGGATTGGGGGAAAATCGCAGAAGAACGCGAGGTGTGGAAGGTGACGGGGGAGTCGTTTGCGCAGGAGTAGGACAGTAAAAAAAAATTAGAAAAATGTGAGAAGGTCATTCATCAAGTTCTGCTTAATTTAGATGATGATCCTGTATGAAATACCTATCCAGCAATTTATTTATACTTATTATGTAGAAATTATTGGCGTCGCTTTTACAATATACATTTATGGGAGTTTATTTCTACGAAACCTATCACCATATCAATCGCCAATGCTAACTTCATGTAAGCTTTAGGCTTAATGCTGACTGACAATTAAACGTGCCCTCCGAAGCATGGAAGCGCTCAGTTGATAATAACATTAACGGACTCCCTTTCACTTGACCGGTCGCTTATCATCGACGATCTATCAAGAGACTAAGCAAGTTAAACCACGAGCTCTCTTACAATAAACTATTTATATTACGTTTAAGAACACCTTTTTAGTCATTTAATTTCAAACTACATAAATTCTCCCTTGGGGCGAAGACTGACAAAGACTAATTACAAAGAAAGAAAAATATAAATTTAATTTCGGGAATCAAGAGGTATCTCCAAAAATGTAATGGCCTGGTCCCTTGGGCAGGTAGAGTTATAGAATGCAAATGAAATTTTCTTCTTACAATTTTCTTTACTTTCATTTTGATATCTTATTTTTTAATCAAAAAAGGACTCACTGGAACTTCACTCGACGGAGGCAGCATTCAGGCGATGCCCGTTAATTTATACTTTTACTCATAGTATTAAAAGGCTATCTTTAGGTTGTAAAAATACAACATTGTGAAAAAACCAGTTACAATTTTGAAATTTAAAGGCATTAATTGTGATTGTTTCAGAAGGTCAATTAAAATGTCTTAGTAGATTGGATATACGTCAGTATATCCAATCTACTAATATACTCATATACTACTGATATACTCATTCTCATGTCAATGAGAATGAGTATATCAGTATGAGTATGAACCTACAAAGCTCGAAAACATGACATCTGTCAAGTGCACGAAAGGAGCCTCTTTGAGGCGCACTTATAATCCTTTCACCACACTGGTTCGAAAGAACTGGTGACACGACAAGAAGAAGAAGTATGATTATATAAGTAAATAGACTTATATACATAAGTCTATTTACTCATAGTAAAAATGCAACAACAAGATAAGGTACAATTTTCATCTAGTTACAGAGAATAACTTCTCATTCTTCTGAAAGTCATTTATAATATAAACTGAAGCTGACCAGTAGAACAAAGTATAAAACTAACAGTAGTGCAACTTCACTTGTATAAACAATAGTTTTAACTCTTATTTTGAATTCCACAGTGTCGAAGCCATCCTTTGATGTAAACATAGAATTTGAAATAAAACTAGGCATCTTTTATCTAATCATTATTTGCCGATGCATAAATAAATAATGCTGGACATTTCACACAGCATCATCTAGCCCCAAACTAAGCAAAGCTTGTATGTAGTATGGGAACCAGATAACTGATAGAATACTTAGATACGTTTTTTTATGTAAATGCATACATATTATGGTATACATAGAATCACTCAGACCCGAGATAAATATTTGCAGATCATACAAACATTTATCCAGCGGCGGGGACCAAACCCGCAACCTTTTGTGTCCCAAGCGGGCTTTTACCCACTGCTCCACAAAGGTCTTCAGAGACAACCTTTTTTTATCAGATCATTATCAGTCCTATAAATATCTACTATAATAAAATTTCAGTTCAGTTTTGCATAGTTTTAATTTTTATTGACATGATAATTATCTTCTTCTGACAATAGATACAATAATTATCATGTGCCACTGTTGATGTTCTGTTTAATATTTTACACTGGCAGGCCGTTCTGAGGATGGCTTTCTGTGTCCCTTTGTTGTCGAATAGTGGAAAAGAACTTGAACGATGCGATGTTGCTTACTTGTGCAGTATCTCTAGGGGTATTGTGACTTGAAGTATACTACGAGATTTGTATTGGATGGCTGCAATGAGTTCAAGATGTATTTTTTATCGATGATTTTTCTTTACCATGACAATGTGCTGTGTGTATTCTTATTAAATTATTGTATTAATAACAGACTTTATTTTTCTGACCTTTGTTACCAACATCATCATCATCATCATGTCAGCTATCTAGTGTCCACTGCTGAACTTAGGCCTCCCCCATCGATTTCCACAGCTATCGATCTTGTGCAGCCTGCACCCAACGGCTCCCAGCAACCTTTACCAGATCGTCTTTCCATCTAGCGGGGGGCCGTCTTCTACTGCGGTTTCCGATGCGTGGCCTCCACTTGAGAACTTTTGTGCCCCAACGGCCGTCAGTTCTACGACAACATACATACACAATGTATGTATGTACATACATAATGTATCAATCAAGAAGATTTACTAAATTACACTCATTGTTGTAAATGTTACTCAATCATTGATAACTTCATCATCATCAAATTTAAGAGCTCAGCTCTTGTCGGTGCAATGATGCAACTTCCTCCACCTCTCCCTTTCCAATGCGGTCTCCTTTACTTCTTTATACGACATGACAGCGATCTTCTCCTTTATCTGACTCATGAAATTTATTCTAGGCCTTCCTCTTCCTCGTCTTCCTTCCACTTTTCCTTCTATGATGTTCTTATTGATAACTTATGTGTCTCAAAATAGGTACTGTAACTAAAATAATACTTACCCGAAAGATGGACCCGGACGGACTAACCTAAAGATTTAAAAGCAATTGAATACGATTCAAGCGATATATTGGAAAACGACCAATTTGAGGTGAGTATAAGATGCAGTTTTCTAGAAATTTTATGCAAAACTGCCGTTTTATGACCGTTTTCACCGCGTGAGGTAACTGCCAGTAAAGAGAACTTTGGATTCAAATTGGCTTCTTCACACCTGCATTGGTAATGGGTATTGGCGGCGTTGGATTTTATAGCCTTTATAATGAATTAGTGACTGAACAGCATGGCTAATACAGTTTTATTTCCTGCGACTTGAGCGCCGTTTTACTTGCGGGGGCTTATACGGGGTTTTATGCGGGCCTTTAAAGTTTGACTTATAAGAATGAAAAGTTTATATCTAAAACGTAAATAAAGAACGGCATACGTATAAAAAACAAGACATAATAATTAACAACCAAATTGTGTTATTTCTCAATCAAATGAAGGAACTTTTTTATGTTATATCTACAAATTTTTAACTTTAAATTCTTAAAATCTAAAGAAAATGGAGCAAAACAAATATTCAGGTACATAACACTAGTAAAGACTTCGATTGACTTGTAAGTTGAACCCTATTGTTACCAGGATCCGTTTTTCACGGTAAATAGTTACTGAATAACGTATGAGGCTTGTAGGGTGAAATTTACAATTCACAAGAGCTGTCAGATGTTGAACATGAGGCGTGTGGTATTGATCAGCATATACCTTTGTGAATTCGAAACGCACCCGGTAACGTTTGGCTGCACAAGAATTGAAGATGCTGGAACGTTTGTGCAAGTTCTGTTTCTGGTTATTAAAGGTAGGCGCAGATTTCAACATATGTCAGGATGCAGGGATGTAAACAACTTTAACATAAATCAGTAAATAAATAATAAGGAACATGATCATTCGAAGTCTGCTCGTTTAAGAAAGGTATTCTATGTAGATATTGTTGTGACTTCATATTGAAGCAAACAAAAATATTGAGAATAATAATGAGTTGCGACAAATGAATGAATGCCGCCGAAGGGACAGACCAAAGAAAATAAAGAAAACTGATACCAAACTTTAAAACAGTTTTTATTGTGCAATAAAAAATGTGTTGGTTCGGAATATGATTCACTAGTATTGAATTGTATCAAGTACCTTCTTACTCGTATTTTTAAATAGCACATGTTTTGCACTAAATATTTAGTTGGAATTCGAAACTACTCAAATTCTACGTAAAATATAAATCTTAAATTTTCATCTGGTCGTAAAATCTCCCACAAATCACTGTTCATTTTGAAGGAATAATACCAATCATTCCAAAATATCAAGAGCGATTACGTTGCCGAGAAACAATAATATATTTAAATAAACGCTAGGCAAAGCTGAAATATGTAAATAGAAGAAATCGCTTATTGGCCTGAATCGCTAAAAATATGGAACGGAATTTCTCGGCCCTGATTACAATCCTGTGGTAAATCCTTTTACAGTCTTCCAGTTTGAACGACTCTGAGAAAAAACACGTCACTAAAACGCAATTTACACTATACCATTCTGGCATAATATTATTCTTGCCTCTTGCCATAGGATATGAGTTCCTGCTTTAGTTTGAGAAAGCAAGAGGTAAGGATGGTATCGTGTAAATGGCGTTTAAAATCCAGATTTGAAATCAGGCATGCAAACCGCGCCAATAGCGCGCAACTAGGTCAACAATACTCAAAGTTCTTAAGAGGAAGGTCAATCAAACCCGACTCTTAATTGAGAGGCGTTGGCGGCAGTGACTGTTAAGTCAGTTAAGACTCAGCGGCACTGTTGTGAAAACTTCCCCAGTCAATCTGCATAAAAAATGAGTTGACAACCCAAAGTATTCTGCCGTGGGGTGCGAAATCCGCTTTGGAGATTTGTGGTGAATTGTTGAGGTGGGCAGATTAGGACGTTTTGTTTTTATTGATGAAAGCGTTCACGGCCAATTTATCTTGGGGACGACGACTGGAATCACGTTTTATGTTTCGTATTCGGTATTATGATAAATACCTACGCTTTTGGTTTTAAAAATTCAGGGTCTGGAATTTCAACAGGTTATAATGAGAACCCATATTTGATCCTATTAACTTTTGTTTTAATCGATTTTTTTGGGTAAAAGGTAAACGATGACCTTTACCCAAAAAAATCCTTATTTCGCTGAAACTTGTGAGTTAAACGAGCTAACCTATCCCAACAAACCTTACATTCTAAAAGTTATTAATCATGATCTAAGATCTCTCAAATGAGTAAGTACCTACCTTTGTATAATGCTCAGGCAAGGCATTATTGAAGAAATTTGGTGTAGGTAAGTAAGTTTTTTTTACTAATAAACGATGAAAGAAACCATTAACCTTGACGTATGTAATGGTAATTTTTGTAAAACATAGAAATGTATAAGCATGCATTAAATTTTGTTTGGACATGCCTCAGAAGTCTGACTACTCCATAGATATCTTCAAAGTATTTGGGATATTGTTCCGTTTTTTGAAACGAAGTTCCTTCGGACGGTATCGGATGGGGGCTTGGCAAAAAAAGTTTTCTATTTTTGCGTCACGCCACGTGTCATGTATAATGTCAAATCATCACAGTGCGAAATGCGCAGCCGCGACACAGTCAATAGATTGTTACATTGTTAGTACGGAAGAGTGTTTCTAGGATACCTAAATGACAATAAAATTAATATTATATCCCAGTATAGAAAAGTACTCTTTGCTTCGTTCCAACCGAGTGTTCCCCGACACTCATGTACTTTTTTTAATCAAAATATGAACTCCAAAACGATATGTATTTCACCTTATTTTATTGTACTGAAACTGGCGAAACATAAGATAAGGAGATCCTATCTATAAACGGCATGATATGAAATGAAAATGAACAAGAGCAATTTTCGTCCTCAGCTAATATTCTTTTCCCGCCATTTAACCTTTTGAGGTTTATACAAACCAATGCGAGGGCAATCAATGGAAGAGTTATTTGAAAGTCAATGAGGCACCGCTTTGTAAGAAGAGTTTCAAACATTTATGAAAGGTTGACTAGGTTTCTTTTTGCAAAGATAAACTTACCTATGATTTGTGTTCATAGAATTGTTTATGAAATATACAACTTACACTTGGATTACACGCAGTGTGTGTAAGGGCCGCATTACACGCGCCAAATAGATTGGCGTGACAGCAAAATTAAATGTTAGGTACTAGGAAGGTGTAGGAAATGGGCGTTAGTTTGAGCATTCGTTGAGCGCTCGGCCGACCACTCGGTGAAGTTTTATAATTAAAGTGATCACTCGACCGAGATCACTGTCCCACTCATCTACTCGATACCACATATCTTTATTACCTATTATACTGCAAACTTAACTCGAAGATATAATTTTACATAGCAGCTCCCTTTGTGAGCAGCTGGCAACCATCGCACTTTAGAATAATCTATAAAAAACTAAACACACCAGTATTAGTCTATGGTATTCCTGTCATCTGTCATTCTTTTTGTTTGCGCGGCAACCGAGACACGTTTTTTACACGGTGAAAAGTTTTCAACTTAGGAAAAACCTTATTTTTTATAGTTAGACTGTGTAAAAATAAGAAACAAGTGTAGTTCAAGATGCCCAAACGATCATCACAAGAAAGGACGGAGTACTATTTGGCGAAAATTCGAAAAATCGAACGTAAACTAAAAAGACGCCATAAACGGCGTCTACGGCGTGAAGAAAGTTCGTCAGGAGATGAACACTCTGAAGTGTCCTGTGTTTCAGGTAAATGTTGTACAACAATATCGATACAGCACTGATGTTTACAATCAGGAAAGCTTTTGGTTTTAAATAACCTCAGTATCGATAGACACGGGTGGTGTCCGCGAGGCATTGACGTGATCTTCCGACTCTTGGTACTCACGAGATGAATACATGAGCTCAATACTCTTAGGTTGAGTCCGAGAGGCCTTACCTTTGCAGTGAAACTTTATTTGTACAACATAGTCATTTGGTTTTTTCAGACGATATCATGTCGAACGATTATCCCAACGAGGGTGAAACAAAGACAGCTACGTCTTCTCAAGGTGAGACACCAAAAGATCTTGCAACAGAAGAAACCTTAGTTATAGAAGGATCTGGTCCTTCTACGCTGCCAGTGGACAGCACTGAAATGACACCCACGACTGACCCAGATGTCCTAAATGCTTTGGGCGATCTTATGCCAAACAAGCCAAAATTTGGACCGCCCATAAACAATGATGTGGCCCGTATATGGTCAACGATTTTGAAAGATGGTCTTCAGAAGGAAGTAAAACTTAAATTACTAGAATCAATACCAGAACACCACACGGAAGCCCAAGCAGACCAAACCCCATGCTCGAACATAGAGGTAAGTCATGCTGGGAGAATAGTTCATTTTTTGAAATGCTGGGAAAGGATCTGTAAAGATAATTCCGTACTAGAATACATCCGTGGATATTGTATCCCATTTGTAACTGAGCCATATCAACACATGATACCAAAAAATTCTTATGGTAATTCGATAACTGAAGATTCAGATATGCTCATAGCTATTAATAATTTGTTGACATTAGGGGCAATTTCCCCTTGTATCCCATGCAAAGACCAATTCATTTCAAAGATTTTTTTGATCCCAAAACCTAATGGTAGTAAACGGTTCATTTTAAATCTGAAACCATTAAATAGATTTATAGCTACTTCTCACTTTAAAATGGAAGACCATAGAACAGCAATGTCATTAATTGAAGCAGGAGATTGGATGGCTAAAATTGACCTGAAGGAGGCTTATTTATTAGTAAATATAGATCCACAATATAGAAAATATCTACGGTTTCAATTTGACAACCTGTATGAATTTAATTCTTTATGCTACGGAATGAGTTCAGCACCATATGTCTTTACAAAAATAATGAAAGTAGTAATATCTCATCTGAGAGAGAAGGGGCACAGATCAGTTCAGTACTTAGATGACTTGTTGTGCATAGGATCTGATTATAATTCTTGCCTAAATAATGTTCAAGAAACTTTAAAATTATTAGAGTGCTTAGGAATGGTTGTAAATTATAAAAAGAGTATTATAGTCCCTTCGCAGATTACCACTTTCTTGGGTTTCGTTTTTAATACGAAAGAGATGACTTTACAGTTACCAGAAGAAAAGAAGATAGGTATTCTAAAGTTAGTTAAAAGATATATGTCAGTTAATAAATGTTATATACGGGATTTTGCAAAACTAATTGGAACATTAGTTTCAGCATGCCCGGCCACAACATATGGTTGGCTTTACACAAAAATTTTAGAACACCATAAATACCATTACTTATTGAAAAGCAAGGGAAATTATGACATAAAAATAGATTTACATCCAGATATAAAATTAGATTTATCTTGGTGGTCTAATAATGTAAATTCGACTTATAAAAGTTTAAATTATCAAAATTATAATATAGAATTATTTACTGATGCTTCTCGAACTGGTTGGGGTGCATTTTGTAATAACAATAGAGCTAATGGTACTTGGAAAGAAGGGGAAAAAGAGTTTCACATCAACTACTTAGAATTACTTGCCATATTTTTAGGATTAAAATATTTTGTGAAAGACAAGAATAATATTAATATTTTGTTAAGAGTAGACAACAAAACTGCAATATCTTATATTAACAGAATGGGTGGGATTCAGTTCCCTCATTTGAATAACCTTGCTAGAGACATATGGCAATGGTGTGAAACTAGACATATCTGGCTCTTTGCCTCATATATTAAATCAGCTGATAATAAAGAAGCAGATGAGGAATCAAGAAAGATTAATCCAGATATTGAGTGGGAATTAAATGACACTGCATTCCAAAATATTGTATTAAAGTTTGGCTATCCAGATATAGACCTGTTTGCATCAAGAGTTAATGCTAAATGTCAGTTATACATAGCTTGGAAACCAGATCCAGATGCATTTAATATTGATGCTTTTACTGTAAATTGGTCTCCATATTTTTTTTACGCTTTCCCCCCGTTCAGTTTAATAATGAAATGTATACAAAAAATTAAACATGATAAAGCTACAGGGATTTTAGTGATGCCCTATTGGCCATCACAACCCTGGTACCCATCTCTGCAAACAATGTTAGTTTCAAAACTAATATTCTTTGAACCACAGAAAGACCTCTTGCACTCTTGTTTCAGAGACAGACACCCCTTACATCACCAACTTACACTAATGGCGGGGATTTTATCAGGGAAGCGTGGTTAAAACGGTCAATTCCTCCCACATCCATCGAAGTGATGTTAGCTTCTCTTTCAAGGAACACTATGAAACAATATAATGTCACCTATAAGATTTGGTTGGTTTTTTGCAAAGATCATAGTATAGATCCACACGCACCCTCAGTGCCACAAGTTATGTATTTTTTAACTGAATTATTTAAGTCAGGTGCTTCTTATGGTTCTCTTAATTCTCACAAATCAGCACTGTCTCTCATAGTCGGCTCTAAAATTGGGGGGGATGATCGAATAAAGAGGCTATTCAAAGGATTCTATAGATCTAGACCTCCATTAGCAAAATATAATTCAACCTGGAATCCAAATACAGTTCTTAATGTAATACAGAACTGGTATCCTAATATGTCACTTAGCTTGGAGAGAATTTCAAAGAAATTAGTATTATTGCTTGCATTAAGTACAGCTCAGAGAGCCCAGACACTGTCTTTAATTAAAATTTCTAATATGACGTTTCTTAGTGAAGGGGTAAATATTTTAATAAATGATATCACAAAGACTTCTGCTCCAGGACGCGGTCAACCTAATCTATACCTACCATATTTTGAAAAGTCAGAAATTTGCCCAGCAAAAATTTTAAAAGATTATATCTCCTTTACACAAGATATAAGAAACAATAATGATCATCTGATATTATCTTTAAATAAGCCTCACCGAAGTGTTTCATCATCCACAATCAGTAGATGGATCAAGGATACACTGTGTTTCTGTGGCATAGACACGTCCATTTTTTCAGGACATAGTACTAGACATGCGTCTACATCAACAGCAAGATTAAAAGGGGTTTCATTAGATATCATTAGGCAGACCGCGGGCTGGACAAGTAATTCAGTTACATTTGCAAAATTCTACAATCGGCCTATAAATAATAACCCAGGACAATTGGCACATGCTGTCCTTAGTGTTAGTTCAGATTAAATAATATTTCTTGTTGTTGTTTTCTATTGTGGAAATTTTTTTGTGATCTTAAAAAGATTAATGACAATTATTGAAATTTGATTTTTATGTTACAGTTAGGTATAATTAAGTAAATACCTAACAAAAGTTGATTTTTTCTATAACTAAAGTTTAGTTTATTTTAATTTAATCTTGAATAAGATTATTAATTCTATGAATATAAGAGTGATCTCAAAATTGGTTTTTTTGTTTGTTTTTTAATTTTTATTGAACAACTTTACCATGATAGCTCTAAACATCTGCTATGTAAAATTATATCTTCGAGTTAAGTTTGCAGTATAATAAGTGATCAAACTAACTCACCTGTGACGTTCGATCATTATTATACGAAGAACTTAACTCGAAGATATACAAACCCTACCCACCCAGCCCATGGGTAAAGTTGAGGCTATACTCTAAAAAGAATGACAGATGACAGGAATACCATAGACTAATACTGGTGTGTTTAGTTTTTTATAGATTATTCTAAAGTGCGATGGTTGCCAGCTGCTCACAAAGGGAGCTGCTATGTAAAATTATATCTTCGAGTTAAGTTCTTCGTATAATAATGATCGAACGTCACAGGTGAGTTAGTTTGATCACTTATTATTGAAACTCTCATGTGCGTAGATACATGGATTACGTAGGTAGATGCTTTTCATTATCAAATCTATTAAAACCGTTCAGATTTAGTTGATCTGATAACGAAAAGTTTTAATGTAAAATTAGATAACAATCGCAGTTGGGCAAATAATTCATGTTTAATTATGATAATTCCCATTTACACGGTGACTTTGAAACGCGTTTATGACGCGAGTCAATTGCACTTTAATCTGAAATTGATCTAATATTATTACGTCTATAATATTGAGGAGACGCCATTCTTTTTTATCACATTTATACTTAAGATAGGTAACTCAGATAGACGTATTTGCGTTATCTAAATAAGGTGGCAATGAACTTGATGATTCCATAACTTGACGGTTGCGCGTTGTCACATGCGGTGATAGTACGCGCTTGCTCTAAAAGTATGGAATCAACTATCTTTATTTTATTTACTTAAGTACGTCAACCACTAAGACCACCTCCAACAAAGTAACATAATAAAAAAAAATCGCTAAAAGATAATATTTTATCTAGAGTCTCCACTCCTGATAGACGTATGCGTTGGTATTAAAATGTCGTTACTAAAAACATGGTCAAGATTTTCTAAAGTGAAAAATGGAACCGAAATAAAATTCAGAATCCAAAAAGTGTCCACGGATAAATACGAAAAAGCATATGACTTGCTTCTGAAGTATTTTATGCCCGAAGAAGCAATTAGCAAAGCTTCAGGTATGTTTTTTATGCTGTACATTATTTATAAAACTATAATTATTATACCTTCTCTTCATAAATGAGTAGGTATAATTATTATAGTGATAAAAAAGTACAATAAATGTTGCTTGTACAAAAATTTTTATATAAACACACTCATAAAAAAATACCTCAAAAGGAATAGCGTACTGTGCTTACAATTCATCATCATCATCAACATCTTCCTGCCCTTTTCCCACATTATGTGGGGTAGGCACAACATGTGTTCTTCTTCCATTCTCCTCTATCAGCCGTCATCTCAACACTCACTCCTTTCTTACTCTTGTCATCCTTTACACAATAATACTGTGCTTACAATTATTTTTAAGATTGATTACTGGATACGATAAATAATAATAATCTATGTTTGTTGTAACAATATTTTATAATTTCATCATAATTATTATATTCACGAATTATGGTCTAGCAACACGAACACGAGTAGGTAATAATTATTATACACGCCTAGTTTTTAATTACCAAAAAAACTTTGAACTTGGTCTTGGTGTCTGTTACTGATCACATTTATGTGGTTAAACTCAAAAAATAATAAAAAAAATATAACCTAAAAAGGAGACGAGACGAGTCAGACATGGATTTATGATAGCTACTGCGGTTTTACTGACTGGGGATGATGCGAAAGCATAGTTAAAATGAAAGTGCGTATACGCGATTGTTGTCTGTAGTACTTATTTGTACAGTTTTCATAAAATTTTGTTAGGTTTTTGTTGACTACAATCCTCGATAACTTTGTGATAGTTCATTATAAAAAATCTGACCATGCCATTATCATTTTCTGCATCTGCTGCAACTGTCCTTAAATTTTTTTTTGATAGTCACAAAATAGCGGTGTATTATCTAGGCATTTCTAGAGATAAATTGACGACCACACAGCTAGATAAGAAGATAACCAAGTAGGAAATGATAAATTCATTGCGAGCGTACATATTTTAGATTTGATAGGCGAACTATGCAGTATTTTCACTGCAGATATTTATTTATCACGGAAATAATTAAGTTTCACAATAGATTTTATCAGCAAAGTATAGACTATGCTAATAATAAGTTTATAATTTTAGTAAGTATTTATTTATTACTTACAATCTAATAATCTAATAAGAATCTAGTAAATTATCAATCTAATAATATATTATCAAACCTGCAAAATCACTATAATCTTAGTAAAGAATAAGTTTTTTATCGAATAAGTAATTTAATAAAGAAGAATTACTAAAACCTCCTGCTCGGATAAAGACTTCTAGACTCTTAAAAAAACAAATCTCTTAAAAATTTTTTTGGCAAACCTTAGTTGGTGAAAGCTTCGATGGCCAGCCAGAACAAACAACTGTGTGATGAGCATGGATGTTGGGTGGTGATTGTTCTATGTCTGGGTGTTCAGTCAACGGGACACTGCAGTGTCTAGCAAATTTTTGAGATTGAACTAGTAATCCAGTGTATACCATACTCTATACTTAATCGGTATGATTCACACAAAAACATGGTTAAGTCATTAAGACTGTGTAAAAAAATTACATAAATTATACTTTAAAAATAGTAAACGTAAATTAAATAGTAAACGCAAATAGCCGATGTAGCTCTCAAAGCGGGAAACCTAAAGTGGGACTGGGCCGGACACGTTAGCCGAATGCACAAACAACACTGGGCTAAAGCAACCACTTTGTGGAATCCGATGATGCGGCGACCTCGTGGAAGGGCCAAGCGACGATGGCGGGATGAGCTGGACTCCTACAAAAAAGATTGGCCTGTTATGGCCCAGGACCGGAAGAAGTGGAGGGAGGGAAGGGAGGCCTTTGCCCTGCAGTGGGAAACGTCGGACTTATAATAAAAAATACTTTAAAAAAATCGCGGGACCTGGATCAGGAACGCACAGGATCAAAAAGTTTGGCAGCAGCAATAGGAGCATTAATACTCAGTAGTGGGTGATACTGGGCTGAAATGATGGTACTTAGAAATAAACTATTTTATCTATGGTAGATAATAATTTTATTGTTTCCAGGCATCTTTAAAAATAAATTAGCACTAGATGAGTATAACAAGCTATCAAAGCAGTTAATGCAAAAAGATCATCATGTTGACATCTGTTTTGTGGACGATGGATCGAATGAGGAGAAGGTTGCTGGAGTATCCGTTATGCAAATCGAAAAGAAAACTGATCCAAAACTAGACATTGAGAAATTTAAGGTAAATGAATTTTCGAATTACGCAATTTTACAATTAATTTAGAATAATTTATTTCAAAACATACAAAGCCTTTTTATAAAAAAGCTTAAATCTTAGTTAACATATACACACATAGTTATTATTATTAAAAAATAATAATATTATTATTAAAAAAACTCAGTTCATATTTTTTGTAAAAAAGGGTATAAGGTACACATTCTTTGCACTATTTTTACAAGTAAGGTAGGAAAGTTTCTATATGTGCAAAACCGTACCCTCCGTGCTAGAAAAAAATCTGTGTTCTGTGTACAATTCGGCCTTCCCTATCCAATATAAAATATCCATTATCCAAATGAGGATATCCAAAATAAGTTAAAATTTAAGTTTCAATTTTACGAGCAAAAAAAAAGATTTAAGAACACCTTTTGTCGCTAACCGTACACTTCTAACTTTCAGTTGCAATTGGATGAAGTGAAGACATTTTTTGTTTCAATCGAAATCTTAGAAAACTCGTATAATGTTTTTGAAGAACAAAACGTAGACTGCTATTTTTCGGGCCGCGGGGTTGTCGTGCATCCAGAATACAGGGACCTTGGGATTGCACGAGAGTTATTGAACGCCAGGTTAGTTCCAAACTATAATTATTGCTCTGTTAAATTATAGTCATCACAGTTGACCACTAGTTCATGTAAACTTTCATAGTAACAATTTAACAGTTTGAATATTATCTAGAGGATAACTTTCTGGTAGGTAAGAAAATTCGTATGAGTCAGTGGCCAACTCTGGTGACGGAGGTTTCAGGCCGCCTTAGGTCCTCCGTCATAGCTTAAAGACTTAAATAGCCGGGACCGACAGTTAAAATTAGTGCTCTTCGAAGCACGGAAGCACCCCGATGAAAATGCCACTGGCGGTCACCCATACACTTACGGACCGTTTAGAGCGTTGCTTAACTTCGACGATCTATTAAAGGTGGTCGCACGATTAAGCCGAGCCGAACGCGCCGAACTGTCAATTCAATAGAAGAAATGCTGAGACGTCAGAAGCGAGCCGCATTTTCTGACGTCATCAGTATTTTTTGTATTGAAAAATTACTGCGGCGAGTACGTGTGCAATCAGCTTTTAGAACGACTAAGCAAACACGACGGTCGTATTTGCTTAGTCGTTAAAGAAAGTTCTTTAATTCCACCATAAAATCTAGGTGTTTTACGTGTAGATTAACTATTCAATCAAACATTCAACTAAAACTAGCTTATGATGATTTTCAGAGTAAAATCATGTAAAGAATACAACGTGCCCTTAACAGCTGCGTGGATGGCTACAATCGGAACACAGAAAGCAGCAACTAAGCTTGGTTGGGAAACTGTTAAAGAGCTCAACTATGAAGATATAGGAAGAGAAGCAGGAGTCACTTTTGAAGATACACCGACGTATTGCAAACTAATGTTAGCGAGAGTCTCATTGTGAATAAAAAAATTAAGAAAGTCTCCGTCTTGACTATGAATTTAGAAACCTCAATGGAAGAACTAAACTTATAGACGTGCCATTTAAAGTGCGAAGCACTAAGACAAGGAATGACCCATTGTGTCTAAGCGAGCAGACACGCTTCTTCTTTTTTTGAATGGTTACCATCTATCACCCTGATCTGTTCCTGGAAATAAAAGTTCAAGCTGTCACCTTTTTTGCAACAAGGAGAAAGATCTAATTTATCGACTGTAGAGTTAACATGACAATGTTTGTATGACCGTTCGATGTGGGAAGTATTGTTTCAGCTCGTAAGGCAACTAAGTACTATTGATTCTGAAAATTTAAGGGTTCATTCCTTCATTTAGCAAAACCACCTTGTATGACATTTACACTTAAACGACCACTTATGATTACGTTAATTTGAGTGAGGGACTGGGGGTTATTCGCGTTCGTTTTTTCGTTCGTTTGATGAATATTCGGATGCTTCTTACTACGAGTTACATTGTATCCGGTCGATAAGCCAACTTGAAGGCCGTGCTGAGAGCGCGTGCTCAATTAAAGAGTTTGACAATTACCAACTACTCGAAAATTACCTAAAGTCCCAATTTGGCGAAAATAAACATTACGCTGTGTTGTTATCAGATTTGCAGGAATGTCGCCAAGCGCAAAACGACAGACAGTCAACCAGTTTGCATTGCGAGTCGAATCATGCCTGTCAAAATTACTTACAGAAATTAATATTTCTATTCCTACCAAAAAGAAAGCTGAACTGGCCGGCCGCCGATGCAAGATCTCGCTTTGCATTCATTTGTGATCGGATTAAATGTCTTCAGGTCGTCGAGGTGAGAGAGATGGTACTTCTTCCAGGTCCAATATTCGATAGGATTCTATGATAAGAAACAGTGGAGTCGATGAAGGGAAATCTTTCACAAATCTTTAGCGCTTTTCACTTGTTTTCACAGCGCAGTGTTCAATATTATATTGAAACTAGCTGACCCGCGGCAAACGTTGTTTTTCCATTATATCGCTATTAAAAAATAAGGGTTGATCGTAGAAGGGTGAAAATTGAGGATTGTATGTATTTTTGTATGTTGTATCATAAAAAAATAGAAATTAAAAATTTTGTCTAAAAAATAAAAAATAAAATTTAGGGGTGGACTACCCCTAACATTTAGGGGGATGAAAAATAGATGTTGGCCGATTCTCATAGATACCAGATAAGCACATAAAATTTCATCAAAATCGGTCAAGCCGTTTCGGAGGAGTATGGCAACGAAAACTGTGACACGAGAATTTTATATATTAGATAGAAGAAGATTAGAATTCGAAATGGATAATCAGGACGAGAGCTGGGAACGGACTGAGGGCTAGGTAGCTTTGAGACTGATACACTGGATAGGAACAGCAGATTTAAGGGCTGTATCAGCAGAAGGTAGTAGTGGTTTACCTCTTCTACCTTTTGCTACCTTTGCATGAAGATATTCCTTTAAAATATCTTCATTAACAAGCCACTAAATCGGTAAGTGGTCGGCGGCCCGTTAGCTCACTAGCAGTTGACATCGTAGAAAATTAAAAATATGTCACAACAACCAAAATTCCGAGAGCGGCAGAGAGCTGTTTATCTGCGCAGAATACAATTTTGTATGAAAAAGCGTTCACTACACTGACAAACGAATAACGGCCGATTTATTAATAAGCTGTTAAACTTGACTTTGGTGAAACTGACCTAATCTCGAAAAACTTGACTGGAACCTTGAACTGTTGATTTAAAAAATAACATTATATCTCAAGCCTCCACTCCTGATAGACGTATGCGTTGGTATTAAAATGTCGGTACTAAAAACATGGTCAAGATTTTCTTAAGTGAAAAATGGAACCGAAATAAAATTCAGAATCCAAAAAGTGTCCACGGATTTTAATATAAACACACTCAAAAGGAATAGCGTACTGTGCTTACTATTCATCATCATCATCATCTTCCTGCCCTTTTCCCACATGATGTGGGGTCGGCACAACATGTTTTCTTCTTCCATTCTCCTCTATCAGCCGTCATCTCAACACTCACTCCTTTCTTACTCTTGTCATCCTTTTTTTACACAATAATACTGTGCTTACAATTATTTTTAAGATTTATTACTGGATACGATAAATAATAATAATCTGTGTTTGTTCTAACCATTTTATAATTTCATCATAATTATTATATTCACGAATTATGGTCTAGCAACACGAACACGAATAGGTAATATTATACACCCCTATTTTTTAATTACAAAAAAAAATTTGAACTTGGTCTCGGTGTCTGTTACTGAATCACATTTAAGTAGTTAAACTAAAAAAAAAAAAATCTAAAAAGGAGACGAGACGAGTCAGACATGGATTTATGATAGCTGCTGCGGTTTAACCACGGATTTAAGAAATGAGGGGATTGACTGGCTATGGAGGCGTGGCGCGCGTCACAACTTCCAGTCTGGACCGACTGGTTACTCGAAATCGGGCATTAGTCGCGCTTCATGGCTGGCCGCGTGTACATTTACCAATGTACTCAAAATTAAAAGTGATTCAATTCAATGTTCGACATACATTGCTGTTTATCTTGATACCAGTCACAGTCCAAGCAACAAATGGCGCAATGGAATGTAAAGTCAACAATGCTCTCAACACTACGTGTGTTGCGTGGTACGGCCGCTGGTGTGCTCCGCCGCGGGGAGAAGTTATATGGTATTCTGTGGAAGCTAGAAATCGATGCCTAAGTTTGTATAGTTATAAGATGGTTAGCATTGATTGGGTAATTTGTTAGTGTGAATCGATCAAGTAGCCAGTAAAAGCGTTGCGTTCAGTGTGTCTGTTGCGCGAGTGGGGAAAATCTGGCGACATCGTGTTTCATATGATTATTATCAAATAGCCAGTCTATAATGTCTGTGGGTTTAACTGACTGGGGATGATGCGAGAGCATAGTTAAAATAAGAGTGCGTACGCGATTGTTGTCTGTAGTACTTATTTGTAAGTACAGTTTTCATAAAATGTTGTTAGGTTTTTGTTGACTACAATCCTCGATAACTTTGTGATAGTTCAATATAAAAAATCTGATCATGCCATTATCATTTTCTGCATCTGCTGCAACTGTCCTTAAATTTTTTTTGGTAGTCACAAAATAGCGGTTTATTATCTAGGCATTTCTAGAGATAAATTGACACAGCTGGTAGATACCCAAGTAGGAAATGATAAATTCATTGCGTGCATGCATACATATTTTAGATTTAATAGGCGAACTATGCAGTATTTCATTTCACTGCAGATATTTATTTATCACGGAAATAATTAAGTTTCACAATAAATTTCGGTTTCGGTTTAAAGAGTTTATTCTCATAAAGAACAAATTACAGTTCACTTATAATGAGAAATTAAAGGTTACTTATATTAATGTCTTTAGGCTAGTGGCGCAGCATGCAGAAATCCTAAACACTAAAAGTTAAACAGTCAATGCAAAAACAAACATATTGGCCAATACTCAAAACAATATCAATATTAAAATAGAATTAAATTAATTTGAAGTGAAAGTTATTTCTTGCTACCATCACTATCTCGTAATTTTTATGCGTGTGCGTTAGAATGTTTGAATAGAATGCACTGTGGAAAGCAGTGTGCGTGTGGTATTGTTATTTTATCAGCAAAGTATAGACTATGCTAATAGAAAGTGTATAATTTAAGTAAGTATTTATTTATTACTTTCACGACTGTATCCCCAAGGTGCGGTAGACATTCTCTCAGATCGTTTTATGTTACTTATTCAAGAGCCTTTGCAGATGTCTAAGGGGGGTAGTCAGAGGCATGTCCAAACACATATTTGATACATGCCCACATCTTGCAGAAGTTAGTATTCCATACGTGACAGGTTGCAAGCCCATCGCCGCCTATAAGAACACTAACTGGTTTCCTCACGATGTTCTCCTTCACCGTTTAGAGCACGTGTTAAAGCGCATATAAATTTTACGAAACGAAAAATCCATTGATGCACGGCCGGGATTCGTACCCACGACCTTCGGATTGAAAGTAGAAAGTTGAAAGTAGCCATTCGGCCAACATGGATTTTTATTCTTTCGAAGAATAATGGGCTAAAGCAACCACTTTGGAATCCGATGATGCGGCGACCTCGTGGAAGGGCCAAGCGACGATGGCGGGATGAGCTGGACTCCTACAAAAAAGATTGGCCTGTTATGGCCCAGGACCGGAAGACGTGGAGGGAGGGAAGGGAGGCCTTTGCCCTGCAGTGGGAAACGTCGGGCTTATAATAATAAATACTTTAAAAAAATCGCGGGACCTGGATCAGGAACGCACAGGATCAAAAAGTTTGGCAGCAGCAATAGGAGCATTAATACTTAGTAGTGGTTGATACTGGGCTGAAATGATGGTACTTAGAAATAAACTACTTTATCTATGGTAGATAATAATTTTATTGTTTCCAGGCATCTTTAAAAATAAATTAGCAATAGATGAGTATAACAAGCTATCAAAGCAGTTGATGCAAAAAGATCATCATGTTGACATCTGTTTTGTGGACGATGGATCGAATGAGGAAAAGGTTGCTGGAGTATCCGTTATGCAAATCGAGAAGAAAACTGATCCAAAACTAGACATTGAGAAATTTAAGGTAAATTAATTTTCGAATTACGCAATTTTACTAATGAGAATATCCAATATAAGTAAAAATTTTAGTTACAAATTTACGAGCTAAAATACACTTCTAACTTTCAGTTGCAATCGGATGAAGTGAAGAAATTGTTTGTTTTAAACGAAATCTTAGAAAACTCATATAATGTTTTTGAAGAACAAAACGTAGACTGCTATTTTGCGGACCGCGGGGGTGTCATGCATCCAGAATACAGGGACCTTGGGATTGCAGGAGAGTTATTGAACGCCAGGTTAGTTCCAAACTATAATTATTGCTCTGTTAAATTATAGTCATCACAGTTGACCACTAGTTCATGTAAACTTTCATAGTAACAATTTCACAGTTTGAATATTATCTAGAGAATAACTTTCTGGTAGGTAAGTAAATTCGTATGAGTCAGTGGCCAACTCTGGTGACGGAGGTTTCAGGCCGCCCTAGGTCCTCCGTCATAGCTTAAAGACTTAAATAGCCGGGACCGACAGTTAAAATTAGTGCTCTTCGAAGCACGGAAGCACTCCGATGAAAATGCCACTGGCGGTCACCCATACACTTACGGACCGTTTAGAGCGTTGCTTAACTTCGACGATCTATTAAAGGTGGTCGCACGATTCAGCCGAGCCGAACGCGCCGAACTGTCAATTCAATAGAAGAAATGCTGAGACGTCAGAAGCGAGCCGCATTTTCTGACGTCATCAGTATTTTTTGTATTGAAAAATGACTGCGGCGCGTACGTGTGCAATCAGCTTTAAGAAAGTTCTTTAATTCCACCATAAAATCTAGGCGTTTTACGTGTAGATTTACTTTTCAATCAAACATTCAACTTAAACTAGCATATAATGATTTTCAGAGTAAAATCATGTAAAGAGTACAACGTGCCCTTAACCGCTGCGTGGATGACTACAATCGGAACACAGAAAGCAGCAACTAAGCTTGGTTGGGAAACTGTTAAAGAGCTCAACTATAAAGATATAGGAAGAGAAGCAGGAGTCGCTTTTGAAGATACACCGACGTATTGCAAACTAATGTTAGCGAGAGTCTCGTTGTGAATAAAAAATTTAAGAAAGTCTCCGTCATGACTATGAATTTGGAAACCTCAATGGAAGAACTAAACTTATAGACGTGCCATTTAAAGTGTGAAGCACTAAAACAAAGGAATATCTTCATTAACAAGCCGCTAAATCTAATCGCTGGTCAGCGGCCCATTAACTCACTAGCACTTGACATCGTAGAAAATAAATATGTCACAATAACCAAAAGCCCGAGAGCGACAGAGAGCCGTTTGTCTGCGCAGAACACAATTTTGTATGAAAAAGTTCACGTCGTTCACTGCGCTGACAAACGGCTAACAGCCGATTTATTAACTTACTTAAACTTGTCTTTGGTGAAACTGGCCTTATCTCGCAAACCTTGACTGGAATCTTGAACTGTTGATGTTTGCAAATATATTATTGTAATGTGTGGTAACACTGATTGTACCACATACTGTTAAATTCTGATAAGTCAATGACATTATCTTGATGATGATCAATCTTCAATTACTTGCGTAGGTAATTCCGATAAGACCTTGGTTGGAAACTTCTCATGGAAGGCATATCATCTGTATGTATTTTGATTGGTTTCAGCAATATAATTATTTTAGTGTTCACACAATGTTTATTAAGAATAAGAATATATTTATTTGACACACACAACACGATACAATGAAAAAGAACATCAAACATTTAGACAACACGAGTAGGTACAATACAAAGTAAAAGAATTAAAAATAAACATAAATAAAAACAAACTACCTATTAATGGTGTAACTACTCTACTCAAAAGAGTCTAGGGAACAAGCAAACTACTCTAATTGATTTATGAAAATACGCAAAAAAATGTACTGACCACTAAAATTCATAAATGTAGGCCGAATAAGGAATAAATTAATTTGTTCCAAATAAAGCAAAAATAAAAAAATTGCAAAAGCTTTTCAAACTATGGATGGAAAACCTAACTTGGTCGCAGAGTAAGAGGTTTGTTTGCTTAGATTGTTGACCAATTTTTGTCAAGAATCGATTTTTTTTCTTGTAAATAACCAATACCGCCTACTTTTTCGAGATTTTGGACACTCGAAGTGTTATGTTACGTCGTCACTTAACGCGGGAAGAGATGCTTAGGGCTGTGGGAATGTTGGAAACTGGACGCAGTCAACGCGATATTGCGGACGCTATTAACACACAGCCAAGCATAATTTGCCGATTATGGGCACGCTACAGAGCAACAGGAGATGTAGCCGAACGTCACCGAGGAAGATACAGGGTGACTACCCAGAGGCAAGATCGATTTCTGCAAAATGCTGCAAAATAGCAGCCCCAGATTACAGCTCGCCAGTTGGTAGGAAGCCCCCAGTCCCAGCACCAAGTGGATATCAGTGACCAAACTGCCAGGAACAGATTACATGAAGTCAATCTTCATGCTCGTAGACCATTAAGAATTCCAACTCTAAGACGTGGAAATCGAGGGCTTCGTTTATTGTGGGTTAACGCACATTTACAATGGACCGACAATCAGTGGGCACGTGTTCTGTTTTCCGATGAGTCTCGCTTCGGATTTCATCCTGATTCTAGGAGAGTGCGTGTTTGGCGAGTCCCTAGTCGCCAAAGTCGACTCCGAAATCCTCAGGAAGTTCATCCTCACCAAGGCGGAACGATCATCGTGTGGGCGAGAATTTGCCTGGGTAGAAGAACTGATCTCGTTTGGATACGAGGCAATTTAAATGCCGAAAAATACCTCGAGCAGGTCGTGCGCCCCATGGTGATTCCTCACCATCAGCAGTTCGGCCAGGATTTCATATTCATGCAGGACAATACACGCGCACACACCGCCAGGCAGGTGATGAATGTGTTCTGTACGCACAATATCACGTTATTAGAGTGGCCTGCTCAGTCTGCAGATCTCAATCCGATTGAGCATGCATGGGATTTGCTCGGGAGAAAAGCTTTTAGTGATCTTCCACAAAATTTGAACACAGGAGATGAACTCTTTTCTCATCTATCCAGAGTCTGGAGTGCAATTCCACAGGCAACAATTGATAACATGATACTTAGCATGCCACGACGATATAGGGCCGTGGCTAATGCCTTGGGAGGTCAGACAGATTATAGATGATCAAATGAACTTCAGTGAAGTTCGATCACTATTGTATGAATCGCTTCATTCGAATATATTAGTATTATTACAATGTAGTATCCTTTAGTTTACAGGCAACTCTGCACAATTTTAGAGAGAATTCACTCGATTTAAAACATCGAGTTGAAACTCGATACCTACGCCCGTCACTATTCGGGCGCCATCTTTTCCTCATTCTTTTTAGAGATTTTTTGAAACAAAGCTTCCTAATTTTGGGTTACCTAAACACGTTATTTCTGTGTTTTATTTATCAGGGTGGGTAGGGTCTCTGTCTAATATATTCGAATGAAGCGATTCATACAATAGTGATCGAACTTCACTGAAGTTCATTTGATCATCTATTGGTATTTCATCGCTTCATTCTTCATATATTAGTATTATTACAATGTAGATATTCAGAGAAGGAAGGTTTGTTTAACTTTTTCAATAAATTACAAAAAGTCATGATAAATTGAACGTTTGTATTTATTTTTCTTAATAACCCTTTAACTTCTAGGTATAGTAACAATCATATGTATAATGGTATTGAAATTAGGTATAGAACTCTTCTATTCTAACATATAAATAATGATAGGTACATGTAAATAATCAGCTAGGTAGATGAGAGAACGACCGCCCTTGCAAAGTCGCTTTCATCTGAATTAAGGATAGGCCTGTTATAGAAACGGGCAAAAGCTGTGGACGTGCCGGTCCAGCCGGCCGTCTTCCTAATAGTGTCCACGCTCAGCCCCGCACAGCTGGCGGCGGACGTGGCGGCGTGCCGCGTGCTGTGCGCGCTGAACGTGCGCGTGTCAATGCCGCTCTCCGACAACACCTGCTTAATCCAGCGGCTGATAGACTGAGCTGTCGCAGCTCGATGTGGCCGTTTTGTTGTCAATAATAGGCTACCCGCGTTCGAGGTTCTCAAATTTTTTGTTACAAAAATATAATCCTTGAGGACTGAAGCGGGGCAGATATTAATATTATCCCGAAAATACGGTAAGAACAGGACTGGCTGTTCGCGGCCAGGGGCAGAAGTTTTAATTATGTCAGATATAACTATCTTAATACCACTCTGAACTATTGTTATATTTTCTAGTTTTATTAGCGAAAGAGTTTGAACCCTATGCGCGGTGCATAGAGCTAGTAAAATCGTTAATTTTTTAGTAATTTTGTCTATATTTAGTTGTAAGTTTGGATGCCAATTTGAAATATAATTCAGAACGATTTGAGGGTCCCAAGTAGATGTATATTTAGGACGACTGGGTTTGAGTTTATATGCTCCTTTAAGAAGTCGTCTTATTTGATCGTCAGAACCGATCGTATCACCCAAAAATAATGACAATGCTGAGCGGTGACTATTAAGAGAGCCATAGGAACATCCTTTATTAAACTGTTCTGTTAAAAAACTGAGCACTGATGCAATTGAGTCATTGTGTACTCTACTATTATTGTCAATACAAAACTGCCACCAGAGCTTTAAAGTTACGCTATATTGCTTAATAGTGTTGTCGGACAGCGACGCCAGCATTAGGTCTAGGGCTGGAGGCGGCGCGCCGCGGCGCGTGAACGCCGTCCGCAGAGCCTCGCGACACCCAGGGTAAGGTTCGCATTCAGGGGGTGGCGCTCCCTGTAATGAGAATGTAACAGTGACTTACTGGGGTTGAAAAAGTGTATTTTTGACACTCGTAAGTTTTGTAATAAGGGAAACCATGGCTGGGAAGGCCAATGTGGAAATACTAGTATACCCGTAGCCTCGTCATCGATTACTTTCCGCAAACATTTCAAAATTAATGAAAAAGGCGGAAAGGCATAAAAATAGCGCGATTTCCAGTTTATGGTAAAGGCATCGACGGCGAAGGCATCTGGGTCTGGTTTCCAAGAAATAAAGACATCACATTTGGCATTACTGCGAGAAGCAAAAAGATCGATCTCTGGATAGCCGAAAATGTTTACTATTGTTTGAAAGGAATCGTCGGACAATTCCCATTCGGTATCCGGGTTGATTTTCCTGGATTCTGCGTCAGCGCAGTTCTCTTTTGTATTAACATAAGAAGCAAATATCGAAATATTTCGCTTCTCGCACCATTGCCAAATGTTTCTCGTCAAATTATTTAGATGGGGAAATTGAATGCCTCCCATCCTATTTACATAGCTTAAGGCCGTGGTATTATCGACTCTTAGCAATATCGAACAGTTTGATTCGTTGTTGAAAAAGCTCTTTAGACCTAAGAAAACTGCCAACAATTCTAAATAGTTGATATGATGTTCTTTTTCAGCAATTTTCCATGTCCCATTCGCTCGTTTGTCTTTACAAACGGCGCCCCAACCGGTTCGGGAGGCGTCTGTATATATTTCATGTTTGTACTCAGTTTTTTCAAAACTGTGAAATGTTGTAAATATATTATCTTTCCACCAAATAAGATCTTGCAAAATAGCTTCTGGAAGTCTAATTTTAGTATCATATTTATTGTCATGTTCTTGTAACGCAAGAAATTTGTGTCTTTCTAAAGTTTTTGTGTACAAAAAACCATATTTAGTGGCAGGACAGGCTGAGACAAGAACACCAATTAACTTAGCAAAATCACGAATAGTACATCTCGGTAAACGGGAGAATTTTTCAACTAGTTGGCTAATGTTGTTGCGTTTTTCAGAAGGCAATGATAACGTTAACTCTTTGGTATCATACATGAATCCTAAAAATTTTGCGGTTTCTTTCGGGTTTAATGAGCTTTTTTCAAAGTTAACAACGAAGCCCAAACAATTTAACAATTTTAGTGTAGAATTAACATTATTCATGCATTCTTCAAAATTGTCACCTATACACAATATATCATCGAGATATATCACTGATTTGTGACCACGCCTTCGTAGAAATGTAATTACCTCCTTCATTATTTTTGTAAATACCCTAGGAGCTACAGAAAGCCCATAGGGCATAGACTGAAATTCATAAGTAGTTATCTTATGAGAATTAGGATTTTGAAACTCAAATCTAAGGTATTTTCTGTCTGCAGGATTAATAGGCACCAAAAGATAGGCTTCTTTGAGGTCAATCGAAGCTAAATAACCACCATGTGGTATAAGTTTAGAGGCCGTCCTATAATCTTCCATTTTAAAGTGTGTTTTTGTGATGAATTTATTTAATGGCTTCAGGTTAAGAATAAATCTTTTACTGCCATTTGGCTTCGGAGCTAAGAATATTCTAGAAACATATTGGTCGTTACATGGATTGCAAGGCAATACAGCTCCAAGTTCCAGTAGTTTTTGAATGGCATTAGACATTTCAAAACTTTCGTTATAACTGAACGTATTTCGTGGAACTACTGTCTGAACTACTTTTTTACAAAATGGGATTGTATAGCCTTGCTTTATCCAATTTAGAATAACGCTATTGCTAGTTATATTAAGCCAACAGTAAAAATGAAATGTTAGTCTGCCAGCGTGTACCTGCGATATTAGTGCGCGTTGGCACGGGTCTTGGCTTGATTGAAGTTCCTCGACGGCGTTTGGTTCGTCGTCGTCGTCGAGGGATATGGCCTGCGGGCTGGTGGTGCAGGTTTCCGCTGACCTCCCCGCCCCCCCCTGTATGACGGGTAACGAGGAGGTCCCGTCCAATTTCCCTGATGGGTAGTGGGACGTGGGGCCGACGTCTGTGGAGTTGGAGTAGCGGTTTTCTGTGCTACTGTCTTCCTAATTTGTAGGCCTTGTTTTTCGATGGCCTTACTCGCTTTGATTTTGTCAGCAAGCGAGTTTCCAAAGAGCGTCTCATCACGCTCAGTATCCTGTATCATGTGCAGGAAATTCTTTTCTAAGCTGGGCGTAATTAGCTTTTTTCTATCGTTAGAAAAAGAATGGTGTAAGTCAGTCAGTAGACGACATCCATCGCTTAGGCACTTTAATGCACGAACTTTGTCGTCTGTTTTAAGCAAAATGTCCATAGCTCGATTTATTGAAGAGACACCCACGCCAAGAGACTGTTGAAAACTGTCAAGCTTTTTATCCCGATTTCTTACTAGCTCTGATACTGCGGCTGAGATTTCAGCGTTAAGTTTTGGTGCTTGCAATAATTTGCAATTGGAGGGTATCAAATATTCTTTCATGAGATTACCTTTATCTTCTTTAGATAAACCCTTTCGTAATAGGGGGAGCCATAGGTTAGCCAAGCTGTCATGGATGGGTTCTCCGAAATCGGGGGTATCCGAGGTAGACGCACCAAGAGCTGATAATAGTTCTGGGTCTAGGCTTGGTTCTGGTGGGGCCTCCGTCGAGGCAAGAATGTTTTCTTGCCCTTCATCCGCGACTGTAGGAGCCGGCGGTGATATCGGCGGTGCTTGTGTAGACGGCGGCGATTGTTGCTCGTCTGGCTCGTTGTTCGTCATATCATATGTTTGCTCATAAAGCGGCGTTTGGGCGTTCGATATACCTAAAATGATAAAAATCATGGTATATTTTTCGATTCCAATTACAGTAATAATCAAAATTATTACTGAGGGTAGTTTGATATAATGCAAAATATTATAGTGTCTCGCAGACAATAATGAACAGATAAACGTGAATCAATTAGATATCACGTATATTTCTGCATAAATAGGCATGGGTAGCTCGCAGCTAACCATGTTATCGCAATTGACTCGCAGTCAATCCCGATTTAGGTATTGCATTTTGAAACGTACCTTCAAAGTTTTCGTCATCTGACGAATCAAAAGGGCGTCGTATGCGACGTTTTTTCTTCACTTTTTCTTCTAATTTCTTTATTTTGCGTTGATAATGCACTAATTTATCTTCGGCACTACGTTTCGGCATTTTTATGTTCAAACGTGCGCCCGTTGCCGTGCACAAAAAAGGAATGAGGAAAAGATGGCGCCCGAATAGTGACGGGCGTAGGTATCGAGTTTCAACTCGATGTTTTAAATCGAGTGAATTCTCTCTAAAATTGTGCAGAGTTGCCTGTAAACTAAAGGATACTACATTGTAATAATACTAATATATGAAGAATGAAGCGATGAAATACCAATTAAACATTTTCAAAGAATGTTTTTGTATTTAATTTTCACTTGCGCGTCAGTTGTTTTTGTTATTTACAGAACTTTGATTTTTTGGTTTAGGCACTATTTTTGTTTTTCTTATTAAATCTTAATTTTTTTACTTGCACGCTTTTTATTTAATTACATAATTGAAATCAAGAATAAATTAGGCTTCTATTGATGTATAACATCTAGGACAAAAATAAGTGGAAATAAAAACATACACTAAAATACCCTTGTTCCCTAGACTTTTTTGAGTAGTGTATTATTAATGGTGGCAATGTAATTTTAGTCATAAGAAGCAACTAAAAGTTCACTTTACTCTTGTTTTCAATGCAATTGTGGAGACACTGGTCTGAAAATGGAGTGAGGAGATTTTCAACGGAAATTCCGTTAAAAATACTCTTGAGAGAATTAACTATGCATGTCAAGTAATGTGAATATAAAACTATGGTACAAGTGGTAATAGAGAGCTGATCAGATGATAAAATCTCTATAGAAATTTTATTTGAAAGAAGTTTTTCTGAGTTTGCTTCAGTCGGTGCTGCACCGGTTCTGGCTGGAGTTTCTGTACAACATCAGTAAACCATCACCTAGGTAAGAACCTGGGTGTATACCTATGCATAGGTACGCATCGCAAGGCTTCTAAGGAGATATTCTTTAGGGTATTTTTTTATCGATGAACAATTATTGTGCATTATTGTTTAGATTCAGTCTGATCCATTACAACTGTGACTGAATATCGGTAGATTTACGAAATAATCAGAACCGGTAGCCAACACTTGTAACAAAATAATATTCTTTCACAAAACCATAATCGGGGAATATTATCGTTGAATAGATAATAAATATTAATGAGTAGGTATTCTTATCGTAGATAATCAAACCCTCTTAAATAAGACGACTAGCACACCTATCCTCATTCATTAGTTTGACCACGGGGACCTCGTAGGCCGCGTTAGCCCAACCTACCTAAATTATAGACAAAATGTCGGCTCCACAGGTATGGGCAAGGTTTAGTAAAACCAATAATAATGTTGAAACTAAGTTCAGAATACAAGAAGTGTCTTCGGAAAAATATGAGGAAGTGTTGGACTTGTTCATGAAATATCATACACCAGAGGAACCTCTTCGAGTGATCGCAGGTATTTATTAAAAAATTAAACGAAAGTTACAAAAATGCTAACATAAAATTATTTTAAACTGTGTTAATCTATAAAATTCTCAATGAAAAGTACTGCAGCAATAAAAATATCGGGAATGCATGCAATTAAAAAGTTGTAAAACCATGACCTATCTTATGGAGCTCCATAAGATAGGTCATGGTTTTACAACAAAAAGTTGTAAAACCATGACCTATCTTATGGAGCTCCATAAGATAGGTCATGGTTTTACAACTTTTCATCAAGTTAGCTAACTTGATTACCCAATCTTGAGCCCCACGAAGTCCAGGTTCGAACCACCAAAATAATAAGAAGAAATAATGAAAGAATGAAGTGAATGAATACTGAATGTAGGTAGGTTGGTACAGAAGAGCGTCATCAATTGACACTTTTGGTGATGCTTTTCTGTACCTAAAATCAACATTGAGCCCATCTATACTTTTCTAATCTAGTTTTCGTCAGCTTTGTTGCAAAGACCTAATAATTTAATTACCTAAGTTAAGTTACCTATAGAAATGTGAAATCTACTTATAGTAAATACTTTCCTTTCTGGGTAGTTTACATTGGTCAAGGACAGTGATAAGTTCAGTAACAAGTTAACTGACAAGTACGCATTCCAGTATTGATTGTAAGAGGTGACTCGTCCGCTGTCTCGCATCACTCTCCGATCGGCTTACTCTACTCTGCTTATGCTACTTGCCACTATCTTTTACCAAAGAAAACCGATGCTAAAATTATTAGAATAGACTATTTTAATAATAACTAAAAATTTAGTAGAAATTAACACTTCAGTAAAATTAAGCATTAGAATAATTACGTTTTTATACTAAAAAGAAAACCGACTTCATTGTTTGACTCGAAACGCGGTGTGACTCAGGGCGTCAAGCTGTCGATTCGATTTCTATTTGTGACATGGCTAGGAGGGAAGGTGTTTAAGAGTTTTACGGGGAAACTATCAATCCCTCAGGAATAAAATTTATATGGGACCACCTCTGGAGTATACCCTTTCAAACATGAAAAGAATTTTGCAAATCGGTCAACAAATGGCGGAGCAATCGCGTAACAAGATACAAAAAAAAATAATATATATACAGACGAATTGAGAACCTCCTCCTTTTTTGAAGTCGGTTGAAAATACTTTTCATTACCTACTTTACTGATATCATATTATTAATAGCTTTGATTAATTGATAATGCAATAAAATTCCCACGAAATAAATTTAAAGTTTAGTTATATAGTTGTGTGATTCAGTTTAAATGAGTCAGTGAGCGAATGTTCTGCGAAAGCAAGATAATTATAATATCCCGTCGCTACTTCCATGATAAATTATAATGAATAACGTTTTCTGTATCGCGGTTTGGGTGCAGAGGCCGTATTTGCGTTCCTTTTTTCGTTCGTTTGATGAATATTTGGATGTTATTTACTGCGATTTCTGAGTTAAAGGGCCAATTTTTGGTTTTGGAATATTTGATCCTAGGTTAGGACCGTGTTTTAACGTTTGAAAAATTGTCCCTTGAAGTCAAATTTAAGTAATACGTAGTAAATAACATCCGAATATTCATCGAACGAACGAAAAAAGGAACGCGAATACAGCCACAGGAACTTAGGACGATTTCCACAGCGATCGATCTTGTGCATAAAAAAATACAAGCTTCTAAATAAATAATTCGTCGTAGTACTTGTATCTATTTTTATAGGCAAAAAAATAATTCAACGTTTTAGCATATCAATAGTGTATGTTTCATCTGTTTTAGGTGTAGGAAATAATGAAACGGCGGCGGAAGAATTCAGACGTGTTATGCTAGATATTATGTTTCACGAAAAACAGCAGATTCTGGTATGCTGTGTGGATGATGACAAGGAATGGACACTTGTTGGCGCATCAAAAATGACTCTCATTGAAAGAAACGCTAAGAAAGTGAAACATGACTATAACGTAAGTCCTGCTTGCTTAATTCATGCTTTATACAGGGTGTAAAAAGACTGCTACCGAAAACTGAGGGGTTGCAATCAGACCATGATTCTAAACATATTTAGCGAGAAAAAAACTCAAAAAATTATTTGACTTAGCTACTTTATTTTATGTTATTTTCGGTTATTTACTACTAGGACAACATAATAAGACCATACCTACCTGATAATTTCATTAATAAAAGAAAAAAACAATTAAAATTCAAAATACAGCAATCTACGTAAAACAACGCGCCCAGTACACGCAAACAGTAATTTTCAAACGCAGTTTTCTCCGGATATGTTTTTTTCGGAAAATCCTTTTGGATTTATTTGTGTGTTGGGATGCTGTACCTATCCCTTTCGGCTTCGGTAGACGTCTTTTTACACCCTGTATAGGTTTAAACCGGAAGCATTATGGTTGGATTGTGTGAAAGATGACAGTGTAGAGTACGAGTGCTAAGATGACGGCAGATAGAGGGAATATGATAATACTAAAAGGTAAAACAAAATAAAAATTTTGTGGAACCTCCGGGAACACTCGGTTAGAACGAATTTTCAACTTAGAAATTTGGCATTTGTCAATATTAAAATCCTAGTACTAACAGTGTAACAATCTATGGACTGTTTTGCGTCTGCGTAATTCGCACTGTGACGTTTTGACCTATGTATGTATGTGTCGTGACGGTTTTTTTTCTAGCCTCCAAGTTCGATACCGTCCGAAAAGGAACTTCGTTCCAAAAATCCTAATGCATTTGCCATCACGAGTAGCTATTAGTGATAAAGATAGATGATATAAGTCAAAAATAGATACCTACCTACATGATATGTTATGTCATGTAATGAAATAATATAGTGCAAAACAGGTGGCAATACGAGTATCTTATCATAAGGTTCTTCCGATTGCTATCTTTTTAACTCTTTATCTATGAATAATTTATACAAATCTACTATAAATCACAGTATTGTTATCAGTACCTATCGCTGAAAGCCACTAAAACTACTTAAATATAGATATAAATTTTCTCACTTTTCATAATTGTTATTTCAGATTCGATCGAAAGAACTCAAGGACTTTTTCAAACTAAGAGATTCACTATACGAAGCGTACAATGTTTTGAAGGAACACGACGTAGAATCATACTTCGCCGACAGAGGGCTCGTCGTCAGCCCTGACTACAGAGGCATGGGTGTTGCTGGAGAGCTTCTCAAAGCCAGGTAAAATGTTTTAACATTTAGTTTTACAAAGTTTGATGACTTTGACAGCGTAACGCCGGATGATATGCATGTTTTTATTTTATTTGTTACTAGCTGCGCTCCCGCGATGTGACCCGCGGTCCCTCGGGATTTTTTCATTTATTCGGGATAAAAGGTAGCCTATGTCCTTCCCTGGGATACAACCATTAACTATACCTTTCAGCTTAATCTATTCAGCGGTTTGGGCGTGAAAGCGTAACAAACAGACAGACAGACAGACAGAGCTACTTTCAGATTTATAATATTAGTACGGATAGTATGGAAGTATGGAAGTATGGATTGATTTTAGTTTATCCATAATACGTTAATTGGCTATATAGTAACTAAAACAAATCTGTGACCCTTTATACCCTTCTATGTATTACAAAAAAAAGTAAACAAACAATTAAGCTCTCTTACGGAAGGAAAAAATATTACCTACCTATATTGAAATACTACACCCTAAGAAAACTCAACTAATACAAATATTATAAGTACCTACAGCCTTACCAGAAGATAATTTGCTGATAAGTAAAAAGATTACTTTGGTTGGAGGATAATTACTGTATGATACGGATTATATAGTATTAAAATATAACCTATCAAATCTTAATCCTACTTAACGAAACCAATATCCGGGTTCTTTTTAAATCACAATAAATCGTATCTTACGTATTAGTATTACATAAATATTTTTTAATATATTTTTTGAACCCAATTCCTGAATTAAGTTAGTATAAAATGAAAGACCCTATATACTTACTTATATTTACTTGTTTTCGTGTATTTCCTGTAATGTGTTTCTTTTGTGTCAATAAAGTGTTTTTCTATTCTATTCTATATTAACGATAAAGAAAATATTACAAATATAAAATGAGTAACTTATCTATTGAGCTATTTGCCTAGCAAGCGGAAATAAAACATTGTGTATATCATTTTGTATACTGTGGAGAAAATCACATAATACGTTAATTGATCGGAAGAAAAAAGATTTATTAAATGTGATAAAAAATACTATGAACAAAAGTTTTATTTCCATACTAGCTGCGCTCCTGCGGTGTGACCCGCGGTCCCTCGGGATTTTTGCATTTTTTCAGGATAAAAAGTAGCCTATGTCCTTCTCTGGGATACAACCTTTAACTATGCCAAATTTCAGCTTTATCTGTTCAGCGGTTTGGGCGTGAAAGCGTAACAAACAGACAGACAGACAGAGTTACTTTCACATTTATAATATTATAGTATGGAAGTATGGATTAGTATGGATTCTTGCGCAATTTATTCATAATCGTCTGAAATTCTGTATTTTAATCTAAGGCAGGCCGCAAAGTCGGGGCGGCGTCGAGGCGGCGTCGGGGCGCGGGCGAAAATAATGTGTGGCGGCGGCGTGTACCTATGTCTTGTTTCATTAATTCAACATGTCATCTTTAAAAGATGAGTGGAGACAGGTGATTAGGAGTCGCGGAAGGGGCGCGCGCTTGACTTTTGTATGTTTTTTACTTTTTTCAACGAGATTCACGCCCGCGCCGCGCCCCCGCCTCGACTTTTGTTTCTGTTAGCGATACGCCTAAGGTAAGGTAGTTGGGCTACTACTCACTTTGGCAAGTGAGAGTGATTAACACGTTATTGGCCTGTACTACCTCGGTAGTACTACGGGAAATGTAAAAAAATTGCACTTATTTATGGCATTAGACTTGCATATTGGACGCAAGCGGTAAGTCCCTGGCATAAGCATATAGACAAACATAAGAAAAGATAAAAAGTATACTGAAACAGACGTATGCGTAGTTATCTTATCGACGCTTTGTAAAGATTGTGATTGAATTGTTTCAGAGTCAAGGTGTGCAAATCAAACGGAATAACGCTTTACACCGGACTGGCTACTGCTATCGTATCACAGTTTATTGCAGAAAAACTCGGTGCCAACACTGTAAGGGAGCTCAACTTAGAAGATTACGCCAAAAATGTTGGACTACCTTTCAACGGACCACCAATAATTGTCAAATTAATGGTTGGCCACATCAACCTGTCGTAGGTCAATTGATTTATTGCTTTTTTAGTGTAATTCTCATGACAATGAAAAGAGGTGCTATGCATTTGCTATAGAAAGTTTTGTAAGTTATGAATAACACTGTTATTACCTACTAAAATATATAAGGTGCTGTTTATCACGTCTTTTGCTTTTTTGCAATTTATAAACACTGTAGATAAACATGACTTTTATTCCGACTTTATAATACTAATGTTGTTTAATGGGATGAAATTTGAATTGTATTTAAAATGTTTTATTATATTTTGTGATTATTTTACACTCACTATTTTTTTTGTATGATTCGAATAGTACCTACAGAAATCTGTAAAGTCAACGTGAAGTATTTCGACTAGATTGCCCGGTAAACTATTAAATGAAATTTAATATAATTTTTATTTTGACATAGTTGTGGTTATGACGGATAGGCCAATGCTTTATGTACATAGGTTTGTATTTCGGCATTAATTAATTAAATTATACAAAGATATTTAAATTGTAAAGGTATTTTAACAATAAGATATTATTAACAAGCAAAATGAGAAGAGGAGAAAATAATTTCTAAATATTGTTCATCTATTTAAGTTTCCATCTTAGTGTGTAAGGTATTTTTAAAATATAAAAATAAATCAGCATAAATAAGAATATTTCGTTTTATTTAGAGCACAGAAATTCATACCAAAAGCTGATCAATCTGATCATACCAATGAATCGTTTCCTACTTTTTTATACACCTAAAGCGGAATAAGTTCTGAGAAGAGTTGAGGAGAAAAGGGTTTTGATGAACACCGTTCAAAATGATGAAAAATGATTGGACATCTTATAAAACATGACAGCTTTATCAAGAACATCATAGAAGGAAAAGTGGAAGGAAGACGAGGAAGATGAAGGCCTAGAATAAATTTCATGAGTCAGATAAAAGAGAAGATCGCTGTCATGTCGTATAAAGAAGTAAAGGAGACCGCATTAAAAAGGGAGAGGTGGAGGAAGTTGCATCATTGCACCGACAAGAGCTGAGCTCTTAAATTTGATGATGATGAAAGCGGAATAACTAAGCTTTGTTCTAATTCTAACCCACGTAGCTAAAGTTCAATCGTTCAATGGCTCAACAGTTCATGTTGTGTAACTCAAAAAATAATAGCACATTTACGATCATGAAAAGATATTCTCAAATACATGTTTCTGTTATAATAAAGGTTAACCAATACATTTGATGTATAAGATAACTTATCTTATCTGCAAATTATCGCGTGCAAGTTGCCTGTGTTGACTGTTAACAAATTATGCAATTCCTTATGAGAATACGCGATTGGGTTAGCGGAAATTGAAAAGTAAGTGAATGAAAATTAATACATCGAAACTATATTTTTTACAAACTATGCAGAAGTTTTACTGAAGTTGAGTGAGATGAACGAGATAAAGGGTGATAATTTTATTCTATGCATTCCGTATTTCAGCTCTACATTTTCCATGACAATGACTTCTCACAATTCACTATACAAATAGGTACCTTGCTAGCTCCCGAGCTAATTGAATGAACGTCCCTGTCAAATCCGCTCAGAGTACAATGCCTCCTTGCATTTTGTTAATTAGTAAGAAATAAATGCCAGGTCTCTCTGTACAAATGAATATGTATGCGCATAGAAACAGATTACAAGCCTTTTTTCCACTTGAGCTTTGCTAATTTTTTCAATCCTTAACCTTTATCGTTTCTTTTAATTTTGGACAGAAATCTTAATAGTCTATTCTTCTGCTTCTTTTATGTAAGCAAGTTTTCTGTAACGACACAATATTCTGTTATCTGATCATCTAGATTCTAGACAATTATCATACACGTCAATCTAAAGTTTTTTTATAATTATTTTGACATTACAATAAATCTTTTGAAAATACGAACGACGAATTTTTTGTAAAGGTACAATCAAATCAATGTAATCTATGAGGTTTATATTAATTCTTAAATCAAAATTACGAGTACCAATTACTTTGATAAGGCTTATTCAATCTACGATTATTATCAAGTATTATGATTTGATCAGTGATTAATTCTGCTTCATCAATTCCATTTGCGTCATACCTACTAATTATTTATAAATCCCTAATTGCTTACATGAAGTAAACAATACTTTGCTCCGTACGACCCCTTGTAGTGCCAACAGAACTAGGAGTGACAATAAAGATCATGTCTTTCTGATGATGTACTTAGGTACTATTAAACGAAAAAAAAAATTAAATTGTTCGGTTCTGAATATCTATCGTGTAATAGGGAATTGCAACACAGTTTCTGTTCTATGCCATTTCATTAATTCAGCCATTAACTCGACCGGTAATATAATCAACCTGTGGGCAGCGAGTAATTGGTTAAAAACTTTTACTTAATGAAGAATATAGGTAGTTTAGGTATTGAGTTTCAAACGGGATTAAATAAGGAAAAAAAACTCTTTGATGTGTTGTTGTCATTTGTCTAGTTTACAATAGACTAAGTATTAAAAGCTATACATAAATGTGTAACTTGCAACCAAGAGGCACAGAATACAGAGTAAGAGGTACAAGTTCCATGTTAACTAAATATAATCAGCTTCTCGTTTAGTCTAACTAAACGAAATAGACTGACTTGGCAACGCTGAATATTAGTTCAGCTGGATATTTCTGTTTGACTTTCATCAACACTCAAAAGGAATCGTCCGATGTTAGCGCTGTAATACCACTTGTCTTCACATAATAATCTACTAAACTGAAACCTTTATACAGTTCATACAAGCTAAATTGTACTTTACTGCGAAGGTTTTTAACAAAAAATAAATTATATGCTTTAGCACAGCCTTTAAGAACTGTTTAAGCTACATTTTGTGAGAAATTATGTTCGGATAAGTAAAAGTGACACAAAAGTTTCAGTATGTAGGTAGGTAGGTAGGATCCTTCCTAACTTTCCTTGGCACAATGAAACTCAGGATACTGTTCCACTCACTTTCCAAAGTTTATTTAGGTATTATAGACAGCATACACAGCAAGATACGAAATAGAAGAATGATAGTGAAGAATTAAGTAGGTAGGAAAAACAAGCACAGCGATAGTTATTACGAAACAATTTACACAGAGCACAGAGGTACGGGCGTCGTGCGTAGTTGCATTTAATCGACTGAATGGCGGTAGGCAGCGCGCGAGTACAAGGTGCGGCTACGCATCGCTATTGTTCTCGAGTGAGCCTTTGTGCTAGGAAGCTATTTAGTCGATACGATTATTTGCACTGCGCACGACTGCCTTCCGACATTACATCGAGAAAGTTAATCAACTATTATTTATTAACATATTGCATTGGTATGCTAAGTAAATATTATTTTAAATATAATATAATACTAATATATTTTTATATAAATAGATACATAATATTTTATAGTAATTATTAGTAAATATTTTAAATGTGATAAATTATACTAACAAGATAGAATATTTTATAAGGTAATGGAGTAGGTACGCCACACCACTCCCCTCCAGAGACCGTCTTACGGGCGATAATAATCCGGCAAACGGACTTTTCTTCCCGAACGTGTAGTTTTCTCAGGTTTGCTTGGTGGAGGTACATTATCTTTGGGACTGGCCTCATCGTTGTCCCCGAGTACATAAGCAGGTTTTAGTCGTTCAATGGATACGGATACAGGTTTTCCTTTTACGAGCAGGGTAAAAACCTTTTCATTCCTTCTGAGTACCTGATGTGGTCCGGTGTAGGCTGGTTGAAGTGCACCTTTTAATGCATCTTCTCTCAGGTAAACATGAGTAGTTGTACTTAAGTCTTTAAAAATGAATATGGATTTTTTACAATGCCTGGCGGCTGGCTGAGGTTGAAGGTTCTTTGCGATCAGCCTGAGACGCGCCATAAAATCTGTTATGTCATCACTCTTCTCTTCAGATGGCTGGAATAGTTCCCCTGGTAATCTTAATGGTTCGCCGAATACCCATTCTGCTGGAGAACCTTGTATATCCTCTTTATAGGCGCTTCGTATTCCCAGCAGCACAAGTGGGAGTGATTCTGTCCAGTTTGGGTTAGAGTGACAGACTATTGCAGCTTTCAGCTGCCTGTGAAACCTTTCCACCATTCCATTACAAGCAGGGTGATAAGCTGTTGTTCGCTTGTGTTCGAACCCGACCATTTCGGCTAGATGTTTGAAAAGAGACGATTCAAATTGTCGGCCTTTATCTGTGATTATGGCAGTAGGGCAGCCGAAGCGTGCTATCCATCCGGAAATCAGGGCTTTGGCAACCGTTTCTGCGGTCATGTCTGGTATTGGTAAGGCTTCCGGCCATCTTGTGAATCGATCTACCGCTGTGAGACAATATCGATAGCCGTTCGATACTGGCAAGGGTCCTATGAGATCGATGTGTACCGTGGTAAATCTTGCACGTGGTAGTCGGAATGTCCCAGGAGTAGTTGACACGTGACGCGTAATTTTTGCTAGTTGGCAGGGGTGACATGTCTTAGTCCAATCGCGGCAATCTTTTCATACGCCCGGCCAAACGTAGCGCTGAGCCACTAACTTTGCAGTTGCGTTAGCGCCAGGGTGGCTGAGGGAGTGTAAACTTTCGAACACTTGTCGTCGAAATGGAGCTGTGACGAAGGGTCTCAGTTCTTGATCGGATACATCACAATATAGTTGGAGTTGTGTTCCAGGAATGGTGGTCTTGCGTAAATTCAGTGAAGTTCCTCCTTCCAATATGCGTTTCAACTCAGGATCGGTATTTTGAGATTTAGCAAGGAGTGTCAGGTCAACAGGTTGTGTGAGTTCCTCAATTCTCGACAATGTATCCGCCACGACGTTGTCCTTTCCAGATATGTGTCTTATATCCGTAGTAAATTGGGATATATAGTCCAGATGTCGGAATTGGCGTGGTGAACATTTATCTTTTCGAGTAGTAAAAGCGAAACATAAAGGCTTATGATCCGTATATATCGTAAAGTGTCGCGCTTCCAACATATGCCTGAAGTAGCGTATTCCCTCGTAGATCGCAAGTAGCTCCCTGTCATACGGAGAGTATTTGACCTGCGATGAACTTAATTTCCGGGAGAAAAAAGCAAGAGGTTCCCAGACGTTATTTTTAAATTGGTGAAGAGCAGCGCCGAGTGCCGTATCTGAGGCATCCGTGACAATTGCTAACTTAGCGTTCAAATCTGGATGTGCCAATAGAGTTGCTTGGCATAGACTGCTTTTACACTCTTCGAATGCATGTAACGCGTTGCCAACGATGTCCACTCGGTGCGATCCTTTCACTTTTTCGGTGAGTAGTGCATGTAGTGGAGCTTGAGTTTTAGCTGCGCCTGGGATGAATTTGCGGTAAAAGTTCAACATGCCGAGAAATCTTCTCAGTTCCCGAACTGTTTTCGGTAGTGGAAACTTACTGATTGCTTCGACCTTTGATTCCAGCGGCTTAATTCCCTCAGATGAGACTTTGTAGCCCAAAAAGGTTACTTCTGACGCTCCGAATACACACTTAGAAGTGTTTATGACCATGCCGTAGTCACATAGTTTCCTGAAGAGTATGGTCAGGTGCTCCTTGTGACTCGTTTCATCTTGGGAAAAGACTAAAAAGTCGTCCAAATAGGCGTAGGTGAAGTCCAGTCCTCTCGTTATCTCATCTACGAAACGCTGGAACGTCTGTCCAGCATTTCTGAGCCCGAACGTCATATATGGGAACTCATATAAGCCGAACGGCGTGGTTATCGCTGTCTTGGCTATATCCTCGCTGTTCACTGGAATCTGATTATATGCCTTCACTAGATCTATTGTGGAGAAGACGTGGCAACCAGAGATGTTATGTGTGAAGTCATGGATGTGACGGATTGGGTAGCGATCAGGAATAGTTCTCGCATTGAGCATTCTGTAATCGCCACAAGGACGCCATCCGTTGTCCTTCTTCGGTGTGAGATGTAGAGGTGACGCCCATGGACTTTCTGATGGTCGAGCAGTTCCATTTTGAATCATGGCTTCGAACTCTTTCTTGGCTATAAGTAGTTTGTCCGGAGCTAAACGACGTGGAGAGCATGACACTGGAGGTCCTGGCGTTGTCCTTATATGATGCTGCGTATTGTGGTTGATGATGCGGTCTTTACCTGCTGGACGCGTGATGTCGGGAAATTGACGTACTAGCTCGTGGTAGCTGGAGTCACCGACCAATGTCTTCACGGAAGATATAGTGCTCGATGACGATACAGAAGATGCTGGTGTTGTCAAAGTCGTTGTGCTGTCAATCAGACGTTGATTTCGGCAGTCGACTATGAGTCCATAGAATGACAAGAAATCGACACCGATTATCGGTTTAGTGACATCTGCCACGATGAACCGCCAGCTCTGCAGCTGGCGGTTCATCGTGGCAGATGTCGTAGATCGTAGATCGTAGAGTTGAATCTTGGTCTACGTCGGGACTACTCCCGACGTAGACCAAGATTCAACTCTAAGTGGGCAAAACCGTACGTAGTAATGACTGTCCCGTTCGCTGCATAAAGTTTGTATTCGTCAGTTGGAGATCGGCGTTCGCGAAGCATTGTTCTAGGGAAGACGCAGAGATCGCTGCCTGTGTCAACGAGAAACTGCATCTTCGATCTACGATCCATAACGAATAGGCGACCAGGAATGATTTGGCTATCGGACGTCGCCATCACCGACTGCCTTGATAGTTTTCCGGCTTGAAGTCGCAAGGTTTGACGCAGAAGTTTGCTTTCTTTCCGTACTTGCTATGGTACCAGCATTCTGGAAATTGACGATAGTTAGACTGGGATCTGGTAGATTTCCTGCCATCTCGCCGTGATCTGGACCTGGATCTGGACCTGGACGTACGGTCGCGTGAAGAAAGAGCTTGCACTTGACGTGAGAGTTCGTTTATTTGTCGAGCCATCGATTGAAGCGTAGTCTCAGGTAGTGACGAAGCTGCTGCCGCTACTTGTGGTGTACTCGGTACGATTTCGTGCACACTATCAGCTAGGTCCGCCAGTGCTTGTAGGTCAGACGTCTTCTGAGAAACCAAAATAGGCTGTAACGCTGTGGGCAGGCGGCTGGTCCAGATGGTTTTGATAAATTCGTCTGGAACTGTTGGTCCTGCCAGGCGTTGGAGGTGGCGCATAAACTGCGATGGTCGGCGATCTCCGAGCTCTTCATGCATAAGTAATTGCTTCACTTCTTTTTCGCGAGATGCAGAAAGGCGTTTAATGAGTTCGGTCTTCAATCGCTCGTACTTGCCCGTTTTTGGCGGTGACACAATGATATCCTTCACTTCGGCGGCATATCGATGTTCCAATGTTGAAGTGACGTAGTAAAATTTTGTGTCTTCGTCTTTGATGCCGGAGAGTATAAAGTTCCCTTCTAGTTGAGAAAACCAAACTGCGGGCTCTTCTGCCCAAAACGGAGGTGGTCGCACTCGAAAAATGCCAGTCGGGTCGTAAGGTGTAAAAGCCCCTTGTGCATCGGAGTTTTTGTTCGACGATTTTTCACCGCCATCTTTGCCTTCCATATTCTTCAAAAATAAATTGGCTTACTGTTTAATAATTCTCGTCCTTTTCAACGGGGTCACCAGTGTAGGTAGGTAGGTAGGATCCTTCCTAACTTTCCTTGGCACAATGAAACTCAGGATACTGTTCCACTCACTTTCCAAAGTTTATTTAGGTATTATAGACAGCATACACAGCAAGATACGAAATAGAAGAATGATAGTGAAGAATTAAGTAGGTAGGAAAAACAAGCACAGCGATAGTTATTACGAAACAATTTACACAGAGCACAGAGGTACGGGCGTCGTGCGTAGTTGCATTTAATCGACTGAATGGCGGTAGGCAGCGCGCGAGTACAAGGTGCGGCTACGCATCGCTATTGTTCTCGAGTGAGCCTTTGTGCTAGGAAGCTATTTAGTCGATACGATTATTTGCACTGCGCACGACTGCCTTCCGACATTACATCGAGAAAGTTAATCAACTATTATTTATTAACATATTGCATTGGTATGCTAAGTAAATATTATTTTAAATATAATATAATACTAATATATTTTTATATAAATAGATACATAATATTTTATAGTAATTATTAGTAAATATTTTAAATGTGATAAATTATACTAACAAGATAGAATATTTTATAAGATAATGGAGTAGGTACGCCACAAGTAATAAAAAGATACCTACAAACAACCAACTTTATCTAGTACATACTAGCCGTAGTAGGACGGTAAATATCTAGGCGCTTTTATAACTTTCATGTCAGATTTCATTTTGTATGCAAACAAAATTAACAGTTCAAAAGGCTCTCATTTACTAGCGGGTCACCGCAGCCCTTGGCTCATTTTTTATGTAGATTGCGTCGAAGAAAAGTTTCACAATATCAGTCGGCGACGCGAGCGTCCTGCAACACTTCTCCGAGACACTTTCTGTATTAAATTCGGCTGAATTCTACTGTCTTCCATTCGAAGTTTACAAGATGCTCGAGTGTCACGGAATCTTTTACAATAAAAGGTTGTTGTTCAGATCTCCTGAGGTATCTACAGCCTCGCTCAGCTTTTATGTTTTGAAAAGCTCTGGAAATATTTTAAGTTTAAAATCAATTTCATACACGACACGTTAGTGCTTTTACAAATTCAGGGGATTGCTTTCTTGAATGAAAGTACCGTGCAATGGTGTGATGTAGAACAGCTTAAGCTATTGCCTTTGCATGTTAATGAGTTTTGAATAATGATTGTTTATCGATTAACTCGTGCATTGAAAATCCTCGCAAAAAGCTAAGTCAAATTTTATGCTTTTTCTTCCCGTTCTGAAAGGTGACACCATCATAATTAAAACCCGCGTTTATTTAGAAGCACATTACTTATGCACGCAAACATTTGCACAATAATTACTAGGTACAGTTAACGGAGGTTAAAAATATACATTGTAAAATGTTCTCATTAGCAAATGAAACAAATAGGTGCTGTGTTTGTTCGCCAAAGCTTTGCATTTGGAATTAACTGGACCAACTCATATTTTCGTGAATTACATCGTACCTACAGAGTTTTGCATTACTCGTACTGAAATGTTGTATTTTGTCTCGTGTTATGATCTTTTACAAGAGACGGGACGGACACGATACGGGGAAGTAAACTAAATAAATCTGAAATATTTTAGATCTATATAATTGTTATGTTATCCACATATATTTGTTCTCCTGCAAGAATCGAACTTGCAATACTTGCGTCTTAGCCGAGCATTAGCAAGCCATGCCACAGTGTTCGTTAAAATATACAAATACATTGGACAATATTTTAAACCCAGCTTCGTTAAATATTAAACCCTGAGTAAAAGTTTCGAGAGCTTCATTCTTTTTCATCTCGCTGTTGTAAATAGCACTTTAATTTATTTTCTTATTATCTGTATCACTGCTAATTTTACACCGCGTTTCCCTCTGAAATATATAAGGTGCTTTCTGGTAAGATCGGACTATTTTTGAGAAAACCTAAAGAGTCTTAGAAAATATTTTATTGTATCGCCTCTAGTGACTCTTTTACAACGCCATAGCAACCAAACTGTTGCAAAAATACAGAGGTTTCATTTCTTATTTGTAATGTTTAGATAAACACAACGGTTGATGTTTTATGAATGATCAAACAGAGCAAAATTTTTCAGAATGGCAAGTAAAAGATCGGACCGTGTTAAGGTAAGACCGGACTACCTTATAAAATCACCTCTGTAACAGCTAGAATAAGCTCTATCACAGGAAAATATTCGGACTTACCTAATAAAAAACATAGTGCAAATTGTTCTTGAATTGGTTTTCAAATTTAAGTTTTAGCGAAGATTTAATACATTTTTTTACTCCAAATGTCCGATCTTACCCCGCATGCTTCAAACATAGATTTTTGTGTATCTCAAACTTTTACATCTAAAGGCTCATTAGACTCATAATTACAGCAGGCAGACAATTAACAAAATAGAAGTCAGTTTTCTGAGTTGAAACTTGCATTTTCAAGTTCTAATAATAACAAAAAAATTATTATCAATCAACTTTATTCATTATAAGGTTAAATTTTAATCTACAAACAAATAAGCAAAAAATCAAAAAACTTTATGTAAAGTTGAACATAACTAAATACCTACTGTTTAATAGGACGAACATTTCAGTCTGTAGGTGGGCACTTTACTCTTAATTTTTTTTTATTTAACCTATACTGTACCACTGCTGGGCAAAGGTCTCCCCCAATTATTTCCAACCATCTCTCTCCTTTGATAGGTTCCACCACCCACTATCGAAGGAGTCGAGGTCGTCTCTCCAGCGTTTCCTTGGCCGTCCGCGGCGTTGTCTCCAGGGTGTTAAGCTGTTTGCCCATTTTTCGCTGTGCATCCGGCTCACGTGCCCTGCCCAGTCCCACTTCAACTTGACTGTTTTGCGCCCTACGTCGACAATACCAGTCGTTGAACGCAGCGTGGTATTCCAAACTCAGTCAATCCACTTAAATTATTATTAAGTAATATAAATATGCAGTATTATAGCACGTTCTGTCAACAAATCTTAATACTTACGTATTTTATTCAATCCAGAACAAACAAGAAATCAATAACAATCAACAACTAAACATAACAAATACTTCTTTAAGTAAAAACAAAAAAGTAAGTACTTTTACAACATTATTAGTAAAACAAGTTACATTTTAAACATCATAAATTTAGGTAACTTTGATAACTTACTTACTTGTAGGCGAAAACAGCCAAGACATCCGTACAAAAGCTTGCGAAAGTGAGACCTTTGATACAGACAAATCGAATATTGAAAGTAAAATAAAAAGCATGTAAAGTAAAAAGTTTGAGAAACACTTTAAAGTGAAAGACCGGCGGATTATGTCCGATCTAAACCTAACGAGGTTAAAGATCGGATCTTTGTCTACAAACGTCGTAGACATGATTGTATAGTACTAATCAATTAGTCTTACATCGCAAATGGTAATAAAACAGCAAAACTTTAAAAATAAACAAAAATTACCTACCAAATTGCTCACAGAACGTTTCAGGTGGAAGATCGGATCATGTCTTTTTCCACTTTTGGTACATCCTTTTTTTGAACGACAATAGCACACGTTCTGCTGGGCATAGCGTAAAAAGCAGACTGTAGGGAGGGGCACAACAAAATGGCGCGTACGGTGATGTTGCCATCATTTAAAAATATTGCTGAATTTAGTAGTTACACGACTTATCCGGACTTACTACTTGTCCGGTCTTACCAGAAAGCACCTTACTGAAATATGTGGTCGGCCATTATGCAAGGACAGTGTGCATTACTTCAGCAAGGTTCTGCATTTCCATCTTATTGTTGCCGTGCCCTCGTTTGGATGCAAATATTTTATAGTTCAACCGAGAGCCGGCGTTTTAGTTTCTTTCGCTTCCTGTAATTTGCTTTTGCTGTTTTTCTTTTCATTTCGCTTATTCCAATTTAAAAACGTGCATAAAAATCTCGGATTATTTGACGCAAGCGACGCTCTCATTTACAAATGGCACGTTTTATCCGTTGCATAAGTTCAGTGACGCTTTGAGTCTTCAGAAGTTCTGACCGTCATAATGACACGTAAATCAAATACTTATCACCTATAATAGGGCCTATATTTTCACTGACTACCTAAGGTAAAATGCTGCGAAGTAAGTCGACAACATCATTATCATCAGCAACTCAAATAATAGGCTTGCTGGGTATGTAATCCGACAGATGTGGTGACCGGTTCAAATCCCGTAAGTTCAGATTTTTTTGTAGCCATTTCACATAATCTTAGTTTGAGTTTTTACATACATTATTTCCGCCATATTTTGGTGCTCGCTGCATAAGAATCCCGTAAGTTTGACGAGTGCTGACTTTACTGTGCTACTTTGCAAGGATCTGTTTGATACTATCTTATCTAGATCAAATTGTGCAATTTGCTGAAACGACTTTGCTACTGTAAAATTAGACTAGAAACTAGCTTACATTCCCTCGCGGTTTTACCCGGCTAGGGCAGTCTCGTCACATAACTTTTAAACTCTTTGTGTCGTGAAACCCTACAAAAGTATGGTAAAGTTAAGTTATATGACAAGATAAGTTACAGCACCCAATTTTATTTTTATAATTACATCCCGTAAATCCATCAAGTTATAATCTTAAATCTGTAGCTACATTGCAAATCGAGATCTCACTGCAACCGCAAGCAACGCTTAAAATTCTCTACACGTTTAAAAATCTCATTACACTGTTCATGAAAATGAAATGAGTGCTTCCTCTAGGAGATCTCATAGCAAACACTAGTTTTACTAAGATGTTTACCTACTGCTTTATAGTAAACTACACGCTCTCAATTATATTTAGTTATGCTATGTAAGGAGCAGGAGTAGAATCTCCTATTTATAAGATACTATAGGACAACTGACCCCAGCAGTCGTACTGAATAAATGTTTTTTTACTTAGTTGAACAGCATGCTCGAGTGTCAAGCCTCGACTTTTGATCTGAAGGTTATGGATTCGAATCATTGCACATCATTATCCACTGGTAAATTTCTATGAAAAATTTAGGTATGGATCGCGCAAACCTATCAGGTTACTTTTCTGTTTTTGTGATCCAGTGGTTTAAATCAGGTTTTTTATGGGTATTTGGATTTTTGTCTTGGCGGTATTACATTGTCTAGTTGTATAATGTAAGCTTTATATGCAATTGATAGATATTACCAGTACGCTTGACAACTCGCCAGACTGGAGACACGCCAGATACTGGTTTTTTATGCACACACCAACTTCCTACAAAGTGTACTTGCATTTAATTTACCCATTTTGGCACGTTCCTGCGGAAGTGCGAATAATGTGCATTAGAGGCATTACGCACTGTCACGAGATGGGCCTAGTTCCTTGAAAATTATTGAGTGAATCCTACTACGAGTAAGCACGCAAAATCTACTAAATTTGATATTTTTTACAGAGATAGAATAATATTCTGAGCCGTGTTGGCCGAAGGGGTTGTGCTTGGACTTTCAATCCGAAGATCATGTTTTCGAATCCCGGCCGTGCATCAATGGACTTTTCGTTTCATAAAATTTATTTGCACTTTAACACGAGCTCTTAACGTTGAAGGAAAACATAGTGAGGAAACCCGCAGCTTAATCAGCTCCACTCGTATTGACGTTGCATTTTCTGTGGACCAGCCCGATTTAGCTGAGAGGATGGTTTAGGTGCTTGGCAAGCCTATTACATCTCATTTTTTTGGTACAAAAAACGATTTTTAGTACAAAATGTATGGGAAAAGTTTTTGGACGATTTCTGACTTTTCTAGTACTCAAATCTTGAATGGCCCGATAGAGTCTTTTAATCCCTACATGAAACTGAATCGATTGGCATCAAAAAAATTGTTTTTGAATTATGGCATTTTTGTCGCTGACTGTACATTTTTTCAAGATATAGAAACACCCAGACTCGATATAATTTATTTTTTATTTTTTATGTATTGTAATAACATCTACTATTAGCTTTATGTTCTATTGGTATGTACACTACGCATCCACTTTTGTTCATGGCTTTTTCCTCTAATCAAAGGTTTGCTGGTAGAAAACTCTTTTAGGGTTAAGTTCGCCTTTGTACATGTAGTTTATATATTATCTTTTTCTTTATGTATTCTATTGTGTTCAATAAAGTATTGAGAAATATTTGCAGATCATACAAACATTTATCCCGCGACGGTGATCGAACCCACAACCTTCTGCGTCCCAAGCGGGCTTTCACCCACTGCGCCACAGAGGAGAGAGAATGATTTTGTACTTTCGTTATTTTACGATTCCCTTCATATTTGATTCTTGACCGGATCTACGATAATCACATTTTGGGTTTATCCCTTTCGGGCGAAAGAAATAAGCCCACTTCCTGATTCAAATTATCATCCTGAATCGGATACGTACCAGAAGATGGACATAAAAAAGTAAATATTACTAGAAATATGAAACTCGTATATTCCTATTACTTTAGTGAGTTATGGAATGTTTTTGTCGGAGTGTGATTTCTACGTGCGATCTATACATTTTATAAATAATGTTAAAAACGAAAATTTTACGAAAAATTCGGATTGTCAGTCAATAGTATTTTTCACGTAGAAATGTATCCCGTATAATAAAATATATTGTTAATTAATAAAATATATTGTTGGAGATGAATTGATCGTGTTAGATAGCTTGAAAAACCGATTTTGGTAATTTCGAATACTGTAGGACATAGCTAGTTCACTGAATTTGACATTACGAAATGTCATCCCGAAGTGTCACGGAATCGTTCTGATGTGCAAACGACTGAAGGCAGACTAGACTATACTCGTAAATTATAAAGGTATGTAGAACGGTTAAACTCTTAGGAATACGTAATGTTTGCAATAATATTAAAATGCAATATTAAATTTTTTCTGATCCTAAATTGCATTTTATAATTAATCGACTCATTGCAAGTGTCTGGAACTTCCTAATCTATCTTATTAATAAACGTGGTGTAAAGTTATGCCAGGATTAAACTCCTAAAATTGTATGGTTACTCCTAAGTTACACCCGGCGTAACTCTACACCACGTTTATTAATGAGGGTCTAAATGATAAGTTTACATTAACAGATAATTAAAATAAAACGATCCATTTTTATCATAACTTTATTAGTATTCCATTCAATTTTTCACAATAATACAATTTAATTCAAACAAAAACAACAACGTGTACTGTACAATTTATATTAAAAGATGATCGTGCACAGAATTGACTTTACCTTAAGTGAAACACAGCCATAGATTAATGCTTAACTTATCTATACATAAATTTGTATATTTAATCAGTAAACTAATTAGATTCATAGAAGCTACAAATTGTGTTTAGAAATTAATTTAGTGACTACTAGGTACAATCAATTACTTTTTTGTTTGATAATTTTTGAGACACTCATTTCACACTGAAAATACTTTAAACAAATAATTTGTTATTTATAACACCTGATGGGATAGTGAACTATTTGGTATTTTTAGTTTACATTCGACTTAGCTAATAAAATAAAGCAAGATAGGGCTTTCCTTTAAACTTATGTGAGCATCTAATTTACTATTCATTTAGTTTATGTACATATTTTGTACAAATAAAAACATATTATAATAAGTATCATAATATCGGGCTAGAAAGTTTGAGCATTTATTTTCGCCATTACTCCAAAAAATGTTTTAAATGAAAAAGAAGTTATATTTACCAAATCGTAGTTAGGTACTTTTATTTTCTTCAGGACTACATAATACTTTCTCTAGCAAATAAAAATATTGCATAAAGATAAACTTACGGAATTAAAACATCAAGCTCTGAAAGTAACATGCAGTGAACGCAAAATAACAAAGAAGTATTCTTTAAAGGTAATGAACGCGTATTTTAGACCACAAAATCGAAAAAAGACAATTCTTCCACTGATATTAATATATTTTTTTATGACGACTGTTACGCAGTTCAACAATCAATCTTATTTCCTGGAGTTTAACGTTCGCGGCTCAGATTAGTTATGATATTTTTCTGGCGATAGAAATAATTCCATATTTTGCGTCCACTGAATAGATGCTTCAGATCCTAACGGCCTTACTAATAAACGTGGTTTAAAGTTATTCCTGAGTGTAAACTGTCAAAATGTATGATTATTCCTATTTTATTCCGAGGAATAACTTTATACCACGTTTATTAGTAAGGCCCTAAGTGTCTTCTTTTACTTTTACATGCAGGGTTTTAGTTCTACAATTATTGTAAAGATGACAAAATTGATTCCTCAACCACCTTTCATTACTTATTTAAGACAACGCTGTTTGTAATAGTTTTGTTCATTCTCAGTTTGCTTCTTTACGCTGACGAGTTTTTCGTACGTGTAAACTATCGCGTATTATCAAAGTAGCATTGGATATTCATGGATGCAAACAAAGTGAATTCCAGTAGATCATGCTTATATTTATAAAGTAAGCATCAGCTATAAAACTTTGAAACTAAAAGTTTATGGTTTCAAACTACACAGTCTCAAAAGAATTGGCATCATAAATTGTTGAAGTGTAGCCAAGATTTTAACTTGACACTTCACCAGTGCTACTAGCGCTTACTAACTTTGATTTGTAGGCCCAAGATATACAAGCGTCTGCAATTCGATGGCGATTTTAATGTTTGTACGTGTTTGTTGTGAAATCGCTGCAAAGGGGCCAAAGAATGGTATTCACAAAACTACAGCCGAAATTACAGTTTTGCGAATGGGTTTCATGACGCGCTTTAATTATGTCAAATCTATACATTTTTGTGTACTTAGCGCATTCACGACATCAATATAAATCTCATCATATGAAATATAAATATTATTTAGACCGATACCATTCTGATGTGTCAGACAAATATAATCCGCCTTCACTAGGTGGTTTAGGAAACAACTGTCTTGTACGTTAAAAGTATTTTGCAGGCCATTTATCTACCTACACCTTAATACCTAATATCACCAGTTTTGACACATTCTCATAAGCTCATATACCTTGATATTTCTTTAACGGTTAATGTGATTGCTAACAACACCAAAACACCCACATTGTCTATTTTTGTACCTGTAACAAATAGATAGAATGAAAATATTATTGTATTTATAGTGATGATTTGCAATTGGGTGCACTTTCTGTGACGTGAAGGAGTTTTGGGAGGTATTACAGATAATTAAAAAAAATACAACATAATCTAACTTCTGCGAAATGCGGGGGCGTGTTCGCCAAATATTCAACATTGTCTGAAAAAATGTGGGCATAATTCCCAAATACGTACCTATACAGCTTGTCTGAATACAATACACTTATGTATACCTACCTACCACCTACCTCATTTTGCAAGAAACTACCTTTAGACCACTTTAGGCCTCACGCATCATGAACACCATAGATGAGAGCACTGTTTACTTTGCGGTAACAATCGGAATTTCAAGACTTTAGATCCATAATTTAAGCAAATTCAAGGCTCAATAATGACCTCTTCTAAAAGCAAGTGTTTCAAGTGAGCGAAGGAAGCTTTTTTGAGGCGCATTTTCAATATTTTCATGAGTTTCGAGAGAATTAACCTAGTGAAACGCCAAGAAAACTTACAAAAAGTCTATTACAACTTACCACTATTATTAGCCACGTATTTGGAGAGCTGTGTGCGTGAATGTATGGTAATAATCGTGTTGGTATCTCTAACAACCGGTGGCTCTACAAGAAGTATCGCCTCGCAGCGCACGCGGATCGCGCCGCTCGCTGTCGGCGGGACACGGACTCTAAGGCCCCTCCAGGAGCGACGCAGCCCTCCTGGTTGCGGGTTGCTTAGCTCTGTTCTCTCCCATGTTTCGGGCTGTACAAAAAAGGTTAAATAAACTACATGACACAGACTTCAAAGACATTAAGCTGAAAAGTAAATCGACTTTAATGATGAACGTTGATCTATGCAATAAAAGATAGGGTATAAGTTTTACGGGAAAATCACCATTCCCTTAAAATCAAAACATGGGATCAACCTTCTTATAATTTTCTTTGTGCACGATCTATCAATCTGAATTACACGGATGTTTCAATACCTTTGTTACCAGCTTTGTAACTATTTTGTAATATGATTTACAAATCTTATCACGATTCATTTATAGGAATGCATAACGAACATTTCGCTTCACATTTCGATTTATTGATAATGTCCGGAAAAGATCAATGTTATTCGATAAGATACAGTCGAGGTCAAGTGTGCAAGCGCGCGTGCGTTCGAAATAACATCTCTATACTCTAATATATGATCACAACTACTAATCCCCAAGTCATTCAAGATCTATTAAAACTGCAGAGGCACATTCAAATACATTATTATGATACAATATTTGCAGCAGAGAAAACACTGTTGCTTATGTGAGCACAACAAAGGGTACGAATAAATTGTCTAATTTTTTTCATACAATGACAAATACCTAACAAATCATGTATTTGAACCTAGTTTCTCATTCAAATAATAAGACTCTATCTTCATTCAATTACAATAATAGGCCAAGTGAAAAAATTCAATGGAGCAAGAAGCGCTGAATTATTTATCGCCGCACCGCACAATTAAAGGCGTCAGGACAGTTTCATTGTTCCACAAGATGTATTAACATTTACAATCAGGAATTCCTCTGTTTACAAAGTTCTAATTATGAACATTTTAACGTTCACAGCTGAGGAAGGAAAGCATTTTGGCGAAATATACTGGTCGTTTTAAAAGGCCATTAGGGAAGATTTAAAGAGTACTCGACTGCTTAGTCGCTTAACAATGAGCTACCATAATGGCAGACAAAGCAACCCCTACAAAAGCTTGCATTCATAAAGTGAAAACTGCACCATTCATAATATTTGAGTTGCTTAATATGAGACATTTTATAATATTACTAGCTGCGCTCCCGCGGTGTGACCCGCGGTCCTACCCGCGGTCCCTCGGAATTTTTAATTATTTCGGGATAAAAAGTAGCCTATGTCCTTCCTAGGGATACAACCTTTAACTATGCAAAATTTCAGCTTAATCTATTCAGCGGGTTGGGCGTGAAAGCGTAACAAACAGATAGATAGACAGACAGATAGACAGACAGACAGACAGAGTTACTTTCACAGAGTCACTTTTTTATTAGTAAGGATAAGTAGGGAATATTTGCTGCAATTTGCTCTGGTAGATTTATTTGGCGTTATTACGTTCTCTGTCGATTCAATGCAAGGTGAAAATTGTGTCAGGTGAGCCGCTTATGGAGTATTTCAACGTTACATAATTTGAGGGTATTACAGAAAAAAATATCTCTATATTCTTTATATTTTAGCAGTATTTATAATCTTATTGCTGTCAATTTGTGCTTTTGTTTTCTCTAAGCTATCTGTCATCATATTTTTTCTCCAGGTCAATGTCCAGGCACTTTCACAAAAAGAAACCTAAGCCCTAGAAATATGACATCACTAAATAATTTGGTCCATTAAACAATAACTTAAATAAAAGTTATGATGAATTCAGTAAATGAACTGAATAAAATGTTGCTCTACGAAAAGTCATAGTAAAGTTACTCGAAGGCCTCTTGGTTCTAATAAATCAAATTGAAAGATCGCTAATCTACCAAACTACTCTCAAGTCTCAAGTGAGGTAAAAACGTGATTAATTAAGCCACGGCCAAGTTCAAGTGTTCAAAGTCATAGCTTAAATAGAACAGCATTGGCTCTATTTAAGCTATGAATTTTTGATAATTGCTGTTACAGCAATAAATAGTACATTTTTTTAACTAGAAAGTGACTAGGTCAATCTGGTTAGAAGTCAATCATCATTATCCAAACATAACACCCAATGCTGGGCGTAGGCTAGGCTACCTCTCTAACGCCACTTCTAATAGAAGTTAATAGTTCGAAATTAAATGAAATTCTAATTCTTATCCCACTACGGCCAACCTAGATCTTTCGCATGCCAGTCTCTAAAACGGTACTCTAAAGAGGCTAATTTCGTGCATTTGACAATATGAACTGTATGTCTGACAAAATACACTAAATAATACTGATAAAATCATACCGACAAACTGTAGCATTTATAATGCGATTGCACGAGGCAAGTAGTGCATTTGTCAGTTAAATCACAGTCAGATAATTCCAGTCTTAATCTCGGGATGAGTAACGAAGTGCACCGCGACGGAAGCCACATTTCAGGTGATTAATGTACTGCAGTTAAATCAGGCGAACGGCTTAAGGTGGCAGAATGATGAAACTATGATGCTCGTTTGCTGACAAACTATTATTTTTCTCCTTTAACGTTTGCACATTTTTGAAGCGGTAAAACAAATTAAAATAAAGCGATATAATATATAATAAGCCTATGGATTTCTTTTGTTTTCAGTTTCTTCAGCACAATAATTATGGTCAAATCGTCAGTCAATTATAATAGGTTCCTCCTTAGGTAAGCGTCCTTGATTTTATAGGCCACACAGTTGCTTGTTAGCTGCCTGTTGGCAGAGTGTGGTCAAACGTGGGTCAAACGAAACTTTGTTAAAAAATATGTTTTAAATTTGGTTTGGCTTTATCTACTACCTAGTACTACTAGTACTACTACCCAGTTCAGTGCAGTGTGCGTGTTTTAGTTCTTTTTTAGAGACGAGTAATGTTCGACGATTACTTTTGAATTATAGTTCCGATCGTCATGAAATAGGTTATACCAATAGTATTGGAGAGTTTACAGGGCGATGTGGTAAGTACTTTTTTATGGGCTAGCAAAAAAAGGTTCGATTTATGTTAGTCATGATTCTAGTGGTTGCAGGTAAAGCTCATGCTTACTACGAATTTAACGTGAAGGAAAATACAAACGGTGTGTTTCATAAAAAGTGAGAGTAGAACATAATGTACATAATTACAATACAAAATCATGACTTAACGTGCCATGAAACACACCGATAGTTTTCTACCGTCCAATAACAAAATGTGTATTTTTCAACACTCCAAAGATTATCAAAAGTAATAATACCTATGCATGACAAAGTAAGCCAATGCTACTTTTGTAGTATAGGTATATACCAATATAAAACTAATTTGTTGTGGGTTCGAATCCCGGCCGAGTATCAATGGATTTTGCGTTTCGTAAAATTTATATGCGCTTTAACACGTGCTCTAAACGGTGAAGGAAAACATCGTGAGGAAACCAGTTAGTGTTCTTATAGGCGGCGACCCCCTTAGACATCTTCATAGGATCTGGAATAAGTAACATAAAAAGATCTGAGAGAATGTCTACCGTACCTTGGGGATACAGTCGTGAACCTATTTACGTTTACGTAAAACTAATTTTTATCGAAAAAAATTACAAACTAATTTCACGCATGACTTAGCCGTGTCTTTCTATACTGTGCCAAGTTCTACTTACGAGCAAGAACACCATTATTTTGCCAATAACCATTGATGTTTACCTATTTTTTTTGACGTATTAAACTAATGATGGTATTACTGAAAGTGCCTTTCTGTGTATCTATTTTTTATATCATAATAGCTTTCTCCCATCTTCCATAACAAAAGAAGCTGCGCGTGGCAACATTGTATGGTAGAGCGAATGTAGGTACTAAGTGAGATTACTTACAATGAATAACATTAGATATTTCTACTGTTAAGTGCTTCTTGCTTAAGGCTTTTTACATAATGTGGGGTATAATAAAAAGTCTATACTTGCGAAAACATAAATAAAAACAAAGTTTTCTGATCGTTTCACGTTTAAAAAATTAGGAAGGCGACATTGTTCTCTTTATTTGTTGTTACTTAGTGGTTTGTTATGAATGCAATATTGAAGTTTTCTTATATATTTGTATATAAAACACCAAAATCTCTTCAAAACAACTTTTTTTTTTATGAATGGTTTTGGCTCTTGACCTCGAAACTTACACAGGCAAGAATGAGGTCTACCGTGGAGTGAGCCTACCCAGAAAGCTCACTAAAAACCTATTCAATCAGTGATTGTATTTTTATATCAATACAGAGAAACTAACCTTAAGCACAATACCAATACAATGCACTCAGCTGATAGCTCGCCGGTTCACTTTACTCTTGTGGATACACGAAACCAATCTAACAGGATTAGGTACATTCATCGTTGTGATTGGAAACAGTGGCTTATGAACTAGTGGCGGAATTATTCCAGCAGCTAAATACTTAGAAAAGGGTAAGGTATTAAGTCAACAGTAACTTTATCCCGAGAGCTAATGTGGCGATAAAGGTATTTCAAATTCGTAGTAAGTAGATCACTAAATAAATAGCGTATCAGAGACCGCAAAATGTCCGTTTATTGTGGATAACAATTTTCTAAATCAAGAAGGAAGATGACTTGCCGGCATTACATAAATAAATAAAATAAATAAATAATGCTGGACTTTTCACACAGCATTATCTAGCCCCAAAGTAAGCAGAGCTTGTGTTATACTAGATGACCGATAAAGTACTTATGTATATAATAAATAAATAAATAATAATGCTGAACATTTCACAGCATCATCTAGCCCCAAACTAAGCAAAGCTTGTACTATGGGAACCAGATAACTGATATACTACTTATATACTTTTTGTTTGTAAAAACATACATATTATACATAGAAACACCCAGACCCGAGATAAATAATCGCAGATCGTATATGTATACTTTTTGTTTGTAAATACAAACATATTATAGATACCACGAACGGAACTTTATTTAAACAATTGCTATGTTATGTATGGCACAATTTATAACGCATTACTTAATAATATTAAAAATCTACCTCTTAACTTTATAAAAGAGTTACGACTCTACCTACTGGACAGAAACTATTATAGTTTAAGGTCATTTGTAAATTGATTTTAATTAGTGTAAACTTAAATTTTATTATGACATTATATGCAACAATTTAATTTAATTACTAAGTACATATTGAATTTTTTTCTATTATTAACCATGTTCGCATCCCAATTGTATGGGGAATGTGTGTTCCTATTCTAATATATCATTATTTAAGATCTTTGTATACCACATTGAAGCGAATAAATGAATTATGAATTATGATAGAAACACCCAGACCCGGGACAAATATCTGTAGGTCATACAAACATTACACCATGACCACCCTTCTTTATAATCTTTTCTACAATCACTGTAAAACTCAAAATTAAATTGACATTATTTTTCCTAGATACATCCTACACATAGTAAAGTCTGATATAAGTATATATCTAAATAGTGAGTTGCTAGACTTCTGATGTGATCGTTATCTGCCTTCGCAAAGTTTCGACTATTTCTATAGAAGGCAACACAAAGTGGTGGAAGTTCTCGATGGCCCTGCAAGTCGAGAGGCCGAGATAGTCTCAGGATATGTACCTCAAGAGCGTTAGGATTAAACTCCTCTTTGGAAATAGCGCTTCAATTACAGTGAGATTGAAGATCTTATTTATAATCTGTTAACGAAATTATGGTCAAGATGGCTGTTACATTTGTTTGCACTAAAGCCGTGTCTCCTGCGACCAAAAAAACAAAACACGTGTTCCGTCGGCCTCAGGTAACATTTTGCATACAAAAAAGTTAGGCCACGCCCACATTTTGTTCGATGTTTGATGTTAGCTGTTAGAAAACACAAAAACAGTGTCGCACAGAGACTGTTTGTATATTCCGGACGCTTGTTATGGTGGTTATGAGTGATACTAATTACATAAAATAAAACTAAAAAAACATTATATTATGCTAGATAAGTCTACCGTGCTTGCTTATAAGGGAAGTACTGTTTTATGATCTTGTTTCAACTATTTTATTATCTTTCTAAATAGTTCTCATAGCAGCGACAGTATTAGTTCAGGAGCGCAATGAGCCAGCCTAGTAGGCGTAACCAAGCTGCTCAAATCGCTGAGCAAACTGCACGAACGATCTAATAATGAATCTGAAATTGCTTAGTACCGTTCGAAATCGAATTTCAATGGAATATGAGCCGTCAAAGCAAATGAATGGTTCATAAGATTAAAACGAACCTTTTGTAACTCGTCATCGATATACCAATTAATTTCAGCTGGAGGCAGTGAGTAGTCCGAGGTACAGTTGAGGAACATCGACTCTCCTGGCTTCAGCACCTTCTGCGCCGAAGATATAACCGGATCAACGTCCGGCATAGCTGAGGGCAAAACTCATTTGAATATAGAACTAAGACACTAGTTATAATTGAGACCAAAGATAAGCCTCTAAGGGGAACGAATCACAGAAACTGTTTAATCGTAGACAGGGAACAGTAACTTAATTAAAAGCTTTAAATTCGAGTTGTGGAGTTCCGAGAGCTATTGTCAGGCTGGGGCCACATCGGCGCCGCCGGCACAGTTACCGGACGGCTCTGCGATAATTGGGCCGATAAAACTTGCGGCTGCGAAGTCACGGCCCGTTCGCGCTGCCAGCGCTTGTGTCATTTATTGGAAGCGAACTATACCAGAAGCAGCTGCGTTGCGTCGATGTGCTCCCAGCCTATGGGATCAGATTATTTATGTCCTTTGTAATGGAACGTATAAAAATGGTGCGATAATAAAAATGGAGCAATCACAATCGTAAAACGAAATGGACTTCACTCGGTATTTGGGATAAGCAAATGGGTATTCCACGCCTTTAATGAAAAACGGCAGAGACATACCTACTTTGAATTTACAAGAGCCTTGTGTACTTGTGATTTGTCTGAAAAATCTGAAACCCTACATTTCAAGAATTTGAAATGAATAGACAGTCCGCTTTGAATTATAAAAGTTTAGCGGAAGATTTTGTTGTAACAAAAACGAAATAACCATATTTTTCTACTTATTCGACATAATGACATAGAAAGTTTTAGAACTGGACTAGTGCAGTGACTAGACAGGTGCAGCCATCTTCTCATAGGAGAGACAAACGCGCTGCAAGCAAACCTTCGTCCACTCCTAATAAAACCCTTGCCCTAGCTGATCTATCTTATCCGTTCCCACTCACTGCTGGGTATAGACCTCTCTATAACACCTCTCTCCAGTCCTGCGCTACCCTTTACCACACATAGATTGTAAGTGACTATTCTAATTTCAAATAACGGTAAGCTCACCAACAACAGTCATGTGCTTGGTATTCCTTGCAATCTGAAACTTAGGTCCTTCAGTGGACACTTCACAAGTGTACCCCGCTCGGGTAGCGATTGGAGGCGGCATAATTCGAACCATGCAGGAGTCAGCTTGGCACTCCCCGCCTTGAACCATTACGTCGCTTATGTTGAAAAGCCGGATTGATGGCTGTGGGTATAAATAATAATTAGTATTTAATTTGTCTTCCATAAATACAAGTTACATTTAGGCCTTATTCTGCTATTCTGACGTCAGCCGTGTGTCTACAAACCGCCGTGTCTGCTTTTACTACAATTACTACAAACTCAATACAAACTACAGACTTTTCTACGGTGCACTGACAGTTCTGACCCTCAGCCAGGATAGCACACATAACACGAAGGCCTATTCTGATGTTAGATGTTATCCTGTTATAACTGTTGAACAAATCGGATCGTAAAATATGGTTAATTATGCAATAACTTTACATGTTATTTGTAATCAAAGTAAACATTATCCTATCTACTAATTTAAACACATAAATAGCGCGTCAGAGTCCCGTATCCGATACCACGTATTGTAATAATCTAATCAATTATTTTAATCGAGTAATATCGTTGATCTGATTTCGTGGGTTGCAGAATAGATACAAAAATAATTTAATGTTACATAAATTTTGCGTAAAACAGGGGTCTCTTGGTGAGTAAAACCGCTGGTACGCAAGCTAACACACTCGCTTGCGGCAAGCGAGTGTGCTATAGATGTAGACAACCAACCAATAAAGTTGCGGTTTCATGTCCGACGATTTGGCTTACTGTCACGTTGTACTTGTTTGAACTCCTACAAACCTTACAGTAAACGAAACGAGAGTCAACTGATCAATCAAAAAAACTGATTTCAAAGTGATCCCAGCGGTCCTACTGAATAAATGCTTTTTGACTTTGACTTTGAATCCCTTAATAAATCGGCACCGCCCCTTGAAACTCTCAACTGGTTCTGAGTTAAGTACGATAATTTTACTTATTCGATCAAATTATCGTAACAACGTTTTGATATTTTTAATAGAAATATCAAAACTCAACACTTCAAACTCACACTGGTACCTACTACATGATGATACGATTATTTTTGAACAAACCTCAAGCTGTGTACAAAAACATGAATTTTTCGACTAAGCCCCACGTTAACAAAAACAAAAGTTGTAACCGCAATTTATCGGAATTTAAAATATGCAATGGAACAACAGAGTTTGGCAAAAATAAACACCATTTTCCTGGCATATCGGAAATCCCAACGGCCAAAAAAAAACTTGGAGCCGTAGACATCAGTCAATAACTACGAGGGCGAATTGCAAAAACAAAGGCGAGTTTTTGAACCATCTAACTGGATATTGGAATAAAGGAGTGAACTGCCACTAACTTAGCACTAAAGGTGAGACAGACAGTGCATTTTCGTTCTTTTATTTTTGCATATTTCACTCGAAGTGAAACATCCTAAACAAACAATGAAAAATGGCTAATAAAACCACGTTATAACGTTATTTATTCAGTGGTAAAACGAAGCATTAAATCGAGCTTTCATTTTCTCCCGTTCGATCCTTCCTTAAGCATTTCGCTTTTAGTTTCTTTGAATTCTCTGTTCATGTTTAACTTTATGAAATTTTCTGCTGATTAAAACTTTTAATTAGACTTATATATGTATGTAACTAACTATTCGTGCGTGTAAAGTTGTTTGAATTAAACTTAGTAGAACAGTTTTTCCTTTTATTATATTTTTAGGCAGGTCGCTAACAGCAAAGTCGGGGCGGCGTCGAGGCGGAGTCGAAGCGTGGGCGAAATTGACGTGTGCTAAGCGTCGAGGCGGTGGCGATATGTCTTGTTTCATTCATTCAACATGGTCATCTTCGAAAATGAGTAGTGATAGGTGATTAGAAGCGCCGCTACACCGCCTCGCCCGCGCCTCGACATTTGACTTTTGTATTTATTTTGACTTTTTTGAACGAGATTCAAGCCCGCGCCGCGACTCCGCCTCGACTTTCATTTCTGTTAGCGACACGCCTTTAGGGAACTTCACTTACGAGGTTCTAGGAACATTTTGTGACAACAAAACATTGTTTTGTAACGTTTTGCGTGGTCACAAAACTTTACACAAAACATTAATTTGTACATACTCATTGAAGAGCACAAAATTTCCAGTACCTATTTACTGGTTACAAAGTTAAGCCGGTGACGGACTTTCAGGCTGCCCAATAACTCCGACACAAAACTTGGTCACCATACAGTATGAGACCACAAATATTATGCACCTCTATCATTATTTAACTAATTTCTTCTGAATACGAACATACGCGATGATTCAACCAATAATAAAACGCACGTGCTTTTGAATCTCGAAGAATTGCGGGTAGGGAATGGCTGACTATTGGTTTCTCAGTAATACGCACCCTTTGCGACGGGCTATAACGGAATATCTCGTTCATGTCCCGGTACCACTTGACAGAATGGAGCCTCTGATCCTCCATCTGGAAGTGACAGCTGAGCTCCGCTGCCCGCCGCGGGTCCGCATACAATGGCACTTTCAGCTGCGTTATGTTGTGCGCCGATGTTATTGCTGTTGAAAGAAAATCAACCTTAAAATATCACAGATAAAATACAAGCTAAAATGAAGGGCTAAAAAAGTGTCAACGGTTTTGCTTCTTGTATATCCATAAAATGTTACGTAAACATGTTTTGAATGGAGTGCGTAATGTATGCGTAAAGATGTTCTTGCTCTGTTGTGTAATTGCTGTGCAAAAGATGAGGATTCTTTCAGAATGATCGGAAGTCTTACAGACTCTGTTCAGTACGAGTAGGTATAAAGCTTATTATATTAATAGAAGATGTAATAGAGATGTAACAAAAAAACATTTAGTAAGTTCAAACAGTTAATTTGACAAAGAGTAACAGTTTTCTTCTATTCCAAAAATCCATTGATTCATAACGGGGTTTCGAATCTATAACTTTGAAATCAAAAGCACTTTTCCGCTTGACCGAAAAAATATCAAGACATGTTTCCCGATATTTTTTTATTCCTATAAAACACAAAGTACTTATAAAAATATAATTCAGTAAAAAAGTTATATCCACAAAACAATGAATAAAACTTCAGAATACATTTGACTGGAATGGTAAGCTGTAAAGTTTAACTACCTTTACAGCTGAGTGTACAAATACAGAATGTTTTCAGAGGACCCTAGCAAATATTTGCTTTCTACGTTTATCTGGTTTTCATTAAACTTTGGAAAAACTTGAATAAAATACTCGTCGTACCAATTTAAGATAAAAAGTGTAATGTGTATAAACACACAACATACTTGTTACAACAGAGGCAACTGCTTGATTGCTCGGTGATAGAACACTTTAATAAATAGATAGGTAAGTTATAACATAATAACATATACTTAATTTAACAAATACAGATCAAAAAAATCAGTTAAAAAAGTTTAAACGTGTAACTAAAAAAGTATAAAACTAAAAAAATAAAAAAGAAGGCTCAAGGTCTTACTGTGATGAGTGGTACTCTCTACTAAAGTAAGGAAGTAAGTAAGTTCGTATGAGTCAGTGGCCAACTCTGGTACTCTCTACTGAAATGTTTAAAGTCGTATCACTAATTCGCACACAACACTAATCGAATAAGTATTTGAAACAATACGTTTAAAATATTCGATAAGTTAGTTTGTTTGCTAGTGACCAACTGACTGATGACAGAGTTTTTAGGCCCATAGAAGCCTCCACGTCGGTTTAGAGACTTTATAGGCGAGACAAAAATGATCTGCCCTCCGAAGCACAGAAGCACAGAAGAATTTATTTTATTTTTGAATTTTCGGTAAACTTACAGCTAGGCACATTTATAAAACATTATTTTTTGGCTCGTGTGACTTCAAAAAACATAATTGAAATAAACAATAAAACTAAGTTTCACCAAGCGACTTAAACAATAACAAAAGTAAAAAGACGTCTACCGAAGCCGAAAGGGGTAGGTACAGCATCCCAACACACAACCAAATCCAAAAGGATTTTTCGAAAAAATCATTATATCCGGAGAAAACAGCGTTTGAAGATTGCTGTTTGCGTATGTACCGGGCGCGTTTTTATACGTAGATTGCTGGATTTTGAGTTTTTATAGTTTTTTTCTTTTATAAATGCAATTATTAGGTAGGTATGGTCTTATTATGTTGTACTAGTAGTAAATAACTAGAAAATAAAGTAAAATGACGCGTTTTTTTTTTTCGCTAATTATGTTCAGGACCATGGTCTGATTGAAAGTTTTCGGTAGCAGTCTTTTTACACCCTGTATATAGGGATATATATACATTTTGTTATTCTTAGCAGGGGCTAAGAATAACATTGTTATTTATAACTTATCTAGAGTGAAGGAGCAAATTACTCGTTAGGCAGGCGATAATGAAGGGTTAAGTTGGTGATCCTAAAACATTTAGGTATTTGAATTACAAATAAGCACACAGTAAGTACCGTCCCCAATATGTTTCAAAATTAACACAGGTTGCTATGTTGTCTAGTATATTATGTTGAACGTGTAAATTGAATATCAGCTCATAGAAATTTGATCAAACTGATCCCGAATATAATAATAATTAATTTGACCGTATAGCTTTTTTAATTTTAGTAAATACTTAGTAAAAATAATGAGATGACGTGCTTCTTATCTCAGTTCTTAGATTGTCATTTACGCATACGAACATGTACTTTTTCACGATCCTTATTTACGCGCAACTGTATAAACTTATAACCATAATCAATACCACGTTATGGCCAATTTATTTATTTTTATTCATAAACAATAAAATCAGCCTGCAACATCCCCATTACCTACTAGTATTTCTTTAAATTTATTCGTGAATCGGAAATTCCACTCCATTTACTCTACTTTAGCACTTTGGTTCGGAGGGAAAGAAATGCTTTTATTAAAAGTAATTTTGGAACAAATTTACTCGATTTCGCTTCGAATAAAGGTCGAATAATCATTATGATGGAGAGTTTGGACGCAGCTTATACAAGCTCAGCTAGACTGGTACTTTTAAAATCACGTATCTTTCTAATTGAAGTAGCCAGAGCCCACAGATTTATATTAGCTGCGGCGCTGACTTTTTCCTCATTCGCTCTCAAAAAATGGCTACAGTGTATTACAAGTAGTATTAGTAGCTATATATCATTAGTAGTAGCTATAGCTCAACTTGTTTAATCTGTCTGTCTCTGTGTGTTCTTATCTCATGTCAATGACTTGTTGGGTATCAGCTTCACTTTTCTTTGTACGGCAAGTCCACCAGATTTATTAGTAGCCCGAATAGCCTGTCGAATTTCCGCTAGATTTTATATAATCACAGAGCAGGTATGCCGTCTCACTTTTAGCTGTATAGTCAGTAATTTGCTTAACTCGACGCTATGAGTGGATCGAATCAACCCCTTCGGAATATCAAAAGTTTTAAACTAATTCAGCATCTTGAATATTCAGTATTTCAACCGTTTCATTTGTTTGACTAATGCTTTTAATAAAATAAACAGACATGAATTTAGTTATGATAATTTTGATGGTATTATTGAAGGGCGAGACGATGTTTATCTAATAGAAAATAGAAACAGGATTAGAAACATTAGGAGACATAAGACGTAGTGCACACAGACGACGTTGCGTCGCGTCCGTGCCACGTCTTTTCTGTATGTTTTACGATTATGATTCAATACATTTTGTATGGAAGTAGTTCTGTCTGTGTACCTACCTATCTGTATGTTTTTGAGTCAAACTGTTATTTGGATAAGTACTATATATTATTGAGAATTTATTTATGTAGTTTCCCTACTTAATATTATTTGTTTTTTTTTTCATTTTAGGAGTGGCTGTAGTTGCGTGATACTTCGCGCCCACTAGTCCTTTGGGAATAAGCTGATAAACTAATTTTGCGACAACCGCTACCTAGATATTCAATACAATTTGCCAGCACGTATTAACCCAATTAGGTTCATGTTAATGTATTCCCATCTGGTCCACATTTATAGCTGTGTGTAAAGTTCACCGGGCAAATGACCCACACTTAACGTTCTTTGTGTTGTTTCATATCTGATCCATCTAAATTCATTTATATTTATAACTGAATGCCTCAAGCTATGTTTGCTGCACACAGATAATATGTCCGGTGCGGATATCAAACAAAAATATACATCCATACACTTTTTGTTCCGAATTCTTACACAGAACGACAATGTTCGAAATCAAAAAATGTTCTCATATTTTTCGGGAATCGAGAATCGTGAAATCTAGTCTGCGTTTTTTATTGAAATGTGCGTCAGTGAAACATTTTATAGCTCTTTCAAATGATATCGACGTGGAAAGATAGAAGGCATTGTCGCCAGCGCTGGCTATCAGCCAGCTTCCAACCTAAATGTCGTAAAGTACAACGAGAGAAAAATGTTACCGCTTTTGTGCCTTAATCCTTGGACATAAAGTCGAAAGGTGTTCAATTGCTCTATACTTTCCACAATGTTTATCACCGTCTCAAGGACGATTCTTTGGGAGATTGCCGCAATCTGATAATTCATCCCATAAGCTTTGTATTTGTAACTAAAGTACGGTGCTTACTGCATCATATATTGGGACCAGATATCTTACTTGCTTAATCATTTACACTTTTATTTTCAGATCTTGGTTATGATATGCAGCAATTATGTTGACACAAAATGGGTAAAGCTAGGCTATGGATAATTATGATGTTAGTTCTGATCATCAAAGTAATTGTATAAAATATGAAATCAGCAAATTGCAAACTTTAGTTACGCTTGGAGCACCTTACACCTTTTAATCATTATAACAGGACTTTCCAAACTTTCTAGCGGAATGGCAATCTATTCATGGACCATTTGCCTTCGCGACTTCTCTATTATAATAATGAAGTTAGGTTTAGTACAGAAATTGCAAGAATTGTGACTTGTGAAAACTTACCTAGTATGGCACAAAGGCAAGAGTGATTTAAGAGTGTCTTTGAGAGTGATTAATGTAGGTAATATCCCTTATTGTATACATATTCATCATCATCATCTCTCTGACCTTATTCCACGCTAAGTGTACTATTGTATACCTATTTTAGGTAAAAAACCTCGGAAGCCTGCAGCTTAGGTTCACGTATTTAAACACAATATTCTTCTTCGAATTTGATTCTCATGGTTATACTTTTCTCGGTAAACTTGCAAGTCACTTGCAATTTTTCAGATAAAATATTGAAATTGTTTTTCTATTGCTTTTAAGAAATAAATATTCCTGTAGCAATTTAAACCTATTAACAACGGGACTTAAACCAAACCTTCATTGAACGAAATATTCAAATTCTCTGGCCAACAGCAGATCTTAGATTTATGATTTAGCAGCGCTATTTTACCCGAATATTGAGTCTAATTTTAATCTGGGTCAGGCTAAGATTGAGTTTGTAGGTCATTACAGACTCAAGATTTCAGGGCTGTAGCCGTATAAGATGTTCGCATTTATATTTCGCAATGATCGTGTCTTATTCTCTCGATCGAGAAATTAAATTTTTCGGGTTCATAGTTTTCGGTTCTAAGTAGGTTAAAAAATGACTTTTCAACCCCTAAGTTGTTGTAAAGACTAGATATTCTGATTAGATTTTATTACGATTTTGACTTATCCTAAAATACGGAATTGGTAAAGTCATTCTGTTGTAGAATTTGTGGAGATAGATAGATAAATAATTTATTTGACACACACAACATTACCTACAACATAGACACAAAAGCAAAAACAAGTAAAAAGTAGGTAGATAAGAAGGTGGTAAGGTAAGTAAGTAGATATTTTCATAAATTTTATTACGTGGGTGATGGATAATGGTAGACAGATCCAGGTTGAGTTTCTGGACTAATCTTAGGTATATCCATAAGGATATAGGCACCTTATAGGTTAGGTATAAACCTAACCTATAATAAGGTGCCTGTGCCAGCCTATGACGTCACAGTGCTTCATCGTTTTGGAAACAAAAGTTATTTTTACTTTGATAGTAGTAGGTAACTATTTAATAATCAAACTTCTATATTCGTGGAACTAATAGTACTGGAAAATATAATATTTTTTGCGAGGTACGTATCCGGTGCAAATTATTAGGCATTTTATGCACAAATGCAAGTGTAGAACATCATTAGTAGGTAATTATTTTGTATGTTGTTTGTTTATACTTACTGGAAATAGATATTGATACTATAACGGGTTATTTGTTAAACACCGGTAAACTCTCAGGACTGTATTACTATCATCATAAACAACAACTTTTGTTCTCTCATGTTTCAAAAATAGCAACAACATTTCTTATTAGGTACGGCGAGTGGTTTAAAGTCATTAAACCTTATTATGAATGCAAAAGGTTTGTACACACAAAACTTCTGATCTTGATTCCTCAATGCCAACAAAACTGAACCGGCGCAGCATAGAAAATGCCTCATTAAGACTTAGACAGCCGCAACTTCAAACAACTCTAAAGTCTAAGTAATCTAAACTAAGGTTTTAGTCAAATTGCAATGTAAAGTTCCATACTCGCATTCTAAAGTATTTAATCTCGAAAGTTCTTACAAAGTGCCAAAAATTTCAAGACTATGCGATGTCGTAAAAGTAATTGTGTATTCATTGGTGTTGCTAGTCGATCAACTGCAGGCAGGGACTCTTTGCAGGCAAATGTTGTCTAGTCATGCACTAAAAATCTTCCTCTCATCAATTTCAATCATTATTGATTTTATTATATTTACTCATATAATCAACTGCATTTGGGTGGATTTTTCTTCCATGGACTCTTTAATTATACAGGGTGTAAGAAGAGAAAAGAACCGAAAACTGAGGGGTTGCAATCAGACCATGATTCTAAACTCATTTGGCGAAAAAAATACGCAAAAAATGTTTTACTACATTTTTATGTTATTTTCAATTATTGACTACTATGACAACATTATAAGACCGCACTACCTGATAATTTCATTAAAAAAAGAAAAAAACAATTAAAACTCAAAATCCAGCAATCTACGTAGAACAACGCGCCCATGTACCTACGTAAACAGTAATCTTCAAACCCTTTTTTTCCGGATATAATGATTTTTTCGGAAATTCTTTTGGATTTAGTTGTGTGTTGGGATGCTGTACCTACCCTCAGCCTTTCAGCTTCGGTAGACGTCTTGTTTACACCCTGTATAGTCAAACAAGATCAGGTCAGATCTTGCCCTCCTTCTCTCAAATAATGGCTTGCATTCAATAAACTTTCGTTCGTATACTTTACCTAGCAACCAAAAGAACTAATAGAAGTAAATTAATAAGACTTTCCTTATAGAGGAAGACCTGATGAGGGATGTATAATTAACGATTGATTGCCTTTGATTACATCACCATAAACTCAATCAAAGTGAAGTGATTTAATTAACAAAGTACTGGAACAAATTGTCATCATATCCAAGTGCGTTTGTTAGCTGACAATTTAATTTATAAGCGTGATGTTCAAATGTCTGTGTTAATTGCATGCCGGATAATTTTCGTCGCTCTTAGGCTGTTGTAATAAGGCTTGTATTCAAGTAGTATTTTGCAATAGTCAAAGTAATTATGGAGGCTTTTAACGCTTTTTTAAGGGAAACAGATTACGACTGGCTACCCGCATCAGGTTCACTGCAGAGAACAACTTTATAATGAACGCGGCAGAAATTCTCTCAGATTTTTAGTCATTTAAAATCCTTAGAAGTTAGTTTAATATTTTGCAAAGTTATGCTTTCATTATGTGCCAGGTGGAAAATCCATTGCCGCCTATTATAAATGCAAACAGGTTTCCTTACGTGGTTTTCATTCGCCGTTTAGCTTTAGAGCATGTGTTACGAAAGCTCCGAATCAAACTCCGAGCAAGATGGTAAATATACTTTTCTAGTGGGAGAAAAGGAGAACACGATAGACGCTTTGGAAATATAGAAAAGTTCTCCAATAAAACAAAAACAGCTGCATAAAAACGAGGCTGAGAGGACATTTGCGTTAGCTTGGACTCTTTTTTACGCTACAAGCACTAAAGACTGCTTGTTTTGTGACTGTATTCTATAATGGGTCGATCGCGATGAGCCTTCAATAGATGGATTGATGTGAAGACGTGTGGAGCTTGAGGAATGTTGTGGGTTTATATAATGTTACTATTTGCTACAAAAGGGCAAGAAGGGGCTTTTATTGGAATTCTGTGGGCGCCCTCTTTAGATAAATAACGAACTATATTGGGTGATAAGTTCATGAGGTCTGAGGGTTATAATGCGTTGGAGAGCCTTTCTTACGCCAGCGGAATTTTTGTACGGATAGGATATTTGGAATTACGCTGGGGAGTACAAGAATGGGGCCGATGAGAGTGAATTAAGTGGATTATAGATTAAGGGAGAGATTGATATGAAATGAGACTTAGGTACTAAAAGCTATTACGACTACTACTATTATCTAAGATAGCCGCATACAATAGTTAAAGAAAACACCAAACTTAATAAACATTTTCGGACAAAAACAAGTCAAAATTTGTCAAAATAAAACAATATAATTTGTACGCTATTAGTTTTTTTAAATTTATTTGCTGATTCGTCTAATATATCTTAATCTGAAATTTGATATTTTGCACCGCGTAATTGAACATCATTAGGTGGCTTTGAAGTGAGACTTCTATAGCTCCCGTACCCTCAACCCTCATTAAACCGACACACAGGGTAAAGCTACACTCAAACAGGTGCGACCGAGCGACTTCAACACAAAGGAATAGCGGCTATCAATTTGTCAAAATACAATTTCATCAAAGTTTCAACGAACCGCGTGTTTATGCTAATAGTTGACGTAGGTAAGTATTGTCCACTTTATTCGCATCGGCGTGAACGTTACTTCAACAATCTGGACTCGACATTTTGTTATTTACTCGTATATCCGCCTCTGGCTAAACTTTTCATAAACATACACTCGACACAGTTTAATTTCCCGTAGTCCAACTCTAATTAACAGTCTGAGTGGTGCGCAAAATGCGGAAAAAAAGACCGGAAAACTGCAGCTCAATTCGATAACTTTCGCTCGTGCAAAACCATGAAAATGTTTGTGCTGTAACAGTCAGACGTGTAGCTGTTGGCAATGCCATAGCTATGAGAAAAGCAGGTGCGAGTCACAGTCCCTTTCCCATATTGATAATACCTCGACTTTTAATTCGAACCAATCTCACGCGCTCCAATCCTTATGGTCAATGTTTTAGTAACCTATGCGTACTAAAATGAAAACTAAATGGTCTGAAAAAACATCCCTTACAAAACTTTTAGTATTCCAATAGACAACAAATGGATCTCTACCTCTCGTATAGAATACAAATTTATGGTAAATGCGGGTATGTAGCAAACATCAATTTGGTGATTCCATGCAGAGAGCATTCCACGGTTTTTGTCCCCATGTTCTCACCCCTTGCTAAAAATGGTTACGAAACTCCGTCATGAGCGAACGACACAGAAGACGAAGAAATATAATTCATTAAATTTAATTTTTTTAGACTAAGATCTAAGGTAGTTTTCAATGTAACAATACAACTTTGGCTTTCCAATTATAATTAAAAACTTTTGCTCCGGATGCAAAAATGTTTGCCAACTCAGTTTTTACACGCCTCGTTCCAAATTCAGCGGCTAAAACATCAGACTGTGGATAGCGTTAGTTAGCTTTGATTAAAATAATAAAAAAAAACCATTTGACAGCGAGTTGTCAAACAGCTTTTTATTTGAAACGAATCTCCATCTTTTTCACCAAAATAAAACGAACACAGCATAAGCAGTGCTTAGTTTAAATTATTTTGTAAGTAGGGCTTGCTGTATAAAGCTTTGAGTACTTATAAATTATTGAATACGTAGTGTTTTAGGTTTATCTAAAGCTTTATTTTTTACATTACTATTGCCTATCCCTAAAAAGATATTGCCAACATTTTCGTGCTTGCACATCAAAGGCTTCATACATGAGGTACTCCTCATGTAATACACACATCATTATGTTTGTATTACCACAGACAATATATACTATTACCTATCTTTTAATATTTATTCACAACAAATATCAATACTCACCTCAAAATAAGTATACTCGTACTACAATAATAGTTATCTATTATTACAATCACGTCAAAATAACAGAGAAGTCGCCTTGTCACGTTGATATTCAATATTCTCAATTGCTCTTATATTTAGTACAGTTGATATTGGGAGACAGTTCTAAAATAAACATCATTCAATAATGTTTTGCTTGCCTTTATCCCACATGTCTGGAGTCGTCACAATCTTCTACTCTCCCCAATACACTCGTTATCGCCGTATTATTAGTTCAAAAGAAACTTAAGTATCAAATAACATGGTCTAGTGACGCCATTTATTGGTAAAAATGAATATTGCCCGACACTGTATCAAATAACGACCTCTGTGGCGCAGTGGGCGAGGCTCTCCTGTGACGCAGAAGGCGGCTGATTCAATTCCCACCGCGGCACAAAATCTACAAATATTTGTCTTGGGTTTCGGTGTTTTCTATGTAAGAATACAGGGTGTAAAAGACGTCTACCGAAGCCGAAAGGGGTAGGTACTTACAACATCCCAACACACAACTAAATCCTAAAGGATTTTCCGAAAATATCATTATATCCGGAGAAAACAGCGTTTGAATAGAACTGTTTGCGTATGTACGTACGGGGCGCGTTGTTTAACGTAGATTGCTGGATTTTGAGTTTTATTGTTTTATTCTTTTAATAATGAATTATCAGGTAGGTATGGTCTTATTATGTTGTCCTAGTAGTAAATAACCGAAACCGAAACGAACATAAAATAACGTAGCTACGTAAATTTTTTTTGGCGTTTTTTTTTCACTAAATTTGTTGAGAATGAGTGCAACCCCTCAGTTTTCAGTAGTAGTCTTTTTACACCCTGTATATATAAAATTGGGAGGTTTAATTTACCTAGATATTAATTATCGTGTCTACCGCTGTCTATGGAAAAAATGCCGTCATTTCCATTGTAACTTCTAAGCACGAGAAAAGTGACTTTTAAAGTGCATTTACACGATGCGATTTCAACCCATGCAAAACCTTATAGCTCGGCAATTTTTCACGCATAAACGCTCATCTTATGCGATTTGTCTTGTTAGAGCAACGGTCGTTTATGGGCGTTTATGGGCAAATCGTACGAAAAATCGTATCGTTTAAATGCACTTTTAAGACTGTTGATATGAGATTAGAATCGAAATACCTACCTACGAAAATACATTTTCTTGATAACTCTTGCTCGTGAGAGGTAAAAGGAGCTAGCTCTCTCTCTCTTCTTCGTTCTCTTCCCTTTAACAGATCCTCCTATAAAAGCTCTATATCAGCTGCTTGATTCCAAGGTAACCCTATGTATATTATCCCGAGCAACTCTCTGACGTCATTATTTCATTTAGAATATTATGTTTTCATTGCGTGTATTAGATACGTAAAAGCAAGCATTCTCCATGTCTCTCAAGAAAGTAAATTATTCTCGTATTTACACACACGCAAATAATAAATTCCACGTCAAAGAAAGCGCTCAGCAAATTGTTTATCCTCATCTTTTGTGTGTTATTGAGATCGTACAAAGTACGAACATGACACGATCTCTGAAAACGTATCTATGAATGAAATTGCTACCAATGGCTTTGCTGCTAGTTCATCTTCACTTTTTTTAATTCTCTACATAGTATAAAACAAAATCAATTTCGTTTATCTGACTGTATATCCGAATTTCTCCTAAACTATGGAAGATATTTTATAGTGGGTTGTTTAAACGGAACGCCCGCGTCGTTAGGTTTGGTCACTGATATTTCTATTTTAAAAAAAACTTATCCTAAATGTGGCCATGGAATGCTTGCTAACTAATTTTCCATTCTATATGTCCGTAATCCATCACTGTTGGTTTTTGCGGCATACAAGTGTAGTACTTGCCATCCACACCCGTCTACGTCATTATGATGAAACGGCCGTCACGATACTAGGAATGATTAAATGTAAGCAACACAACATGCCTGTAATTATATCATCAGTGACAGTGGTCTGAGCTCTTACGCTTAATTAAAGTCCGCTTCTATCTAGGTCCCAGTTTGCCTGTAACCCCTCGTTCACTCCAAGCTAGAAATCGTAGGTAGGTACTTACCTAAAGTTTTTGTGGGAGTGGTTTTATTTTTAGTCTTATAATGTGTAAAAAGACTGCTGCCGAAAACTGAGGGGTTTCAATCCGACCGCGATTCTGAACTTAGTTCTCTCTCTCTCTCTCTCTCTCTATCCAGCCGGTAGCACCCACTGTTGGGTATAGGCCTCTTCTCTTTCACGCCACTCCTGGCTTAGTTAACGAAAAAAAACGCAAAAAATTGTTGACTTAGCTACGTCATTTTATTTTATTTTCTAGTTATTTACTACTAGTACAACATAAAAAGACTATACCTACCTAATAATTTCATTTATAAAAGAAAAAACAATTCATATAAAAACGCGCCCAGAGGGTATAATGATTTTTTCGGACAATATTTTTGGTTTTGGTCTTGTGTTGGGACGCTGTACCTACCCCTTTTGGCTTCGGTAGACGTCTTTTTACACCCTAAAACTAAACTAAACTATAACAACTAAAATAGTGTTTGTAATTAGAATAGTCTTAACGTAGGTACATCAATGTGATTGCTGTTGTGTACGTTGGGTATAGTCTAGCTAGGTACTTTACGTAAAAACTGAAAAGGCAAGATTCAAAAAAAAAAATAAAAAAAAAAAAATATATTCTAGTAAAATGTGTGCTGTGCCCTAACAGGGTTTATGTTTGAAACAATGTAGGTATCTATATTACACTAAAACCTCACTAACAACATAAGTTGCAATAAATATTTCTATTTCTATTTCAATGTCCCATTTTCATAACGTAGGTACAGTAAGCACAACCGATCTTTAGCTCTCTGAAGTAGCGCAGAACCCATTTTTGATGACTTGTATAGCTGCCTCGTCCACTCGCTTAGTTTGTTGCAACGCGCTATCTCGCTTACTCTACCAAACCTGCGTAATCGTTTAGTGCACCTAACTTCAGAGAGCTAAAGATCGATTGTGCGTACTGTAAGTATTTACTACTTTACACAGAAATTGTAAAAGCAAGTTTCAATGCCCATCAAAACAATAAATTACTGGCGTAATCCAGAATACAGTTGGGGAATAATACAGTTAGCACGTACGATCAAGTTCAAAAGTAAAACAAATTACCACTTCCCCGCTAACCGACCGGGATAAAGTTTTGTTGAAACTTTAGTTGTCGACTGTAACTAATGTGTTTTTTATTTTTGGTTCCATGAAACTTAGCATAGCAAAACCAAGTGTCGACAAATTTTTAGAAACCCAAATAATAATTATGTTTTTGTGAGTCTAAACACAAATGGACGGAAAACGATGTGGATAAAAACCCGTTATCCATTTTTTTCTTTCTGAGGAACGGAAAAGTAAAAATCACGCTAAACAAATAATATTTAAAAACAATTCAAACATTCAAATCCCGATGCAAGTATCTTACTCGAAATACCCCAAAGAGCATATTTTTGTAAGTGCTTGCCAATTATATTGTTCTCTGAACTGATGTTGAACACATTTCGGATAGAAAAACGATCATTACAACCCGTTGGTCGGAAAATCTTTTTCACGTATTCACCCGTTTTATTTATACAGACGGATGATTCTCACAGAAAATAAATAGGTACCATAGAGTTTACGTTTCGTTAACTGTAAAATTATTTTATTCCCTGCTACGATATTTCACTTTTTAGTCTCTAATCTTCCTCTGACTACTAAACATCTTCAAAGAATCTTGAATGCTTAAAGTTTTTAGAATATCATGCTGAGGAAAAACGATAAGCCTACTGTATTAGTAGGTACTTATCGTGATCCCGTTTCGTTTCGTATTCAATATTAATTATCCAAAACCCATCTTTGTTGGATGGATTAAGGCCAGCATTCAGCAAACATTAGACTCATAGCTTTCCAAGGTGTAGGTATGTACATTAGTACATTAGTAATTGAATAGGTATAATTTAGTTAATATTATTTAGTACCTTAGTCGTAATACGTCATACTCGCCCACGCTTAGGCGGGGTTACACGTACCGAGTACCTAGATAGGCAAGGCATTGATCTTCGCTAACTACTGGGTAATGTCAACGCTCCAAACCAAAGTTCAACAGATGCCCAGCACGCACATCATCATGATCCGTAAGTCTGACTTCAACTGCTGGGTCAGATAGGCCTCTTTTTGCTCTGGCCACAGTTTCCGGTTTTCATAAATTGTCGACCCACAACGCACTGTAAGCGTTGTGGGTCGACAATGAGAGTTGAGTTGCCCTTCCATAGATCAGCAGGACGCCCGAAACTTCTCTTTCCAGTTATTGGGCACCACTCTGTCAACAATTTTCTCATCATCATCACGTCTCGCCTAGTGCCATCATTATCCATTTTCTAAATTGTTGGACTTATGTTCGCATTTGGTCTAGGTATTAGTTATGTTTGCTGTTTCGCCCATCTACTCGATACGTATACTCCGGTCTTTAGAATAATCCTCGTCACCATGATACGGTCTGTTTTATGTGCCTGTAAATTTTACGACATTCGTACCCTTTTAACTGAAACACATTAATGCTAACATAATATTGCTATATGTATGATCCCGTAATAGCGTGTTCTGCAAATTTTATTGCAAAATTCAATTTTGAGTTGACGACTTACGATGATATCATTATTCCTAAGGTAGGATCATACTCTTAAGTATTTATCTATATATAACATTGAATTGAATGAATTATAATTCAGTCACTAAACATTTTTAAATTAGGCAAGGTTTGATACCTTTGATGGTGATACAGGCGCCGGGCGTCCCCTTACCTCTCTATACTAGGCGTACAGTACAGTTTGCTAGATTTACTCTTTTACTGCATGCTCAGTGCTCAGTTTGCTTGCTCAGAACACTGACTCTGCGTAGCTAAAAATACCCGAGTTAGTATTTGAGCAGTAAAGTGCGCAAACCGCTACTTCATCAAAATGACGCGTTAAAATATTGCCCTATTTTGACACGCAAAGTACAAAAAGCAATTTCTATCCCGATTCCATTTTATGGGGCGTATTGTAAAGCACAGTCGGTGACTGGAAGAGTGCCAAGTCGACGAGCGGTGCGGGACGTTACTTCCTATGTGCTTCGCTCCAATAGAATTAACAATTTCCTATGCAATCTCTAACAGTGGGTTGCTTTCAGTGAGTTTCGGGATTATTATATTTATCCTTTGTTTCTGGATCTTTTTTTGTTGTGTAAACATGACAATATCAATATTTTATGTGTTTACCTCCCACTAAACTTGATCGCACATTTGGCCGCGCCGTACGCGTCGCAGTCATTTTTCTATACAAAAAATGCTGATGACGTCAGAAAATGCGGCTAGCTTTTGACGTCTCAGCATTCTTCTATTGAATTGACAGTTCGGCGCGGATGGGTCTGCGACCACCTTAAGAGACCTTTAAGATTGTTTATAATCATCAATTTCTCTCCCTGTAAAGTAGGTAAGTATAGTTTTAGTCAGCCTAAAGGACTCCATCATGACTGTTCAATCATAGGGTCCTTGTTGTTCTACCGCGAAGCACGGATGCAGGATCTAGAGGATATTATAAACATAAGATACCCCACACCAAGCCACACGTAACTGTTGTTTTGATAATATAATAATTAATAACGGCACCACTGAAAACCAGCGCTCCAACAGCCTCTTTAGCTGTTGAAGCAAATGCTGAGGTAGCCATATTTTCACACACTTAAAAATTGATAGATTTAAGTACTTACTTAATTGTAAAACTGTGTATTGTGGGAAAATAAAATTTTATTGTATTGTATTGTATTGATACTTATCTTTAAATTCTCTCTTCAGTTACGGCAGTTACGATATGATACACAACTTACCTCGCACAAACGCATGCATAAACGGTATATACGTGTATCTGCTTTACCTTAGAACGTAGTTAAGTAATTTGCTGTAATTTTGTGTATCATCGTTTTTCTGAATGGCGTTATCGCTAATTATGAAATAATTGATAAAATTAATACGGGCATCGCATCTCAATGACTTTTCATAATTTTTCAAATTACCGTTAGATGAAAAAAGCTCATTAGCATAACAGCCGTTCTCTTCAATATTAAAATCTTACCAGAAGTACCCACCTACTTTAATTAAGATATTATAGAAGCCAAAGAAATGGCGTTATTTGCATTCCCAAAATGAGAATTCTTAATCATCCTACTTAATTAATTCTTACGAGTCATAAAAGGCCTAATTTCCCATCGGTTCTTGGTAAACAAGGGGCGCAGATTAAATAATAATTAGTAAGGAGCCGCGTCTCAAGGAATGTGTAATGGTTCGTGATTAATTACATTTCGCACAAATAACAGCGATGTGCCAACTGTACATATTACACCATCATAAGATGGTGAGGAAGGAAATATCAAAAACATTATTTATCGAAAGCCACATTCATTATTAACGAAACAAAACCAAATTATTTACTTGCAAAGCTATCAATAACCAAACTTAGCGTTCAAAAGCATTAATTTTTTATTCTATTGAGGCTATCTTGAACTTTTGTGTAAAATTTGTCTGACATTAGAACACATACACATACATTAGAAATGATCAATCAATTATGTCTTTTTTTTACTATTATAAATATTTTATTTACAGAAACTAAGCTATTACATGAGTGTCGGTCGTCCACCTACAAGATGGGTCGACGACATCGTTAAATCCGCAGGTCGTACATGGGCAAGACTGGCTCAGGATAGAGGCGAATGGCAAAAGCGAAGAGAAGCCTAGGCCCACTGCTGGGTAGTGGGATGACAAAGGTTGATGATGATGAAGCTACTACATATTTACATATATTTACAAAATACAACAGGATTAGTCAGTTATTGTCTTTAGGTTATATGAGATTAGGTATTTTTATTCTAGACATCGTTGTCCAAGATGTTTGCTATTGTAGGAGGTCGAGATAAACTCTTGGACGTAAGCCAACCTCACATTGTCAAGAAACGACAAACTTCGTTTAATTTTGCCGGCAATTGACAAATTTTGAAGGAAAATTAATTTAAGACCCTAACGAACCCGGCTGTTGTTGGGGACTTTCAAGTTCCGAGACTTTGAAAGGATTGAAATGCCGCGGGTTTTGTATTTACACAAATGGTAATACGCTAATTACGCCATTCCACCACTGTAAGTTTTGCGGTAGAGACGCTAAGTTCCGTTTTAGTTCAAGTATACCTACTTACAAACACAACATAAATATCACACAGTTATTTCAATTACTTATTTAAAGTTGTGAAATAAAGTTTCTATACGAATGAACCTTCACTATTCATCATCTGGGTTCACTCATATTTTTCCTCGACCACGCTTAAGTAAATTTTTTTACCAATAAGTTAAGTACAAAAATGTCTAGATTCAAATGATGCTGGTTCGAACCCTGGCGAGAATAACTCTGCCGTGACTGTAAGCAATTCCTTAAACTCTCGCAATATCCTACGAATTCAAGAATAGCGGTCACACGACGCTAGAAGCGACCCCTGTTTCTGCTATTGCAGCGGTCAATTTGAATCCGTAATTTTTTTTTTTTAATTGCATATGTAACTAATGAGCTAACTTAAATTAAGAGTTTAAAAAATCGACTTTTAAGGCATTTGATGTTTATGCGGTTAGACTAATTATATTTCCGATTTCAATTGAGTGAGCGAAGCGAACCAAAGTTTCAGTTGCTAGTTTCTCGTCGTTGCTTTAGTTTAACAACACAAATAACTAAACATCTATCAATTGTTTATGACCGACGTTATAAACTTTTTAGGTACCTACTTATCTTATACGACTAGCTATAAAAATAAAGCTAAAAATGCTGTATAATCTTGCACGGTCTATATTTTCAAATCTAGCTTAGCAATTATCTAGAGACAATATTAGACAACAAAACAAAAGCAATAAGACCGAGCAGCTATATTTATCCGGCAAATTATCTATGCAACCATAAAACTCGAAGGCATTACAGAACGGGAAAAACAAGACTGTTCATCTGTCGTACATCATAAAAGCAAGTCGTATAACCCGAATATTTTCACTCTCAATCAGCCATCAGTAGTTTATCTCGTTACCCGCTCGGATGGGCCCAATGTGTATATGTCCGCGCAATTTAGCCGGCTGGTCGATAGTACCGACTTATATTTCTTCTAGTTAAACTTTCGTATCATACTCTTGTTCTTGAAGTGAAATTTAGGTATAACGCAAACTAAATTTTGCGTTATACCTACGAGTAACAAAACAAAAACTTCCAAAAAGGCTGTTCAAGTTGTTAATATTACCTAATTAAATTAAAAGTAGGTATCGCAAACAAAAATATATGCGAGGTAAAACTACTTTAAGCAAAAAGTACGGTGGTTGATGGTGTAATTGATTGCCAGTTTTTTCCAGCCAGCTCAAAATTGTAATCGATACATTTTGAGCCGGCTACCCCAACACCTACACCTTTATACCTTCAAAAGAACCGTGCTCGTTGGCGTAGCTTGCTCTTGACAAAACGTCAAGTTATGCAACTGTAGATACTGACCATTTAGAACATCCACGTACTGACGTGGATGGGTGACCGCCAGTGGCATTTTCACCTGAGCGCTCACTTAGTAAATGCTTGTAGTTTAAATATCGCTCAAGTAAATATTGGTTAAAGAAAGAATACCTACTTATAAGATTACGTACTGCGGAAAAAAGGATGTAATCGGATTCCTTTACCATTATACGTATAATGTAGACGTGTACCGTGAGTATTAGCGATTATCCGTGCTCTTCCTGGCGGATTATATTTAGCGCAAACATTTTTGCGATCTTTGCTCGTAAACAACTCGTACATTCAGATAATGGATAATGTAGGTACTTTTAAATGAAAATCAATGGAGTGTTCATTGTTGTGATCTATGCGGTACGACTTTTTGACTTATATTTATATTGTAAACCTCACACTAATGGACCACCTTCACACAACGATTAAATAATTTTAGGATGCATTTGAAAAAAAAAACTTTTGATGCAAGGAGTAATATCGTTTCATCTTCCTATGTGATTATTTTATGCATACACTTAATCCTACTCTAGGATTACCGTGTAGTGCATATACATCTTTAGGTACTTACTGCGGATATTTCCAACGAACTGTATTGTTTCTATAGGAATTATCTAAGAAATCCTAAAATTGGCAACAGAAATTTGAGCTGTACAAAACAATAATTAACAAGATCACGATTATCATGGCGTAGACAATGTCTCATCTTTTATACATTCCAAAACCTTTAAAATTCAGAACCGTTAAAAGTCAGATTATCCAAATACATATTTGGGATTAAGGATTTCATGGTAGGTAGGTACCTACTTACTGGACTTACATAACACTTAAATTTTGGCAACATTAGGCAGCACCCATGAAACATTTCTCAATCTGAAGTGCATATTTGTAGAGTAGCTCCTATAACAAACACACAAACAATACCTTTAATCAAAATTAGGTAGTTGTACAGTTCACAAAGATATGTCTACCAATTGGCAAGCTAACAAAAACAAGATAACACTTTTGACGCAATATGCTTTTATCTGTCCGTTTAGGGTCATTAGTTTTATGCCGTAAGTCGGACGCATAAAGACGGTGGTCGTTTAGCAGGTCTATTATGAGAGGAATGACGTCAGCTTAGCAGCCGGTCAGCTACGCCCGGTTTATAGGCCGTATGATCATAAATCCAACGCCATATTATTGAGGGGCGAGGGATGTAGTATAATTATGAGGGGAACTACCGACCCTTACGGCTCTAAATTATGAATGTGTTTTAGCGTGTTATTAATGAGATGTGCTCGGTTTATGGTCTGTATATTTTTCGGTTCAAAGGTTGTATAATTACTAGGATCCAGCAGGCAGACGTTATCTTGCCTTTTGGACAGGAATAAATACAAATTTTAGTTCTCGACTACTACCTACCGGTTCCAACTGTAACGATGAAGATGAGAAGAATTAAGAACACACGCACGCAAACCCTTCACAAACCATGCAAAAATATGAAAATTACGAAATGAATTCTCGTATTCTATATTATACTGCTTTCATACATTTTTTAGAGTTTGATAGGCCATGTTAGTTCATAATAGGTACTGTAAATACTCGATCACAATTTGTGAGAGAGTGAGGAGCGAGAATTAAAAGATTTTGCATGACAGAAAATCAGACTTACCAAGGATTGAAGTTTCTCGGTTAACATTATGAAAACCAATCCAATAAAATTACCAGAACGACTATTGATGAACCATAATTAATTTTATTTCCCTCACTTTAAGACAATTCGTGCCTTTATCAAATCAATGATGAATAATATTTTTAACACATTTGGGGGGTTTAAACCCAGTATGTTTCTTAAATTCATCTTGTGTTTCATCTGCCCACGGGTATATGCCGAATACGGCATGTTTATCTTTAGCATTTAACTTGTTAATTTTATCCAAATTTATGACAAATGCGGCATAGTGCAGTTCTCTGTCATCGGCGTTTTTGTATACTTTTTTGTAGTCTCGTACAAACTTTTCAAACGTTTTTGGTGCGTCCGCTAGTTTGTAATATATTTTTTCCTTCTGCTGTAATGCGTTTGCGAGAGCAAGGAATGCGCATAAAGCTAAAATTGCGATAAAACGCATAACTTCTAATGAATTTGAAATAACGAGTATTCAAAGTGCTAGTGATTGTCAGTGAGCGTATTTATACTTAGCTACATTGTAGGTAAAACAATTAGTTCTGCTTTAACGCATGAAAATTTAAATAATTCTTTGGTGTACCTAATAAGTAGTTGATGTTTTTTATAATTTATTACCGGTTGTCCCGCACGGTTTTACTCTCTTTGATATTAGGAGAAAATAAGCAAATAAAGAGACCAGTCATAATTCTCAGAGTCTTTCAGTTCCAAATGCTCCAATTTCCAAGTGCCTCTGTGAAAACTGAGGGGCTCTTCAAAGTGAAAAAAGTTAACTTTAACCTAGAACAGTTCTAAGAACAGTTGCGTTTAACTACCTATGAACCATACGAGTATTCAACTGTCAACCTAGCAAGGTCAATTAAAAGACATGACATTTGCATGACATCAAATGTTATCAACCGCTTGAGATGTAATTATGTATACGATTCCATCCCTAATTTATGAACAAAGACCAAATCACAGCCTTAATCAAAAATGCGTGCCTGATCCCAGTTTTTTATCAGTCAAAGAATAATTAAGTAAATGTTGTAATAAAAACAAAGACGTAAAAGAAAATGAAAACAATAATGAATTATTGTTTGAAAAAGCTAAGAACAAGTTTAATAAGCCTTGTTTTCCTCGTTGCGTAAAATATACAATTTTTAAGGTACCGTTATTCGACAAGAAATCCTTGTCCTTCCGTCATGGTTAAGCAAATTTATGAACGCTTTACTTAGACGGAGATCGCAGTTTTATACAAAGTATAGCTACAACAACAATATTAAGTGCAGGACAATGAAGCCTTCCAGAAGAAAATCTTGGGTATCTTGATATCAAATTAATTGTTTGAAAAATTACAATATTCAAGATTATTGATTTAAGAATATTGTTAATTAGATAATAAATTATTACTTACCGCACAGCGCAATCAACGATAAAAGCTTCATTTTTACAGTTTTCATAGTTTCCCTCATTTCAATAACATATTTTTCCAATTCACCACTAAAATTAGTCACATCACTTGTTTATAACACACTCTCCTATCATGTTAGAACACATCGACGCAATCCAACATTTTTTAAACTTTTGAAATTAGAACAGAAAAAATCCTTTTTTTTGTAAAGTTCTTAGGTGCCAGTGATAAGTAACCGATCGCGTTCGTATTTCATATTCGAATGGAACAGACTGGGGACTGAGCGTGCTCACTTCGCAAGGGTCGCCCGCTTTCTGTCCTTGGTTTTCCCGCTAGGGAGAGTTTGTCATGCGCACTGAAACTCCTCCTTAAAGGGATCGTAAGTGGATTAAGTTTTTAAACTTTGACAATTGATAAAATGAGATAGAGTTTGTTTAGGTGGATTCGTTAAGTGAAAAGTTTTTCTCCTTCGGTTGAGATGGATGGTGAAATTAAAATTTAAACTCATTTAATTACAAGGAAAGCTGGATACGCCAAGATTAATATTAATAGCTTATCGTAGAAAATAAATGGTTTACTTATTTTTAATAGCTTTTGGGGCTCGACCACTTTGATCGCGCTGTTCCGATTATTCGAATGTCGGAAGTAAACAGTAAGCATAGGAGCAAACAGCTCTAATTTTATAAGTAATCTCCCTGCTTTGATAAATATGGAAAGAGGTTTAATAAAAAAAAAGAATATATTACTACTTTGTAGTATGATTTTGCTCAATTACGTATGATAAACATTATACACCCCTATTTTTTAATCACCAAAAGAATTTTAAACATGTTCTCGGTGTCTATTACTGAACACATTTGTGTAATTAAAACTAAAAAAAAAAAAATTTAACCTAAAAAGGGGACGAGACGAGTCAAACATGGATTTATGGTAGCTACTGGGGTTTTACTGACTGGGGATGATACGAGAGCATTGTTTAAATGAGAATCCGTACGTGATTGTTGTCTGTAGTACTTATTTGTACAATTTATATAAGTAAAAATATTTATGTAGGTAATGTTTTTTTTTTGTTATGAAAATGTCGAGAAAATTGATATATGAAATTGATACAGATTGTGTAATTTAAAATGAAAGACCCTGAATAAAGCTAAAGTTTAGGTATTAAATTAGAAAATAAATCTATTTAAAATTAAATACATAATATAGTACATAAAGATTTTACTTTATTAGTAAGAAAGAAAGAGAGAAAGAAAGAATGAAAAAATATTATAATCTTAGCACTGAAATGATAAATCTTTGGGAATATCTTCCTACAAAAACAGTTAAATAAATAGTATCTGTGTGTGGCATGTAGTTTGATTGAATACGTAACTATTTCTTCGGAATTTGACTGTCGTACCTTCGTCAATTTTGCATATATCAATTCAGGGCATATAATGTGATTTTCTTACAATAATGTAACAACTCAATAAATCTGACGAATTTCTTTTCAAACTTTTCTATTTGCCACTTTTTTCTCCTACAACTTCACACATAATATCAATGGTATCCAGAACTTTCTCCGTAAAGGTAACTTACACGGAACTCTAAAAAATATCGTGACTTCAAATAGTAACCAATACTTGTGAGTGCTTGAGAAACTATCAAACAACAATATTTCCTAGCGAGAAAACAATAGCGGGGTAAAAAATTGCCATCTTCAAGTTTCGAAAGAGACAAACACCAGAGAAGTGGGGCGTAATTTATTCCTCGTACGTCATATTTTTGCCACCCAAGGGTTGCGATCCTAGATCTATGGAAATGTAGGATTTCTTTTTGATATTAGTAGCATGGTAGACAAAAAAAAAATGCCAAAAAAACTGTACAACTGCGAGATTTCTTTGCGTATTTTGTGAGTATAGGTAAGGACTGTGGTATAAAAAAACGTGCTATATTTGTACAGAAAATCACGCCTCTTTCGGATGTGGATAGAGACTACAGAATTCATCAATTTTATTCGATTTTACATTTTAATTAAAGATTTTCTATTTCTAAAAAATATAATGTGTGAGTCATCACGATATTACACAAATCGCAAAAACAACAGAGTTCCTATGAGTGAATTTAGGTATTCGATTTTGTTTGTACCAAGCAAGATCTCTTTTAAAACCTTGTATGGTTTATAAACGTTAACTGGTTGTATTTATTTACTGTCACGATCATTCCCTGTTACATGAGTGCCGCATAGTAGCAGAGAACGAGTTAAATGCCTGCAAAGGTAATTTCATAACATTTTATGTAGATTTTATTAATAAAAATTGGCTTCTACTGCTCCGGACGAAAATAGCCACTATTACGGTGTCATCCCTAATTCAGAATGACTGTGCACACAATGTGTAAAAAACAGCAAGAAAAACGTGTTGTGTAACATTTGGATTTCCATGCGAATTGTTGTGACAGTAATTTTTCATTTTATACCAGCAAAACTCTTGATTTTAACTCAAGAAACGGACAATACAAATAAATGTATAACGTCTAAGCTATAGGTACTTTTAAATCCTAATACTTATAGGTTGAGCTATCTATAGATCGTTTCTAACGATCCTTAGATAGCTTGACTAATCCTGTTGTATTTTGTAAATATATGTAAATATGTTGTAGCTTAGTTTCTGTAAATAACCTATAAGAACGTATAGGTAAGTATAATAGTATGTAGTACCCATAACACAAGCTCTGCTTACTTTGGGGCTAGATGATGCTGTGTGAAAAGTCCAGCATTATTTATTTATTTAATATAATATATAATATAATAAATACAATCATCAATATTGATTTATATTTTGATTTCCAATAATTATAATAACGATACTTATAAGTTGCGTACATTTCTGACTAGCTTCTAAGTATAATCTCAGGATACTTTTCCTGAGCTTGTACGAAGAAAGTAAAGTTTTAAGGGTTTTTTCAGACTACGGAATCCTAAAAACATTTAAATGCACACATTTCTACATAAATGAATGGCACTCATAGCCGGGCAAGTTTATAAAGCCATTTTAGTTTTCGCTTTGTGAGAGGGAAATGTTATTCACCTTTCATTATCGCTCTAACAAAATAATTAACTTGGAAATAAAGAGTTAAGAAAAAAAAAAGTTTTTTAAACAAATCCCTAAATTGTTTTTTAGTTGTTGGCGAATGGGGTAGTGCGTCAGCTACTTCAAAGGACCGATTTTCCGTTCGTTTTGGAAAAATAACTAAAGCTCTAAATGGTGAAGGGAAAATCGTGAGGAATCCAGTTAGTTTGGTGTAAATCCAATACACACCATCACCCTTAAAAGTCTAGCTATAAGTAGTATTTTTCTTGCAGGTAATAATCTCCCTCTAGGACACCTTTAACGGTAAATGAAAATTTTCCTCGCAAACACAAAATTGTAAAACTGGCCCAGTGTTTTTTTTTCTTCTTTTTATTTTTTAAGTAAGCTTTCAAAATACCTTTTAAACACGCTCGAATATTAAAAAGCAAGTTACAAACCCAAAGTATCCTTACCCTTATGTTCAAGTTTCGCTTTGTAAAACTATTGGAATTGAGAACGGTAAAAACGAAAAAGCGAGCTCCGAATAGCAAAGCTGGAAATCCCGGGCTAAACCGAATGTAACTAGATGTATTGAACGTCTCCCTTTGCTGATTTTATCGACCGTCAAAAGTGTCTGTGGAGATAGAAATCGAATTATTCGACGTTGTTTGGTGGAAACGGTAGTGACAGTTGATGCCACTTTTAATTTCAGTCCCTGGGCATCGAACGTCTGTCCTAGGCTATTGACCTCGATCGCTTTACGAGTAGAATGGCTCCTAAAGGATTAAATATCTCGTTGTGGTAAATTTAAATTAAACATCCATTCTTATTTGAGAATATAATAATTACAAAGAAACGTGAAACTGACACTTTCATAATTAAATTCTCTATGGGACATCCTACCCATTTAAAACCAAGTTAAATAATTTCATAGAAAATAATGTTACATACATTGTGTTGAAAGCGTGTGTAGAAAGGTATATTTAATTGCTAATTCACATACACATTCATTAAACAGCTCCATGGCACGTGCAATAAACAAAATTATTTAGCCATTATCGTACCACTGCAGGGCAATTACCTACACCCTTCCCTTTCTTTCAGTAAGTATAACTTACTTGTGAGATCACCAGAGTTCAGCTCATAATGGAATACTATTCTTGATTTTCCACATCACATTATCATGTTTCGTGAGATCCACTGTGTGATTCTTTCAGCTAGCGTGTCCCGCCCAGAGACTGGCAGCAATTTGGTCGGAGTTTTTTTTAACGTGCTTCAAGCGAAGTGTATAATTATTCTATATCTCTTTATCCATAATCCGTTGAAAACTCCAAGATCACACTTTTGATTCCTCAAAATGACAAGTAATTTTTTTTTACAAAGAACATTTCAGAATCCCTTTATATTTTAGAGCTCGGCTAAGGAAATTGACCTACGCGATTGATGTAGTAAATTATAAGCACCCACGGTCAATAGAATAGGGTTACATAAAAAAGAATTGAAAGCACAGAGAGGACACTCAAGTCAGTCTATATTCTCAATTTCCCCCGAAGACACATTTGTAACATTGACCATAGAAAACAGCTAGTACTCGTGTAACTACAGTACCTACACTACTTGTGGAGGTTGAGTTTACCATCACATTAGTGAAAGGACCATTATAAGTAGAATCATCATCTTCTTTTTTGCCGCCTAATGGCGATTCTTGAAGATTACGATTTAACCTGTAATACCTATATATATAACCTGTTTAAAACATACCTTTCTATTAGGATTTGGCTACTTTATGACAATTTAACTAAATCATTATTGAGTAATAAAACCATTCAGGACAAATGTGTGAACATAAATTGCAATAGTATTCGTAAGTTTTTGATAAATTCCGCATACTTACCTTTTTGGCTTTCCGTGGCACGGACTAAAGGAATGATGATTGAGTGGAAGCCAAAGTGGAAGCAGAAAACATGTGACCAACAACCCCATCTAGCGTGGGATAAGAGCAGGAGAATGGACTAAGTAAAGCATGCATTCGAAATAGGAACGGGACATAACCTAACCATTTAAATGACGCTATGCCTGTAAGGAGTGGAATCACGAGCGTAAGATATTTCGCCGGCTCGCAGTGGGTAGCGTAATGACGTTTGAACACTGTTCCAACCATCTCCCGGCGTAGATTCATCCCAGGAGAAATTTCCAGCGGGATAACTTTGTGTAAAGCTTTCAATGCAGCTTACACAATTATTAGCAACTTTGGTACAGTGAAATACAAGTTTCCTTGGCGCTCTTATGATTTATCTTGGGTCTTGGGTTACACTTAGACATATGCTTGTTTGATAAATTATTGATTATATTAATAATTAATTAATAATTAATAATGCTGGACATTTTTACACAGCATCATCTAGCCCCAAACTAAGCAAAGCTTATACTATGGGAACCAGAAAACTGATATACTACTTATATACTCTTTGTTTGTAAATACATACATACATATTATACATAGAAACACCCAGACCCGAGACAAATATCTGTAGGTCATACAAACATTTGTCCCGCGGCGGGGATCGAACCCGCAACCTTCTGCGTCGCAGGCGGACCTTCGCCCACTTCGCCACAGAGGTCGTCAACTATTAAAACAACCTAGTCAGTACCATTCATCCATGATGCTTATTTATTGTGTAAAAATATTTTTTTTTTAATTGCGTCTTGATAAAAAGGACAGAGGCTTTTGCCCAGCAGTGGTATGTAAGTGTATGTGAAATGATATAATGAATGTGAAAAGAGTGGATTTTCACAGTTAACGAGTGATTACAAAAGCTTGAGTGGAATTTATATGTGCAATGTAGGCACCGAACCCACATAGCGTGTGAAGGAGAATTATTTCTAAACTTTTGTAACTTTTTTGACTACATAGTTATTATTTTTGAATAGGGGGGGTTTTATGTGATAGGTACCTATTTCACTTTATTATCCCGACTTCTCCAACGCATTGCAGCATCCGCGATCACGGGTACTTAGTTTAGTTTTTCCATACTCTGTAGTACGGGTAAAACGATTTTGTCGTTGCACAGGGTCATAAAATCATGGTCTGAAACTGGTTCAGTTTTACGGAAGTACAATACGCACAACCAATCTTTAGCTATCTGAAGTTGCTGCACAGAACCCCTTTTTTGATGGCACCTAAAAGACGAAGACAGTGTTGTATAGCTGCCTCGCTCACTCGCTTAGTTTATTGCATCGTGCTATCTCGCCTACTCACGCAAACCTGCGCAATCGTTTAGTGCACCTAACTTCAGACCAACAAAGATCGGTTATGCGTATTGTATCTTGTCCTATCTCTCATCAGTTACATCGATTTAGACATAAAAATGAGATAGAGTAAGTACTAATAAAATATTGGCCAAATTCAGGATTATTGATCCTGAATTTGGAACTCTAAATACATTTTCATATAAAAACCTTCATATACAGAAACTAAGCTACTACATATTTACATATATTTACAAAATACAACAGGATTAGTCAAGCTATCTTTTCATATGCGATAACTTTTATACATCAGGAGGTTAACTTATGTCTACCACTCAACAAAATGTTGGTAGCGCCTAAGACCTAGTTTGAGGCTTGACCAGCAGCTTCCATACTCTTAGTTTAATTGGCGTAATCCATAAGTAAGTCATAGACAAAATACATGTAGACCTGACTTACGGGTTTCCTTATGATTTTTTCGCAACTGAATTATGAGCTGCATTTAAATAAACTGTAGGTACGTATGTACATTAAATATTCAAAGCTATCCTTCTCTGTAGGTACCATTATTTTAAAACGTTTGTAAAACGAGGCCAACAGTATTTCTGCCGTCGTGCTAAGAATATTTTAGGGTTATCTTTAGCCGAATCTAAACACTAACTGGACCACAGCCAGTGTACATTACTTATTATGAGAGCTAATGCGGTTTTGACCTAAATAAATGACCGGCTAAGTTTTTGTAGGAACAATGCTGTGGGTTCCCCCCAAGGTAGTCAGCAGGAAGTTAACACAAAACTTATCTGTATATCAATGTTACAAGTGAAAAAGTGCATACTACTATTCTTAATCCTATAACGGAAGGAGGAAGAAAATTTTTAATGTTTGTTATTTTTCACATCGGAATGATTTGAGATACAGCATAAAAATGACACCCATTAGTAGAGTTTATGGTATTACTAGGACGTCCATGTAAGCATTTAAGTATTTTTTATTAATGGAACTCTACAAGCTCAACGCAAAATCGCAGAAAACACTAGCAATAATCTCCATTTACGTGCTCATTCCCAACGTTCTTAAAAGTCCGCTGAAATACCGTATGCCTTTAAATCCACAGAGGAAATGGCTGTAGACATATTGTATGTTTGTTTCTTGTTTCCATTTAAGTCTGTTCCAAAGAGGTGCCCTATAATTCTTGGCGAGGCAGCTGCGGATTTCAGCGTTCTTAACATTTCCAGTAAATCTTCTATCTTCTGTCTAACTATACCGTTTACCCGCCGATTTTCTTGCATGTCACGGTGATTTGTTTTATCTAACCTTTGGGTCCAATTAGAGCTAACATTTTGCTTTCTGATTCAGAGATAACAAAATGGTCAAGGATAGTTTCTCTATGCTTTTAGGATTCACGGACCGTTTTACTTAGGTACTTAGGTCACATTCGATATTAACTTGAATGTAAGGCTGGTCGCCCACGGCGACTTTTTGTAACGATGCTGTATTGTAAACGCGCGACTGTATCGCTACTATCGCGTGTATAATCACCGACAGAATCGCGACTGTATCGATGCAAAAGCGCGACAGCATCGCTACAAAAAGTCGCCGTGGGGTCCTAACAATGTTAAAACAGGATGTTGCTGATGCTACGTTTGTATCTGACAACTAGCTGCGCTTGGCAGTGTTATCCGCACTCAAAACAGGAAGGACGTTTTTTAAATCATCAAAGACCTTTTAAATTATAAGGACAACAAAATAATACGTAAACCGCTATTATTATTCGCGATGTGCTAAGGGCGTTTAGTAAAAGTAATCATGTGGTGCTTTCACAACATCAGCATCAGCTTGAATTCTCCTCTCTTTGTGACCTTCAAAGTTATTTTTATTGATTTCAATGAGAGTTTTTAGAAATCTGTAGTACCGTGCTGTTCGTTCAACTTTTTTTTTTGCGATAGGTCTTTTATACTGTGCCATGAACTCCCTGTATAGCTTATCTGTTTCTGTCAGGTCGTAGAGGAAGATGTCTTCAAGAAGTTGTCCTGTATCTGGACGTAGCTTGATAGCCTCTTGAGGATCTTTTGCGTTGCTATCTAAAAACAATAGTCAAATTTATATCCAGCAGCAGTGAGTAGAAATACTTTTACCCAAAAGAATCTGTTAAAAAGAAATGTCAACAACTTAATATCAGGCAAAGTAATGATAGTTGTATACGAAAAAATCCTTTCTGAGCAGGGATAATAGATATCTTGCCATGATCATCAACCATAGCCTAGGTTTTAGCCCACTGCTAGGCTACTGCTCAATAACATCAACCGATCTTGCTTGCTACCGCTATGTATTCTGCAAGATTCCAACGGAATCATTGTGTTTTATCACTTGACAATATCAAAAAAAATCTGAGGGCATCCTTTTCAGCGGATCTGTACCATTTGGCGTGGTAATACTGCAAGTATTTTTGACACGCTTTCGACGAGTGACCTGGATCATTTGATGTACCTATCTAAAAATCGGTTTCAATGATCCTTAAATAGCTTAGCGGATTAAATATGATGTATTGTGTGTATAGAGTTATTTAAACAAAAATACATTTTATTTTATTATTTTTGTTTTTATTTTAATTCCAAGAAAAGTGAAATGTTCCGGAATGATTATTCTAAATACTTACCTGAGTTTTCAATTCCAGGTATATATAACTGAAGTTAATAAGCACTTACATGGCATCAAGGATAAACCAAACCGCTCCTGTACCTGCTCCGGGTCCACATCAGCATATTTATTGACGACGAACAACGTATTATTACTAGCAGACTTCTCGTTGAGATCAGAAACCTTATTCAAGTTTCTAATATAGTTACCGAAGCCACGCTGCATTTCATCCTCATTTTTATAATGCTTAGTGTATTTTATTTTGTAAAGCTCGAACAGTTTTGTAGCATTTTCCTTATTGTACATTTCTTCTGAATATGCGCTGGCAACAATGAGGAGGATCGGGAAAAAAGGCATTTGTTATTTTGAGCCCGAGGCTTGAACCGTGAGAGAAACTTATAATTATTCAATTTTGAAGACACAATGTTTGAATCAGCAAAGCTAATAAATCGATTTACAGCGTGATATAAGCATGAAATCTTCATTTAAACTTTACTTCGGCTCAACAAAACACATACACAAAATAGTGTTTTCCTTGCGGGTCTCTAAACTTGCGGCGCAAAGGCTAAAATTTTGAACTGTTCTCAAAAAAAATATGTAAAATTCTAAGTTTGTGAAACATGAGTTTTTACCGGAACACATTGTGAGGAAAACAGATAAGAGGTGGAGATAAACCATTCAAAAAATTAACTCCTCTCCACATCGGTTACGCTTACATGGTAAAGGTGTATCATAAGTTCTTTGACTGGTTAATCTCTATCACTGATGGGCGTATTATAATTTTTTTAGATTTAATTTTTTTAGATAACTAACCGGAATATTAGTACCTAGTTACCTAAGTAGCAACCATATTTTTTAAGTTAAAAAAAATTTGATGAATGAAACAGAAAAGCTACTATTTGTAATTTTTTATGTCAACGCCAGTAAAACAATTCTACGATGTTCATAAAGCTCATTTTTGAACCAGACAAGGTCCATCATAACCTTAGGTAATTAAATTTAATATTCATATGTAAACTAGAAGCCGCGCCATCACTACAGTGGGGCTCGCCGTCGACACAAATTTAATTTTCGTCTCTTGATCTAATATAATATTCGGGTCTTAACTTTGGATGCACGGCCCATCCGTAATCTAGTCGTTTACATTTGAGCCAAGTGATTAAAATTTCCTCTCATTAGGGATACTTTTTAGAGTTGCAGGAATATTTACGTGAAATTATGTTTGTAGTCTGATAGCAACCGATCTGACAATGCATGGTTGGTCGGCATGGTCAATTCTGACTCAACATTGTCAAATGACCAATTTTTTTCAGTGATAAACACTCCTTGTGTGACGGTGGCAATCCATTGGAACGGCAAGGATTTGAACTTTGGATTTAAAGTCAAGATAATTCACTATTAAGGCCAAAAAATTCCTTAGTAGAAATTCAAACATTTTGCAATTCCACGCTCATTGAATAACAGAAGCCTTTTTTATCATTAAGCAATATTTTGCATTTATGTTTTGTCGAATACGCCACTGAAAACCCTTTCATGTTTTTCATTTTCCCTTTCAAACCCTCTAACATCGCAGCGTCAAATTCAAACATCACGGTTGATTTATTGCTAAAAACATCGGAAGGCATAAGTGAAAAACCGCAAACGAACTGACGAGCAAAAATATAGCATTTTTACAAAGAAACGTATTATTTTTGATAAAAGAGTCGAATTGGAAAATCGGAATTTTTCAATGGCGTCATCGTTATCAGTAAGCTTTGCGAACCTTTTGTAATTATGTATTTGAAAACCAATACTCATCAAAAAATGGAGGGATAATTAATTCGGGTTGAATATTTATTCATTCTACATGAATGGTACACAGAGTTAACAAAACAGTTCAAATAGAACAGCAAAATGGTTCTCCGATAATAAAGATATTTTGTGTACCGATAGACCTATGCTTGATTGAAACAAGCTAAATAGTATCCTGATTCACACGTAGGCATTACCTACATAAGTATTACCTACCTGAGTTTTTTTATTGACTTTGCTACGTCAAAGTCAAAGCTTAAAAAATAATGCTAAATATTTCACCTAGCATGGTCAGAAAACACCGAGACCGAGAAAATGACTTGAAAATCATACTTATTAGATTTTGTTCCACGGTGGGAAACGAATTTAACTTCGGACAACTTTATTCTAAGCAATATCTATTTATTATACAGCAGATATATTTCAGAGCTACAAAAACGAAAACAGAAAACGAGGTTTTGTTAAACAATATGGTCTCACTTTCTATGTTTGCTCTTTCACAAAAATAATCAGTTTGAAAATGTGAGTAATGCAAGATTTGCATGATATCAAATTGAGGTGAAACCCTTATTAGACTCCCTCGCCATTTTATAAGGAACCGTTTTTCACACAAGGCGTATTCATAATCTTATTACATAGCTTTTCGTATAGCACCCAAGTCTATTACGTAATACGTGACTTTGCAGGTAAGATACCGTCTCTCGACTAACGTTCTATCGTAAATTGAATTTCTTCGGAAAATATTGTAAATTTTTCATGATAGCGTATGAACGATGTCAGCGAAACGTCAGTTGGCGTGAGATACGATGGCAACTACAGGATAACTCAAGGAAGAGGTAGTAAGTAACTATAAACCCTTACCACATAAAAACTAGCGCAGTTTTACATGGACATCTATATTTTATTTGTGAATTGGTTTTGGTAGGTACATAAATCAAACACTAATTGTTAATCCAGATTTAAAGACAATATTGAAAGCCATATTCGAATCGTGTAAGTAATATTTTTTTTGAGATTAGCGCGCACTAACAAAATATACCCCTTAGGTATACCTACCTTCTATATTAATACCTACTCTCTTCGGTCCAAACAAGCACACACAAATGAATACTTTTTGACTTAATCTTCAGGGCAGGGCAGAGTCTTCGCGTTAGGCTCCACTGTAAACTCTGTAGTTGGTCCGTCTTGCAATCTTAAGTTATTCCAATGATTCTTGGAAATCCCGGGTTAATCGAACGGATTAATAATTAAGCACTTGAAAAATGCCAGCGCTTACTTTAATCTCTTGAGCTGAACCTACTGCTATAGTTTAAATTGAGGCAACAGAACAGCGTCTACTTTTGTGGATGGTATTTATTTTTGGTAGTTTTCTTCGGAATCCCATATAATTTTTTTCTTGAAGTTTTCTTATCTAGAAGCTACCGAAGATCGATGAGTGTTTTGACAAGGAAAAGAAGTATAATTATAGAGATCGTAGAGTCGTGCTAAGAAAATATTTGAAACTGAGAAAGTTTTGTTTTTAGTCTAAAGTTAGCTGTGGTTTATAAAACGTCCAAAGATAGTTTAGTTATTTACTTTGAAGTTAATAAAGCACTCAGTGTTAATTTGCTCATGCTCGCATTATAAAACATCACTCAACGTCCCGACCAGATCTTCTGAGTCTAACTTGAATCCGCTTTACATCAAAAAACTTGCCACTCTAAAATTATGACGAACTATCCAGCGGGAATCCCTAACAAAGTTGCCAGTATTAAATTAAGCTGATGTATGGCGAACGTGATTAACCCTCGAATTTCGACGCAAAATTACAGCAGTTTCAGACGTCGCCAGAACTTTTCTTTAGGTGATAAACGTCCTCGCAAATTGCCCACATTTATTCGACGCTGCAGGAAACCGCTGCTAATGTGAAGAAAGAGGAATTCCTCTTTGTGGGTCGGTCCTGCCTCTTTATACGCTCGTGTCGACGCATTCATACAACATTGAACTTTACTGAACGCGCGGGTGCAAATGAATTGAGTCCAAATTGCGCTTTAAAAGCATTTTATGGTCCGACGCGGGATTATCGACATAATGCTACGCGGAAATCAATTTAATTCGTTTTCAATTATAATCGCCGGGTAAACGATATGTTGTCCTGATTGAAATCAATTGTTAGGTAGTTAATTTTGATGGATTTGACGTACCTATTTAAACAAAGTTGTGTTTAGATAAAATTAATTTAACTTACGTACGTAAGTTTACCATATTTAACCTAGCATGTTTGTTTACGTTATACAAACATCTTCTTCATATGTTTGACATAATAGGTACTTTGTTGGCTGAACTGAAAATGACGTAATTTTATTTAGAAATCTAGGTATTTAAAAATACCTAACTTTGAATTTAAAAATCCGATACTTAGCGGTTTAATATAATATGAGATGCAATCAGCCACCGAATATCTACGAGCGTGTCGCCCCACCCGCTACGGATGCAATTTTTCCAACGGAAAATCTATTCCAGTGAAAAATGCACCGAGCCACCCCTAGCCTTCCTCCTCGAAGTCACGTTCTGTGGCCAAGGATGCTTACCGAACATTATCGAGTAACTGGATATAGAAAATCTAAAAAACAAAACGAAAGTACCTTTTCTCTATAAAAGTACATTCTAGCTTGTGTTCTTTTGCATTAATTACATTTCAGAATTTGAATTTAAAGCAAAATTATTTTGCATTCCCCTCGGGCGGTCTTTTGAACATGTTCAGACTTAAATGAAGCAGACAAACAGCTATTGAAATACATTTTTGAGCACAAGCTTTTTAAAAGAAAATAAACCTTTTCATGCAGGTTTTCGGACACATAAAAAGGAGAATGATCCCTTTTAGAATAATTGTAGTCAAATTAATGAGGCGTCTACGGTGGTACCTAATTTTGGATGGAATATTATGGATCAATGTTTTGCAGTGTTGCACCTGTGCTTACTGAGGTATTGACCTGTTTGTAAGTAGATGCTTACTTGAGATCTTGAGTGACCGTTGCCAGTGGATAGTGGCTCCACTATCCACAGATTCGACGTTTAGCTGGTTCGATAGTAAAATCCGTGTGCATGACTATGCCAAGCTGGCAGTTTTTATTTGTTGTATAGGTAATTATAATTAAATTTGGGGCATAATTTTATTTTATTACTTATACGTATTCGTGTCTGTAACACTAAACAGAAGTAATAGTTTAAAACTAAGAAGGTTCAACTTAACAGTAAGCTTGGTGCATGAAATAGGCTCAACTTTATGAAATACCAGCTGTAAATAAGTACATAATTACTTTACAGACGGATATGTAGCAGGTGTAAAATTTCAACGGTCAGTATAGGAAAGTCTGAAACTATAAGACATACGAAGATCTGTTCTTAGGAACTATGTCATCGATTTAAGTAAAAATGAAAACTGCATTCACACATTTTCAAAAAACTTTGTCTCGGGAATCGAACCCGGGCGTTTTGAAAAATGAAACTATGTCTTATAACATATTATTCTGAAACTATAGTTTCAGAATTTCCCATACTGACCGTTCTAAATGTTACATCCTGTATAATGTCAAAATATCTCGATGCCTGTACTACTACAAATCAACTTGCCCAACTCATGCGTTTACGTGAATACGGCAACCTATTACGAACTCATCTCTCGACAAATAGGCTCGTAGGCACGGCATAGAGGCAATAGTAGAAATCGAAGTAGCCTACACAAAGGTACTCTTGACAAATCTCGCCACCTCTGTAGCGCGAATCACAAAGCGACTGCGAAAACCCATCGGGCGAGGATTATGTTTCTCCATTTCCAACAGAACAAAAGAACGCCGAACGCAATCATTTTATGAACCCTTTCGAACCTCAAACTTCTCGTTTGCATGTTGACATTTGTTTTTCTAGTTTTCGATTTCAGAATCGATTGGAATAGGTCTCCAATTTTCCGTTTGATACAAAAAATAACTCTAAAGTTTATGCTTTTGAGTTACATTTTTCATTTATGAATTTAGATGTAGTTGACATTCTTATCTAAAGAGTGTTAAGGATAGCTTTTTATAGCGCTACTAAAAACACTCAAGTATGGAGAGCCACAACAGAGAGAGCATCGCAAGATAGCACGCCCATTTCCTATGGTTTGTAAAATGAAGATAACGTCATTTGTTTTTCTAGAGAAAAAGTATTCTTCGTCAACACGATTAATTTAGTAAAGGTCATTGAACTCCGAAATTTAGCTCTCGTTTCTCATCAAAGTCATCAAAACTTGAACTAAAATTATTAGTTCAACAAACGAAATCCCATTATCGTAAAATCACTTGAGTTCATAATTGCACACTACGAACAGGATATTGAGCTGACTAAACTTTCCCGTCAACAAAGGAGTTGGTCGTAGTTCATTCGAGTTTAGTTAGACAAGCAGAGGCGCCAATATTTATGACAACTTGCCCGCCTTAAATACAAACATAAAGTTCAAAGCTTAACCCTTCGGGTAAGGCTCTCATCTAAACGGAAATACGAACAATTTGGTACAAATTGAGCAGTTCTCTTAGTGTTAAAGTAACTTACTGGTTAAAGAGCCCCTCTTAGGGCATAGTTCGAGCTTTAGCTAGCTTGGAATACCCAGCTCTGCTATGCAAAGTTGTAAGACTGGTATTAGCAACTCTACTTTTCGTTTTCTTTCTAAAACTAAATTTACTATTACAGACCTTTTAAGACAGATTAGATAACCTTCAATTTTGATTCACAGGTACCAGGTATTAAAAGACAAGAAATATTATAAGTTTTTGAATTAATACATTGACCATAAAAATAGGTGCACATTTACCATAAACTTTTGGCAATTCTAAACAATGATCTCACATCTGGAGGTTTTGCTATCTTCGCCAGTATTGACAATTCAGGGTCTATTTTCTTCTCGTTTTGTCTAAGAACCCTCTTATACTCCGAAGAAGAGTAGTCAGCGTATATATTTGGTGCAACTTTAGCAGTACCACTCATAGAATTTATCTTGTTAATGTTCTTCAGCGTTCGTATGAAATAGCTGTATCGGTTTTGATAGTCCAATTCCCCATTAAACGTCCTATTATACTTCTCAATGAAATCCTCGTACAATTTTTGTCCATTGTTCAGGTCATAAACGTATGGTGATATATTTTCTTTCGTCGCCAATATTACGTTTATATAATAAATTGCCATCACAACAATCTGAAAATATTTTTCCATCGCGAAAAAATATTGTATGAATTGCAGCAATTTCATCGATCAACCCTAATTGATTGGATATCGCCGTAAAATTATATTACCTCGGAATTTACGCGTGAAATTTTAATCCAAAATGTAATTTGCCGTTTGGTTATCAGTTAATGTCATCCGGAGACCGAGGACAGTCGTAAAAACTGCTGAATGTGAAAGTTTCTTTGGGTTATTATAATTAGCGTGATAACACGCCTGAAGGTTTGGTCGGCCGACCCTTTCTGTGTACTCCGTCGAATCTGACGGACCTAGCCCGCCCACAGAACCTTAAGTTACCGAGATCGAGTACTCATCTACTATGTATACCGAAGGGCCTCTCATTATTTAATCAAACGTCCTCTCCGGATAAATTACGGCGTCGAGAACTTTAAAACTGCTTTGAGTAGCAAAGGGACAACGCGAAGCGTCAGCGATGCGTAAATCGCACTGGATTAAATAATTTCATCTCGACAAAAGAAGGAATTCCCGGATATGGGTAGCAATTCAGTATGAGTATTCGATCCGGGTGACACAGAGGCATTCGCATTTGTAAAAGCCAATGAAATATCTCAAAGGCAATAGAAATGTATCCATCCGTTTCGTTCGTCGCAGTCGACGCTGGCTCACTGTGGGGTATTCGACAAATAAATGGATATAAATGTTACATCGAGAGTAGGTACGTCGCACGCTGAACGTTCTAGCAGTGCCGTTTTGCCTATCATTTTCGTCTACTTCAATATTCGAATAAACATTTTCACCAAAGATTTTGAGAACTATAGTCCTTTTCTCATAGGAAAGGTTCCGTGATAAGGCTCTTTTATGTTCATATCTGAAATTATTAAAAAGAAAAAACTTAGACAAAGTCCTTTTTATTTAAGTTCTATCTTTTAGTATTACATTACATTTATTTAAAAAAATACATTGTTGTACAGCGTGAAACGTAAAAGTTCTAAGTGTCAGGGATACGTTCCTACGTGAAAAATACTATAGTTTTTGTAGGTTTTTGTTGCTTATTATTTTAGTTGCTGGTTTCACTAACATGTTAATGAAACTGAAATATCAACAACAAAATAACATTTTTTTTTTTCAAAAATATATTTAGCGCAAACAAGCAATCTACTCTAAATTTCATTCAGTTAAACCCCCAATGTTTTCCCGTTCGATCCCAACTTATATTACTGAGGTTACAACTCACAAAGATAAAGTAAAAACACGCCATCAAAACATCAGAGGTACCTACCCGAAAATACGAAGAAAATCTATTTTAAAAGAAAATCAGACGTTTGGTGATTTTGCTGAAACAGCTCTATGGTAGTATAAGTGCAGTTATGGACGGTCACCGTGAATGGTGACAATTTAATGGATTCGTCCGTCCTTTTTCTTGTACCTGAGTTTCTTAGGAGCTTCCACACGTGAGACATCAGGACTACTGTACTAGCTGTAGCAGGGACACTCGTTGTCCAGAAAAATCTTAGCGATAACTTCAAAATAAAATTCATAAGGGACGTTCTCAAGACAAAAACCATATTATTATAGCGTCTGGCTATATAATGTTCTTTTTAAAAGTCGGTAAAACATTACACGATAATGTCTGTGTGAGTGGGTAATTAAATAGTTAGCGATCGTATCAGTGGCGTAGCTACCGGAAAGCTAGGCGGTGCAGTGCAATGGGGCCCCCAAGTTCAAAGGGCCATCGGACTCTGAGTCAGAGCCCCGAGAGTCCGAAAAGTTTTGTTCTTAGGAAACTATACCTACGTATGATTATTTTGAAAATAAAAACAACTGCATTTTTAGATTTTTGAAAAAATGTACTTAAGTAACTACAGTCAGCCCAGAAAATCACGAATCAAATCTTAAGTTTTTACAAAAAAATCAAAATACGTCTACATTTTGCCACAACCTGCATAATTATTTTGACTTGATAAAACCTAAACCGTTCAGTTAGGGCCCCAGTTTTTTGCAAAGTGTCCGGGCTAACGTAACCAACAAACCAAATAAAATCACGACTAAGCAAGACGTTAGCACTTCTGGTGGCCCACGAGGGACATCTTCAGAGGGTATTGCACTTCACTCTGAGCTAAAGAGAGATAAATGAGCAGAATTAAATGCGACTCAGATGTATTTACGAGTACCTACGGGGCTGAGATAGACTGAAAACAGTTTAGAGTAAATGTTTTGAGGATTTAAGAGTAACTTTGAGAGGACGCTAGACACATTCGTTTTAATTACAGCTTGATGTTAAACGAAGGAATAATTTGTGTCGTATGTTCATTGTTTTTCATTATTTTAAGTCGAAAGCTAGGTACACAGCTCAAAATAACAATTGTTTGAGTAGGGTCAGCGTCACCAACTGGTTACCCCCCTGCACTACAATCCGCTTTACTAAAGGAGTTACCAATTAGTGACGCTGACTGTACCTACATATTATGTAAACTAACTAAAATCTGTAGGTGCTATAGTTAAGATACTAAGTAGTGACTTAGTTTAATACCTACAATGTACCTAAGTGACAAAACCAAGTGTGACTTGAGCACCTACGGCGAATAAATGAGTATGAGTAGTATAGAAACGGTGACTTATTAATTACATTTAAATATTTTTTTCACAATATTTCATCATCTCAATGATGTTTGGCATGATAATAGTTTTTTATTATTTTTATTGTGTTATATCACACTTAGGTGTTTCATCGAGAAAATGAAATGAGAAGACTTATCAAAATTTTCGATTTTGACGGGATTCGAACCCGCAATGATACGACGATCCTCCTAAAGCCGGAGCCGCCTTTTACCAATTCGGCTACGGAATCCTTGTTCGTCGCAGTCGAAATTATAACCGAATTGCTATAACCGATAGAATATGAGCTTAGCGAAATTTTCGAAGTCTTTTCATTTCATTTTTCTCGATGATAATAGTTTACTTGCATTCTTTATTACCACCTCGAACCTACCTCGTTTTCATCGTGTTGCGCTGCTTTTTTACAAAAAGTGTGTAAAGAAAATTGAGGAGGAAGGAAATTAAGACTCTCCTACTTGTAGCAAGCTGTTTTTCGTTAGAAGAAACTAACAAATAAGCTAATAAGTAGCCTTAAGCGATTATTTTCTTCTACCACCTCCTTCTTTCGTCGTCGTCTTTAGCTGTTATTTTTTCTAAAACTTTTAAATAAAATGATTTTGCGCTGGCTTAAAATATAACAGTATAGCTAGGTATGTGATTGAAAAAGACTTTGCATAATGTACTGTACACTTGACAAGGGTTCCTAAATAATGACCAAAGTTCTAAAGGCTCTTGTAAATGTTCATTCTTTGAGGCTATAATCCCTAATTCAAGTTCTCTTTGAAGGGGTCGTATTTATAGTAAGCGTTTATAAGTTTTCAAGTTTTGTTGTGACGGTCGAGTACTGGGTACTTTGGCTTGTTTTTTAATAAGAGCCGGGTTGGCCGAATGGGGTTGTGACTCGACTTTCAATCCGAAAGTCGTGGGTTCGAATCCCGGTCGTGTATCTATGAACTTTTCGTTTCGTAAAATGTATAATATGCACATTAACACGAGCTCTTCACGGTGAAGGAAAACATCGTGAGGAAACCCGCAGCGTAGTCAGCTCCACACGTATTGACCATGTATTTTTTTGTGGATAAGGCGAATTAAGTTGAGAGGATGATTTAGGTGCTGGGCAAGCCTATTCCATCACAAACAATGTCCCAGGCACTACAGCGTCCCGTTAAGTGTAGGCAAAGGTTGCCTCCTGACGCTCTATAAATCATCCAATATAGATGTAAAGGCCTAAGTTTTTTTATAATTGGATGGGATATGTAAAGGTTTTCGGATAATATTACCACTGTTATCTTACCTCGATGTTTCGATCCGGTTTCACCGATCGCATGAAGTCTAAACGGTGAGGGAAAACATCATGAGGAATCCAGTTTGCTTTGTTATGGGCGAGCTGAGCTAGCAACCTATCATGTACAAAATTCAAAGGATCTTGAATGCCTAAAGAACAAGAATGAAACAAGATATGAAACAAAGATCTATAAAGTTTCCTTAAATAATCATAAGTAGTTAAGTACAGCGCGACTTGGCTGGTGCCCATAATTTGATGCGACCACCCCACAGGAATTACTACAATAACTACTTTTTATTAAGCTTTAATTATGCTTAACAGCTCTAAAACTGTAGTAAAAGAGGAATAATATCGTAATTTTATTCAGATGAAACGCTCAGATTACGCAACGACTCCTTATAGTTAAGTGATGTTTTATATTATGAATAAACTAACTAGGGAGTGACCTCACTAATATTCGTAAAGCTATTGTGACTTTTACGACTTTCAGAAAGTTTATTGAAGCGGATGATCTTCACTTATAAAATGACTGTAAAGCGAAATTTCTAATTCTCTGAAAACTATTGTATTTCAAGGCATTGAGTGGGTAGAGCAGGAGCACGTCAATACATTTGGCACTTTTACAAAAGTACCTACATCGTTTTATTTTATTTTTATTTTTTTGGTAAACTTTACAACATTTATAAAACATTTAAATAACACATGTAAGGTAACTATGTATTTACAAACAAAAAGTATATAAAAGTAGTTTATCAGTCATCTATTACCCATACCACAAGCTCAAGCTTACTTTGGGGCTAGATGATGCTGTGTGAAAAGTCCAGAATTATTTATTATTTATTTATTTATTTATTTAACTAGTTACTAAATGTATATTGCTTAAAGAACAGTTATAAGTGGACGAACAATACAAAGTGTAAATAGGCAGTTAAGTAACAAGTTGCAAGCCCATGGCTGATTAGAATTCTTATGGGCTCACCAATAAAAACTAGTTTTTCCGAAGTTCCACCAGATTTACGCATTGCATAGATAAACCTTGCATAAATTCAGAATATGTCATAAATAATTTCTCACCAATAAACCAGGTGGAACTCTGATGAAACTATTTTTCGGATACGTCAAGATGCACGAATCGGCAACATCGCATCCAAAGAGAAACCTCTAAAAAAGTATAATTTTTGTCTATGACTACAGTTTATATTTGTCAAATTTGAAACTTCTTGATTTTGGCGGTGGCGGGAATTCGTATTGTGCTACAAAATTGTTTCAAATAATTAAAGATTGTTGCGAATTTATTTTAATATTTTGGATTTATCTTGAGAAAAAATGGCTAAGAGAGAGCGCTGTGTCAACTGGGAGAACGAGGAAAATCCACCTCCACGCGTATTCATATTGAGAGATCTACCAAACAATTCGTCCAAATACATCACACCGTTTTTAGTAAACCGATATTTTAATCGAAACTGTTCATCGCTGTACAAATCAAAAGGATTTTCTCTTTTTTTATATACTTTTTCTTGTCTTTCTGGTTGCATGAAATTAATTATACAATTCACTCGTTCTACGTCTTCTATTGCCCTCAGTTCCATTTTTTAGTAATTTATTTTTTTCGCCTGTAATGTATGGAAAAGTAAACAAACAGTACCTAGGTGCAATATGTATCTAGAACAAGTAAACAAAAACTCCTTGGTATGTGCGAGTAGAATATAATACGAACTCTTTGGTGTTACCAGAAAATATTTTTACATACATACTAACATGTATTCTGTGGTTACACTAGATTTATACTAGGGGGCAGGCTTGTGTAACTTCGAAATAGCGTTTGTATGAAAGAAATGTCATAGTTATGCAAGGTGTAACTTCATAATTGGTTTATTGGTGGTGATTTTGTTTATTCTGCAGTTGAACATTGGAAAAACTTTATTTCAGGTTTATTGGTGACGGGGTTACCATATTGTCTTTAACGCTTAGACACGGAAACGGAAATCTTTCAGCTACCATGTTACTAGTGGAAAGCTGCCTGTTCTCTAACAAACGCAGAACTAAATAACGATTAAATTGAAGCCGAGCTCTACATAGCTTCTTCTCAGTGAATATGGAAATATAGGTATATAAACTAGCATTATCGCCGGCTCGCCTCATTAACTTCCAGTGAAAGCGGTCGGCTTTTGATAACTTTTTATGAGTCCGCAAAGCTAGACTAGCGAAAAGATTTACCTAGTCGGGGATTTAGCCACAGATTCAGCGGAATACGACACGTAGAAAAAGACCTCGGATATCAAACATATTAAATGAACCAAGAACCAAAACTGCATGTAAAATTCACTCATTACGTTAGTCTCTGGTCAGCACCTAAGTTTCATGGGTTTATTTATCTGAAATAATATTTTTATGAATTTAAAACAAATTTAGAATCAGAACATAAAATTTTATGTTTGAGATAAAATTTTGTTATATTAATTTCCAAGGTGATGTTAAATAACCTGACGAATAAAAAGCATAGTACATATTAAACTTTATAGTGTGTCGTAACAAAACCTTGCGTAGGCTGTTTTAGTAAAAACCTATTACCTAGTCTGTATAAACTTAGTTAATTAAGCGAAGTTCAGACACCGCGGAGTACACGAGGGCGCTAACCACGTGGTTTAACCGTGCGGACTATATTTTCTCAATCGTCTTCCAGGCTTTATACACCTCTACTGTCACTCGACGGCCAGTCGCCCTAGATATTATAGTGTCCCAATAAGGCACAAGACAGACGGTATAGACGAAGGAGTGGACGTGGTCAGAATGTGCATTGTACATGGACCATGTTGATTTGGACCAAATACCTACTTCCCATCTTAAACTTTTTTAACCGCACCTTTTTGCACACGCCACGGAGCAAACCGCGTGGCCACAAAACACCCAATTTCGCTTGTCTGAACTTGGCTTACACAGTATAAAATATGTCTTGTCCTAAAACACACGTGCCATAATTAGCTAAATTAATTGGGAACAAAACAGTCTGCAAAACAGTCTGCGTCAAAGGCATACAAAGTCGTAAAACCTACCTTTTTACTGCACAGTCCTCACTACCAAGAGGCTAGGCTTTGTTATAAAATAATAGGGGCTGTAATAGTGTGACAAAAAATAATGCGAATGTATGTTGCAGGAGGGGTCCGCGATAAGGGCGCGCGCACGTTAGGACCTGATGAATTCGAGTCGAGGATTAGCCCTTACAATATGAGCACAATTTCACAAGTGCCAAGGGTCTAAGGTTGACAAATGCTGGCGTGAATGTCTCACAATTTATTCGCGGTGTCCCTCCGTACATTTCCTAATAAAAATGGTAATATAAAGTATTTTTAAAAGGTTTATGTTCAGTCACGTGTAAGTTACAGAAACTCCGGGTTGGATAAACACTTTGAGGAAGATAATTTAAAATTTAAATGGATTCAGTGGCCGTCTTGAAAGTTGTGAGCTAAAAATGTATACTCCATTTTGTTTTACTTATAAAAAGGATTTCGTTGTTTAGTTTAGCTAATGGATGGCTGTGACTTCACTATCTAGGATTAGCTATTAGTCATTGTCACTTCGCAGCACGTTGCTGGCGTAAGTACCGGTTTAGGTATAGGATCGGATTTCTAGGATATTGGGTGAGCTTGAAAGTCTTCCAATTAGACTACTGAAGCCGATCAGAGACAATATACCCTTCATTTACGCCTCGAAAGATACAGCCTTGTGACAGAGAGACGGACAGATACCTATATAGACACCAAGGTGTAGTATAGAATAGATTAGAATTTTATAGGCACCCTATAGATACGAATTCCTAAAAGGGAACGGAAAATAGACCTAACGATGCTAGAAACTTGATGCAACCGATCTTATGTTGGACAAAGATCTTCAATGGAACCAATTTTTATAATAAGTTCACGCTCTGCTAATAATTATAACAAGGCAGGCTTTGAAAAGCCTATAGGATAAGGTCGCTTATTATGAGAATAAATAAAGCAATGAAGGAATTGAATGGAGAGGGTAACAGGGTGAAATTGAATTTCGGTAAAATGATTATTATCAAACGATGTCGTGGGTCGAATTTTTCCCCTCGATTAGTTTGGGGTTTAAACAAATTGTTTACTGGATATCTGGTTCAAATATTTGTACAAAAAAATCTTTTCGTCGAATTGAATGGTTATTCCACCCGACTAATTCAAATTACGAATTCAAAATGTTAGATGGATTAATAAAAGTATAAATTAAAAATCTGCTAGGTACATTTAAATATCTTAGTTATCATATCATATCAATCATAACAAAGAGCATTCTGGATTACCTAAGGCACCATTCAAAATCATCATGTGATTCATCACGGAATTAAAACATTTTAGAAAAAAACCATTCACCATGTTTGTTTTCAATCTCCCGATTCATGACAGTATAGAATCATTGGGAAATCGTCGTACGATTGGCAGTAAATAAAAGGGGAAAGTGGGACGGGTTGCGACGATCGCTGTGTTTGTCCCCCGGGACTGCGGGAAACCAATACGGGTGCAAGAATGTGGTTTACTGCTATGCTTGTATTGCTGGGTCACTGGGTTTATGTAGCTAATCAAGCTGACTTAGATTATGTGCTCTATTGAGTGACTGTTTTGTTATGTAGATGTTATGTTATGTAGAAACGTTTTATAAAACAAACAAAACAAACATGGTAACAACGGTATCTCTTTATGGCAGGAAAACAGTTTCAAAATGGAGTTCTTTTTACATCATTTTGAGATGTCTAATGGGAGAGTCAGAAGCATGTTTTAAGAATTTAAGAAGAAGACCCAGATTTTAAGGAAATTTGCATTTTCTAGAACCTACTTGATCCTTACGTCCTTGCCTCTCTAGTTATCATGCGAATCGTGATCGAACGAAACCGTGCGCAGCAGCCAGTACCTACCTACCATAATAATACAAAAATAAGATGTAATTTGGGGACAATCTGTACCCAAATAGTAGCCCAACGATTGTCGCCTTTCGCTCAAATTGTAAAATCCATTAACATTTTTTTGGTTGAATAACTCAGCGCAAATTTGGGTGAAATCTGCCAACAGTGCCAACTTTATATTATACAATGGTTGTAATGGTTTCCTCTACGTTTTATCGGAACATAATTCAGGTTAAGTTCTGATTCATGGTGACGTCATAATATTGCAGGTTGTACGTAAATGAAATCAAAGATTTATGAATTGCAGAAGGTAGTAGGTATGTGTTGATATTTCATACAACCAAAAGTAGTGAACATTATAATATCACTTCACTTCTTGGTTTATGACATAAAAGATTCTGCTGATAAATAAAAATAACTAGCCTCCTTACTGGACAATATCAGTTTTCCAATAGTTTTCGATATCAGCTAAGCTAATAATAGGGACTTATCTTTTTAAATTAATTATACCTATTCTTTTGAAACAAATAACACGCAAAGTTGAAGCGGAACAAAAGCATAGGTATTACATTAAACAGCGCCCTGCGCCATCTCAAATCTCAGAAAGTATTGAATGGGGACAAAATGTTTTGCCTTTATACCGACGAATTATCACACCCTTGCTTTATACATTCTCGTAATAAATACAAGTTTAGTAATTAAATATTGTAGGCAGATGTCATTTAACTCAGAGAATAAGAGGAAAAAGACTCTCCATAAATAACTGGAATTGTACCTTTTCTAATTGTGCTTATTAAATGAACTTTTGGCAAGAACCTCTTTAGAATATTTCTGCGTAGGTAGCCAAAAATATAAGACAAAACAAGACCACGGTAAATATAAATGCCACAAAGTGAAACATCAAAACAATGAATTGTAATAAATGTTAGCATGAGAAACGAAGATGGGGAGAGATGATGGAACGCCTGCCATTTGCGTCGACTAGCATGAAAAATATTTCTAGTGATCTTGTTTACATTGACAGCGTAATCCACAAGCGAGGCACGGGACGCGTTTTTACGCTGTGCTGAGCAGATGTGACTAGGGTTGCCTCGGTCTAAATCACGCTAGTCGTTTGTAACGTGAGAGATGCTAACCCTGCGTCTTACAGGGCGATCTGAAAGCGAACGCGAAGCGGCGCGCTGCGTACCGGTGACGTAGGAAACTTCAATAGTAAATCGACTGTTTGCTGTTTCCGCATCGCTTCGCTTTGCAATCGCGTTTGCGTCAAAACGCCCAAAGCGTGGCATGCGGTACGGTGCGATTTGATAAGGTAAAAACTGAAAAGTACTGTTTTTTGCAGTTATCTCTTTGAATCATTTCGAAAAAATTGTCACAACGAGAATTAAATCAATATAAAAGAATCTTCAAAAGTCTACGATCGTCGGTCACAGGGCTGTATCTTTTGAACCATAATAGGGAATAAAATGTTTACTAAGTATACCTACCCATTTCATTTTTACGTTAGCTGCTACTAGAGCCAATAATACTATATATACATATACATATACGATGACTACACGTGACATATTATGTCACCTCGACCATAACAAAATTGACACCTCATTCATAAAAATCGTAGGTATAAGTAATTTAGATCCTATGGTGGAGCATACAAAAATATTAACATCGACTACTAATTATCATAGGCCTTTTTGGCTTTGCCACTATCGAAAAAATATCGATAAAAAAATGGGGCATTCCTTTAAACGTGTTTTCTTTCAGTATTTTCTTCTGTATTCTGATACAAAACTCTTCGTGTGAGAGTTCGACCTTCACTTTGCCAGTTATTATTTTGTGGCATTTCATTACAGCATTATAACGATCCGTATATCAACACATCAGTCATATCCCAAATAAAAGCCATCATAAGTTAAAAAGGAGATGGTGCGCCAAACAACATTTGCAAATGTTAAAAGAAGCACTTCGTTTTGGGAATGTTACATTGAAATATTCATACGTTTACGCATAATAAAATTACATGTGGCATGTAAGAACGTTTCACGTTATTTTATTGCCAGCGGGTGCATCAATTTTCTTTCTGGCGGAATGTGTGTGTTATCTTGTATTATTTTAAAATGATTCAGTGCTTCCGTTTTATTAAACAGTTTTGTTCCACAGCTTGATTTAAAATAGCAAATCATAAATTGATGATTAAAATCGGCTTAAGATTAGTAGCTTTAGCTCTATGTGACTTGAACGCTTTTAGGTTTCATTTTTTTTTCTCGTGTCACTAGTTATTTTGAACCAGCGTGATGAAAGTTTACGCCTCGAAGAGGTTCAAGTTCGTTCTGGATTCGTTTGTATATGAAATAATACATTAACTTGGACAGAACCTCAGCTTTACATGCGCCATCCCTGGTAGGAAGATATCGTAAAAACGGCGGGAATCAGAATCCTCTTATCGACCAGGAGCACCGAGCTTAAAATTGAAATTTAATACATAGCATCGGCTTGGCGTCCGTTAAGGGAACCCCGGACACTCGGACTTTCACAGCTGGTGTTATAACGATGATTTTTATTCAATTAGCTGTTATTTTATAAAGAAGTCTTTGTATGCGCATTAACACTTACCTAAGGTTCTAAACGATGAAGGAAAACAATGTGAGGAAATCAGCAGTATTTGCATGTCAATGTGCATAAAAGGAGCCTCATTGAGGCGTACTTAAAATTATTTCACCACACTGCACTGTTTCGTAGAAGAAGAAGAAGTATTGTAATAGACGCCGATGGGTGTGCAATGTCTGTAATTTCTTAAAGATCTGTGAGAAGTCGTTCGAAATATTTAGCTTCAAATGAAACCAACTACGAATGTATGAAACTTCACGAGTCATGCGGCCTCTTAAGTAACCAAGTTACTGGTTGGATGATACTCGTTTTTTTTAGCTATTGTTTATGATAAAACCGTGCGCCAACGAATCGTATAGAGTCGAGTTTATGACGTAGCTGTGATAGCAGCCGCTGTAGCTGAAATTGTAATTTTCAACTTTATGTGAACGAAATAAGGACGCTTGAGCTATCAGTGCTTTATTAAACGGTTTAAAGCAAATTACATCTTAAATGTTATTGTTTTATATGGGCTAAGTGACCATGTGGTGACGGACTACTTTAGTTTGTAGCCGGTATTGAAATTTAACAAGTCTTCCAAAACATGGAAGTTCTCACTTTTAATTTCATGCCACTAGCAATCACACATTTTTGAACAACGAGGAACGTTTATTTTCGATGATCTAGGACTACTAGACGATCTAGGCTCAATCGCATAGAAATTAACTCAATTTAAATCAAGCTTAGAAAATGCTACTGCGCGCGGCTTCGGCCGCGTGGTACCAACATTTTGAATAGCCTATATGCTATTCACTATCTACGCCTATTCCAAGTTTCATCCAAATCGGTTCACAGGTTTAGGCGTGATTGAAACACAAACATCCAAACATATAAACTTTCAGCTTTATTATATTAGTGAGATATAGGTAAGTAGTACCTAAGTGGTGATCTGAACAAATAGGTACCTAATTAGTGGCAACTTTCCGATTACAACGCGAGCGAGCTTGACGCTGATGCTTGTACGTATACGTACATACCTAATCCTTAATATTGAATTGAGTTAAGCTCAGCGTTTGTGTATAGAGGATTTCTGTAGATCTAGCTTTGACTTACCCCATGCTCTCTACTGCAGTATGACTAGTACGTATCAATTACTCTGTTAGGTGTTCATAAATATCCTAGTCTTATTTGTTCGTACATTGGCAAACATCTTATTACAAAGAGTTCACAAATCTTGCTCATGCGCTCTATAGTAACGTTATACTCCTCGATAAACGGAATAAAACCTATAAATAAGTGCCTATTAATCTGCACCAAATTCGATAAACTCGGCTTAAAAGCTGAATGGTCATGAAATTTGCTGTTGTGGTCTCGGTGAGATAAAATTCCCATTTATATCGCCGGTCATTCACAGTGAAAGAATATTTTCATTAAGTAGGTTTCACCTACCTATGGATTTTTCATTCGGTTAAAGTTTATTACTTTGTAGTATTTTTGTAAACATATTTTAAGTACCGTCCACTGTAGGTAACTGTTTTATCAATTATTTTGCCAGCTTTGAATTTGACCGAAACATTTATGCAATCTTTACCGAGGGTTTTGGAATCGCAACTCGTTAATTCGTTGTGTAAATATTTTGACAGCTTCATCGGATCATGATACAAATATTCCACTAAATAAATACATAGATTCATTCGTAAAAGTGATTCTGTTTTAGTTGATGACGGATATACAGTGAACCTTAATCATTAAAAAAACACATTTAAAAACAACCCATCCTAGTTTCTAAAGCAGTATACTTTGTAGACCTTTTTAAGTAAAGATTAGTTTTAGAGCCTCATAAAACAACGCGATCCAGGGACTCGCCGAATGGCAATATCCACGCTTAAAATTAAACTAACAAAAAACCTTTTATTACACTGTAAAAACCGTACTAAAAAGCCAAGCACTGCAAACACCAACCACAATTGACAATTTAGAGTAGCAAAACCCAAATCACTGTTCGCGGAGCTAGGTTCACAGACCATGCAACAGTATGAACGTGGCTAAATGGCTATGTTCTACGCTCCTTTAGGGTTGAAACCACGTGGAGATTTACCACAGCCAAATACTTTACGATTTCATTAGCTGAAATAAATGGATGCCTAAAAAGTATCATTATCACTTAGACGTAGTGGCAATAAAGTAAATCAACGTCGATGGGGCGCCCCGCCGCGCTTTACATATGTTTTCTCCTATTATGCAAAACGAAAAGTCAAAGTCAAAGTCAAAAAGCATTTATTCAGTGGACCGCTGGGATCACTTTGAAACGTCTTATAACTAGGTGATTTACTCCTGTTCCTTCGAAATGCATTTATTGCATCCACAAGAACAACTACAACAGAAAATAGGTTCTAAATAAGATTGGATACTACCTATAAATCTGCAAGTTTGCTGTGTAATTGAACAGATTTGAAAAAATAGGTCTTAAAAATAGCCCAGCTTTTAGAATGATTCCGTGACCACGACTTGTTTATAATTCAGTTCAGTAAGTTCTTCTCATTCAGGTACCAAGTAAACAAACTCGTGAGCGAAAACAATATCACTATCAGACGTGGTTTTCCGTAGGAACCTAATAAAGATTTAATTCGTAGAGATTGGCACACACAACACGTAGATCCTCGCACAATAAGTCTTACGTCAATCACATTGTATTCTGTGGGTACACTAAATAATGTAACACAAGTCACATCTATTCTTAATGATACAACCCAACGGTATCAAAGATTCAGAAGGAATGTCGAACGAAACCTAGATTTGTAGGCTTACAGATTCACAAAATAGAGCCAAGTCTTATTCAAGTTTTAACAAAAAACGCAAAACCGTTACAAACGATCATTTATGTATAAGTGTATCCCCAAGTAGCAGTAGATAACTCTCAGATCTTCAAAAGCATTCACGATATGAATAAAAAATAATTATTATAATAATAAAAAAACTACACTCGCAATACAACTTATTTGACCTCGTTCATTCCTTTTAAATATTTGTGGTAAGTATAATTTTCTTTGAGTGGTTCCCTCAAAGGGTAATCAGCCGGTCATACCACACCCCGTGGGATTCGCCATCAAAAGCCTAACAAAAGGCTAGTTCGATGACATTGAGGCTTTGAAGGACTATTTGGTTTATAAGGCCCATAGAGACCAAAATAGTGCAAAAATAGTGTTGTGTTTTCCCAAACTATTTACTTTACTCTACAGTATTTTGTGTAGGTATATTCTGTACTGGTTATAGACCATGTTTTTCGTATTAACTTCACTTCAGAATCTTAAGCTGTAAAAGTATTAACCGTAGCGTCGATAGCTCAATTGGCCCAATAACTTAGTTCTTCTTCTTGTTGGGTTTAATTTCCGCATTCGTGCAATTATCCTTTCAAGAATCAATTTTCAAAACCTAACAACAGAAACTATTCCTTAAGTGATGTTCCCTGAGAAAACGTCTGTTTAAGTATCTCTTTCAGAGTAGGTACTAGTCTTTTTTGTTTCACAAATTCAGTACAACACTAGTTAAACTGATGAGTATCTTTATGTTTTCCTTCATAATGCGGGCAAAAACGAGGTTTTTGTATTCCCTTTACCTGAAGCCTTATCTCAAAGTGCGGACAATTTCCTTTGGTTATTGCCGAAGCGGAACTCTATTTGTTTTTGTTTTTCAGGAAAAAATGTGATGAAAATTCAAAGTTTTGATATAAACTTAAAACTTTAAGACTGTTAGTTTAAAAAAATTATATGCACGTAATTGCAAATACATACAAGAAACTTCATTATACATTATATTTATGTTGATTAGTATAGGTAAGTTCCAGTACACTCTCTGTATTCTGTGGTACAGTCTCTTATAGATCTTAGCACCAAATACTGTACTTTGGGTTCACTAAAATAACAACATCTTAGATCAAACTTTCAAGGCGTTCTTAATTAGCTTGTTTAAGGGATCTCGAAGTCAAAGTTCGTGGCTTAGCGAAAGCTAATTTAATAAAAGTTTTGTGTTTGCTTTTATGGCATTACAGTAAAAAATATATTTTAAACTATATGTAAGTAGTACCCCCCCCCCCTTAGACATCTTCAAATGATCTGGAATTAGTAACATAAAAAGATCTGAGAGAATGTCTACCGCACCTTGGGGATACAGTCGTGAACCTGTTGTTTTTTTTTTCTATAGGTAAAGCTGATTGCTATTACCAAAAACGACTTTAAATGATTAATTGATAATGTTTAGCTTCGCATCGTAAGTATTTAAATTATCTATAAGTAGGTAATTACTAATTACCTAAATCATTTACATGTGAGAGCTTGTGTTTCAGCTAACGAACTCTTCTGGACATTTTTGAGAAAGCCGTTGATAAAAGTTGGTTTTTCATCTACCATGAGATGACTCTGACGCAAAGAGACCCAAAAACTCCTTAATGAAGGTAAAATATTTTTCAAAGGCTTCATTTCAATAGAATGAAAAAAAGAAAAAATAACGTTAAGGCATAAAGCCTTCAAAAAGAATCGTTTTAATAAAGATCTACAAATGTAAGCTCTTATCTCAATAGATACAGACTTTAGTTAAAACAAAGTTTGAGCGGTCTCATTAACGCAACATTGTGGTGGCAATGTGAACTCGCCCTTGCGAAGGGTAGATAAACTCAAACAAAAGCTGTTGAGACAGTTATCAAATATTATACTCGTATTATATGAGGCTCAGCAAAAGTTCAGACTCGAAGTATGTCAACGGGCTATGGAACGCAGCATACTAGGTGTTCGCTTGACGGACCGAATACGGAACTCGGTGCTGCGTTCCTAGACAAAAGTTTACGACGTCAGCAAAAAATCCGCCCAGCTCAAGTGGGATTGGGCCGGCCATGATTGTCGCATGTCGGACGACTTGTGGGCAAAGACCACAACTATGGGTGCCCAACACAAGACGTCCACGCGGCAGACCACCACGGAGATGGCGGGACGAGTTAGATGTGCATCTTCCAGACTGGCCCACTGCAGCCATGGATAGGAAAAACTGGAAAAAAAAGGTAGGGAGGCCTTTGCCCTGCAGTGGGACAATGCAGGCTAAAATAAAATAATAATAAAAAAATAAATAAAATTATATGAGGCTGAGATGTGCCTAGAAATGTTTCACATTGACGCGCAATCGAATAATGTGACGCGAAGTTTTTGGCGGATATATTTATTCCATCACATCCAGCTTTGCTCAACTATGACTAGCACTGAAAGGGTATGTCAAGGAATGTAAAGCTTACAGCAGCTCAGCTTGCAGCTGAGGGTAGACCGCTAATAATGTAAAAAAAAACAAAAAGAAAACAAGTACCTACCAGTAAGGCTCAAAAAACAAAATGGTTATATGTTGATGGTGACATAACACAGTCGTGTGTGAGCCGTGATGTTCACATAAGATGGCTTTGCTTTTTGAGAAGAAACAGTAGACATTGATTTATGGTTTTATGTTAAAATATGAACCTGTTTACCTGTGTACCTGTTTTGCTTAAGTTCTCGTAAGTTTACAAGTACAAGTTACAAGTTTACAAAATAGCACAGGTTACAAATTACTAACTTATGTAAAAATTATAATTTAAAAAGTGACAATGTTGTATAGGATACCTTATTACTGCAACCAGAATACCAAACCACTTATTGATGATACGCCAATGCGTAGTTATTCCGTTTTTCTCGACTAAATAACAATTTATCGTGCTCACTCCATAAGTTGTGGAGTCAACCAGGGGCAGTTAGTATTGTTCGGTTGTCGTTTTGATAGATAAATTTTAGGCAAAGGTCGTTGAGTTCAACACCAGCTGTAACTCGATTAGTTCAGTATTCAGCTTTGACAAAATAATCGAATTTGTAGTTTTGGAGATTGGATTGCCGATGTATTGACTATATTTAGATTGTATGAGGTTTAGCTTTTGAAAGCTTGTGCCAACAGTTTTGCTCTCGCCCCAGATGAGTTTCAGGTTAATACAACCTAGTTACTTTTAGGTACTCATTCAACGAAAAACAGTCAGAATTTATTGTTGACTGTATCCCCAAAGCACGATAGATATTCTTTCGGGATACACTCAAGCTTTCCCGTAGTACAAACATCTCTCATAGTAATCACATTTACTTACTTAGTACCTTTAAAAATTATATAAAATTGATTACTTACCTAGGTACTTATTATTTTAACACCGGCTTAGAGTGTAAGTAAACGAAATATGAGTGTTAATTACACTTTTATTGTTGTGAGTGCTTCACATAATAAACATTTCTTATAAATATTATGTTCCGATTATTTTTAATATAGTTTGCTCTAAAAATGTAAATAATACGTTGCAGAGAGACAAACAGATAACTGAAAACTTTCGGTTAGCAAAGAAAAATCTAAGTAGTAAACCACATTTTTGCATCCCAAAGACACAAGATTCTCGTAAAACTTTCGCCGTATGAATTTCTTAACAAAAGACGCAGGTAGAGGTGCTTGACCGAATCCTAAATTCTATTCACGGAATAAATTTAGCGCGACTTGGATAAATAAAACTAGTTGGAACGTTCTAGAATGATGCATGCTCTGGAGCGTGGAAACTAATTTAAAGTTTGAAGGGTTACCTAACGTTATTTATTCACAGTCGCAGTGTCTGCTTAATTTTACGAGTGGTTTTTCTTTTTTGTATTCGTGTAACATTTGCAAAACAAATGCACAAATTTACTAGATAAGTTCAAGACAGTAAGGAGAAAATTACCACATTAATCAGGCTTATTCTATGTAAGAGAAGTAAGACATTAAATAAAGTTATAATTATAAAAGTGTCCTTAAACTCAGTAAACGGTGTTCTACGGCCGAAAAGGTAAGGTCTTTACCGTAAAAGATTGTTCAAACTTTTCAATTAGGTAGGTATCGAATCTTGATTCCGTCAAAGTTAATCGAAGTCTACAACTTACATTTCCATTGGGAGTTTATAAGTAAAGGCATTGCGGGTCTTTTGAGATTAGTCTCTCCATTTTCTTAAATTAATGTCAAAACGTACTAAGTAGGTATTTGTTATGACTGATTATTTTGAAGTTTTCTCGAACCGACTACCTAATGTAGTTTCGCGGTTTTTCAAAAGTAGAGGAGAATTTAAAATGTTCTTATTAGCTCTACCTACAGTAAAATCTAGACGCAGAATCCTATAACGGCTCGTCTTACGGGGGCAGTTTGACGCGAACGCGAAGCGGCGCGGTGCGGCGCGGAAAAAAGTAAACAGTCGATTTACTATTCAAGTGTCCTATGTCACCGGTGCGCAGCGGCGCGGTGCGATTTGAAGCGAACGTGATCAGTTTGTTTGACATTTACGCGCGGACCGGTATACTCAATCTGAAGTCTGTAGGAAGATTCGCGCGCACGTAGGACAGACCTGCCGCGCCGCGCCGCGCCGCATCGAATCGCGTCGCTTCGCGTCACAAACGCGGTCGCGTCAAAACGCCCACGTAAGACGGGGGGTAAGTATTGCAGAAGATGAAAACAGTTCGTCTATCTGAAAACTTATTAAAAAACCTGTTGCGGGTCCATGTTCTCTCAATCTTCAAAAGTAACAAAACGATATCGATAACTATGATGAAATTGGCAAATGACTGTAGTCAACAGACTTATATTTTGATCGTGTTCAATAACATCAGATAATTTATCAGATTGGTTTAAAGTCTATACAATATGTTTCAAACACATTAACGTATCTAGTTCAAACACACGACCCAAATGCAGATACTAAATGTCATCCCTTTCTAAGCTAGGCCCAAGTTCGGAAAAACAAACTAATATGATCATTTAGATAGAAAGCAGGTCTTTCAATGATTTTAGAATTTGCTTCGCATTTAATGAAAGTATATAATTGTTATACGACTTGTGTTGTTGTCTTGTGGGTACTTCAGTTTGCTTGTTTAGGAGGTCAGTTTGGCTAATTGTAGTACTTACTTATAATAAAAATTTGGTATGTTTAATATAATTTTTATTCAGTATTTTAAATTTCTCTAAAATTTATTAGATCCATGGATAATTTATGTGAGAAATTCCAATCCTATGGCGACTACACTAATAATATTGATGGACCAGCCAACGGTCTGGCGGTTTGCCTCTTGACTGCTGACTGCTGAGCTTTTCTAGTCGACCTCGACTATCCCATCATCTCTTCTTGCCCATGAACGAGTAGTGGAAAATTAAACAGTACCTATATCTGTGTGACTTTGGCGACAATATACATACAATGTATATTGATGTTGGCTTGTGTTTAGAAACTCACAACTATTCGCAAGTCAATGTTGTTTTAGGATCTGATCCTAATTTTCCTCGATCCAAACAAAGTCATGAAATACCTATGATTTTGTAGTTGTTGTCAGTTCCGTTTTGTTTACATCTATAACGTACGTGATATAAGCTATCTTTAAAAATCTTTATTACTTACTAAATATTTACCAATAATACTTTTTCTGTGGATTCAATTGGCTTGAAGAAAGGTTCAATGGAATCTTTATTTGAGTTTTAGATGATTTAGCTATTTACTTCAAAGTATAAATTACTTTGAGGTAAATAGTTAAATCATCTAAATCGAATGTTTAGTTTCGCAGACACCGCCCTAGTACAAACATACAATATGTGTTTCTTTACTAGAGTAAATAGGTATTTCTAGCGACAAAATCAAACGGTATGTTGACATTGGCCGTATTTGGACAATAAGCACAGATCGTAGTGTGGACTAAAACAAATCCCCTCATCATCGAAACTGTAGCCACGCTGCTAACAATATCACAGTTTCGCTGATCTCCAAGCTATTCTAAACCCTATTTAAGTAAATATAAAGCATTAAATACTACACAAATAAATAATTAAACATTGTCATGCTTCATCGTGCTCGGTTTAAATGAAATATTGGTAATCTAAATATTGAAATAACGAATATTGGTCTGTTATAGCTATTGCAAATATGGTGAGAAGTTTTCATGATGTGGTTTCTGTATGCTGAGCTAAGTAGAATTCGGCGAGTCAATTTTCATGGCATAAAACATACCTAAGTTCGAAAATAACTGTTGTAAAAAGCAATACATCGACTTATACGGTCAGCGACAGAAGTTTATGAACATTCGATGTATTTGAATCTTCAATATCTTTGAAGTTCGTAGGGTTTTAGATAAAACTTCAGCTTACAGCTGCAGCATAGCTTTTTACAGGGACTTCAGACGCACAGCTGATTATCATCCTCATCTGGTTGATATTCCACTTATTAGAACTAAGCGCTTCGAAAGTTCTTTTATTATGCGCACTGCAAAAATTTGGAATCAGCTTCCAGCGTCTGTATTTCCGCTGAGCTACGACCCTATTGTTTTTAAGAAGAGAGTTAATAGGCACCTTCTAGGTAAGCTCGCTCCATCGTAGACCTTGCCTGTGTAAGTCTGAGGTCAAGAGCCGACCCATTCATCATAAAAAAAAATTACATTGGATGTTTTGCCTTGCACCATTACTATTTATAAACAAAATAGGCAACTTTTCCACAAATAATGATGAAAATGAAGCTTTAAAATCTCCAATTGTTCATGAACTTCTCCCTTACCAATAATTTTTAAATTTATTGGAGACAATTGCCACTTGCTCCTCCAATCCTGGCACTCAATATGCAAGATTGCTAGACTACACCCAATATGCTGGAGCAGTATAAATAAAATAAGTGAGCAAAAGTTATGCTTTCACTAGGTACATAAAATGTTAATGCTTAGATACAGTAAACCAGTGAAAACTACGAAATCACCAAAAGTTAGGCTGAAGTTGAAAAGAGCAGCACTTTATCTTCATTCATTTTACATTTAGATGTCGTCTATTAGATTGCAGTGTTTTGTGTAGTTTCTCTAACAGCGGTCTGGATTCCGCCCGGTCATTACAAAATTCCTTTGAACCGCGCAAATTACACTCAATTTGTGAAACTGTGTTCCTAGCGACTTAAAGTCACGCCTGTATCTTTTTCAGAGAATTTTACAATCAAAAAATTATTTTAAGCCAGAAATAAGAATCTATTTTGAGGGCAAAACAACAGTACTACCTAACTTTTAATAACGATTGTTGCCAAAGTAAACAGACTAGATAATAAGCAGATTCTTTTTTTTTTTTTTTAAGTAAGTAAGTATCTACCAATCTGTTTTTTAAATTTTATTGTATTCTAGGTAGCTGTTGCCCGCGGCTTGCTAAGTGGTAGGTAGTTACTAGCAGTAGATTATTACATAATGTAGCTTGTATTAAAAGAAAACAATTCTTAAGTACAAGCTACTACTCCGAACATGACATCGGATCGGTTTATGCTGTAAGCGGTAATGCAATCGCAAAAGTTCCCTGTAATTTAAATTACGCTAAAATATTCCGCCGGCTGCTCATTCTTAAGTTATTGTAAGAAAGTTTCAGTTCCAAAGGGTTATTAGAACTTCATGAAGAGCAGTACAACTTTATGGCTTAAGTTTGAAGTGAATAGTTGCAGAATATTCATAGAATAAAAAGAGGTAACAAGTGATAACTGAATAATGGCCTAGAACTGATATTGTTACCACAGAAATGAAGATGTTACCTATGCGCGTATCGTATCGTAATGAATGATAAATAAATAGCAAATAACACGAGTTTCCTTAAAATGGAGATGGGCAGGCCACCTGATACGAAGAGATGATAACAGGTGGGATCGTGAAGCAACTCTTTGGAAAGGTCCAACTGGAAAAGGAAGAAGAGGGAGACCACAAGAAAGATGGCAAGACGAAATAGTCGCGGTAGCAGGCCAACCGTGGTTTGAAAAAGCTCAAGATAGAGATGACTGGAAAGCTTTGGAGGAGGCCTATACCCATCGAGGGGTCCTTGATTAATTAGTTATCTTAGATTTTAGATTAGGTACATTTTTTTACTCTCTCATTTTGTTAATTAAGGAATAATTAAGGCTTTTTTATTTTTACTTTTTATTTATTTAACACGAGTTTCTGAAGACCTGTCGATTCTTATTCCAGCTGTTCATTGCAAACATGGTTAGAATAGAATCCAGTGGAACTAGGTATGTTTAATTTAAGGTCAGTGACTTTCCCACATCTAGTAGGTATATCCAATAACTTAGTTTTGCGGTAAAACTTTCAAAACACATCCCTGGGTCGGGTCGACGATCATCTATTGATTAGGTATTCGTTCACCTACTTTTACTTCAGACTAATCTAATCCATGATTCGTGCTTATATCTTGAATAGCCCCAATAGGATTAGGCTCGCCCTCTTAGATGGAGTTTTACTACACTTTTGTTTTATGATCGTATTTTCCCTATAATGTATTGAAAGCGGTCGCCGAAGTATCATCGTTTGGTATAAACCGCAGATATTGTTTATCGGCTAATAGATATATAATAGTCTTTTGGATAGATATCTTTCTAATACTATTTTTTCTTATTCATGAATGCACATTTCTTTTAGGAATCGTGTAGAGCTTTATTCAAAAAATTGGTAAGTGGATATGTTTTATTATACCTAATGGCTTGTTTTTAGAAGCTTGATTTGCTAATGCTTCTGAATTACAGTCTAATAACAGTTTCTAAAAATATTTTTCTATGCGTAGCACGTAGCAAGCAGCAGTTTGAACATTTGTATACCTACTTATTGTTTAGAAATTAGTCTGCTAACGAGTTTTACTCGTATGCAAACCTCTTATACCTTAGGTACTTTAAGCTTACTCTTAGACTCTTTAGTTAGATCCATAGAGCAATCTTCATCTTTCAAAGTAGCTAGCCCTAGCTGACCTAAATGATTTGCAGAAGGCATGTCATATTCGAATTTCAATTGTGTGATCTGCGGTCGGGTGCTGTGGACAGGCCACAGCGAGCCGCCTAGCACCTGTCAGTGGAATGAGTTTCTGTCATTGTCCTTTACTCTTTGTACTGTCTAAATAGGTCTACAAGTTTATCAGGTAATCCATGATATCAAGCTACTAGATGCTTGTTTTCTAGGTCTCCTTTTTTTCAATGTCTTTTATGTATCTTTGTTTTCTAGTTTATTTTGCTGAAGAATCTTATACATGTGGGTGCATGCCAAATGCAGTTAATAAAGCTGTCCTCACAAATACCTTCCAAATATTATTTTGAGTAGGTACCTGAAAACCTAAGTATCATCACTTGGAAATACGAATATCGACAAAGCCATAATGCTGTTTCGTTTTGCAATGCAACAATACATTTTAATAAACGAAACGTAGAACGCATGTGATAAAAAGAAAGTGCTCGTATAAGCTGCTTGACACTATTTCCTATTTCCCAAGATACGGTGTATCTCGCATTTAAAGGCGAAAACAAAGAGGATTTTACCCCAAAAAACGTCAGCTCATACAATACGTTGAAAGGTGCGCGTCGCTGATTGGCGTGCCCAGCTTTGCCACTGATTAACGAATTTCGCACATGCCTATGTAGGGCTGATACCCTGTTTTTGTCCAAATCATTGACCAGTATTTAGAGTCCATTAGTCCATTTAGTTAGACTGTAGAGCCTATACTTGGTTTTACAGATCTGGGCTTGTGTAGTACCTAGGTACTTAGGCTAAATGCGTGCATAGTGATTGGTGTTTTTACAGTTCTCAGTGTTGTGCCGGAGCGTTTGTTAGACACTACCAGTGGGACAAGCTTAAATACAAACATACGTAAGACACTGACATTGACTGATAAAATAATATTCCCGATCAACACTATCTTCACAATTTTTCTCGCAGTATTTTCAAAATTTTACCAGATAAGAACATGAAAGTCAGTTCAGAAATACTTGTATTCAGCTAAGCCAAGAGCTGTATTTCGTAGATATCTCAATGTATATATTTCTTACAGACACGATACTCGTGGGAATATGACGGTTTGTGCCAATATTTTACGGGTATCTTTTGTCTTGAAAGGATTAAAATGTCATATTATTTTAGCGAAATTGTATGAAAACGAAGAAATCGTGTTGAATGGCTCTTTTAATTGCATAATGGTTATTAATTGAAATAAACGTTATTAAAAACATCTGGCATCCCTAATCAAACCTGCTATTGGAAAAACCACCACACCATATTCCTACTGAAAAAATCTATCACATTCAATTTAATCCTAACTGGATACCTATCCTAAAGATTCTTATGAAAGTCATGATAAAATAAGCTTTTCAGAATCGCTAGAGTTCTTTTCATATTTTTTACCGATTCCACAAAAGGGGTTCTACGTTTGACTGTATGTAGGTTTTTAGGGTTAGGTTAGGTTAGTACCAAAACCGTACCCAAAGAGTAAAACGGGACCCTTTTGCTAAGACTTCGCTGTCTGTCTGTCTGTCCGTCTGTCACCAGGCTGTATCTCATGAACCGTGATAGTTACGACAGTTGAAACTTTCATAGATGATGTATTTCTGTTGCCGCTATAACAACAAATAAAAACACATAATTAATTACTCATACAACGAAAATGTGTTTTTTTGTCCTTTTTTATAGATAATGGTACGGAACCCTTCTGACTCGCACTTAGCACACAGTTTTCCAAATTATTCAAAGTAATTTCCTTCATAGTAGATACAGCATCAGAGTTTATTTTTGAAATCGTACGTTTTTGGATTATTTTTATCCTACTTTTATTACCGGGAAGTCGAAAAACTTTTCCTAATTTTAAGGAGACTCAATTTAACCATATTTCTGCCTAACGGCATTGAGAAGTCGTCGTGCACGTTGACTGCGATTTTATAGTTCTTGGGAGACCTCCCCTCGTGGTCAAACTTTTCCAATTATTCCAGAATTGATGGTAATTTTATAAAATTGCGAACATTAGAAATGATTGTGCTATTGTTTACCAAGTTCATTTTCCTTAAGATTGGGCGGGAAATGCATAAAACTTATTCAATTTGATTTATATCATCAATCAACGTTAATTTCAGCAGATTTAATGCTGCGAGTATACATAATACTTGTATTAAGTAGGTAGGCAAGTTTGGTTTTAATGAGTGTTTTAATCTGAGATATTTACCTACATTTTCTTTCGTAAGCTCTATTTTCCATACTTCCATACTATCCATACTAATCCATACTATCCATACTAATATTATAAATGTGAAAGTAACTCTATCTGTCTGTCTGTCTGTTTGTTACGCTTTCACGCCCAAATCGCTGAATAGATTAAGCTGATATTTGGCATAGTTAAAGGTTGTATCCCAGGGAAGGACATAGGCTACTTTTTATCCCGAAAAAATTTAAAAATCCCGAGGGACCGCGGGTCACACCGCGGGAGCGCAGCTAGTTATAATCATAATTAAATATGAAATGACAGCAATTACTACAAATAATGGTAGGTAAGTATCTCAATTTCCTTGTAACAATTACAACTCGTAACAAAAGCTATATTTCAGAAGGTTATAACATAACAAAATAGCCCTAACTTTATTACTCAGATTAAAAAAAGGTTGAACCTTCCTTGCACTGTAAATATCTCGCTGGTCCCTAGCGAGCGTAGCGAATCCATTCCAGACGCTCTCTGTGTCTTCGCTCACCCTTTTTATAGCTCAGATGAATTATGACATAAAATATTTATCTCCTTTTCGGTATGTGTAACGCGTCTGCTTCTTTTTAGATGATAACACGAAATCCCCGTTTTATAACATAACAAAATAAATTGACAAGACCCGCTACAATATGAAGCAAACAGCAAAATAATAAAAATGTTTTTGCCCTTAAAACGTTTCGTGAAAATGATTGTGTTTTTCTTTGCGAACGCGAGAACCTAAGCTTACAGGTAGTGAAGAGAAGACACTTTTGTCAGGTGCTAATCAAGTTGGTTCCTAAAAATCATCCATCACAATAATACCTACTACTGTACCTTTTACAATTAATTGTGTTTTGAGAAAAAGCGATTTAATGTTTAGACTGTTATGGTAAATAATAATAATAATAATAATAATGCTGGACTTTTCACACAGCATCATCTAGCCCCAAAGTAAGCAGAGCTTGTGTTATGGGTACTAGAATGACTGATAAACTACTTATATACTTTTTTTTTGTTTGTAAATACATACATATTATACATAGAAACACCCAGACCCGGGACAAATATCTGTAGGTCATACAAACATTTGTCCCGCGGCGGGGATCGAACCCGCAACCTTCTGCGTCGCAGGCGGACCTTCGCCCACTGCGCCACAGAGGTCGTCAAAAATAGAAAATAAATAAGTAATATAAGTAAATATATAAGTAAAGCAAGTCATATATTCGGGTCGTCCACCGAAATGAGTTACGAGTCACTAAATTGTAGGATACAATTTAGTGACTCTATCTATACATCTATCATTGTGAAAAGGGGTTATTATCCAATTTTGTTATCTAGCATTTATAAATATTGTAATTTTATATCTGATTTTGTTTTCAAAGGCCTGTTAAAACTATAGGAGGTTTACTTAAAAATTGTATTTTCTTTTCTAAATCTTCTTTCAAATTATCTCTTATTGTAGATGAAGATGACAATCACTTTTTAGCTATGCTAAAAAATACAAAAATACAAAAATACATAAATAAATATACAAAAATTATTTCAAAACTGTGTTAATTAATTGTGTCATCAACGTTGCTAAACCAGCTACGGTGGCTCTAATGTTTCCCCCTCGTTATCCCGAAGTAGGTAATCTTTCTGCGGTAATTTGTCAAAATTTCAACGTTTCGCCGCGGCTTTCTCTAGATTAAGCTCGTTTGATAAGCTTCACGCAACCCGGTACTTTATCTTGAGAATTACTGTCCTCACAAGCGTATGCTAGTCCTATCTGTATTCTGTGATGCTAGTTCTGAGGGTTCAGTTACTTCAAGTGTCGTTGGTTTCTAACAAGACCTGAGTATCTAATGAAATGGATCATGACTCGCTAACTTTTATTTTTTATTTTATTTTATTTATTTAGGCACACAATACACGATACACACATAGATAAAATCAAATGGCTATAATACAGTTGAGATCTGGCTTCTACCATAACTTTTGAGCGCACAGCAAAACAATATTAATGGTGTTGAGTGAACACAAAACCAACTTAAATAAGTACACAAATATAGAAGGTTCAAAAAGAAAATAAACATTGAAACAGAAAAATAGCAAAAATAAGTAACTTATATAAAAAAAATTACTTTAAAAAAATAACTTATAAATACTTACCTATATTTTTGGAATTTATGTAGATTTGTTTATGTACTAAAAAGTAGAATTACGTAACAAAACGTATAACATAAGATATATAAGAGGTAAGGGTATAATATAAGAGTAACCTCATTTATATTAATATTCGTAAACAAACACAAGACTCAAACTCTTGAGGTAATTACGTATGATAAGTGAGTATTAAACATTTATGTAATTAACTTACTAGACTTACCAGGAATGTTGAGCTTTTGAGCATTCTTAGGAAGGATTTACATAGAAAGACTAGCTGTTGGCATCAACGCCGAATATATTTGGTTGGAACCAGAGAAATGTTAAAAAGATAAACGCAGTGATTACTTACACAATGTTTGTCTAGAAAAATAAAAAAGTAAGTTAGTGTGAGTAAGTAGCCCTCCGGTGACGGAGTTTTTAAACCATGCATGAGGCAGTAAGGAAGCGTGGTCGCAGTCTTTTAAAAAAATTACAAGACAATTTAACATTGTAACAAAGCATAGATCCAAATGGCATAATACCACGACAACTGGAGTGATCAAGGGGACTTCTTTGCCCTAGTAGTAGGAAAGCTTGGGAGAGGGTTGCATAGGACCGAACAGAGTAAGTGAGAGTATGTGGGTGCAACCGGGCGGATGGACGTGGACGATTTTAGGGGGTGACCCCCTGTGACCCCCCCTCCCTCGGACCGCGCCTGGGCTGATTAGATAGGTAGAAATAAGGAAAATGTATTATAGTAACTACCTACTTTACCTACATTCTATGTAAATGTTACCTAAAGTTCCTGATCTTTGTGGAAAGTGACGCATTGCGCGCCTTTAACGGGCTAAAGATAGCAAAACATTGCTGTAAGTGCCGGAACAAACATGAATACATTACTGTTGACGTGGCAAGTGCGAGTTGTGCTGTGACCGAGTGGAATACAAAGGTATAAGTGCCTCGGCCATCGATTGGTCGTGGCTTGAGGGTCATCAATTATTTTTTTCATCGGGAAGGAATATCTTGATAAAGTCATTTTGATATTGTAGCTAGACGGCAATGGGCTTGCAACCTCTGACGTTTGAAGTGCCTTACTTCTGCGTAACGCGTGCGAAATTCATATTAGGCGTGCCTCTGAGGGAGAGCGTTTTCACATTATCCGATACGATATCCGAGGCAAGTAAAATGTATCAAATATGTGACTGTCTTTCACATTATCCAATCCGATATCGGATGTCGGAGCTATCAATTTCATACATTTTACTTGTCTCGCCATCGTATCGGCGACCGGGATAATGTGAAACCGCTATACCTACTCGTAATTCCGTAAACATATTGAAAGAATCTTGAATGCTTAAAATATTTGATTAGTGTCTACCATGCCTTGGGTGGACTGGACATGAACCTGTTTTGTTTTTTTATTTGCTAGAGAAGACTGTATTGCCTAAGATAGGTACCTATTTATGTAACTTTAACCACCCCACGTCTTTATACCTATAGGATATAAGTACACAATTCAATAGTTCTAGCCTTGTATTCATTTCCAAACCCATGTATTTCACGTCAGCTAGTTGTTTTGCCAAAAACCAAAATCAACAAACATCCTGCAACATGTTCAGTAGGAAAGTAGATGTGAAAATGTTATCATAATATTATGAAGTAACTTTGTGGCAACGCCTAGAGCGTTTGTAACTTGGAAAACGGAGTGACATAGGTATCTACGGTTTGCTTTTCGGTAAATTGCAGGTATGGGTTGTACAATAATAATAATAATTGAGGTCAATATCATAAAGCTTACTATGTTCTCACAATTCATCGAAGTTTTCAACCCTATTACTTACTAATTACTTATTGGGTTAGATAACTTTATTAATTTATTATTAAACTTTTAGATAATAGTTGATTTGAATAAGATAGATTAGTGTCATTCTAAAGTCCAACAAGTATAATAGAACCAGTCAGTAGGAGTTGCTGTTTCAAAACAATTCGTGCACAAGTTAATAACATAGGTCCACAATCAAACGCTGCTCTGAGACACTGCCTAAGCACAGCGTCTCAGAGCAACGTTTGGTTGTATAACCGTATAACCTATAAATATAGCGTATAACCTCACTGAGATAGCACCTACTGGTATAGAGTTAGCTCGATACCAGTACTATCTCAGTGAGGTTATACGCTTGCTCATTAAATTAATTGCACTAAAATAATCATGAGTGTTCAGCATTGAACGACCGGCACATCAAACAATACAACCATAAAGAAAAAGACGACCTATTAACCTCATCAACTTTCACAGCCAAATCTACAAGTGAAACTTGATAGAAATTTTACTACTATTTAAAAGCAAAAAATAAGGAGAATTTCTAAATTGCCTAAAGAGAATTGTCTATTTAGGTGATTTAGCTCTGTCATGTAAAAATAGACGTTTCCCCAAAATGAAATCAGTGGGGTTTAATTTCATTTTCTCCCTAACAAGATTTTAAAACATCCTTTGAAATCTGCATATTACAGCACGAATTTCAAGAATTCATCTAGTTTAGTACCTGCTTACTTTAACCACATTTTACTTTTATAGCTTCTGCTTAAAATTTTTCATTAAAGTAGAAAGATAAATTAAAATGAATTTAAAATTTTAACATAAAATTCATCGTGGCTGAGGAGAAAATATTTAGGTTCTTTATAGCACCCCGTAAAAACCGAACTTGGATATATGCTATACTTTGTACACCTACAAAGCCCTAGCTCACCAGCTAGGGCTTATAATATTAATCAAGGTCGTTTGTATAGAAATATCTATCCAATAATAATGTAAAAGTATCTAGAGCTGGCGTACAAAGCACTAAATATAGTGACAATTGCCTAGACATACAATAATCCTGGTATAACAAGAAATTACATCAAAAAGAATTTCAGCATTAAGCAGACTGTAATTTCTGCCCACGTTTAAATGGGAAATATAGATACTTACATAACATACATTTCGATCTCACTGCGGTTTTCAATATAAATCGGTAATAGTTTTCTATAATAAAGCAGTCTGTGATTTTCAAAGCTTATCTCAGAATTAGAATTACGTCCTGCCGGTCCCCTGTGCTTGTTTTGTTTCACAGTATTTTTGTGCCACGTCGTTATCACTGCCAAGGGATCCTTTTTCCGGGGTTACCGTGATACGGCGACAAAGTTAAATGTATTTTTCGCGAAAACTGGCTTCCAGTACCTTTATATCGGATCGGAGTGTCAGGAAGATATTTTTGTTCAGCGTTTTCTGAGCTCATATTAACTGGAATTGCTTGATTTTATACCTGATACCTTTTCTGTTTGATGTAGTTTCTTGGAGAATTTTAGTAGGTAGGTACCGACCTAAGACAAGAATACTAAGCAGGATCAAATCAAACTTTACTTGAATATGTTTCTTCCGCAAAATATTTTATACCCTGTTTGGCTAGCTAAGAAGAGATCACTACCAAAACTTTCTTATCAACTTGATCGAACCCATTACCAGTATCCCCCACTCGATATTCCCCTCTAAGAATATTTCTTTCATTACAGGAGCCGTGTCTCACCCACCAATATCCAGAACGGCATATCGCAAATTCGCTTTTGATATACACGACACGTCTTCCATAATAATAAAGATATCCTGATAAAGTTCCCGGTGCGAAGATCTGTGGCGGTTTATTAAACTACGTGTTTATATACCCCAGTAAATCTGGGTTCCTTGATTATGCACAGAATTTACTCTGACAAAAACGTAGTGACGCGAAATTGACCGACAAATCCTTTACAAAATCCGGAGCCCTGACAAGAATACGTTTCATGACGCCCGGATGCTTACCCCTTCTCTTTGTTATGTAAATGTCTTCGAGTGAAAGTTTGCCAACGAATTCCCCTTACACGGATCCATTAGAAAATTAAAGGACATTTGTTTGAAACGAGGCAACGGTGCCACGCTCCACCTAGGCATGAAACATAAACTGCCCGATACTGGCAGAGATACACCCAAAACTCTTTGTTTATACTGCACAGGTTAATATTAGTTTAGGACTAATGATTCATTTGCTCACGACTCGAATTACTCGAACAACAACTGCTACACAGTTTGGTTTTCGACTCGCTTAGTCTTCATTATTATTTGAATTATCTGACTACTTCTGACTACTGATACAATACCTGATTCCTTTTAAGTGATAGCTTCAAGGTAATTAGTTATACAAATCCCTTTTTGATAACAATGCCTTCGCCGCGAAACGACTTTGTAGGATTAATAACTCACATTTAAAACACCTACAAAGCAAAATGCCTCAAATCGATATCTCAAACGTGGTTTGCCAGCAATACGCCTGCATTCTTTCTTGTCTCGGCGGCATCAGTTACAGTAATAATTCCGTATAGGTTAGTTACTACTCATCGTAAACCAACTAAAATAACGATAAGTAAACTGCAAAGGTACTTTTTTTTAATCAACCTATTGTGTCCCACTGCTGTCCAAAGGTCTACCCCAAAATTTTCCACACGTCGTAAAGGCACTATTAATAAAAAAATCGTAAACCCCATAAAAGGTTCGCTCGAATCGAAGCTGCTAAGCTGCTTAGGTAAGGTAATGTTTTTAATGATGTTTCAATCCACTAGGCTATTGTATTGGGACGACGGACTCGTGGTTACATCAGGGGCCATAATGTGTAATTCAACTGGCAATGACCATGGGCTTCATTTTGACATTTGAAACCCATCCTGGACTTCAATTGTCATTTTCCTATTATGTGATTGGTTGAGCTGTATTGGGATGACAACTGGGAATGGATTTCAAATTAGACAATAAGACTGCCGATTGTCACACTGGTGTAACAGGAATTTATTTAGAGCCTTAAGCGTTACTTTAATCAAAATAACATATTTCTCAGTTTCTTTCTATTCCCAGCATTCAGTAGTATTCCTAACCGGCCTTGACTTAAATCGCCCAACAGAGCTCAAATGTGGAATCTTGTATGCATTTATTTATAGACAGCCTCTGAGCTATTCGCTCGTATTTCCCTCAATAACAAGAACCGCTGCATGTTCTAGAGAAGGCCCCTTTTGTTTATGACGGCAGTGTAGTAAAACTAATCAAGTATCGCAACTGTCTGTCCTTGAGATAAGTATCCTCGATCACGTTTATGATTGCGAACAGTACAGTTTATCTCAGCTGTTTTTCTTCAACAAAGAAATGAAATTGATAGATTTTTTACTTTTTTTTAAAAAGCCATAAAATATACTCATATCTTAACTCTTTAAGTATAAATATTTTATGAACATTAAAATCGTGGGAGAAGACAGCACAAGACCAGGCAAAGTAGTGAGATCAGCTTGCTTACAATGACTATACCTACCCTAACTCTACAAAGAATATAGTAAAATTACATTGAGTTTAGGCAAAAGCTTCGTTTCAACACTCAAAATCGTGTAATTTTAAATGTCATTTTACTTTTCTCTTAGAGATAGAATGGTAGGTAAGCACTAAGCAGGCTGCTAAACTATGATTATGAGTACCTTCTTATTTTTTATTATTTTGAAATGAAAATTGAAATACATTCCTATAAAGGTTTTGAAGAGATGAAACTCTACTTTAAAGCACTGTGTGACGCTAGCATGAGCTAGAGGACGAACGTCACAGCTCAATCCTCTATTCAAACAAACGTGTATACATCCCGCTTCAGGGCTCAGCACACGTGCTGTTTTTACCGCAAAACCCGTTGTATTTTTCGTTTACGACGCCAGGTTTATGTAATATCCTGGCTTTTTTAGAACCTATGTAAAAATTTTGCTAGCTACTCAGTTTTGATGAACTCATACAAACATGTAAATTGAGACGCACGTCGACTTACAACAAATGTTTGTATGTCAAGAAAAGCAAAGAAAGGCTTCTGGTACCTAATACAGTAAGGTCGCTGTTTTAAAGTCGAAAAAATACAATACCTTTGAAAATATTTTTATTAGCTTAGATTATCCTTCCTTTAATATGTTCTACGAGTAAGTAGTTCTAGAGTACCTTTTAGGTTAGAGAAATCCGTTATATTTCTTTGACGAATTTCTGAAATTTTGAGCATGTTGAATTAACAACACAAACATGAAACAATTAATGCTCGGCGATTTAATTATCTTTATCTCGGTAGAGTCCAAGGAAAACGACATTCTATTCCAACTGTAGGTACAGTACGCACAAACAATCTTTAGCTCTCTGGAGTAGCTGCGCAGAACCCATTTTTGATGTCGCCTAAAAGACGAAGAAAGCGTTGTATAGCTGCCTCGCTCACTCGCTTAGTTCGTTGCATCGTCCTATCTCGCCTACTCGCGCAAACCTGCGCAATCGTATATTACAGAGAGCTAAAGATCGGTTGTGCGTGCGTACTGTAAGTACCTACAATGGATAAAATTATTTACGCTAAGTATAAGTTTAACGATCCTTAGATAGCTTGACTAATCCTGTTGCATTTTGTAAATATATGTAAATATGTAGTAGCTTAATTTCTGTAAATAAATTATTACTTTATAACACTTTAATAATTATCTATTCAGACAAACTAATTTCAATAATAGTACGTCGTGACTTTTTCAAACACTGGAATATGATGGCTTTTATTTATCTTAAAATGTCTGTACAATTAATTCAAGAATGTTTCATATAGACATGGATAGTTTGTTTTTATTTTTGTTTATTTTTTTATTATGTTTCTTTGTACCTACTCGTATCGTCTAAATGTTTGTTGTTCTTAATTTCATTTTATTGTGTTGTGTGTGTCAAATAAATATATTCTTATTCTTATTCTTATATCGTTACATATTGTGAAATGCGTAAAGTATGGAGTGGTCAGGTCATAAGCCAAAGTACAAATTGCCTTCATCATAATTTTCTTACCTCCCTCATAATACTTAAGGACTTGTGTACACGAAAGCTCATTACATTTACAAACCCTTAAAAATGGTATACCTACAAGGTTGTAAAGAACTTAATTACTTATTCCAGACTAAATTGGATTCTTTCGTAGTTGACGTTTATAATTTAAAAATAATATTTCGTAATATTTTGTAAAAAGTTATACCATTAATTAGAAACAAGACGAAGGTTAGACAATTTAGATATTTCATTTCATGTCTTACCTGACCTCCAACACCTCTTTTTATGTGAGTACTAATAATGTAAAATAATTCGTTCTAAAGATTTGGATAAAGTTCCTGTCTTTATAAGAATGAATAAATAATGTTTTATGGTTGTAGCAATTTGCACCCAAAGTAGTACCTATACTTACTTATTAATACTTAGCTTAGGTATTTATAAAAGCCAAGCATTAAGACGATTTTAATAACGCCAAAAATATTAGAACTCATTAGACTTCGACTGAGAACTCATCACAATCTTAAGATTGAAGTTATTTTAGTAACCCTGAAGTAACCGGAGTAGGTACCATGTTCAACAATTCCATCTACGAACCCACGAACGTTCCTAATATGTTAATTTCAAATCCAGGATAATGAACGCTGAGACGCCTTCGAGGACTCAAGATTACGACGTTTGTAAACTTATCTCGAGTTCTCGTTAGCTGGCGGTGTGAGCCACTGAATACGTAAGCATGTCATTCATGATTAAAGCTGGAAATGTATCGGGCTGGATTGCTAGGACGCGACTTACCTAAGCAAATAGTTCTTAGAAGTCTTTAGGATTAAGGAAAGGTATTAAGTAAAGTAAAATATTAAGGAAAATTATAAGTACCTAGCTAGTATACTCGTAGTAGGTAAGTAAATTAAATGAAGTTGTTGGAGAGGTAGATAACTATTTAAGAGATAAGATTAATTTATCGATTCAAAAGAAAAAAGGCGATCGACTGAGACGGAAACAAAAGTTGTAAAAGAAGAAAAATATAGAGTTCGCTTGCGACCACGGTTGTTGTAATAAATAAATAACACAGCTGAACTTCGGGAAATAAAACGAGTGAAAGTGTTTTGATGGAAAAATGCAGAACTAATAGATCAAAATCGCGACAAAAAGTCGTGTCTTCAAGTCCTATCAGATTAAGTAACCGTATCGTACGTACGTGACTGTTGACAAAAACACGCCCGCAGACAATTCAGTCCGATCAGTGGCGTAAACTCAAGTGTGACGCTGAACCATGGAATTGGGTTAGGGACCACTATAATTAGATCCAACCATTAGATTAGAGACAGGGCGGCTTACTAAATAGCTCACTTGAAAATTACTTCCGATGTAAATTAATTGGTACCTGGCTTCCTTCCTGTACGAACTCAAAAGGCTCATTGAAAATTGAATACTTAAGATTATTCGGAAATATTGTAGGTACTCTTAGGTAAATAAGTGTCGTTCTCTCCTTCTTTTAGAAATGATGCTTCTCTTTTATTTTGTCTATTTGTCTATTAGTTATTTCGCATATTTAGTTTCTAACTCTACTTGCGTAGTATTTGCCACTATCGTGCTTATCTTGTCTATGGAAGACTTAAGATCTTAATCATGAATGTGGAAGTTAATTAAGTAACCATCTGAAATTAGGTATATTAAAAATATTATAATAATCGTCCAATTTGAGTCAACATGTAATAAAATTCCACTTAAAACTTGATTTGCAGCAATCAAATTGTCAACGCGTAAATATTCAACGAATTAACAGCGCGACAGTGTATCAATCAAGTACAGCCTATAAATAGGTTCTGTCAAACAGAATGCTGATATTCTGATAACACAATTTGTAGTTACATTTTGTAGGTTCAGGGTAGGAACTAAGGAATTAGACAATAAGTAGGACAGGTGCGCTAAGGACAAGAAGGGCCCAAATTATTGTATAAGTACTCGTAGTTGGCAGTAAGAGTTGATGTTTTTAAGTCTAATGACATCATGAAGTAATAATTTTGGGCCTATCTTAGAAGTCGATAACATATTAGCCATGAATTCTAATATCACCATTATTGGTTACTAGCTGCGCTCCCACGGTGTTGCGGTCCCTCGGATTTTATTCGGGATAAAAAGTAGCCTACCTTATCTATGTCCTTCCCTGGGATACAACCTAAGAACAACTGGGATACCTAATAAGATGTAAGATTCACCAACTTTTATAGGAATAATAGGGCATAAATCGGGCTTCGCTTTTTTTTTGAGATTAAAATATTAAAACCGCCGCTTACACTTTTGAAAATGATTTGAAAGTATGTAGTTTAATAACAGAGCAGTTTAAAAGAAATTTTCCCCTTTGCTTCATGAATGTTCTATTTTTTCCCCCCACTTTTCCCATAAACTATCAACCCGCTCCGTCACTGCGGGCGCAGATATACGAATGTGCCGAATGAGTTTGAGGAGCGTATCATTGGCATCCCGGAGCGTGGTAAACGACCCCGAAAATTGCTCGCAATTTATACTGTTCTAGGGTGACCCGAAATAAAAAGGAATGAGACGTTTGTCACTCAGTGTATTATTTACCCCGGACAGTAAGTAGTGTGCCGCAAAAAATTGGCGTCGGGTAACTAGGTGTTTAAGAACCCAGATGCTTCCCTTTATTTCCCCGAAGTCCTATTATAAGATACAGCCGCACTCCAGTCCGACGGTTCACGATACATTTTAAACAGGGGCTTTCAACGATTTATTATGCGTAGTAGGTAAATTTCTGAAATGCTTTTTGACTTGGCTGTTGTGAATATCTAACTGGAGAGGTGATAATGCTCCTTGAATTTTACTAACAATAACTAAATGCGTATAATTAGTCAGTAAAATGTAAATTATTTTATCTATAAAATGTAGAGATATTCGTTTATTCGCTAGCAATTTCCATTACATACGGAGCAATTTATTCAATACGCGCTTAACAATGTAAGGGCGCGGATCTACGAGTATCATCGCTACCAAGTTTAGGTTGAGTGCGTCACGTTACCTGACTGATCTTCTTTACTTATAGAGAGTTTATTCACATATATACAAAACAACAGTTTTGTTTTTCAAACTATGTTGTCTCCCCCAATTCCTTACAAATTTCTCTCTTCTTTTATAGGTTCCACCAACCACTATCAAAGGAGTCGAGATCGCCCAACGCCTCCTTGACCGAGCGCGTCGTCTCGCCTAATTCATAATTGTCTCAGAAAGCTTCTGATCAGTTAGTTTTGATCTTTGTCATTATTATTTTAAATGGGGTAAAGTTGCCTCAAAACAATAGCACCGTGACTCAGCAAAAGTTGTGAGTATCAAAGCATCATGCCGCGATAGGTACTCCGGCTTTTAGCAAGTCCGTCTCCGGAGGATAATTCAACATTATGTTCAGCGTGACCTCCAGTAATAAAGGTGAAAGTTTTATGTAAATGCCTCTCTACCCCCGTCCGTATTGCATAAGTTGCCTAATAAATTAGTAAGTTGTTTTGAGATAAGTGGTAGGCAGAACAAAAAGGATTGTCTTTGTATTTTACATTAACTTAGTAGGTACCTAACTGTTTTTTGTTTTGTTCACGAGGTTAATATATTGTACTTAGTTATTTAATTTACAAGCAACAAAGCTTTTGATATTTGTAAATGATATTATGGTGGGTATGTTGTAAATAACAATAATTAGCTAAACAAGGCACAGGTTTCAGGCCTCGTGCAGTTTAGGGGTTGGGTCTGTTCATAAACTTATGGTTTTAGGCAATGATGCTTTTTGGTATTTAATCTTGATTTTAGGGATCCCTTTTTGAATATTGGCTACGATCATCTTCGTTCACCATTATGATTATTGATTAACCTATAGGTAGGCTAAACATCACAACAAGAGATGACAAATTGTGAAATGTAGGTATACCTACTCACAACGAAGTCGTGAAATAAACTGTGAAATAGCTGAAACGGCTCGCAGTCACGTCATCCTGACAGTACTAAACCGAGTGGGATAAGAATAAGAGGAATAAAAGTTGTAATCGCCACTTTGCGGTGTGACGGGCACAATCGTTTTAGACTGCTACAAGAGAATACAACGGAATGAAAAATATATTACCTACCTACAGTTCATAAACTGTTTCACTGGAGTAATCCCAGAGTAGAAGAGAAAGTTTGAATGTTTGTAAACAACGTCAGCGGTTGAACTGACGATATTTGGAGGGTAGAAAGTGTTATACAATTTATGCGCATTATTAGAAGCGCCTGAAACAGAAATGTATGATCAACAACAACTGAATTAGAGGTATATAAAACTACTAATTACTACTATTGTTTGTAATGGGTAAGTCATTATAGGTACCTACTGATTACAATTAGGCATTATGTTTCAGAATCGTAATACCGGACTGTGAAACAAAACGAATGACGACCCAAAAATAACCATTAGAAATAACCCTTCCTTTGACAGTCGGGTAAAAAACAAGAAAACTTTTAACTCTACAACTATAGACCTCAATTTATTTATCTACACTAATATTATAAAGAGGAAATATTTGTTTGTTTGAATTGAATAGGCATCCGAAACTACTAGACCGATTTGAAAAATTCTTTCACCATTAGAATCCTACATTATCCCTGATGCACATAGGCTATATTTTATCAAGGGAAAGTGAAGTTAAGGAGCCGCGGGTAGCAACGCGACGGACAGTTAGTTTACTATAGAATATTATTGGATGGGATGTCCAGCAATGTACATTTGTACTGCTAAGTACTGATGATATTTATAAATTATAAACTGTCATAATGGACACTCAGGAAACCAGAACTTTAGGTAAACACAGCTTTGGTCTAACAAAGGTGCTCTGGACTCAGTTGTGCCGTTATCTTTCGACTGTTGGAACAGAGTCGTCGAGCTAAACTCAATCCGACAATCAAAGGATCAATACTCGGAGGCGTTAGTTATCTGCGTTTCCGAATCGTAGATATTTCTGTACATTACCTGAGATCTGTTTTTTTTAAAGCATTGGACTAGGTGTGAAATGAATTTTTTTCAAACAAATCTTTTGAATTTTTATTGAAAAGACTCTCATTTAGTAACAAATACCTGATTAAAAATAATAACCAAATATTTGAATAAAAATTGTATTTGGTCAATTTATTTCAGACAAATAACTCTCAAGCTTAGTCCAGTCTTCATAAACTACCTTAGTCCAGTCTAACAAAGTGTCAAATAGATTACCTACACAAAATAACTGTTTCATTTCATTCGTTTCGGTAATCAGCAACAAGCTTTATCGTCTGGTACCTACCAATTTGCAAAGACACAAAGCAAGCTGTCAACTATACTCTTTAGTCTAGCCACGCCGCAGGGCAAACGAAGTGAGAAAGGATGAAACATCAAAGGCGAAAAACACCCTTTTACAACCTTTCGGCATAAAATATACTACGTTGTAATAAGCTCCGTAAAATCTTCGTTAGTAGCGTTATCTGCCTTTACTTTGGCGGGTGACTCTAGCTGAAAAATCTAAGGATGAGCGCGCTTTGGAGAATTCAGTAAAAAATGGAATCCTTTAGAACAGAATATTTTTTATTTCGCTGTACAAACAGATATGTTGTGATGTTAAAAGAAAGTATTTATCTAGCCTTTTGATAGAGGCTGAATCAGTTGAATTATTATGTACCTACCTAGGTAGATCGTTTACCTACAGGGATCCTTAGACGACGTCTCCAAGTATTTCGTAAAGCAATTCAAATGAATATTTTGATAGGTATATAATGATTGAGTATCCGCTCAATGTATCCAGGATAACAGTGGCGTAGCTGCCGAAGGGCTAGGCGGTGCAGTGCAAGCCAAGCTCAAGGGGCCCTCGGACTCTGAGTCCCGAGAGTCCGGAAGGATTTGTTCTTAGGAAACTATAGGTATGATTATTTTGCACCAGGGCCCTTGGCTACCTAGCTACGCCACTGCAGGATAATGATTGAGTATCCACTCAATCATACAAAATCTTGCGACTAATGACCGCCCACTCTGCGCCTTTACTTCACCTTTTAGTTACCCTTTCATAGATACCTGGGTAGGTGTTTTGTTGACAGATAAGACCTCGCCAAGTCTGGCGACTGCCGCAGCGTAATTCAGAAGCTTTGCGCACTACGTGCCTACCCAGATAAACCTTTGTTGGCTGGTTATCTCGCTAAGCCACGGCCAGTCTTAATGTTGCACGTAAATTAAAAATGTTGCTTTTGTGAGCTTTTGAAAGACTGTTGACCATTGCCGATTTGGTCGGATAAGATTGGTTAGAATGAAACAAAGCGATATTGTGTTAATCATGTGTAGCGTGTTATGGCGTTAATCTCTGTCACCTTCACTTTGTCCGATCGGCTCCTTACTAGAGCTGCACTTTTAGATTCAAAGAGGATGGATCACCTAAAATAAAATATCAAACCGTGTATGTGGCCTTGGCTTTACCGTATTGGGAAAGAGCTGCTAGTGCTAGGTGTAGTGTAGTGTAGCTAAGCCTATAGGTAGGTACCTGTTAATCTAATTATAACAAACAACAGGTTCACGACTGTATCCCCAAGGTGCGGTAGACATTCTCTCAGATCTTTTTATGTTACTTATTCCAGATCCTTTGAAGATGTCTAAGTGGGGTAGTCAGAGGCATGTCCAAACACATGTTTGATACATGCCCACATCTTGCAGAAGTTTTAGATAAGGTTTTTCTAAAACCCGCTTTATTTCGATTATAATTTGATTCAACATTCAACTTTAAAGATCACGTCTTGAACTTGAAACGACGGAGATAATCATTATGTTTTCTTGCATAATACCTAACGACTCGCTTGAAAGGAACTCAATTATAAGAAACCTTAAAAGCTTATTGGTATCTTCCAACGTTTCCTAAATTAATATTTTGAATTTATTATTCATACAAAAAACGAAGTATTGTAAGGATATTAGTTATTGATATCGAAACTTTAGTTTGAGAATTGCAAAAAAACATGCCTGTTAAGTCTAAAACAAGTTCCATCCGAGGTCATACACGGTAGGTATTAAGCGTAAACAACGACCAGACGCCTCATAAACATAGTCTGATTGAAACGTGTTATCATGAGGAATTTTATAGTGCTCGTGATTGCTATAGTAATATTCAACCTAGTTAATTGTGTGGAATTCAAAGATGATATTTTATACGATGACCCTATAGAAGATAGGGCAAGTGATGACGATGATGGGCTAGAAGAAGATTACGTGAAACCAAAATATGACTTAAAAGACGCACCGACACTATTTCTCAAATTTGTGCACGATTATAACAAGAAATACAAGGATGAAGAAGATTTTCAGAAACATTATTCCGCGTTCTTGAAGAATTTGGAAGAGATTATTGAAAATAACAACAGAGGCGAATCTGTTTCGGGTATCAATTCGTTTGCTGATTACGGTGAAGAGGAACTAGCTAAATTGACTGGATGAAAACAGGTGATTACAGTAGATCTTTTTTACCTAGATTACCTAGATCGTAACATACTAACCCAATACCTACCTAGGTCACAAATATATAAGAGCTATAGTTTGCCTACTGGGATTTTTTCGGACTTTCAATCCACAAGTTGTAGGTTCGAATATGCCATCTAACACAAGCTCCAAACGGTGAAGGAATAGTTATTCACGTATGGCATGCTAACTTCTGCAAAATGTGGGTGTGCTTCTTATAGCCTATTCTTAGACATCTTTACAGGATTTGGAACTCCTTATACAGATTCTGAGAAAATGCCCGTAGCTTGGGGAATGTGGATACACTCGTGTTCCTGTATAAAATACAAATGTAGGTAGGTACAATTCTATAAAAAGATCAAGTTATTTACCTCAATTTAAGGCTGCAAATGAAAATGCTGGCGTAGACCGTATCTAAAAGATTTCAATTCAAAAAGGTTCGAACGAAAATTAAAACGGATCGCATTATTAGTCCGGCGATCCTATTCCCGATTCTCGGTTAAAGAATTTTACATATGGACGTTTGTAGAAGGGTCTGGAGGCACGGGCCATAATGAATTAAATTAAGCCTCACTGATAACCTCTCTGCCCAATCTCCGGGCGGGATAGTAAAGGATGTAGAGGTCTGGATGTAACTATTTTACTGACTAGCTTCACAAGCTACTTGTTTATTTGATAGTACCTACTTATAGTAGACCGACTCGTAGGAGCTTGTTAGTCGAAAGAGCAGTTACTAGTCAGTTATGTCAACCTACTTACCTAAAGTCAGGGCATGCTTGGATATTTGGCTGAATCCAATAACGTTGGTAGGAGGGGAGGTTTTTTCAGTGCCGGATTAAGCCAGTGAGGGGCCTGTAGCAAATTGTGTCATGAGGCCCTTGGTTTGCTTTAGGTTCTTAAGTTTAGGGTAAGTATTAAATAAAACAAAACTGATACAAATAAACTTTTCTAGATTTAATATACTTACACGGTGTAACTGGAGGGATCGATCATCGGTGGCAGGCCGATGGGTAACCTCAATGCCTAACGATTTAACCTCCATGTACGTTCCGCGATTATTTTGTAGTTATAAGCATTCATAGCCTTTTTTTGAGAACGTCCCATTGGATTTTGTTCACAATTTCATGGCGTATTTACGTATTTCGCGGTCAGACATTTGGAAAAATCGAGTTACTAATGCGATAGCCCTACAGACATTTTGTGCGTAGAAAAATGAACTACCTGAGTAAGTACCATTGATGTATTTTGATTAGGGATGGCACTTCCAGTCAGCTCACATTAGTGGCATATCTTCGAAAGGGGACGCGACCAGCGACCTTGATAATGTCAAGTAGCCCCAACCCAAGAGTTATGTGCATTGCATAACGCCTGCTCTGATTTATCACCAGATTCGGACCACATACATAATGTAAACGTAACCTATGGTCGGCTACGTTTTTTTTTAGCCCGCATTGTAGTAAGCGCTAGCCAAAGGGTGCTCTCTGGGCTTCCCCTTGACGGTCTTTCGTGAGACACGTGTATAATAGGTGCGTCACGTCGCCAATATATATAGGTACCATAAAATAGTGTTGAAAAAAAAAGAACATACTTACTGTAAGGTTTTAATTATTTTTATAAAATAATGTCTAATTTAAATCAGCAGAATTTATGAAAAAGTTTGCGCAGATGACGAGTAGCAAGAATTAAAAAGAGAAAATGGCGGCAAAAGAGGAGACAGAGCCGGGTCACGGTTGGTTAGATTGGGTGGCTGGAATGAAAAAAATTTTGTTTTTTTTTTTTTATTAAATAGGTCAGCATTTGACCTCCCTCTGCCTGATGTTAAGCAGTAGTGAGGTCTAAGATGGAACATGCTTTCCTAGAAGGAACCTATTTACTCTTGATTTAAAGACCCCTATATTGTACTTTTCGGTAAATACGTTTGATTTTTGTTTGATGATTACTTTATAATATTGATTGAAATAAACAATCTGAATATTTAAATACCGTGTTTGGCCATTTCTGAGATATCTTATACTATCTAGGAGTTAAGTTTGTTAGAACAATAAGTAGATAGGTAAAGCTGTCTCCCGGACATACAACAAGAAAATGAGCCGAGTTTAGACCAAGTCTAACTAAAAAAATGGTTGTCTGTAAAGTCGGTTTACTGACAATAGTTGAACGTGACAACGCAAAGGCCGATTGTGCTTCCTTGTCGCTCGTTCCGCGCTCTCGCTTGCACTTGCGCAAGCCTTAGGTACATGGAACACCCCAGAGCGAGGTAACGCCTCATGACGTCATGTTTTTTCAGCAGCCGGCTCTATCGAATTATAAGTCGTAGTCACGTCAAAAACTCTCCCTAGAAAAACGATATTTAAATACTCGTACTTAGAACGCTTTTTTGTGGTACCTAACAGTTTTGTTTTGACATGTGTCAACATGGGGTTCAACTAAGGTTTTACGTTTTTATAATAAACTTTTAACCTGAAGGGAGACGACGCCGCGGACGGTCAAGGAAGCGCTGGAAAGACGACCTCGACTCCTTTGATAGTGAGTGGTGGAACCTATCAAAGGAGAGAGATGGTTGGAAAGAATTGGGGGAGACCTTTGCCCAGCAGTGGGACAGTATAGGTTAAATAAAAAAATAAATAAATAAAAAAGACGTCTGGCACTCTGCGACTGCCGCGGTAAAGCTATTGCGTAGCATTTTTTATCAACTTATGCAATTATAATTATTTATTTATTTTATTTATGCAGTAGGTATTTTTTTTCCTTTGTTTTTTTTTCTTTGATATAACCAATGCCACCTAGAGGCGAGTTGCTGAACTAAAGAGACAAGCGTGATATTTCCATAGAGATATTATATATTTCAAAAGTCATTAAAAGTTCTGCTATTCATCGATAGATAGCTAAACTAAAAAGTGCCGGTCGGAGTGGGTGTTAGGTTATTTTCGTTATGGAATTTCTGGATTCGGTCTCCACGCTCAAGGCCTGCGATAGAAGCTATGCAATAGCTTAAAAAAATAAGCAGCATAATGTTTTGTCGCATAAAACGAGTTAACGCCTAACGCCCAACATTTTTCTGAATCCATTTTTGTTTTGTTCACAGAATTAAGCGGACGCGGAAAGGCATCCACTGCGTTCGTCGGAAACGTTAATTAAAGAATTCATTAAAATGGAGCGTTTTCCTCACGTTTAGTTTTTATTTTGCATTCCATTGAATAATACCCAGGCTGACGTGACGTGACCTGAGTAGGTAGTACCTACCTTTAATTTAAGTACGTACCTATTCATCCAAAAATATTCATTACCTAGGTACCTAGGTAACCTAACCTTCTAGGTACGTTCTACAGTGTGGTACAGGTGATGGCTACAAACCGGCTAACCGGAGTCGCTGGAGACGAGCCGTCTATAGGTAGGTAGGTACCTACTTGCAGAACGACACATAGTTATCACGCTCTTCAGTAGTAAGGTAGTAATGAAGTACCTACCTATACCTACCTAGGACCTACCGAGCACAAAGATTCTACATATTGTATTGTATGTATAGTATAAACTTGGGAAGTAGTACCTACCTACTTTCAAACCATAAGTGCGTGCGGTAGATAGCTATACCTACCTACCTACCTAGTAAGTAGGTAACTAGGAAAGTCGATAGGTAGGTAGGTACTTATTACCGCAACCAAGTTCTTGCAAGAGTGGCAAGGATTGATGAGCCACCAAGTCTTTCAAGAAAGTATTTTTTTTAAGACTTGGGATAGCTCCCTCCCACGCCTACCTACTTACCTTTTTACAGGTTCTTCCAACGGATCTAGGCATTCGTGAAGTTAGCCGTTTGTATGCGCAGAACAGATTATTTTTGTTTCAAAAAGCGTTCACTGCGCAGACAAACGGCTAACTTCACAAATGCCTAGATCCGTTGGGCGAACTGTAGGTACTTACTCTGTTTCATTGCAAGCAAAAGCTCGTATACGAATTAGGTAGGTAGGTAGGTACTTACTCGTCCTCGTAGAAGATAAGCCAAATCAACCGTTGCAAATCCATAGCTCAATGCCCACAAGTAAAGTAGTCACAACTAAACTAACAAACAAATCCAAATCCAATCCAATAGTCCAACAATAGTATTTTTCTATACGAATAGGTCCAACGAAATCCGTTTATTCAGTTTAGTTTTTGATCTGTAATGTAACTGTCAATGTCAACGCCAGTCATTATTTATTGCCAAAGTAATAATGACAAATAATGTCTAATGTTACGGCCACACCAACGTCAAGGATCTGCCTGTCGGTCAGATCCGTGATTTCGCACACACGCACGGGCATGCCCGCCAGACAAGATACGGTTGTCTGTAAAATATCTCTTTCAAAGCAAAAATTGAGTTCAAATGTTTCTTTCAAACAAATTACGGTGAAATCTGGTGAGCACATCCATTGCTACGCACAAACGCACTGTTGGGTGAATTGATCTCTACATTATCTGTGCTGCCCGTACCCGACCGATCTGAGCACAGGCAGCGGGCATGTACCCGACAAGCGCAACTGTGACTTTTTTGACCATACACGCACGGATCTACCCGCCAGTCATGCCTGACAGGCAGATCCGACGGCAGATGGCCGGATTAATGGTCAACGCGATAATTATAGGCATGATGACCACTTTAAAAATCTGTTCTATTTTGTTCAGAATTATTTGTTATGTGAAAAAATATATCATAGATCAGTAGAAAATAAAGGTTTTCAACCATAAAAATCTAATTTGAAATTCACTCCAATACGCTTGTCAGTGTCATGGCGGCTGTTATGACGTCACAGCTCACACGTCAACAGCAAATACTACGTGAAAAAAATGGGAAACAAAAGGCACAGTTTGGTCTGTACAGCAAGGCGGTGGATAATCTAAGGTCTGTACTAGAAGATGGCGCCACGCGCTCTGATTGGTGTATAGCTATTATGGCGGATTGTTGTATTTTGTAGATTTATTTTATTAAATAGTTTAATAATCTCGACATTATTAGCACAATAAATGCATTTTTCTCAATCCTTGAATCCTATTTTTAACTGACTTCAAAAAAAGGAGGAGGTTATATGTTCGGCTGTATGTATGTTTTTTTTTTAATGTATGTTCACCGATATTTCCGTCAGTTGTCGACCGATTTAAAAAAAAAAAAATTTTGTTTGAAAGGGTATTTTCTCGAGGTGGTCCCATATAAATTTTTATTCCTGAGGGATTGATAGTTTTCCCGTACAACTAAAAAAATCACAGATCTTTAAGAACCGATTTCCAAAATTTTTTTTTGTTAGAAAGAGGTATACTCTCGAGGTGGCGCCATATAATTTTTTTCCTGAGGGATTGACAGTTTTCCCGTAACATTCAAAAAACCTCATTCTCACTACACAACACATCTGAGTCAAACATTAAATAGTTTGAAAGGGTATATTACACCCGAGGTGGTCCAAAATATTTTTTTTTCCTTAGGGATTGATAGTTTTAGTTTTCCCCCTTGCTGAACTCCGGTGAGTCCTTTAGTAGGCCTGCCCATGACTTCTCTTCTTCTTTCCTACTTAAGCTACGATAAGCAGGGTCTTAATGTAGCTTACTATATTATTTACACTTACACTTTTATTTACACAGTATTTATTTACTTACACTAAAAAGTTAAAAATAAAATTTTTTGAAAAAAAACTGACTTTACAGAACACAAACAGACGAACCTTTTACACACTAAAAAGAGAAAAATAAGAATATAATTTGAAGTCGAATACGATTAGGTACCTATAAAAAAAAGAAATCGAGCGATAGCGTACCAGGATACAATTTTGCACCCAAGTTCCTTTGAATTTCTTAGATGTAAATAAATAGTTGGCACCGACTTCAAATTATATTCTTATTTTTGTCTTTTTAGTGTGTAGAAGGTTCGTCTGTTTGTGTTCTGTGAAGTCGGTTTTTTTTTTTTTTTTTTTTTTAATTTATATTAGATCAGTTAAATATTTTGGCTACCTAAATTAATTGCTACGGGCTTTATGATCTAAGAACATACTATTCTACGCTATGGACTGTCCTCTAGTGAACGTCATACGCCACCTGTCCATACCATAGAGATATGTCCTTCCAAACTGCTCTGCTCTGCCCTCGTGTGAAAGCAGCATTACGTTTACGAGTATGTTTCTCTTCTCTCTCTATTTAGTATTTACTTATGAGCGAGAGAAGCTTTTTGTTTTGTTGATAGTGTGAAAGTGGGAACTAAATAACAGTAAAAATTAAAATTTGCTAATTTTCTGAATGTAACATCAGTGAAAAATGTCTCGGTAGATTCCAAACTTGGGTTTATGTCATGTTCCAGTGTACATCGGTAAGCTCCTATGTTTTATCTGATGTTTGATGAGAAGTTACGTCGGTATCGTTTACCGATTTATTTTTTTATGTACAGCAATTCGGTAGCTAAATAGTAGGTAAATACTGTTACGGGAAATCAGTAAAATAAATCTTAGACCTACCTAACAAAGCTAACTGCCTCGTAACAGACACTTTTCTGTTAATATCAACATCACTTTAGGTACAACCTTTATTATTTTGTATGATTGTAACATAATTACCTACTAGCGGCTCGTCCCGACTGCGCTAAATAACCTACAACCATCTGGAATAATTAAAAAAATATATGTTAAATTATAACCTTTTTATAGGTAGAAACATTTCAATAAACTCCTTAATAACTAAACAAACACTAAATGATACTTACCAAGACATACAGTTCGCCCAACAGATCTAGGCATTCGAGAAGTTAGCCGTTTGCCTGCGCAGAACTCAATTTTGTATGAAAAAGCAATCACTGCGCAGACAAACGGCTAACTTCACAAATGCCTATATCCTTTGGGCGAAGTGTACAACACTTTCAACAGATCTAGGCATTTGTGAATATAGCCGTTTGTCTGCACAGTGACGGCTTTTTCATACAAAATTGTATTCTGCGCATCGAACTGATAATTTCACGCATGCCTAGATCCGTTGAAAGAACCGTATCAGGTACAGGTTGATTTTGATTTATAATTTTATCTTAATAAAATACTACAAAAAAGAAAAGTGAAAAAAGTGTTGAAAAGTTGAAGGAAGACTAGGAAGAGGAAGGCCTAGAATAAATTTCATGAGTAAAGAAGTAAAGGAGACTGCATTGGAAAGGGTTTGAAATTGTGCATTGCTCTTAAATTTGGTGATGAAAATACTACAAACAAACTCAACTCTAGGGAGAGCACTGTGCACAGAACACTATTACTGCTAAGCACTGTGTCAAAGTTCTGAGAAAGGACTGAGGTTTCTACCTTTATTTAAAAGTGGTGTCATTTTATAATAGTATGTAAGAGGTACTTACATACTATTGGACAGATGGGCAGGGGTCGTCACACAATGGGTGCCTGCAGATGGGCGACGCAGCCGGGGCAGGCCGAAGAAACGTTGGCGTGACGACCTCGATGCATTTGAGAAAGGCTGGTGGGATATGGGCCGAGACAGAGATAATTGGAAGGATATGGGGGAGACCTTTGCCCAGCAGTGGGATAATGTAGGTTAAAAAAAAAAAAAAAAAAAAGAGGTACTTTTAATAATCACTAGACCTGATTCATGCTTGGGTGAATCCTAAGTTCATCAAACTCTGAATATGGTGATAAGTAAGTATATCACCCTGAACCAGTACCTGGTGTGAAGCTATTTTGCTACTTCTCATTTCATTACCATGAGAGTGAAAGAAAGATACACAAGTAATCCGTTCTATAAAGTTGAGTATGAAGTTCAGTTCTTAGGGCCAGTTTAACCAAAGTCAAGTTTAACAGCTGGTTAATAGGTTTTTCATACAAAATTGTGTTCTGCGCAGACAAACGGCTCTCTGTCACTCTCAGATTTTTGGTTGTTGTGACATATTTTTAATTTTCTACAATATCAACTGCTAGTTAGCTAACGGGCCGCCCACCAGCGATTAGATTTAGCGGCTTGTTAATGAAGATATTCCTTTGTTAGAGCATGATGGAGCACAAAGCAATCGTAACGGTCTGTTAAATATTTAATTCGTTGTTATTTCCCGTTAGCTAACTAGCAGTTGACATCGTAGAAAATTAAAAATATGTCACAACAACCAAAAATCCGAGAGTGACAGAGAGCCGTTTGTCTGCGCAGAACATAATTTTGTATGAAAAAGAGTTCACTGCGCTGACAAACGGCTAACGGCCGATTTATTAACCAGCTGTTAAACTTGACTTTGGTGAAACTGGCCCTAAGGGCTAGTAGTAGTAGCCCTTAAGATGTCAAATTAACTAACACTCTGTTAGATAAAGTTTGGTGAAACTTACTACTTTATAGCGCACTCTGCAGAGTTGGCCACTAACTCATACTTACATACTTCAGTAGGTAATTAAGTAGGTACCTTTTTAGCGCACCGAGCAATTCGAAGGTCGAACACCCCGTAACAAAGTCGATCAATATGAATCATGACCAATTGAACATATTAGCGTGATGCAATGTTTGTTTATCGCAGAATGAACAGTACTGAACCAGGCTCGATCGTAAGCGAGTGTTTTCAGTTGATAGACTGCGTAACAGTAGTACTCACGCCTCCGATGCGCAAACGTTGCCGCGCACCGTTGTTTTCGTAAAGTAGCTAGCGCATGCGCACGTTTTAATTTGCGGAAACCAGTGCGGATAATTAAATACATTGAAACCTATATGCATGTGAAACCTAAGACCGAGAAACGGTGAGTTTTATGTTTAAACGGAATATTATTAATTATTTTGCTTCATAAAAATTAGGTATAGTACCCATTGAACGACACCGCATACTATTAAAATACACGAACAATTAAAATGTATGGAAAACCTTGTAGATAAAATAGATTTATAAAGGTTAAGAATTAAAATTCTCGTATTATTTATTTTCAAAAACAAGAGTTGAAATAATGTCACACATCGCAATGCAAAACTGGTTCTACATGATTCGTACGAACGCTATTTTGATGTATCCCTTATTTACATGAGCCTTCCGTAACTAAGATAAACCTTTTCCTGTCTCTTTCTTGGGACACGGGTATTGGGCTGTGATATGTGAACACTATGTAATTACCTACTCGTAAATAGCTATCTAGCGTTGCTGATGTTGCAAGTAACTATTATATGAATTAGATATTTTTTCTGACAGACAAGTTAACTGTTTTGTATTGTTGTGAAAAAAACCTAGCATATGCATCGCAGCTTTGATTTTATTTATATGGCATTTACAATCTTATAGCACCTAAAGATTAACCAATGCAGCGTCAACTAGGATGGTCTAAACGTCCTATGCTGAAATCTCTGAAAAAACATCTTCATTTTTAATTTCTATCATTCAAGTTAATTTTCCTTTTAGGTTTGAAACGTAAGTTTCTGCGTCTAATCAGGTATTTAAAACCTAGTTTAGCCTGGCGAGTCATACTTGGCCTTGGAAAGTAATACTTTCTAGATTTACCGTTAGTTTTAAATTATAATTAACGTACGTATGTAGGTAAAACTACTTCGGTTTTATTATGCTTAGAAATAATTGCAATATCAGCGCAGTTGCCTTGTGATTATTTTCAGTTTCAATGGATTATTACTTTATTATTCAAAGCTTCTTTCATGGGTCAATCAACCGTGATAGTAATAGTATGTATAAGGATAAATGATTTATGAAGCCCTCAAAATAGCTCCGTTTATACAGAAAATACCAGTGATAGGTACGAGTGAGCAAGAGGAGGTCAAAGCATTGCGTTGCTTTTGCTGTCACAAACATGATACAACATATCAAGGAAAATGTTTCTATCAAATACGAAACAGAATGAACATGTGAACTTTCACATACAATTTGAATAAGCAGTGTTTGTTTTTGATACAAAAGTTCTCTGTGCTCTTTTAGTTAGGTACTTTATTACGTAAGTAATAGCATCAATTACATTTCTTAAACTTACTTTAATTACACTTGTGAGAACTTGTTTCAATTCCAAACTTTCTATGAAATGTCTTTGTTACCAGAAATTGGAGAACTTATCTCATGACCCCAATACAAGTTTTATTTGCAATCTAACATTGAAAATATACTTAAGTACTAGAATTTTTAGTTATTTCTTAGTACTTACTGCAACTATTATTTTCAAGAATAGTGCCATTGTCTTTTGCTTGATTATACTTTATTGCACGTAATACCTGCCCTAACATTTTATTTTTGTTATATTGATGTACCTAAGCCTTATTACATCTAAGATAACGTCAAATATACCTACTTACTCGTAAATTTTCAATAACAAGTTTTGGTATTAATATTCATGTTTCATACCTAAGGAGATATTTATTCCCTAGTCATTGACCTTTCTATTTGGAATTAAAAAAAACCACATAAATTTGAAGTTGGATTGGAATTTTAAGTTCCGTTAATTTCACATACATTTTCTAGATTTATATGATTATGTGTTCGCACCACGTCTCCTAACCTTTCCAAACGGTATTCTGTTACGAGGTCCATTTTTTAAGTGAATCATTATACTTACATACTCGTAATAGGTACTACGTAAGTACCTACCTACCTAGTTTTTTTTCCGTAGGGTTTCCAAATATTTAGTTGATAGAGTTAAATTTTTTATGCAATATTAGGTAATCTTGCTCTTTTATCAATCAGACTCAGACGATATACAATACGTTTAATCCATATTATTTGACTTCGTGTGTGATTTAGGACGTGGTACGAATTCAACAACTGTATTCTATGAAATATGTACTTTATTGTTTACTTTCTGTGTATTGCAAAGTTTGTCCTAATTGAGATTCTGTGTACGCTAACATAAATTGTTTTTAAAATAAATGTTTCGAACTTATATGAAACATTTCAAGGTGAACTTCGTTATATGTTTCGGGCAAATTTTGTTGAAAAAATATTTTATGCGCGCAATGTTCCGAACTTTTGTGTTAAACGTACGGCCTGAAGGCTTGGCCTTTCTTCGAAATGTAAATTAATTTACCTAGCATTTTGTTTCTTCGGTAATAATCAAAATATAATAGATAAGTAAGTTATATTGTATGTACTTCATGTTTTCAATGTTTGAATTCGCAAGTAAGTAACGATATTACTTTCTAGCTTATCATGAAACCCATTTCTCCAGTATAAGTACTCGTAATACCTACCTACCTAAATTATGTTTTTTTATGTACTTAGGTAAATACTAAGCATGATGATAGCGTTTGTAGCATTGCAGGAAACTGCATGGCGAAGGACCGTAGTTAGATGATTAATGCGTAGGTGAACAAGGTAGAGTAAGAAGGTTCTCTTACCTGAGTTTTTTTTTTTTTTTATATTTTTTTTTAGATACCTAAATACTTAAACATAGATTATTACATAGATACCATTGTTTGTAATTGGCGGTCTTATCGCTGGATAGCGATATCTTCCAGACAACCTTTTAAACTAGGCTGAGATTACTCAGCATAAGTAATAACGTTTTGAATATAGCGTACTTATACGATAGTGTTCTGTTCTGCATGATATAGGCTTGCCTAGTGATAACCGCGGAAAAGTCTAAACGTACCCATTTTAACAAAAAATATTGTATAAGTAGTATATCAGTTATCTGGTTCCCATAGTACAAGCTTTGCTTAGTTTGGGGCTAGATGATGCTGTCTGAAAATGTCCAGCATTATTTAATAATTTCATCAGCATTAAATTTTGCGCATTTTAACGTTATGTATCAGTATTTTAATGCTAAAATAAATATTTTTCAGCATTATTTCATTAAATATCACTCAGTAATTTGTGGAATATGTTTTCCTAACCATGTGGTTAGGAAAAAAAAATAACTCTTAACTCTCGTTTTAGTGGCTTTATAGACGATTTAAACAACTATCTAACTGTTACTTATTTTATAAATTAAGTCAGCTCAACTGTTTTTTTTTTTTAATTTTAAAGTCACAAAACAGTTAGTAAGTACATCTCAACTTTATAATAAAAAAAACTTTATAATAAATAAAGTAATTTGTAACTAACGTCTAGAGTTTCTGACAAATATCAAGTGTAAGAGGAAACTGTAATATTTCCACTGAAACAAATTACCCGAAACGCGAGTCCGTCGATTACGAGACATCGATTTGTTCTCCTTGTCGCGGCACGGCACGTAGGGATCATTAATACAGCCCTTAAACAATGTTTTTCTACGCGATCGCGACTGGGTCCCGTACAGACACATTACTCACATTACTAAATGCTTGCCAGGAGAAAATACTTACGTACAGAGGGAATGCAAACAATGCTACTATAGATTTTCTTCAAGAAATGCCTTTCATACTTTCCTCATCTCCTCCTTATTATTCCTCATAAGGTATAACCTTATATATTTTTGGTCTGTTGGCTTGTGTGTCTGCATTTTGTAAGTAGGTACTTGTCAACCAATCAATATAGTAGTTTCCTCGTCTAAGTAGTTTCCCGTAGATACTTAGTAACCTGATAGGTACTTACTGATTTAGGCAAATTTATGCAAACATCCCGGGTAACAGCATTTGAGATTATTGAATGTAATTCAATCACATCACAAATCAGTTCCCACGTCTATTTAATCAAACAAGGCGCCAGAAATCGATAGCATTATCTTGCAGCTTTCAATAGGCTGGAATGTTCTGATTTTTTCTTCAGAAAATATTTATAGTGAACCAAAAAGGTTAATATCGTTTATAAACTAGTCGCGTTTTCGCTCACAACAGATGATTGTGCACATCTGCAAGGTCCCATGAACTTTCCCCGAACAAATTACTGGACCCGTGTTAGTCCAACGATTACAAGTCGCCGATTCATCAGCCGGGCTGCTGGGCGACGCGGCACGTACTTCTCTCATCTATCCTGGCCGTGAGACGCGATCACTCAACGCTATCAGGGTTTAAGAATCGCCTTTCGACTAACAACAGGATTAATTTCAAGATGCTAAAGTTAATACGAAAATTCCAACTAGCCTTTAGTCAACTAAATCTACAACATCATTTATTACACCAAAACGGACGTTCAGCATGAAATATGATGTAGGATATTGGATTTCTTAATCCTACAGATTCATGCGGTCGTTTCGTGCTTCATAAAGTAACTATTTCACTAGCTAAAAATCAATGAGTCTAACCAAGTTATCAGAGCATATCCAAGATCTAATGCAATGCGGTAGCAATCGATCTTGTTCCCGAAATGTTCGGAGATAAATCTGGTAGTAAAACAAGACAAGCAATCGAAAAGCAATACGATACAGGAGGTTATAAATCCGCGATTGCTTCCTACGAATCTCTCAGTATCAAAATTCGAGTCACTGTAGCCATAGATTCAGGCGCATAACATGAATTGCGGAACTCATAAAACAGCTTGAGTGAGTGGTCGTTGTGACGACGTATTACGCTATCGGATACGAGATCTCGATCGAGTGAATAATGTTATAATCTCCGGTACCGAGAAAACATTCTATAAATATCGTAAAAAGCGTCTTAATAAATGCGGTCGTACCTAGTAGTTACTAGATGGGTACTAGGTAGCAACTTACCCAAAAATTCATACTGAGCGTTTCGAAAAGGGGATATTTATACAATTTCTCAATCATAATTATTATTATAAAGACATGCACAAGTAGGTAAATTTTTCGTAGGATTGCTACTTATCACTATTGCAATAAACGATTTTACTGATGGCGGATTATTGATAGATTTATATCTAAATTCATCGTTGGTTTATCATCGTTTTCGTAGCTTATTTAATAGTACTTTTCATCAATTTTAAGGTCACTCACTGTCCTTACTGCACTTGCAAACAAAATTCAAATTCTACTCGATTTAAAATGTTGCTTTATTTATTTTATTCATCTTAACTTTATTTTATTTTATGATAACAATGAAGACATGTACCAATGTACCTACAATTCGTCCATCAATAAAATTGCTGCCTTATCAAACAGTTGCGTTCACATTATGTGCGTTTGTCACGTCTCAGTGAGTGATAGTCATATGGCGCTGGGATTGATCTAGGAATTGCGTGGCTCACATTCCCGAAATGATGAATGGCCGACTTGGGATCCGGGATATTGCTGTTTCTGATGGGCTCGGAGATAGTTGATTCGAAGTATTGTCATGCAATTTCCATTCTTAAACAAGTATTACAATTAAAAAAAAACCCGACTGCAAGAAATATAAATTTTTGTTCTTGCCAAGAATGTCAACTTTTGAGATTTCGCAATTAATTGCAATGCCTAAACCCATTTGCATGCATTAATTACCAATTTGTTGTACAAAACTAAGTTGAAACATATGACTTGTATTTATTTTTGTAATCTACTTTGTTTTAGATATAACAAATATATATTTTTGTAATCTCCTCTTAATTTTCTTGATTTTGATACCCCACTCGATATGATCGGCTATTTTTTTAGTGCTTCTATTTCGCGCATAAGATCCGTCATTTTGTTTTTTATGTCAAAAAAGTATCCTATGACACTTGGGTTATTATGACAAATCTAACGATACCCTAATTGTCGAAATCCATGCAGTAGTTTGGAAGATACGTGGCTACAAAGAAATTTAACGCATTGCATACATACATATATGGGTGGATCAACTTTTTAGTGTAAAATCTTGTCCCCGACGTAAAAAAAATCGTAAAAGGTGCTGAGTTAGATTAATTGTCGGTTTTAACATTAATTAATAAAATCAGATCCTTTACCATTACGCTTGTTCATCAATATTTTAAAAATATTTAGTCGATTATATTTAAAATTATCGTGACCCAGTGGACGAAAATTGGTTTTCATACAAATTTCACTTGTCCCCAGCGCAAATCACGCACATATGCAACGCTGCTGTGTAAAATTTTTCCTTGACTTGTCTTTATATTTTCTATCTACATGTTCCTTGATGTAACAGCATTCTAAAATACTGATTTGCGAAACAAAATATTGCATTTTTCAATGAAAAAACACGGTTTGAAATGTTGTCCCCGACTTTTACCCATTTCGCGTTGTCAACTGGGTAACGACAAAAAAGTATTACAAAGTGTAAGTAATATAGACAGTTATTGGCTAGGCTAATAGAAAACTCATCTGCATGTCGTAAAATAAAGATTGCTGACCCTTGGCCATTATGTGGACTCTGCCATTACGTCTGTAGTTCGCAGCGGGACTGGGTGTCATTGTTTTTTATCCGCTGACTCACGGCGAAATTTCTTACAAGTAAACTGCTTCTCAAAGTAATTTTGTTATTATGTTTTGACATTTGATTCTGAAATGCTTTGCATCCACGTATTTTTTTACTTTCATTAAATTCGTTGAAGAAAAAGAGTTAAAAACCTTAGTTTGTATCCTGAGTCACCGTTCCACTGGCTCACAAAAACTGTGACCCAAGAGACAATTTTTAGTGACCCAAGAGACATTCTGCATAAAAGTAATCATAATTTATACAATAAACAATTTGGTGAGTGATAAACGGATTAAATACATAAAGATTCATTGCACATTTTTAGTTTCTAATAGAAAACACTCAGATTTAAGTTTAAAATAGCTTTAAGTATGAATTAAGAATACAAGTCAGTTGTGAGGTCGATACAATACACCACACTTCATTCGATTCTGCTTTTACACATTCCATTTATCTTTTCTTTAATCTATTTTTACCCACACTCAATGTCGGCGATGGAGAAGAGTCAAGAGGTCAACTGGCTCGAATATGCATGGCCTTTGTAGATTACGAAAAAAAACCTTTGAAAGCAAGAAATCTCTCTCCATCGCTGTAAGATCCATTTTAACTATATGGATTTACTGCGGATGATGTATACCACCATAAATGTGCGGTAAAGAAGAAAACTATTAGTATTGAGACACCTTATCACCCAAGCTTTTTACGGGTGTCCTAGAAGACGTCGTAAAAACTCTTGAATTAGACAGCTCGGGAATAAAAGTCTGCCTGTAGGTAGGTGTATTCCTGTAGCACCTTAGGTTTGTAGACGATTTTTAGACGACCTCAACCTCATCCTTTTCTGGTGGAACAAAAAAAAAGATGCTTCGAAAGCTTCGGGCCTACTTTTAGAGATGCGTGATCCTGATCACTCATCTTTAAGTAGTTTACTTTTTACCTCAAAAGTAGGCCTGAAGATGATGAAGATGGTTCCAAACATTGCATTGGAAACAAGCTCTGCCAATGTGTTCTACCAACTGCCATCATGGTGCTAACTACCATCATGGTGCATTGATGCTCACGAAGGAGAGAGACTGTGCTCTCTTGAGAGTCGCACTGAGAGCTATAAAGCGAGCAATGCTCGGTATCACTTATAAGATTGTCCCCAATACCGAAATTCCCGAATGAACAAGCTAAAATTGTAAGATGCACAAGCGGTTATTGGGGCTCAAATAATATTTGTTGGGCAGGACTAGCCAGGCGGCTGTAGCAAAGTAGTAATTCAGTCCACTAACTATGAAATTATGGTGCCGAGACATGGGCGCTCACGAAGGAGACTGCGCAAGATCAGAGTCGCACCCCTGTGCGACTCTGATCTTGTGCCGTCTCCTTCGCATGGAATAAGCAATGCTCGGTATTACACTAGAAATTTATTATTAGATCTACCCAGTCCTCGATGCCGAAACACACACACAAGTGGTTAGTGGGGCTCAAATGGAGTTGGTTGGGCAGGACAAGTAGTCAGGTGCGGTGATGACAGGATCAAAGTTGTAAATGAGTGGTGTCCCAGAGGTGGTAAATAGAGTGATGGTCGTCATCACAGAAAAAAAGGATCGACGGCATCGTAAAGTCTGTAGAATATAATACAAGGACAAGATTACCATACCACAGGACAAAGACGAATGACAAAAGTGAAGAAAGGCCTGTACCCCCCGGCATAGCTGGCCAGACTGACCACAGCTGGCCCAGCCTTTCTCATCCCACGGAATAAAATTTTGATGATTATTTTGATGAATCTACAGGTAGTAAAATTTTTTTTTTTTGGCCATATGTTGAAAGATATCTTCAGTCGGTAAGTTAGTGAAAAAACTACGCTCAAGGCGAGCCGCGGTTAAATGCGCTAGAGCCTAGAAAATAGATTTCATCTACAAAAAGCTTTTTAGGTCTTCTATTAAGCGAGATTTATGTTATTTGAGATATAGGACTGGTTTGCTACGCAGATGACTGTTTAAATCAACGAAAACCCTCATTTTCATAGAATGTTATCATAATTTTAGAGAAATATGTAATAATTGTTAGGTTAGGGGTTATTTTCTATGATAACTTTGAAAAGTAAACTGGTTGTCACATTTAAGAGATATTTTTGTACCTTGTATAGTTTTTTATAATGTAATTTGCCTATGGCATAGTACCATATATGTCTCTGGAGTCACCATTATGTCTCCGGGCTCACGTAGTTGTCCCCAAAAATTTGGACACTGATAGCAGGATTATTAAAAAAGTAAAGGTTATTATACAAAATGTTGTATGACAAATGTTTGAAGAATAACCTACAATAGTCATGTAAAAAGTGTATCTTTCTGGCGTTTCTAGAAACAGAATTACAAGAAAAGTAAATAAAATTTCTTTCATTTAGTGACCCCAGAGACACAATGAGGTATATTTTCAAAAAATTGAGACACTTTATTTAAATTTTGATTATGCCAGATTGATTTAATTGAATAATAGTTCACATTGAAACAGATTTACTTATTAAAATATAGTTTTTTATGAACTTTTTACCATAATACGTCATTGTGAGTTAGGTGACATTTTTGGGAGCCACTTTTGGAATAAAGGTATAAAAATCCATGAAAACGACAAAATTTTTTGGTGCTCGTAGTAGATTTATAAACTACATAAATTTATTTAACAGTATTAGGTGAAATTATAGCAATATTTCAACATTTATTTTTTTACACAAAAAGTTGATTCATGACAGAAAAAAGTTGATCCGCCCATATACATAAAAGATACGCGCGAAAAACATAACCCCTCCTTTGAGAGTTGGGTAAAAACAATGCGACATTCCGCAATTAACATAAATCCTTTAATTAATTCGGAACCTACAATAATAAGTTCATGATGAATCAGGAAGTTTAAATTTTTATCTCAACAAATCAACCGTATCTATTTGGGCAATATTTGTTATCAAACTTATTATCATCCACGGTCAATGTGAATAACATTAGGTAAGTATTGATTATTAATTTTGTTGCGAAAACATTTTGTACATCGACGCGTAACTAGCTGATTCAGATATTTTTACAGTGAGCGTGGCAAATTTCTGGGCCTGAAAAATTTAAATGAACCATCGAAATGAGGAAGTTGATTAATCTGGACAAACATTCGCACACAACACACAGACATTCGCATTTATAATATTAGTAGGAAGTATAAAATTACAATAAGGCCTGAAATTAGCTCACTGAGACCTTTTCATTTCAAATTAATTAGGTACCTTGAGAGACACCTAAAATAAACCTACTTATCATGATAATTATTTTGTATGCCAAGTAGGTATTTATAAAGGTTAAAGGTTGATGGTCTAAAAATATAGTCAATATTATTAATGCCATCTTTACTGAACCAGGAAGAAATATGCAGCTCAAGGTGAATAACTCAATTAGAAATTCTCTTCGAGCCAGAACATAATCATACTTATATATCTGTTTGTTAAATTCATGAATTCAAATTGTGTTCTACTACGTCTTTAGTTTAGTTTATTAATTTATCTTTAGTTTTAAATTACTAACTAAAAATAACAAGGGACGTGTGAGGTAACGCGACCGCATCCATCCTATGAATAAAAAAGCCGTGAGTTTGAGTCCCACAAGGCTGATATTTGTTTTGTCATCATTTTCAGTTTATGCAATGCCAGTCCTGCAATTACTGGGTAATCATAAGCGGTGTATTATGAACTACGGAAATGCGCTGTTCACTAGTTTTTACCATTCAAATCACAACCAAACTATGGTACAACCAACGATGTAATAATTGCTTATTCACATAAATACACTGTCCTCAATGTATGTCTATGATGAACCTCTATTCAATCAGATGAACTGAAATGAAGAGCGTTTTGTTGCAACGATAAGTACAGCCTTATTTCTGAATTAAAAATCAATTTGTGTTTCATAAATTAGCGAAATCTGAGCCAGTGAAAATCATCTCTTTGAAAAGGGAATATATTAATTCCAATACTTGGGGTACCTAAGCAACGAAGTTGTAATGAGCGCTCCCTTCCATGGTCCAATCTGAAGAATAATTGGGAGACGCACCTGGCTCAGGTAACAAAGCGTCCCTAAGATATTGTTCCGAGGTTTATTAGGACTGTTACATACCATCGCATATTAACGTAGAACCTCAATATTGCCGGCAACATGGCCAATACTTGTGTTCCGCCCCTAATAGGTAATTCTCCTCTGATTGTCGGCCGCTTTAGAGGTGAACTGACAGTTATTGATCGTACCTGTATTACTAGGGTGTTATGTGGGTAGTTTACTACGGGATTTCTGTAACATTTATAGCTATACGTACCTATGTGCTGAAGGAAGGAAACCAAGGAAAGTATTGCAAACACCAAAAATATTTTCAAGATATTGCTTACTTCAACACGTGAAATTTCATTTAACTATAGCGTGATTTCAGTGTTCTCATTACCTACCTTCTGTAGAATCGATTACGAAAAACGTTATCGAGTAACTGCCTTTACTCGAAGAAACGCTTCCCAATATAGAATTCCACGAAGCAATGCGAATTATCGCAATGCGAATTATTGACGCAAATCGATTCTATAAAATGTACAACAATCCGCTTTAGTTGATGACCTGATATTCAATATATCCTCGAAAATTGATGGAACATTATCACCTACTTACCTATGTACACTCCGACCCTTTTCATTATCTCGAATACAAAGCTCAATATTGGCCTAAGCGATCTCGCGCAATATAGCGTAATATTTCCTATTTCAAACAATAATAAAGCGAGCATCGATTTATGTAGACCTTTCATATGTAAGAGCTTTTGGCCCTTTTGTTTTTCATCGGGAGTGTTTAGCGGCGGACCTTTATTAGGAAATTGGAAGTGTGCGACACAAAGGGCCTGAAATTAAATCATCTACCCAATATTCCCCGTAGAAGTGCTTTGTAAGCCGCCATACTCTACTCACTACATATTGTGCTCCTATTGCATTTAGTGTGTAAGTTATTTTCTGATGTGGGCATGGACTTCAAAAAGCCATATTAACTGAACCGTGTCAAATTGCGAGTTTTCCATCGACAATACATCTACCGAATCCAAATGCGGAAGAAAGTTTAACAAGATTGGAAATTCTCGTTTATGTGTCGTAGAAAAGTTGATTTTCGGAAAATAAGAACAGAATGTAACAAACTTCTCGATTTATTTCGTATAATTATGTCGATTCACCTTTTTAAGATGTTTGGTTGCTCGAGCTTTGTTTTTCTCGGCTCTGCTGTAAATGTTTGCAGTAAATCATTCCTCAATTTCTCATTGTAATTTAATTATTTTGTTGGCTGTCCTTCTTCTAAAATTGAATTAAAGGTTCAATCTAGTGAGTGGCTTCATCATATCGTAGTTACTACATGCAATTAGGGTGTCTCCCCTTTGTTTACATCGTCAAAAGATTACAATTTATTTTATATTCCAAAGGTAGGTCTCGTACAATAGTGACATAGTAGAGGGGCGTACGAGTAGGTACATTCACTACGACACTTACTTTTTTCATTTAAATGTTATCGTATAAGCGCACTTCCGTGTTTAATCTGTTTTGACTTCATAGTTACTAAGCTGAGTAGTTGATTTTGTAATTGTTTTACGATTCCAATATTCCTTAGTTATGAATTGCCCATTCATGAGTTCAACGAAAGAACTAAATTCAAAATAAAATAAAAAAAATATTATTAAAGATTTATGATGTGAATGTACAAACTGATCCCGTGATTTGAATTGTGAATCAAATGCGCAGTCTAAGTCGATTATTATTTTATTTTTTGTAAAAAATATATTTTTTAAACAGTATTTTATTTTCCAACAGGTATAGCTACAAAAATGTCATCACCATCAAAACACCGGACGAAAAACCAGACAAAATGCAAAAGGCTACTACACAAAAGGATACCTGTGACTAAATGGTTGCCGGAGTACAATTCAGAAAAAGCTATAGCTGATCTAATAGCTGGTATTACAGTTGGCCTCACAGTGATACCACAGGCGTTGGCGTACGCTACACTGGCTGGACTTAACCCTCAGGTAAGGGTGTATCAATATCAATGAAGGACATTCAACACATAACGAGACAAGACATGCGCTGTTAAACGTAATTTCTCCCATTCAACAGCGCTGCTGTTTCAATATTTTATATTTTATTTTTTCTGAATAAAACCTAAGACAAAATACTCTACAATATCACCCAACCCATCGGATGTATCCCATACTAAGATTATTTGTGTGATCAGAAAAAAGTCAAGCTATTTTTGTTCAAAAGCCTAAGTACGGTATCTAATAAAATGTACCACACACAAAGCCAAGGCATAAACAAAAGATGTCACCTGTGAACAAACTCATACTTTCTTCGAAATCACGTTTCTAACACAAAGAACGTCACCAGACTATATAACAATTGCCGAGCCCATTCAATGAAACATAATATATGAGAATGTCTGTAGCATACTATTCAATATTCATATTCCACGATGTCAGAATCTCACCACAAATTGAACAACGTTTTATAACAGCAATTGTGAGACCCTAATCATAAACAAACTGGAGATAAATGCTTGAATACATTGTTCTTTTTTTTCTGAAAATTCTATAAATTCATCTGTAAGAATCACGCTACACCAATTCGTCAATGCTCTATCTCGATAAAATATGCTTAGAAGAAACTTCATCAGAATATCTTGAGCTATCGCTATAAATTGGCTATCCGTGGTCTGGATATGACATTTTTAGAATAATATGGAAGTACAGTTAAATATCTTACCAGAAGCAATACAACAGAAAGTAAATAGGCCATAAAGTGATCACGTACATTTTAGGATGGCCTCTACTCGTCTTTCGTCGGATGCTTCGTGTACATGATATTCGGTTCGTGCAAGGATATAACTCTGGGGCCGACAGCTTTACTGGCCCTCATGACGTACCAGCAGATTCAGGGGAGGAATGCGGACTACGCTGTTTTGCTGTGCTTTATGTCTGGTGTTGTACAGTTGCTTATGGGGGTGCTGCATTTAGGTGAGTTGATAACTGTTAATGTATTACTTACTTACAAGCCTATTCCATCTTAAACAATGTACCAGGCACTACAGCGTCCCGTTAAGTGTAGGCATAGGTGGCCTCCTGACTCTGTATAAATCATATAGCTGTAAAGGCCTAAGTTTTTTTTATTACTTACTAGCTACCGCGCGCGGCTTTGCCCGCGTGGTACCAACATTTTGAATAGCCTATATGCTATCCCGGGTCACTATCTCCGCCTTATCCAAGTTTCATCCAAATCGGTTCACTGGTTTAAGATAAGATAATAATTTATTGATACATAACAAACATTACATTATCAGGATATTCCACAATATTAATTCATAGGTTAATTATAAAACACTAGGATTCCCTGTTTAGTTTAGTTTAGTTTATTTATTAATAACAGATAAGTTACAGGTCCAATTACTAAATTTCTTATAAATTATTACATTTCTTTAAATATGCACTTAATAATGTTTGTGTTGTTGCATACCAATGCCCTCCGCCGGGCAGATGTTTCATTATTTAGTGATTATATAACAATAACAATTAGTTTGGTTATACACTCTTTGATTGTATTTATATACACTCGTGAGCAAAAAAATCGACTCAGGACGCACGCCCGCGTTTAAAAAACTCTGGCAAAAAATCAGAAGCTTTCATTCTATTTCTGATTTTAACATCTCAAAGCTGTTAGTTTTAACTTTAAAATGAGTGGTCTACTTTGTTATTTACATTTTTATTTTGGTGATGAAAAAATATTGAATGAGAAGGAGTCTTAAGCAATGAAAAAGGGTGATCATTAACAGTAAAGAAAATACCAGCTTAAATTCGTCAAAATATTAATTTATTAGAAATTAAACTATCAATATTTAGTGTTGCCCCCCCTGGCCCTAATAACAGCTTCCAATCGCTTCTTCATGGATCGAATAAGTTTCTTTACTCGATCTTGTTCGATGCTATCCCATTCTTCAATGAGCGCCGCTTTGAGGTCCGATTTTGTGGCTGGTGCAGGATTTCTAGCCCGAACTTTTCGTTTCAGTTCGTCCCACATATGCTCGATAGGATTTAAGTCCGGGCTACGCGCTGGCCAGTCCATAGCGGCAATTTCGACCTCCTGTAAATACTGCCGGACGGAACCTGCAGTATGTGGACGGGCATTGTCGTGCATTAAGATAAAGTTTTCGCCTATGAAACCGGCGTAGGGAACGACGTGATCCCCTAAAATCTCATCGATGTATCGGTTCGCCGTCAATCCTCCCACTCGACCACCAGTTTCAATAAAAACCAACTCGGTTTTTGCCTCCATTGAAATGCCCGCCCACACCATCCAGGAACCTCCTCCAAAAGCCACATTTTCTTTGATGCAGCACTGCGCGAATCTTTCTCCAGATCTTCTGTAGACTCGTCCTCTTCTATCGCTACCATGCAAGCATACTCTGCTTTCGTCTGAGAAGAGGACGGAGCTCCATTGTTCGTCAGTCCAATCAACGTGTTCTCTGGCAAATCGTAGGCGGGCTGCTCGGTGGGCTGGGGTTAATTTGGGGCCAGTAGCTGGCCTTTTTGGCTCAAGGCTAGCTGCCTTAAGTCGTCTTCTGACTGTCCAGCCACTAACAGCCACTCCTCGCGTTTCTCTGAGCTCTTGTTGGACTTGAACGCAAGTGAGGGCCCGATTTCTCAGCGATGTACTGACAATGAAACGGTCATCTCTCTCCGATGTGCACCTTTTTCTTCCGGAACCGCGTCTTCGATTAAAGTTACCAGTCTCTTGGTAACGACGGTAAACTCTGGAAACAGCAGACTGGCTCATGTTCAACGCATGTGCCACTTCACGCTGACTCTGGCCTTGTCGCAATAGGATGACCGCTTGAGCAGCTTCATCACTTGTTGTGTCCATTTTCAGGTAGAATTCTTGTTTGTTGATAACGGAGATGTGTATCGGTTGACGTTTGACGGCTAACTGATAAGGGTGGGTCAGGTAGATAACCTTTTATATGGGTAAGTAACCCTTAATTAGCACTATTGTAAACAAGCGCAAAAAGGGTGGTTACTGATCACAACATGTTGTTGGGTTGTGTGAGCAAGAAACATTACAATATTTTATATCATTTTGAAGCTAATAATAGGAGCTTTATGATTTTAGTATGAAAAAAATATTTACACGATCAGTTTTTTTGCCAGTGACTTGCGACTGCAGGTGTGTCGCCTGAGTCGATTTTTTTGCTCTCGAGTGTAATTGTGTTGTTCTTAAAGTGATAGACTAACATAGACATCAACTTAAGAAAAATAAAATGGGATAGTAATTATGTGGATGAATTGCAAAAAATTCAGAAAATTATATGAATTAAATTAATTATTTGTTTGGGCGTGATTGAAACAAACCTACAAACATCTAAACAAACTTTCAGCTTTATTATATTAGTGGGATAGTGGGATTATCATCTTGTATTTTCTTGTGTCAAAAAAATCATACTACAGAAATCAAGGTAATTTCTAAACTTTATTTTTTTTTCTCCATAGGACAGTCTTTGACACCTTTTATTTTTTCTTGTTTTCTCTTATTATTAATAAACACATGGATGTCTTTTCTCCCCATTCTCATATAAAACCGATACTTAAATTTACCATTCTATAATGTTTTCGTTTTTTCTTCTACAGGTGTGCTAATAGACTTTATCTCAGTGCCTGTGACAGTTGGCTTCACATCGGCGACATCCGTCATCATAGCTGTATCACAGCTCAAGGGCCTTTTGGGTCTGCAGTTCAAATCTGGCGGTTTCATTGACACTATAAAAAAGGTACTAGAACATAGATTCATTTAAAAAAAAAAAAAGGTTTAGTGGAATTCTTTTCTAGAACCTCCTCTGTTCTTGAAGTCGGAATAAACGATTGCATTATATTTATTTACGTATTTTAGGTTTTACAGAATTGTGGTAGGTATTAAATAACTTCATGTCATGATAAAAGACAAAACCCCAGGAAAAGTAGAAGATCGTGTTTTATATTACTTAACATAATTTATGCAAATAAATGCAATTTTTATCACGCAAATACCCGTAACCGAATGTATTATTTGGTGACAAGTGCAAATAAAATGTTGAATATTTATGAAAATTACAAGTGTGTAAACTTTTATTTGCTATTAAGTCATACTGTGCATGATGTGGACCGCATAGCTAAGGACAGAACAAAGTGGAAATCTTTAGAGGAGGCCTTTGTCGAAAGACAAGCTGTTGCAGAAGATACAATTACCTGATAGTTTTAAATATTTAGTCATATAAAACCATAGTTGTAATAGCAATAAAGGTTATGTTATTTGTAGTAATGTAAGTTTTAAATAAATATATTTATTTATTTAAGTCACGCTATAATGACAAATGAATATGAGGAGATACACAACCTATGTGATAAGCCAGGGTTAATGCTACCTCCATAAGAAATTTAAATCCGTAACGCCGTTTCAGCGCTAATGAGTAGCGAGCATCTTCATCCAAAGGACATCCACGTTTCATACAGTCCAAAATCCCAAAAAAAAAGTGCTGTATTCTGATAGAACACGTCGAACGAATTTGTTAATATGGCACCAAAGCTGTTTTGTGGACTAAATTAACTTGATAAATGACAGATTTTGTTACTGAGACGTTGCTTACTGAATAAGCAAATGGAAGGCAGTTATACAGGGTGTCCCACGGCTATGCCACATGGAGGGAAAATACCTTAAATATTGTAGATGGAACATTTTACTAAAAGAAGACATTATTTTTATTTAAAAAACAACTTAAACTGCATTCACAGATATTTAAATAATTACATGGTTGAACCGGAAATCGAACCCGTTACATATGAAAAATAATCACCTGTAGCTTTATCATACCGATCGAAAGGCTTCATCGTAAGGATTATTTTTGGCTAAATAACATAGTGTCACAAATAAAATAAAGGTGATTATTTTTCTCATGTAATGGGTTCGATTTCCGGTTCAACCATGTAATTATTTAAATATCTGTAAATGCAGTTTAAATTGTTTTTTTAAATAAAAATAATGTCTTCTTTCAGTAAAATGTTCCATCTACAATATTTAAGGTACTTTCCCCCCATGTGGCATAGCCGTGGGACGCCCTGTATATGTATACTTATTTCTCATACGATAATTAGTTAGTAGTTACACAAAGCGTCCACAGCATAATATGTATGTATACCACAAATCATCCCATGTTCTTCATCTAGGATTTTTTTTTAAAAACGGTAGGTTTAAGTTCTTAAATGCTTGTTTTTTTTACTTAAATGCAATATATTGTAACAGGTGGTGATAAATTTGCCGAACGCGAAACTGGCCGACAGCTGTTTAGGCATATCATGCATAGCAATTCTACTTGTAATGAGAGTAAGTATTCAACTATAACTTCTAGACTTTTCATTATAACAATAGCATGATTGTATTGAAATTCTGAGTAGTGTGTAATCAAGTTTTTCATTTTCATTTTAGCAAATATAAAACATTTTTCAACACACTTGCTCATAAAGTGGCTCTATGGTCACCGCAATTAGGCACATAATGACACCCATAATCAAACTGTGACTTTTTCATTACTATAACTCACTAGTGAGTAATAGAATTTTTTTTTAATTTTATTGGTTGAGTTGCTTTGTTCTTTAAAAAGTTTTTATTCAGAAAAAAGATCGTGTTCAATAGAACAAATAAATTAATGTTCCTATTGCTTGCTCATTTCATGCAACTTCTAATTTAAATAGATAATTTTAACTCGTACGTGTTTAATAAATAAAACTTTCACTCAAATATAACTTTTGTTTTCTCTATAATAAAAGAAAACTTTAAATTCCCCATTTTGTCCGTGGCAGAATAGGCCGCAAACCCTATGCGCGGCGCGGAAATATAGTCTGTGGCCGATCGCAATGCGCGCGCATAGGAAAACTGATTAATTTTTCCCGCAATAGCGAAACATTTTTCACAACTCGTTTTCACTGTTGAAAATGAGTTTTTATTGTTATCTTATTCACAAGTGTGTTGAAAAACGTCGTATGATACACGTGTGTATTGATGATTACCGTCCTCTGTTCTGTTATGAGCCTCGCCTAACGGCTCGGCTCATAAAAACACCTCGGCGGTAATCACCAATGTTACACACTAGTACCATAATGTACTATTATATAAATACATTACATTGTCAAACTTTATGACTAATTGTGACATCAATAAACAGACACTTTTTTTGGAGTTTATTCCTGGCGTAACTTTACACCACGTTTATTAATAAGACTAGACGCCCGCTTAGATATCTTAAAAATTATGCCAAAATCAATCATAATAAATCATAGAGACTGTCTACCTTGGCGATATATTTGTGATTCTGTTTTATTCAACAATCTAAAAACGAACTACCTTTTTAAATTTTGACGTGACTACGTCTTATAATTCGATAGAGCCGGCTGCACGCACGAAAAACATGACGTCATGAGGCGTTACCTCGCTCTGGGGCGTTCCATGTAAGGCTTGCGCAAGTGCAAGCGAGAGCGCAGAACGAGCGACAAAGAAGCACAATCGGCCTTTGCGTTGTCACGTCACGTCAACTATTGTCAGTAAACCGACTTTACAGACAACCATTTTTTTACAGAAAATAAAGGACCTTAATCTACCGCCTAGTCAGAAAGGGATAAAGAAAACATTGTGGTTACTCTCTACTTCAAGAAACGCTATCGTAGTAGTGTCCTGTTCTTTAATGGCGTTTTTCTTCGAGTCACAGCATGGAGGCTCGCCGTTTAAACTCACTGGCACTGTTAAGTAAGTATGTAATAAGCAATCAATTATTTACGTATACCAAGGAACTGGAAGTAACGAACATACAGTACAATCTTAAAATCAAAACACCAAGACATTTAATAGGGCTACGAACATTTTTGTATGAATAGCGTCACGAATCGTCCGCCATTTTAGAAAAACCAAAACGCAAAAACATGATTTTTCCAAAATGGCGGATGATGTACGTGTGCCATAGTGTTTTCGGACCATTTTGAAAGCTTACTTGCCGACAACTACCCGATTTAACGTTAATTTGACTTTATTTTATGACATTTACATCACAGGATCTGCAGTGAAAAATGCACTATGCCAAGTAATTTAATTTAATTTTTCGACCTCTGTGGCGCAGTGGGCGAAGGTCCTCCTGCGACGCAGAAGGTTGCGGGTTCGATCCCCGCTGCGGGACAAATGTTTGTATGACCTACAGATTTGTATGACCCGGGTTTGGGTGTTTCTATGTATTTACAAATAAAAAGTATATAAGTAGTTTATCAGTCATTCTAGTACCCATAACACAAGCTCTGCTTACTTTGGGGCTAGATGATGTTGTGTGAAAAGTTCAGCATTATTTATTTTATTTATTTATTTAACATACTTTTTCAGAGACGGTCTGCCTTCATTAAGAGTCCCACCTTTTGGTACCGAGATCGATGGGAGAGAAGTTTCCTTCATAGAGATGTGTTCAGAGCTTGGCTCGTCGATCGTTCTTGTCCCTGTCATTGCCGTTTTAGGCAATGTGGCCATCGCCAAAGCTTTTGGTAAGTTCCTAATCAATAAAAAATTGGACTGGTATACAGGGTGGATTTTTGAGATGGGCCACGAAGGGCAGTATCTTAACCGTTGTAACAGGCACGCTCTTAGGAGACCTTCCCTAACTTTTTGAGATATTTAAACTGCATTCACAGATTTTGAAAAAAAATTACAGTCAGCGACAAAAATGCTAAAAGTTGATGCCAATCGATTCAGTTTCATGTAGGGATCAAAATAATCTATGGGCCATTTAAGGTTTGAGTTTTTTAAACTTTTCCCATACATTTTGTACTAAAAATCGATGAATAAACTCGATTATTTTTTGTATCATTCACGGATGTTAAGATAAGAGGCTTATCAAACAGCATATTTTTGTCACGCTATTGACGTCTTACAAAATTCTAAGCAAAATTTTTCTCTGTATTTCTGGCAAACGATGTGTGTCGAGATCGTAGCAAGTGAAAATCCATGGTCGCTGCCTGCCCCTATTGGAAATAGCTATAGACGAATAAATAAATTATAATAGCTAGAGTTAGCTCTCTAAAACCACAGATGAAATAATACCTAGAAGATTACTGCTCAAAAATAAATGGATTATCTAACAAGTTTTCACAATAATCGTTAATATTTTATGATCGGAATATTATTTTCTACATGTAATAACCTAGTTCAATACCCAGGCATGCTTACTACTATTATTAATGTTTTGAAAACAATAAGATATCGACTTAATCGAATCGAATAAGAAATCGAAAAACAATAAGAATCGATTATAACATTCAATTGCCAGCCTATTTCAACATGTTATTAATATTACTGTCAAGCGCTAGTTTCTTTGATTGTGTTCTGTGACGCGTTTAATTTATTTGCTTTGTCTTATCTTACGTGAAAAAAGCGTAATGGCTTTATGTGTGTTTGTATAAATGTTTATTATTATTACTCCCCTTGGAAACATAATTGAGATAAGATGACTAACATAAAAAAACATGTTAAAAATACTATAAAATTCTACTGTACCGAAATATATTAAAACTAGCTGCGTTCCCGCGGTATGACCCGCGGTCCCTCGGGATTTTTTCATTTTTTCGGGATAAAAAGTAGCCTATGTCCTTCCCTGGGATACAACCTTTAACTATGCCAAATTTCAGCTTAATCTGTACAGCGGTTTGGGCGTGAAAGCGTAACAAACAGACAGATAGATAGACAGACAGACAGAGTTACTTTCACATTTATAATATTATAGTATATAGTATGGATTGTAATAATATACAGGGTGTAAAAAGACGTCTACCGAAGCCGAAAGGGGTAGGTACAGCATCCCAACACACAACCAAATCCAAAAGGATTTTCCGAAAAAATCGTTATATCCGGAGAAAACAGCGTTTGAAGATTACTGTTTGCATATGTACTGGGCGCGTTGTTTTCCGTAGATTGCTGGATTTTGAGTTTAAACTGTTTTTTTCTTTTATAAATGTGTTGTACTAGTAGTAAATAACCGGTAATAACATAAAATGACTGAATGAATGTAGCTAAGTCTTAGTAAGCTAAGCGTTTTTTTTTTCGCTAAATATGTTTAAAATCATCGTCTGTTTGCAACCCCTCAGTTTTCGGTAGTAGTCTTTTTAAACTCTGTATTATAGTTGATTATAGTAAAGTACAATTTAAAACAAAAGTGGTTTCGATTTTAGCATTGGCCTAGCTAACCCTTTTGATTGTTTACTATATGTAATCAGAAAAAAATGTAGTAAGTAACTACTTACTTCTATAATCTTAACTGAACGACCCGGTAATGACACTTTATCTAAAAAAGTCAATGTAATGTCCCAGTTGTTTTAATTGATAAAAGGAGAATGGGCAATTTTGACCTAAACTAAAATCCAATGCCCGCCAGATCTTTGAAAGTGCTATATTTCCGTGTATGGCAGCTGAAAATTCATAATATAGAAAACGAGGTTGCTAGAATTTTTTTTTATGGCACTCGAAATTTCAAACAAAATCATATCAATTATTTGTATTCCGGTTGAAATTCGTTTTTTTTTATGATGAATGGCTCGGTTCTTGACCTCGAAACTTACACAGACAAGAGTGAGGTCTACGATGGAGCGAGCCTACCCAGTAGATGCCTATTAACTCTTTCTTAAAAACAACAAGTTTGATATAAGTTATTGATTTGCTGTCATACAAGAAAATATAGTACTTCCGAACTCTTATAAATGAATGTGACAACTCTGCAGTGAATTGTTTTTTAGCCTTGGTTACATTTGTGCCCATTCTCCTTTTTTTCTCTGAAATTTAAGTTGAAGTTCATAGACCGGCTGTTCAATGCCCTACATGTGTTTAGTATCTACAAAAACGTGATAGGTTTTTTTTTTGATTGTACCGTTGTTTATAGCTATCATGGCTAGTAAATAACGTTAACGCCACATAAAATCCTTTGCAACAATTGCTTTAAAAGAATTAGTAACACGATAAGAATATATTTTGTTATGTGCTATTTATTGATAGCCGAGTTACTATCCCATTCGGTTAACATGGCTCCTTAGAAACATAAATATCTGTTTTAAAGACACCTTTGAATTTTTGGAACTCAGTTCCTTTTACGGTATCGAGGATTGAGGCTAGAAAAAAAGCGATCAATTTTACCGTCACGACATATCGCTGTCTCCGGGGAGAAGCAAAAAACATAGTTTACGTTGATAACTTCACAAATTGTGCAAAATGATGCGCATAGTACCTAGTGCGCAAAAAAAAGATGCGCAGAGTGCGAAAAGTGGTGCACAAGGTTCGCAAAATGTCAATTGTACAAACTTCGTTCGAACCGAGTGTTCCACGACACTCTCGTACTTTAGTTTATAATGAAAAATAGTAATAAAAGTATGCAAGTAGTGTAGTAAAAATAATTTCCTTATTCACAGCGAGTGGAGACTCAATAGATGCAACGCAAGAGCTACTGACGCTGTCACTAACCAATATCCTGGGTTCATTCGTCGGCGCTATGCCAATCACTGGCTCGTTTTCTCGAAGTGCTGTGAACCATGCGAGTGGTGTTGCCACTCAGTTTGGCGGGATTTACACAGGTATGTCATCGTCGGCCTATACGTCTTTTACAGACAGTTGAAACAGTTTCTGTTTAGGATATTCACTTCTTTTGATGGCTGTACTACAAGCCAATTCGGGAGCGGACAGTTCGCCCACAGTTGATACAGCTGAGTGAATCTGTAGTTGGGTTTGCTATGCTCGCGTGCCTCTTAGCCCTTTTATTCCTTTTTACTGGTATTGGTATGTTATACTACTATTAAAATAAATTTGATTAAATGTTTGATGCTCCTTCACGCTGAAAGAGCTGAACGGATTTCTGTTAAATTAGTTATGGAAGTATCATATCTCTGCCCTAACGCATAGGCTCTTTTGAAGTGAAAACTTATTTCCTTATCTCTGTGGCGCAGTGGGCGAAGGTCCGCCTGCGATGCAGAAGGTTGCGGGTTCGATCCCTGCCGCGGGACAAATGTTTGTATGACCTACAGATATTTGTCTCGGGTCTGGGTGTTTCTATGTATAATATGTATGTATTTACAAACAAAAAGTATATAAGTAGTTTATGTCATCTAGTACCCATACCACAAGCTCAAGCTTACTTTGGGGCTAAATGATGCTGTGTGAAAAGTCCAGCATTATTTATTTATTTATTTAGGCGCATTTGGCAGTTTTGAGATGAAAGAAAAATCTTGGATTCGCTTTCGATAAAAGACGAAGATAGCGTTGTATAGCTGCCTTGCTCACTCGCTTAGTTTGTTGCATCGTGCTATCTCGCCTACTCGCAGAAACCTGCGCAATCGTTTAGTGCATCTAACTTCAGACAGACAAAGATCGGTTGTGCGTACTGTACTCAAATTGAATTCCAAGTTGGTATTAAATGAAATTTCAGTTCGTAGCAGCAGCATGATTTTTTTCAACTTATGCTGTCCCACTGTTAAATTTCCTCCAATTCTTTCAAACTGTCTAAATTATTACCTATGGACAAATTGTCGTGTGATTATTGATAAAAATGTGCTTTCAGGTGTTTTGGTTCTACTAGCGCTAAGTCTGCTCACTCCATACTTCTACTTCATTCCGAAAGCGTCGTTGGCCGCTGTTGTGATATGTGCTGTGATATTTATGATAGAATATGAGGTAAACTCAACTGACTAGTCTCATGAAACACATGACCCCCCAAATCGAAAAATCTTCTGAAAATAAAAAAAAAAAGATAAATTTCCCCCCAAAATTTCAGGCTGCAACCGCACCTGTCCAGTAGTGGACTGATATAAGCTGATGATCTTCTTGTCATGTCACCAGTGTGGTGAAAGGATTATAAGTCGTAAGAGGCTCCTTTCGTGCACTCGGCATGTCGTAGAACTTTGTAGGTTCTGCGACATGCCGGTTTCCTCACGATGTTTTCCTTCACCGTTTGAGAGTACTGGCATAGTGCACATAATTTTTTGGCTGAAAAACTTATTGGTGCATGACCGGGGATTGAACCGACGACCTTACGATCGGAAGGCGGGGCCATTACCACTAGACCACCAAGCTGATGATGATGATGACTGTAACTTAATAATTTTACAGGTAGTTAAACCAATGTGGCGGTCTCGACGAGCTGACTTAGTACCGGCATTCGCGACTTTTGCACTTTGTCTCTGCGTGGGTGTTGAACTCGGTATACTTGCGGGCGTGTGTGTCAATGTTATATTATTGCTGTACCCTAGTGCAAGACCTCAACTTGACGCAGAGATCGTTACGGTAAGATATAATTATTATCATGACTGGTCTTTTTCATCTATTATAGACGTATAGTTTTTCAGGTTTAGGATGGTTCAGGCTATAGGTACTTCAATATAACGTCATAATAATAGTATAGTCAGCGACGATAGATGGTTGTCCATAAAAAAATTCTAGGCAAAGTTTTGCTTAGAATGCGAAAATAATGGCGTAAAGCGTTTCAAACTGCTAGTCAACTTTCGTTGCTGTACATCAGGGTTTCTCAAACTTATGGCTCCACGTACTACCCCAATACGCACTACCGCCTCTTTAGAATCACACACATCACACACTATAAAATCGGAATTAAAATTGTCCAAAATTACTGATAAAATTGATTCAATTTGCGATAGGAAAAGTAATATTTTGGCAATGTATTTGTTGCCTTTTAGTGAAATATAAAAGCTTACCTATTTCTTTAACAGCCAATTTTATTATCATCTAGAAACTTATGTTTTTTTTATAGTGTGTGATGTTCGTGATTCTAAAGTGGCGATAATGCGTATTGGGGTACTTCTTTGTGCCAACATGCGTGCCGCACGCGTCTGCTAGTCATCCAGCCAGCAGCCGTAAATCTTGTCGCTAACCCCCTGTCGTCAAATGGCAAGAGCCAGTTTGAGAAACGCTGCTGTACATAATCAATCTGAATATGTGTAATTGTTTTTGTTGCAATCACGCGCCTGTACCAATAGACAGATTTGGATGGAACTTGGAATAGTTGTAAATCATTACAATATTATTCAGGCTATTTAAAATGTTCACACTACGCGAACAAAGATGCGGACTAGTTTAAAATATTATATTAATTATTATTCATTATTATTAGTGATGAATATGAGTGTGGCTGGAGATTATGCAAGTAGAGGAAGGCCGAAAAAGAAGTGGTTGGATTGTGTGAAAGATGTATGAATGCGAAAGGAGTGGATACACATTTGACGAGTGATAGGAGTGAATGGAGGAAAAATACATGTTATGCCGACCCATCTTAGCGTGGGATAAGGGCAAGGGAATGATGATTAATCATTATTCCCATTATTCCAGGCATCAAATGGACAGAACTATGTGCTAGTGACTGTAGGAAATAGTCTCTACTTCCCCGGAGTGGAGTACATAAGACAATATGTACAGAGAGCTGCAAAGAAACAAGGCGGATGCAGTCTACCCGTTGTTATTGACTGCCGATATGTATTGGGTAAGTTTTGTTATTATTCTATGGGGATGTTTCTAGGATTCGCCGCTAGACGGCCTCTGTGGCGCAGTGTGTGAAAGCTCGCTTGAGACGCAGAAGGTTGCGGGTTCGATCCCCGCCGCTGGATAAATGTTTGTATTATCTGCAGATATTTATCTCGGGTCTGGGTGTTTCTATGTATAATATGTATGTATTTACAAACAAAAAAGTATATAAGTAGTATATCAGTTATCTGGTTCCCATAGTTCTAGCTTTGCTTAGTTTAGGGCTAGATGATGCTGTGTGAAATGTCCAGCATTATTATTATTATAGAGGCGCTAGTGTCTACACCACGTGCTGGTCGGCTGGGGTAAATAAGGAATGAGATGTACAGTACGCACAACCGATCTTTAGCTCTTTGAAGTTAGGTGCACTAAACGGTTGCGCAGGTTTGCGCGAGTAGGCAAGATAGGACGATGCAACATATCTAGCGAGTGAGCGAGGCAGCTATACAACACTGTCTTTGTCTTTTAGGCGTCATCAAAAATGGGTTCTGCGCAGCTACTTCAGAGAGCTAAAGATTAGTTGTGCGTACTGTAATTCGATTAATTATTATGGTCCGGATGACATCATCAGTATTTTTTAACCGACTTGAAAAAAAGATTAGATTCTATTTTCTGTATTTGTATGGTTTTTTTATGTATGTTCACTGATATACATACCCGTCAATTGTGGACCGATTTCCTGGTGAGGTGATGAGAATTCCTGAGGAATGAATAGTTTCTAGTAACTCATTGGTCGTATGCACTTTGTATCCGTGTTCGCTTGGTAGTGAACCGATATTTGCCTACTACTTCCTCTCTGTATTCTGTACTACTACCTACTATTGTTTTATAAAAATTCTTGTTAGTATAATTATAACTCCCAACGTAGTTTAACTAAGTAATGTACCCACGCTAAGTTAAATTTATATACATAAGTTAATAGTAAGTACCCGTAAAACTAAAAAAAAAAAACCTCATTCTCACTTGACGCCCTGAGTCAAACAGTGAAGTCGTTTTTCTTTCTAGTTTTGCAAACGTCATTATATTCCATCAGTAACTTACTATTATTTTTTAGGTGCTGACTTCACAGCAGCTAAAGGCATGTGCGCATTATCAAGTTCACTATCCGCACGTGGACAGCCTTTGGTGCTTTTGTCGCCGCGAGCGAGTGTCGCCTCTGTGTTTAGCAATGCAGGGTCGAGTGTCGTCTGCGTGCTTTCACAAAGCGAACTCGACTCTACCCTACAAAGTGAGTATTCATAGTTATAGCCCGGTCAAATTAGCTCAAAAAACAGGGGTAAGCTTGCAAAAATTCGCAGAGCTGAAAATTGGTACGAACGTTGGGAACATTATGAATGAAATGTCAAATGTCTCCAATTATCCGACCTCTGCTAAAAAAGTTATTCAAGGTCAAAGGTTACAAATAAAGGTTTTTTGCATTTTTTAGCTAAACTATAAGTTTTATCAAAAAGATACGTAAGACAAAATTGTAGATCATGCAATTATCTATAAATATGGTCTGAACACCTATATCCTAAGAATCACCATATATAAGGTTTAAAAACGACTGCGACTGGTTTCTTAAAAACTAACGCAATCACAACTCATATTAAGAAATACACATTGACAGGATTCTACGTGTGGAAGACCAAGTATTTCAAATTTCATTTGAAATGGATTTTAACGATAAAGTGTAACCTTAGTTAACCTATTATTTTTAGCGCCTAAGAAAGTTATATAAATAAACTATTTGTTTCAGATCTAACCGGCAACATTCCTCTTAAAAAACTAAATGGTTTACACACCCCATCCTACGATCTAGCTCGAACTGATGACGTCACCGAGGTAGTTATCGACGAACTAAACAGAACTCCACTTCTAAACGGCAATAGAATGAGTTCTCTGAGATCTCTCGAGGTGAATGACACGTGACCTCACTAAGACTAGGCATAGTATACATATTACCAATATTACTTTACACTTAGACATTTACGTTGGTACTTAGAGTCAATAACGTCTACTTATATCCGTTGCTTAACGGTTTCATTGGATAATCTTTACTAAGGAACGATTAAAGTAGCCGTTAGTGACTTAAGTAAGGCTGATCGAGATAGAAACCTCCGTACATTTTTGTATGATTTTTTCGAGATAACTAATCGAATGTGTTCAGAAATCGGAATTTATTACATCTGTCGAATGCATCTCAACTGTCAAATCCATAGATTTAGGGTTTAATTCACTTTATAATCTACTAGCTGCGCTCCCGCGGTGTGACCCGCGGTCCCTTGGGATTTTTTCGGGATAAAAAGTAGCATATGTCCTTCCCTGGGATACAACCTTTATCCATGCCAATTTTCAGCCTAATCTGTTCATTGGTTTGGGCGTAAAAGGTAACAAACAGACAGATAGACAGACACAGTTACTTTCACATTTATAATATTAGTATGGATAGTATAGTATTGATGGTCAAATCATTTATTAGAATTGACAGTTGAAAGCTGATAGCAATTATGGGTCGGCTTAGTATAATTTCTTAGTCGTGTCTAAAATAAAAGATGGATGGAGGTTTTGATAAAATGTACAAGGTAAAGTAGATGTAATGTAGCTAGAGATTGTAGTTAATGTTATTTGTAGTTGAACAAGATTGATAATTCAATTCATAACTAACTTCACATAAACCGACGCTTAACAGCCGGTTTCTCGAATGCAAATCATCTACAAAAATAACTAATCATTGGTCAAATCTGTCATTCGACCAATGAGGACCAAGAATTCCAAGTTTAATCAGCTTGTCAATTTGAAAAGCGTTGGAGAAACCGGCCGTAAGTCAAATGTATTTTATATACTAGTGGCGCCCTCTACAATGGTTACATCGCTACAAGGAAACAAAGTCACACAAATACTGATACAAAGTCTCCCATCGATGTCTTCCGGAATAATCTATAAATTTTCTATACGATTTTATCGATCTTGTTCTAATGACTGATGCATGATTAGTTAGTGACTTTATAGTTAGAGTAATTACAAATTCAAGGTAGTGTATGAAATTCGTAATTCATTATGAAAATGTGTTTTGTAAGCTCACGGCTTCAGGAGAACCAAAGATAAGTTTTGTTTACAACAATTTGCTCAGTCATGTAAGGCGTGAAATAGTTTAAACCAGTATAACTTTAACACGATCAGTGCCCTGATGCATTTGCTGCAGAGATTACTGCAGAGAGTGGCAGGGAACGGGTTATCTTTCTTGTTCTATTATTATTTATTTACTTAAACCCTGATAGGTACAGTTCGCCCAACGGATCTAGGCATTCGTGAAGTTAGCCGTTTGTCTGCGCAGTGACAGCTTTTTTATACAAAATTGTGTTCTGCGCAGACAAACGGCTAACTTCACGAATGCCTAGATCCGTTGGGCGAACTGTAGGTGACCTATCCATTCAGACCGTTTTATTCAGCTAAAGCTCGATACTTCTGCTGTAATTTGGATAAAAAACAGGTTAGCGACAGCATCCGTGTATGTAGTATAAAGATTCCATTGAAGTAAGTTCAGAGTGCACTCGGATTGGGGTTGCCACGATTCGAGTAGCGTCCTAGTAGGCATCAGAGTCCACTCTGTCAGAGTATACTCTGATCGTGTCAACGCGACTTAAAAACTACACAATCGATATCTAAATAGAAATAGTGTTTCATTTTCAAAACGTCCGGGTTCGATTCCCGAGCTGAGTACAAGTTTTTTGACAAAGTGTGAATGCAGTTTTCATTTTTACTAAAATCGATGACATGGTTCCTAAGAACAGGGCCTTGATTGAAGAAACGTCAAATTCTGATCAATTCCTGCACTGTGATTGGTTGCTGTCGGTCGATTCCGAACAGAATGCACTCCGCTGTATTATGAATCAAGGGCCTGATCTTCGTATGTCTAATAGTTTCAGACTTTCCCATACTGACCGTTCTAAATATTACACCCTGTATACCTTGTCAATTCCGTCATGGGTAATAATGGCACTCAAAGTTTTCCTAAATAGTTTTAACCCCTACTATGATCACACTATGACAAATTTCAGCAGCCAAAGCTATACTTCTGTTCCTACCAAAAGGTAGACAAAAAAAATACATTACTCAGCATTTATCAAAACATTCTAGAAACTTTTAAAATGGATGTAGGACATTGCCTGATCGTGGACAAAGAGTAAGTAAGAAATTGGGATTTTCATATTAATTACCAGTGATTTTTTATTTTGTATATCAAGCCTTAAAAGCTTTTAATTTCTAAGCACCGTAATATGTAGTTTTAAGTACAATATAACTGTTTAAGATAAACTTAAGTAAAAGTGACTTTACTTAGCTTCTTTCGTATTTTATATGTTTAAAGGCGGTTTAAAAAGACATGACAAGACATAAAAGTATATAAAACGCAATATGACTGATAAAATGTACTTATTAAAGAACTACACAAATGTATTCCATGAAGCTACATTCATATTTTATATATGTACTTAAGTTACATAGATGAAAGTTACCTATTAATTTTAATGTGTTGTATGGTTGCAATCTTTTAAATATAATTTATGACAATTGAGGAACTTATTTATTACAATTACAACCCAACCCAATCTTTCGATAGGAAAAAAACAATATTTTACTTATTTATCATATTTTATTAAAAGTATATTATAAATAAACTTAGCACCATTATATTATTATAATTAATAAATGCATTCTCTGACTATTCAAATGAGTATCGTAGATCTTACTACGATTTTTTAAATCATTTACCAGAAAACTCGTATAAATTCAGTCTAACGTACAATGCAACATTATTTGAAATTGTTGGATTGTACCACACCTCGTCATAACCAAAATATTTCAATATAGGTATTTTTTTGCCATACAAAGTAGAACTAACAGCGTACTTGACTGTAGTATTTGCTAGCCCTAAATTAAACTAAAGCTGAATCAACTTGAAACAAGTCAATTGGGCACATATCCAAAAGTTATTCAATCAATATTGCAATGCAAAAGTATCAATATAAAAGTCATTTTTGTTTGACGACAGCCTGATGATGGAACATGGGTTTGGACGCTGAAAGCAGTTTCTCAGAAACCACGTGAGCGATCCGCGCGCTGCGTCTCCAAGCTAGCTCGCGGGTTCTTTCGTGGTTGCTGTCTACGCGAACCTACGAACAAAAATATATAAATGAAAAACACGAAACGGGATCACGACTGTATCCTAAAGCCATAGTAGTCACTTTCAGTATAAGTCGCGCAATATCCTTTGAAGATATCTAACAGTATAGTCAGAGGCGCGTCCATATATATCGCCGTTGAATAACTAAGGGTAACTGTTTGATCCGTACCAAAGACATACTCTAAGACAAAATTGAAAAAGAAGTACCTACCAACCATCAAGAGGATATCTTCTAATGTCAAATTCAGAATACTTCGCTTAGTCTTCATAAATAATGCTGGACATTTTCACACAGCATCATCTAGCCCCAAACTAAGCAAAGCTTGTACTATGGGAACCAGATAACTGATATACTACATATATACTTTTTGTTTGTAAATACATACATATTATACATAGAAACACCCAGACCCGAGACAAATATCTGTAGGTCATACAAACATTTGTCCCGCCGCGGGGATCGAACCCGCTACCTTCTGCGTCGCAGGCGGACCTTCGCCCACTGCGGCACAGAGGTCGTCAAATAGTTTCATAGTTTTACCTGTTTGGGTTGAAGCACTTTTATAGAATGTAGCGTGGCTACGCCTTGGTTGTTGATCCTCAAACTCAGCTTGCCCGTCATCTCGGCTGTCGTGGCTGTGGCTGATTTCACTTCCTTCTTGGCACCGCGCCCAACCTACACAGATTTGTACATGTTTTACCCTTTCTTTCGATGCGTTTCTATTCAATTTATGAAACCACAGTACTTTTGGACTTTGATGTGATTGAGCTTTCTAGATTTTTAATCAGCGTCATGAAAATTTACTTATTTGTTGAATTGATTGTAACTACTTTTTATTGACGCTGGTATCTATCACTCTCCGTTAGTGATCCATTTGCAATTTAAACATTTAAACAATTATCGTGTGTAAGTGTATCCTAAGAATGTTAATTTATTCACTTTGTTGATTCAACCAAGCATAGCTCTATCATGCACCTACATAGGTACACTCAGTTTTATAGTGTGTTTTCGGTGTAACTGTACAGAAAGCGGTCCATTTCACATACAAATATGACGAAGCTGACAAGGACCTATTGCATAAGACGCTTTCTAAAAAAGTCATTAACGAAGTCAACTCATGGTCTGAATTAGTCAGCCTGTATCCGTGACTGGAGGTTGTTGCCCCTATCAATCAATACAAAATATATGTATAGTTCTTTATACATACCACTTTCTCGACTCGGAGTATGAGAGGTCCGACAGCAAAGTTACTCTTCACTGTCGTATGGTCGCTCATGATATTCACGGTGACATCTCCGGTCCGTTTCAAAGATGACAGTCCATACAGAGTTCCCTTAGCACGCGGCTTACTCTTCGCACTAGTTTTCGTTTTGTTTTTGGTTGTGGTCGGTTTCTTCGTTGTCGTTTTTGTGGGTGGTTTGGGCTTTGACTTAGTTGGTGGTTTAGGTGTTTTTGGAGGTGGCTTCGGTTTGACGGTCGGCTTAGCTTTTGAGCTTTCAGTGTCTATAGCTCTAGCTTCGTTCATGGTTTGTGATACCTCTGTGGCAGAATCAGCCTTAAGTTCGTTCATTTCTGAATGTTCCTCTTTGATATTCTCTGGGATCTCGGTAGATAGTTTGGTTTCACCGCGCGCCGTGTTCTTCTTCTTAGTAGCAGATTTCCTAAAATTTATAACAGCTTTGAAGTCACTCAAAGTGATACTTACCTATTCTAGACAGTATCTACAAGTTTATTTTGCAATAACTTATTTTACCAAATCTCTTATGATTTACTGTAACATTCAAAGAGATGTTGTTATCATCATCTAAATTCGTGATGGTAATAATAACATACCAGAAAGCATCCCATGCTTCTCACATTACTTAAGTGACGGAAAATGGGTATAATTCCGCCTTCAGATTGTTCCCATAAATTAAGTTGGTCTTCGAAAAGCCTAGCTAAACTTCCTGTATCTTCCTGGCTTACCTTTTGCTTTTGTTCTTATTTTTCTTCGGCTTACTGTTCTTCTTGCTAGCATCAATTGGTTGCAGCTTCACGCTTACGGGATCGTAAGATTGTCTCAACACGTCGTTCATTTTCTCAAGAATGGTGTCCACGAATTTGTTGTACTTGACGATGTAGATTGCAGGCACTATCGCTTGCTTCTTTACTGGTTCCGATAGAGCGCCTGGAGGATAACCGGTTTGGTAATCGAAATTGTACTCTTTGTAATAAAGCTTAGATTTGATTGAAGCTACGTAATAGTATCTAACTATCGTGCCTGGCAGGATTGATGGTCATTTAATAAAAATGAACTAAAATTCTTGAGTTGATTTCCTTTAGTGTATGAATGGTATCACTATCATAATCACTATTGGCTGTCTTGTCTAATAACTGTGGTGTCTAAATGATTTCACTATTATCTGTAAATAAGTTATACGTTCTAATTTTATGATAAAGTAGGTATGTTCGTATGACCAGAAGGTCAACTCATGATAATAATTATTTATTAACAAGGTGGTAATCACCTCTATTTACTTAGTTGTTTTAATTTATTTTCGCATTGAATTGGCATTGAATAATTTTGACAGGCTACAAAGTTAATACAAAGGTAATTAATATAAATGTTTATTAAAATAGTATGTTCCCTCATCAAGTCTATCTAATCTTGTAAATTGAATTGTATAATCCCTCTCTTATCTAACATTTTTGTTTTAAAAACTCAACTGACTAATAATCACTTTCTAAAATGAGAGTCCTAATACTACAAAAATCTAAGTCTGATGTAAGTGTTACACCGGCCGATTGCCAAATAAGTTGACGCCATAGGGGAAACTTCATTTGTAAACAATTTCTCTTTCGACGGGGCATTCTCACATTTGAATATGCGCACAATATAGTCTGCATATTATCATGCGAGTATGGCATCTTACCTACCTGATGCCCAATAATTATTCACCCGATTCTAGCCACGTTGAGTTGGCACGCGAGCTAACTGTATCGGACTCTCGGAGCCCGCTTGAATTCTAATCGCTGGCTAGTTACAATTAATACGACCAGTCAACGGTGGATTTTCTATTTTCCACACGTAAAAGAAACTGCGTGCCGAGCCACGCACATTCGAAGAAATCTAATTACGGCACAGATACGAATTCAAACTCAGCAACGACTTCGCAACTTAACGCAGCCTGTAGTCAAAGTAATCTTTTAATTTACTTGTGTTATCGATCGTATAGATTTATTTATGCAAATCGAAGGCTTTTGAATATAGCTCATATCCGTGAAAGGAAGAGCGCGTTCTAGCGGCGGCAGGTGTCTAACTGCATACCGGTAGTAAACCAGTTCCATTTAGGTCGAATATGACTCCTCGCGACACTCCCAGCACTTCACGACAAACATTTAAAATTTCTCTTTTCGCATCTCATTAAGTCGTTTTCACTCAAGGCAGTTGTTGGGTACGCGAATTTCGCGGAAAGATTTCGTCATTCAGTGAGAGTAATTTAGTGTGATTTACTTTCTATATCGGTATTTAGGGATAGTTTTCTTCAAGGTCGCTCCCGGGAGCGGTAGAGGCAAGGTCAAAGAAAGTGTCAAGGCTGTAGAAGAAATCGGGCGGGTTCATCGCTCGCGTCCGGTTGGGAAAGTCAGCGGGCGGATGGTCACGGCCGACCTCTTAACACACATCGACAGACTAGTTCTTCTCAAACAACCTGCCGCGCCTTGTCCGGCCGCCGGTGCCGGCCCGATCGTATCTAGCACCTAATTGTACCGACTATCTCTTAATAACATCTTGTTCATATAAATATAGGATGTCAGGATTATGAGGGGAAAGGAATGTGTTGTGCGTTATAAAAATACATACATATCGGTCAAAAAGCTAGTTAATTATAACTACGTTTAATTTCTACATACAATACTGTTATGTAAACTGTACTATGGAAATTGTAAAGGAAATGTATAAAAATAATGTAATGTAATACATGTCATAAAATATACGAACATATGTAATAGTTATGGGTAAGGATGATAAGGAGTATAAATACTTAAGATTGACTAGTATATATTTATTTTTACAATAATAAAATTAAATTAATATCATTAGATAATGTCACTCAACTATCCAACAGAGCACTCAATTCGGGCAACTAGTTTTCTGACCGATGTTCGTTATGTTTCAAAATCTAAATTATAAACGCACAAAACATTTCTGAGGTGTTATAAGAAATTTTACACAAATTCATTAGAACAACAGATTTATTTCAATAAATTGCCACGAGACCAGTGTGACATGATCTAGACATTAATTTAACTTTAACTCTCTCGGTTCCATACTGACTTTCACGCATCATACACACTCACTTAATAAATAATAATAAATTAATAGAATAAATAAATAGTCAATAAATAGCTAAGCTAAGGACGGGACGATTGGTCCCAGGACGGGCGCACTCTCACTATCTGAACTTTTTGTGTTCGGGGACTGCCGCGGCGGATGTGGCTTTGGTTTTCTTAACTTTGCGGATGTAGTTCGCTTTTTTGCCTGACTTTTTCGCGTACGCGACATCAGCCTTCAGCTTTTTGGACTCACGTGAGTGCTTCGCGGAGATGTTCCTTCCGAGAGCGTCGGTGATGTCGTCCTCATCTTCTTCATCGTCATCCTCTTCCTCTTCCTCGTCTTCGTCGTCATCGTCAGCCTCGGGGTCTAGGGCGTCAGTGATGTCATCTTCTTCTTCCTCATCATCGTCGGACGCGGGAGCAGCTACCTCAGCACTAGCTTGTTCGACCTCAGCGGGCTCTTTCTGACCGGCCTCTGGTTCGTTTTCTAAATCGCCTTCAGCGGCTTCGGCCTCTTCGCCGGCGGCATTGGCAACCTCTTCGGGTGAAGCGGCGGCAACAGGTGCTGGGGCAGCGACAGTCTCAACGGCAGCGGCGACTGGTTGGGCAGGGGCCTCAGCTTCCTCATCATCGTCATCATCGTCGTCTGTAAATGAAATTGTCATTTTAATCTATTTCTACTTTTTACATTTAAATTGTCTTTTACATTTTAATGTCATTCCGAAGTAGCATTAAACTTACCAGATCCTCCCAAGATGTCGTCGATGAACCTTTCCAGATAGTCATCGTCATCATCATCGTCCTCAGCTTCTCCTTCATCATCTTCCTCATCATCGTCGTCGTCATCATCGTCACCTGCTAAAAATTACATGCAAATGATAACAACATGTTTGTTCGCCTTACGTATTTACAGTTGTTTTAAGTATGAGCATATTGACAGTAGGACCGTTGGTGCGTTACCATAACTTATCATCATTTACGCGCTAAACAAATGAACTGTTAAACAAACAGTTAATCGCTCGCTCGCGTCTTGCGGTGCGTGACGTCCTGAGCGATGCTTTCGTGGTAGAAAGCAGGGGAGCATCAATTTCTCTGATTGAGTGTTTCTGTTTGAATTAATTAGCGATTGAGAGCGCGTGTCCGCAGCTCGCCTCGCATTCCGTGGCCCCGCTGCGTCCTGGTTCTTAGGAATGTTTATCGATGAAATGGAATACTTTCGCGATATCTCTGTTTCTTACTATATCTACACCTGTAGTACACTTCTTACAATCTTCCCCACGGTAGTTTATTGTATACATACATCTAATCACGTTGAAATTATACTAAATAAATAAATAAATAACAACGTGACATAAATGCAGTGAATGCATACAAACGATGTAATCTCAAAGGTAATAACTCTATGCTGTGATTTGTAATGTAAAATGACTGTCATTATGTCGTTGCACACAAAACTCCTTAAATGGTTGATGTATGTGAATAGCTTGCAATTCCATCGATACATAAATAAGTATTGAAGAAATAAGTACCTATGTAATTTAGAAGTTTTGCGATGATGCGTGTATTGAGATGAAAACATACTACCGTTAGTTCGACTTGCTTGAACGGTAAAAACTAATAAAAGGCGTCTTTGCACATGTATAATTGCAGATTGAAATTAAATTAACATAATAATGCTTTCATGATCATTACTATTGAGGTTTTGAGCCCAATAAGCTCTGTTTTTATAAGTATAATTCGGGCTTGATAACTATAAACGAACAATAGATAAAATTTAAACAATATTTTTGTGAATGTGAATTAAAACTTATCCGATTCATTCATTCTTTTCAGGTCACATACAATAGTTCCGCTCCATGTTTAATTCAAATCAGTTCAGACTTTATTTATTCGTTAACCCACAAACTTTTGCACCGTAAACATTCCCATTCATCAGGCGAACTAAACTGTGTCATTAGATCTTGAACCTCAAACGTTTCATAAGAAATGCTTTAAGTAAACAAAGAGTATTTACCTAGATCACCAATATCGTCGTCATCATCATCATCGTCGTCCTCATCGTCGTCGGTGTCGGGCTGTGCAGCTGGCGCGGCGGCTTGTCTCGCCACCGCCAACTCTTTCTCCTCCTCCGCCCTCGGGACGGGACTAGCCCACGCCGACAACACTAGGCAGCAAACAGCCACCAACAATAACAAAGATCTCATCTTGTATCTGAAACAAACGCACACATTAGCACCAACACAACACTGTCACAATCACAACACGTGCACTGATGTCCTTGACACTTCACCTTTTGACTGTCACTTTGTGGGCGGAAGTTGTTCCGCTTGCGCCCTTCTGGTTCGGGACGCTATGGCCGACGACGTGCGGAAACGGTATAGCGGCGGCGTCTTCGAAGCGCACTCTTTTATAGAGTTACGTCATACACGCCGGGAAGGAAAGTAGTGATGGTAGCCGGACGGTCACAGAGCACCGACCACGCAGATATTACTTACCACATATCGCTCTTAAAAAGTTCAAGCATTTTTAGAGAAATGCCCGTGTAAGCTCTAATAAAATATTATCTGTTTGAAATTACCGTTCTCCTTTTAAGTTACAAGCCCAACTACAAGATTTTTGTTAAATGGTAGTAAGAACTACGTAAGTACCTACCTACTGAAAAATCTGTACTTACTGATGCCAAAAACACTTTTGATGATAGAAAGCTCCACTCTCAAACTCTACTAATTCATTCCCAACCAATCCTCGAAAAAAAAATCTGTTCTATCTTTATTTCAATTATTATTCATCCTGCCTAATAATTTTTTTTCAGGCATGTAGAGTTTATTTATACTAATGACTGCTTGTTCTCATTCTTTCTCAAAGAAAGTAAAAATAAAGTACTTAAGCTTTTTAAAAGCAACTTTTACTCCGAGTGTTAGTCGTGACAAATTCTCTTAAAGTTTTTTATCTTAATCACGATTTCAAAATCTCTAAATAACTGAGGACTCGTAAACTAAAACTATTGTCTGATGATTTCCGTTTGAATAAATTTTCAGCTTATAACATTCGGTTGTAAAATGAAAAATGTAGAGTCAAAATAAAGTGTAAAATTATAAACTTAAACGGAAATGTCTCATCTTGTAACTCCTACATCTCTGACCTCTAAAGAGGGGTTGGTCGACTTCGATTGATTAATTTATTCAGCTTATTTACTGACTCGGTGAGTCTCGACGGAGAAAAGTGCCACCTTCGTATGTGGTATTGGAATCTTAAAACATTTTGAACATTAGTATGAGGGGACTGGCCTTACTTTCACTTAAGGTTATGTAGACTCGCCTTAAGTGCTGATAATGTGACGTAAACCGGCCGATACGGTGATATCGCCAGTTTTGCAATCATTATTATAAAGGAATTTTTATTGGTGATTAGCTTTTGGCTGCTACTTTTATGCAAATGCTGGTGAAAATATTTTCTGACTGAATAGAAAGAACACATAGAAAAACAACAATTATTTCTATGATATAAATAGAAATAGTGGCGTTTGGAATTGTAATTTACCTAAACTAAACATTCTACCTAAACTAATATTTCGTTCAGCTTTGTAACAAGTCATGGGTTAGCCGCACTGCCCTACTCTGACGCTAAATGTAAGCTAAGCACCTAACCTGTGTGACATTTTAGCGATTTGATATCAGGCTATCAGCATCATTATCATCCACAACCTGACTTTGCCCACAGCTGGGTATAGGCCTCTCTTTCTCTATGCCACTTTTTACGGTCTCGTGCTAGCCTCATCCGGGTGCGGCCCGCGATTTGATATCAATTTAAAAACATGTTAAAAATAATAATCGGATAATGACCTCATGTTCCCATTAGAAAATGACCCTAAATTACCTCACATTTGTATGTATATGCTTTCATTAAACGATGCTTAATCGCTATTCAGTGTTAATCAGCTTAAAAAATATAACGGCTAATCCATTCTCAATGTTAATAGTCAAATATACACAATGTAAAGACGACATAATTACCTACGTTCTTTACCGCTAAGCAAGAATCATTTATCAGCTAAGTAAGACTTACATATTTATCTAGAAGGCTTTTCTTATGATTCATCATACTTAAATGACTATTCTATTCATGTACAACAATTATGATTACAAGTAGGCACTTGTAATCGATTTAGTTCAATTGCCGACTATTTTTATTAACTCTGTACTATGTGTGCTCTCCTTTTGGCAATAAATGTATTTATATTTGTCGTTTTGAGATTGTGAATAGATTTTTATGATTATTAGTAAGGTAAATTGAAGTAGTGTAGATATGTCATTGCAGATGGAGTTGTCGTTCACGACAACACCTGGTTTGCCTCCCTGGCTCACAAGCGCGACCAACGCCATCAGCGCGCCGCTCTTCCTTCACCTTCAACTTCAACACACTTTTGTCAACTTTGCGGTCGTAGCTGTCGCTCCCGTATCGGCCTTACTAGCCATCTACGTAAGTGCCGGACCTCCCAAACGAACGCTGCTTAAACCATCTCTCGTAGATGTATGAGGCCATTGATGAGATATGTCGAAACTCTGTTTATTGTGAAAATCTAACAGCTCTGCTCAATGCATAATTGTAATTTTTATTATTTTTTTATTTTAGCTCACATTGTCCCACTGCAAGGCAAAGGCCTCCCTCCCTTTTTTCCAGTTTTTCCTATCCATGGCTGCAGTGGGCCAATCTGGAAGATGCACATCTAACTCGTCCCGCAATGCAATATGTAGTAGAATTTAAAAACAATTCATTTTGTAGCCATGGTCATATTGGGTGTTTTCTATGTATAATATGTATGTATTTACGAAAAAATTTTATATAAGTAGTATATTAGTCACCCAGTACCCATAACACATGCTCTGCTTTAGGGCTGGATGATGTTGTGTTAAAAAAGTCCAGCATTATATTATTATAATGATACTCTGTCAGAGTACAGGCACAGGCACAAGTGTATATTGACTTGAATGAACGTGATCTATTTTTATTTTATTTTATTTTTTAGTTCACCAACACTTAACTTAGAACTATGGAAACATGATAACTATACTTTCTGAGTGTCTTTACACTAATAGTTGAAGACGGCTTGCTATTGAGTAAAAAGCGAGTAACAAAATGATGATCATACATAACACAGTTAATATTAACTTTTTACTTGCTTGCTTGACTTTTTAAATGCGCGTACAATAAATATAATGAACTAATGGTAAACAAGTATCGCACTCTTTACCATGATGAACATGTTTTTACAATCGCTTTGATACTATGACATAAGAATTGTATAAAGTACGTAAAACTACGAGTTAAGTGTGTGTACCTAAAAACATTCCCACTGAGTATGATCTAAGCGGGTAGCTATTGCTGAAACTGTAAATATTTTCTTGTGCGCATGCGCACTTCAAGGAGCTCTTGTTATTTTCCACGTTGGCCATTGTGATATCTTATAAAGCTTAAATTCTCAAACTTGCTTTGTTGTAGGCGTTTACAAATATTTGTATTCGCCTTGTATAGATAGACCCTGAGGACTTTCTCTCGCTCTTCTCTAGAAATAGGATTACGACGTGTGGTTCTACTTGATTCTTAGAAAGCTTTAAAAATATTCTTGAAACTGTTTCTTCTAAGTATCCCACTGCCTTCTTTCTTTTACTTAGGCCTTAATTTAGCCTACACGCAACAATACTCTGTACTGCCTGGGACATTGTTAGAGATGGAATAGGATAACCCAGCATCTAACTTAACCATCCTCGCAGCTCAAACGACGTAGAGCATTGTGAATACCTCGTGTGGAGCTAGCTGTGGGTTTTCTAATGTTTTCCTACACCGTATAGATCGTGTCTCATGTGTGTTTTGTCTTCATTGGGTTATTCAAATTGATTATCAAATCCATTAAGACTAAATCAATTACACACACAGTTAAATACCTAGGCACCTTAAGCATTCGCATGTTGCGACACAGTAACATCAAAATTCGAAGAATATTTCAATTCACGGTATTTCGGTATTTCACCTATACTTACACATTTTTTTTAATATACTTATAGGTAAAATATTTAACAGGTTTTCCCTTTGCTTTAGTTGACTCAAATCGAATCGAACCATGACTATCTCGATTTAAAATCGATTAATATTGAATAGAAGGTATAAATGCATCCATCAAGTTCAAGTGCGGGGTCAGCATACGATAGATCGGTATCAATCACAATCTCAAATATGTAAGAGGCGTCCCGGCATCTTACAGGTTCTAAAAATATACGTTTTCTTTTTCATAGGACAAATTAAACTGTTTATTAGTAATGAGTTTATGTTCTTTGAGCCAAGTATTCAACTCTACAAAAATAATTTATTGATTCTTGTTCGATAACAGCTCCATATTAAGACCTGCCGAATTCATGTTGCACGCCATCTTACAAATTGCTGAAGCTGAAAGTATTCCTTCCTCAAAGAACTGCCCCATTATCTAGAATTTGTAGAAATCATGATTTTTCCTCAATTATTTATGTTTTGTTATGAAATTCATAGATTTATCTTTAGAGATAAATTTTCATCTTATAAAAAATGCCAACCAAAAATACATAATTCCAGCAACTATTGATACTAAGCTACAATTCAAATCCATAGTGATTTGAATTCCAGTCGAGTAACAATAAACTTTAAAGGCTCATGAACAGGCTCTAAGCTGTGAAAGAAAACATCAAGAGGATAGCCGTTGCTTAGCCAGCCCCACATTTTTACCGACTGTATTCCCTTCTACTGAAGTTACGTGCTGGGTAAGTCTCCTTTACCTCAACGACATCCTAGCATTTCGTTGAGTGTAGGCTTTCTGACGCTATCATACATATGCATCTAGAATAGCTACTAAACTTTTTTATAAACCAAACCAAGTTTCAAGACTGGGTAAACAGCCACTTGCGCACACGCGACTGTTATGCGAGCCAAAATGCAGTAACGGAATTATCAAACATGACAGTTTGGGGCACCATACATGTTATAATGTATGGTGCCCCAAACTGTCTTGTTGTTTTTAAGTTCATGCAGACTTCTGAGATGATTTTACATTATTTTGGTCTCCAAACAAGTTTCAAGGCAGTAAAGCAGAACTTAAATAATATTGCATGGGTACTAGCTTTCACTCGTTATTTCTTGTGGTTACTGAATAAGAAGTAATAATCATCTAGGTCATGTTCGGAGTTATTTTCATTTCATATCCAAGAAGGATAAAAAGGATTTCAATATCGTTTCAAATCAATCTTATTGGTTTTAACATAGAGAGTCGTTATCGATACTGTTTTTAAATTGAAGTGGAGTACAAGAGTAAATCGTATTATACTATGGATGAAATATCAAGGTACGACAGCAAACGGCTAACTCCTATCGCCAGTAGGCTGTAGGTCTGCTTGAACTCTGTTGGCCCACAAACGCGACCGGTTGCGCGTGAGTACTTTCTTTCGGCTTCTCACTTCCGTATGCGACCGCGCACCTCCACGCAACTAGCACAAGGATCCATATACCTCGAACCTACGGGGTATAGAGGTCGGAAATCACATAAATTAACATTAATTACATATACCTTAGAAGCCTACCAATAACCGAAAATACAAATCGAATTAATTTCGCTTGCTTTCGAAAAGTGAAACTTCTAGCGAGACTGTTTTAGTTTTACCATAATTTTAGTTTCGATTTTTATACGATCGGGTTAAAAGTGAAATCTGAATTATTTTAGAGTTGACTCGCTTTTGCCTGCGGGTTCGATCATGAGTAGATTGTTAAAGTATTAAGTCGTGACTAACCGAAGATAATCTTGATTGCTAAAATTATCCGACTTCAAGTTCCTTGTTTCTCGACTGAATTAAATGGCCTATCACCTAAAAGAAAGTTAGGCCCGGAGCCGTGTTTGTTACTCCGGTACTTCCTACTACTATGATGTGGAGAAAATAAAACTTTATTCTATTCTACTTGATAATGGCCGCGACGTAACAGGAGTTGGGTTCCCGGTGGCTTTTCTCAATAGAGCATATTTTCTTTGACTTTTCTGTTTTTATTATGCTGTTAGAGGAACTCAATAGACGGAACTTTAATAATGAAGAAATTATTTTTATATAGATACGTTTTAGGAAAACACTGAGATGGAAAACTGTTTTGGCTATCTGTTAAAGCTTCAAACTGCAAAGTATTGAATCTGGAGTTCTACTCTTTATACAAGTCGTCTAAAAAACCATTTACCTTGAAAAACAAAAATGAAGCAGAATCCTTTGGAGCACAATCTCTGTTTGGCTTTGAATTATGTATCTTGTTACAAATAAGTAGAGAAACTTTACTAATGTAGATTATGACGAGTGATTAAGGAGATAAAAACGTGTTGTGTCGCTTACATAAAGTGTGCTGGAAGACACATGACTTGGCAAAAAAGTTCTGAAGTAGATATAGTATTTGGTAAAATTCAATATCGTACTTAGATTTTGTAAGTACTTTGAATTCTTCGTTTTAAAATCACGATTAGAAAATACTTGAAAAAGAATATCAGCACGGTCAATGGGACATAGAATACATACTTACTATATTTTCTAAATACAGTGAGTTTAAAATTAAAAACTTATACTGCCTAAATAAATTAGCTCCATATCAATGATAATAAATATAAATCTTTGCTCTATAAACTCTACAAAAGACATCAACGCGCTCGTAGCGTGTATTACTTTGTAGTCTAATCATCTGACGGAACTGCCATCTTTTGAATAAAGCTTGAACTAGATACCTTATATCCCTCTGCTTCTGCTTCCGTTTGTACATAAAACGATAGAACCTCGCTCTACGTTCACAAGCTTAGTCTCTAGCTAGTGTGTTGATGCGTCGATAGATGGCACTAACAGTAGATATTTCAATTTGCCTACATTATTAACCAAAAGACTGTTTGAAACCACAACGTTTTATTTATCTTGAATAATCATTTCAATTTATCACCATCCACAGCTTGAATTAGCCCAATGCTGGGCCTGCCTTTGTTTGTGCCATCCAACACAGTCCTGTGCTAATCCCATTATTCCTAGAATAACTACAATAATTTCAATTGCATATCCTGTCTTTATTGATATACTGTATAGGATCTTGGGGTGGAGCTGCAAAAACTCGCCTGCTTCCTCTTGAGAGAGCCAATTTTCAGCCTTATCTGTTTAGTGTTTTGGGCGTGAAAAAGTAACAAACAGACAGAGTTACTTTCACATTTAATTGTATAATATTTATGGATTTCTTTATTAATTACCTACTTATTCGCTAGTAGTCAAAAAATATTATTGTTCAAAGATTTTTTAAAGCTTCAGTTATAAAGGAGTTATCTTTATGCAATCATGTCTTACCTAAAGGTAGTACTTAATTTTGTTTTTATTTAAATATGTTTTAGATAAAAATAAACTGTAGCCGTCAAGGACCTACTAAAAGAAACTGTAGTAATAAGCGACCACCCGTCAAACTGTTACTACACCTATTGACGTAGGAGCTTATATTTTCCCAGTTTAACGAAATAACTTAAATATTTGCTGTTAGTCGAGTCTTGTGATTAGATCATGTGACCGAACAATAGAAGCCTTGACATTTTCCGATGAGGACGCAGCCAACCGGTCGAGCTTTACGCTATGACTGGATATGCAAAATAAGTTGAAATAAACAATGACGATAGAGGTGTGATTCAAGACCTATATTATTACTGCTAAAACTGAAAAATTACCAGAAACTTGCAGTCTTGATCATCGCCAGTTGAAATAATAGGTTACTGCTGGATATAGGCCTCCACCCACACTCGAACTACAATTACAGTACAACTACATTAATAGAGCGCTTCGGTTGGTTTCGTATTCCTCTCTATATCCGAATACATCTATCTTCAAGGTGGTAATTATCTAAAAAAAATACTATACTAGGATAGGTAAAGGGATATAATTACAACCTTGAAGTCGATTGGATGTATTCGAGAAATACGAAAACAACAGAAGAGCTTAATTAATGTAGTTGTACTGTATTTGCAAAAACTTTGTATCTGATCCAACTAGGTAGGATAAATCAATTTCATTTATGCCTGTTGTAAGTAGCCCTTGGATCCAATTGTTTACTTCGACTTCTTCAATGTGTAGGAGAAAGGAGGTATAGACAGAGTAGGTTTGCCTACCACCCCTGCATCATCCAGTTTGATTCTTTTTTATTGTGAATAATATTTGTTTGTGCTTAGAGCAAAAGGGATCATGATGACCAATAGCTTAGGGTTAAACTTCTTTCTCATTTCTTATCTTAGATATGAAACTTTGGGAACCGATAGCTGTCAGAAACTGCACTGACTAGGTAAACCGCGCGATGTACACTTCGCCCAACGAATCTAGGCATTCGTGAAGTTAGCCGTTTGTCTGCGCAGTGAACGATTTTTCATTTTTTTTTGGGTTGGCGAGTCATAACTTGGTATATTCCAGGACTATCAAAGAGTCTTCTTTTTACAATAAGGCAGATAAAGTCAAACGATTAACTTTCAAAGATGAAACATTACAACTTGTTAACGTAGAATGCACATTCCATTGTTACTTCCGCAATTATTACGCAACTCAAGTGATTTCTTGTTCATTAAAATGCGGATTGTGTCTTATTGATGGTACACGGTTTCCAAGTTTCATTCAAATTGGGCCGGAGTATATTGTGCGTAATGAATGCTGAATAACTTGTTAAAATTTGTTCTATTTTAAAAATGTACATTTTTATTCTTGCACCTATAAAGTTTTTTTTTTTAATATATCTAAAAATCGTCTAAAGCTCGTGGCCAATAAAATGTAACTGTCCTGTATTGTACCTAGTCAGTATATTTATTTCATTTTGTTATACAGCGCAAACAACTGGTAAGGCTTATAGTAGGGCATCTATTGATAGGAAAATTATAAACTTTAAAGAAAACACTAAGAAGCCTTGAATCGCTTTCAGCGATAAGGCCGCCCATTGTAGGTACTAATTTCGAACGTGTTTTATTTATGTGGTGTTTTGCTATTAATTGGTGTACAATAAAGTGTTCATTCATTCATTCATTCATTCATTTTAAGAAGCAGTCACTTAAAATCTCCGGCGTCGACATAGATAAGACTGTAACGTGCAAGCCGGCATGATCACAACACAATCATCTATTGCATGCCGTTCCACTATTAATACTTTGATACATAGGCTTACAAAAGCTACATGTAACAAATGCGAAAGCACACTAATAAATCAATTTACAGTGCAAATCAACCGTAAAAGTTTGTAAGTAATCTGCGCAATCTTACGTACTCTTTAGATAAAAATATTGACTTTGTTACAGCCCCACCAGATATTCTGTTCAAGTGTTTTTGAACTTGAGACTGTAGTTCTCAAATCATGTTTCATCTTAAAACTATGAAGTTGTTAAACTGCACTAGAAACATTATGACGCTACATCTGATTCTCCACCAGTGACTCTGACAACTGAAAAGATGGGGTAAGGAGTTGACAGGTACTTAACATATCTAAACCGGTGGCCAAAAGAGGAACTAACGAATTTTACATAAAAAATTATTTTTCTGCCAACATCAAATGCGATAACAGCGCCTCCCTCACCGGTTTAGATATTTTTGTGTTACTCTCGTAGGTATTAGGACATGCTACAAACTATTTGCGCCTCCGCAAAGTGATACCTACTAGATAGGTACTACTGTAGATACGTAAATGCTAAACCACACAGTTGATAACCTAATTACAAAATAATAGTTTCAATCGCTAAATATAAAATAGGAACACAGTTCTTATTTCGCAGTAATCAATGTATCATCATAATTGTTTATAATTTATTATACGTCATCGAACTCTTAGATTTGATGAGTTGTATGCATTCACAGACAGAACAGGCTGCTACCCGATGACCACTTACACGCTATTTACAGGTAATTAGCAATTACTTTTTATAAACCGATTGAGCATATTTATAAAAATGCTTTGATTGTTAACACACTGGTGCTACCATAACTCCACGCTACGCTAAATGCTTTTCATCTAACCAATTATGTGCTAGAAGTAACTTTATTGTACCGTAGAGATATCGTTGTCATAGTAAGCAGGCTGCCGTATCTACGCTACGAGTAATTTGTCCACAGTGATAAAGAGAGTAAGATAAGCACAAGAGGCTCTAATTCAAGCATTTCCTACACACTTATTAAGACCAGGTTCTTACAGGCCACCTGCTTTTTACGTAAACTTCGACGTTTATGGATCCGGCTGTTATAAAAAACGTGTCGCTGGGGGCTATGACTCGCAATAAACACCATAAACGTTGGAATGTTCTGTCATTTTATTCAGTAGTTGAGAAGTTCCTGTTCTTTTGCTAGTATACCGTTAGTTGGTTATTTTCTCGCAAGGTAATAAAATGAATCTTCTAAAATTAATCGGGATGCCTTTTACTTGCAATTCGATTGAACTACCTACATAGATTACAGAGCATAAACCAAACAAGGTTTTAGAGAAGCCGTTTTTGACTGCGGGGGCTTGTAAAAAACACACAACTTGATATCTAGTACGAATTTTAGCAATAGTCTCGTAAAATACAAGATGATGCTAAAATTACATACAAAACACAAGGTGCACTTCTGGTGTAATGTTATGTATTAACCGTTATGGAAAGCTAAAATTCGACAATACATTATCACGCTTTCTGTTGAACGTACAGTAACGTCATACATCCATTTATTAACCTGAGGATTATTTTGGTTGCCGTAGATTAAAAAAACTTAGTCATTTACTATACTAGATGATTTATACAGCGTCAGGAGGCAACCTATACCAACACCCAACGGAACACTGTAGTGCCTGGAATTTGAGATCACCAGCACCTAAATAACCATCCTCTCAAAAATCTAAATTGATCTATCCCATGTGTTTGAACAATAAAACTGTCGATATTTTTTATAGATCCCCAACAACTTTAGTATTAGTAGGTACCCATCAAAACAAAGCGTCGCCCTTCAAGTGGGGATGAGAGAAAGTACTGCTGCCTTCCGCAACTGCAGCTCATGTGACGGCTCACATGACCGCACGACTCACAATGCGTTGCGAAAACCCACGTAAACTGGGCTGCGTTACGTGCTATCGTGTTTTTATTGACATTGTAACTTGTGGCGTAACGATCCCGCATCTTTGATTAGGGAGGTTAGTGCCTTTTGTACTTGAAAACAATTTATCAACCATTCATAGTGGATTTATAGGTTTATAGCTCAAACGGCTACTTTGTTAACATCATATTGACGTGAGAGTGAAAAGGAGAATAAAATCATAAGCCACCCTAAAAATGTTTCCTTAGAAGTTTGATACTCACCTTAGTTTACGGATGCTACGATTCTACAAGAAACCATTTACATTTCTTAGAAACCCGGACAAATCAAATACAATAAAACAAATATAAATTCTTACTCATCTCAATTTAAGTCGAATTATTATGACAATATCATCCTCCATGCTTCGCATAACTCGAAATTTCCCACTGTAATAAGTTATTTTCGCATCCTGGTTCAAGCTAGAGCACGTATTCACAGATGTATCGTCCATAAAGGTATTCCCAAGATGCCAAATGTCACAAACATCCTGGATTGAACGCTAAATGTGTTTCAAGGAACCTATTATCACGATCTGTGATGATATCATGGTATCATCACGTATTTGCCACCATTAAGAAGCCCATAGTGTTGAGTACAGACAAAAGGGTAATAATCTACTAAGAGGTAAATGCTACAAAGGCTTTATCTAAGTATATAATGATGTAAACCGAGCAAATCACTGAGATTCATGTTTTCTTTTATTTCTACATTACCCTGTAAAACATAACCTAAAGTTTTGTTATTCAAAATATAACATAAAGTAAAGTAAAAAAGTAAAAATGTATTTATTGTTATTTACAAGGTGGTGTACAAAACATGGTTTTTATACAAATTATGATAAAGTAAATTTTACGACATTTCAATTAATTATAATCTCAAGCTGTTTTGCTCAACAGGATATTCTTAATTAACATTTAGCATTCTTAATAGAGAAGACAAAGAAAGCAAAACAAGTTGCTAAGGTCATCTACAGAGCAATTACAAAAATCCGTCTAAAAATATGAGATGCGGTGAATCACTTTACCGGATTCGAATTTGCATAGTCATGTGACTAGACCCCAACTAACTGTTTTATAATCTGTGTTGATTTAGACCCCGCTTACGCAAGAAGACATTTTATTACCTACAATCTCGACCGGTCTGGCTATTTCGCGCTTGAAGGAAATCAGACTGGTGAACATTTACTTACTTACCTGCATTTTTAATCCTTAATCTGCATTTTGGGTAAATTCAATTTGTTAGGAGGTTCTTGGTTCTTGAAATTTTTACTTACGTAGAGAAACAGAGTCAAGTTCCTGAACTATGGCAGGGATTTAGCTATTTCTCTAGAGTAGTTAATGAGGATAAAACTAACCATCAACTCTCTTACCCCACTTTATTATGGGGTCAGAACAACACGTTTATCTCTTCCACTCTGCTATCAACCATCATATCAACATTCACTACTTTCTTACCCATATCGTCTTTTACAGTTTCCAATGCTTCTTCCACTTCATCCCTCTTCATTCAACCTTACCTACATCCTTCTCAACACATGACATTCGTTTCCTCATAAAACAAATAGGTAGTAAAAATAAATCACTTTACGACGACTGTCCCAAACAATGATACTTGTAAAATTCCTCCTCGCATTCGATATTGTATCGTTCTATTTGTATGAGATATAATTTCCAAAGAGGCGGGGTAAAATAGTCTATCGGACAGATAGACTATTTTACCCCCCCCCCCCTCGCACCTCCCATCTATTATGATTCAGATGATTCAAATGATTCAGACTGCATTTTCTACATGCATACCGATAGTGTTGTAAATTCAACATTTCTCAGTCACGTGGTGGTTTCCTAAGAGGGTAGAGTTGCAATTTAAGATAGGTAATCGCTGTTGAGCAAGCCAGAAGTGTAGTCAGAACCCTTGAGCGCATTATACCTATGACCAGTTATAAGTAGCCTAGAAGGTGCTAACAGGCCGGGTAAACCGATCTTAGTAATAATATAAGTTTTCATAAAACTCTTTTTTGACGAAATAGGCTAAGTAAATAAAAAAAAAAATTTGTCCCACGCTAGGCAAAGGGTCGCCCCCATATCGCTCCAACTTTCTCGGTGACCTCTTATTTTTTTTTGAGTGGTTTTTAGTAGTTGTGTTTTATGATTAAACTTTTTTTTTATAATATAAGTGCCTTAGTACCTACTTTACAATTTATTTATTTACAAAAACGGGTGGATAAAATAATAAAAAAATATTTAAAAAATATTAACAAAGTAACATTATTATAGCAAAACGCAGAAGGTACGTTAAAAATACACTAAGTTGATAATGAAGGACTTTTATTCGGACCTTTGACTTTCAAAACTATTTGATTACTGCGAATTCTTCTTGTTTATTGCCAAATTGCTTAAATTCCCTTCACATTAGGTATGTGTGACCTTTACACACAGTATAAAGTATGTTAAACTCTTTGTTTTATTTTGCACTGTTATTTACCGGCTATTTATTTTTGTTGCGGCTCTAAGGGGTCATTTGACTAAAAATCCGGGTTGTTGAACTCACAAATGAGTCGTTTTGTCACGAAGTTGATAGGCTTTGAGCTATTTTTCCTATTTCCTAGATTGTTTTTTTAGTAGAAATGAAATAAAAACAAGTAAAAGGATTAGTAAAGCGAATTTAACACCAAATTTTTTTTTGATTCATACAAATAAATATCATGACAAAACTAACATTGGAGAACAGGAGATATGACTTCACAATCTTTAATTCTTCTTCTTATCGTGTCACTAGTTCTTTCGAACAAGTGTGTTGAAGGGATTTTAAGTGCGCCTCAAAGAGGCTCCTTTCGTGCACTTGACACATGTTTTTGAACTTTATAGGTTCTACGACATGCCGGTTCCCTCACGATGTTTTCCTTCACCGTTTGAGAGTACTGGCATAATGCACATAAGTTTTTCGCCAGAAAAACTCATTGGTGCACGACCGGCATTGAACCCACGACCTTACGATCGGAAGGTGGGGCCATTACCACTAGACCACCAGTGCTCTACAATCTTTAATAATTTTGGTAAACGATTTAACCGATATTTTGTTCTTATTTTCTTGATCACACTCAGAAAAATACGAAAATCTTCGAACAAAATATCCCCATTGTCACAAAAAAAATGATTGATAGCCAATTAAAATCCATTTGCTAATAGATTTTATTTAATAAAAATAGCCAATTTCTGAAGAGTCAGGGTCGGTGACTGAGAGAAGGGGCTGCCAGGCTGCCAAGGATGAGCGTGAGTTCGTGGCCACTTAACCATTGTTACCCTCAGCGTTTTACTGATATCCTACATGATTAAGGGCTTGTGGTTTACGTGATTTCTATAGCTGTTGCAATATAATTACAATCGATTGCGGTGAAGTTTATCTATATAGTCGTTTTTGTTAGATCATCGCTCAGGACGTTCACCAAATGGATTAGCTTTGATAACTGAGCGCTGCCGTGCTTCGTAAGAACCCGTGACGAAAGTAGAAAGAAATACTTATCAGTAAAACCATGTCACATACTAACTATTAAAATACTAAAATACCTACTAATGTTATTTTATCGCAATTAGGTACCATACCCAATCGTACTAGGTACTTCATAGGATTAAGAGGTATCGTTGTTTAATATTTTATCTCATCAGTCAATATTATAATTGGCTTACTATAGGTGATAAAATATCAGAAGCCGTAAAATTATGATCTACCAACAAACTAATTAGTATCCTTTTAATTTACATAACGAGTTATTATTACCTATAGAAAATAAAATACCTATCTCAGACATACCGACAGCGTTATAAGATTTTAGGGCATGAAATAAGTTTTCGGTAACAAAAGTTCAGAGTAGGTAAGTACTTACATGGTAGGTATAGGCACGTATAAAGATCTAGAACCCTGTAATGCATTCATACTATACTGAGTAAAAGCCGTGTTGGCCGAATGGGGTTGTACCTCGACCGTGCATCAATGGATTTTGCGTTTCGTAAAATTTATATGCGCTTTAACACGTGCTCTAAACGGTGAAGGAAAATATCGTGAGGAAACCAGTTAGTGTTCTTATAGGCGGCGATGGGCTTGCAACCTGTCACGTAAGGAATACTAACTTCTGCAAGATGACACATCAGGACATGCCTCTGACTACCCCCCTTAGACATCTTCAAAGGATCTGGAATAAGTAACATAAAAATATCTGGGAGAATGTCTACCGCATCATGGGGATACAGTCGTGAACCTGTATACGTTTACGTTTACTGAGTTATTTTTAATTTTTTTTTGCTTAGGCAATAGATTCTTTTAAAATTGTGTTTAACGCATTTAGAATATTTAAAGCTCCCTACCTCTATAATCAGCAACCTATAAATCAGATGAATCAAGATTAAGCAATCGAAGCTATCGTTTATATAAATTAGTGGTTTAAAAAACAAAAAGTAAAGTATAATAATTTAAGCCAATAAGTTTATAAAAAATGCAATTTACACAAAATATCATCCAAACTAATTATTCAAAGTATGGGCATGTGCACTCCAAAAAGACTATTTTTGATTTATTTTACCTCAATTATATTAACGTTAAAAAAACACATTACGGTCGGTTACAGACACGTGATCAACAAAAACAACTTAAGTTAATATACATTTGCAGGTACGTTAGAATACCTACTTATTTTATAAATTATTATAATGCTTGAAACTCTACTTACATCAAAATCCACAAAGTCGTTTACACACACACGCATATCAAAATGATTGTACCTACTATACGGAGATAATAGTATTTGAGCGAAACGATGAATGTAAAAATATTCTGTGCACCTACATACAAAAACATGTGAAAACCGAGAGCAAATTGAAACCTTTGTTTCAACAAGAAAGCTTAGCGAATCGCCCAAATGTGGGTACTGGGTACGTTCGTACATGGACAATGGTCTTGGAGCTAAGACCAATGGATGTTTGTGGTGCTTACAAGTATGTGTGACTTTTTCTGTATTAGTACTCGTAGTTTCTAGAGGGGTATGACAGCGGACTGTACCTATATCATAGCAATGTCCCAGGCACTACAGCGTCCCGTTAAGTGTAGGCACGCATTGCCTCCTGACGCTATATAAATCATCTAATAGTCCTATAGATGTAAAGGCCTAAGTTTTCAGCTTATTATTGTATTTTTTGTACTTCTTTTTTATCAACCTATCGTGTCCCACTGCTGGGCAAATGTTATAAATTTTTATACTTCAATATTTTTTATTATTTTGGAACTTATTCAAATATTCGATAGGTATCCTTTAATTACCCTTAGACAACCCTTATCTGAATATAGTTCTTAAGATAGGTGTACTTAACCCTGTACTCACGTTTACGCAACAAGCAATGTTTTATTTTCGGGGTCTATTGATATTTACTTTGAGGCGTCTGTAGGTGTGTCTGGTAAAAGTGAAATTTTGTCAATATTATCTTACACCAAACGTAATTTTTGCAAAAAAAAACACGTAAGTTATCGGGTTTTGGCACCTACTTGTATAGGTACTCAAATATTCGTGTTGATATTACCAATATGTTCCCATGATAATACTTTTCTAAGAGTACTACCTACCTACTACCTATTTAGTAAAGTAAACACTAAGCTATATACTCGTAGGTTCAAAGAGAATTGTAAACTTAGAACAAGACTTTAATTTGTTTACATTTCATAGTAGTGTTTGATAGACGTCCGGTCAATTAATTGATTGCCTGACTATTGCGCGTGGTACAATCAGCTACAAAGAGTTGATGTTTGTTTCTGGTCATATACGTTTAGCATTCGTAGAATTTAGATTTATTCAGTTTAACAAAATGTCCGTGACAATAAAAAACTGTGTTAGTTGGTAGTAATTTGGTAGTTATAATCAAAATCACATTACGTACAAAAAATAATTATCAAGTGGTATGTAATCTCACTTTTGGATAAGACTTTGTACCTACTTAACAAAATATTATTATGAAAAGAGATTTGTGAAACATCAAAATGTTAATCGAATTTCAGTGATGACTGTACCTACATCGCATTAACCCGTAGCTGACTGAATACTTTGTGCACATAAAATCTGTAATTATTACCATCTCGCACTCTCAGTTTCAAGAGCAAACTATGGAGGGGAAATAAAACCGGCATTGTTTTGGCCTTACAGCTAGGATTTCCGGAGTCATGAGAACAGACGCCGGAATCTTATTGTAGAATTACACTAGGCGTGGATGTGCGCGCTTAGTTTCATTGAGCTTTATTATGTGAAGCTATAAAGCGATTACTGAATATAAATTGGCCTTCACAAAGCAACCATCCATATACCTATCGGGCAATTACCTTTCTGTGCCTTATGTTTGTGAGATGTATCGCTTTGTACGCAAGAGTAGGTTAATGTACTTCAACTGTCATCCGAAGGTTTTAAATCTTACCAAGCTAACCTAGATGATATTTTTTTTCCAATGTCATGTATCCCGTAGTCGGATAAACCATATCCTAGCATTTCTTGAGAATACTTACAAAGATTTATGGTTCAACCTTTTGAGATGCCATAAAAACAAATACGATCCATCATACTCGTATCAGTTTAAGCGTGTAAAAAGCCTACAAAACACCACTAATTATCTTAGTCAGTTTCACAACACCCATGACCGCTTCATCAATTACTTAAATCGGGTACTGTGATGTCATCTGACAAGTTCCTGCTACTTTCTCTTCAGCTCAAATATGTATTGGCATTGTGTAACAAACCTCAGGTTTATTGTCTTTTAAGGGTCATATCCGTGATATCACGGAGAAACACAAACTTAAACAGAAATTCTTTAAACGAAGACGGGTTTGTTTTTACCTGCTTTTAGGTATGAAGATAATTTACCATATAGTCTGCATACTGTTGTCACTACGACAGACTTCATCGGACTGAGATAATACCAAATAATTGTTCTGTGAGGAAAACACACAAATGACAAAAAAATGCAAAAAGTATGATCCTAGCTTTTAAGAGTATCTACCTAGGTAAAGTAAGTACGTTTTATGAGTTCAAAAACAAGACTGTAGAATTTCCTCAACTACTTAAGATTATAAAAGGAAATACGAGTATGTAATTCCTGGCTGACATTAAACCAAAATGACACAATCTATAACATGCTGAGCACAAACCAGAGATTAAATCAAGAACCAAGATAATGATGAAGTGGTTTAGCTAAACTTCTTTCTGGTTTCTCATTTTGTTTTTATCAAATTAGTGAACTCTCAGATAAATAAAAGACGTTCGGTCAGGATAACTAAGATAAGACAGCAATTGTTTCACACAAACCAAAATATTCTCTTGCATCTTTACAAACTTTCGCACCTTGCATGATATTTTGCAATTAACTATGTGTTAAAATAACACACTAAGCCAAAGGACACTTTTACCATGACTAGCACCTTGTTAATTAATCCGTTGGCCGGTTGACCTTCCGTAAATCAAAGCCAGTCAGTTGTTCATTTCGCAAATAGGTAAAACCAAGTAAAGAGTGACTATTTCATCATCATCATCATCATCAGCCTATGGTAGTCCACTGCTGGACATAGGCCTCCCTTAGTGCGCGCCATTGCGCCCTGTCCTCAGCTCGACGCATCCAGCTTCTGCCGGCAGCATTTCGCAGATCGTCACTCCAGGTGGAGTGACGATCTGCGAAATGCTCCGGCCAGGTGGCCGGAGGGTGTCCTAGACTACTACGTTTGCCGAGTCGCGGTCTCCACTCTAGAACTCGTTTACCCCAACGGTTATCGGTTCTTCGGCAGATATGGCCAGCCCACTGCCACTTCAGCTTGCTGGATTCTCTGAGCTATGTCGCATAGTCTTGTTGCGGATTCTATCCTTCAGAGAAACTCCAAGCATAGCTCGTTCCATAGCTCGCTGAGCGACTTTAAACTGGTGGACTAGCTGTACTGTAAGTGTCCACTTTACGGCTCCGACCACACTGAATGACTATTTCATTTTATCCATATTTTCAGTCATCTCTTGTTATTATTTATCTTTTTTCCAGGAAAAATACTGTTTACGCTATAGAAGAAATTTTTGAACAATGCTTTTTGCAAGATTATCCCAGTTCGACAGACTTCGTTTGGTTTAAAGTTCGTATCTCTATATATAAAAATGAATCCCTATATCCCTTGGTCACGCCATCACGCGTGAACGGCTGGACCGATTTCACTAATTTTTTTTTTGTTGTGTTTGTTATTGTCAGGAGAAGGTTCTTATGACAGAAAAAAATTGTGCTGAAAAAATGAATCCCTATATCCCTTGGTCACGCCATCACGCGCGAACGGCTGTCGCGCGGGTCAGCTAGTTCTATATAAATGAAAGATAACCTAGAAAAAAAGTTACTGCGCGATTTAATTTTATTGCAATACCTCCGTCATTTTTATTACTTACCTTTAATTGTTTTTGTCTAAATGAGTTTCCATGAAATCTTTACCGTAAATAAAAACAAAAGTTCCAAAAGGCTGTCCCGGTCTTGCCTCTTCAATAAAACTTGATAAGATCTTGAGCATCGTGTTTATTTCCATGCGACGGTAAAAATGACCTTTTTCGGTCATTAATAAACCTTGACCTTCCTGTTGTCGGACGATGTGGGCAAAGCCGGAGAATTGAGCCTCTATATCCAATGAGGACTGTTTCCTTCTAAAAGGTAGAGCTGCCTTCATTTCTTTATTAGCTGTAAAATACTGTGTAAAATACTTTATTAGCTGTGTGTGTTTTTTATACGCACTGCCAAATTGTGGAATTCATTGCCGGGCTCTATATTTCCCGAAAAGTACAATATAGATCAAACCAAGAGTAAATAGGTTCCTTCTAAGAAAGCATGCTTCATCTTAGACCTTTCATTGTTGCTTAACATCAGGGAGAGTGAGTCAAATGCTGACCTTTTAAAAAAGGAACAGAGCCTATTGTCAATTTTATTATAATTCTAATAAGTAACGTACAAGTAATATTTACTCATTCACGAGTAAATTCAATTCAAAAATTCAATTATTCAGCCACGAGCTAACCCACCACCCAGCCGAGAGTTAGCCACTAGCTAAGCACAACACTGCGAAATCCAGTCCAGGCCAGCGCTGAGAAAAATGCAAATAGTTTCAGCATTATCACATGACTTTTCTCAACTACAAGTCGCAAAAGTGAAAGTTGCACGATCACCATTCACAATCGAATAAATATTAACCCATGTATTATGTAATACAATCAATAACACCCGCTTTTACTCACATGCAGTTTGTTTGATATTTTAATGGAATTACTCGAAACGGAATGTTGATAAGATAAATTGAACTTACCTAATATGTTACGTATGACATGCTTATAATTACCTAAGTTTATGAGAAACTATGTAGGTAACAAAAATCCCACCTCTTTGCATAAGGAAAAGAGCACCTCTGTTTCCTTATGAAAAAATATGAAAAAGCGTTTGCTATAGGTACCTACTGACTAACATAATGAATTTACATTGGTAGGTATTATTACTCCAACCATAACCATAATGGAACTTCCATTATTCGAGCTCAGAATTCAGAATGTTTTGCGTATTTAGGTACCTACCCTACGATAAGGTTTAAAATATGACATATCGGAACAATTTAACAGTTAGTCGACTTGGTCATCGACATGATTCAAGAGGAGTCGCACATTATGGAAATAAATATTTTAAGGACATTGTGGTTATATCGATACAAATTAAGTAAGTATAAACTTTTACTTAACTTATTTTGAAAAAATTAATTTTATCCATATGACCCTTTGGACTAGTCAGAGTTAGGTAAGGTTAGTTGAGGTAATAATGCGGATCACAGCTATTTAAATTGAGTCAGTCAATCGGTAGTGTCTTTTGTTTATTTACAGCAAAACTTTTCAAAGTAGTGCGTGAAAGATCAGCACGAAATGTTAGGAAACTATTAACAGGCTCACGATAATAAATCTATAATAATAGATATTTTCAGCTCCGTAAAGTGGGACATTGCAAACGGAACGTTCACCGTGTCAGTAGCACGAAAACTGGCGAGGGTACGCGAAAATAAAATTTTGTCATTGAATACGCAATCGGCGGAGGATGATAGCGTCATCGCAGAACGTAACCGCCAAGTTTGATAACTTGGCAACTTTCTCTCTAGAGCGGTGCGAGGCAACGAGCGGCTGCTCCATACAGCCTGCAAGCAGCCTCATTCCGCTACCATAAACGAGCCAGCACGTTCGCGGGAACGGCGAGCGCTCGTCCGCAATTCGCGTTCTATATTCAAATTAATTCGAACCTCATTTCGAACGAATAACAAAAATAGTGAATAAAAAACTAGTCAAGTGTATTTTGGTTTTATTTGATGTATTCAGAGTGACATTTTGTTGAGTAGTATACTGTTGGCGGCAACATGGGAACTTTTACAACGTGAGTCTTGTTTTTACTATTATTTAACGATTAAACATTAATTTTCAGCATACATTTTGTGTAATATTAACCAGTGGTTTAAACATCATAAATCTTATTCACGCTGTTTAGTTACGCAATGCTTTGTGTCAAATTGACTGCAAAATTCCTTGTCTCTTGAATGTAGGACAATGCCATGCGAGGTGATAAGTTCAACTACAGTATTAAAAATATTATTAATGACTTCATAGATTTACAGCCTAAGATATATTTTGTTTAGCAAACTTTTTCAAAAGTTATAATGCCGGCTGTTTGTGTAGGTAGGTAGGTTTTTTTCTTCTGAACATTTATATTCAATTTACATTCATTCAAAGGCGGTTTCAGTGACCTTGTTCGTATGTTTAAAATAAAAGTTATACCTGCTAGAGAGGTTTAACTGCCTCAAGTGCCAATTTAAAAAAAACTGGACTTATTGAAACAGTCATTTCAGCAGAAAATCCTTGACCTTGTCTTGCACGTTGTCAAAAAAATTACCTACTAGCAATAAGCCCACGACGGAAAGCTCAGAGTAACTCAAGCACGACATCGAACTACCGGCAATCGACATCGTGTTTGAAATTTTGTGACTGTGCTTTAAACCAACTGACCGGTACGACGAAGCTCAGTTAGTAGAGCTACCGGCAGCTCAGTTGGTTCATAGCATGGTTGAATGTAGGCCAAGGTCACGGATTCAAATATCGTCCGCGGAAAAAATCTGGATACCTACAATTTTGGTCTACGAAATCCACGGATTTATTGAGAAAACTCATCAAATAAAAATATGCTTAAAGTCACCTACCACCAAGAAGATGTTTAGCCGGGTAGTTTAAGATCCGTGATATGTCTTCCATATTCACACGACGCCATTATAAGTGAACACGAATGAGACATTGACATGACAGTTTCTTTCGAAGGGATTTCAAGGGATGCGCATTAAAAAAATGTATTTGGCCCGCCCACCACAGCTCAGTTTGAGTCGTTTTCTTGTGATAGAGAGGTCTAAATTGCTTCTCTGAGATCACAGAATATTACAAAAATGGTCCAAAAAAGACATACTAATGCGTGTACACATTGGTCTTGATACTTTTTCTAAGATCGGTCCGCACATTTTAGTGTAACTCGTATTATTATTGACACATTTATTACACAAACATTGTTGACATTTTGCAACGTAAATGAGTTCTGTACTCAAACTGATCCAAAACGCTAGCAGAGGTGTGAAAAACCTAGCGTAGGTTGTGTGAAGGTCGAACTAAATTATTTCATTGCGAGTTGTTGTCTCTAGGTCTCTCTCTGCTTTACGCTGTCTCCAACCAAAATTTTACCTGGAGTATATTTAAAAAATACCTACTCAAACATATTTGACGTTATATTGTATTTAAATTCTTAACTTTGAACACGTAGGTTGAGCCTTAGTACCTACGTGTTCTAATAACAGTTTTACAAGCTCATGGTTGATTGAAGTTCTATTAGTAAAACTTGTAAAATTATTGATGAGCTAGTGAATTCCTCTTGCACACTTTTGATGCTACTGCATCAAGTATTGGTGCAATAGTAACCAAAAACCTCAAGAAATTGCCTAAAAATAATTTACACAAAAACAATGACGCAACATTACTGTGACACCTTGGTGACACCAAAAACATGTTAGCATAAGAGCTATCTCACATAAAGTAAGCTGTTGTGTTCAAACTTACTCAAAGTTTATAAAGTGTTTGGAGTTATTTTCAAGATCGTTTTGATTTAACTATGTTTGAGTACATTCATAATATCATCTGCGTTTCTAACGTCAGTGATTTGATGAACCTTTGCTAAATCCTAATAATGTAGCCCAGCATAAGCCACAGAATAACTTAATGTTTGTTTTGTATAGTTAAAGTGATGTTATTCTTCTGCGAGTGTGCTTCAAAAGAGGGTCACAATTGAAACATAAGGCACGCACAGACATTGGCGATGCGTATTGCATAAGACGAGGATTACGTCTTAGGGCTGTCATGGCGAAAGTTTCTGCTAAATGATCTGTGTAATCCACAGGTCCTTATCTACTTTAGTCCAGAAGTAAAATTTATTTTGTCAATAAATGGCAATGATATTGGTTTAAATGTAATTCTGTATTGAATTAGATTACTAGGAAAAAACTGAAGTGAGTGCCTTTTTCGTAAAGTTTTTGAAGGGTCTGTTTTATAGGAAAATGGTACTTTTAGCGAAAAATAGTTATGAGTTATATGGTTATACATCTAATAGGTAGTAGATAAAATAGTGAATTATCTCGAAGTTAGTTTTTAATTTAACTAATCTTGGAATGAACATCAACTTTCATGGCTGTCCTTGCCAAAACCTTAAAAAGATTGGCAGATGCACATAATTGAGAATAAAAACCAGTTAAGATGATACGTAGATAAACATTATCATTGCCATAACGAGGTAACAGTAACATCTTGTATGGCGATCCCGAATACGGAAACTTACGCAAGAGATCCCCTTTGACTTTCAGATTGCACAACAACAAGTTTTCGATTTCTTCCTGCCGCGGGCGGATTCACTTTCGTTGTGCGCGTACAAAACCACTTATGTTACAGTACACCTTTGTCACATGGATAAAATGTGTGGCTAATCTGAGTTTTTGCTATCTGAGAATCAATTACTCTTTCATTCACTGACGTAACATGCAAATGCAATAAGTACCTAATCAATCATTGTTGTGCTCATGTTTTCCTAAGCAAAGTGCTAGATGCTTATGCCTGAACAGAGGAATCCCTGATTTATTACTGACTACATTTACAGACTAACTGTTGCATGCGACTTTGCTCGCTAGCTTCCTAATAGTCTAAGGATTGTCATAATCGATCCATTAAAAACAAGTCATATAGTTCTTTAACTTATATTACTATTACATGAAATATCATTTATTGTATGAATGTTAGGTTAGGTAATTATCTAGTTTTTTGTTTACTCGCAGATATTTTAAATACAAAACCAGACAAGTTTCGAGTTTCGTCTAGAAGTCATTTAAATGTATGAGACTAAAAATAGTGTGTTTAGTTTTTCATCATTATTACCTAAGAAGATGAGATCACACGCTTCTTCATTACGCTAAACAGTCACGTTCATCCGTTAATTTTAACTTACCAATAAAAACGATTTAAGAGCCCCTTCCTTCGGAGGACACCGTAGAGTGGCAGAAAACGCGTTAACTTTGCTATAGTACTGTAGTTACACATGTCTACTTTGTTGTTTACTCATGAATGAATGAATGAATGATCATTATTTTATTACACACATCATTAATCGGGAAAGCAAATCTGTCACTATTTTTAGGAATTAGTTGAAGGTGCACTTTCTATCGCTTTAAATATTTATTGTTGTTTATGTATCTTTGTATGTTATATTCAATTCCATGCTATAACTTAGTTTGTATATATTGACGACCTCTGTGGCGCAGCGGGCGAAGGTCTGCCTGCGACGCAGAAGGTTGCGGGTTCGATCCCCGCCGCGGGACAAATGTTTGTATGACCTACAGGTATTTGTCTCCGGTCTGGGTGTTACTATGTATAATATGTATGTATTTACAAACGAAAAGTATATAAGTAGTATGTAAGTTATCTGGTTCCCATAGTACAAGCTTTGCTTAGTTTGGGGCCAGATGTGTGAAAATGTCCAACATAAAATATATATATATATTATGTATATATATTTTTTTTGTTATGTTTTTTATGTCTATGTATGTTTATTATATTTTTACGTATGTTTAAATAATAATATTTGTTTCTTTCATTCTCTTTGTACATGTACCCACTTTCTATTTTGCACATCTCTCTAGCCTCAAAGGTTTGCTGGAAGAAAACTCTTTGTAGGGTTAAGCTCGCCTTTGTACGTGTCCTTTTTTATGTTATTATCCTGTGTGTGTCTATTTGTACAATAAAGAATTAAGAATTAAATTAACATTAAAACATAATGCGATTGATCTATGATTTAGGGCGGAAATAAGTATCATGCTTTATTGAATGATCAAGCGACCTTACCTGAAGCGATGCTCGATCTTGATTATACTGCCTTCACCGAAGAGAAATGTTGAAAACCTTAACTCACAAGATAGGTAAAGTAAAGTAATAATACGAGTATGTTTATTCAGAACGAATTGCAGTTGAGCAAAAATTACAAATAAAACTTATATCAATATTTTACCCCTGAATTCCATCTATACCATTCATTCAGTTATCTATACCATTCACAGCACTAGGCTTGAAGTTAGGTAAGCCACGCTCATCGTAACATAACTCAGGTAATAATGAATTTTCTTCCTTCCTCGCACATTGCACAATGCACGCCAGTTACCGCAAACATGACATAATAATTTTTACTCGAAACTCATGCCTTTGTATTATTGGCGATTTTGTAAAGTGCTGTCAACATTATTGGTGTGTAGAGCCCGTCGACTAAGATAGTCATAATTTAAAAATACATATTAAAAAGCTATCTTGATTTGGCTATAATATCTAAATTATACGGTGACTGAATGCAAAGATGTCTTTCTGACCAATTTGTATGACAGTTCATAGTTACGCAGTGCATTGATCAATTGATCATTTCTATGAGCAGATATCGAAGAGCAGCAATAGACTTACTAGAAAGACATGCCCACACTAAAGTTCTAGTTCGCTAGGCTGAACTAAGAAAAATAATAAATACTCAATGGTCTGTTTTTATTGTTCTGTTTATATTTATTTGCAGTTATATCAAGATGTTTTATATAAAAAACAAGAAAATCAAGAAAAGCTTGATATTTATTGTGTGAAAAGTCCAGCATTATTTATTTATTTATTTATTTATTTATTTATTTATTTATTACTATTTAATAAAAGCATTTTTGTCGACCTCTGTGGCGCAGTGGGCGAAGGTCCGCCTGCGACGCAGAAGGTTGCGGGTTCGATCCCCGCCGCGGGACCAATGTTTGTATGATCTACAAATATTTGTCTCGGGTCTGGGTGTTTCTATGTATAATATGTATGTATTTACAAACAAAAATAAAACATTTTTGAAAAAAATAATTGAACCGACTTCACAGAACACAAACAGAAGAACCTTCTACACACTAAAAAGAGAAAAATAAGAATATAATTTGAAGTCGGTGCCAACTATTCATTTACATCTAAGAAATTCAAAAGAACTTGGGTGCAAAATTGTATCCTGGTACGCTATCGCTCGATTTCTTTTTTTTATAGGTACCTAATCGTATTCACTTGGCACCGACTTCAAATTATATTCTTATTTTTCTCTTTTTAGTGTGTAGAAGGTTCTTCTGTTTGTGTTCTGTGAAGTCGGTTCAACTTTTTTTTTCAAAAATGTTTTATTTTTCACTTTTTAGTGTAAGTAAATAAATGCTGTGTAAATAAAAGTGTATGTGTAAATAATATAGTAAGCTACGAGTACGTTAAGACTTTGCTTATCGTAGCTTAAGTAGGAAAGGATAAGAGAAGTCATGGGCAGACCTACTAAAGGACACACCGGAGTTCAGCAAGGGGGAAAACTATCAATCCATAAGGAAAAGAAAATGTTTTGGACTACCTCGGGTGTAATACCCTTTCAAACTATTTAATGTTTGACTCAGATTGTGAGTCAGGGTGTGTTGTGTAGTGAGAATGAGGTTTTTTGAATGTTACGGGAAAACTGTCAATCCCTCAGGAAAAAAAAATATATGGCGCCACCTTGAGAGTATACCTCTTTCTAACAAAAAAAAAATTTTGGAAATCGGGCCACAATTTTCTTAAAGTTCAGTGATTGTTTTAGTTTTACGGGAAAACTATTAATCCCTCAGGAATAAAATTTATATGGGACCACTATAAGAGTATACCCTTTCAAACAAAAAAAAAAATTTGGAAATCGGTCCACAACTGACGGAAATATCGGTGAACATACATAAAAAAAAAAAAAAAAAAAAAACATACATACAGCCGAACATAAATAACCTCCTCCTTTTTTTGAAGTCGGTTAAAAAGTATCTAAGTAGTTTATCAGTCATTCTAGTACCCATAACACAAGCTCTGCTTAGTTTCGGGCTAGATGATGCTGTGTGAAAAGTCCAGCGTTATATATTTTACAGCATATAAATGAGTAAAGCAATCTAGAAAATTGCAGAAATCTTAAAGATGTCAGGTCTAATTTATTGTATAGTTATAAAGGTATGTAAAACACAGGTTTAAATTAAGCCAAAAAGCGTTACAATCGTTCTTAAACTGTACAATAGATATTTTATAGTCACCGCCTATTCGATTACGCAACAGAGAGTTATTATGATAAACGGAATTCGTTCAAAGCCCTGCAATTAAAACCCGTTAAGAGTTATACCGTTATTGATATAAATAACTAAAATATAAGTTAAATTGATGATACCCGTTCCTATTCAAGTTGGTTAATCGTTTTAGTTAATGTGAATTCTCGACTCTTTTCTTGAATCTCCGAGTATACCAGTATACCTAATGACAACTCTTCTTCTTCTCAGTCGTCTCACTCTTGACAGAGTGGTCGTGGTCGTCAGGTCGGGAGCTGTGTGGCTCGCTTTACAATTCTGCGCCACTCGTCTCTGATGGTGGTCTTTCTGGTGACAACTCTAAATATATTTTAATAAATATGCCTACAAAAGAAACTATTAACTCTATCATCGGAATGTCCTTGTCTTGGCACAACATTTATTCCTCTTCCGTTGCCTCGTCCTTGTCCTACCAGCACTCAGTCCTCATTAATTTAGTCAGACATCCAACCCAATTAGGTATATCTACTTATAGGTATTATCATTCTAACTGGCAAAAGCCAGTGGAGGTGGGACAGGCTTCTAGTATTAAAAAAAATACTTCTGTTCATCATTTGCTGATTACAAAGAATCTTTTCTTAGATACTTGAAGTCATGAACCTACCTAGTTCCTTTGTGCGTTTGACCATAGTGCTTGAGCGTCTATTAACGTAATTCTAACCGTACAACCATTAAAGTTAATTTTGATCCCACTGACCCATAATGCGCCTACCGAAGGCTAACTAGACGATTAACCTAAAAATGTTTATTCTAAACGCTAGATATTGATATTTATACCTTTATATTGTGATTGATTAACAAACCTTAAATAATATATTTCTTCATTATAGTAGTTTTTTATCATCATCATCATCATCATGTCAGCCAACTAGTGTCCACTGCTGAACATAGGCCTCCCCCATCGATTTCCACAGCGATTATTTATACTTTTTATACTTTTTTTTTTTACTTACGTTTTTTTTATACTCAGAACAAATATGTAAGTACTTATTAAGTTCTATGATAAATAACATAAGTAGTGATATCGTTGTCTATTACTCTTATCTTATAGCCTTATTAAAAAACGTGGTGTAAAGTTACGACGGGTGTAACTTAGGAGTAACCATACAATTTTTGAGTTTAAACCTTAAAAAGTTACAGATTACTTATAGTCGTAGTTTTCTTCCCATGCATCATCATTAATCCACAGCCTGACTTCATCCACTGCTATAGGCCTCCCTAAGCTTGTTTTTCTTTCTTCTTCTGACGTTTTTATTAAATGTTTGAGCATTTTTATTTATTGTCAACAAAATAAAAATACATAAAACATGGGAGACCATACTAAAATTAATTATAATGAGGGGGTGACAACTAGCTGGCTAATAATTAGCAGTTTTAGCGGTTAGCCACACGCAACAGAGAAAATAACCTGCGGCTTAACACGTGCTATAATTTGCATTAATATGATGTTTAAACGCTGATTAATTCCAAATTAAATTGATAATCATTTTTAAACAAAAAATACGACAATAATGTCCATTGAAATGAAACTCTACATTCATTATTAAGGTTTAATAATGCGGAACTGACTATCGTCTGGTTATGGATTAAGTGTTATTGTATGCCATATACTATTAATAAGACAAAAAATTTATTAAATATTCAATCATGCATGAATAAGGAAGATATTGAACGTAGGAAGTAGTACCGAAAAATAAGGCATTTCAACCCTATCATGCAGATAGATATCTAGGCCCTTACTAATAATCTTGACATAAAGTTATGTCATGCATAACCTACGAATAACCATACACATTTTTTGTTGAATCATAGCTTTATGTTAAGTTTATTTACTACTATTTATCATATTGTTTTTGGTAAAAACTGTTTTAGTTTTATCTTAATATTGATTTAAACATTTGAAACATTTGATACTTTCATATCTAATTACAGTCATAACATCAGATCTGTAAGTACAGGTGAAAAAAAATGCGTACTCCTAATATTTTCTTTATAAGATCGTGCCAACCCAAAGGTCATGACTGCACTAATGTTAGGAAGTAATCAGAGGCCAATCAACTGCTCTTAAACTATTATCTACGATAATTGCCTTTGCTTTGTAATAGTACCTACAAATAATACTCTTTATGTCTAAACAATGGCGGTTCTGTACTATCGAAACGTGTGATAAAATGCTGTTTCAATCGGTATTTTAAACAATTGTTGAAGATAAGAACTAATTCTCAAACACTTTTTGCTATGGCTCATACATCAAAACAACAAGAGCCCAATAACCCCAAACATCTACGTCAAACTGTAACGGCATTAGTATTGAACGTGGTGTAAAGTTATGACAGAATAACCATACAATATTTAAATTTTTACCAGACTTCTTTTCACCACGTTTATTAATAAGGCCCTTAAGGATCGTGTTAAAAGTTCGCGTGCTAACTAGCCTGTCATAAAGTTTTTCTAGCAAAATTCTTAGGCGATACGGCGTTTACATTAAAATTCATGAGACACGTGCGTGTTAAAGCTAGTATGATATTGACCGAGTCCTCGAAATTCCTAAAAGGTATTCATTGTGAGTTAGTCAAAAATAATTGCTGTTGACAGTTCCATTAGGATTGGTTACAAAACTGCTTTTTATCTACTGCTTATAATCGTAGATGTCTGTATAAAAGTAGCATAAATATACTCGTAGTAAGTTGGTGCGAAGTTATGAGTAGTATGTAGATGCCTACCTAAATATGACATGCAAATTTTTAATTTGCTTGACTTTGAACACTTTTATATTGTAACTTAAACCCTTTTTGGTAAATTGACTTTTACAAATATTTGCTAATACTTAGCCATAGTAGGCATGCAGTAGATGCTATGTGGCTAAGCATCCCAGCTCCATTTTGTTGTAAAATGTAAACTGTATTTTAATTGTGAGAAAACGTCTCTACGTAATACAATCGATCAGCAGAAACATCTGTTGGTACCCGAGCATCAATTAAAGTAAAATTCGTTGCGTAAGATGCGCGTATCGTTCCAAGAATCAAATTAATCTGTAGTCTATAATGTATAATAAATAATTTTGTTTGTAGAGTAGGCATAAAGTTGGATGAGTTGCCATGTGAGTGGATAATTACACAACTAATTCGGAACGACGACTGCACTAGAATTTTAGGAATGAACAATGTAACAAATTATACTAAAAAGTATACGTAAATTAACATCTCGACAGACTTTACAGTACATCATCAGTAAAATAAAATCATTTTTTATTCCTCATAACACCATTTTTCTTAGGAGACCTTTGCACAAAACGCAAAACCACTAACTGAGATTTGAGACCAATTACACTCAACTAGTGCCTAATGGACTCGTCACTAAGTATCACATATCTAACTAAGCAAAATCCATTGTGGGATGTAGTAACCGTTTTTCCACTCGCTCGGTTTTGCAACTGGATTGCCTCAGAGCCGGCATGAAAATTGCGAAGTTTAGAATCACTTTACGTAGAACTGCATAGACAGTGTAAACATCACTGCTGATTTAGTAGGGTTATAAAATGCAATCTCGGGTGCCCGATCGACCGTGGCGGATCGATGATTGTGGTTACTGCTTTGTAATTATGGATAGTTGTAAAGTATTTTATGTTTAATTGATTGGTTTTGTGGAAAAGTATCTTTCTGCAAACACTCTGAGAAAAGTTAATGAGCTATTCATTTGTTTGAGCTTAGTCAGCTCTACACGTATTGACGTCGTCTTTCTTGTGGGCCAGGCCGATTAAGCTGAGAGGATGGTTTAGGTGCTGGGCAAGCCTATTCCATCTCAAACAATGTCCCAGGCACTACAGCGACCCGTTAAGTGTAGGCATGGATTGCCTCCTGACGCTGTATAAATCATTTAATATAGTTATTCATTTGTTATTTTCTTGTATTAAAAAAAAATGTATATGATATTTAACTTTTCATAGAAACTGAGGTTAGTTTGTATTGGCTCTATTTTATTTGAATTCTCATTCAAATGGCGTAGCTTATATAAAAGTTACTGTCACAATTATCCTTATCACATTCAAAACATGTAACAAAATAAGTGACACACTTCTGGATTTTATCATTCTTACATGTAAATTAAATGTATTACACAGTTAAACGAGAACTCGAATCGGGGGCTCACATGTACATTGGCCAACACCCGCATGAAGAGATCGCCGTAGAATAAATAATAGTAAGTACGCCCCCTTACGTCATCTACGCAAACGCATGCGGAAATATTAGCGTGCCAAACTGCTTTTTTATGCGAAAACTTGTAACGCTAAGAGAGTAATTAACGTACCATTTAATTGCAGTCACATGACTTCGAGTTGATTCTAGGTGAATTATGCAGTTGCAATATTATGTGGGTCACAACACTAGCAGCTTTTGCAAGATTTTAGTAGAACCTACTGAATCTTCAATAGCGATTACCTACCTACTTACAATCGAGTGGCTATAATAGTATAGCCACCGATATAGATCGGTAATATATAAAATTAAATCATTGACAAAAGAGCTTTCTTTTTTAGTAAGCCTATACTGTCCCACTGCTGGGCAAAGGCCTACCCCGTCACCTTCCACACCTCGCGGTCTTCTAAATGACTTAAATTTTCAAAAATCTTAATTTGACGTTCAATTCAAGGTATATTATATCGTTCCATTAACGAACCAAACCAAATACCAGAACTTCCTGATTTTGCAATTAACCACATACATGTACAGTCAGTCACATGACATGTGCTCAATCAGGATGTCTTTAAAGGTCGACCGGTCGTGAGGTCATCTACTGCGTTCCGACCGCATAGCTTTTTTTTGCGAATAATCGAATTTAAATTAGATCATCTTTGTGTTTGCGAAGCGTGGGTACTTATGAATTATTTATTAAATTGTTCTGTGATCTTTTGGTTTACTGAATGATTCTACATTTTTCATTTAGATCTTGATGTACCCAATTTAATATAACAGTTGAAAATCGATGATAGATAGGTAGGTACTCAGAACAATCAATAAGAATCTAAGTATCATCAAATGAGTGAATGTAAAAAATATATTTTTTATTGCTCGGGCAGAATACTAAACTGTCAGTCATCTCTATACTTAAACCATTACACAAAAGTTACCTTAATTGAATGTTTGATAATTATAATTATATAATATTTATATATTATTTTAATTATATTTCTTTTTAGCGTAATTAAAGTAATTATATTTTATCACTTAAATATCGTACACTGAAACGGAGCTCGTTGAAGTCTTTTGTATAGCTACAGTAACGCGCTACATGCGCTACGGTGGTTACGACAAAATTATTACTCATGTAAAAAAATATTGATAAGTAATGTACATACTTATAAATTTACCTATGGACCACAGAACAATAATACACCTGGAGGGTTTTTTCCGAGTAGTTGGTCCTGCTAGCGCCGCGCTCTTGTCTAGATGCATGTTTTTTGGATTTTTTTTTCAAAATTTTGTCAGGATGACATCTGCTAGTTTTGCTAATTACTTGTCACGTGTTGCCTGTTTTTGTTAGCTTAAATGCTAGTCACATGAGTAATAAATAAAATATCGTTTTTTTTTAGTTTTAATAAAATAAAAAGTACTTACTTTAAAACAAAACTAAACGGCATTTTGTTCAGTATCATCTAGTCCCAAAAACTAAACTCTGACTGAATGGCAATAGAAATATATACGAGTAGTCTTGATATATTTCGTGTTCCATTTCAAACAGTTCAGTGTGATCAAAGGATTTTAGGGTTTAAAGACATAGGGTCCAATATCTATCACACGTCCTTTGTTGGACCAGTCTCCGACCTAAAGAGCCTACTTGTAGATAAGCTTTTTTTTTTTTTTTTTTTTAAATTAAATAGGTCAGCATTTGACATCCCTCTGCCTGATGTTAAGCAGTAGTGAGGTCTAAGATGGAGCATGCTTTCCTAGAAGGAACCTATTTACTCTTGATTTAAAGACCCCTATATTGTACTTTTCGGGAAATACGGTACCCGGCAATGAGTTCCACAGTTTGGCAGTGCGTATGAAAAAAGTGGACTCAAAACGCTTTGTACGAACTCTGGGAATATCAACCATGTACAAGTGGCGTCTTTAAGCTGATTATAAAGGTCAAAATACTAACTTGCATACCTATGTTTGTATTCTTTGTAGGTAATAATAACATTGCAACGTCCACACATCAATCCACTGAGTACCTAAACATAATATCACATCACGTTTTCGCAATATTCTCAAACAATAGGCAATGTTTCGGAATAACACAAGCATACCCATAATTAACCCAATTTACTAATACTGAGGTGGTAGTGGAAATAAAAATATGTTTATAATAGTATCTCAACTAATATTCCCAAAAAGACAAGACATTTTGAATGCCTTTAGGCATTTGTAGCAACTCACCTAAAATATTTGTTGCCCCGTATTTGGCGCGACCTCTTATCGTCACTAAAGATTTGCTAGACTTATTCTTATATATCAGATTATGCAAAAAAAGCATTTCCAAAGTATATCTGTTATTTATCGTCTACAAAAATCTTCAAGTCTCAAGTAGGTACACAAAATACTGAGAAAAAAACTGCTGCTTAAAAAATAAGTAGACTAGCCATCGTTCTAGTCTTTTTTATTCATACTTCCTCCATTTTGCTTTTAATTTTCTTATAGTTTAGGTACCTACTGATCCGTTCAGGTATACCACAGGCAAAATAAAAATAGGCCTTTTTATCAGAATGCAAAACTTAATTTAATGGTCAATGAAAAATAAACATCAGTGCCAGTTTCACATTATAGAACCAGATTTTTATGCGGTTGTCCTTAGTGACATAAGCCATCGAACCCACAAACCTAAGCCAAGGCTCAAAGTGTCATCTACCGATTTTATAAGTAGTTTCGCCACAGCTGACCTTGTCCAACATACTCCGTATATTTGAGGTATTCAAAGGTTTTGGTCACGTATTGTTGGCAACGCACTTTCGCTTCAGGCTTGTGTCAAAACGAGGCTGCGCATTCACAGTCAATTGTAGTGATATTGCGATTATGACATTGAATTTGTGCGATTGTTCCCGTAATTGCTGTCTTGTCTTCGTTACATTGACTAAAAAAATTTTTGAATATAATCTTTTGGTAAAAAAATCTGAGGGTAAGACTATGCGTATTGACATCATCTTTCTGAACTTTTCCCACAATGTGGGGTGGGCACATGTTTTCATCTTTCATTTTCCTCTATAAGCCTTCATCTCAGCACTCACTCCTCCTAGCGTTTAATTAAAATCAAATAATGTTGTTGCTAGGCTATCGTCATAACAAAAATAATTTATGCATAACTTAAAATATCCTGACTAGAATCGGCGACAGTATGGCGGCGCTTAGGTAATTAGGTATATAAAATATGAATGATTTTATCCATATTTTTTAAATAGTTTTGAGGAATGAATTTTGCATACCTACCTTATGTTTAGATAGCTTATTAATTTTATAATTTAATGAATAAACCATACGAAACGAAATTCACGGGTGACATAAATTTGAATATAAATCCACTTGTAGGCAAGTATACCTAGATTTCCCTAATTATCTTTAAATAATCTTAAATGTGTTACTACACGGTAAAAAAATGATAGCTTTTGTACACAATCTTATGTAAGTATGTTTTTTTTCTTTTACACGAACTTAAATTAAACTATGGTTTGTCAGGCCATGATCGTATACAGGGTGTACTCGTATAGCCTAAGCCACAATATCCGGGAGCGAAAGTGGTATGTTGACATTTAAAGGCGAGGCACGAAGTCAGCTGACTGCACCGGTTTCTGCCCCTTCAAGGCGATAATGCCTGCTCGCAAAAAAGGAAAAACCTTTATATATAAACTGTATGATGACTAGCTCTATCAGATGTTTCCTAGTACAATGACTGTACTGAGCAATCTTGATACACATTGTTTACATACCGACGATTCCCGCAGACACACCTTATTTTGAGATATGGAGTTCGTAATTAAGCTTTTTATCGCTGACATGTTTTTTAACACGCTTTTATTTAATCAGATCACGGCACGAGGAATCCTATTGTGGGATCAGGACATAGTCCTGACTATCGGTGTACCTACTATTTGGGGGTATTATGGGGTCCCACCGCGATGGAAATGATAGATTCTGAGAACTTACTTAAATGTATCATTGCACTCAAGCCTTGAACTTCCGTTCTAATGCTGATTTCCTGATGTATCTGCTAATGATGGGAATTCTCATTAGAAGAACTTAATTTCCGCTTCTCCTTAAAGTGCAAACAAAAAACTTTTACGTCTCTGATGATTTATCTACCGACAGGAAGCAACCTTCATCTACACTTAACGGGAATACTACTGCCTGGAAAATTGGGATAGGCTTGCCTAGCACTTAAACTATCTTCTCAGCTTATTCGGCCTTATCCATAGAAATAACAACTTCGTGTTGTGCGAGACCATTCCACTAGGCCAACATACCTTAAGAGCAAACAAGAAAAAAATATTTTTAACAATGAGGCGTTGATACATTCAATGTGACAGAACAAAAGGTAGAAGTCGGTTTGTTTGTAAAAGTGAACGGTAGAACCAATTTCACAAATTGTTGTGCAAATTGCAGTCTCTTAAAACAGTCTTTCTTTTCAACTTTGCATTTAATAATGAAACCGTTTACTTTACAATGCAGTTAGACAACTAGGTGTTTCTTGCTTCTTCATGTTTTTCTTAAATATCTACGAAATTGTAAAGTGTAAATCTACAATTAACTAAGATTCTTTGTAGATTTTAAGTCAGAAGCAATTCCAAATACTAGTGTTCCAAATCTTAAGTAGGTAATCTTGTTTCTAGACATGTCTGCCATTATAAATATACAACTCCGTAATCGTACATGATCTAAAAGTTACATACGATTAGTTTTGTGCAATGTCAATGACATAAGTAGAAAGTACTAACCGGTACATGTCATAAGAGAACACTGATAAAAACGAAAGCAATTGCGGTCACATGAATATTTTACTTTACGATCTATTACCTACTTCCTGTGTAGGAAAATAGTATGATAGGCTGTTTGGACGGTTGTATGCGACATATACAGTCATTTATCTAATAGTTCTTATATTTAATAGGAAACTTCCTAACACTCAATAAACTCAATGTGGAAGGTAATTTCAATATCAGGGCGGGCCGCTAGGAATTACTATAATATATGAAGCCGTTTTTCATTTCTTGAACTTATCTGCAGGCTAAAACGCTTGCGCAAAAGCCTCTATTTTGCAATTGATCTTTGACCAAACATTATTACATTTAGCCGTTAGCGTCCAACTGGCAAACCTACTCCCCCCTTTGCCAGATTTCACGGTGCTTGAAGATCTATCCAGCTCGCACAATCATTTGTAGATTTCGAGCCATCTCAATATCGGTCTGCTACGCCACCTTCTCACTTTTGGCGTGCGACAGATATGCCCACTATGCCCAGTCAAGTTTTACTTCTGCGTATCATCACTAACAATACTTATCTTTGTTCCAGGATAAGGCGAAGTATATTACTGTTCGCCGTAGCGTTCACAGTCACAAGTGGCCAGAAAAGCAAGTCAGATGACGGCCTGCAGGCTGTGCCAAGCGATCTTAGACGGATCGCTAGCGAAGCATTGAACTTGGAAAAGCGGTTTTTATTAGGCGCTAGCGATACGTAAGTTTATAATGCTACCTCTAAAATGCAATGAAAAAATATTTGATTCACACACACTACGATTTAAAACAAAGTATAGGTATAATATGAATATTTTGTCTTTAATCATAATGGTTTTGATTTTAAGGTTTGGCAGAGTTTGTAAAATCTCAATCCTGTGTAAGGCAAAATGAACGTTATCTTATTCATCAGTACAGCCAATGATCTACACTAATATTATAAAGAGGAAACATTTGTTTGTTTGTTTGTTTGTTTGTTTGTTTGTTTGTTTGAATTGAATAGGCTCCGAAACTACTGGACCGATTTGAAAAATTCTTTCACCATTAGAATCCTAAACTATCTGTGATGAACATAGGCTATAAATTATTTTCAAAAAAATTAGAGATCCTTATGAAAATTGCAATAATGTAACCAAAGGTGTAAAAATTTTGAACATAAAATTCTTCATATCGCGTGCGCTGCGAAAACTATTGATGATAGAACAAAAAAATGTTCTACAATATTAAAGATCATATAATTATCTACAAAAAAGTCAGCGATAGCATATGTCCAACTATTGTGGTTGTGTCAGAATAACAACTTTTATAATTTAAAAAGTGAATAAAAATGCCGACCAAAAGCAGACCACGTTATTCTTATTTTGGTATTTATTCTTATCCAAATAAATTCCTTCGTAGTAAAGGCTGTTTCAGTACCCGTCGATTACTTTTTGAATGATTGAAATCGGACGTTTTATTCAAAAGTTATCATGAGTTTAAAAATGTAAGATACATCGCGACCACAGAATAAATATCAGTTAGTACGGTAGGACAAGTGTCTGGGATTTTTAACACAGGTAACGGGATATTAACCATGATTAATACCATAGATACTATTGATCATGGCGTATGCAACTGCGCCGAAATATCGGGAAACTCAAAAAACATTAAATAATGGTAAATATCCCGTTAACTGTGTTAAAAATGTTGAAAACCATGATAGTTTAAAAAGTGTCTGGGAACTATGGAACGAATGGAAGGGAGTGGTAATATATCAATTAAATATATATGGGAGGTAGGGGAGCATTGGGCAGTAGAGAGGTTTGGACACCCCCGTGTCATGTCGGCCAGAAACCATCATGCCTATCGTCAAATCGGAATTTGATCAGTTAGAATTGACCATTTTTGGGGGTGGATTGACATGATGGTGTATGGCCGGCATAACACGGGAGTTTGCCGGTGGTGTCCAAACCTGCCTTACTGCCCAATACTCCCCTACCTACCTTAGACCTTACCTACATATTAACCTCTAAACTTTAAAGGATCATACATCCCGCTCCGGGACCGCCATGTTATCCATACTAATATTATAAATCTGAAAGTAACTCTGTCTGTCTGTCTGTCTGTCTGTCTGTCTGTCTGTCTGTTTGTTACGCTTTCACGCCCAAACCGCTGAACAGATTGAGCTGAAATTTGGCATGGATAAAGATTATACCCCAGGGACGGACATAGGCTACTTTTTTCTTTAAATATTTATAAGGGGGCGTGAAAATAAGGGTTGCAAGTTTGTATGGGAAAAAAAGTTCAGCGACCCTGGGCGAGGTCATAAAGATGATGGGTGACCGCCGCTTTTTGCTATGTTCTTGCATTGCAGATTTTTTTGTTTTTTTTCTCATTTTGCATGGTAAATGATTTTTAAATTAATGATAAACACGTAACATGTATATTTCCACTCATCAATATATCCAAAATTATGATTTTTTTGATATTAAAATACTTTTTCCTTGGCTTTGGTTAGAACGCCATCAGTATCACCCGAGGTCAAAACTGCTTTTTACTTTTTTCTCCTAGGTGGCGTTTCTACTATAGCGGAGGTCGAGATACGATCATTTTGAGTTTTGAAATCATTACGATCATTTTCCGTGATGAAATTTGGAACGTAGATGCTTTAAGTACTTGAATATAGGCTAATCTAATTAAAAAAAAATCAACCTATATGGATGTTTTACAGGGTGTTAAAGTTAGTATGGAAAATTTGATTCCTTGGTCTGATTCACTTCAAACACAGTGTAAATAAACTTTAGGTAACACTCCTGCACTTGAATCCTAATAATGCGCAGACGAAGTTGCGCGGGTCAGCTAGTATTAAATAAACTATATATACGTTATGTTCATATTAACGAAGTTTATAATCCGGGCTTGGAACACGTGACTGTCACTGACAAAAACGTCGATCTGTTTGACGCAAACTGAATTAAAAATTGTGCTTATAAAACAGTTTCGATGTTTCAATTTCCACGCGCTTGTAACGTATCTATATTTTTTAACATCATTGAGTAGGTACATCACAACAAGGTTTACGAATACAAATCGCTTACAGCTCACTTTTACTTTGTTATACTTTACTGACAATATATAGCCTTCACTCTTATATCACGATCTAAATGATCATATTTTCTATCAAGTTTGATCTATAGCCCATAAAAGATTAATGAAACATCTGCCACAGAATTTAATTCGAACCATTTTATAGGCACAACTGTTCATCAGAGGAAGATGAGATCAGCAACACACCATGCCCTCCAAGCAAGTATAGGAGCGCAAGCGGAGAGTGCAATAACGTGAGGCACCGACCGTGGGGCCGACGAGGCGATGTCTTCCTCAGGCTGATGCCGGCTAACTATGCTAACCGTAAGTCTTCTAACATTTTCAACAGACACATTTCCTACCAACAATCAGAGAGAGCGTAGTGATAAATCCGATATTTCAGCTGCATGTTCCGACGTTTACGAGGTTGGTATTCGGCCGATAAAATAAAAGAGTGGGTAGAGCAGTCATTAACTAATATTACTAAATAACAGTACATTGGAACATTTTTCCATTTTACTATGTTATGACGACCTCTGTGGCACAGTGGGCGAAGGTCCGCCTGCGACGCAGAAGGTTGCGAGTTCGATCCCCGCCGCGGTACAAATGTTTGTATGACCTACAGATATTTGTCTCGGGTCTGGGTGTTTCTATGTATAATATGTATGTATTTACAAACAAAAAAGTATATAAAAGTAGTTTATCAGTCATCTAGTACCCATAACACAAACTGCTTACTTTGGGGCTAGATAATGCTGTGTGAAAAGTCCAGCGTTATTTATTTATTTATTTTATTTTATCTGTTAATAACATTAGTTGTATTCGTACCACAGATTCGTACTACTTTGATTGAAACATTTAGTAAAATATAATAAGTATGGAGCTCGAATACAACTATGTGTATGGTATAAAGTATAATAATAGAGGAGCCAACTTAACACAACTCTGTCCCGGCCCGGTATCATCCCTGATAGAGCAAAAGATGCATTTTAATTGCAATTATGAAGCGAGCAAACCGTTTGTGTTCACGCTATCTCAGTGTTATGCAATTAAGATGATACTAAGATTAGTAATGTCATCTTTGTAAACGATATCAACATTCATATGTAGAGCATGAATGATTTTAAGGCTTTGGCTATCCACTATGCCATGGAGATACATTTGTGATCCTGTTTCATTTTCATATATATTGATTTTTATTTGTTAAAATTATTTCACTGTATACCATAAGTCAAAGTTATTTACAAAATAAATCTGTTCATTCAATCATCGATTCTTAGAATTTTATGATGTATTCGATTGAGTGATGTCTTGTTTATACTGAGCATATTTGCCTATCTTTACGCGAGATCTTAGTTCTTCCTTATTGACGGTTAGTTAAAGGTCCATAAACATAGATTTACACGGTTCATATAACGTTAAAACACAGCTTCTGTAAATAAACAACATACAATAATCATTCCATCCCATAAATCCCGTATGTAAGAATATTTTCTTCAAATAATTTCATGGAATATTATAGTATTTTTCACGTAGGAACGTAAAACTTTTACGTTTTACGCTGTACAACAATGACATTTTGAAATAAATGAAATCTAGTGATAATACTAAACAAAACAACTTCAAAAACACAGGATTTTGTTTATATCCTATGAAATAATTTCAGATATTAACATAAAAGAGCCTTGTCACGGAATCGTTCCTATGTAAAAATGACTATAATGAAACATAATTCTTAATAAGATCTGTAAGATTAATAATAACTTTCAACTTCATTAGAAAAACTAAGTGATCAAGAACGACAGCTATTATAAATGACAGATGATTTGTCTCGCTTGAAATACGGAAGACATTGAATACATTCTTATAAAGTTTCTCTCTGTCTCTACGATGTGGACTCTATAAATGGATGCATTGTTTCAAAACAGTATTAATCTAGACGGCCTGCGATAATATAAATCTTCTTCACTTAAATATATTTTAATAATACAAAACTGGTAGTATGTTAATATAATTTTTACATAAATACGTATATTTTAACAACACTGAATAATTTTATATTGTAACTTGCGGGATACGCACGCCGTTGTATAAATTAAGTGTTGAAATAAGGGGCCGTATTCGCGTTCCATTTTTCGTTCGTTTGATGAATATTCGGATGTTATTTACTACGATTTCTGACTTCAAGGGCCAATTTTTGGTTTTGAAATATTTGGTCCTAGGTTAGGACCGTTTAACGTTAGAATATTCATCAAACGAACGAAAAAAGGAACGCGAATACGGCCCAAGATCAATTCAATTCCATTCAATTTATTTATTACCAATTAATCACAATTAAAAATTTACTACATTAACAATTAAAGATCTTAACAACAATGCCACTATTTGAAATGTATGTATAGTTTTAATCGTATAGGTATTATTAAATAATCGTCAAATGAATCCCATAAACATCAGAAACGGCTAATAAATTCAAGATAAAATACCTACGAAAACACATTATAGGCATTAGATGTTGATCATAATATTAGTATAGTAAAAACGTATAATATAATAAGTCATGCAATAAGTACCTGTCATCATAACATTCATAATAATTATGTCTGTAAACAGTCGTCATATAGCTGCATCCAATCATTTAAAGGAAGCACATCATAATTGCTAACTTTATAAATAACCTTTAAAAATTCTAAATCTGGGACCTTATTGTGTAATTCAACTGGCAATGGACATGAGCTTCATTTTGACATTTGAAACTCATTCTTTACTTCAATTGTCATTTATCCTATTATGTGATTGGTTGAGCTCTATTGGGATGATAACTGGGAATGGATTTCAAGTTAGACAATAAGGCTACTGATCTGAAACATTATGTAATAACATGGTTCTAGTTCTTCAGTTAAACAAGTTTATACTTATTTGAATTACTATGTTGTTTCTTTGCATATACATAGATGTATATATTTTTGAATTGATACGATAACCAAAATTTAGTATGGAGACTGAGGATTTGTTGAATTAAATAAGCTTACATTGAAGTGTACAAATATACCAATAGATTTTGTACTGTATCAAGTATATATTTTTAGTTATGATAAACTTGACCTAATGTTTTTTAATGCTTATATTAAAAAAAAAAACTTGTAATTATACTTTGAATTGTTGAAGTTTTATATGCAAATCAAACGACTAATCTCTAAGCACTTTCTACTCTTACTGCTGTAGTAGAGTTATTTACCTCATAAAATTTCTTTGCAGATTATTTAAATGATTAAAATAATTGAGTAAAGACAATCATTATGAATATCTTAAAGAAACTAGAAAGCAACTTTTTTTGCCATCATTGGCGCACTGTCTATTCCATGATTTTAACCTAACAGACAAAATAATGTCTGTGAATGGAATCGTATTATTGACATGGGGAACACAATATAATTAGCTTTGTTAACATTCCAATCAAATCAGGGAATTGGTTTGCATTGTTTCAAAAGTGAAGGTAAGACCTTCGTACAAAATTCCAATTAATTTTTACACCTTTGGTACATTAACTCTCTCATTGAGTACATTGTTTTTATTATATTGAGTCTTCCGGTAGAGATTTATTTAAACATTTTACAGGTTTCTCCCAACCTTTGGATGAGCCCCATCTTCCTCCGCCATCGCTTGCTGTTCGCGCAGCCGCTCAATTGACAGAACCAGCTGACCATGACTACGTCACCAGCATGCTGCCAGCTTGGGGACAGTTTCTTATCTCAGATCTAGTCGCAACTGCCAACGGAAATCAGGTAATGTGTAAATTTTTAGTTTTGCAAACAAGGAAGAAGTCGTGGGAAAGTGTTGAACCTTGCGACAGCCCAGTAATTAATGGAATCTTGTGGTTGGATTCTTTGTTTAGTTTGTACTTATTTACGGTAATTTTATTTATACTTTGTCACAGCACATACTTTATCGATGAGTCCCAATGAATATTAATGATGTGTGGTATTTGCAAGTATTTGTAAACGATGATAAGTTGCCCTTGAAAGATCTTGTAAGATCAACAGTTACTTATTTCTAGGGATATTTTCCCAAGCCAATATTTTTTTTTTATCGGTGCCAAGTGAATACGATTAAGTACCTATCAAAAAAAAAAAATCGAGCGATAGCGTACCAGGATACAATTTTGCACCCAAGTTCTTTTGAATTTCTTAGATGTAAATGAATAGTTGGCACCGACTTCAAATTATATTCTTATTTTTCTCTTTTTAGTGTGTAGAAGGTTCTTCTGTTTGTGTTCTGTGAAGTCGGTTCAATTTTTTTTTTCAAAAATGTTTTTATTTGACTACTCACTTAAAACTAGCCTCTCACAAATTCATTAGATTTCATTATTTCTAACAGACGTGTGATCAAGCAGTGTGAAGGCCGACGGACGTATGCTTTTTGTTAAAAGGAACGGATGTGTACACCCAGTGCCCAATCATCCGTCTCCATTTAATGATGATCAATTTTTTTCAACTCTTGAACTTGGCCGACAGTGTACTAATGATGAGCATCAATACAGTGGTATCGTGTCCTTGTTGTGAACTTTTGATAAAAGGTGATGATACACTATTACACATCAGTCATGGGAACGTAGAATTACTGTGAGCTTAGTTATGTAGATTATTGTTAAGCTTTTATATAGGGACTTGGACTTTGGAAGGACTTTGGTATAGCGAGGATATTAAGACGTAAGTTATAAATTTAAGGGAAAATCTATACGAAATACACGACAGAATCTAGAAGTTCAGATATTACTTAGAAATACTTATTTCCAATGGAAAATAAGTGATCGCGCAATAATATCCAAGAAGACTTAACATTAGATAACATGTAGGAAGCAAGATAGCGTTTTATAGGTTGTACCATTTTGCATAATTAATGCTAATTATTGTGTAGCTATTCATCGAATTTGTTTTTCTTCGGCACGCATGTACATAAACCTAGGATTATCACTTTAAGTACCAAGAATATCTTTAATATTATACTTGCTCAACGGCATTTTCCTACTCGTCGGTAATGTTTATGTTGTAATTATATAAATTTTGATATGAACTTAATGGTTATATAATAAATAACTATATAACTCTAATGTTTTTTATACACAACTGAAGCTCTACTTTTTACGATTCAACTTTTTGCGCGGTCAAAACACTCGCAAACATTTAAGTATTTTTTGCGCATCTTGAAGCACATGTGATATTTTAATTGCACAAAAACTATAGTGAGATGACATTTTGTAATGGAAAATCAATTGGCCGTGTTAAAAACATTTGACGTGTACCTAATTATCATAACAAAACAGTTTGTGGTATTTTAACTGTTTCTAGGCGTTTGTTGTTTTTTAATACCTACTCAATGTATTCTATTAAGTTTTTTATGCTAAAATAAAACTGAATGAGCGATTGATCTTTGACCTATCGCGTTTGAACACATTATTACATAATTCAAATTCGGATAAGTACTTACTTGTTACCAAGACTCACAACATGTAGTAATTTGAGCGAAGTAGATTTTAAATATTTACACCTTCATGATTATTGGTTGGTTATCTTGAAACGGATCTTAAAGGCATCTCATTCTGTCTCACTGGGAGAATGGACAATATCGACCTATATTTTTATAACAAAATGCTCGCAAGGTTAATTTTTGTGGTTTTTTTTTTAGTATGTATTTGTTTTTTAGCAATGGTCAGGTCAATGATACCCATGCCCATGTAATTGATCGAAGGCCCATCCCTATAACTACCTTTTTATAATATAGGAGTGCAAAAATATTACTGGAATAGGTACGTACACTAACAGCTGGTTTCTCGAACGCTTTTCAAATTGACAAACCGATTCAACTTGGATTATCTGGTCCTCATTGGTCGACTGACAGATTTGACCAATGATTACCTAGTTAATTTTGAAGATGATTTGCATTCGAGAAACCGGCCGTACGTTTCTGAAAACTGACGTTCTTATTAACTTGTCATATAAATATCGATCGATCTCGGATGTCGTAACGTTCGTGATAGTTTGCGAGGTCGGAGAAAGGTTACGTGTAGTGAAAGCCATGAAGTAACTGACGATTAGTTTGTGGATGCCTACTTATTTTGTGAGGACAAACATGGGCGTGGCTGGTTTGAAGAGTTGATTGTGTAACGTTGCTTACATTTATTTAAGACACATGACATAATAATCAAAACTTATCAAAAGATTTATGACGTTGATTGACATTCTGTTATCTAAAAGTACTACTTCACCTAATAATTACTACTAACTTATTGCCTAATAAACGAAATGATAATTTAGTAGCCTGCAAAAAAATACAGCTATAATCCTTGCAACACTAAAATAGTAGGGACTCTAGATACGTATCTTATTTATCTGCTGACAAAATTGTCATTTGAGTAGCTTAGCTCAATTAAATAACCAGAGTAGGTACCTATGATGAAATGCAGAGTATGTAGCAGAGCCATACTAACAAAGAGGTTTATGAGGAGATTATTTGCCTAAAATAATCCATTACTTGAGTACCTATGTACATACATTTAAAAAGTATGATCGAGTGTGACGAGTTACTCTGACAAACGCCCTGCCCGGTACCTTAATTAATCAATTTCTTCATACAATAAATAGGCCTAGACGAACACCGTGACACACGCAATTAACTTTCTACCTACAAAGTAGGCAGGTAATATATCGTATCTATTCAAATTACGAAATGAAGCTATGACAAAAGTAATGATAAAATATTAGACACCACAGATAGTAGAAAACGTCTGGTACACTACAGCATAACTACTGTTTTTCGTGGTAATATAGTCAGAAAGCACCTTATTTTTCAACCACTTGCCTTGAAAGCCTGCTCTTCGTTAATTCATTCAACCACTTGTCTTGTAAGGATACTCTTCATTCAAAAACTAGCCTTTAGTTACATTGTTTGAGCTGCGATAGAAGCTTATAGATTTACGAAGTGATAAAATTACTTATTCCACATGTCATACGTGCGTAGTGAAAGTTATGTGTACCACATTCAAGCATTGTTCTAGTAATTGAGATGATTCGACTAAATAACGTAACGAATCTAAAGTTGGTCATGTCGCTAAAGAAATTTGGAATCAGCTTCCAGCGTCTGTATTTCCGCTGAGCTACGACCCTATTGTTTTTAAGAAGAGAGTTAATAGGCACCTTCTAGGTAGGGTAAGCTCGCTCTATCGTAGACCTCACTCTTGCCTGTTTAAGTTTCAAGGTCAAGAGCCGACCCACTCATCATTAAAATAAAACAAGATTAGCAAGTACTTACCTAAGGTATGTTGTACTCCTACAGATCGTATGAGCTCTGTAAGAAGTAACTCTGGCGAGTTATTTTTATGGCATGATTTTAATTTATTTGACTGATTTTCTAAATCTATCCTCACATTCTCTATAGAGCATTAATCTACATAGTTAGGTACTTTTTTAATATAAGACTAAAACTAATGAGAGCATCCTACAAAAAAAATGATGATCGCCAAACAGATGCATAGACGATTATTCAAACAGATGTCATATAAAACGTGAAATCATTCCTTGTAAAGACAATCTCTCTATCTATTGTGACAAAATCTAACAAAACATAAACTAACTAGGGTACTTCGTCTGCTTGTATAGGTAGGTACATACTTAAATGTCAATAAAGGTAATCCTAGCTTACATGAAGCGCATATTAAGCATATTATGCATATTAAATCAAGATTTCAATTAGCGAAGCCTACATTTACAAAATTAGTATTTAAAATCCATTTGCAATCAAGATTACGGGTTGAAGTGGTTTCGCTTAAACTGTCAATAGCATATTCAGTTAATTGCTAGGTTGCATTCAAATTGTTAATAAATTTGCCATACATAATTTATTTTATAAGTTTTTTTGCAGTTAATATCCTTGTAAACGGAGTCTGAACTTTAAATAAATTAAACAATCAATCGTAACTCAATAATGAAAGCTTGAAAAAATCATGCAACCCGTCAACTTTTCACAAAATATTGCTAAATTCCCTAAATTAACTTATTTTCTATTTGTTTTTGCCCACAGACGGATTCTCATGCTATGGAAATAAATTTGGCCTTAAGATTGATTGATTGTGTGATATGTAGTTCGATTCGAAATCGTTTTTGTGAAAGCACCCACCTACAAACTACTTTACTTACCTAGACGATTTATAGGTAGGTACAACGACATATCTAAATACGAGCGCTGAAAAGGTTAAATGTAATTAGACGCTCTAATTGCTGGACAATTTAGTGCATTCAATTAAATTAACATGTTGTGAATGTTTCCTTCATAACAATTTGATGTTAATTTGATGTAATTTACTGAAATTTTGTTAAAATCAGAACCCAGCCACTCTCGTAGAGACCTGGATGCTCTCCTAAAAATTCATTAGGATCTTACTACATTTACTAGTCGGTCTAGGTATAGGTATGTTTTTAAAACTTCAACCTTGATACAATAATAATTCATCTTTACATTTCGTAAATAACCAATAATAATTGTACCTATTATAAACTCTTTGGTTCAATAAACTGAAACCTATTTCAAAAGCGAAATAAGATTATAAGAATCATGAGAAATCATGTAAAGAACTACATCTGTTTCAATGATACCAATAATTACTTAATATGAGGCATCAACCATTGAATTATCTTAATCTTTAAACTCCAATACTTACCGACAGTGAACAAGATATAGTTATTTTACCAATATTTTCAGTGATTTTCTTTAAGCGCCATTTTCCTTAAAAGTCTGCTATTACAGTGATATATAAAATAACAAATCATCGTGAGGAAACCAGTTAGTGTTCTTATAGGCGGCGATGGGCTTGCAACCTGTCACGTATGGAATACTAAATTCTGCAAGATATGGGCATGTATCAAATATGTGTTTGGACATGCCTCTGGGTAGTCAGAGCCCTTAGACATCTGCAAAGGATCTGGAAGAGGTAACATAAAAAGATCTGAGACAATGTCTACCGCACCTTGGGGATACAGTCGTGAACCTGTTTACGTTTCCGTTTTTTATAAAATAACTTTTTAATTTGAATTGTTTTTGCAACAGGATTGTGGAGATGGGCCTTGTGACTACGTGCGATCTGCCCCAGCTAGAAACATTGACTCCTGTACATTTGGTAAGTCAAGCAATCTTTAAAACTTGGTTTATCGGTATCGTATTTCTTTTACTATGGAGTGCATGGTTTTTAGCTATAGTTGTACCCTATAGAGATTCAGTACTATTGAGATTCCGTTTTTTAACATGGTTCTTACAAGACAGCTTGCCAGCAAACCTACTATAAAATTTAAAACCCTTTTCAAAGCTCAACTCAATATTTGTAATTTAAACATCGCCCACACATTTATGTAGGTAGATTGATTATGTCAACAAAATTAATCAAAAACCAGTTCAACGGTGATTGTAGCAGACTTCCTATCTACTTATCCATAGAAGTATTATACATACCTATAGATTGTAGAATTTTGGACAAGCTCGTGTTCAATCACTGTGATAACTTGTAAAACCATTTGATGCTATTTGATTACAAAATCGATTTTGACTTTTTAGTGACGCTGTGGAACGAATTTTTTTTTTTAACCTATTTCGTCCCACTGCGGGCAAAGGTCTCCCCCAAATCCCAAATCCAAATCGAAATATTTTATTCAAATAATTTAATTTAATGCTGCATAAATTAACAAATAAAAAAAAAATTTATTTAACAAATAAATAATTAATGCTGCATAAATAATTTAACACAGTTTCACACGAAGACAGGTCTACCTATCACCATTAAATGTTTAAGATTCAGATGTTATATAGACAACCTCTTACAATCATTATCATAATACTTAAAATCCTTTCACCACACTGGTTCGAAAGAACTGGTGACACGATAAGAAGAAGAACCATCATAATATGCACAAAGGCTACCAAGACTATTAAGACAATGAGAAAACTAAATGATTGACTATTCACCTTTATTTTTACTCCTGTTATCGTATCACCAGTTATATACAAACAGTGCTATAAAAGGATTTTAAGCATGCCTCAAAAGTGCTTCTTTTAAACACATGTTCTCGATCGTTAAGGTTCTTCGACATGCCATTTTTTCCTCGCGAATTGCCCATTTTGACTATAACATGCCATATTTATTTCAGAAGTGCGAGAGCAGATGAATCTGGCGACTTCAGTGATCGATGGCTCTGCGTTATACGGTAGCTCTGAAAAGGAACTCCGCTCGCTCCGACTATATGACGCCGGCAAAATTGATTTACATTCATGTCGCAAGTAAGTTTTTGATTTTCCTTTTATTTATGAATGTTACTTCATCATTAATGTATGAATGTTAGTTTTTGTGTTTACCAATATCTACGTCAATTATGGAACTGATTTAAAAATTATGTTTTGTTTGTAAGGTTAAAAGAGGTCCCATATAATAGTTCCCAAGTGATTGATGCTTAAGGTACCCGGAAAACTTTAAAATCTTCATCCTAGCTTGTAATTTTCTACGTAGAAACATTGAAGTTAGTTTTTGAAGTAAATTAATTTGATTCAGTGAAAAAAACCTGTATTTTATTTATTTTATTTTACAAGTTTTGGGAAAACTAACAGCTAGGTATGAACATTTTAGTGTATAACTTATAAATAGTATGCAGCAGGAGGCTACATACTATAGGAAGTATACGAGTATATAGTGTGTCTTAGATTTTTCACCAAATTGTGCATCTATCTTTACTAGAAGGAATGCTTCCATGGCTTGATCTGCGTTCACTGAACCTCACACTAACAGCTAGGAAGAAAGAGGTTACGTCACATTAACACAATACCAATTCAAGATTTGTAGATAAATTTAATGTGTGAACGATTCCCATAGCGTAGTTGGGTAGTCATTATACCCAATGACACTGCAACTGATGATAATATTAATTGAGATTGTGTATCTAATCCTACTTTATTAGCTTAGGCAATCTTCTCATATGAAATTATACTCTCAAACAATTTTGTTATAAATATTGGTGGAGTTTTTAAATGCTTATTTCTATTCTACAGTAAGTAGGTAGGTATATTACACCAATGAGTAACATAAAAGCCAATTTAGAAATTAGTTAGTTACATAGTCAAGCATTGAGATCGTAAAATATACTTACCCAAATAAAATAAATATAAGTACTTTAATGCTTAAAATTTCAAACAATTCCGTTATGATTTTTAGAGATCATTATTGTTTTTACCTTCATAGATTTTCATAGAATTTGCTTCAGCATTAAGAACATCATTATGGAAATAACAATGTAAATCCCACCAGTTTTTCCAAAGAAAAAATCAAGTGTCATCATTCTATGCAGATTATCCGGATACAAACTAAAATCATTAATACTTCATCTTATGAATCATTAATACTTCACTTGGTACAGTGGATCTTAAATCAGCTTAGTAACTGTAGGTATCTACTTAAAATCTACTATCGACTTCAAAGGAAGAGGTTCTCCACTGTATGTACAATCAGCGTCACTAACTTGTAACCCCTTGCACAGGAAACTTAGGTTCAAACCTCCTTATTATTAGGTTAGGTTACCTTTGTTTAACGAATTCACAGTCAGTTACTCGTATTCACAGCAGGGGCCGTATTCGCGTTTCTCTTTTCATTCGTTTGATGAATATTCGGATGTCATTTACATCGATTTCTGACTTCAAGGGCCAATTTTTGGTTTTGGAATATTTGGTCCTAGGTTTAGGACCGTGTCTCGTTTAGAAAATTGGCCCTTGAAGTCAGAAATCGTAGTAAATAACATCCGAATATGTATCGAACGAACGAAAAAACGCGAATAACCCCCAGGTACCTACTGTTGAAGTAAAACTTAAAAAACTTTGTAATAAATTGTAATTGTTTTTAAGAAGAGAGTTAATAGGCACCTTCTGGGTTAGCTCGCTCCATCGTAGACCTCACTCTTGCCTGTGTAAGTCTGAGGTCAAGAGCCGACCCATTCCTCATAAAAAAAAAAAATTATCTACGTATGTGGTAGGGACAACAAAATAATATGTAGAAGTCGGTTTTACTTTTCAATTTATTTTAAGTATCTTAATAAATGAGCCTGGTTGGTTGTTAATTTGATTCTGTTGAATGTTCTAAATGAATAAAAACTTTACGCTGTGCTTATTATTAGAGTGGTTCAGCTTTACAACATAAGACTGTACAAGTTTTTCTGTAAGCAATCGTTAAGTTTCGCAACAGTTTACGTGTCTGCAAACAAACATTACTTAGTTACATTAATGTTTTATGCAAATCTATTGTTGTGTGAAAATTTATGAAATCGCATAGGTAACTAGAAAATATAATTTGTTGCAAAATAACTTTTATATCCCTTACATTTTACCTAGGTACCTATCGAGATTTTGATTTCACTGTTCGAGCTTTGTGATTGGTAAATTCATCTCCGCATGATCACGTGATAAGGTCTTTTTCATAAATCGAAACGATTGACTGAAATTTTTGGGATACATTTAAAAATCTTTAAATATCCCTAAGTGTGCGGTTAACACTATAAAAATATAATCCTTATCGATTGACTGAAACTTTCACCATTTCCTCGCACACTCGCGCCTTGTACTTAGAGAGATTGATGTCTGACTGAACATTCAAGAATAATATATTTGGCTTAGTAAACTGAAGCAGCAATTAGTAACAGCCTTAGAGTGCGTTTCATCAAATAGTTCCTATGCCACTTTACTAATAAATTCAAGGTTTAAACTAAAAATAACCATATTTACCTATAAACTTTGTAGTTTATACCTGTCATAACTTTATACCACGTATAAATAAAAAAAGAATATAAGTAAAATCGTAAGTAAATAGTGATCTCACAAATTGATCGTTTCCTATTTATTTTTCCAACAGCAAATGACAAATCTGATATAAAGCTTACTATGCCAGTGGAGCTGATTGTATGCAAATCGGACCTTGCGATGCTTTGCATATCTGTTCGATTTCTATCTTTGTTTGCATTGCCATTTAATGGCTTCATACAGGCATGTTTAATAAATTAAAAGTCTGTTTTTTGCTTATTTGCGTCGTTGTTGTTATGTTGAACACGTTTAGTATTCTACGGCATTACCTACTTCTGCAGTGCAAACATTAACTTATAACTCCGTAATAGTCTGGGCTATTACGAGTATAATCTTAGTTTTAGTATCGTTTTTCTCTCTGAATGTAGTGTGTCCAATTTACGTTCCTACAACTCTATGATTCCATTTAAGATTCGAGAAAATATCTACTTTTCCATAGATATTTGGAAAAATAACTGAACATAACTGAATAAATGAACTCAACGAGGCTTTTTTATCTTAGTTTCTTCTTAGTTCTCTATCTCTCTGACGATGACGACCTCTGTAGCGCAGTGGGTGAAAGCCCGCTTGGTACGCAGAAGGTTGCGGGTTCGATCCCCGCCGCGGGATAAATGTTTGTATGATCTGCATATATTTATCTCGGGTCTGGGTGTTTCTAAGTATAATATGTATTTGCAAACAAAAAGTATAAGTAGTAAGTACCTATATCAGTTAAGTATCTGGTTCCTCTAGTACAAGCTTCCTTAGTTCGAGGCTGGATGATGCTGTGTGAAATGTTAAGCATTATATTTATTTCCCCAAAAGCTTTTATATAGAACAGTGAAAAACATATCTCGCTCTTTCAGATGCAACGATGGAACACCAACCGCGCCTTTATACAAAGCGTTCCTCTCCGAACACAACCGTATCGCTGGAGAGCTGTACTCTATGAACCCTTTCTGGGATGACACCACATTGTTCTTGGAAACTAGAAGAGCGGTGGCTGCTATCATCCAACATATTACCTTCAACGAGTTCCTACCAGTTTTGCTTGGAGAGGTAAGATAATGTATGCATGTACTCTTTCAGATAATTTCGGTGTAATCTCCGAATGTTTAACGTTGAATCCAAGCTCACAGTTAATGCCTTCCATAAAGACTCACTCTTAATACAATGTCCAACCTCCCGGTAGTGTTTCAGTTCTGTCGATATACGCTAGCTATGAGACATAGGTACAATACGCACATTACGCACAACCAATCTTAAGCTATCGTATTGCTGCCTCGCTTACTCGCTTAGTTTGTTCCACCGTGCTATCTCGCCTACTCGCGCAAACCTGCGCAATCGTTTAGTGCACCTAACTTCAGACAGACAAAGATCGGTTGCGCGTATTGTACCTACATGAGATCCTCAAGATCCTTTGAAGAAGTCTACGGTCAGAGGCACATACAAATATTTGGTACGTTCCCATATTTTGCTAGTAGTTCTAACATTAATCCTTGCCTCTTTCCTACGGCAAAGACATCAGATTTCCACTTTCTATAAACCTTATATATTTCTTCTCATTCCCTCATTACATCTTACAAGCACGCCGGTTTAGGATACAAAAGCTTGCTGCTTTAGATATTTTAACCTGTTAGCTCTAGAAATTCAAATCTCCTTCTAGGTTGGAATGGCCAAAGCTGAGTTGAAGCTAACCTCCCTCGGGTTCTGGCGAGGTTACTCCAGTGCCAATCGCGCCGGAGCTTACACGGAGCTTGTTGCTGTGGCTCCTATCTTCAAGGCTATGATGAATGAAAAACTGGTAAGACTCTATTTATAAACTTGCGATTGAACTACTTTGTGTCCGTAGCCTAAGAAGGAATGAAAGAAGAATTAATGTTTGCAATACCTAAATAAATAAATAATGCTGGACTTTCGGATCGAACCCGCAACCTTTTGCGTCGCAGGCGGGCCTTCGCCCACTGCGCTACAGAGGTCGTCGATATGTTTTACTGATATGTCAGATAGTTTTTTTTTTTATTTCCTTCACATGCCGCCTGATTTTATTAGCCGGGAATGAATCTCGCATCTAGGTTTCTTTCTCTTTGCCTTTTTTAACCCTTACATGAGGCACCAGTCATATTTCCGTAGGTCTGTGGTTCACAAAAAGCGAGTTGATCTTGAGCATTTATTTTCTTTGATAGCTCTTGTTGCAAACTAAAGAAGAATATCAGCTATTCAGTGTGGGGAACAGAGGTTTAAACTGGATACAGACCTATCATGAAACCTGCAAATACAACTAGTTTAAGTGAATCTTTTGTACCGCTATAGGTACCTGTTTTTGGCACAGTAAACTTTATCTTATCTTATTCTCGGCGGAATTCTCCCGAATTCTCAGCAGTCGGCAGTTTGAACCATCACCAATAATAACGAACAAAAATTGTATTTCAGATAAACAACACAGTTACCCTACAACACTTAGTCCATACAACAGCACACCGCGTTTCCCGCTTCCCCCCTTCTGTCCAATGGGATGTCTACCGTACTAGAGACCACGGGGTTGCCTCGTACCTTCGTGCTTTGAGGTTATGTGAGCCTATGAGCAATATCAAGAGTTTTGGGGACTTTGGACAGATGAGCTTCGATAGGACTCAACAGGAGATGTTGGCTGATTTGTACCGGTAAGTTTAGACTAGGAACTGAAAAAGAAGAAATTATATGAAAAAAAACTAATATGTTTAGGCTATACTCGTATTATCCAGTGAATAATTATGAGATGAATTAATTAATAAACAATAATAAAATATAAGTGTACCTATAGGTTAATTTTGTCTAATCTAGAAAATGAAATCCATCAAAACAAAAGTAAGTTAGTCAATCGATGCTACGAGTATTACCCATCAGAAACATTCCCAAATGAAACGTAAGATTTCGCATAAATAAAAAAAAAGTTTTCGATACAATTATCCTTGTTCTTTCTTTCTCTCATAATAAAAAAAACAGTTATACTGAATAATAGTATTACTTGTTCCAGAAACATCGACGACGTGGAACTAATAATTGGAGGTGCTATGGAGAAGGCGGCCAATGGTGCCGTTATCGGACCTACCCTTGCCTGTGTTTTGGCTTTACAATTCGCAAACCTTAAGAAAAGTGACAGGTAATCTCAATTTTCTTGTATTTCTTGATTAAAACAGGCCTAAAAACTCTGGCACCATTGTTGGCCACTGACTCATACGAACTTACAGTTCGCCCAAAGGATTTAGGCATTCGTGAAGTTAGCCGTTTGTCTGCGCAGAACACAATTTTGTATGAAAAATCGGTCACTGCGCAGATAAAGAGCTTCACGAATGCCTAGATCCGTTGGGCGAACTGTACTTACCTTTTAAGACCTTTGTACAACGAAACGATTTGATAAGCGTAACATAACATAACATAACTTAACTCTAACTTCGACTTATTTCAATGCAAATAAACTCATATGAGAAGCCAACTCTGATGAATTGTATTGTATGTAGGTACCTTACCTACCTACTGTAATCAAGACATTATGTCTATTCAAATTTTTATGAGATATATCATATTAATAACGTTATAAGCCATTGTTATATCATGTTATTTCTCTTCCAGTCCTTCCAAAGGTTGTCTAGAAGAAATCGCTTTTAGCGATAAGATCGCCCATTGTTATTTTGTGTTCTGTTATGTGTTTCTTTTGTGTACAATAAAGTGTTTATCTGTCTATCTAAGTCAATTTTTTACACTAAATGTATCTTTCCTCGGTGAAGGAAAACATTGTGAGGAAACCCGCAGCTTAGTCAGCTGCACACGTATTGACGTCGTCTTTCCTGTGGGCCAGGCTGATTAAGCTGAGAGGATGGTTTAGGTGCTGGGCGAGCCTATTCCATCTCAATGTCCACAGGCACTACAGCGTCCCGTTAAGTGTAGGCATGGATTGCCTCCTGACGCTGTATAAATCATCTAATATAGACGTAAACGTAAAAAACACCCACAGGTTCACGACTGTATCCCCAAGGTGCGGTAGACATTCTCTCAGATCTTACTTATTCCAGATCCTTTTGAAGGTGTCTAAGGGGGGTAGTCAGAGGCATGTCCAAACACATATTTGATACATGCCCACATCTTGCAGAAGTTAGTATTCCATACGTGACAGGTTGCAAGCCCATCGCCGCCTATAAGAACACTAACTGGTTTCCTCACGATGTTTTCCTTCACCGTTTATAGCACGTCTTAAAGCACATAAAAATTTTACGAAACGCAAAATATAGGTAGACATAAAGGCCTAATATATCTTTCCTCATACCCGTCTTCGACAGTTGTTTAATTCATTGTTTCCTTTCAGATTCTGGTACGAAAACGACATCCCACCATCCTCGTTCTCACCAGAACAGCTATCGGCGCTGCGTAAGGTATCCCTCGCGGGAATGTTGTGTGCGACTGAAGAAACTCTAATCAATATCCAGCCCAAAGCCTTTGTCAAAGAAGATCCTTACTTGTAAGTTTTTAAGGGTTATTTTAGTTCGACAGAATGGTCCACGGATTTCTTCTGGTCTGTGGGTCTGACGAATGTTACTCTGAAGTCTGCTGCTGTAGTGCCTGGGACATTGTTTGAGATGGAATAGGCTCGCCCAGCACCTAAACCATCCTCTCAGCCTAATCAGCCTGGCTCACAGGAAAGACAACGTCAATACATGTGGAGCTGACTAAGCTGCGGGATTCCTCACGATGTTTCCCTTCACCGTTAACACTTATTACAATGCAAATAAGATCTATATTACAATCATACACATACTCATACGAACACGCATAAACTCACACAGTCACACACCAACACACTTTTACACATAAAAGAAGTAAATTTTTAATTGAAACCTACTTGTAATTCTCTTTTATAATATTATCTCTTTTAGTATATTAAGTAACTACTCTTGTCTTTGTTCATTTAATTTTCTTATGTTTATTTTGTCCTGTCACGTGGTTTAACTTACTGGCAAATATTTTGTTCCCGGTCTCCCGCGACACAGGCTTGCTTAGTGCGGGTACCATTAGTAACTGTCTGATGTACCAACATTTCTAAATGTTATATGTTACTAGCTGCGCTCCCGCGGTGTGACCCGTGGTCCCTCGGGATTTTTTCATTTTTTCGGGATAAAAAGTAGCCTATGTCCTTCCCTGGGATACAACCTTTAACTATGCCAAATTTCAGCTTAATCTGTTCAGCGGTTTGGGCGTGAAAGCGTAACAAACAGACAGACAGACAGACAGATAGACAGACAGACAGAGTTACTTTCACATTTATAATATTAGTATGTTAGTATGATATGGTAAATAAACTTATTTGTATTTGTATCTAATTTCACCAGAAACGCAGCCCAGCATTGCTCACAACACAGCCGTTTGGAACTATCCGCGTGGCGTGACGTTACAGGCGCTAAGGCCGCAGAACAACTATCCAAAGATATGCTCGCAACTGCTCTAGAGAAGGCGAAACAAGAGATGGCTGATAGAAAGAGATTGGAGTATATGCTTTGGGAAACACGTAAGTTTAAAAAAACCGGCCAAATGCGAGTCGGATTAGCGTACGAAGGGTCCGTACCATTATCTATAAAAATAAAAACGGCAAAAAAATCACATTTCTTGTATGAAATATTATTAAATATTTATTTTATTCTGTTTTTAGTATTTGTTGTTATAGCGGCAACAGAAGTACATCATCTGTGATAATTTCAACTGTCTATCACGATTCACGGTTCATGAGGTACAGCCTGGAGAAAGACGGACAGACAGACAGACAGCGAAGTATATTATATATGATCTGTGGCGAAGTCTTAGTAATAGGGTCTTGTTTTACCTTTTGGGTACGGAACCCTAAAAACGAATAAAATAATCATCCACCAAGGCTTGGTAGACTCAGATATTTTTGTATTCCTTCAGTTTAGTTCAGTTCATAAGGAATACAAGCTTTTAATTCAGGCAAAATTTTAAAAAGTTACAATCCTATATTAATCAAATCTTTTATTTCACTTACACTGTTTATCCAGATTGATTGACAATTTTGGGTGTCCGATTGAGCTGAATTTTAGCACTCACAGTCTTTGGTCACAATGTAGATGAAGATATGTGATGTGAATCACCACTTTTGATAAGATTCTAAATCGTTCAAACATCACATTTTGAGTATTTTATGCTCATTCAATATTCTCATACTTTAAGTAGCTCGCTTCTCTCGCGAAGTTTTTATACTTTTCTGTACTTATAATTATATTTTTAATATCAGATGGTGGTGCCGACCCAAAATCTCCAGTAGGGACGGCTGCGTCTTTCTCAAAAGCAAATAAATACGCGTTGAAGATTGCTAACACTTCTCTCTTCTTGGAGTTCGCTACCAATGAACTTCTCAACAGTATCAATGGCGGGTAAGTTAAGTCGTGTAAATGGAACAACACTTGCATATTAGAGTATAATATACACCCCTACTTTTTTAATTATCAGAAAAAAGTTAAACCAGTCTCGGTGTCTGTTACTGATCACATTTATGTAGCTAAAACACAAAAAAAAAACTTAAAAAGGAGACGAGATGAGTCAGACATTGATTTATGGTATAGCTACTGTATTACTGACTGGAGATGCTTTTCGAAGTTAGCGACGTGTCGAAATAAATAACTGTCGAAATTCAGAGGTACACTCTTCATAACGATGTTTTCCTTCACCTTTTAAGTATTAATGTGAATATTTAAAGATTTTTAAATGTATCCCAAAAATTAGCACCCATGCGGGATTTGAACCCACACAATGCAATGCTGTATAGTATGTACTCCCAATAAATTTCAACTCATGCGTCGGTTGCCCGTCAGCTCAGTTGGTTGGCCACGGATCGGCAAGGTCGTGGGTTCAAATCCCGCATGGGTGCTAATTTTTGGGATACATTTAAAAATCTTTAAATATCCCTAAGTGTGCGGTTAACACTATAAAAATATAATCCTTAATGTGAATATTTTTCTAAAACGAAATAAAAAGAACGAAAGAAAATATTTTCAGTTAGTTAAATATCAGATTTTACCGGGATTCAAACTCGCAACTTTATAATAAGTATGTTACTGGACTGGATTAGAACTTCAAGTATGTACAATTGTACATCCCACTCAAACAACACAGCTTCAAATTCTTATCTTTACTACAGAAGTCATCGCCGCAAACGGCAAGTCTTCAGCGACTCCCTCGGCTTCGGCACTTCGAACGACTTCGTAGATTCATTACAATCCGTCGACGTCAGCGGTTTCATTGGCAACGATGGCTCGGGACCTCTGATTGAGCCACAATGTGACGACACAGGGACTTGCGATGCCGACAGCCCCTTTAGATCGTATACTGGTTACTGTAATAATTTACGGAACCCTAATTTGGGGAAGAGTTTGACTACTTTCGCGAGATTGTTGCCGCCTGTTTATGAAGATGGTGAGTTTTTGATTACCTACTTAAAAAAAATTGGTACTTCAAAAATAAACATGTCATCAAAACACGAATGTTTCAAAGCTATTTGAAGACCTCTGTGGTGCAGTGGGTGAGAGCCTGTTTGGGACGCAGAAGGTTGCGGGTTCGATCCGCCGCGGGATAAATGTTTGTAGAGTCTGGCAAATGAAAGTAGACCCTGAAAAATCGCGGCAAATTCAAAAAATATTAGCGTGTAACCCCATAAGGACATTTGGAAGAACACAACTTGATACTTGGTTATTATTTTCTAGTACCAAATATAATAATTATATTAAGTATATTATTTAAAGTTAATAATTAATGGGTTGTCACGCTTATATTTTTGAATTTGCCGCCTTTTTTCAGGGTCAACTTTCATTTGCCAGACTCTATGATCTGCAAATATTTATCTCGGTGTTTCTATGTATAATAAGATTAATGAAAAATGAAATTATTATAAAGATGTAATTTATATGTATGTATTTATAAACAAAAAGTATAATAAGAGTAGTATATCAGTTATCTGGTTCCCATAGTCTTGTACTATTTTAGTTTGTACTTTGCTTAGTTTGGGGCTAGATGGACGCTGATGAATTCGAACGTGTTTTATTTATGTTGTGTTTTGAATTAAGTGTTCATTCATTCATTATTTATCTTTACTAAGGCCGAAGGCCGAAGAAGAAGTACAGAAGTGCGGTTGTATTATCGGTTCACAGTTGATCAGTGGAGAAAATTACCTACATGATGTGCCGACCCCAGGAGAATTTTGATGTTCTTAATTGATTTTTTTTACTCTCCCAGGTGTAAGTCGTCCAAGAATAAACTCCGTCACCGGCACTCCCCTGCCATCTCCTCGAATAATCTCGACCGTGATCCATCCGGACATATCGAACCTGCACACACGCTACACTCTCATGGTGATGCAGTTTGCTCAGTTCGTGGACCATGAGCTCACTATGACGCCTATTCATAAAGGTGAGTATTGATGACCTCTGTGGCGCAGTGGGTGAAAGTCCGCTTGGGACGCAGAAGGTTGCGGATTCGATCCCCGCCGCGGGATAAATGTTTGTATGATCTGCATGTATTTATTTCGGTTCTGGGTGTTTCTATGTAGGTATTATATTATTATGTATGTATTTACAAACAAAATGTATATAAGTAGTATATCAGGGTTCCTATAGCTTTGCTTAGTTTGAGGATAGATGATGCTGTGAAAAATGTCATTTTATTTATTTTATATCTATAGAATGTTATATATCTATATCATAAAGATGTACCCTTAAGTGGGTATTCAGAGGCATGTCCTTTTGAGGTCAAAAAGTTCAAATTTATGAAATTTCTTTAGTAATCCATAAGTGTGGAGTTAACACTATCTATCTTAGTAACCTATATACTTATTTAAAAATGAACCCCTATTTTCCTTGGTCACGGCATCACGCGTAAACGGCTGAACCGATTTCGCTAATTCTTGTGTTTCTCTGTTTCTTATTGACAGGAGATGGATCATAAGAAATATAAAAATAAGAAAGTTGCGTGGAAAGTTTTAAAAATTGGAGAGAACTATTCTTCTGTCAGTCGTTTGACAGGACGTCTGTCGAGGCAGCTAGTAAAAATATCTTCTTCCAGGTTTCCACGAGTCAATCCCAGACTGTCGTTCGTGCGAGTCTCCGCGCACCGTACACCCGGAGTGCAGTCCGTTCCCCGTGCCTCGAGGTGACCACTATTATCCTGAAGTCAATGTCACCTCGGGTGAACGGCTCTGTTTCCCCTTCATGAGGAGTTTGCCTGGACAACAGAATCTTGGTAAGTGATTGTGTGAATATACCTTTTTTTATGATGAATGAAAAACCTTCTTGTAACGCCGCAATACAAAAAAAAACACACACAGGTAGGTATACAGGTAGGTATAATGAATGAATGAATGATAATTCTTTAATGTAATTAAATATAACAAATGATGACAATGTACAATGGGCGACAAAGTTAATTTTCAGGTATCCTTTTAAGAGAAGAAAGAATAGTTAGTGACCAACTCTGGTGACGGAGTTTTTGGATGCCATAAGACCTCCACGTTTTACGCTGTACAACAATTATTTTTTTTTGAAATAAAATAAATCTAGTGACAATACTAAAAGATACAACTTCATCAACAATACTAAAAGATACAACTTCAAGGATTTTGTCTATTCCCTTTTTTTAAATTTTAGAAATTAACATAAAATAGCCTTGTCACGGAACCCTTCCAAGGTGTAAAGGACTATAGTGAATGAAATGAACCGAAACATTTTTCATGAAATAGCTGACGACTTATCAACAAACAAGTCTTAAAAATATAAAATCTTTCTTCAAAAACCTTCTTTATTGTAACCCTGTTTAACACCCATATCTTTCCCAGGACCCCGTGAGCAAGTAAACCAGAACACAGCCTACATCGACGGTTCCGTAGTGTACGGAGAAAACCCTTGCATAGTCCGTAAATTGCGCGGTTTTAATGGACGTTTGAACGCGACCGCCAGCCCTTTGAATGGCGGCAAGGATTTACTACCGAGGTCGGATAGCCATCCGGAGTGTAAAGCGGCTAGTGGCTTCTGCTTTATTGCTGGTAAGTTTTGATGTTTAATTCGGCTTTGAATACTCAACCGTTAACTAATCCAGTTACAAATGAGTTTTTCTGCCGAAAAAGCTTTATTTTATCCATCTTAAAACCAAATAGTCCATATTACTAATACAAGCTAAGATCGTAGAAGATTTGCCGGTTTCTTCGCGAAATTATCCTTAATCGTTTGAGAGTAGGTAGGTACCTACCTACTGCCATCCATACTATCCATACTAATATTATAAATTTGAAAGTAACTCTGTCTGTCTGTCTGTTTGTTACGCTTTCACGCCCAAACCGCTGAACAGATTAAGCTGAAATTTGGCATAGTTAAAGGTTGTATCCCAGGGAAGGACATAGGCTACCTTTTATCCCGAAAATATGAAAAAAGGGATAGTAACTATTTGCACTTTATTTTTTTGTACTTTTTTTTTATTTTAGAACCGTTACCGAAACCTCGTTCAATTTTTTGCACTTCTGTTGGCACTCCCGGCGTGGCACATTTTTTTTTTATCCATAAGTTGACGACCTCTGTGGCGCAGTGGGTGAAGGTCCGCCTGCGATACAGAAGGTTGCGGGTTCGATCCCCGCCGAGGGACAAATGTTTGTATGACCTACAGATATTTGTCTCGGGTCTGGGTGTTTCTATGTATAATATGTATGTATTTACAAACAAAAAAAGTATATAAGTAGTATATCAGTCATCTAGTACCCATAACACAAGCTCTGCTTACCTTGGGGCTAGATGATGCTGTGTGGAAAGTCCAGCATTATTTATTTATTTATTTTATAAGTGTCCCGCTGGGCAATTATTTAATTTAAAACATATCCACAGGTGACGGCCGTGCGTCAGAACAGCCCGGTTTAACAGCAATCCATACAATATTCCTCCGCGAACACAACCGTCTAGTCGAAGGCCTTCGCGGTGTAAACCCTCATTGGGACGCAGAACTATTATTTGAAAACGCTAGAAGAATAATGGCGGCTGCGTTCACTCATATTATTTATAACGAGTTCCTGCCAAGATTGCTTTCGTGGAACGCTGTTAATCTGTATGGACTGAAGTTGCTGCCTGCAGGTTTGTGTAAAGTAAAGTAAAGTAAAAATTTCATTTATTGACATAATAAGAGTGTACAAAAAAAACTTTGAATCCATAGGCTCCCGAACTAGTTAAAAAACTGTATTTCAGGAGCCAGTGGCTTCTCCAAGTTGAGTTTCAACAAAAATAAATTATGTCTAGGTACCAAAAAAGCTGAACTGAACCTAAAAAAGTGAAACATACAAAAATGATAATTCTACAGTTAATCTAAAGTACCTACGTATGAAAAGTATATTAATTACTATAATTTTATACCTACCTCATCATCATCAAATTTAAGAGCTCAGCTCTTGTCGGTGCAATGATGCAACTTCCTCCACCTCTCCCTTTGCAATGCGGTCTCCTTTACTTCTTTAATCGACATGACAGCGATCTTCTCTTTTATCTGACTCATGAAATTTATTCTAGGCCTTCCTCTTCCTCGTCTTCCTTCCACTTTTCCTTCTATGATGTTCTTGATAAAGCTGTCATGTCGTATAAGATGTCCAATCATTTTTCCTCTTCGATTTTGAATGGTGTTCATCAAAACACGTTTCTCCTCAACTCTTCTCAGCACTTCAAAATCACTTTTTTCTCGTATGAATAGATATTTTTACAAGCTTTATATTAACTTTCCATGTTTGTATTGTACTTACTTATGTATATCTTGGGCAAATCTTGCAAGCTGAATTCGACCCACTTCCCGGTGTATTGAGCTGAATTTTGGTACACTTGAGTCTGGTCTATTCCACTCTGATCCACTAATCAAATCCACAAAAAAACATGAAAAATATGGTGAGAGCGACCTGATCTGATGATGGAGTCAGGAGCTGTTTAACGGAACTTCTCAGAAAATAGGCTGATTGAGTTCAGCTGAGAGACTCATCCATTCATCTCAATCAGATAGCTATAAATGAAGTGAGGTGCAGGAATTAAATCTGCTAAAGTTGGATACCTATAACGATTAATAATAAATCTCTTAACAGGATACTACAAAGAATACTCACCTACATGCAACCCAGCCATCGTAACCGAGTTTGGTGCCGCGGCCTTTAGAATTGGTCACTCTTTACTTCGGCCACATTTACCTCGACTTTCACACACATTCCAACCAGTGGAGCCTCCAATTCTACTGAGAGATGGCTTCTTCAGACCCGATATGTTCATGTCTGTAAGTAATTTGAGACCTTGTATCCTTAGTGATAGAGTTGCATTTAGAATAGGACACTCCCAACGTCCACACTTGCCTCGTTGTAGTGTTGTCAAACCCCCTTTACTCAGAGTTGATTTCTTCAGACCAAAAATCCTTGTTAATAGGTAAGTAATTATAGACCTTGTGTTTATTGAAATAGAATTTAGAATTGGACACTACTGGCTAACCCCCATATTTTGATACTGAAAGAATGCTATGTAGGTAATGACGAATGCATGTCTTGTACCTACCTACTGTCACTCTTTAAATAAAGAAACATATTAGTTTTAAGATACCTTAGCTATAAGCATTCTATAGGATCTTTCATTTTATACTAACTTAATTCAGGAACTGGGTTCAAAAAATAAATTAAAAAAATATTTGTGTAATGTTTTTTTTTTGTTTTGTTATAAAAATTCCGAGAAAATCGATACAGACTATCCTTTCAAGTGATTGTTGCTTCTAGTATAACTTAGCCCATTCGTGATGTAGCTGCGCTGCGATTGGTGGAACGTCTGTTCTCCTTGAAAATCATTATGCAACAATTCTAAAAAATCAATAAATGAGAAATATTGAAGTGAAAACTTAAATGGACTTAGGAATTAAATTAATACGGTCAAACGCCTATTTACAACCCAAAAATGAGGTCCTGTCAGTTTGTGTAGTTTAAAATGAAAGACCCTATATGCAATTTCATTATTGGATGTCCTTTTCCCTAGCACCCGCCTCTAGTCGATGAGCTGATGCGAGGACTCTCCTCAACCCCAATGGAGACCCTGGACCAGTTCATCACAGGAGAAGTGACAAACCATCTCTTCGAAGACAGACGTATTCCTTTCTCTGGCATAGACCTCATAGCGTTGAATATCCAACGTGCAAGAGACCATGGAATACCAAGTTATAATAACTATAGGGCGCTTTGTAATCTGAAGAGGGCGACAACGTTTGAGGATCTGGCCAGGGAAGTTCCTGATGAAGTTATTGCAAGGTAATGTTGTATTGAATTGTTAGGTTATGTTCAAGGTTATGTGGTATTGAATTGTTAGGTTATGTTCAAGGTTATGTTGTATTGAATTGTTAGGTTATGTTCAAGGTTATGTGTTATTGAATTGTTTATTAACAAGTGCGGTGGACATTCAGATCTTTTGTGTAAGTATTCCAGATTTTAAGATGTCAAATAGTCAAACCTGCATAATTGGCACATTCCCACATTTTGCAGAAGTAAGTATTTGTATTTACAAACAAAAAGTAAATCAGTTATCCAGTTTCCATAGTACAAGCTTTGCTTAGTTTGGGGCTAGATGATGCTGTGTAAAATGTACAGCATTATTTATTTATTTTTAATAACATGTCTAATTTTTGTTTTTGAGGTCTTCGCGTATAATTCCCGCACCGTACGCGGCGAATTTTTAATTATTTGTCTGAAACTATATGAAAGCTCGCACTATCTATATCTATCTATCCAGCCGGTAACACCCACTGTTGGGTATAGGCCTCTTCTCTTTCACACCACTCCTGGCGGTCTTGTGCCAGCCGGATCCACTATCTATAATATAGTTTTTTGAAAACATGTTTTAATGGTTTAGTAATGTGCTTGTAATCGTTTCAGATTTAAGAGGATATACGCTACAGTAGACGATATAGACCTGTTCCCTGGTGGTATGAGCGAACGGCCGTTACAAGGAGGTTTGGTGGGACCCACCTTCGCCTGCATTATAGCTATACAGTTCAGACAGCTCAGGAAATGCGATCGATTTTGGTGAGTATACGAATACTTTACAATAATAAATAATAACAGTCACATAGTCCTGGAGGGTTAACATGAATTCTCTTTATGTGAAGTTCAAAAACTGCCAGGAAATATGAGTTCATATTAACCTCCCTGATTTATGTGACTGTTGGGTGATAATAAGAAATTAGGAACGAATGAAATAAAATATAGTTAGGTATTTATTATATATAGTTTTTTTATATATAAAATAGGACTAGGTAATCTTTTGTAAGTATGTGATTGATAAATAGGTAGGTAGAGTTGTACTGAAAAAAATTTTAAATCTGTGGTGCAACTTTTGGGGTGCATTTCAAATTTTTTATGTTTTCATAATTATTGCGTGGCCTTGGAGCGCAAGAAGTGGAAGCTAAAGGGGGAGACCTTTGCCCAGCAGTGGGACAGAATAGGTTGATAAAAAAAATTGCTAGTTTTTTATTGAAATTATCGTAAGATATTTAATATCTTATTGAAAATTTGAAAAATTTACTTATCGCAAAAATGTCTTGATCTAATAATGTCCTGTGTTTTTTTTTTTAAATTAAGTAAGTCAGCATTTGACCTCACTCTGCCTGATATTAAGCAATAGTGAGGTCTAAGATGAAGCATGCTTTTTTAGAAGGAAACGGTGTTACCTAATTCTGCCTTCTAATACTTATTATTAATACATTAGTCATTTATTGAATGCTTATTTATATATTTTTTTATTCTTTAGGTATGAAAACGACAACACAGCCGCCCGCTTCACGGAACAGCAACTAGCCGAGATCAGAAAGACGACGTTATCTAAGATGATGTGTGATAACTTTGACATCGCCGGCGATATACAGCGAGCGGCTTTTGATCTGCCCAGCAACTTCCTGTGAGTATTAACCACTCGTCTGGTATACAACCTCGCCGAGGTTGCACCTTAAGAAGACTTACAGTTCTTCCAACGGATCTAGGCATTCGTGATCGATCTTCGATACACACAAACACACATGACCAGACAGATCTTGTCTTTTAAATAAAAAAATCTAGCTAAGAGGTTCTTTCATCAGGAAATAGGACTTTTCTAAATAACTTACAGAAATTACATTAACCATTTCCTAAGTCGATTAGAAGAAGAGATCCGTAGACGCACTAAAGTCACCGATATAGCCCACAAGATTAGCAAGTTGAAGTGGCAGTGGGCGGGGCACATAGCTCGTAGAACTGACGGCCGTTGGGGCAGAAAGGTTCTCGAGTGGAGGCCACGCACCGGAAACCGCAGTAGAGGACGGCCCCACAAGATGGAAAGACGACCTGGTAAAGGCTGCTGGAAGCCGTTGGGTGCAGGCTGCACAAGATCGATCGCTGTGGAAACCGATGGGGGAGGCCTATGTTCAGCAGTGGACACTAGATGGCTGACATGATGATGATGATGAAGTCGATTAGAAAAGTACCTAGATAAAATTCCTAAATAAAAATACAATTACTTACTTTTTACTTTATTATTTCCAGAAATCCCCGCGTCCCATGCAGTTCGCTCCCCAAACTAGATCTATCCGCGTGGCGGGAAAGCTCAGCGCAAGGCTGTTTGATCGCCGGGCGGTCGGTCGCGGTGGGAGAATCCGCCTTCCCATCGCCTTGTACTTCCTGTATTTGTACTAATGAGGGGGTAAGAACTATAATACACATTCATCTATACACTGGGACAATGAGCTAGCTTACAAACTGAGTCAATGTGAGTTATCTTACAAACTGAGTCAATGTGAGATAGCTTACAGACTGTGGAACATGATACTGTAACCAACTGGTCTCAGTAGGTACTAAACCATTTAAAACCATTATTTCATTATTCCTATTTTACTCATCAAAACTTTAATCATTTTTGCTTAGTTTGGGCCTAGATGATGCTGTGTGAAGTGTCCAGCATTATTTATTTTTATATTATACAGGGTGTAAAAAGACGTCTACCGAAGCCGAAAGGGTAAGGTACAGCATCCCAACACACAACCAAATCCAAAAGGATTTTCCGAAAAAAACATTATATCCGGAGAAAAAAGCTTTGAAGATTACTGTTTGCGTATGTACTGGGCGCGTTTTTATACGTAGATTGCTGGATTTTGAGTTTTAATCTTTTTTTTCTTTTATAAATGCAATTATTAGGTAGGTATGGCCTTATTATGTTGTACTAGTAGTAAATAACTAGAAATTAAAATAAAATGGCATAGCTAAGTCAAAAATTATTTTGCGGTTTTTTTTTTCGCTAAATATGTTCAGAATCATGGTCTGATTGAAACCCCTCAGTTTTCGGTAGCAGTCTTTTTACACCCTGTATTTATTATTTACTCATTAAAATTTACCTTACAGGCTCAGTGCGCGTCCCTTCGCATAACAGATTGCGCTCAGTTACTCCGCGAGTGGCCGCGAGACGCGATATTACGCGACGACGTGTGTACCGCGCAATGCGGGGCCGCCGCGCCCTCTAACAACGCAAGGGTGGCTCGTCGTCCACCGCTTAACTTCAAATTCCCAGACCTCAGTCCGTTCATTGCTAAGTGAGCTGGGTAGAAAACAGTGCAATACAATAGTTTTGTGAGTTAACGTTGGTGATACAGCATCAAAACTGTGAAAAAACACCATAGACATTAGGTTGAATCGTCGGAGAATGTCTGACCAAATATGCTTACAGTTTATGTGGAACAATGGTTCCCAGTTTCTCTAATACAGTTTAGATTGAAAAATAAAACATTGTTAGGACTGTTATATTTTTTAATTTAAAAACCTTTACTAAAACAACCTACTAAAAAAAAACAAACGTTATTTTACCAACGACTTTGTACTGTGAAAAGGGACCAAGTGAGCTAACATTAAAGTGAAAGTGATAGACTGAGAAAAAGTCGATAGAGATTAATTTATTGGAGACATTTACCGTGTACTTATGTAGTGTCTTAAAAGTATCCATATAAAACCAAAATTAATGGAGTGTGTTTCTGGGTGATGTGTAATTTAGGATGAAAATATTTTATTGTTTAGAGTATGCGACAATTACCTTTTGAAAAGAATCTAAAAGAAGTAAGAGAGAGTAAGGTAGCGTTAAGGTTTTGAATATTGTAAAAAATCTAATAGATTTTTTTTGTATTTTTCTTTGTGTTGAATAATTTAGTTTATTTATACCCAGTTAATAACAAAATGAGCTACACATATTAAATTCAGTTACCAGAAAATATCCTTATACTTTGATGACAGCATATTAAAGTCAACTTATTATTAGATAGTAAAATACTCTTCACTTAAATCGAAATCTTAGAATAAGGAAAACGAAATGTTATTTTTAAGAATAAGCAATGGTGATTTTATTGTATCATATCAATGGGTATATTACTCAGTATATTTTTGCATAAATTTATAATTAAGGCAAAAGTTCAAGTAATTTTAAGCATACATGGCCATCTTTAGCTTTAATCGACGTGTAAACAAATTAATTAAAATTCTATTACTATGACCATCACAATGTTACCAACAATATCAACTAAACCAGTTCCAATTAATGTTACCAGTATCACAATACCATCTGCTTTGCATATTAATATTAAGATAGACTTTTATGATTTTTCACTGCCTACATTTTGTAAATTATTTTGTTAAAATATTACAATTTTCGTGGTTATATTTTGTAGTTTTATAAATACGATTCTCACCTATGAAGAATAAAGGAAATGATTTGCGTTACAATTAACAAGATTGTTTTATTGAAAACATAGCAGAGGTAAGTATATAGAGAAACGAATCGATTAACTCCGAAACTACTAAACTGGCCAGCACACACGGGAACACTAGGTCGGACGGAGTTCAGTAGTAAAAATTACTTTTTAACCTACTCTACTAAATTAGTTTGGTGTTCAGACACGTTTAGGTACCAAATTACTCGCTACTCGACTAAAATACTAACTTAGTCCAAACTAGGTTTAAGATTCTTTGATTTAATTTTTGAATGTATAGTGCAAAGTAAACTTGTGTAAGAGGGTCCTTATTGCAGAATACAAAAAAAAATATCCAGACTTCTTATCGTGTCACCAGTTCTGTCGAACCAGTGTGGTGAAAGGATTTTATGTGCACCTCAAAGAGGCTCTTTTCATGCTCTTTTGATGACATTGTTTTCGAACTTGTTAGGTTCTACGACATGCCAGGTTCCTCACAATGTTTTCCTTCACCGTTTGAGTACTGGCATAGTGCACATACATTTTTCGGCAGATAACTCATCGGTGCACGACCGGGATTGGACCCACGACCTTACGATTAGAAGGCCACTACCACTAGACCACCAGTGCTCTATAATATCCAGAAAAGCTTATTAAGTATGTGAATTATTGTGATAACCAAAACAATTATAGGTACTTCTAGTTAGTTGTTGGGTAAAATGAAAATACATTATAACAGTATTTACAAATCAGTTTATTTTGTTGCATATCAAGTCCATTAGTTCCGTTTCGTTACAATAAATTATATCTATAATGTTACCTTGAGTATAAAAAATTTGGTGTTGCAGTAAAAAAAACAACACAAAACACAGATTTAAACGTTTGAATATATAATCATATAGCATGTAATTGTCTTGATTTCATAGGTCAGGCTAATCCCCCTCATAATGTCCTTTTAACACTTGGCCTGGCGGGAATTACATTGCACTTGTCTTACACCACTATGCGACCAATTTTGTACACACTTACTGCCACCCGTACTCCTGAAACAATAATATTTATATTACAAAAACCTACTTCCAAGTTGCCTATCAAAAAGTACCACAATTTTGTATATTACTATCTAAACTCCTTATTCTTCCTTCGCTGAACTCAAAAACCGAACGTGAGCTCTGAAAGCTTCTAAGATCCAAACGTTTTCTGGATCTAAAAGTCTAGAAATCTAGATCTAAAATAACAGGCTTGGTGGCGTCAAGTCAGGCCTAGAAAACCAAATGAGGCTCGTCAAAATTTAGAAACTCGTACCTACTCATTACTTTTATGTGCGCCGGTGTGTGTATGGGTGTGTATGTATGCGTATGTGTATGTATATATGCGTGTATGTATGTGTGTGTGTATGTTTGTGTGTACCTGGCGCGAGGAGCCGGCGCGGGCGGGTCAGTTGGCGGGAACCTCCTTGAATCCGTTGGTGATAGGCGTGGGCTCGTTGGCTCGACGCCACAAACCGTAGGCGCGGCCGGGCGTGCCTTGCCAAAGACGTACGGTCCCGTCTTCGGAGCCAGTCGCGTAGAGTTCACCGTCAGGAGACCAACGGACGCAGTGAACTGGACCGAAGTGGCCTTTGTTCGATTCTGGAAATAATGTTGTACATGTTACAGCAATCTAAGGCGAGCTTGTAGCCGTTATATATATTAGCCGTGTTGGTCGAATGGGTTTGTGTCTCGACTTTCAATCCGAAGGTCGTGGGTTCGAATCCCGGCCGTGCATCACTGGATTTTTCGTTTCGAAAAATTTTTATGCGCTTTAACACGAGCTCATAACGGTGAAGGAAAACATCGTGAGGAAACCCGCAGCTTAGACAGCTCCACACGTATTGACGTCGTCTTTCCTGTGGGCCAGGCTAATTAAGCTGAGAGGATGGTTTAGGTGCTGGGCAAGCCTATTCCATCTCAAACAATGTCCCAGGCACTACAGTGTCCCGTTAAGTGTAGGCATAGGTTGCCTCCTGACGCTGTATAAATCATCTAATATAGATGTAAAGGCCTAAGTTTAAGGCGAGCTTGTATCGTATGATTTAGTGGCCAACTCTTTTGACGGAGTATTTAGGCCACCTAATTAAGTTAAGGTCCTTGTCGTGGTGCAAAAACTTACGATTTGATAAGTTACCTGAGGAAAAGTGATCCTTAGGTAACTTACCCTTTTTGGAAAATGCAAAATTTCAGTTAGTACTTATTTGGAGCCGTGTTGGCCGAATGGGGTTGTACCACAATTGTTGTCGACTTTCAATACGAAGGTTGTGGGTTCGAATCCTAGCCGTGCATTAATGGATTTTGCGTTTCGTAAAATTGTGCAAGATGTGGGCATGGATCAAATACGTGTTTGGACATGCCTCTGACTACCCCCCTTTAGACATCTTCAAAGGCTCTGGAAAAAGTAACATAAAAAGATCTGAGAGAATGTCTACCGCACCTTGGGGATACAGTCGTGAACCTGTTTTACTTAGGTATTTATTTGTCACTACAAAACAAAAGCTGCCTTTCAATCTTCTTTCAATGCAAGTTTTCTACACCCTGAATAAATAAATTATACATAAAAACGCAGACCCAAGACAAATATGACAGATCATAGAAATACTACATGTTATCTTACCGAGTTCTGTGCCCGTATTGTAGTCAAACTTGTACACTTTGAGATCCTCTCCGCCGCAAACAAAAGTGGCCCGAGAGGGCGCCAGCGACGCCGAGTAACATTTAGTGGGCACCGGGAATGTGCGCATTTGACGGATTGTGTCCGACGAGTAGAATGATACGTTTGTGCCTGGAACAAGGTTTTTGTTGATAAGGTTTGGAAACTAGAAAGAAAACAGACTTTTATTTTGGACTCAGGCCGAAAACTACAAGAAGATGAGGTTTTTAGAGTTTTAAGGGATTGAGAAATGAAAAGTCTTATCAAAATTTTCGATAAATAAATACCTGAGTGTAATTTAACACTATAATAATTACGTTTTTATACTAAAAAGAAAACCGACTTCAATGTTTGACTCGAAACGCGGTGTGACTCAGGGCGTCAAGCTGTCGATTCGATTTCTATTTGTGACATGGCTAGGAGGGAAGGTGTTTAGAGTTTTACGGGGAAACTATCAATCCATCAGAAATAAAATTTATATGGGACCACCTCTGGAGTATACCCTTTCAAACATGAAAAGAATTTTGCAAATCGGTCAACAAATGGCGGAGCAATCGCGTAACAAGATACAAAAAAAAAAAAAAACATACAGACGAATTGAGAACCTCCTCCTTTTTTGAAGTCGGTTGAAAAATATAAATTTTAAGAGATTATCTATCACTTGGGAAAAAATCCTTCCTTGGACATCTTTAAAGGATCTGTAATAAGTAACATAAAAAGATCTGAGAAAATGTCTACCGCACCTTGGGGATACAGTCGTGAACCTGTTTACGTTTATCAATCACTTAGGAAAATAAACATACATACAGCCGAACATATAACCTACTCCTTTTTTTTTAAGTTGGTTAATAAAAATATGGGACCGCCTTGTTTAGCCTATTAAACAAAAAAGTAGGCGAGTGTCGTATAACACTCTGTTGGAACATAGTTTCAACTTTGAGATTTGGCATTTGTCAAATAAATTATTGTAAATAAACAATAGAAACGCTCTTCCGTATAGACAGTTTCGCGCCTGCGCGCCTCGTAACGTGACGCAAAAATATAATTTTCGTCTAGCCCCTATCCGATACCACCGAAAAGGTTCTTAAAATACAAGCCTTTTTGAGTAATCGGAGAACATACCTACTTACAGAAAAAAAAATCTGACAAATTTTGAGAACCTTATTTTTTTGAAGTCAGTTTAAATTTTCGCGACTTCGGAATGCAGAGTGCCCAGTAAGAGTTTTTTAACCTACTCATCGCTTCTCGGTTTTCATTACAGTTATGAACGAGTACAAAAAGATAAAGATTAACTCACCATGTGCTACAGTAATGATGGCTCCATCCCGGGATAGCTCTAAACTATTTGGTATCGTAGGGAACTCCACTTTATGTACTTCCTGAAACATTCAAAATCACAATATACTTCGATGACCTCTGTGGCGCAGTGGGTAAAGTGCGAAACGTTACTATCGTACTGGGATGAACTCGGGGCTGTCTCACCAGAGACGGTCACTCTAACACGTCGACCATTGTGACAATACAAGGTGTGACGAAATTAAGGTAGGTATAGTAAGAGGTTGGTGTCGTCACATTTTTAACAGTCACGTGACTGAGTTTGATATTTTTCTCCCATCTCAAAAATGCCCAACGCGCCTAAAGAAGTTTTCACTTCAAAAATGCATGGGGCACAACTAATCTATAACACTAAATACTCAAATAAAGTAGGTAAATAGGGTTATACATTACCTCGTTGTTGTTTTTAACGGGACGAGATCGCGTAACGGTTTTAGATAATAAAATCATGGTCACGAGGGGACTGACCACAACTGTCCCCTCGTGATCACGATCGGTACAACTCGGTCGAAACGTCGAGGAAAGGTAATAGTTCGATTATTATCTAAAACCGTTACGCGATCTCGTCCCGTTAAAAACAACAATGAGTTTAAATCGGAGTGTATCCCATCTGGCCCGGTGACTTGGCCCGGCGCCGGGCCACATAGGAAAAAAGGTTTTAACTGGCCCGGTGATGTGTTTACCGGGCCAAATGACACAAATCAAGTGCCATCGTCCCGGTCACCGGGCCAGATGGGATACACCCTTAAATCGGGTTTAAAAGTGATTATACATTACCTGTCCGGTATTTCTGTCCCAGATACGCATAGTGAGATCGTCGCTTACGCTGGCGATGCGAGAGTTGTGAAGGAACACCGCGTGCCGGATACTGCTCGTGTGAGCCGGTATCTTCTCTATAGCTGGATTATAAAATGTTTCGTAAGAATATGATCAAACACTATGTAAACTTGAAACAAACACTATGTAAACTGGAAACAAAAATATGATCAAAGTTATGAGCTACACAATAGTACTTGCATTGCAATCCGTGCAGGGTTTGTTTTGTCATCCACGCCGTTAAAGTGGATTTGTATTGTATAGCTCATAACTTAAAAAACCTACAAATTCCCTTTTACGGTGTCGATTGCTAATCGCTCGTTGATGTTTAAACAATCGAGTAGCAATCACTGGAACTAGTGACTGTCATGTGAAATCAAGGAGGTTTCAAACCTACGGCGTAAGTTGTCCTGTAGATGCAGCACAGGCATATTTTGACATGCCTGACTAACCCGTTAGAAATCTTCAAAGGACCTGGAATTCATAAAACGATCTGAGATAATGTCTACCGCGCCTTGGGGATACAGTCGTGACCCTGTTGACAGTTGCAACGTAACTCATTATACGAATTTTGCGATAATTGTGCTATTTTTGCGCAAAATTTGTGCGATTTTTGCTATCGCTGTCACAAAATAACCTAACAGAATAGTAAAATGCGTGAGGTAACTTACCTCCTGCATCCGTCCTGTTGAGATCGAACACACGGATCAATTTCTCGTTGCTAGCGGTCAATAGCAATGTGTCGTCATGGTTGAAGTTCACACTCTTAACTATGTGCTCGTGGTCAAACGTGTGAACAACTTCGCCGTACCGCGCGTCCCATAGTTTTGCTAAAACATTTCATTTTTTTAACTAAGTTGTATGAATTAGTGTAGTCAGCCGGGACCGACAATTTAACGTGCCCTCCGAAGCACGAAAGCATCCATTTATATACCGTTCAGAACGTTACAAAAAAAACGTCTAAGCAAGCTACACCTTTTCTTATATTATTGACTAGATTAATGTGAAAGGAGTGGATTCAAAGTGAGTCGAGAAAAAATACATGTTGTGCCGACCCCACTTAGCATGCGATATTTAGCATATACCTAACGTTAAGAATTATATTATGCATCATTTAAAAACTGCATAGCACAACGCATTGATATCGGATGTTCGTAGATAGGAGAGTGGGTCATAACATAAAAGTCAATATTGTATTAGCAAGGACGATTTGTGGTATGGAAAACTTTAAAGGGCTAAGTAGGACAATGGGTTATGATTAGAGATGCAATGGATATACGTTTACTATACAGAATCCGGCCTGTCGGTATCCAACCGAATGGTGGTTGAGTTAGGCTGTACTCCCTATTTTATAGATGGGATATTAAACTGAATAAACAGTCCTTTGAGTCCTTAAACAGCGCTTGCGACGCGATACGGACTTTGAATGCGGGCCTATGTTATCAATCTATTTTCGGCCAAACCATATAGCATTATTACATAGGACATACCTGAAAAGTCTGCCGCCCCACTAGCTGCGAGATTGGCATTTTGTGAGAGTGTGACTCCCCATACGGCACCCTTGTGTCCCTCAAACGTGCCAATCCAGTCGCCTGTCTCACCTTGTCGCAACATTGGCTTGCCATCTGAAAGACAATATGCCGGGTATCGACTATGTTCGTGCACCAACTGTACTCCGCGCATTCGCCAATTAAAGCCATTTTCACATAGGAACGTATACCTGACACATAGAACTTTTAAGTTTTTCGCTGTACAACAATGAATGAAATGAAATCTAGTAAAAATACAACTTAAAAAAAAAGGATTTTGTCTATTTCCTTTTTTAAAATTTCGGAATTTAACATAAAAGAGCCTTATCAAGGGACCATTCTTTCTTAATTTGGCTGTCAATTTTATGCGCCAGTTAAACCCATAAGCCACCTTCTGGCTGAGTTATGTTATAATGCTTTACTTTGACAGTAACAGTAAAAGTACACTGTAGTCATTCTTGGTAGATTGCAGTTTTAGTTGTCTTTGCTAGTTAGATTATGACAGGGTACTTACTGTACTTAGACTGTTCAAAGTCAAAGTCAAAGTCAAAAAGCATTTATTCAGTAGGACCGCTGGGATCACTTTGAAACGTCTTAAAACTAGGTGATTCTACTCCTGTTCCTTCGCGACCAATACCGTGAAGAACCAGGGCAACAAACACGGTTTGGGGCCTAGCTTTTTTTAGGTGATCCATCTTAGATCTAACTTAGGCTACTTAGTTGTAAATATGAATATATATAAAGAATAGAATATGCGTTGACATTAAACTAAACTACAATTTGTAAAGGAAAAGAGCAGCGCCACCTTTTAATAACATATTCTTAACTAAAGAAAACCAATTGATAATTATACAAAAAAGTATGCAAGAATTTTTCCCAGTAGTTTATTAGTGACTTTCTATAAATTAACATTACATTATTTTACAAATAAATCTACAATTCATGAAACTAAAATTATTTTAAAAAGTAAATTGATTATTATCACAATAATCATTCAGTATCAATTGTTTCCACTTTAAAAACCATCCAATCATTAAAAATTAATTCTAAACGAACGTCCTATAAACAAGTCTCTTATAAGAGTAGGCTCGGAATTTATTCAAAGGTCTCTTAAGGCTATTGGCATTGAAATCTAATAAGTTTCCTATAAAGGATCATTCATACAAAAAGCTACATTCTATTTTCTTACATAGGTGGCAAGCATTCAAAACAAAAGATTAAGAAGAATGGTTTATTTCAATAATACCAAAAATCTTCAACTTGAAGAGGAAAAGTCCATTAAGTATTTTATGTTTTTATAAGAAGCAAGTTTTTATTGATTTTAGTTATTGAATGTTTGTTACAAGGAGGTTCAAGTTGGTATGATACTGCATGTATCTACTTTTTAGTAGTTCATCACATTGTCTATGATAAGAATATCAGCCTGTTTTATAGAAAACAAGTTTTCTTTGTTTGCTATCAGTTAGCAAAATCGAGTCCAAACAGGAACTAAATTCTAAGCAACAAAGTTTAAATGATAATGTTGTTTATCATGAGAACCAGTCACATTCAATGAAGGTTGTCACAATCGTAAATAAGATGTGTCCAATAATTGCAATAGATATCTAATTAGCTACCATAAAAACAATGCAAGGAAGCATATAGTCTATCATTAGCGGCTATACTTTTCCCTGTAGAGCCACATAATGAAAGTAACTTATTGACATGTTTTACCAATAATTGTAAGTCCAAGTACCAAAACCTTGATCAGGTACAAGGTGATCTAGAATGGGTGAAATGTCAACAAGAACAGGAACAGTTTCCGATTCGAGTCATAACTCCATGAACAAAGGCGTGTAAGTTGCGTATCATGCGACAACGACGTGGATAAAAGCACGATACGACACCCAAGGCGAACCAGCGCGAGGAAACATACGAACGGATACTCAAGGTGCTTCCTGCATGTCCGGAAAGAGAAGGTCACAACATGCACAGAATGCACGCCGGTTGAGCGGACAACACAAAACGAGAAAAGTGAAGGCCTCCAACGTACGACATCTGTCAATGAAAAATCGCACAAAAACACATAAACACACTTGAAAGACTTCCGCCCACAACTAGGCCAAGGCGACAGGGCACCCCCGAGCGGGAGTTAGTCATCAAAACTTACCTTTGCAGGCCGAAATCAAATAATATCCATCCTTCGTAACGTCACTAAAATCCAAATGCACCACTGGTCTGGTATGGCCACCGCATGTGAGAGGAACTTGCTTCAACGTTGTCATTTTGTTACAAATTATAATAATATGTTGTACTTTTCAAAAATAAAACTAATAAATCTTTGATAAAACTAAAAATTAACCTAATGAGTCCGATCGTACTGGATGTTGACAATCGACTGACTGACATTGTCTGACTGACAGACACAAGACAATTGACATGATGAGATGATGGTTGGGTTTGACCATAGAGATCAGTTTTTCTTTTCTGACTGACTGACGTGTCGTGCGCATGTCGTGCGTGTCTAATTTTGCACCATAGAGATATTTTTTGCACTGCTAATTGACGTTGACAGTATTCAATGCAGTCAAAACAACCAACCAACCAAGTTATTTGATTGAAAAATTTGGTTTCGTGGCGTTCGGTACGTTAAAACTCGCGTTTTCCCAAATATATTGTGAAATATGGATTTCTTCTCATCAATTCCGACACATATTGACTATGTCGGTCAAGCCAAAGCTGAAAAACTGTACAGAGCTATCATAACTTTGTTCAGCATCGTTGGATTTGTTTGGGGCTACATTGTGCAGCAGTTCTCCCAATCTGTATACATTCTCGGGGCTGGTTTCCTTCTAGCTGCGATCCTCACTGTTCCCCCATGGCCTATGTACCGCCGGAACCCTTTGAACTGGCAAAATCCGAAAAATACCGACGAGAAACCATCAAGCAAGAAAGGGAAGAAGTAACACAAAAAAAACTTTCAAAATAGATAATAAGGTTTTATTGTAATGTATGTTGTAATTGTATTGTAATAAACATTTTACTTACTTATCTACAGTTTTGTTAATTCTAAAAACTAAGTTTATTTTATTTCTTATTTATTGGGCAACTCTAACAGCATAGTACATAATATACATTTAAAAGAATATTTTTAAAGTCATTCTGTAGAATGTATACCAATTACAGGCATGCACTAGGCGCCACTGAAAACCAGCGCTCCAACACTCTCAGCGAGAGCTCTCTGGTGAGCAATGCTGGGTAGCCGTATTTTCACCCTCATAAAATCCTGACTTGACTTTCTCTGTAAACATCTTCAAAAGATTTGAAATACTTACAAAAGATCTGAGAGGATGTCTACCGCAACTCTGGGATACAGTTGTGAACCTGTTTGTTTGATTTTTGTTAAACTAATGAATAGAAAACCAGTTTAGTAAGGTATGAACTCTTTTATTAAACATACAACCAATTATTGTCCAAAATATTTGTTTTATTACCCCATCATTCACACCAACAAATAGGTTGTATACCTCGTTCAAAACACCATGTGGCTACCTGCTATAAACACACAAACAATAAAATTATTAACAAATTTTCTGCAAGATAGGTTAAGTAGACTATTCCCACAAAATTTAAACTTATTACGGAGTTAAACAAGTAGGTACCTACTTGCTTTAGGTTTGGTATAGGTAAGTAAATAAAAAATAGTGACATACTTACATAAGTATGTACACATATGTAGGTAGAAAACATTTTGAATATTGGTGTGACTTAAGGGTAAGGGTTATTATTATAACAATGACGATTAAGCAAAATTAAATTGCAAAGTAAATACATAATGTTGCTTTGAATCTGCAGTTCATATTTATTATTCCACTTAGATGTGAAAAATCTACCACTTTCTTTTTCTTACAAAAATGTAAATAATAAAAATATGTGTGCAGTATAATTAGCTACTAATAGTTTCTATTCTACAATACACTTGGCTTGGTATCTTATATGTTTGATATGAATAGTTAACAAATAACAATTATACATAACCAGGCTCTTGATTAAGACTTCAGCGGAATGCATTCAGGTCGGGATTGGTTAGCTGTTCAACAGACTGCAACCAATCACAGTGCAGGAATTGATCCAAAACTGACGTTTCTTGCACTGCTGAAGTCTGAATCAATAGGCTGGTTTCAGACATAGATAACTGGTAGATTACCTACACCCAATAATCACAAACCAGACGGAACATTTCAAATCAATTAAAAAAAACAAGTATTTTCAAATCAAATGCATTCAATAAATTATAGTAACATTAGAGCTTGTTTTACCATCCTCTGAATAAAGTCCCAAAAAGGCAAACTGCTAGTTAAAGTGACACATCGTTTTTTAAGCATTAATTTACAAGCTGTCATTTGAAATTTTTAGTTATGTAGGTGCCAATTGTTTTTTTATACTTATTTATTATCTGGCACTAACTAGGTAGTTAGTACTTGGTCATGGTTATGTTTGTATGTAAGTGATATGTGAATATCTTAGGAATAAATTACCTAAAACTTTAACCTACCCATATTTAGGGAAGTATCAAACTTTACATGGAGGTAAAACAAGCCCTAAGACTTTTAAATCGTTTACTGTAAGGACTAGAATAAATTGTATAATGTCTAAGGGCTTCAATACAACTCTAGTGAATTATACTAATTTGTAAAATAGATGCATGCGATTCGCATATGCGAACCATAGCTACAAGTTTTAACTAAATATAATAATGTTATAAATAATATACACTAGCTGCCGCATTTTCTCGGAAATACTTCGCTTTTCTGGGGTAAAAAGTAGACGCGTAAGGTCGCGACGGACACACTCGTACAGTACGCACAACCGATCTTTAGCTCTTTGAAGTCAGGTGCACTAAGCGATTGCGCGAGTAGGCGAGATAGGACGATACAACTAACTAAGCGAGTGAGCGAGGCAGCTATACTAACGCTGTCTTCGTCTTTTATGCGTCATCAAAAATGGGTTCTGCGCAGCTACTTCAGAGAGCCAAAGATTGGTTGTGCGTAATGTACGCATTTTGCCGCCAAGCCGTAACGTGAATTCGCTAACACAGCTTAAGCGTGGGCCCTGTCACGCGTCACGTCACTGAAAACGCACGGGTGCGTTTTCAGCAGTCAAAGTGCCAGAACAGTACCTACAGGGTCTAAGCTACCTTCATACAAGATTTCATGTAAATCTGTTCAGCTGTTTCAGCGTGATGGATTGACAAATATCCGTCCTATGGTTCTATACTTACATAAAATAGTAGGTAGTAAGACACAAATTTGATATGGGTATGTCTTGCTGATCTGCTGCTCAAAAATAAAAAAAAACCATACAATTTCTATGAAATGTGAAACATTTTCGTGGAACACCCTAACCTACGGAACTCAACGAACTGCCCAGGAACCTAAGATTGTATGTGTGTGAATGTTTGTAACTACTTACTACCGTTTATCGAACCGATTTTGATGAAATTTGAAGTTTTGATAGTTAAGATTCTGGAATAATACACATTCTGTTATTCAAAAAAAAAATAATTAACGGGCCCAAAGTAATGGTTTCTCTTCACATTTCATAGAAATTCAGTACTTACTAAGATACGTTTTTTTCATTTTTAAACTTACGATTTGATTTGGTAAGTTACTTTGGATAAAGTGTTCTTGGACAGCGTCGATCGAGACCAACATGTTTCATTTTCTATGCTGACTGTAAAATTTTTCAAAAATACAAAAAAAACCTTTTTTCTTTAAAATAAACCTAAGTATAGTTTTCTAAGAACAAAACCTTCTAACTACAAAAGAAAAAGTTCCTTTTCACCACACTCTATTATACAGGGTGTAAAAAGACGTCTTCCGAAGCCGAATGGGGTAGGTACAGCATCCCAACACACAACCAAATCCAAAAGGATTTTCCGAAAATATCATTATAATCGGAGAAAACCGATGATTAGATTAGATTTAGATCGCTGGATTTTGAGTTTTAATTGTTTTTTTCTTGTATAAATGAAATTATTAGGTAGGTATGGTCGTATTATGTTGTACTAGTAGTGAATAACTAGAAAATAAAAAAAATGACGTAGCTAATTCAAAAAAATTTTTGCGTTTTTTTTTCGCTAAATATGTTTAGAATCATGGTCTGATTCAAACCCCTCAGTTTTCGGTAGCAATCTTTTTACACCCTGTATATAATAATAAAGGACATCATCCACGTTTCATACATTTTTGGTCCAAAATACAAAAATGCCTGCAAAAAAAAAAGTGCTCTATTCTGATAGAACACGTCGGCCTTAGCACCAAAGATGTAGCACTACTGTGCTTCGTGGTATTTGAGTTCTAAAAGTCCGTCTTTACTTTATATATTTTCGAAAATATTATGGTACCTCCTCATTGTTTTGGTTAATTCATGTGATCGAAAAATATATGAAATTTCAGATAAATAGGTATTTATGTTGAAGAAATGTGACATTTAATGAAAACACCATAGCTATAGCACCATTTACAGAGCTTTGGTGCCATAATAACAAAAGTTCTATCAGAACAGACTACGAGACAAATACAACACTTTTTTGGCCAGCACTTTTGGACCAAAATTAATGTTGTCCTTTGATAAACATAGCTATAAAATTGAAAATTTATCGTTACATCTATTCATTAAAACTGAGTTTTTCTCGAAGAGTTTTAAAAACTGAGTAAATCTTACTTTCGTCACATACATCACAGCTTTCATTATTGCTATTCTCATTAGATGTATTATTTTTATTCTCTTCACTTCTACCAGCTTTACTTTCACCCTCTTTATTGTTACCTTCATTCTTATTTTTAATTCCTTCATTCTTATTTTTTCTCTCGTTACTTATATCCTCCTTGCTGTATTCTTTATCTTTGGTATTGATTTCGTCATTTCTATTTTCGGTTTCATTATCCCCGTTTCCTCTTACATCTTCAACTCGATGTTTCGCACCGCTAAACTCATTTCGCCCGCTATTTATATCGTACAAATTCCTTTGCGAATCTAAATTATCAGTCATATTTTGTTCATTCTCACGGTCTTCTACGTTTAATGCATAAAGGTCATCTATACTCTCTTCTTTATCTAAATACTGTTGAAGAGTTATCGCACAGAATATGACTATGACTGCGTAGTTGGCAACTGACAATGAGAATGGTCCCACTGCCATCACGAATACTCCGATTACGTAGACAAATATTGATAGTTTGTTGTAGAACTTCCTGAAACAAGTTTATTTTGTAAAAACTGGTCAAGTGCGTGCGTGATGAATTCGAATGGAGATGGTTGACGACCTCTGTGGCGCAGTGGGTGAAAGCCCGCTTGGGACGCAGAAGGTTGCGGGTTCGATCCCCGCCGCGTGATAAATGTTTGCATGATCTGCAAATATTTATCTCGCGTCTGGGTGTTTCTATGTATAATATGTATGTATTTACAAACAAAAAGCATATAAGTAGTATATCAGTTATCTGGTTCCCATAGTACAAGCTTTGCTTAGTTTGGGGCTAGATGACGCTGTATGAAATGTCCAGCATTATTGTTATTATAAAATGGTATTACAACTTCGTTTAAGTAGGTTTTCCTGTAAACTGTTAATATAGAGCTATTCGAATAATCTTGCACGTTGTCTTTTCTGTAGATACAGCCGATTAAGCTGAAAGGATGGTTAAGGTGCTGGACAGGCTATTCCATCTCAAACAATGTCCCAGGCACTACATCGTTCAGTTAAGTGTAGGCATAGGTTGCCCCTGACGCTGTATAAATCATCTAGTACAGATGTAAGGCCTATGTTAGCTTTCATTCCGTGGGCAACAGCTAGTGGTAATTAATGTATGTTACCTGTTTACCTAGATACTTACAAATATTTGCGTGGGCCCTCCAACTGCCAAATATAGCCCGAGCAGGCTGATAATGCTATTCCAGCGTCGAAAGATGGATCTGTGTGTAGTTTTGTTTCGTACCTAAAACAATTGTTATCATTAACTAGCGATCAGCCTCAGCTTCACACGGTAATGTTACACAAAACAATATTAAAGTTTAACTCGGTTCAGTAAAGAAACTATGAGATGGCGGCGATAATCATGTTCTCTCGCATGCTCATTAGTACCGTCACTGGCGTGCAAGAGGGAGATAGGTTTATGTATAAACTTTCCTCTTGAATTACTCTTTCTATCGATGACATTATTAAAATTCAAATCAATAATGACCGCATTATTAAAATTCGTTGTATAATAAAGATCTAGGTAAGTGTTAGGACAGATGACGAAAAGCGACTTCATTTTATAGTACGTAGAGATGTTATTCCATTTTGGATTTCAAATCGTGAAGAATAAAGACGTTCGACAGCAAAAATCATAAATTCTTACTTGAAATTCCTCGCCCATGCTAATAATGTGGGCAAATTCAATAGCGTGGATACCATCCATATAGAAAACAACATCATATGGAAGTTCATATTGCTGAGATCTTCGTCTCTATCTTCATGAGTGTATGTTTTAGGAGTGTTCATTCCTTCCTTCTCGAGTTCTTTTAGATTCCTCCATTTTATCTCTTCGCCTTTCGCGTTATGTTTCGGTTTTCGTTTCACAAGTCTGCATAGTTTTGAGGCGATTTTTGCACCGAACTTGTATACCAAGTCTTCGAAGTAGTCTTGGAACATTCTTGATATCTGTAAAATTTAAGAACAAAAAGGCAAAGTTTTTTAAAAATAATCCTCCACTATGTTCTGCAGATATGTTCCCTAGGTGTTGTAATTGTAAACTTTCTGATATCCACAATACAGGGGAATTTTTAAATAAATAATGCTGGACATTTTCACACAGCATCATCTAGCCCCAAACTAAGCAAAGCTTGTACTATGGGAACTAGATAACTGATATACTACTTATATACTTTTTGTTTGTAAATACATACATATTATACGTAGAAACACCCAGACCCGAGACAAATATCTGTAGGTCATACAAACATTTGTCCCGCGGCGGGGATCGAACCCTAGGTATCATGAATCCTTTGAAGATGTCTAAGCCAGTGGTTCCCAAAGTTGACTGGGCTACGACTCATCTGATTTAAGTTTACAAACTCGGGACCCACCTCTAGGAAATTTAAGCGTTAGCAATATTAATAAAGGACTTTTGAAATAACAAACTGTTTTAATACAATCTTTTATTACTTAATTATATAAATTTAATGGGAAGGATGAAATTGTTTCCTATGTTATGCCATTACAGTTTTGACATCAACTTCAACTTGAGTTACTTTTAATCGCAGTGAGTTTGATAAGTCCAATTTATTTCGGTATTTAGTTTAAATGTTCACCATATTCGAAAACCCAGCCTCACATAAGTATGAGGTAGTAAAGGGGAGGAGGACTTTCATAGCTTCATCAAACACGGACTCATGGCTCGGACGGTTGGTCATAGGCAGGGCCCACTCAATATTCGCTCGCGACCCACTAGTGGGTCGCGACCCATAGTTTGGGAAACCCTGGTCTAAGCGGATAGATGCATGTCCAAAAACATATTTGATACAAGCCTACATTTTGCTGAAGTAAGCATTCCACACTTTTTTACGATGTAGGTAGCCTTTTTTGTCTTAGTGTCAGTAGTACCATTGATTTGTACCATGGATGGTACAAATGACACAACTTTGTATCCTTAGTGCCATCATGAATATTCATGTATCGCTAGTACCATAAATGGTACAACTAATAACAAACAAGAAGCCATTTTCTTTCACTCAATTATTTTTTTATAGAAAACTTCCTAGTTTTCGGCTAGCTACACTAGTGTTTTTTATTTTCTTTGGAATATTATTTTCTAATTATGTTCTATCATCTATCTGCTCACCATATAAGCATAGAAAGCAGCACCAATGGCCAAGGAAGCGGCCCCACAAGACATAGGAACAGCGGCTACCATCACAGCGCTTAGCACCATGGGAACTTTGCGTACGGCATACGCTAACTTTTCGCCTAACGTTGTACCCGCGCCCCAAAATATCCTAAAACAATATAAATAAAAATTATTAATGCTGGACATTTCACACAGCGTTATCTAGCCCCAAACTAAGCAAAGCTTGTACTATGTGAACCAGATGACAGATGAATACTTATACTTATACAGGGTGTAAAAAGACGTCTATCGAAGTCGAAAGGGGGCCGAAAGGGTACAGCATCCCAACACAACCAAATCCAAAAGTTTTTTCCGAAAAAATCATTATATCCGGAGAAAACAGCGTTTGAAGATTACTGTTTGCGTGTATGTACTAGGCGCGTTGTTTTACTTAGATTACTGGATTTTGAGTTTTAACTGTTTTTTTCTTTTATTAATGAAATTATCAGGTAGGTGGTCTTGTTCTGTTGTACTAGTAGTAAATAACCAGAAATTTTGTCAGCGTTTTTTTTTCGCTAAATATGTTTAGAATCATGGTCTGATTGCAACCCCTCAGTTTTCGGTAGTAGTCATTTTACACCCTGTATATTTTTTGTAAATACATACATACAATACATTTAACATCACTTACGTTTAACAGACACACTTACCTAAATATCAACCGGTCTAGTTGCGACGAGAAGGCCATGGCACACAAAACTCCCGCCATTCCTATATTCAAGAGGCCCAAGGCCACCATATAAGCAGGAAATACCAGAAATGATCGCATCAGCCATTGTAGCTCATTGTTCTCGAAGCTTGAATGGTCGATCAAAAATGAAAGGAACGGAATGCATCTGAAATAATTAAGTACAGCTTTTATGGAAATCAGTAATATACTTACATTAATAATGTAGAAAAAGTCTTAAAAAAACAGCTAAGTGCAAATCGGACTCGTGCACGAAGGATTCCGTACCATTATCTATAAAACCGGCAAATAAAAAACACGTTTGTTGTATGGGAGCAGACAGACAGACAGATGGACGGACAGCGGAGTCTTAGTAATAGGGTCCCGTTTTACCCTTAGGTACGGAACCCTAAATTCTAGTAATCTCTAGTTCTTTCGAAACCACATTAATATGATAAATCCAAAAGTTTGTTGGTGTGTCTGTGTGTTTGTTACTTGTTTTCGCTGAAAAAAGGATTTAATTGAAGCTTTTAATTGGTGAGTGACTATATTAATTATATTATGTTATTACCAATGCAAGCCAGACTGCAGACGGAATAAATAAAATAGTACAATAAGCACAACCAATCTTTAGCTCTCTGAAGTAGCTGCGCAGAACATTTTTGATGACGCATAAAAGACGAAGACAGCTTTGTATAGCTGCCTCGCTCACTCGCTTACTTTGTGGCATCGTCCTATCTCGCCTACTCGCGTAAAGCTGCGCAATCGTTTAGTGCACCTAACTCAGACAAAGATCGGAAAGAATATTACAAATTTTGCAACTTTGGGGAAATATTGATATACCTATTATGAATTTTCAAAACTAATCAACTCCCATATAAGATACTTACAGAATACCGACGAACAGAAACTTCGCCAGCCATATAACATAAAATGGCTTCATAAATTTGCTATCCAAAGACGCATGAATTGACAGACAGTTGCCGATATCCCATAGAGAGTATATATTACACGCAGCCGCTAGTAATACAATCCCAGCTAAGTATGGGAGGAGGAGCGTAGAGTAGTTTCTCACTAGCTGACCGAGACTTAGGTACCAGGATGCTGCTATGCTGAAATATTAATTGATCAATAAATAATAACAGCTTAGACACAAACACATAGCTTAATAATTCTATCCCCATACATTTCGTTACTGGCTGGTTTTAGAGTCTCGCTGACCGTCAGCGCTGATATATATAATAATCTTTATTACAATGGAGTAAGGATACTAATGGCTCAGCAGATTGGCATTGCTGATTTCTCTCAGCACTGATGTACAATCAGTATCCTTACTACATTGTAATAAAGATCGTTTTCATATCAGCGCTAACGCTTAGCGTAACTCTAAAATCAGTCAAATGTTTTATCGCGAGCGCAATACGCTGATTTGTATTGACCTTCATTAGTTATCAACGAGTACCAAAAGATGGCGCTGCTATTTTTCCATGAAATAGGTCTAAAGGGGTTTTAGTTACAATAAATGTCATAATATTCTATTATAACTAGAAGAACCATGTTGCCGAGTGGGAATGAGCATCGACTGGCGACTAAGTCAGCGAAATAAAGCATATTTTGCATTGAACTTACCTAATAGTGAAAGAGCAACGTGGATCTAATAGCAGAGTAATTTTTGCATGCTCAGTAAGCTGTCCTATAGTGATGTTGGGGTTAGTCTTGAATAATCTTATCTTCATTGGCGATCGCTTCAAGTGCCTGAAAAAAGTATTTTAACGGTAACAGAATAAGTAGTAGATTATTCAAAGGATAGATTAGTGTCTAATGTTGCGGGCACTGTATTGAAACCCTCGATGTCTCAGGATTAAAACAATAACTCCCTTTCTTCGCTCTGAAGTTTTTTCTAAGCGCCTTCGCTACGCTCGGTAAGTAACCCTAGAATTCTTCGTTCCACTTGGATTAAAGTGGTTTTAGGGCCAGCAACGCCATGTGACACGGACTTAAAATGAGTTGAGTGAGACCTACATTAGGCTTTTTTAGACTTTGGTGAACGCTTTCTATGTATATGGCGGGCCGTATATTGCCACTTATAAAGAAAAATATTGCAAGGTATAAAAAAATCGACATTATAGATGACTAGCTGGTACCCGCGACTTCGTCAGCAAAACAACATAATTGAAAACATCTAAATAGAACTGAAATCTGCAAGAATCTTCTGAAACTTTTAAAAATGCAATAATAGCGCCATCTGTTTCCTTTAACTGGAACTTTCAACTCCCCATAGAAACTTTCAACCCTTATTTCACGCCCTCCATGATTAATATAGAGATTTTTTCTGTCATAAGAACCTTCTGACAATAACAAACACAACAAAAAAAAAGTAGTGAAATCGGTCCAGCCGTTCACGCGTGATGGCGTGACCAAGGGATATAGGGATTCATTTTTATATATAGAGATTAAAGCTAGTACTCACGTAAAATAATGGAAGTACTCATAATTCTTAGCCCATGGCACATATAATTCAGCGGATACATGATACTCGTTACAAGACGTAGGCTCCACATACAAAAGATACGCTTCAGGTAATGTCGCAAAGTCTTTGAGCAATAATTCGTAGTAAAGGCTTTCGGTCTCAGTCTTTTGGATGATAGTTCGTTGTTTGCCGAAGGAGAAGAAAAGGGAGGGAAGGTCCACTTCGATTTGGCGTGAGGCGAGGTCATTGACGTCGACGTTTAATGTTACCTGGATAATTATACCAGTTAAAATAAAGCAAATAATTATGTATCTACTTTTGATCGAGCGAGTGAAGCTAGCTATCTCAGTAGCTACTAGGGCGATTAGGTATGCTTTGTATGTTTGTTTAATCCAACTCGAACTGTATAGGGTTTTTCATTTTAAACTAACTTAATTCAGGAATTGGGTTCAACAAATATATAAAAAAATATTTATGTAATGTTTTTTTTTGTTTTGTTATGAAAATCCCGAAAAAATCGATAAAGACTATCCTTTCACAATTGATTGTTGCTTCTTGTATAATTTAGTCCATTTGTGATGTAGCTGCGCTGCGATTGGTGGAACGTCTGTTCTCCTTGAAAATCATTATGCAACATTTCTAAAAAATCAATAAATGATTAATTTTGAAGTGAAAACTTAAATCAACTTAGGAATTAAATTGATACGCTCAAACGTCTATTTACAACCCAAAAATGAGGCCCTGTCAGTTTGTGTAGTTTAAAATGAAAGACCCTATATACTTATAACCTACCGGTGCCTTAGTCGGTGAAACTTTGACAATAACGTGCGTCCAATCCGGATATTGCTTCTTCAGGTCATGTAGATGTACTGTGGCCAGTTTTCTCTTGCCGAAGCTGTTTGCTGCCGCGGTCCAGCGAGTCAGTTTTGATAGTGATGTTGCTTGTTTACTGAAATTATTTTTATTTCATTTATTACCTTGTAAAATCACATTGTGGTGCTGTTTTTTAATTAAAAAAAAGTCAGCTATTGTATGTGTTACTAGCGAGAGAATAGCGGCGATATAAACTCACCTAAAACGTGACAACACACGGCGATATTATCGCTTTAGGAAACATCCGTCAGATTCCACATTCGTCAGATCATTTATTTATTCCACATTCGTCAGATTTTTTTTACCTCTGACGAAACGATGATTCCTCATTCGTCAGATTCCATTATTCTACATTTCTGGCTAACCTAACCAAATGGGTCGTTGGTTAGGTTATGTTAGGATAGTGAAAAAACCATGCGCAAGGCGAGCGAGCAAAGCGAGTGTGCCGCGGCAGCGGCCGCCGAAGCGCCAGAAATAAATAAATCTGACGAAAGGGTCATTAGAAGTTATCCACATTCGTCATTCATGACGAAACTGAACTGAAATTATACAAAAAACTACTTCTGACGAAAGTGGAATCTGACGGATGTGTTCTAAATCATATTATCGCGGCTCGGCGTGAGATTGTAAATAAATAAGTGAGTGTATAGAAATACGTGTCACGACGATAATATCTTGGAGACGGCCCCTTAAGATGAAAGATTGAAAACGCAGATGTGATTGCATAGATTAGAGTTTTCTTCATTGCCACAACGCGTTTTGGTGCCATAGCATGATAGCATCACAATTTAGCTTTTAGAATAGAATATACATTTATTTGGTACAAACACACACACACATTTATGTGGTCTTTATGTTTGTCTCAAAGTCATGGCGTTATTATAAGAGGCATAAACCGAAATGCGCTCGAATGTTTTACCAATAACATTTGAGCTAATTTTTCGCTCAAACCTTTTGAGCCAAGATATTAACCTACCAATATCGATGTACATTATAGGTATGTTTTGCGTTGCATCCATACACCCAGTCCTGGTCGTTCAAATTGACTGCTTCTATCGCAACGAAACGGTTCTGCGGGAATCCCACTAATCTTATCATAAGGTACGTCATTCTAAAACAAAAGATATTATTAATGTTTATAGGCTATCATCTTTTATACAATCTTCCCCAATTCCATTCAGACAGCTTTTGAAAGATAGAATTTGGTGACTGGACTGTAGGTATATCTATTTAGAGCATCCATTTAAAGTAATGTAGTGAGCATTCATTATCATTTTAGCCACATGACGTCCCCCCCATCGATTTCCAGAGCAATAATTATTTGCAATACCTATACTAGATCGTCTTTCCATCTAGTGTAGTATTGTAGTAAAAACGCTGAAATATTTTACTTGTCAGTTTCTGACTTCCAAAGACTTTGAAATTATGTCAGAACTAATTCAAATTCATGTACTCGTAATCAAATCAAGAATGGTATGTATTTTCTTATCAGCTTTGCCTATTAGAGATAAAAACCCCACCTAATGTAGGTATAAACGTATATCAATTAGAATTCTTTGAGCTTGGCCTACTTTTGAAATAGATAATTAACTGTGTTATATTTTGTACGATGATTTGTATAACCGTAACATTGGCCGAAATCCAGAAGACTGAAGGAAATGAATGAATAGTCTATTTTAAGAAACTTTGCGTCATTATGCGGAGAGAACTTGGAAATCCTTTTTAAATACACAATTAAAGCTAAAGATTGCCTAAATCGCACTTGTTTAGACTGATCACGAATTACTAGCTAATATTAAGAGGAAAGGATACCCATAGCTCTTATAAAGATTTTTCTCCATACAAACAATTCTAAATATCATAGGACCAGGAGTATTAAAAAACTAGAATTAACAAAAACCAAGACATAGGGTCATTGATCCATGGTAGCTAAAGTTTTATGGTACAAAAATATTTGCTCTAGTGTCATTATACGAGGAGGAAACAGTCGACTACGTTTGTATGGAGAAAGAGCCGGTATCCTTTCCTCATAAGCAGGGTCGGAGGTATACAGATTGTCACTTGATTTAAACATAGAACATTCATCAAATGTTTTAATGTTGAATTTAAAAAATACAACTTACTTTTCGACCCCCGGTCGGGCTACTTGGTAGATCCGTCTGTTGTCTTCATACCAGAACGCGTCTGCTAACATTGTCGCATTTCCAAGTGGGATCGTATCGAGAGTCATTACACGATTGGCCTGAAAGATTGGCCAACGTTTTTTATGCCGCTCATGTGCCGACCCCGCATAAGCGGTATGAATGCAGGCAAATTACTTACCACAAAAAAGTGCCTCGCTTTCTCCTTCACAACATCCATGTCTTCAACAAGCTGCATTTTCCTCGGGTCCACTAATGAGAAGAGGTATCTATTGATGGCCATCACCATTTGCTTACACCAAACTATGCTGACGTGGTCTGGTGATGCCCAAACTCCAGGTACAGCCGTGGTCTAGAAAAAAAACTTAACATGGACATGTTTTTCCGCGTCACTTGAAATATTTCATAGCTATATTTAGAGATAGTCCCAGTTGAGTAGTTAGTATTTTTCTTAGATTTGCATGCACTTGTTTCTGGTACTTTATTTTTTTCCTGCAAAGCTTGAATTCTCAAATTTTTAAAGGACTTATCTCACTGATTGAACAATAAAAAAACTTACCAGCGCATTGATATAACTGTAGTTAAAGGATGTCAATCCAGAAGCAACAAGCACATCCCTTGGTCCATTCCCAAAACTGAGAAGCAGTTTTCTATCTCTTACATCATCTTTGTCTACATTATTTATCCAATTATTCTTCATATTGCGGTAAAAAGCGTCGTGATGGTGGTCAAAGATAAGCGCTGGGGCTTCGAGCGGCGCGGCTAACGTTATAGCTAACTTAGTACTGTCCAGTGTTGAAGGGTAAGCTAGAAGATAGCTAGCTATTACTCCACCCTGTAGAAATATTTACATTAGAAAGTTCATATTATGAGTCAGTGGCCAACTCTGAGTTTATAGGCCTCCTTAAAGCCTCGTCATGGCCTAACGACTTAATAGCCGGGACTGACAATTTAACGTGTCCTCCGAAGCACTCAAATGCCACTAGCGGTCATCCAACTATGCATAAATTATATTACTTTAGTGTCTAGATAAACCTAATTTAGGATTTAAGACACTACTAACCATAAAAAAATGTGATCTTTTCAACAAAAAGTGCTATCTATCTATCTAACCACTTAATGATTGCTCAGAACATTGCTTAACTTCAGCAATCTATCAAGAACAACTAAGCAGGCTACACCACAAATGCTTAGTATGAGTGAATGAAAACTGATTGATAGCCTATCTATTTAGTATGTTCCTGCTTACTAATAAGATGAAGAAGACAGAATATACTTTACCATTGAATGTCCAATGACAATGACATGTGTAGGCACAGATTTGGTGTATTTATTAGCCGAGTACAGATCTAATATCTTGTGTATACTTTTAGCTGCAAACTCAACTTGATCTTGTAGGGTACCACCATATAAACCTGACAGCTCTTCATTGTAACTGACTGGAATTCAATTAAAGCTTTAATACTTACACTTATACCATCTTATTACAAAAAAATATGAACTGAGTTTAGAGAGAGCATTGACTAAAAAACTGTCTCTAGAAAAATGATCTTTAAATACTTGTACATAGAACTCTTTTTATGATAACAGTTTTGTTTTATTATGTTAACACGGTGTTCAACAAAAAGGCCAATACTGTTTGTCTTATAATTGTCAATCTTAGCTGTGGCCAAAAGTTTGTCTAAGACGTGAAAGGTGTGAGTTTGAATCTCACAGCGGTATAGTGGTCTCATGGTACATGAAGGCTGATCATCATCATCATCATTATGTGAGCCATCTAGTGTCCACTGTTGAACATAGGCCTCCCCCATCAATTTCCACAGCGATCGATCTTGTGCATCCTGCACCCAACGGCTCCCAGCAACCTTTACCAGATCGTCTTTCCATCTCGTGGAAGGCTGATACCCATAGGGAATCCTAGTGTGTGAACTGTTGGGTGTTTTAAATGGCTGTAAATTTAGCATAGCTAGATGTTTTATGATAATGATGCACAATAGAGAATTACCACCCCAAGTAAACTTATGGTAATACCACCTACATTAAACCTTATAGCCTTTAAAGCGTGCACACGGTAAAAGTATATTTTTTTTCTATCTCTATAATATCTGCAATCAGCTGTATAGCCATAATCAGATCTTTTCATTGGAGTCATTGTTTTGAGGCGCCCTTCATTGAGTGGCACCACACTACTGGCTAATAGTTAAGTCAGCTTCGCATGTCTAGGTTTAGCACCTGCCATCTCTTTATTTACTCTTTTCTCTTTCTCTTTCTCCATTACTTAGGAGGTTAGTAGGGCTAGTGTTTGAGTGTGATCTTAGTCTTTCCTTGTACTTTATGGCATATTTAGAACAAGGAAAAACTAAGATCACACAAAAAGTGTAAATAAGTAATATTTGATTCCTTACTTGTGAAAAAATCAAAGTGGAAGTCATAGCCCTTTGATAGCGCTTTTCTCAGAGCTACAGATGCAAGCGAGCGAGCCTGCATATGACTTCCCGCATTCCCTGGTAAGAACAGCACAGGGATGCCATCAAACCTGCCAGCAGAGAAAATAGAGAGATTAGACCACATACACCACTTTTAATTTTGGTGGGACTGTCTATGCAGGACTATGCAGGACTGCATATTATATACTTTATCATAATTACATAATATTACAAAAATATTTTACATACTTCGATTTTTGTTCTATTATTTGAGTAAATTACTTACCTCATTTTCCTTGCTTTTTCAGTCCATCTCCCTTCACTGTAGGCGTATAAACCATACGCAGGGTAATAAGTGTTATCATTGAAGTGGATCCGCTATAAATAAAACATTGTCTTTAGCGACTGCTCAGTGAGTTATACCCAACTTCTAACATAAAAAATACTCACAACGAATTGTGGATACTCGTACATATACGTCATAACACAATAGTTTGTTTTATCAGAGAAATGTAAATTTAAAACGCCGAGAAGAAACCCCAAAACACAAACAAGAGATGCGATTTGGAATAAGCTAACACGAAAATATTTTAGAACCTCCATCGTGATGTGTCTTTTTTGTAGGTACAACAAGATATTTTCAACTTGCAGACATTGTTATCAACCAAATCTATGCACATTTAGCAATAAAAATACGATGTGTAGCAAGAAAGAATCAAAGTGAAAATTTTCAATTCAATCCACAATACAATTCCAAATCCAGCCAGATTATAGTTTGTCAATATTGTCAAATTCGTGAATTCACACTCAATACAATTGTCATGTCAGTTGTGTCAGCTCAGCTGTCTGTCACACATGTCAAAATAGGGCTGCCAACTATAATATTTTTTTACCATGGGCGTATGACAGCGTATGAGCATTAATGTGCGAAACACCACTCACAAATTTCGCAATACCATGCGAAACAGTACCGACAAGGACGCACCTATTTCATTAGCTATGTGCTAGAGTGAGACAGAGCGTGTTTGAAATTGTGCCATACTACGGGACAGATTTTTCGTCGGTTCGCAATGGTTTCGCATTCGCATGCGAATGCGTCGGTGGACTAACGGCGTAAGAACCCTGCCACAAGTCGTTGTTCATTACACTAAAATCTGGGCTATTACTAATCAAAGAATTAAGAAATAAGAAATAAGATATAAGAAAAATTTATTGTCCGTTTATAAAAATTTATAAGAAACTAAGCTACTACATATTTACATATAATATGTACAAAATACAGCAGGATTAGTCAAGCTATCTAAAGATCGTTAGATTATTATTTTCTTTAAATCCGTGGTAGGTACCCCAGTGGCGGCGTAGCATGGCTTGGCACCCGGGGCGGATATCCATTGGACACCCCCCAAGCAAAAAAAAAAAAAACTAAACGTGCTTACGTGACTTTAATGTACTAAAGTGTTCGATTACATTGTCGAAATTAATTTTTCGGTCCTTTTCAATGGACAAAATGGACAGATTGGTGAGTCTCGTTTGGCCCATCGTGGACCTTAGGTATGATTTAATAAATTTTAATTTGGAGAAACTTCTCTCGCACGTGGCCACCGAAACACAAATTGTTAAAAACATCCTTAAGCTTAGAGCCAAATTGGGTACGGTCTCTGAATAGTCCCATTTTATTATGAATTTTAAAAGATCTAAAGTCGTCTACTGAGCCGCCACTTGGGAAGAAATGCTGGCGGCTACCAAGGTGGTTCAGTACACCTATCAACTATCACACCACACTCCAACCAATGTCTTAGTTTAGGACTTAGTTAGGTATTAGGTTCGTATTAGTTCGTAAGTAACTTGCAATTTCGTTCGACTACTGTGATGCGACGCGACAATAGAAACACAGACAGACAATCAATCAGATTAGAAAGATACATCAAAATCAATCATGATTGAATGGAACCTAATGAAAGAAAATATCCGTACTAACTTCTATCGAAAAGAAAAGAGCCCTAAGTAGGTAATATAGTGGTTATTTCAAACAACATCTTATTTTAGGAGCAATAAGACACATAACCCTGTGAACTTATTTAGCAAAGCGCGAACGAACAATTATCACCAAAATTTTCATTAAAATTTCTAGTTACCTAAATTATAATTATTTTGAATCAAATAATTGAAAATAGAATTTAATAATTCATTAATACTGCCACGATTCAAAACTCTATTAAATTAAATTAATCCAAAACTCATAATAAAATACTATTTTGATTACTGGTTAATCGAGTGAGTTATCATCACGGGTGGCACCCCCCTGGAGCCTGGCACCCGGGGCGGACCGCCCCCCCCTTACGCCGCCACTGAGGTACCCATATTTTGTAATAAAATAATCCGTGTACGCTCTGTCCCGCACCAACTCCTCATTAATTGTGTTCTGTGAAAAAGTGGAAATACTCTCTCCTAATTTGACATTGACATGACTTGACATGACATGAATACCTATTTAAAACTTGACATTGGCAGAATTATACTGTTAATACAGTTAGTTGCCATTAATAAAAAGAAGTAGAAAAAGAGTGGAATGGAAATGGAAATCGGTGGACTTTTTTTTTTCATGTGTTATTATTGTTCGTGTTTCGTGTGATACAAACTTATCATTGAATCTTCAATTCTTCAGATCGTTCGTCAGCAGAGTCCAAATCGAAACTGTAATGTAATTGTAATGGTCATACAATAATTATTTTATGATCAAAACAAAAATTCTCGAACTGCTTGCCTTGTTGTGGCAAGTGCTCACTTATTTTTGACGTGTCGTCGGTAGAATTGAAACCCTTCGTTTTGCGACCCAAAAGGCCTACAAAATGAATATGTCTATAGAAAACTTTATCTTGCTATGTAACACTATTGTATTTATCATCGTAGTGCGCGTTATGGCATTGATTCTGAGAATATATTTATCTGAATGTAGTTTGGTCAACGAGGGACCGGCATTCAAAACGCTCCTGTGCATCGGTTCCGGCGGCCATACCACAGAACTGTTGCGAATCACTAAAAGATTGGATTTGGAAAAATATAACCCTCGGATGTACATTGTAGCTGAGAATGATAACAGCAGTGAATACAAAATTCATGTGGCAGAATTCGGACGGAAGGATTACTTCATCACCAAGATACCTAGAAGTAGAAATGTGAACCAGAGTTTCAGGTCATCTACTGTCACTACATTCAATGCGATTGTTCGCTCATTGCCTATCCTCTGGCGCTTCAAACCAAATGTTATACTCTGCAATGGCCCTGGCACCTGTATACCAATTTGTATAGTTGCATTTATACTTCGCTGCCTCTTCTTATCGAACTGCAGAATTATATTTATTGAAAGTATATGCCGTGTTCGTTCCCTGTCACTCACAGGCAGCATCCTGCAATACTTTGCCGATGTCTTTGTTGTTCAATGGCCACAGTTGAATGATGTCTGTTTTAGAGCCAAATATTTTGGCAGACTGACCTAAACATGTTATCAGTGGCCCTACTATAAGGCAATCCAGTTTAAAATAAGCTGAACTGCTTTGCTATAATGTACCATGACATTGTTAAAAAAAGTTAGAAAATAAAATTTACTAGACTTATCCTAAAAACTGAATCATTTTGCAAAATAATGCTTAGGTAATACAATTTTCTGCTTAAACATCACTTTTGTCATGGTACGAAAACTTAGCGATTCAGATTGGGAACATAAACTTGTTAGCACCCAAACTGAATTGTAGGTCATGGTACGGCACCAGGTCTTACGGGTGCTAAGAAACAGTTTGAAATAAAAATGTGTAACTTGGAAAAGTGTATAATAATCAATAGATCTAGGGAGATCAGTACACAAACGTTTGCAGTTTATCTTAGTAAACATTTAGGCAGCATACAGATCTAACTTTGGCTCTCACAATATTGTTAAAATAGGAATACAGCCATAATCTAAGGATGCCTAAATAATTGTTGTTAATTTCATTGACCTTAGTTATTAACAAAGTGATCTATTGAAGATTTTATGTGTTTTTCACTCTGTTATTTTGTTTCTATTTAAATTTATATATACCTAATATTTCATACTATCATGCCACATCCATGGCAGGATAGTATGAAATACATTTTAAGGTTTTCTGGCTCTTAAAAACAACAAATATGGCATGAATATGGCTGTTTAGTTTAGTGATCTAGTCAAATCTACTTATTGTGATACTGAATGTAAAACACAATGCATTTGGTAAAAGCTTAACATATTGTAACAAATTGTGAGATACTTATACTTAATAATAATACTAGCTTACTTATTAAGGCGAAATGCACTATAAGTAGTTTCTCATAAATGTACCCATTTACTTATTAAAAATAAAAATAATACAATACTTAAGTACCTACATTCCAATAAATGGTTTTTCTTTTGCATCTAGTAATTTGAGTACATACCTATAATTTGGTTCTATAAAAAAGGGCCTCGTATTTAATTTCTAAATCTAATAAATTGCAAGTCTTGCTAAGTACATTTTATAAGTAGGTAGATTCTTTATCATCAAATCTTAAAAACACCATAATTTTATAAAGGCACAAATTTGAACAGACAAAGTTTGATTCAAGGGTATAGACAATAAAATTTACACTTCTTATCTCTTGATAATATAAAACAAACTGAAAATAGCCATGACCAAATTGAGTGACCTCAATCTCAAGACACAAGTTCAAATATAATATAACACTTACTAGCTTCTGTTTAAAAATTTGCACAGTCAACACTAGAGTTTTTGAAACTAACCACCAAACTCTTGTCTAGATTGGTCGGTTACAAAATGAAATCATTAAATTGGTTTTGCTTATCAATATATTGACTTTTTGATTTTGTTGTTCATCACATTGTGATCACTGTCATTGCAGATACTCAATACACCTGCTAAACCTAGTAATGTAGGTATGCTTATGAATGATAAACACCTTGTCCGAACTATTTGAAAACCATTTTTTTTATAAGCTTTTCTATTTATTCAATTTAGCCTATACTTTTGTAGGTACCTGTACTAACAAAAATTTTTTACCAATAAGCTTTCTTAAACATTAATTAAGTAAAAGCCTAAAATTTTAATTGGAACACCACAATTATTACTAATTATTGAGTTTTGTCGAGGGCCCTCTCAAGGGGAAAATCTATACGGCTGTATAATGGAAAAATATTGTTAGGATTCACGGGCTTGATTTTGATAAAATTAAGAACTGCATTAAAAAAAAACCTCAGAGGACCCTCGACAAAACTCACCCGGTTTAAGATTGTTAATTCAAACAATTTTTACATAATTTATTGTAACCAGATGGGTACAGTCACTAGCACAATCTTGCATGCAAGCAACGCAACAAAGAATTCCTTTGCACATAATCGATTTTATGCTGTCACTGTACCAAGTAAAACTCCTCAATGTTTGGCATCAACATCAAAGTAATATTATTCTGATGTTATCATAGAATCAACATAAACAATGAATCACAATTTAATAGTTAATTTAAAAATGCATCAGTCTTAAACTATTGTTAATACATCCTTTGGGAAATTACGAAAAATCTCTCCCTAGCTAAATAACACTGGGTTAGTTCTTTGATCATTTTTATTAGTTCTTACCAAGTTTTTACAGTTCAAACTTGCATTGAGGAAGACAATAGTCAGTGGTGGTATTTGTAGGTATTGTGGTGACTAAAGTCTTGTCATTATTTATAACAAACAAAAACAACTTACAGTATAAGTACATTACCTACTGGTAAATACCTGCTTCAAAATGATAAAGGCACTAACCATTGATTTTGCTTGTACAAAAGCAGTTTTTACATAACCTACAATACATAAAGGCTTATGTTCACCATACAAAGTATCCAATTCTAGATTCGGGTTTTGCTTAATGGAAAGGTGAAACTTAGAAAACAGAGAAAGATAAATGATTAACCAAAGTGGGATCACGCAAGATTTCTTGATAGAAACATCAAATAGACTTAGATCTAAATCGGCTTATAGTGGGATGAGGGTGGGAACATGGTATTTTTATAAATGTTAATTAGACATAGGGCAACATGGAAGAGGATCTATCTATCATCTCTGTCCAAACTATTAAAAGAAGATACTTTAAATTTGTCAATTTGTTATTCGTTTTTGATAGTGAACATAGACCTAACACCATACCATTCGAGTGAACTATCAATATTGTTATTTTAGGCACATCCGAGAATACTATACCATGACTATACATAAGTACAAAAGGAAGTTAAGTTTTTCTTACACATTTAGAGTAATAATAATTCAAGTACATACTTCTCAAGGTTTACTGTTGTCCACAGTGTCAACCGATTGGTTACTGGTCTCTTGTTTGGCGCTCTCAATACCTTCTATTCTAAACTTTTCATCACCAATAAGGTACATTGCTTCATCATATGTCGGGGGCGGTGGCTCAGAACTGGAAGGTTGTGGTTTACTGACTGAGGGGCTGGTTATCAGGGCATCATATGAAGGAGGTAATGTAGCACTCGAGGCTGTTCTTGGCACCTGCCCACCATATGACTGTTCTTGGACTGTAGCTAAATCCTAAAAGAGAAAGTTTCATTTAAATAATTGGATACAACCACTTTCAAAACTTATAGTTTCACTGGACATTGTGTCAATACAAAGTGACATTGTGTCGTCTTTCCTGAGGCTATGATTAAGCAGGATGGTTTAGGTGCTGTGCTGGGCAAGCCTATTTCATCATAAACAATGTCCCAGGCACTACAGCATCCTGTTAAGTGTTGGCATGGATTGCCTCCTGACGCTGTAAAAATCATCTAATATAGATGTAAAAAGCCTAAGTTTTGGGTCAATAATAATGCAAATTATTAATACCAAGAACCAGATTTATTTTACTGTTACTGCTTTAATTTTCTAGAACACGCAATTGCAAATTTCTTGCACAAATACCTGTTTATTTGGGTACATCTACATTCATGCATGACTTACCCTGATAATAGCTCTCTGATGAAGAAGCATTTGGATCACACTTTTTCTCCGCAAATATAGCATACTCTTTACTGCGACCATCATACCAGAACAAATAAATATAGGTCCCACTAGCCACATGTGACCCAAGTTACTCAAAATGTATCCATCAGCATCTCCCAAGGCTAGAACTGTAATGACGGTTCCTACAGAGAATAGCACCATGGAAAGTACGAAATAGGAGTAGCTTGTACAGTCACATCTGCCGAATCTCTGATCCTCATCGAAGTCGTAGTCGCGTTGTCGCAATCGATGTAAACGTTGTCTTATGAATGGACTATCAAAAACGGTAGCCATTTTTCAATCAGCAATAGTTTCTATTGATGAGAATCTTCACAATATGTTCATCTTATCATCGGAATGATATAGTTAGAAGCGTTTAAATATTAATAAAATGAACAACGTTTGGTGGCGGAAATTTATAAAATGCTATGTAAAATACAGGCAAAATAATCCGCACTCTCGCTGCCACAAAATAAAATGCACCAGCCAGACACAGGACAGACAGACAGACAATATTTTTTTCTCGTATCTTTACTTTGACATATTTGACAGCAACATCCTTTGACATTCATGAAATTAGTTTTGTTTTGGTTTTTTATGGGTTTTTTATACCCAGAACCCAGACACTCAAGCAAGAAAATAAAATAACATTGAACGGAACGAAGCTTTGGGTTTAGCGGGGCGGGGTCCGGGGTCTAGAATAGCTTTGGGTCTTAGACTTTTTTATCTGAGCTTTGGGTGGATGCATAGAGATATGGTGGATGGATGCTGGATGGAAGAACTTAAAAAAAAAAGAAGTCTCAAGTCAACGTCACGTCAGTGAACGTCATTCCATTCATTTTTCATTTTATTTTGTATTATGTGTGGTCTTTTCGTAGTTTTTGAGGATTCTTCTTGTACTATTTATTATTATTGATGAAGATATTCCAAGAATAATCGGAGTAATTCATACTTATTTCACTTACGTGCTCAAGTGGATTATTGAACCCGATAGTGGGTGTTACCGATTATGGCCTGGAAAGTGTGTTTGTATTTGTGTGTCGCAGTTTTCGGAGTAATCGGTGAGTTTCCTGTAGATATCGTTTGATTATTTGAAATATTTGCATCTGATAGTGATAATTCAGGTATTGAAAAATGATAGTATACTTAATTGTGGATTGCTATTCTAGATTCAAAAGGTCTACCCTCTTTGTATATTTTACATTTACACAGCTGCTAATAAAACAATTTACCATACTTGCATCAAGCACAGGATACAGATAATAGCTGTAGGTAATATAAATAGGTAATTATTGAAATCTAACGTAATATAACAGCATCAGTGTCAGTGTGAACTAAGCAAAGCATGGACCCAATCAACTGATTTGAACCGGTACCTTTTTAATTTAACTCTATTATCTCCAAGATAATAATTACAATTTGTAATAAGGCACATAATTTTTAAGCCTCTACCTAAGCAAAGCTTGTACCATGGGAACCAGATAACTGATATACTATTTACCTACCTATATCTTTTTATTGGTATAATATATTCATATTATTCTAAGAATCACCCAGATGCGAGATAAATATTTGCAGATCAAACAAACATTTATCCTGCAGCGGGGATTGAACCCGCAACTTTCTAAGTCCCAAGCGGGCTTTCACCCACTGCGCCACAGAGGTTGTTTGAAAATCATTTTGTCAAGGTTGACTCCTCTTGGATTTCAATGCTTATAGTAAATTATTTATCTTTTCAGATGGATCTATGACAGTATCTCTTAGTAAAATAGGGAAGACTGTTCGAGGCTCCAATATAACTTTCACAGCCACTGTTTATAATTATGATGATCCTGAAGAGAAACTACAGTTTGTTTTCCGTGACAGTGTCACACCACACCATGAATATTCTGTAAGTTAAAGTCATTAAGGTCATAGCTCACATAGACGACTCCGCTTCCACCCTGAAAAAATTGTTTAAACTATCATCATAAGATATTCAATTTGTACCTACTTCTTAAAAGCGGATTTTAATTCTGCTATGTTTATTGAGGCAACAAACTACAACAGCTTAAAGGAAATGAACATAGTATGATTATTATTGTATGCTTCAAAAAAACAAGTTACTACACAAAATAGTCATTATCAGCCCCTTATCTAGTAAACATTAACTTAAACTCTATTGAACTCAAGTTCACTTTCCTTATTGTTATATAGCAATTACCTTGAACACAGTTAAGTACTTCAATCTACACTATTAATATTATAAAGAGGAAAGATTTGTTTTTTTTGTTTGTATTGAATAGGCTCCGAACTGGAACGTTTTGAAAAATTATTTTACCATTAAAATCCTACATTATCCCTGATGAACATAGGCTATAAATTATTTTCAAAAAAATTTGAGATTCTTATAAAAATTCTTTATTTGAGTTGAGGAGAAAAGGGTTTTGATGAACACCATTCAAAATCGAAGAGGAAAAATGATTGGACATCTTATACGACATGACAGCTTTATCAAGAACATCATAGAAGGAAAAGTGGAAGGAAGACGAGGAAGAGGAAGGCCTAGAATAAATTTCATGAGTCAGATAAAGGAGAAGATCGCTGTCATGTCGTATAAAGAATTAAAGGAGACCGCATTGGAAAGGGAGAGGTGGAGGAAGTTGCATCATTGCACCGACAAGAGCTGAGCTCTTAAATTTGATGATGATGATAAAAATTGCAATAATGTAACCTAAGGTGTAAAAAATTCGAACATAAAATTCTTTATATCGCGTGCGCTGCGAAAACTATTGATGATAAAACTAAAAAATGTTCTGCAATATTAAAGAGCATCTACAAAAAAGTCAGGGATAGCATTAATTAACATTATAATTTAAAAAGTGAATAAAAATGCCGACCAAAATGAGACCACGTTAGTCTGATCTTGGTATTTATCCTTCTCCAAATAAATTCCTTCGTAGTAATGGCTATTTCAGTACCCGTAGATTACTTTTTGAATGATTGAAATCGGACATTTTATTCAAAAGATATCACGAGTTATAAAAATGCAAGATACACCAACAAGAATAAAATATATCAGTTAGTACGGTACATGTGTCTGGGAGCTATGGAATTCTGTGGTGGGAACCAACCAAAGCGCGGAAGAGGGGAGTGGTAACATATTATCAATGAAATAGGTTAGACAATTTCCAATAAGGCACATAGCTACCTAACCTGGATTAATACATTTTTGTTAAATACCTATATAAACCCGTGCGGAGCCGGGGCGGACCGCTAGTCTCAAATAAACACAATTCAACTAATGGAATTGTGTATTTATTTATATAACTGTCTGTGGCATTTAATTTTTTTGTTCGAAAAGTGTCATGATTAAGTTTGTGTATTCTAAATTTTGATGTGTCATCTCCACACATATTCCATCACTCTTATTGTCTAACTTTAAATCCATTCCTAGTTGTCATCCCAATAGAGCTCCACTAATCACATAATAGGAAAATGACAATTGAAGTCCAGAATGAGCTTCAAATGTCAAAATGAAGCCCATGTCCATTGCCAGAGTTGAATTACACAATACGAGTATGGCCCCATGTCTATTAAGTCGATAAAGCCTAATAAGATGAGAGTTCACTCACATGCACCTGGGTGTCCCATTGAGTGTAGGCAAAGGTTGCATCCTGATTTAAATCATCTAGCAAATATGTAGAGGCCTAAGTTAGTTATGAATCGAGAAAATCTATTCTGCAGTTGTCATTGTTGGGAGTTAAATGTAATTGTTGTGAGTTAAATGTAATTGCTGTGAGTTACATTTAACTCACAACAATAACATTTAACTCATTGTTGTTTTAGATTATCGCAGCAACGAATACTACGTCTTGGACATTTGAGTATCCGAAAGCTGTCTACGAAGCCGGCGACTGCACGATAACCGTTGAACTACTGAGGAATTATTACGTTCAATGGTTCCGGGTAGCCACTGACAGTAAAACGTTTCAGTTGACTGGTAATTATCATCATCCTCGTTTTAAAAAACGAAACACGATGACAACTGTCATCCATCAACAACCCATCCTCACACAAGGCGCGGAAGACATTCAGAATTTCAGATATTTTGGCTTAGTCAAAGAGCAGTTCAGTTTGATCACTTAGAATGTGATTCCTTTTGTTCTTTCGCGACCTAGTGGTCGCCACATTATTATTCTACTCGGAATACAATACTGTGTAGAATCACGGCAACAAACACGGTTTGTGGCCTCGATTTCTTTTCGACGATCAATCTCTTGACGTCTTTTACAGAAACCCAATTTTTGCTGTTTAAAAAAAATAGTATAGGATACTTTACAGTTTACAGATGATAACGTCTCATACAGTATTTCAAACACATAGGTTGTAAACGTTAGACGTTTTTAGGCAAGATCAGCAGAGCGTGTCCAAAGTGACCTAAGAAAACTTCGTACGATTTGAAGACAAAAAACCTGTCCGTAACATATTCAAAAGGCTAAACAATAAAATATGATAATTAACTTACTATTTCTTTACAGAAACATTAAATGGTGAACTCGTTCTAAACCAGAACGATAAAGATCGTCCGAATAGTTTTGTATCTGTAAACAGAACTGTGCGTCATTATCTACGACTTCCAGAGAACGAGTTAAAATATATTAAAGGAAACTCTTCTCAGATTATTACTTACTGGTTCATTGATTGTTCACTCATGGGATCAACGGACGATTTCTCGTACAATCACACATACACTGATAACTTGAGCGCTCATCACGTTGAAGCTATTTTAGTTGTCAACAACAAACCGCTGCCTCCAATCACTACAACAACAACAACGACTACTACTACTACTACTACAACAACAACAACAACAACAGAAAAACCAACAACAACAGAAATACCAACAACAACAGAAATACAAACAACAACAGAAAAACCAACAACAATAAAACCCAATACGACGGTAAATGTGACGTCAGTTATAAAACTGAGTAGCGAAACGTTGAAAAGATCGAAACGAAGTGTGGGCAATTATTTGAAATGCAACAATACTGTGACTATTGGAGATAATTACACGTATGGAAGATTTGAGTCGACACTGAACGTAAGAGGTGAGCTTTCTATTTTCCTACCTACTACTTATTGAGAGCATTGATCGATTGTGTAATTTTGTAAGCACTCTTGGTCATTCAGTAATTACTTTGGATAAGTATAAATTTTAAATGATAATTACGTTCATTCTGTGTAATTGTGAGGCGCTCGTGGTCGTGCTTGCTTAGTCGTTCTTGATAGATCGTCGAAGTTAAGCAACGTTCGAAACGGTCAGTAAGTGGATGGGTGACCGCCAGTTGCATTTGCATCTGAGCGCTTCCGTGCTTCGGAAGGCGCGTCAAATTGTCGGTCTCGGCTTTAGTCGTTAAGCCATGACGGAGGCCTTAAGGCGGCCTAAAAACTCCGTCATTCTCATACGAACTTCCTTACTGTGTAATTTAGTTTCAAGTATCATTAAAAAAATCCTAGAATTCAGCTTTTCTTTGAAGTATATTTGAACGTTTTTAACCGATTTCAAAAAAGGAGGAGGTTCTCAATTTGTCTGTATGTTTTTTATATGTATTTTTAGTGATGCCACAGGTAATTGATGAAAATTATAATTAATGTAGTTAACTATTAGTCTTTCTAGCTAGTTACAATACGTACAATCGTTCTTTAGCTCTCTGAAGTAGCTACGCAGAACCCATTTTTGATGACGCCTAAAATCGTGCTATCTCGCTTACTCTACCATACCTGCGCAATCGTCTATTGCACCTAACTTCAGAACGTTGTGCTTAGTATAACTATTGCTAGCTTGAAATGTTATTAGAGAAAACAACAATATATATTTTTTTATTTTAATACTTTTTAACCTAATTATAAAAAGACTAATTTGAATACATATCCATCTTTTTGGGGTGGTTTACATGGGAGCTCTGGAGGTTTCATATCAATTTGACCCAAAGGATTATCGTCTTATACGCTTGCCATTGTTAAACTTAAAAAAAACTTTAATTTTCTATGTAGCACATCATTGAAGATTCTTATCAGCCCCCTTACCATGGAGATTGTCTGGTACCGGAGAATAGATAAAAATGACAGTAATAAATAAATAAAATAAATAAATAAATGACATTTATTTCAGACACAAGTTCCATAGATTAGGTAAGGTAAGTACACACAAAAAAAACATAAACACACATATACAAATTAAGAATATTAGGTATTTAAGGTACCTACAACTAATATCAGGTGGCAATATCCACCCACCGTTTATACATTTTTGTTTGTATAAGCCTTTCTGCCAGACTCTTGATGATACTGTTGCCACACGAGTCAACTCTGGACATAAAAGACCCACTCTAAGTAATGACATTAGAGTGTGGATAAAAGTAGCTTTTATCCACATTCTTCCCGTTTTATACACAATGGTAAGGGAGTTTTTAAAACAAAATATTGTCTCCACAGAACCAATATCAACGGTGAACATATCTGGATCCAACTGGCTGCAACACGGGGACCTATTAGATCTGAAAGTGAGCTATACAGGAACACCACCTTTCAACTACTGCTACATCTACAAACGGGGCCAATACAATATTACTGGAAATGAGACATGTCCAGATAAACTAACTACAGTTGCAAATGTCTTCCCGATAATACATTATTTCTCTGATAGCGACCAACACACGGTCGTTGTTGTGATTGAGAATGATATTGGAAAGAATGTTTCAGGAGCAACGGTCAACATTTATAAAGGTAATTATTATATTATGTTCGTGTATCATCCAATCTTGGTATGGTCGCCCTTCAGGCTACCAGTGTTCCCAACTCAAAGCGATGCCTGGCATTAAATTTCTTGTATCCGTAAGTTTAGTTATATTTAAAGTTAAGTAGGTACAGTTAGCAACAGAAGTTCATGATAATTGGAGATTTTGAAGCTTCATTTTTATCATTATTTGTGGGAAAATTGCCTATTTTTTTCATAAATAGTAATTATGACCGACTTCTGATTTATATTGACCTCAGTAGCGCAGTGGGCGCGACGCAAAAGGTTGCGGTTTCGATCCCCGCTGCGGGGCCAATGTTTGTATGAACTACAAATATTTTTCTCGGGTCTGGGTTTTTCTATGTATAATATGTATGTATATTTACAAACAAAAAGCATATAAGTAGTATATCAGTCATGTAGTACCCATAACACAAGCTCTGCTTAGATGATGCTGTGTGAAAAAGTCCAGCATTATTATTATTATATCATAGTTTTATTAAACTTTGTAGAATGTGAATGTAATGTATGGTGAAGGCCGAGCGATAGGGATATACACAAGAAGTGAGAGTTTTATAACAACATGCATTAGAAAATAATTATCATTAAGTATAATAAAACGGGTTTCGTTTCATTTTAATTAGATCGACACAATTAAAATTATCTTTTCCTCATTCAATTTATGCTTCGATATTCCAAATATGGAAATAATTATTTTTTCCTCATTTTATTTCATTTTGCTTGGATATTCCGAATAGAACTATTAATTAATTTCCTCAAATGTACTGTAGGAATTATTATTCATTCGGTCTTGCTTTGATACGTGTAATATAAGTTTAATTTTTAAACATTTTTGACTGCATAATAACATCTCGAATTCATATTCAGAAACACATAAATACAGGATTTTTTCGTAGTTTTTGTAAAAACTACTCGTGACTTGAGAAAATTTGTGAAAAACTAGAATTACCAACTGTTCCTCATGTGAAATCATTGACTCGTGATATTATGTCATTTGATAATTATACAGATATCATCATGAATGGTCCTACAAGTGGCAATATGAGTGATATAAGTAGCTATGTACAAAGTGTAATTGTCAATGGTTCTATGCCAAATAGCAATATTAGTGATTTGATAGGAACTTCTACTATAAGTGAGTATACAAAGTGCTAACATAAATAACTATGCACAAAGTGTCCTTGTAAATGGTTCAATAATAGGTGGCAATATCAGTAATTTAATAGAAACTTAGAGTGATTTGATTCAGAGTTGCATCCAAACCCATAAAAAATGTATTTTAGTTTAACTACGTATTATTGAAACGGGATTTATTGCGTACCTTATTTTATTTCCCGACGTTTCGCTTGTGTTGCAACAGGCGCATTTCAATAATACGTAGTTATGACAAAAACGTATCAAGTCATCGTACGATTATTTGCTAAGACTACGCTATAGCTGTTTATTATAAATAAATAAATAATGCTGGACATTTTCACACAGCATCATCTAGCCCCAAACTAAGCAAAGCTTGTACTATGGGAACCAGATAACTGATATACTACTTATATACTTATTGTTTGTAAATATATACATAAGTATTATACATAGAAACACCCAGACCCGAGACAAATATCTGTAGGTCATACGTCTTGCGGCGGGGATCGAACCTGCAACCTTCTGCGTCGCAGGCGGACCTTTGCCCACTGCACCACAGAGGTCGTCATATTACTATTACATACTAACTTAGTGTTTTTATTTCCAGCGACGATCCATCCTCAGTTATCGGTTATCGTGATTCCTGTGTTCTTTTGTCTGGTTGCGGTGATTCTGGTTGTGTTCGGCATTGCCTACTATCAACATAGATCAAGGTTTGTATTCTTTGAACTAAAACTATAAAAAAGTACGTGAGTATCGTGGAACACGCGGTTGGAACGAAGTTTCAAACTTGCCATTTGGCATTTGTCAAATAAATTATAAAATCCTAGCAACAATCTATGGACTGTTTTGCGACTGCGCTCTTCGCACTGTGACGTTTTGACCTATGTATGTGTCGTGACGCAAAAATCGAACACTTTTCGTCTATCCCCCATCCGATACCGTCAGAAAAGGAATTTCGTTCCAAAAACTAAACAGAATGGTAGATATTCTTTCAGGTCTATTTGTTCGAATACGTGTATTTAGTTAGGGGGTACTCAGACGCATGTACTTTTGGCAGAGATATTTTGCAGTAGTAAGCATACTTACCATACTGAATTGCAACATATCCATCGCCGCCTATTAGTATAATTATTGGTTCCCTGACAATGTATTTCTTCACCATTTCATATGTAGAGTTCATGTTAAAATTCGTTTATATTTTGTAAATATTTAATTTGATTTGATATCTCTATATATAAAAATGAATCCCTATATCCCTTGGTCACGCGTGAACGGCTGGACCGATTTCACAAAATTTTTTTGTTGTGTTTGTTATTGTCAGTAGAAGGTTCTTATGACATAAAAAATTAAAAAAATTGCGCGGAAAAAACTAATCCCTACATCCCTTGGTCACGCCATCACGCGTGAACGGCTGGACCGAATAATGCGCAGACGAAGTCGCGCGGGTCAGCTAGTTTAAATTATAAAAACTAATAATATCTCATTCCTATGAGGAAAACAGTCTCCTGTTTCTTTTCTCTAATATTTATTTACATTTCAGGCATACAATCGAAGTTGCAGACTTCGACTTTGGCCAAGCTCATCCAGACTACAAAACGTTTGGTGAACGTCTTCGGGATAGCTTCAGAAACTCGTTTAACTTTGGCGCGCGAGACGACACAGATCCGCTCACCGCTAACAGTAGGTACGACTCTATGTCGTAAGCTTTAGAGTTCAAAATGGACCGAGCTTCTCGATGGCATTTATTGGATACTTTGAAGAATAATAAAATTTTTGCTACTTAGCGGCATTAGATTCAGCCTGCTTACCATGACATATCTCTACGGTAGAATATAGTAAATGATAAGGGGGCGTCCATAACCCCCCTTACCCCTTAGTGAGATGTCGTGAGACTTTACTCGACCCCCTCCCTCCCCCTCAAATCTCACGTGAGAATTCAAATTGCATATTTGTTTCGAGTTTGCCCAAAAATGTTTCTTCCGTCAGTCAGTTTGTCTGTTCTCGCCGCATTTTTTTTTATGTTCGATGATTTAGTAGATTTTTTTACTTATTTAACCTAGTTTTATCGCAATTTCACACTTGTTTCTTGTCGAAAATAATAACGTGAGATTTGTCGAGACCCCCCTCTCACCCACGTGAGATTTGGTGAGATTTGGCTCGACCCCCTCCCCCCCTAAACCCCTCACGTAATTTATGGACGCCCCCTAATTAGTTTAGACAACTTTAAAATAAATAAATAAATAATGCTGGACATTTCACACAGCGTCATCTAGCCCCAAACTAAGCAAAGCTATGGGAACCAGATAACTGATATACTACTTATATGTATATACTTTGGCCCTTACTAATAAACGTGTCATAAAGTTATTCCTCGGAATAAACTAAAAATAACCATACATTTTGACAGTTTGCACTCAGGAGTAACTTTACACCACGTTTATTAGTAAGGGCCTTTGAGTTTATTGTAAGCAGGTGAACCCTGGCATTAGAAAACTAGTCGTGTCTTTCATACGTAAGTTTTTTAAGTAACAAGTACATTGGTTGGTTCAAATCATTGTTTTTCCATATTTTGCAACACAAATTCAATATGTATTATATTGTAACGAATCTCAATTTAAACGTATTAATAAAGTTACAATACGCTTGTTGGTTCTGCTTCAGCATTTACAAAAGACTTCCTCTAAAAGTCCTAGTAAGTAATTCCTGGAGTGGTTGTCAAACAAAACATGACAACACAATGTAACCAATGAAATGTCAAAGAGAGCTTGGTCCGTACAAAATTTAGTTTTTTACTAACTCATTCCATTTGTAAATAAGAATGTTTCATAGGCACTACTGGTATGCTGAGAATGATAATTCCGTGATTAGCCGCCATTTTATACTTCTCCTTTTTTTATCAAGATTAAACCGATACAAAATGGCGTCTTTACTCAAATTAGCGTTAGAACCAAAATAACATCGTAATTGTAATTTTAGACCACGTAGCTGCCAAAATTGTAAAAAGACTAAAGGATAACAGACTTTGTTTGTGGCGGGATACGGTTTACAATTGTTTGATATTATAAAAAGAAGCATATCCCGCGTTTGCCTTTTTGAACCGTATGTTCCTACAAATAAGGTAGAGTTTCTTTTAGGTACGCCTAGTAAGATTTGGATGTAGAAATTAAATTTAAGTCAGCATAAAGTCCAAGTGCCACAAGTATTGTCGATATGAAGGTTGAGTCGTTAGTATAAATAATAAATATTAGTTCATCAATGTTCATAAAAATTATTTGTCTTTGGTGAACTACAATTTATTTAGTAATAAGAGAGATTTATCAATTATAATTATTATTCTTCATTTCGCACTATTATTGATTCAGAATATATTTATATATAATGATGCTTGAAACTCAATGAATGTTTGTGTATGTGTGTACTGTGTGATTAACATTTATTTATTATTGAATTTATTTTGTACCAAATATTGACAAAATTATTTCCTGTAACAGACTGAGTTATATGTTTTGTTGTTTATTTATAGCATTATAATTTAGTCAATCATTTATTGTTATTTACATACAATTTAGTAAATATCGTCTTGTTTTCATGATAAGATTTTTGATATAACATACATTTGCCAAAGGTGTTGCAATTTATAAAAAAAATCTTAAAAAGTTCCTGTAATTGTATAATATCTGTCAATTAAACCTAAAATAAAACCCAGTGCTTATAGCCTGATTACACCTACCGAGTAGAGTCAAAGTCAAAGTCAAAGTCAAAAAGCATTTATTCAGTAGGACCGCTGGGATCACTTTGAAACGTCTTAAAACTAGGTGATTCTAGTGGCGAGACAGTGCCCTCGGCCGAGCAACAACTTGTTGCCAACAAGCCGAGAGAGTCACTCGGACCCCTTTCTATTTACTCGGCCGAGTACCTGTCCCCCGCTTTTCTGCACTGTCTCGCTCGCTCGCTCGGTGGATCTGAACACGCGCACTCGGCGATCCCAGCGACCACTCGCCACACTTTTTGTAAACAAAGAAATGTCATAATGATAACCTTCTGATCTAGTCTGTGATTGGACCAATTTACTCCCTGTAATCAGGCTATTAGAAAGTGTTTGTCCGTGGCGTGATTAATTATAATTAAAAGTAAAATAAAAAGCCATTTAGCTTATAATTTGTGACATACTACTTAAAATTGCAACATCTTGCTTCATACAAATACGCATTCAATACAATCCTACTTATCAAATGATTGATTGTGTTAACCAAATTATTTACTATGAAATCGACGAAAAGTATGATTTTGTGATATAATATTTAGGTTTAATCAGATAGGTATTTATTAATTTTAAGTTACAAAAATGTACTACAGAAGTGTACTCTAATTTCACCACTTGTAAAATAATATTATTAAATTTCTATTGGATTTGTTATTGGCTTGTACTTACATAAAAGTAGCGTTGGTTCATAATTAAATTTTGAAGATTAACCTAATTTCTGAAACCATATAATGTTAACTAAGGTAATGAAAGAAAGTCCATGGTCTTAACCAATATCTTATCAGTTGGAATTTGGTTATAGTGATTATTTAATGATGATGCAAGTACAAACAATTTTGGATAATTTTGGACTACATGGTTTGAGAAAATAGGTCAAAATTATATTTATTTACACTTCTGTAGCAATGATTTTGTAGTTGTAATAAATTGTTACTGAAAATACAGCTTTTATTTCCAGTAGGTATTGATTCGTACCAATTAAGTAGTGTTATTAAAACGATTATTGATCTAACTATGCCGAGTGTGGCAAAATTTACAACATTGAGCTACTTTTTTTTGTAGTTTTTGGATTTTTTTAAAATTAGCAGCCTAGAAAATGACACTTGTCAAAAAAATACAAGTTGATCTCAATCAATGACCTAAGAAATTACCTGAAAGATCTCAATCGACGCCATTTCCCATCAGAAACACTCTTTCCAAAATGACATGCCAAATCAAATTAATGTGTTTGCAAAAAATACAAAAAAAGTTAACTGATATACTACTTATATACTTTTTGTTTGTAAATACATACATATTATACATAGAAACACCCAGACCCTAGATAAATATTTGCAGATCATACATTTTTTTTATATGAAAAAAATTTATCTTATTTATTCCGCAGCGGGGATCGAACCCGCCACTGTGCCACAGAGATCCTCAAAAATAAATAAAAAAATATTACTTTGGGTGGGTAACATACCAAAAGTGTTCCTGATTCCCATCATGGACTCGTGTTATAACCGCATGTACAATAAATTCTCAGACCTTCAACATGTACCTACAGTCAGTATCAAAAGTTGATTACAATTGAAGTTTCCAAAATCCATAACACCATGACCAACATTTTGACAAATAGTTGATGATTAACTGTCAGTCCATAATCATTTCCCAAGCAAAGTTGTATTTTTTCTTAGCAATCGAAAAGAAATGGCGCTTTAAAAAAACAAACTGTTAATCAACTTTTGATGCTGACTGTATAAACACAACATGAAAGCAAATAAACGGGAGATGACCCGTGCACCCACTGGCTTCACCCACCGGTGGGTGTAGTGGTAATTCGGATCTGGCGTGGTTGTTCACTATACACCTAACCACTCGTCGCTTCGCTCCTCGCAACCTATGCTATAGGTCTGTTAGTTGTAATTTCGGAATTACCCCTACACCCACCGGTGGGTGAAGCCGGTGGGTGCACGGGTCGCGAGCTAAATAAACACTTTAATTTGATTTGATTTCTTCAAAATAAACCTATAGGTAGTTTTCTAAGAACAAATGAGTTGGTAGGTAGGTACTACCGTACTTCAAAAGAAAAGTGGTAGCTGCCCTATATGTTGTAAAATGTTGCCACACCCTGTATACGAAAAATTTGTTACTTAGCAGGATTATAATTATTACCTACCAATTAGTTTTCAGTTTTACCTACTCATTTTGCATAATGAGAAAAACTAAAAACTAATTAATTTAAATAGTTTGACCTAATTATAATCGAACCCATTTTTTCTATTAATTTGAGATAGATTCATCAAATCATTTTAAAATAATCACTAGGGTTGGCATTAGAGAAGGTACCTAAAGCATATTACATATAACTTTTGGGGTTTTACTTACAATCGAAATTCTTGATAAGCTCATATTTTATCGGTTGCACCGGTAACGCCATCTACATGTTTCACTTAGTGAACTCATGCTCATTGTACGAAGTTAATTTCAGAATCAAGTAAGGAGTTCACTAAGTGAAACATGTAGATGGCGTTACCGGTGCTATAACCGATAAAATCAAGAATTTCGATTGTGACGACATGGATTCTGGGGCCGAATGGTAAGGCACTCCGGCTTTAGCAGGATTGTCTGATCGTTGCGGGTTCGAATCCCGTCGGAATCGAAAATTTTGATAAGACTTTTCATTTCTCAATAAAATACCTAGTGTGGTTGAACACAAAAAAAATATATTAAATCATATTGTGAATCATAATTTATGATTGTATTGAAATTGAACTAGTGAAGGAAGAACTTCCTAAACGCAAAAGAAGTAGTCCAATTGAACTATTCGTTCTAGAACTACACAAGACAAGACTAATAAAGGCCTCTTCTCTAGAGCCATTTGACCCCATGAAGTGTTTGATTGTGTGATTGAAAAATGCAAGCTAATCACACTAGTAAAGTAGGTAGGTAAATGTAAATTTAAATACGAGCTTGTAAAAATGCTTGTTCCGCATACTCTGCATTCACTTGACCCACCTTTTTAATATGACACTGTTTCTTGTACATATCTGATTAGTAGTTAATATATCTACTTGCCATTTTTTCTACTGTTTGAACAAACTTACGAAAAACTTTATCAGTAAGGTAACCCTGGGTGACCCTAATCGGTCAGGCACTGATTTAATTAGCGATTTGTTTGATAATGCTCCATATAAATAACACAAGCTAACCAGGGTAGGTACAGTTTAGCTTGTCTGGCCATTAGCCATTGGATTGCCAAATAAACATGGGTCTCTCAAAAAACATAATCATAGTGATAGCGTGCGCGGTCTGCGCTGGCGCCGCCGCCAAGCTGCACCCGCTCTCTGACGCCTACATAGACTTTATAAACTCAAAGCAAACAACCTGGAAGGCTGGCAGGAACTTCCCCCACAATACCCCTTTGAAACACTTGAAAAACCTGGTAGGAGCTCTACCGCACAAAAAAGACTCCTTGTTACCACGCCGTGCATACGACGCTGAAGTTATAGCCACCCTGCCCGACAGTTTCGACGCTCGTGAAAACTGGCCCAACTGTCCCTCTATACGCGAGATACGAGACCAGGGCTCCTGCGGGAGTTGCTGGGCGGTATCAGCCGTCGAAACCATGACCGATAGGGTCTGCACCTACTCCAACGGTACTAGGCAATTCCACTTTTCAGCTGATGATTTGATCAGCTGTTGCGATGTTTGCGGGTTCGGCTGTAAAGGAGGTTATCCTATTTCGGCCTGGATTTACTGGAAAGAACACGGATTAGTGTCGGGTGGAAACTATAACTCAAGTCAGGGATGCAGACCTTACTCCACTCCACCTTGCATTCATCACGCTCCTGGGCATAAGGTGAATAGTACCAACAGTTTATTACCATGCTTTGAAATATAGAGAAACCCCAGAATGTTTATCTACCTGCGATAAAAACTATGGCGTTGCTTATGAAAAAGATAAGCTCTTTGGGAAAAATGTAATCGGGATCTTGGATGGGGAAGATGAAATCAAAGCTGAACTATATCTGAACGGTCCCGTTCAGGCAATATTTTCGGTGCGTCTTGATTTTTACAACTACAAAAGCGGTGTTTACTTGCCTATTGAGGACGCTGATTACATCGGTGGGCACGCTGTGAAGATTATTGGTTGGGGAGTGGAGAAGGATATCAAGTATTGGCTTGTGGCTAACTCTTGGAACACAGTATGGGGTGACAATGGCTTCTTCAAGGTGGGTCGCGGATCGAATGTCTGCGACATAGAAACGCTGATCGTAGCTGGTGAACCGCTTTTGACCGAATGATAGAGGAATCTGATTTTGCCCCAAAATTCAGCCACGAACTACGGCAGTCGACAAGTCGTGAATTTTTTACAGATTTTTTGCTTTTCGTTTTATTACCCAAATTGTCGTAAGAAGGTAGATATAGATACTTCCTACTATGAGTTGCTTGTCTGGGGTACAAAATAAATAATTCTAATCTATAGTGTCTTATTTTCATTACCCGATTCCCCGGAGATATCCACGCTTTTGGCCCGTAAGTTTGTGAACCAATTCAGCTCATAAAACATCAAAAGAACTTTAAATTATTAAACACTACATTCAAACCAAATGCTCAACCTGTTACACAAAAAGATTAGGTACTACCTACGTACAATCACTTGAGGTGAAAAAAGAAGACAATGTAGTTATAACGTATGTACCTACAAAAAAAATGTCTCGGTCCGAGAAAGTATTCTGAGGATCACAGGAGCGAAGGTAGACCAAATAGGTAATAGGACATTTAAGAGATTTATAATTTTATTGTGTAGGTATCAACCACCTGCTCTACCTGATGAAGTCGACATTAGTGACCAGTTTCACTAATGAAACAATGGTTTCCCTGCGTTAATGTCACTTTCTATATCACAATGATTTTCACCTCGAAGAATTTTGAAGAAGCCGTTGTCACCCCAGTCGGTGTTCCAGGAGTTTGAGACAAGCCAATATTTAGTTCCATTTTCCACTCCCCAGCCAATAATCTTGATAGCGTGCCCACCTGCTAATGCTCCTTGAGTATGTCTGTAAACGCCACTTTTATAATGAAGAAAGTCGTAGTAGACCTGAAAATCTGCTTCAACTGGACCGTTCGTGAATATCTCCTCCATGATAGCGTCTTCACCGTTCATATTGTAAACTTCTTTCGCATAAAGTTTATCTTTATCGTATGCAACGTTATATCCTTCCTCGCATTGGGACACACAATCAGGAGTTGGTGATTTATGGCCGTTACATGGTTTTCTATTGCCAGCAGGAATGAAATGCTCGCAAGGCGCTATAGAATAAGGTCTGCATCCCTGCTTAGAATCATAGTTTCCTCCAGACACTAGCCCTTGTGTTGACCAGAATGACCAGGCCTGTGCAGGGTTTCCTCCTTGACAGCCGTTACCACAGTCTGTACAGCAACTCAAGAGGTCTTCCGCTGAAACATGAAATTGATTAGTTCCGTTGGAGTGGATACAAACTCTGTCAGTCATCGCTTCGACGGCACCAAACGCCCAGCAACTCCCGCAGGATCCCTGATCTCTGATCTCATTTATCGAAGGGCAGTTGGGCCATTTTTCACGAGAGTCGAAGTTTTCAGGCAGATCTTGTACACGATCGGGGTTATGTTTCTTGATCGGTAGGTTGTTACTGTTGCTTTTCAGAACTCCAGTAAGTTGTTTGATGTTTTCGTAAGGCATATCTTCTCGAAAGTTCCTGCCAGCCCTCCAGGTGGATTGCTTGGAGTTGATGAGGTCGATGAAGTCGTCAGAGAGTGGATGCAACTCGGTGGCGCTAGCGATTGTGCACGCGCACAGAGTGATCGTCCATATTGAGGGGCTCAGTTCTAGCATCCTTCGTTTAAGTTACACCGACAGAAGTCAAACGAAGTCCGTTCGATGAATAGATGACCAGTTGCTTCTTGTTACCTATATAGGTATTAGTTGTACCTACCTAATAGGCAGGTTACCTATTTTAGGTCATTAAATACATTCTGGGAATATCTTTGGTATCTACCTATGCTTGGCATGGAAAATAAACTTTTGATTCTCGAAATAACTTAATAAATAACAATACTTACCTAAATACCTCCTTATCTACCTACCTAAAGTATTTAACGTTATCGGTAGGTAGAGGTAGGTACCTACAAGTGGTAATGCCAATGGTAGGTATTAGAGACTGGAGTAGGTACATCGGCATAGCAAAGTCACTTTCCGTCTTCGGTTTGTCCGCCATTTCAAATATTCTGCTTAGATCAGGTATTTCATCGGTCACAGCAGTAGAAAAATGATAATACCGAGGGACGATAATACGTTTTTAAATGATTTGTGATGTAGGTATAGGATGCCAAATTGCCGAACTTAATTTATTGTTTACTGACATCCCTACTAATGATAGTATTTTTTCGTATTTTTAACTTAAAAAATTTTAGATTTAGGTAAGTAGGTACCTACCTACTTTATTAAGACTTACTAATACCTTAATACCTAATGTATTTAGGTCCTTTACGTTTATGTAGGTATAGTTAGAATATAAAGTATTTATAGGTACTCACATCGTCCCAGCTACGTAACAAAAAAACACCCCCTCGTGCGTCAGTGGGGCGGGCAGTTTTTTTATATCATTGGGCAGGAGCATTGACCTCTAGATACCTACTACCTAATACCTTTATTCTGTGCTAATACTAAGTAACTTGTATATTGTGGACAGAAGCCTTCGATCATGCAAGATCGAAGGAGCAAATTAAAATATGGTTCCGACAGTGATTTTAGTCGGATAAAATGATTTCAAAAAACAAACAAGCTTTTATTAGTTTCAATAATTTTATTACTCTTTAGCTCATTTTTTGAGCTCAATAACAGTAAAATTCATACAAAAAACATATATTCACATCAGATTACAGTAAGTACCTGCCTAATTAACTTTTAGTCGTCACTAAACAGAGGCTCCCCGGCTACGATCGAGCTTTCGATACCGCAGTGGTCCTCGCCTCGCAAAATCTTAAAGAAGCCGTTGTCTCCCCAGTCTGTGTTCCACGAGTTCGCGATAAGCCAATATTTGTTGCCGTTCTCCACCCCCCAGCCAAGGATCTTGATAGCGTGCCCACCCAGCGCGTCGCCCGCTACATGTTTGTACACGCCACTCTTGTACGCAAGCAAGTCAGCGTACACCGTGAACGCTGCTTCGACTGGACCGTTCTTGAAAAGCTCCGCCCGAATATGATCCTCCCCGCTTCGTACTGAGAATACGTGCTTCCCGTACTTCTTATCCTTACGGTAATCAATGTTGTAACCATCCTCACACGACTTCAAACATTTTGGCGTCTTCGTGTCGCCACTGCATGGCATCCGGTTCCCGGGGACGTGGTGCTCGCACGGAGGAATAACGTATGGCCTGCAACCTTGACTGGAGTTGTAGTTGCCTCCGGAAACTAACCCGAAATGCTTCCAGTACTCCCAGGCTAAAGTGGGCATACCTCCATTGCAACCGAGCCCGCATATTGGGCAGCAACTAAGTAAATCTTCGGCGGAAAAGTGGAAGTGCTTTGTGGCGTTCGAGTATGTGCAGACTCGGTCGGTCATCGCCTCTACCGCGCCGAATGCCCAGCAACTTCCGCAGGATCCTTGATCTCTTATCTCATTTAAAGTGGGACAGTCCGGCCATTTGTCCCTCGGGTCAAAGTTCTCGGGCAGACTGGCTATTAAGTCGGCGTCGTGTTCGACGTTCGCAAGTTTCTCGAAGTTGTTGTCTGGTAAAACGCCCATGAGTTTCCGGATGTGCTTGAGGGGTGTTTCGAGGGGGAAGTTCCTGCCGGCTTTCCATGTGGGTCGTTTAGACTTGATGAGGTTGATGAAGGCGTCAGAGAGTGGGTGCAGTTCGGCGGCAGTGAGGGTTACCACGCACGCGAGAGCGATGAGCGTCGCACGCGAATTCATTGTTCTCTATTTTTCTTTGGCACAGTCGAGTGGGTAATGTATAGACGCGTTTATCGAACGAATGTGGCGCGACGACTGAGTTCCGCTGGTGGGCGTTGCGATATCGATGCTCGCACGCCGTGTAATTGCGACGGATGATGCGAGGGCGAGACAGCGCTTGACCGCGCGTGTCGAAGGCTAGCAGTACATCTGTAGTACCTACCTACCTATCTAACAAATAAAACAACGCAAACATAAACCGTAGATACCTACTACGGTCGAACGCTTCATAGTGATTAGCAAATGTTTGTTTGGTATCCGTTGGAAATAATTAGTTAGGGATAGGGACGAGCTGTTTGTGTACACACAAAATGAGATTGTAGGCTTAGAAACGAAAACAAAAAGTGATCCAACACAAAATATTTCATTATCAAAATCATTTTAAATACTTACCTAGGTATTAAATTTTTGGGCACTGAACTTCTATAAGGAAGACAAATCACGCATCAATTCACTCTCATAAGATGAATAGCTTAAGGGTCTTCCTAATAAAGCACTATCTGAACCCCACTAAATCCACAATGATTAGTAACTTTGAGATAACGTGCGACTGAGGTTCAACTGACCATTTTTCTCACCCTTTTCATAGACCTATGCGTTATCGCGTTGTAGTCAGAATAAGTGAACCCTTTTGCTTTTTCGCGAAGTTTCATAAAACATCTATGGGTAGCGTAACGGATTTTAGCCATGACAGAGATTAACCTATTTGCTAGAATAAAAAATAAGCAAGAAAAGTCTATAGGTAGGTATAGGTATACCTACGTAAGTTGGTTGTTTATGAGTGTCCTTTGTTGAAAGCTTGTAGGTAGGTAGGTAAGGTAGGTACTAACTGAAAATGTTAGGTAGGTACTTACCCATCTAAGGATAGGTAGTCTAAGATAGCTACAGCTGATTCCGGTCACTGCCAGTCGGTAGTGTGCCAAAAAACTAGCGGCATCACCACGCTCAATGGCATGGCAATTCATATTTGATCAAAACTTTTGATGTTTATTTTAGTTTCTTTTACTAGCCCCAAGATAATGCTGAGTCTGTAGTCTAAACTAAACTTAATAGGTACATAATAACAACTGATTAAGCAATTTCGAGTTCGTTGACTTTTACAGTACAGTAGGTAAATAGTATGTAAATAATGCTGGACATTTTCACATAGCATCATCTAGCCCCAAACTAAGCAAAGCTTGTACTGTGGGAACTAGATAACTAATATACTACTTATATCCTACCTACTTTTTGTTTGTAAATACCTACATACATACCTAAGCATTACACATAGAAACACCCTGGGTGTTTCTATGTCTATGTTTATTTAGCTTTGAATCAATTTGTTCAGTATTTATTAACGGATAAAATAAACCAAGAATCGCTAGAGGCCGTTTTCTCGTCCCAATTATTTTCTATTGTCGTCATAATTTACCGTGAGAGTGAGACCCAAGAAATTACCACTTGTAAGTTTCACGACAAGCTAATTGGCTACCTAGCTGAGCCCATTTTATCTTAGGCCGTCACTTATACCACAGAATACAGAAAGCTTCTACGGGCTTCTACAAAGTACATATACTTTTCTTATTCTTCTACTCAACCATAGATTCTTCTCTTCACATAATAGTACATTATGGTACTAGTGTGTAACATTGGTGATTACCGCCGAGTTGTTTTAAGAGCCGAGCCGTCAGGCGAGGCTCTTAACAGAGCCGAGGCAGGTAATCATCAATACACACGTGTATCATACGACGTTTTTCAACACACTTGTGAATAAAATAACAATAAAAACTCATTTTCAACAGTGAAAATGAGTTGTGAAAAATGTTTCGCTATTGCGGGAAAAATTAATCAGTTTTCCTATGCGCGCGCATTGCGATCGACCACAGACTATATTTCCGCGCCGCGCATAGGGTTTGCGGCCTATTCTGCCACGTACAAAATGGGGAATTTAAAGTTTTCTTTTATTACAGAGAAAACAAAAGTTATATTTGAGTGAAAGTTTTATTTATTAAACACGTACGAGCTAAAATTATCTATTTAAATAAGAAGTTGCATGAAATGAGCAAGCAATAGGAACATTAATTTATTTGTTCTATAGAACACGATCTTTTTTCTGAATAAAAACTTTTTTAAGAACAAAGCAACTCGACCAATAAAATTTTTAAAAAAATCTATAACTCACTAGTGAGTTATAGTAATGAAAAAGTCACAATTTGATTATGGGTGTCATTATGTGCCTAATTGCGGTGACCATAGAGCCACTTTATGAGCAAGTGTGTTGAAAAATATATTTTTTGAATTACCTAAGTATATTTTTGTGTTATTTTTAAGGCTGTTTTTGGCTTAAAAATGTACAGCTAATAAGTATGCTCAAAATACCTAATGGTAAATTGAACTGAAGTCTATTGAACATTGAGACAATCTGTTACTTACACTAGTCTGGAATATTCTGAAACCCGAGGCGATTATTCCCGGCGATGGCCTGATAGGCGTCGCAGATGGCCAAAACATTCAGGCCACTTGCACACGTAACACAACCACCTACCCTCCTGCTATAAATACCTACCTATTTTATTTGTAGGCATGTGATTGATTGAACCTAAATTCTAAAGTTTTTACACTATCATACATTTAGTTCATGTTAGACAAAGGGCTTCCCAATATCCTAATCATCTGAAATGGTCGCAGAAGATATTTTTCTACTTAGAATAAAAACAATATTTCAGTTATTTATTGACTAGCTGGTGCCCGCGACTTCGTCATCGACATAATAAAAATAGAACTGAAAACTGCTGTTCAGAAGATTCTCTTCTGAAACTTCTAAAATAAAAATGCAATGATAGCGCCATCTCGACCTCAGCCATACGTTAACGCCATCTAGCTGCCTTTAACTGGAACTTCACATCAAATCCCCATACAAAATTTCAACCCTTATTTCACCCCCTCCATGATTAGTTTTGAAAAAAAAAAGTAGCCTATGTCCGTCCCTGGGACATAATTTTTATCCATGTCATATTTCAGCATAATCTGTTCAGTGGTTTAGGCGTGAAAAGGTAACAAACAGACAGACAGAGACATTTCACTACATAATCGATGGCGCCACAGGAAAAATTAGATCGCGCTAGCGTTGCGTTTTGGGCAACGTAACATACAAACTCGCTAATCTTCTAATTTTCAGCTTTATAATATTAGTATGGTTAAGTAAAAAAGTTATGCGTGGTCTAAGAGACTCTTAGACCACGCATACTCTTAGTAAGAGTACCTAATTCCCAATTCGTAGCACAAAAACTTGTACCAGGTGGTATCAGTTGGGAAATTGAAATATATGATTATTTTTGTTCCCAACTCGTACCTACCACTTTCAAAAATTGGTGTTTAGTACAATCAACGACAAATAATGCACCACCTGGTACAAGTTTTTGCGGTACGAATTGGGAATTACTCTGGTCTAACATAAAAAAATATATAATAAGTAGGCGTCGACTTGATAACCTCCTCCTTTTTTTTTCGCCAGTTAAAAATATCACTTTACGCAGTAGCTTTAAAGGTGGGCTCTACATATCATCATAATTATAGGTAGGTAGGTAGGTACCTACAGGTAAAGCATTTTTAAACCAAGTAGGGGTAGTATCTTTCATAGTCTCAGTTGATTCATTTGCAATAGTAGTTTAGTTCTCCGTGTTCATAAGAGCCCTATTTTGCATTCAGATCCACGAGACAGCTACTTACATCAAATTAATTTCCTTTCAGACATCAGACGTGAATGTTTACTTGCTCGAAGCATTTTGTTGAAACAAATCGGAGACGCGGTTACATTGTAATTGCCTTGCGTTGGTTCCCTCACAAGGTTTATTGTTGTTGCCTGTGACAGGCCATAGATCACAGAACAGTACCTAACAAAACCCCTGGGCATAAGGATGGCATGATTTCATCCGGCTTTTAATTGAACAAAATGAAATATGGTAATAAGGTAAACTATGCGATGAATTCCCCGTTTTAACCAAGTAGATGAAGTGTGAGCGGTGATCGCGAAAGTTTAAGAAAATACAGGTAGGTGGGTAAGTACCTAAGTAGGTAAGTAAAGTAAGTTCTAAAATAACAAAATAAAATATTTTTAGAACTTTTGACGCAGCAAAGCTTGGCTAAACACTTGACTGATTTGCACAGAACATGGGTACCTACTCGTAGAGATAGACAATCTTGAGGACATCTTTGGCTTTTGAACTAAAATAGGTAGGTAAGGGGGCGTCTATAAATTACGTATGGTAAATATGAAGATTTTTTGAAAAATTACGTGAGATTTGCCGAGACCCCCTCTCTCTCAAGTGAGATTTGGTGAAATTTGGCTCAACCCCCTCGCCCCCCTAAACGCCTCACGTAATTTATGGACGGCCCCTAAGTAAGCCAATGATGATGATAATAAAAAAACTCATGCAATCTTCAAACTTATTTCGAGGTCTTCGAACGACAACATAAGAAGGGCAACGAATGACATCCGGCTTTCATTGAATACCTACTTACACTCCGCACTGGGAGCACAAAGATTTAATTAACTCGCATTTCATTGTTTGTTTTTGCACGTAGTGACAGCAATCGAATAGAATTCAATTTGAAGTGAGCTGTCAGCTCCACTTTGATCGCAACTCGCAACGTGTTCATTAGCATGTAGGTAGGCTACATGCGTCTGGTGAAGTCAAACGAACCCTTGCTTCAACGCTTAATTGAAGGTATTGCATTAGGCAGCCTGCAAACTTCAGCTGGTAGGTACCTACCTATAAGTAGGTATTACTTATTAATTTATCTACAAGTCGTGTCGGTACACCTATGCCGCAGGTTCGAATCCTACTTAGTCCACCAACTCAAGTAAGATAAACATTAATACCTACCTACTTATTCTTTCATATTTATTTTTAATGTAGGTTAGGTAAGTTTGTAGTTGTAGTCTATATGTTTCTAAATAATCTAAATTACCTACTTACCTACCCACCTACTTAGACATAAGTAGGTAAGTACTTATTAATAACGTCAGCTGCAGTCAACATAAAATAAATAAATAAAATAAATAAATAACGCTGGACTTTTCAGCATATACTTTGGGCTAGATGCCCAAAGTAAGCAGAGCTTGTGTTATGGGTACTAGATGACTGATAAACAACTTACTACTTAACCCCTCAAGCTGTAGGGAGATTTCAAAAAAATACTTTTTTTTTTTGTAAATACATACATTTTATACATAGAAACATCCAGACCCGAGACAAATATCTGTAGGTCATACAAACATTTGTCCCACGGCGGGGATCGAACCCGCAACCTTCTGCGTCGCAGGCGGACCTTCGCCCACTGCGCCGCAGAGGTCGTCAAATCAATTATAACCAATTTTTTATGTTAATTTCCAAGGAAAAGTTATTTTTTTCTTATACTTAAGTAGGTAAATCAAAAACATAATAATATGCCAAGAAATCTGACTGTTAATCGACTTTCGTTGCTGACTGTACCTATTAGATAGAATTAAGAAAGCCACGGATTTCCCCCTGATGATTTTCTTTGTACTTATACACTCGCATCTATTACTTGCTCTACTGCGGCCTTAGGTAATCCGGCATATAATTATTCGATGGCCCTCTACAGCTTTAAAAGGCCTTAGTAGGTAAGTATTGTCATAATATGGTCTGGGGTATTATTTTAAAACAGAGACCAGATAGAGTTCCACGAACAATACGTAGATAGTGTTCAGGGCAGAGGATATCGCATGATAAGCAATTAACTGTAATGCATCACCGCATGAACATAAACAAACAGCTAAAACAGACACGCTGTTGTTTAATAAGCCAGGAGCCGTACCATGACCTCTTAGGTAGTAAACAATTCAGTTTGGTGCTATCCAGTTTAGGTTTAGTATTAGTTGTAGCCTAGTTTAAAAGGTTGTCTGGAAGATATCGCTATCCAGCGATAAGACCGCCAATTACAAACAATGGTATCTATGTAATAATCTATATTTAAGTATTTAATTTAGGTATCTACATTGTATTGTAATAAAGTTTTTTTCATTTCATTTCATTTCATTTCATTTCTCTGAATCGCAAAGTGACAGTTTTCACAGAAAAGTAAACCAACTCAACGCGTAATAAGCCGTCATGGTACGAATTGAGTGAACGAAACTTTTCCAGCTTAGGTTCTGAGTTTTCGTCAGCGTCTTATCATACGTCATGTTACGAATTAGCGAAGCAGGACCTAAACTGGATCGCATTTAAAGCTCATGGTAAGGCCCAGTTCCCTAAAGATATTGGCCGCAACTTAGCGGCCGTTTGAGAGACTTGTTTTCCATTTGACCTTCCCCTGAGGTAAATAGGATAGGTCAATGTTTGTATGATCTACAAATATTTGTCTTCTGTCTAGGTGTTTTCTATGTATAGTAATTAGGTAATGTTCCAAGGTATTTAAAAAAAATATATAACTATCTAATACCTATACAGGGTGTAAAAAGACGTCTACCGAAGCCGAAAGGGGTAGGTACAGCATCCCAACACACAACCAAATCCAAAAGGATTTTCCGAAAAAAACATTATATCCGGAGAAAACAGCGTTTCATTCAAAATTATTAGGTAGGTATGATCTTATTATGTTGTACTAGTAGACAATAACTGAAAATAACATAAAATGACTAAGCTAAGTCAACATTTTTTTTGGGTTTTTTTTTTCGCTAAATATGTTTAGAATCATGGTCTGATTGCAACCCCTCAGTTTTCGGTAGATGTCTTTTTACATCCTGTATACCTAAGTTAAGGGCTCTACGCACGCTCCTGAAATCGGGGCCGATTTCGGGAGAGTGATGAGGGGCACCCAGTATTGCGATATCGGCTACTGTGTGAGCGAGAAGTTTGCCTACACATTGTGGCGATCTAGGAAGGAATACAGGGTGCCTCACGAAACTCTCTCGAAATCGGCCCCGATTTTAGGAACGTGAGTAGAGCCCTTTACATATCAGTCATGTGGTAGGTAGGTACCTACTCCTAACTCAACCACAAGCTCCGCTTACTTTGGGCACACTTTGGGGCCAGATGATGCTGTGAGCGGTACCTATTTATTTATTTGAAACCGCGACCGGCATCCACTGTGATACTTAATTTTTAGCGTTAGGTAGGTACCTATACCTACCTACATAATGAAAGAGCCACTTTATATGTCCAAGTGCTCACTCACTCAAGTATGTTTTCATTCCTTCTATCGTATTACAGATTCCATCATTTGCGAAATGAAATAAAAGATGAGCTGAAATTATCATATTGTTGGAAGACAGTCCAAGAATTATTCAAGTTGGCTTTATTCGTAAGATAAATTCAACTTATCATCTTCAGACTGCTCTCATGTTATTTTGATGAGTAATTATAGTAGGTACCTACCACACTTCGTTCAACGGATCTAGGCATTCGTGAAGTTAGCCGTTTGTCTGCGCAGTGACCGCTTCTTCATACAAACTTGTGTTCTGCGCATCGAAACGGCTAACTTAACGAATGCCTAGATCCGTTGGGCGAACTGTACCTAGTAGATAAAATGAAAATTTCATTAAATTAAGATTATTGGTAACAACATGAAACAAATACATAAACTAATTTGAAAATTTAAATGATAGATAGGTATTTAGGATCTCGGGATTTCGTTATCAGCTGGCGCCTTACATGTTGCGTTACAATACAAAATCATCAACATTCTTTGAGCCTTGATATAGAAGGATGTTTGTTCGTCAAATATTTTGCACCTTAAACATCTATACAGGGTCAGGGTGTAAGTACCTAAATAAACACTCGCAAACTTAAGATGCATCTGTGGTTCAAGGTTATTCAGGAAACTATCGTATACAGATCTCAGATAGACAACGCATAGTCTAAACTTACTAAGAAACTTGAGTACAATACACTACTTTAGGTGTGAAAGGAACTCGCGAAATTCAACTCCTGAGAGAGTGCACTGGAAAATTGAAGTTTCAACAAAGTAACTTTGCCCAGAACCAAGCTCTAGCAAGATATGGAAGCACCTGCACAAATTATGACAGCAAACAACAATGCATTTTGAACTCAGTTGTTTGTCAGTAGGTAAATCATTGCTCTACGTTTTATCATTACCATAAACTTAGGCCTTTACATCTATATTAGATGATTTATACAGCGTCAGGAGGCAATCCATGCCTACACTTAACGGGACGCTGTAGTGCCTGGGACATTGTTTGAGATGGAATAGGCTTCAGCCTGGCCCACAGGAAAGACAACGTCAAAACGTGTGGAGCTGACTAAGCTGCGGGTTTCCTCACGATGTTTTCCTTCACCGTTACGAGCTCGTGTTATAGCGCATATAAATTTTACGAAACGAAAAATCCATTGATGCACGGCCAGGATTCGAACCCACGACCTTCAGATTGAAAGTCGAGGCACAACCCCATTCGACCAACACGGCTCTCATAGAATCAGAATAAACATGTCATAGTAACTACCTAAGCATTATAGGTACTTTATAAAGGTCAGCTCCACACGTATTGACGATGTCTTTCCTGTGGGCCAGGCTGATTAAGGTGAGAGGATGGTTTAGGTGCTGAGCAAGCCAATTTCATCTCAAACAATGTCCCAGGCACTACAGTGTCCCGTTGAGTGAAGGCATGTATTGCCTCCTGACGCTGTATAAATGATCTAATATAAGTAGATGTAGAGGCCTAAGTTTTTAAAGGCATTTTCCGTGTCATGTGACATCGATCTGTGGTGGTCCGACACGCTGACGACTCAATAACAATTGCATAAAGTAGGGGACTCCCCCATGTCTTTGTTAGGCGAAATTGCCTGATGCAGTGCTTCTTATTATCAAATGAATTCCTAAAATGATTTCCTTCCTTTTACTCTACCAGAAGAGTGCTGTTAGTTTTCATGATGTCCTGTAAATAATATAAAAATAATCTAAAAAGGTTACCTAAGAATTATCGACTTTTTAACCCAAGCGCATTATTGATAATTGTAAGTAGGTACCTACTTACTTATAAAATTATCTCCAATCTACGAATTCAAGATTCATTGAAGATGTCTAAGTTCAGGGCAGAAGCATGTCCAAATACACGTGCCAAATATCACAAAGATACTTGGGGAATACCCCAACGGTACAATAGACAATAATACCGTGAGCTTTAAATAAAGAACAGCGTCTTCTGGTAAGCGGGGCAGTGTGCTCTGTTTTGTTAGTAATGTTGGACGCCCTTTGAGAATTACGACGAAAAAACACGTTGTTATGGCAACACCCTTAACTTTGAACCTCAGTTTGTAGATTAGATTTAAATGGATTACGAAATTGACTGGTAATTGTTACCTGGCGTGAATTAAGAGACCTTTGATTGGAAAGCGAATTATATTAGCGAAGCTTTTATGGGTGACTGTGCAGATTTCATTGAAAGTAACATTGAAGAGGGAAATAAGACGAAAATTTAGTTAAGGACGTGACTTGTGCTCAGGTAATTCCATTAGATACTTAAGGCTCAATTGCGCTAACTTGACATTTCACAATATTGAGTAGTACCTACCTACCTACATAATTGAGTTTGAGACTACCTACGATGTCAGAATAAAGGCCTGTTTAGAATGGGTGTGGGACTTAGTACGTGTCCCACCAGTTCTCTGAGGGGAAATTGTAGATACGTACATTTTAATAGGTACATTTAATGACAAAGAAATGGAAATCGTTTAGAAGTGTCAGTGGTACTGGAATTGATTTGTGAGGTACGGAAATGACGACCCTGTCACGTCCCTCACACTGAACCCTTGTGTCCTATTCACTGCTTACACAATTAATCTTTGGCACTACACAATTTCGTTGACCTAAAAAAGTTCTTGTTGTTTAAAGTTCTACTGGCATTTGTGGCTAAAATATCAGAGTCCTAAACCAGATGTTAACAGTTACTGGGGCTAATGGGAAAATGAGTGAAGCCTAAAGACATAAAATCTAAAGGTACGAAACCCAATTTGCAAACTTTCCCGGCCATTAAGCGACCTTTAACCCTTTTTATGGGACATAAGACGCGACTGGCAATGCCTGTTATACCCAAATCGAAAGTAAAAAGTGTCGTGAAAAGATTTCGGAAATAACGCTTCGAATTTCTAGGCCTCCTAATTACTTAATTAGGAAGTTTTTGACAGGGCAACTTCCAATTTTTATTCGTCACGGCCCTTCGTAGTTGGATTTTAATTTGGCAAAGAGACTGTAATTTCTTTCAGGGTCAGGTTTTTTCAAAATGATATCAAAATGATGGAGTGTCTTGCTGAATTTAATCTTGAGCAATTTTTTGAAAGCTTCCGCTTGACGATGAATTATTCAGGGGACGCTGCTAAGTATAAGTCGATCGTAATTTATATTTTTTAAGGTTTTTATAAGATAAAGTCCCTTTAGTCATAACTTACGCCAGTAAGTTTGATCGCGGGTGGCTGTATTTTCCCTACGCCAATGAAACCAAAACGAAACAAAGCAAGTGTTACCCGATCGGACTTTCTGAAACGGTCTAATGGGTACCACAAGTTGTGCAAGAAGATAAGTGTCTCGTCTTTAATGAATTTACTGGTATAAGTACCTATAGACAGATAAGACAAAATAGATAAAATAAAAACTTAGGCCTTTACATCTATATTAGATGATTTATAAAGCGTCAGGAGGCAATCCATGCCTACACTTAACGGGACGTTGTAGTGTCTGGGACATTGTTTGAGATGGAATAGGCTTGCCCAGCACCTAGATAAGATAATACATTATTCTAATTCTTAATATCCTGGAAAATATGGAACAAGGACACATAACCGTATAACGTTGATGAAGCAAGTTCGATAGTTCCAGTAGCATGCAGATAGAGTGCAGCTTGTACGGATCTCACAGAGATAAACATTAAAATGTTCATCTCACACTGCCTTCGGGAGAGCTCATTACGATTCTAGTTGATTGAGTTCGAATTAGACCAAATCCGATCACATTAAGGGGCTCGGGGTGAAATGGAGCGAATGAATTACCTACAATACTTGTGCAGGATCAACTTGGATTTATTGCTTGGCTAAAGGCTAGCGAGGCAATTCTTTCAATTCTGGATATGGAGAAAATATATGGGTTTTGCAAGCACTAGCGCAAATAAATTCTAAGCAACATATGGAGAAAATCTGCATGCGAAATAACATAAGTACTATGATGATGTTTGAAAAAAATCTAAAATTATAAATTAATCTATTTAACTCGGTCTATCTAAGTGGTGAATTTAATTGACGGTCTAAGTATATCCATATTTTTTTAAATAAAATAGCTAGGTTTCATTAGTAATCTTCTTCGTTCTTGAGAAAAAACCCTTGTCCCCTCGAGATTACTCTGAATCAACGTTATCAATATATAAGTACAGGGGTTTATGAAAACTCACTTTGAACCATTTGATAGTTTCGAATGAATCACAAAAACCTGAACAGACATCTGTCGGTTCCCAGAGACGACTCAATTGTCGAGCTAACGCATTCGGTAGTGCGATGCCATTGAACTCGATGGAAATATCTGAAATTCTATTGAAATTGCAAGTGGTTTGCTTCAACAAGGATGAAACAAATCAAATAGAGAACCAATCCTATATTATACGCAAGAAGATATTTTATTGAAGTACCATCATCTCAGCCACTACCACCCACTGGCTGGGTACCTACAGGATAGGTCCTTTCTCTAGCTTTCGCCTCTCGTCCAAACATTCCCTACATCTTCACTACGTCTTCGGTCCACCGAGCCCTCGGACGACTTCGATTTCGCTTATCCGAATTGTGGCCACCACTTGTTCAAGAATTTACACCGGCCATCGCAACGTCTAGCCAGGTATCAGTGGAGAGTAATATTAATACCATTTATTCCAGCGTTTGAATATAATAATCAATTATTTAAAGTTCTGGTGACATACTTAGCATAGGTACTTAGACTTACTAGCATGGCTTTACCGTTTGTGGTCTCGATTTCCTGCGAAACAGGAAATTTCCGACGGTTCGTTCAGAAAAGCGATGAACAGATGAGTAATATTGCGTGTGGTGTGTGTATATCTACAAAAAACAGGATTAAGAATGTAGCCTGGGCAATTGGGCATGATAGACAATCTCGTGTAAAATTCGCATATAAATCCAAAACAAAAATTCAGATTCAAAGTTGAAGCATTATTCAGACTGAATCCTGATCTAAGTAGGTATTCAAAGTTTCACTGAAATCGTTGTACTGGTTCAGTGGTTTTGTTGATTGCTTCCAACTGAAGTTGTGGAACAAACATAAACTCAAAAACTTTCAGATTTTATAATTACTTACCTTTTCATATTCATTTGATAGTTGGATTCCTGTGTAAACATCGTTAGTACTTTACGATGCCTACAGTGTGTAACCCTGTAGGGTTAAACAAAACATTATTAGAATCACGGGAAACAGTAAGTATTATGGTGTTTTGTCAAGGGGACGAGAGGTCAAGGCACGTATTATGGCGCAGTTGCCCCGGGATATGTTTATCAACATGGTAGGATGATCGCCCTCAACAGAACAAGTGCTCCGTGCAATGATTATCTATACTTTTAGTCATTTGACATTTTTGATCGCCCTTCAATTCACTGCTTTTAGTTTACAAAATTGGTACTTATCAGTAAAGTGTATACTTACTTACTTATTTCATTGTGTCTACATTGTCCTACAATTTACGATGGAAAACTACTCGCTTTTCATGTTCAGTTTTCCAGTCTGTGACAATGGTAGATATGTTTGCAGTATTTTTAGACATTTGTAATGCTTAATTTTGGAGGTTCGACGACACGCGCAGTGAAGTCAAATATTTATCTTTATTACGGGCGCCCGCGGCTTCTCTCTTCGTACATTGCATATGCCAGTCAGGGACAGTACATTTTCCCGTGGCCGTTTTTTGTTGACTTTTGTTGCAAAAATGGTCGCCGCAACAAACCTTTATATTTTACTGGATATTACAAGATTATTGGTGAAATAATGAGTAGCTTCGGAAATAATGTCCTGCATCTGCAAACGTAACTCTACCTCTTTATTATTCAGTGTCACATGGAAACATTAAATGGTAGAAAGAAAATAAAAAGGAAATTTTCAACATATATACGAGTATACAGGGTGTAAAAAGACGTCTACCGAAGCCGAAAGGGGTAGGTACAGCATCCCAACACAACCATTTTCAAAAGGATTTTCCGAAAAAATCATTATATCCGGAGAAAACAGCGTTTGAAGATTACTGTTATCGTATGTAGGTACTGGGCGCGTTGTTTTACGTAGATTGCTGGATTTTGAGTTTTAATTGTTTTTTTCTTTTATAAATGAAGGTAGGCATGGTCTTATTATGTTGTACTGGTAGTAAAAAACCGAAAATAACATAAAATGACGTAGCTAAGTAATTTTTTTTTGCGTTTTTCTTTCGCTAAATATGTTTAGAATCATGGTCTGATTGCAACCCCTCAGTTTTTCCCTACTATACAGGCTTTTCAGTCCTAGTGTGGGGAACAGAGGTTTAACCTGGGTACAGACCTATCATGAATCAATGTAATTTAGTTTAAGCTAATCTTTTGTACCGCTATACCTGTTTTTGGCACAATAAACTTTATCTTATCTTTATCTAACATTACACTAAAGTTAGTGTACCTACACCCTATTTTGACTGAGTGGTGTTTACGACACGTTGGTACTGATGTTTATTTGAACCCTGTTTATAGTGAGTACCTACTGTTATAGGGTTTTTATCGGGTACAAAAGGTTTTTTAGTACCTAGTGCTACCTTTTAGTTGGGGTGGGAACAGGGGAATTGCCTATAGGCTAGAAAATAATTAAGGTGATTTTCAAAACGGATCTATGTTCATTGTTCAACTATCGATTGAAACTTAAAAAAATGCAAAACGTGCACTGATTTACCCGTTTCTGTAAATCACACAATTTGTTAAAAATAATCTCATTTTCCCAGAAAAACGCACTCACTTTAGCCTTATTGTATTGCTTTGTAAATCGCGACTATCGTGCGAATGGGACAAAATAAAAAATAATTGGCAGTGAACGCTGGTTGTAGCACTTGGTTAAGTCCACGTTCCTAAAAAGTGGTGAAGGTTCATGACTAAAGCTGTAGTAACGTCATCTTAGCTGTCTGATGGGGCTTCGAAAATGATGGTGATGCAAAATATCTAGGGACAATGGTGAGTAGCGTAGCTTGGCTGTAAGACAATAATGAAAACATTTTCGAAAGAGCAAGTTTATTTATAACTTACTAGCTGCGCTCCCGCGATGTGACCCGCGGTTCCTCGGGACTTTTTCGGGATAAAAGGTAGCCTATGTCCTTTCCTGGGATACAACTTTTAACTATGCCTTTCAGCTTAATCTGTTCAGCGGTTTGGGCGTGAAAGCGTAACAAACAAACAGACAGACAGACAGACAGAGTTACTTTCACATTTATAATATTAGTATGGATCTATTGACAGACGTCATTCCAAACCTGTATTCTAGATAAAAGACCTTCCGGCAGTCCCATAATCGTAAAAAACATAACACTGAGGTTTATTACAATAATGAGCGAAAGACATAAATACAGACGTTGCCAATCACATTTCCTGCAGTCTGTCCTGCCGGTGGCAGTTTTTTTGGAAAATCATTAGTACTAGGTACTTTTATTTAAAGGTTAGTAAGTATTTCGGTGTGGTTTTACTTGTATTCTTATGTTGTAAATGTTGCCTAGTTTCAAACAGTCGTTAATTCAGGTGGCTTTGATTATTTTATAAAATTTGATAACACTAATTACACAAGAAATATGTATTCGTAGAGCTTGTGAAAATTATAATGAATATTTGTCAGATTGATTGATATTTTTAATATTAGGTACTTTGCCGAAATTGTGCAAAGAAGTTATTGATAGCATTGTCAAGAATAACTTTTAAGTTTTAGTATTGTTTGCCTGCCTATATTGGATACTATTTTAAAGATTTAAGTACATAACTGTCTTTTAAGAATGATGTTTTAAGAATTATTTTTGTAACTTCGTTTCGTAATTTTTTTGTTTTTTCTCTCTCTATTGTTGATATTTCTATTCACTTGCATAATATGATCTACTTAACGGTGGAAACTTGGTTTCTGTGTTTTTATATGCTTTATTTACAATTGTCCATCATGTACTGTTTGTTGCCCAAATAAAATAAAATAAAACATTCTAGTTTCGAATCACTTAAATTGTACCTAATCATAATTTGATAAAATTTATGTAACTATACTTAATCGAATAATATTGAAGCATCTGTTTTCCAATTTTGCAGACAATAATAGGAGCTCTTCAGTTCAGTGAGTCGGTAAACAATATCTATCAATAAGTAACTTGCTTAGTAAATAACAAATATCATAATACATGGGATATTACGAGTACTTACAATACGCACAATCGTTCTTTAGCTCTCTGAAGTAGCTGCGCAGAACTTATTTTTGATGACGCCTAAAATCGTGCTATCTCGCTTACTCTACCAAACCTGCGCAATCGTCTATTGCACCTAACTTCAGAGAGCTAAAGATCAGTTGTGCGTAGTATACCTATCTCTACTTATTTTTGGTTGTTCTATAATATCGTCAAATCCTATTTCTATATCTTATTTTTGTTGTATTATCACTCACTAGTCTTCTTTCTCAAAGAAGCTCCTTTTGTGCACATATTGTAAAAGAGTAAGTATACCTACTTACTTACTAATTTATCATGAATTAGCTTCCTCGCTGACAACACATTCGAGTTCGTTGACCTCAAACGACTCACCTAAATCCGATCAGTGCTAATATAATAGAAAAACGTGTTTTGATAAATATCTGATGAGCCATCACTTCCAGTGGATTCTGGGGAGTTTGACTAAAGCATTTTCTTATCTCTTTTATCTGTCCTATGAATTCCTCCTAATGTTGGGGGAGCATTGCTGACCTAGTTCCGGATCGTTTCCGGATCACTCTAGAGGGTTTACGGTTTCAATATTCCGGAGCCCCTATATGCGCACTTTACCCTCACATAATGCACTGCGTATTAACTTACGTATTCTTGAAATATTGTTCGAATGCGCTCTATTTTTAGCCTCTAAAAGATTAAAGTTACGGTCCCTTGCGCAACGTCAGCCTTCACAAGGTTCTCTAATCTGGTTCACAGGGCTAGATCCAATTTGCCGCCGCGATTGTGGGGCTTCGACCGCAAGCCCAGTAATTGACACCGAAAGTAAAACCACAACTTACGCGGAAAACGTTACCAAGACAACCGCGGCGCAAAAACGCGAAATTGCAACACGTCCTACGGCAATCTCGGCATATCCAATCTTCTAAATGCTTCATTATTGTCTCGATACTTCCAATAAAAATAACGTAATTCACCCATCACCGATCAGGCTTATAGGTTTAGTTTAGAAAGTTGGCATGTTGTCCGTAGCGGTTATACCGCGTTCCCTGCATAGGCTACCGGCCAGGTTGTTACAAAAAGTAGGCTCTATTTAACGGGAATTGATTCGGAAAAAAGCGCTCTGCGTGCATCGAGGCGAAGAACCGGATTACTGTGGCCGCGCTGCAAAACAAATCCACTACGATTTACGTACCGTAAACTCGTTACGCGTGCGGCGCAAGACGAGATATCTCAGTTGGAATTTGTTTCTTGCAGCATCGGTGCGAGGGTTCAATCGGGCGCGCCCCGGGAGCGCTAAGTGCGTTGACGAGCGGAGCCGGTGTCGCGAGTGAGAGGCGCGCAGTCTATGAGAGGTCCGCAGGTTCATTCGAGGGAGGTCTCGTTATCACAGTCGCTGTTCGGCGTCGGACGGCGGACTACCTACGGCCGGCGTGCGCTCTCGTCTCTCGACCACGCGACTCGAGCGTTCACACAAGTTTTGCGGACGATCGCGTTTCGACATCTCATATTGTAGACTTTTCTCGTGACAGATCACGAACACTAAAGAAAGTGAAACTGCATGTTTGAGACGTGATAACAGATTGTGTAAGGATTTGTAAGACCTGGTGATCGATGAGTGTAGTGGGACGTGATATATGACTCTGACAAATAAACTTTTGGACTCGTTTCGATATCAGCGCAGTTTTTAGATGCAAAACTGTGTTTTGATTATTGATACGAAGAAAGCTTAAATTCCGATAACGGTAAGTTTTAAATTTAAGAGTTTATTTTATTAAAATATAATAATTAATATTAATTCCAAAAAATTACAACTTCCTCTTCAAAGTTGAATAATAAAGTTAGCGGTAGTTTTTATATCTTGTAACACATCGTGAATTTAGGTGATGGATGTAAATTGGATTTTAAACAAGCCATTAATATGGCGAGCTCATTATGGGGGAGTAGAAGTATTCATGAGGGGAAATAAAAATGGTAATAGCATTATGGTTACGGCGCTTGTGGCTTCTGTCAGAAGATCGTAAATGTGCTGAAATAAAGTTTGACACATAAGTACATTAAAGTAATATTTTTTCTTTTGAGATACATGCGAGTATCAAGATTAATTTCAATATGTGATGAGCAAGGTTGGCACAAAGCAAGATCTAATTAGCTGGAGCATTGGAGCAGTTGAGATTGGCATTATATTATGCTACCATCAACCCATTATTATCAGTTTGCAATATTATAGACAGTGAGGGGTTTGGAACCGCATGGATCGTATGGAAAGCTATTAGAAAAATGTGCCAGATGTTTTTTAGGGAATCCTTGGAAAATTATTTTGGGTGCCTTAATCTTAGCAGATGACTAGGTATAGTGCTCGGGCCTGTTATTTTATTTATGTATTCGGAGCCTCCTTTGAAGAAGTAGTTGTTACGTCATAATTGTTAGGTCTTATATGCGGGGGTACTGTTACCCGGGTGCTCCAGTGTCCACATCTACATTGATAATATAAGTTTTTGTTATTTTTTTTTTATTTAATTTTTTTTTTTCGGAAATGTTCGTTTTTCTAGCCTATATCTAATATATAAAATTCTCGTGTCACAGTTTTCGTTGCCATACTCCTCCGAAACGGCTTGACCGATTTTGATGAAATTTTGTGCTTATCCGGTATCTATGAGAATCGGCCAACATCTATTTTTCATCCCCCTAAATGTTAGGGGTAGTCTACCCCTAAATTTTTATTTTTATTTTTTAGACAAAAATTTTAATTTCTGTTTTTTTATGATACAACATACAAAAATACATACAATCCTCAATTTTCACCCTTCTACGATCAACCCTTATTTTTTAATAGCGATATAATGGAAAAACAACGTTTGCCACGGGTCAGCTAGTTATACATAATTTTCAGTTCGATATTCAGACCTGGATCAGTTGAGCTATCTATAGATCGTTTCTAACGATCCTTAGATAGCTTGACTAATCCTGTTGTATTTTGTAAATATGTGTAAATATGTAGTAGCTTAGTTTCTGTAAATAAAAATATCAAAGTTCGATATTATATTTGGTTTAAAAGGTATTTGGACATGTCTGCCTACCACCTTATACAGCTAATTAATGCAATTATAAAGCTCAGTTTGTTTATCTTATGTTGATACTTATTGATTGGATGCATTGACGACCTCTGTGGCGCAGTGGCCGAAGGCCCGCCTGCGACGCAAAAGGTTGCGGGTACGATCCCCGCGGCGGGACCAATATTTGTATGATCTACAAACATTTGTCTCGGGTCTGGGTGTTTCTATGTATAATATGTATATATTTACAAACAAAAAGTATATAAGTAGTACATCAGTTATCTAGTACCCATAACACAAGCTCTGCTTACTTTGGGGCTAGATGATGCTGTGTGAAAAGTCCAGCATTATTTATATATTTATTTTATTTATTGTTGATATCTGTATAATAGGAGGTTATGTTGAGTTACACTCATGTGCTTCACTGGGGCTTCAAAACATTTTGAAATTCAAATTTGAAGCTTATTATAACGTATTGCATACATCAAGTGTGCAAATTATTGCGTTAAATAAGCGGTATTCACAATGTAATTTTATTAATTGCTTGCAATTAACAAGATTTAGTTTGATAACCAAAATTTGCAAGTTCACCTTGAAGACGTAGAAAAATGTTACATAGATCTGTTAGTTAGCAGTTTTGCAAACATTTGTAAAAGGTCTTACTAGATACCTATTTACTATTTTCAGAATACTTACTTACCTACACGGGTTTGTTTAGGACGTCTTTACTTACAGTAAAGAAAATAAGACTAGACTAGGTACCTATAGCTGTTAGTTAGTATTGAAACCTGCATTTTCAAAAATCGCGACGAGAAAGAAACAACTCCTAATAGTCATACTTAAAAGAAAAAAAATATTTATAATCTAGTTTTTTCTAATAAACATGTAGGTACTAGGTACTTAGAACTTATTTTGGATTATCTGGATTAGTATAATGATGTGCCAGAGGTCTTATTATCCTACCTTATATTAGTTTAGTGATTTGCCAGAGGTCATTATCCAACTTCATATTTTATCAGATTATGTACTTACGACCTTTCAAAGAAAATAAATGACTAAATTATCCCACACAAAAACAGTATTAAGTACTTAGGTACTTGAAATAGCCCGCGATGTCAAAAACTCAATTTTCATACTCACCGAGTTCTTTTATCTGGGCCGTTATTAAAATTCGGTTATTTATTTAGTTTAAGCGACCGTACGCGAGATAAAATCTACTTTCTATCAAAATGCTAATTTGTAAAGAGATTCATATCTCTATTTGTTATTAGAACATGAACATATATATAATAAGCAAAAAGTATTACGATATGAGAAAAAAAGAGATATAATCGAATAGGCGCCTAGCCTACTATTGACAAGGCCTTATTAGTATGCGTCGTATGATATGAATACGTGCCCAATCGATACATCGATAAGTAGATGTAGGTATGCGCATATTATGTACCTACCGATTAAGAATTTTATGTAACTAACTAATGCAGAAAGTTATATAACTCTCTTCTTAATTATGTTAAGTAGGTGACTCAGTATGACAAGCCTCTCTACCTTGACTTCACTAATATTTATAATATAAAGTTTACTTATAATGTTACCAACGTATGAAAAAATGAATGAAAATTGTTTATTGCACACCATTAATAAAATTAAAACAAAGAAAAACCATATAAAATGTACAATGGGCGGCCTTATCGCTAAGAAGCGATCTCTTCCAGGCAACCTTTGGATGGAGAGGAACGTCAGTAAAAAGAAGATTGGTCGGGTGCATAAAATGACAGATTATTGAATTGTATATAGTATAAGCAGCAATAAGACAGACATAATTTTTATTTACAGAAACTAAGCTACTATATATTTACATATGTATATTTACAAAATACAACAGGATTATTCAAGCTATCTAAGGATCGTTAGAAACGATCTATAGATTGCTCAACTGATCCAGTCACTGTCAGTCGGAAACGTGCCCAAAACACTGGCGGCATTACCACACTGGATGGCAATGCTGATCCTTTGAGCCAAAAATGTACCAGCTCTCGGATCAAGCGTCGACATAAATAAATAATTTTAATACACATACTTCATCATCATCATCATCCACAGCCTGACTTCACCCACTGCTGGGTATAGGCCTCCCTAAGCTTGTGCCATCCACCACGATCCTGCGCTAATCTGACCCATTGACGGCCCGCGACATATGACAGTACACATACTTACCTACATACAATACAATAATAGGTAATAAAACATTATTTAGATCAAGAATTGGATGATTCAACTCTCATTTAAAAGAACGTAATGAAATTTCGTATTGATGCTACATTGAGTTTTTTGTTTTTCTTTTTTATAGTTGGGTACCTACATTTCTAGAGTAGCTTCCGTGTTCTAGGTACTTATTTGTACTTGCTTTAGGTTTCTGAGTCAAAATAACGCCTTTGGTTCTCTACGATTAAAAAAAAACTTAGGCCTACATCTATATTAGATTATTTATACAGCATCAGGAGGCAACCTATGCCTATACTTAACGGGACGCTGTAGTGCCTGGGACATTGTTTGAGATGGAATAGGCTTGCCCAGCACCTAAACCATCTTCTCAGCTTAATCAGCCTGGCCCACAGGAAAGACGACGTCAATACGTGTGGAGCTGACTAAGCTGCGGGTTTCCTCACGATGTTTTCCTCACCGTTAAGAGCTCGTATTATAGGGCATATAAATTTTACGAAACGAAAAATCCATTGATGCACGGCCGGGATTTGAACCCACGACCTTTACGATTAGGTAGTAAGTATTATGTAAGTATTAGGTAGTAAGTATTATGTAAGTATTAGGTAGTAAGTATTATGTAAGTATTAGGTAGTAAGTATTATGTAAGTATTAGGTAGTAAGTATTATGTAAGTATTAGGTAGTAAGTATTATGAGCTCTATCCTTAAAATATTGTTGTCCTTTGAGATAACTTGTAATGAGTTCTAAGAACATAACCATGAATGGTTTATAAACAAAATTTGTGTTCACTGGCTCCTAAAATTGCCTATTCATAATATTTTATGAAAAACAACTCCCAAACTTTCTTTTAAAACAACAAAATATAATAGGCAATTTTCAGGGTTCTATGTTTTGGAATTACAAACATAAAATTATCCTAACTTACACCTAACAACTGTGATTTGAAAATTAACTACAACCAAGATGAACTAGACACCATGCATCTAGGCCCTTATTAATAAACGTGGTGTAAAGTTACGCCAGGCATAAACTCCAAAAATTGCATGGTTACTCCTAATTTACACCCGTCGTAACTTTACATCACGTTTTTTAATAAGGGCACTAACGATTAGCTATAGTGTATTTACTTAGGGAAAAGAAATTCAACTAAGTACCTACCTGTAATAAAAACTCTTGCGTTATTGGTATGTGTGGCGACCTCTATCTACCATCGCCTGAACTACAAGCTGAACTTCAAGAGATGTCAATTACAGCGAAGTACTTCGGAGCTGTACAACTAGATGGCGCTAGGAACATGCAAAAAAGTAATAACTATGTCTATATCTGTGGAACAATTTCTAGATCGCGCTGACGAAGTTTACTGGACGCCTAAGCCTATATAGAACTATCCGACTATAACTGTCGGCCGAAAGGCCCTAAGGTAAGTGTGCCAGTTGGGCAAACCTTGGCGAGGCGAGTACTCCCTCTTTGTCATATATTGGGGGAATTTTACTGGACGCCTAAGCCTATATAGAACTATCCGACTATAACTGTCGGCCGAAAGGCCCTAAGGTAAGTGTGCCAGTTGGGCAAACCTTGGCGAGGCGAGTACTCCCTATTTACCATAACTTGGGGGAATACCACCTACCCCCAAATATGTAAGTAATTCAATTCGAGAATGCATGTGCGAGAACAGGAACCATTTAAAAAAACGTACGAAACCCTCTGTTTTCGGGTCATGTTGCGCGTTAGACAATTTTGTTCGCTTAGATAACTTCTACCTACGCCGGACATCGTATAAAAATGTAAATGACATCAAAAGCAAATGTTGTAAGTGAAAGAAAGCGTCACAAAGTTATAAAAAAGTTGAAGTTATGATTTCAAAGCACGGTATACATAATTAATTTATGATAATGCCTTGTCCGGGGTAGGGATGAGAGTCCACTTATGGTTTTGGAGGCTTGCCCGACTGTTTGTTAAAGAGGGTAATGTTTTAAAGTGGTTTGCGAAGAGCCCGAATCACCATTATCATTTGTACTCAAATTAATTAATATTAACTAGAAAGATACTACAATATTTTTGCTTTAGACCGTTGTGGTTTACTTCTTCGTTTTGTTCTAGCGGTAAGACAACTTTACTGTTTTGTCTCAATCGATACATTTCACCTACCAGCTAGGACGAGGCAGTCAAAGCGGCCGCTGGTTATCGAAACAAATTAAAAAATACGTCGAATTAAAAAGTATGAGTAGCTTGCCAGCCTGAACTAGCTAGTCACGACATTCATGCCATTGAAAGTATTTGAAAGACAAAAGATGCTGAGTCATTAGCTGACGTCTGTGCGAGACGGCTCTTCGGAAACCTATTAAATACTTGCTTAGCAAAATATGTGTTAAGTATATTAAATACTCTTTACCAAGAAAATATGTGATACTAGCTGCGCTCCTGCGGTGTGACCCGCGGTCCCTCGGGATTTTTTCATTTTTTCGGGATAAAAATTAGCCTATGTCCTTCCCAGGGATACAACCTTTAACTATGCCAAATTTCAGCTTTATCTATTCAGCGGTTTGGGCGTGAAAGCGTAACAAACAGACAGACGGACAGACAGACAGAGTTACTTTCACATTCACATCATTATTAAGTATGGAAGTATGGATTATAATTAAGTAATAACTGAAAAATATTATAAACAGAATTCAATGCTACGTAGAGAATTACGAGCGCGGATAAAATACATATAGCTCTACATCTCTGGTAGGTGAGGTACCGACAAATACCCTATCAGACTACTAAGTCAAAAAAAAGTTATTATTAGTACTACCCAATAATAACAATGGTCAAACTAGCCAAGTCCAGTCAAAATTAATTTATATTCTCTGTAGGAGGTAATTTTGAAGCGAATGCAACTTTAAATTTTTACAAGTGCAAACCAAGCGTTAAATCGAATTCGCTGATCTCAACAACGTTTTTTGCTAAATTGTTTCGTGTATCGCATGCTACCTACTTTGAAACTGGGTTGAAATAAATAGGTAAAGATGTTTGTTCGAATTCGTTTTTTTTTAAACTATTCTTAATCAATGTTTTCTTTTATTTTTGCTGAGGATGGCTGAGGAACAATAAATGACTCTTAAGTCTAGAGGAAATAAATGTTGGATCATCAAGGATCTTTCAAGCATCATACCTAGAAGCCATCTTCTTTTTCTGCTTAGAGCCTACTATTTATCCAAAGAAATAGTAGGTTCTAAGCAGAAACAATAAAAACTCAAAAAAATAAATGTATATATTCGATCAACAAAGGTGTAAATAAACTTTCAATAGTCTTTTCTAAGAACTTGACAAAGATAAGTTCTTTGAAAACCAAGTAACATCAAGTGAGAATGCAAGTCAAAAATCCGATAAAAGTTAAAGAGATACGAGACAAGCCATGAAGATATCGAATCCATTCACAGGTCGACGTAATTTAGCAGACAAGCTTCTTCAGAAAGTCGTTTTTCCCCTGGCATTTTCGACACAGCTTTTGCTACATCGCTTATTCAATAAGAAAAATGTTATGCAAAATTCTTCAATAAGTATCGCAATTTCGTTCAATCATTATTAATGAAATTAAATGATTGAAATGAAATGATTAATTCGGAATCCATAATAGGTACTAGCCATTACGCATACCGCTCAATTAAGTATAGAAATTAATAATTTACGCTTCGGTTGTGTTGCATAGGTAAATAACGTGATAAATTCTCATGTGAATTTACCCAGAAATCAATAAGATGGCATGAAGATGTTCGTGTGGCCCATTATGCCAGTTACACAGCTGATAACCAAAGGCTTGGGTTTGAGGCACACTTGAACCTTTTATCTTCAGCACTGATTCGATAGATCTAGCATGCAAAGAAGAAATGTCAAAAGGTAACTGTACTGGCTGTCTACCCATCAGCTTTGAAGCCTTTACCCCGAAAGCGTGACTTGGCTGAAGAAAGAGATGAGATTAATGACCGGGGTGGAGGCTGCGATCCGAAGCTGCGCCGTTAAATCTCTTCTTTAACTAGCTTAGGTATCTTACCCCTTCGGAGGTAAACACAATAACGTTCCTTTTGATGAAACTTACACGAAGTTGAATTCCATTGAAAGACAATTTGTTTTTATTTATTCAGGAAAATTGTAAGACAATGTATTGGAGATTATAAAAAATCTAGCATTATGGTTAAGAAACTACTGAAATATATGACGATGTAACGAACGTAGGTGTATTTGCATGTGCAAACACTTCTTATCATCAAAAATCTATCAAAGAAAGGAGTGAAAATCGAGGTAGATACCGTCCCGCTTAGCCAACACAGCTTGTTTGCAATTATTATTGCGACGAGCACGATGTTATTACAGCGTCAGAATCTAATCTCTAGAGTAGAGCCCTAGTTGCCATTTCATATTTCTTAACTTATTGCAAATTCTTGCAACTTTTGAATATAAATAGGCATTCCAACGCACTCATAACTTAATCTATAGAGTTGTATGGAAGATTGATGAATGTGTAAGTGAAAGGGGGAAATGGCGCTCCATCAACTCTGCCCCGAGGGACTGAAGATACAATGATGACTTTTGAATGTGTTGTCGATATCTTCGTAACTGCAATAAATAAGCAACTAACTTGCATATACTTACTCGAATAATCTTATCATGATAGAAATATAGGCAGAAGCACATTCAACGGTAAAAGTTTTAGGTATTTTATATGTAAAGCGATATGTTTAAAACCTCTAGTTGATGTAATGTAAGAAAAATGAATCTGTTTCTATCTCTGTTTATTATGAAAGTGACTGAATATTTAAGATTTTAATACCAGGTGAATATCAAAAGACCTAGGCTACACAGAATAATAGAAAAGTTCAACAAAAAACCCAATAGAAACGAGCATGTTTTGTCCGGTTCCCTTTTGTCAGACTACGAATATTGCGTAGTACCTATATTACTACAAAAGAAGAACTTTTTGAGAACACCACAAATGAGTGCAGGTTCCTGAATAAAGCTGTGTTTGAAATTGGAAAACTATTTGGCGGACAACACACTCACATCGCGTCGCATGGTAAGGTACATTTTTTATTGCGGATGCCAAAGACCCATGTTTCATTTGCCATGACCGCAGTAAAAATAAATAAATAATACCTACTGGACCGTTGACACAGCATCTGGTTCCGATGAGCTTTCCAGAGCTTGCTATGAGAACCACCAGTACCTACTAGTCCAGGGAAAAAAAATAATCAAACGTTTGTCCCGAAGTGGGAATCGTTATGTTCGCAACCTTTTTTGTGAAAGAATTATAACAATAATAAAATTGTTTGTGTGATTTTGTTTCTCGTCGTTTTTCTTGACCTCGTATTCAAACTAATTCATCAATTTCAAGCCACCCAACTGAAAATAATGGAAGTGGTATCTCTAAAGTTAGAAGCTGTAAATTCTAGGAGTTTTGTCACTTTTCTCATAATGTTTTTCGGTGTGTTATCATGTCGATTTTTTGTCTTTGATTTGTACCATTGATGGTACAAATGACACAACTTTGTATCCTTAAGGTGCATTTACAATTTTTCGTACGATTTGCTAAGCCCCGCCCATTGAACATGCCGACGAGTGTCGCGCTATCTATGACAAATCGCATACGATGAGCGTTTACACGTGGAAAATTGCCGTGCGATACGATATCGTATGGGTTGAAATCGCATCGTGTAAATGCACCTTTAGTACCATTAAAGAAAAATGTTGATATTGTTGGACTGTGTTTTGAAATTGAATTATTAATTAGTCATTTCTTATTTAAATCGATAATTTAAGTAGGTACTTATTATAAAATCTAATTCATGTAAATACTTACCATGTTCATCGTAAAGCATACTATTACTGTGATATTTCATGAAATCACCGCTAATTTACTGCAATTAGGTCGTGCAGCACTGCCAACAATGCGTACGATACGATGTCTTTTGGCACGTAGGTGAAATCCCTCTAAAATAAATAGGTCTGGCTATGGATATAATAGTCTATGGATATAATAGGCTTTGGATATAATAATCTGATTTGTCATAAACTGGCTGCAGAAAAACCTTTGTAACCTGAAATTTTTCACGAAATCCACTTTATTATAAAAAAATAGAGATGCCTCGTTAATTAAGTAGATCTAGACTAAGTTGAATCAATAGCAATGTCCGACTTGTAACCTACTTTATCTCATAATATTTCAAGACAGTGAGCTACTTTTATGAGAAAATTTTTGCCTTGTCAACTACAAGACCACATTTTGGTATAAAAATGAAATGCACTATGATTAACTTTTAAAAGCTGTTTATGCAGTTACAATTTTAAACCACCCATTTGAAATGCAAATTGAAAAACGTATGCAAAAATGTAGCTCAGGTGACACTGAGAGGAAAGTGTCTTTTGTTCTGAAATTTTAAATAACATTCTACTGTAAAGAGGACTCTCACCTACTTTTGGACAGTTGGCTCGACAATACACGTGTTTTTGTCGTTTTGAAAGCGTTTTTATGAAGCGAGTAAAATGCGTTGTATGACAAATAAGTAGGTTAAGGGCAGGTTTTGCTAAAAGTGTAATTACTTATACTGTTAAGTACCTACACTAAATTAGTAGGTAATAAGAAAATTTATCGGTATCGTGTTCAAACAAGGCTGTTGTTACATAAAGTATAAGGTAAATAACAAATTAAGTAACCTACCCACTCAAAGATCTAGGAAAATTTACCTAATATTTTTTCATTAAAGCTCGTTTTCCACTGACTTTCCGTAAACATAAATGAATTATAAATCTAGATTGTTTTTCTCTCATATCTACCTCGTGCATTTTAAGGTACATTATTATACATAAAATGAGTATAATATCAGACAAAGATAATAACTAGGTATTGGAGACTGGTCACGATTGATTTTATTGAAATTTTCGGGTCCAAAAAACAGTAACGATACTAATCACCCAAGTCACAGTATAAAACTTTGACCGAAAAATTGTATAACTGAGAGATTCAATAAATCAAGATTTTGAAAGTCGATATCAGGAAGAAGGAAGTAGGAAGTTGGAAACTCGACCAGAAAATGCTAATGCAATGGCCGGAAATTCTAAGCATAAACTCCACAAACTACGACTCTCGCTTTTCACTATGCTCTAGTTTTCTAAAGAACAGCACCATCATATAACTGACGCAATATTTATGTACATAAATAGAGTAGTTTCCATTAAGGCTTTGAATTTGGGTTTTGGGATATTCAAATCAAACTGCTCATCAGGAATTTAGTGTGATGTTCAAAAAGCAAGAAATTTTGTTAAAAATGACCTTACACAACCAATTATTAGTTATTATTGGTTTAGGTGCTGGACAAGCCTATTCCATCTCAAACAATGTCCCAGGCACTGCAGCGTCCCGTTAAGTGTAGGCATAGGTTGCCTCCTGACGCTGTATAAATCATCTAATATAGATGTTAAGGCCTAAGTTTTTTTCCACAACCAACCATACTTGCACTCTGAGAATTCCGGTAAACGACAAAAATTTAGAACCCAACAACATTGTAATAAAACAATAAGGCAGGTCATTTTTTTTAGCTACAAACTTCACCAATCCATTTTGGATGAATCTCATTTGTAATTTTTGTTGAATGTTGCGGTGCACGTTATTTGGAAAACAAAGTAAGAGTAGGCACCTCTAGAAGATTAATTCGTCTCGCGACTTTAACCCGCCTTGTGATGGGTGTTCCGGTAAAAACTGAGTTCTTGTTTATTCGATTACGTTAGCAGTAAATGTCACGGCGGGAGGGTAATCTTGAACTGAAGTCACGCCCTAAGCTATGACAAATCGGATCTTTGTGGAAATACTTCCGATACAATCTTCACTGCGAAATGGCTTTATAGTCTTGTTATATTACAATCGTATTCAATGTCTACATTGAATAACAGCTTCAGACAAAGTCAAAATGCATAACGAGCACCAATGGTTTGGTGGAAGCGGATGTCTTCCGATTCAATTGAAGTCGAATTCGAATAACTACACCATGCTGCTTAGTACAAAAACGTTAAACCTTGGTTGAACATCATGTTGACACATGTCAAAACAAAACTGTTACAACAAAAAACCATTCTATGTATGAGTATTTAAAGATCGTTTTCAAGGGACGGTTTTTTAGTTAGTCTTTGTTCTAAGACGGCATGAGTTTAGTGCATCATGACAGTAGAAAACAGCGAAAAAAATATCGACGGAAACTGACATGCCATTGAACCTAAAAAGTTCGAAAATATTTGTTAAATGACCGAAAAGTCCACTGTGGGTTCAAAAGATTGGCGACACGATAATAAGATGCATTTGTAACTAAAAGCAAAACAAATAGTAATTTTTTCTTATCTTCAGCAAAATGCATGTCTATTTTGAAACATTGCCACAAACGAAGCTATAAGCAAGATACATAGTAGATACAAGGTATTAGAAACGAACATAAACGTATTGGGTAACTTTTCGTGCTAGCTAGCATTCATTGACCGAATGCTTTGTTCGAACACTAGGTTTCCGTTACAGTACCTATGAAATATTCTGTGATAGCAAGCGTAGCCTAGATATCCTATACTTTGTGACTGGATTGAAAAATCTTGCAATTTTACACGGAATTCATTCCAGTGATTGCATTTTTAACCAATTCATTTTGTTACGAAACCAATTAGGTTATTGGTTTGGAATTATTTTGCTTACTATCATTATGTTTATGATTGACCTCTTCGAAAATAATCTGCTAAGTAAATGATTTAGGCACTTTTTACTTTCAGTAAGTACTTTTTATTCAATTTCAGATGCTTCAACATTTTATTTAGAGCTTTTCAAAGGAACTTCTTACTACCAACAAAATACTTACATATTTTCGGCACCACTTGGTTTTTTTTTCTTTTAATTTTATTAAAAAAATATATAAATATCATAACATTTACAATCAAGTTTACCTAAAGATTTTTAAATGTATCCCAAAAATTAGCATTCAAATCCCGCATGGGTGCTAATTTTTGGGATACATTTAAACATCTTTAAATATCCCTAAGTGTGCGGTTAACACTATAAAAATATAATCCTTAAGTTAACCTAACTTTTCTAATTGCATAGGACCCGATTCATTACAATCAAATCAACTACATTGTACAAACATGACACAGCAATATAACCGTCATATCAACCCAAATAAGACGTAATTACAATGTTTTTATCGAGCCATCGATCGATTCGTTTTGCCAGATAATTAAATTCCATTCACGCGGGCCAAATGAGCGGGCCGTGGTGTAATCACAGGCGTTTGGAGACATGAGGGTGACCGTTAGGTGGACGTGACGGCATCTTTTATGCTTCCTCTGGGCCCGTTCATATATCCACTTCGGCCGAAACGAAGCCGAATTCGACTTCATGAGGTATCTCATCTCTTTAATAAAATGCGTCAGAAAGAGGGTATATTTTCTAGTGTATTTATCTTCTATAGTAAGTATTAGTTATAATATAACTTTATGCATGTCTATCACGTATGAAATACTAGAATTGTTGATTGTGGATATTGTTATCTTATCTTATAAGGATTCAGAGACTGAGGCAAAAATGATGTTTTTTTTATTTTAAACATATGTATACCTACCGAGGCTTTCCCAACTCAGTCTAAATTCGGTTGGACTTAATAAATGACCGAAGCCGAATCGTCCTTCTTATAAGTTGTACCTACCCCGCTCAATACCGTTACTCGATAAAAACTTGGCGGATCTTCGTAAATATACGAGAGATACAGTCGGAAACAAAAAGTTCTAGCAGGAAAAAATATATTTAAACAACAAAACTAATCAGTGGAGAAGAATGTGAAATGTACTTACCAATGTACCATTACTTTTGAAGACTGACGTTCCAATCCTTCGACGTTTAGTATCGAAAACAAGAGAATTTTTGAGAGAGTTCTTTTGTTAGACGCCGTTTACGGGATACCATTGCCTCTTTCTTTCCTCAAGCTCAACGTAGCAAGACCCAATATTCTGTGACAATTTTTTCATGTAGCCTTATTGTCTAACTCAACTGGGAATGGGCATGGGCTTCATTTTGACTTTTGAAACCCATTCTGGACTTCAATTTTCATTTTCCTATTATGTGATTGGTTGAGCTCTATTGGGATGACAACTGGGGATGGATTTCAAGTTGGACAATATGGCTGCTGTATCAGCGACTGAGATAGCCATTCGCAAGAATAAAACGGAATTTCACACTTCAACACCTAAATATCATAACTGTACCAGTTTTGGGATGTAAACTGTCATGTGGTTGGCCTTATGACCTCGAGCGGAAATTGATTCGTTAACTGTCTCCGATTTAAACGATTTATTACTTGGAAATGTAAAACTAAGGTTTATTTATTGCTTATTTTGACGTGGTCTGGAAAAAGAAATTTATGGCACCACAGTGATCTATCGGGGCGAGCCTATTAAATTAATAATGAGATGAAACCTATTAAAATTTCTCTTGATTGTCAGAGATTAAAAACATGAGATTTTAAATTTAAAAAAATAATAATTGGGCCTTTGCCTAAATAGATTTACAGTTAAACGCGTCCAAGACTTTGCATTTTCTAGACGCCGATTCAATACTGCTATAGTCCTTTTCACATAGGAACGGAGCCACGACAAGGCTCTTTTATGTTAATTTCTGAAATTATGAAAAAGGAAATAGACAAAATTTTTTTTGAGGTTGTATCTACATTTCATTTATTTCGAAATGTTTCATTGTTGTACAACGTGAAACGTAAAAGTTCTATGTATCAGTGATACGTTCCTACGTGAAAAATACTACAGGTATAAAAAACAAGTTGTGGTAAAGTTTGATTATAACAAGACACCTCAAGTAGCTTGGATATTCAATACACTTGAAGTTTTTATAATAATAATAATGCTGGACTTTTTCACACAGCATCATCTAGCCCCAAAGTAAGCAGAGCTTGTGTTATGGGTACCTACTAGATGACTGATATACTACTACTAGAGAAACAAGTTTTATCACATTAGAATGGTTTTATTTTCCATTTTCCAATTTACAATGATCTTGCTTGACTTTATTTTTAAAAACAATTGCATAACTCACCACTTGTCACTGTCAAAATATTACTTATCTATGACCTGACCTGGACCAAGGAGTATTTACCTAGGTATCACCAAAAAGTTTTACTAAATAGGTACAAAAACGCTAACATTCGGCCATTCTGACTAACTTTGGCTGACCTCAGACAAACCAAGTTGTATGCTAACAATGCAATATTTGTCCTCAACTAAGCATAAGTACTAAAGAAGAACTGAAATGTAATTCTATTCTAATAACTAGAAATCATTGGCAGCACGCTTTCTTCGAAGTTCTTGTCAGCTCCGCTCTCATTCCCTTGCTGCAGACTCATGGACTCATCTCGTAAGCCTTCAGAAGCTCGCTCGCTCTGGAACTTTGTAGCGTCGTCTATTGGCAGCAGGCTCGCTTCGACAGTCCGCTCTTAAACAAAAACATAAAAAAAACAAAGCAGCATACTGCATAACATAAGCAGTACTGTTTGACATAAATCTCTGGTAGAAAGTATATTGTCATATGGTTTAAGCAGTTATGGGCGCTTGTACAAAACTTATCTAGACCAGATCTTCAATATTCAGCACAGACTTCTTAATTTAATAGTTCCTACTAAGATACAAAATAAATTCTCGGATGATCGCATGGGATTATTCAAGTACTGTGGGATTATACCTATTCATAAAAAAAGTTAAATTTAATCTGCTTGCAGAGCAATATTTTCGTACTGAAATACAAATTCGAAAACAACAACGAGTAGTTACTAGAAGCATTACCTACACATGGAAAATTACAGTTACCCAAGTTTCAAAATGAATATGGCAAAGAACATCACAATACCTAATTCCTCATCTTATTAATAATTTCCATTAGAATTAAAAAAATAAAATCACACCAAAAAACATTAATATAATACTTAAACAAAATTTCCGAAATCAAGATTAATTTTTAACAACTCATAGAACTGGAATAAAATGGAGCATCCAATACAGTCTTTCTAGTAAGCATACACACACAAGCGTAGTAAAATATGCAAGCTCTTTTGGATGTGTTCGTGCAACCATTATCATTCTATGCGTCTGCTCATAATTACGATTTTTACTAATTTTTACCTACCCTAATTATTATTCGATGTCTCAAACTTTATACCTACTAAACATGTTATTATCAACGAGAACGTAGTGTTTAGACAAACCTAATATAGGCTTAAAAACACTACTAAATAATGAATGTTAAATTTTTCTGAGAAATAAAGATATCTATCTATCTAAGTATCTATCTATCCACTTACGTTTTCATTATTATTATCATTTTTAATTTTACCAATCTCACAGAGTTCATAAATCCAACTTCTCCTGGCTCTATCTTGTGGACTCATCTCACTTGCCATCAGCAGCCATTGGCTGCGAGAAGGTCCCATCAGAAGTGTTGACAGCTCACTCGCCTCAACGTTCACTGCAGTCCGTAGCTTATTCTTCTCAACATCTTTCAGCAGCTCATTCACTACGACAGTCTGACCTTAAACAAGAAATAACCAAACAAAGCAGCATCTACTCACGTTTGTACAGGGTTCTGTAGTTCTCATGTCTCTTCTCATTAGAAGTGTTGGTAGCCTCGCCCCAACAGCTACTGTACTTCTCATCACTCTTTATTCGCTTTAGTTCTCATATCTCTCTTTGTTCGCTTCAGTTCTCATATCTCTCTTTGTTCACTTTAGTTCTCATATCTCTCTTAGTTTACTTTAGTTCTCATATCTCTTTGTTCACTTTAGTTCTCATATCTCTCTTTGTTCACTCCGTGGTCGCGCAAGTACCGTTGACAGCGCTCGCTTCAACATCTACTAAGGCAGAGTACTCATTCTATCACACGCCTCGGCCGTCCTCTAACCCCGAGGTCATGCTAGGTGTGCCATTGACCGCACTCTCACTTCAACATCCACTACCAAATAGTACTCTATGCCTTACACGCCACGGCAGCTCTGGGGTCTCTTGGCGTCGTCTATCGGCAGCATTCTCACTCCGACAGGCCGACCTAAAACAAGAAAAAAAAAACAAAGCAGTATCCATTCACATTTTCATCATTATACTTTTTTTTTTTCTTTCTCTAACCAATCTCACCTAGTGCGTGAATTCAACTTCTACTGGCATACTGTAGGCCTCCTGCTACATCGCCACGCTGCGTTGCCGGCCGCGCCGCCAAAACGCCAATGCAATGGTGTCCGGTCCACCAACGAACACCGAAGCTCAGTAACTCTCGCCTTATTTCGATGTTTGGGGCGTTGTTTTTCGTAAATCCCACTTCTGAAATACTAGAGAAACAAGTTTTATCACATTAGAATGGTTTTATTTTCCATTTTCCAATTTACAATGATCTTGCTTGACTTTATTTTTAAAAACAATTGCATAACTCACCACTTGTCACTGTCAAAATATTACTTATCTATGACCTGACCTGGACCAAGGAGTATTTACCTAGGTATCACCAAAAACTTTTACTAAATAGGTACAAAAACGCTAACACTACTTATATACTTTTTGTTTCTAAATACATACATATTATACATAGAAACACCCAGACCCGAGACAAATATTTGTAGATCATACAAACATTGGTCCCGCCGCGGGGATCGAACCCGCAACCTTTGGCGTCGCAGGCGGGCATTCGCCCACTGCGCTACAGAGGTCGTCAATTTTGGATCTGAAAAGATATGTTAGGTAGTAGGTTTAGGCCTTTACATCTATATACGATGATTTATACAGCGTCAGGAGGCAATCCATGCCTACACTTAACGGGACGCTGTAGTGCCTGGGACATTGTTTGAGATGGAATAGGCTTGCCCAGCACCTAAACCATCCTCTCTGCTTAATCAACCTGGCCCACAGGAATGACAAGTAGGTAGGTACTATTTCAATAATATTTACCCAGTATTTACTTTAAGCTAATTCTTGGCTAGTAAAGTGAATCTTGTAGGTAATAATATAGTAAAGTTTATTAACGATATTAAACTGTTTAGCAGAGTCTTTATCCTGTTCCTCCTTTACCAATATTTTGAAACATACTTATTGTTTCAATTTTAAAGTATCACGGTCGCGTCTGAACAAAATCCTTTTTACCTACTTCAAATAAGTAATTCACAATGTCAGTTATGAGACAAACATTAAACAGTGTAGTCTGATTAGCAATTGACCGTGAAACACACGTTTTCTCTACACGAACGAATGTTGTGAACATTTTGACTTTCATCTGCCACACGATTGGACCGTGACAGATCGGATGCGTATGCGCACAAGGCTTGAGGCGACAATTTCTATTTTACTTGAAATAACACTAGCTTAAAACGATCCTTCACAAACTCCCATTAAGTTCGTATGAATCTGTGGCCAACTCTGGTGACGGATTTAGGTCACCTTAAGGCCACTTAAAAGCTGGGATCGACAAATTCACGTGCCCTCCGAAGCAACAAAGCGCTCAGATGAAAATGCCACTGGCGGTCACCCATCCACTTAAGGACCTTTTGAACGTCGCTGAACTTTGACTATCTATCAAGAACAACTAAGCAGCACGACCACGAGCGCTCCATCCGATTTTGAAGAAGGTATGGTATAAGAGTAAGTATTTTGAAGCAAATTAAAAAGCTATAATACTTTCAATCGCTTTATTGAAGGTCAAATTGATCTATTATTTATCCGCTCGGCTCTTGAGATTACAAGAGCGAACGAACTTCGAATAAAAAAAATGATAAATTAACAGAGACGACGAATTCGTAGGAGTTGGAAGTCTACTAATAAATCAGATTAGTTCAGAAAAACTATTTTAATTTCTTTAAGTAGCTATGAGCTGAGATAGTGTCTTTATCAAATCATTATTCATGTTTTTGATTTATCTCAAGTAAATCAAGGAAATAAAAGTTTCCAATAAATTAAGTATACTATTGATAAGTAGGTACCTACTTTTATTTCTAAATATTTGGTTATTTCTGTCCTATATACTTAATCGGATTTAACTTAATGTCTATGAAACTAACCTAAATCTAAATTAACTCTTTTACCTACTTAATACTTAGATGCATAATTTGGAGTTGAATATACTTTTTATAAGTATTAAGTAGTAAGGAAAGAAGCTTACCAACCTTCGATTCGCCGATGATATAGTCCTCTTCGCCCCAACTGCACTTGAGCTTCAACATATGCTTCAAGATTTAAGCATAGCAAGCCTTGAGGTTGGACTTACGATGAACCGGTCAAAGACACAAATAATAACCAACAGCACCAAACGAAAGATCGAGGTGAACGGGCAAGTGATTCACTAAGTCGATGAGTATACCTACTTGGGCCAGATAGTTTCTTTTCAAAACAGGCAGGATAAAGAGATCAATCGCAGGATCGAAAACGCCTGGAAAAACTTCTGGTTCATGAAAGAGCTTCTCAAGAGATCTCGCCCTCTAACACTAAAGCGCAAACTCATCGACATGTGTATCCTGCCCGTCCTCACCTATGGTGCACAGACGTGGTCATTGACTGAGTCTCAAAAGTCCAAACTCAAGGTTTGCCAAAGGGCGATGGAGCGCAGCGTGCTTGGAGTCAAGAGGACTGACAGAGTCCGTAACACCACGCTGCGTTCAGCAACTGGAATCGCCGATGTAGGGGATAAGTCTGCCAGGCTGAAATGGGATTGGGCAGGCCACGTAATGGGGGAGACCTTTGCCCAGCAGTGGGACGACATAGGTTAGGAAAAAAATAATAATAATAAGTATTAAGTAGTGATTGATTACGAAATGAATAGGCCCACATCTGTACAAAGTTTTTTTTAACTGTATAGAGATCTTTTCTTAAAATATTGATGCAAGTTGGAATTCAAAACCATAACACAAGACTACTTTGGATTAAATATAATAGGGGGTTCTAACTTTCAAACTAAACACTTGAATGATGACATCACCAACAGATAAAGGCAATTAGCCGGATTCCTTAAGACGACCTTGCGTTCTCTTAATCTGGCTACCATTAGATTTTCGGCCTTGCCATCGTATGGAGTAATGGACTTTTCGTGAGTTCCTCACACACAAGCTTTTGTGGTTCTAAAAACCTTTATATGTACCTACCTACTGTGTTCATGAGGTAAGGCGACCAAAATGGTGCGAATTTTGTATAGGTTCTAATGAATGTCGCATTTTCTTAAATTTAGAGGCCCGTATTCACAAGGTGCGAGATTATATTATTCGTATTCAAGTGTTGAGAAAAAACAAAATGTTCATAGGTTTATTTTAAACTGAGTTTTATAAAGGTTACTTACTTAGAATACAATAGAATAGAATATAATAGAATAGAATATATATTTATTGAAAAATACCTAATTACGACAATATACAAAATTAAATAAAGAAAAACAAAAAAAAAAACAGAAAACTTAGGTATAACAATGGGCGGCCTATCAGTAAAAGCGATTTCCCATTAACCTACCAACCTACCAAAATCTACGTTATAGTTACTTATCTTTGCAAAAACTGATTTAAAATAAATAGTCTTTTTTTTTTAAATCAACAACATATTTACATAGATTTATTTACAGAAACTAAACTACCTTAGTTTCGCTAGTTTCGTAAAATTTATTTGTGCTCTAAACGGTGAAGGAAAACATCGTGAGGAAACCAGTTAGTGTTCTTATAAGCGGCGATGGGCTTGCAACATGTCACGTATGGAATACTAACTTCTGCAAGATGTGGGCATGTATCAAATATGTGTTTGGACATGCCTCTGACTACCCCCCTTAGACATCTTCAAAGGATCTGGAATAAGTAACATAAAAAGATCTGAGAGAATGTCTACCGCACCTTGGGGATACAGTCGTGAACCTGTTTACTAAGCTACTACATATTTACATATATTTACAAAATTAAACAGGATTAGTCAAGGTATCTAAGGATCGTTAGAAACGATCTATAGATAGCTCAATAAAATAGACACTCGAATTAGAAATTTTACATTATGTGTCACTTTCACGTAGGTACCTATGGAATCATACGCTTTTATAACGCACAATAGTAAATAAACGAGTTATTCAATGATCCTATTGTTAAAAACATCAAGGTATAGAAATTCAATTTTCACCTTTAACAAGTCAACGAAGAATACCGTAGATTCAAAGACTCTCTAAAATCATTCGTCTCTCATCATAACTATGATAGACTTTCGAAACTCTCAGTACAATCCTTAGCAGTTACGTTATTAAAAATATATATAGCCGAACATAGAACCTCCTTCTTTTTTTGAAGTCGGTTAAAAAGCCGTGCTTCGTTCATGTTGAAACTTGTGACGAAAAAATAAAACATTGGCCCGGATTCGCACTTGCAACCATTAAAGTCAAGAGTAGGTAGACCACTAATCCAAAACATAATTTTAGACATATCTTAAATAATAATAAAATAAATTATTTACATTTTAACATAGCTGAAAACTTTGACGACCTCTGTGGCGCAGTGGGCGAAGGTCCGCCTGCGACGCAGAAGGTTGCGGGTTCGATCCCCGCCGCGGGACAAATGTTTGTATGACCTACAGATATTTGTCACGGGTCTGGGTGTATGTATGTATAATATGTATGTATTTACAAACAAAAAGTATATAAGTAGTATATCAGTTATCTGGTTCCCATAGTACAAGCTTTGCTTAGTTTGGGGCCAGATGATGCTGTGTGAAATGTCCAGCATTATTATTATAAAAAAAAAAACTGACTCGATGAAAAAATCTATAGATACTACTTTTAATGATGAGCGATAATTAATTCGACTCATCACGTTGTCAGTAATTTGTCCATCGCTTTCAAGTACGTGGCATATTACGCCACAGTTCGTGACTCCGTGACATGCCCGTGACCCCACGGTCATAAGCCATGTGCATGCTTTATACGTTAAAGCCATAGGTTTGCATGCTTATTACGATGATAGGTACCTACTTAAATACGAAAACGCTAATAAATTTAACAATAGATAGCATAATTCAAGACAGTATCATCTAAACAGCTAAAGACTCATTCAATTCCATCCAAGTTTCCAAGTTAAATAGTTAAGACATACTTGTACATAACGCTCATGATAATTGCAGTCCCCTCCACACAATAGCACACTCACACACGAGCAATTTACAGGTAGCAATAATAATTGCGGCGATAATTACTGAAGACCTGGTGGAGTCATTTGGAGGTTAGTGGGAATTACTGCATATTTCGCAAACATTTAGAGATCCTATAACTGTATTATAATAGTTCTAAGAGATTCATTTTCTTGGAGGATATTGATCGTTTGTGTGATTCATTGTATTTGAAAGAAACAAATCGTGATATTCAGATTAGATGAAGTACTTACTGCAAAAATTTACATTTTTTAAATGTTTAATTACATCACATGCTAAGAAAACAATTGACAAGACGGAAGTGGTGATGGTCTAAAAAATTTACAGGACATGAAAATAAAGATACGTACTTATTCTAAGATCCAAATTTATGTTTCGACTCGGCACTAGCGTGCACTGACCCTTACTCAGAGAATTGATAAACTAGTAGTAACCTATATACAATTCTATGCCCCACGGTATGAATCAAGATGAAAGTTTGTCAACCGTTGAAACTCAGCAAATAATTGGAATTCCGTCGGTTGGTATTACTCAAATGAAATCGTCCATACGTATGCCCATAAAAGGTTATTACGATGTGTTTGCAAATTGCGAAAGTTCCAGACAGGTAAAGTGATAATATTCAAAGTCCATCAAGCACTTTCTCTGAAGCATTACAGTATGTTTACGTAATGGTCTTCAAATTACGTGCAAATAATATGAAATTGTTGTTCTTTGGTCATGATGACATTATGCGCTTTCTACGTCGTAAATTAATTAAACATTTTGATGATAATGAACAGAAAAAGAGATTTTGTATGAATAGAGACTTACCTAGCCTTCACCATACTTGGTAAAACAACTATCAATGCTTATATGTATTTTTTATTAGATCAGGCATTTTACGAAACGAGACAGAGTCATGATTGCAATCCCAAGGCGCGGTAAAAACTCCCGTAGATCGTTAGGTATTTGAGATCCCTTGAATATGTTAGAATACTCAATCGTGAGATTTATATCCATATTGTTATTACCTAGCCACCTCAAAGCGCTTGTGGTCGTGCTTGCCAAGTCGTTCTTGATAGATCGTCGAAGTTAAGCAACGTTCTAAACGGTCCGTATACGGATGGGTGACCGCCAGTGGCATTTTCATCTGAGCGCTTCCGTGCTTCGGAGGGCACGTTAAATTGTCGGTCCCGGCTATTTAAGTCGTTAAGCCATGACGGAGGCCTTAAGGCGGCCTAAAAACTCCGTCACCAGAGTTGGTGGCCACTGACTGATACGAACTTACTTACCTAGCCACCATCGGAAAGTAATTAAACTATCGAAACTAGTCCAACAGACACTAAACTAGGCATTGTAGACAAAAGTGAAAACAATAAGCACCTGCAGTGAAATACATCCAGCGGAACCAAGTTCCCAAGTGCCAGTTCAATGACATTTATCTGGTAAATGGTTCGAAATAGCAAAAAGCTAGCGAGTAGCTGGATAAGGCTAGGATAAACAGACAGCTTTGTACTGACCAATTCATCATTAGTACCGCTCCGGTAGTCACAAACGTCAGTAGCTATATCCATACGAACTATGACTCATACGAACTTACTTACTTTTTTCCATTCATCATATTTATCATGGTATTTGAGTTTAGTATTATCTTAGCTGTTGCCCGCGAGAATGTTCGCCTGGACATTTGGATGTGTCTGTGTGATAATTAACTGCCCGATTCAAAATCCCACGGGAACAGTATATTTTAATAATGTGTTATTACAGACCAAGTTTTATCTATATCAGTTCAGTCGCTGGCGTGATTGAGTATCAAACATCCATATATCCGAACTTTCGCAGTAACAATAGAAGTATACATAAAACAAAAGTCATCAGACTTTGCAATCTTCTTTCAAAAATAGTGCTGAAATAGAATAGCGTGAAATGCAGCATGCACAAAACGGCTGATTCCAAACCTTCCCTACAATGCGGTCGGTCAGTCGTTGATTAACGGCTGAGCTGTCCGTCTGTACACGGCCTAAGCCGAGCTAAAGCGATAGCCTCGACGCCTTTCACTTGCGTTTATGGAACGTTGACTTGGGTTTAACTTTTACATAAGTCACAAGCTTATAAAGTCATTTGGCTTAATATTAATGACGATGCGAACTCATTAAAACTTATAAACACTTTAATTTGAAAATGAATAAAATATATGAAAGTCAAAGATTCCAAATTTTAATCCTTTTGTAACGGGGAGAGGTGTTATAATTTTTGAAACTATCAAAGTACGTAAACAACAAAATATGTAACGGTAAATATCCCGTTAATTATTATAATTAAAAGCTCTCAATTTCCCACTAGGCAGGCAAAGGCCTCCGCCCCACTATCTCCCTCTCTCTCCTGTGCTATTGAGTTATTATTATCCCGTTAATAATAATAAATAATTTAAGGTGCTTCGAATGTCGATGTATTCACGATTATGGGAGCTAATTTCAAGCTATCGGCCGATGTCGATGCAGCAAATTCGCGGTTGTTAATGGAATTTCCGCATCGTAAGCGTGCGCGGGCAATATGCCTATTTCACTGCCTGCTAGTCATACCCACTCAACGGCCTACAGGGAAGCCTTTAGGAGTTTACAGGATGTAATGGAGTCATAGGTATAGCTGAGCCAACCAAAATTTACTTTTTATTCCGAAGCTTGCTATGATATTTTAACACAGAGGCCCTTATAAATAATCGTAGTGTAAAGTTACGCCGGCTGTAACTTAATAGTAACTATACAATTTTTGGAGTTTAAACCTGGCGTAACTTTACACCACGTTTATTAATAAGGGCAAGAAGGTCTATTTAAAGCCACAGCCTGACTTTACCCACAAGGTATAGACCTATTCTTGTGCCATTCACTACGATCCATTGATCGTGGTTCTTCTTCTCACCAGTTCTTTCGAATCAATGTGGTGAAAGGATTTTAAGTGCGCCTCAAAGAGGCTCCTTTCGTGCACTTGGCACATGTTTTCGAATTTTATAGGTTCTACGACATGCCGGTTTCCTCACGATGCTTTCCTTCACCGTTTGATAGTACTGGCATAGTGCACATAAGTTTTTCGACAGAAAAACTCATTGGTGCACGACCAGGATTGAACACACGACCTTACGATCGGAAGGCGGGGCCACTACCACTAGACCACCAGTGATCTCAACAGGCACAGGATAATATTTAATAAATAAGTACTTATTAATTCAAATTAGCTGTTCATATTTAATAATTATTTTTTTACCGTATCTATTACTAATTTTGATAAGATGACATAGGTCACAAAACCGTTTTATAGAGTTGGATCAACAAAATGTACAACATTGAAGTAATAAGTACCTACCTGCATAAAGTGCATCTGAGTGAGAGGGCAACTTTGAGACTTATAAGATAATCTTTCCCCTTTAACCCATCCGCCCCTGTGCTGTTACGTGCCGTGTTAATACACGCCATCCCTTGCCCCAGCACCGGTATTAATCGGATTAATTCCTAAACGCACTTCGCGAAGCCTCGCTGGTCGTTGCGGGAGAAATATTTGCTATTTATCAGAGAGTGAACAGCTATGGTCATGGTTAAGCTTGCTTAGTCGTTTTTGATAGATTGATGGTAAGCGACGTTCTGTGATATAAATGATTGACATAGGTAAGTAATAGAAAATTTTTGTGATAATAAACGTAATGAATTACCTATCTACCTATAACCACGATAATTATTATGTAAGTCCATTTTGGAATAAAATGTATTTTTATCGTTCATATTAAAATGAAATGTAACTTTTATAAAATATATGCTACTAGCTGGTACCCGCGACTTCGTCAGCAAAATAACATAGGTACTTAATAAAAACAGAACTGAAAACTGCTGTTCAGAAGATTCTCTTCTGATACTTTTAAAAATAAAAATGCAATAATAGCGCCATCTCGACCTCAGCCATAGGACAGCAACGCCATCTAGTAGCCTTCAACTGGAACTTGGGGGGGGGTTGAAATTTTGTATGGGGACTTAAAGTGTTAAGTCCCCATACAAAATTTCAACCCTTATTTCACGCCCTTCATGATTAGTTTTGAAAAAAAAAAGTAGCCTATGTCCGTCCCTGGGACATAATCTTTATTCATGTCATATTTCAGCATCATCTGTTCAGTGGTTTAGGCGTGAAAAGGTAACAAACAGACAGACAGACAGAGACATTTTACTACATAATAGATGGCGCCACAGGAAAAATTAGATCGCGCTAACGTTGCGTTTTGGGGAACGTAACATATAAACTCGCTAATCCTCTACTTTTCAGCTTTATAATATTAGTATGGATTACACCCAGACCCGAGCCAAATACCTGAGGTCATACAAACATTTTTCCCGCGGCGGGGATCAAACCCGTAACTTCCTGCGTCGCAGGCGGACCTTCGCCCACTGCGCCACAGAGGTCGTCGATAATAATAATGTTTTATTTCAGATTGTATAAAAATAACAAAATGTTTCTGTTAGCTACTACACAATAATTTGGGTCTGAAACAACAAAAGGTAAAAATCATTTGTAAAAATAATAATTTCATTTGCACGAAGTGTTGACGTCCCCTTCCTAACACCTTCGCACCGTAGGGTATAATTGGCCCCTCTTTCGTTTTACAATGAGCTATGAATAATAAAATCGAAGCAAGGAGAAACCGGTAGGGGAACGATCAATCTTATTCGCAACTTTAATATTTTTCTACTCAGACAAATGATGAAGTGGAAGATTTGAGAGTGGAAATGAAAAAGGCAAAGAAACCCTCCAAATTGGTGTCAAGCTTTTTCGTCGGATATGAAGAAAAGTTCCGTTGCGTTACTTTGCTCAATTTTAGTAAATGGGACTTAGCGGCTTTTACTTTAATAAGAATGAGACTTTTGGAAATTGTTAGCGTTGCTGAAGTAGAAATATTTTGCTGCAGTACTTGAAACATTTGCTGGATGAAACATCAGAATTAGGTAATCCTTTTTCTTCGTGCCTGGCCACGAACGACACACGTTCACAAAATTATTGATTCTATAAGATTCTTCAAGGAAGTACATGAATATTTTTTTTGTCGTTTAAATCGAAGTCTTGATCAAAGATATTCTTACGGAGTAGGTAATTCGTTATTTGTAATTCTGACTATTTCTCTCTCTTCTATCAAGAAGACCTTGTCTTTATTACTTCCCAATTCCCACCTATTACCACTTTATACTAACCAGCAAAGTTTTTACAGCAAAAAGTTTTTCTAAACAAAAAACCTGAATCATTGAGTGTTTTTCTCATTTTCGATAGTGCCGCACAGACTGTTGTGTGAAAATGTTTTATTTCAGCCGAGTAAAAATGTGACAAGGCAGATGGGAAAAACGAAAAGTGAACTATAAAATGTGTTGCCCCGAAAAAAGGAAATGAAACCGCGGTGACCGACGCCAAACTACAACCGGTAGATAAAGCTTCGATTTCCCTGGATTTAATCACATTAACATGGCGTCAGTAAAAGCGGAGAACGTTTTAAGATAAACAGTTATTTTCATTTGTTCACAGACAATGTAATTTATAATGCTTGATACCTAATGTCTAAATAAAATGCATTGATGTCAAATCGATTGAATTACATTTTTGAATCTAAAGTCAAAGTATAAAAGCATTTATTCAGTAGGACCGCTGGGATCACTTTGAAACGTCTTAAAACTAGGTGATTCTACTCCTGTTCCTTCGCGACCATCTATCTAATCTATAAAATGAGACCTTTGATTGGAGCTACACTAAACTCTAGAGACAGAGACTATTAAAGACTTTGTAATAATAGAGTTCAGGATTAAAGGGTTGATTTTCTGACTTAACATTTAGGTATGTATTGCCATGGCATCAGTACAAAAACTATACTTACACATATTTAAAAATCCTCTACAATCCTATTATAACGTTCGCCGCATCCTAGTAATCCAGAGTTGATCGATTGTACAAACACGAGCTCTATTGAGTTGATCGTAGTTCCCCAATCTGAACATAACATGAGTTCAAATAAAGATATCCGCATTCACTCGGAATCGGTGCAGCGCTAGGTTTGCTTGATTTTAATCAAAAGTTTCGATTGAACTGCTGGTTGAGTGTGAACTGATCCTGATACCGCGTCACACTGTTCGGCTGTTTTATCAACTACTTGTGCGATAAATATTAGAAGCTATAGGTATTTTTTTGTCGAGTTTCTCGCAATTTTTTGTTAAACTGGCCAACACTAAGAAAACGAAAGCTACTAGACATGTCAAAATCAAAATGTTAACTTTTAACCTGTAGAAAATTAAATCACAGAATTTATTCAAATTAAACTTTTATGTCTTTTAACCTTTTCCCTGCAGTGGGACATCACAGGACATCAATAATAATTAAACTTTTATATACAGCAGCTTTTATCTAACCGATGATGATGATACATTTTTGCGAGTGGTGTAGGAAATTTCTTTATTAGTAATTTCAGTGTGCCGAAAAATACTACGGCCGAATCGAATAGGGTTGAATCAGTGGACTGATCGGACTTTGATAACTCTCCCAATGTGTGTTCAATCTAATACCTATTTGCACTTCCATAATTGTTGAAAGTTGGCTATGACGTGGCGTTCGGCGTCTGTTCCCCGAGACACATGTAACTCGTTATAACTTCCCCGAGTAGGCGCGATGCGGCTGCATGCTGACGCTAACGAGAAATACATAATCTAGCTTCTAGCAATCTGTAGAAGACTTGGGACTATGCTTTTTAAAGAAATGTTTTAATGAAAAGTAGAGGTGCTAGTAAATCCAAAGGTCTCCGAGTCCAAATTTAAGTGAAATAAAAATAAATTGCGCCCAAAGTGGGATAGCCGCTCAAATTAAGCACCTGAATAAATTGTGTGATAATCCCTACCAGTCTTTTAATGCTTCGGAGCCTCCGGCGAGAAAGAATAAACGAATAAGATAATGATTACTCTCATTTCATTACTTCTCCTTGATCCTGGTAATTGAGGAAATCGGGTCGAAGAGTGATAAGAGTAGGAGTATTGGGTGTTATTGGGCGGTGCCATTAGAGACCTCTTAATCGTATTTAACGCCTTTATCACCTGGGGGTGCGCAATGGCCCGTGACGGGAGACCGTAAGGCGAACCAATCGCTCGCCCAATATCCTTTTGACGTTTTCCTTTTGGAAAATGGTTCAGTTCCATTCATAAAATGTACTTATTAGCATAAACGTTCATTGAGCGTGTGATAACAATGCTCGCAAAAATTGCTTGCACGCTTCCAGCATAATGTTTTCGTAATAATTTGGTGCTGACGAAAAATGGAGGGATCAACGAATGCTGGCGGCTCCTAATTTATATTTTTACTTTTTTCCTGCTGCGGGTTGAGTTCATAATGGACAAAACATTAGTACGACCTACTTTGGAGAAAGCTTTCAGGGCTTTTCGACTTGTGCTAACTCTGAAAGAGAAATGATGCCCCAGGATTATGCAGTGAATGCTATAGTGGATGTACTCGCAGTTCTATTTTTCCGAGAGACAAAAATCTATTTTGGTAGAGCTGTGTTGTTCTCAAATCTCGGACAGTAAAGGCTCGTACAAAAAAAAATAAGCTTTTCCTTTATTCTTAGATTGTTTAATTTCCTTCTCCTATTCCTATTCTATTTTTTAATTCAAGCTTCCTTGAAATACGAGAGGCGACAACTTATTTTAACTCGGTAGCTTACGTATAATTGATATCTGTAAGTTTTCATGAGATGATTAAATCTAAACTAATAAAGAATTCGACGGCTTTATAGTCTTGTATTTCTAGAAAGCTTATGCTTATAGAGAAAATTTTTGCAGCTGCTTTGAAACTTAATGATAGAAACGGTTCTTCCGTTTCTATATAGATTGTTTTGGGTGACCAGTAAACACTGGTTGTTGGAGTTGCTGGAGTTGCTGCAATCAGTTGCAAGCTAATTGCGTGAAACTCTAGTTGAACTTCAATTCAGATATTCATTCGAAAATCCCGTTTCCAAAATAACTGCCGGTCTATCTGTTAATATAGAATAAAATAAAATTTGAGTTTCGGCGATTTCGAGTTTTATTGCTGTTGTAAAAACGATGCGTTTACCCTCAAATATAATTTATTTGCTCTTTTCTGCCGTGAAGAAAAGGTGATCATGGTAAGCAGGTAGACGTATCGTCATTATAATTTTGCGTGTTGATGTATATTGGCTAAGCATACGCCTCCTTCAAACGCAATTTTACTCGATCCCTTGCATCCAGCTCTTATATAATATTATTTATTCATACCAGTTATCGTGATAGTCGTGCCCCGGGGAAGAGAAAGCTGGTTTGAGAGAAACCCGTCAAAAATGTAGCCTGTACACTTTCCTATGCACATACGGAACCACGGGACTGGTTTGGGAACTATTCATCTACACACGCTTTAAATCAAGGTAGGATATGGAACTTTCCTTCGCGATAATGATGTAAGTTGACATGTTGGGCTGGTTTATAGAGGTTTAATGGTTGTAACTTTATATGCGGCTATAAAGTGATAGATGCCATTAGGCGAGACTAACGACGTTTACACGATGCCATTCTGACATACCATTCTTGACGTTTACCACAGAATATTAGCTCTTACTCCGTTGAGTTTGAGAAAGCCAAGAGGCAAGAATGGTATGCCAGAATCGTATCGTGTAAATGGCGTTTTAAACATAACCTTAGGGTAAGGTAAGACATTATGATTACTTGTTTTATTACTTTCTTTAAAGACGCAGGCCTATAAAATACGTAGTTGAAAAAACTTTGGTCTTTGACCATTACTTCCTAGCCTCTAACTCCTTTTTACTTTAATTAGTAGGTAGTTTGAAGATAGATTTTCTAGAAAAATATGTTCAGTTATAGTAACTTGCCTTGCAATTATTCAGTTATCGATCCAGACATGTCCGAAAATAAACCTAGCGGATATCTTCGGCTATATAATAAGTATAGCTACGTGCATAGAGTAATCGTAATATAGGTGTTCTAATAGTTACATGACAGCGATATATCGCTGTTCCTGTCAGTTCGCAAGACAACGTCTTGTGACAGTAGATCTAGACATCGAATAGACAGTCGCAAGAGCTTTGTGCTGAATCAACATATATAAGTAGGCTGGTGCCTACTACTACCATTGGAGTGGCATACGAGTATTTTCAACAAAAGCATGTAAAAAAACCTCAACAATTTTGTAAAATAATATATATATATTTTTTTAAATCGATAGAGTTCACGATTATGAAAAAACAAACAATAGAAATAGCCTTACTTTTATTAAATTGAGGTACCTAATAGAGTTAATCTGGAAATATTTCGGTAAGCCGATTAAAAATCTGTTAACAAGTTCAACAACCAGATTTAATACCCCTTTGTATAAGAGTGTTATCATCAGAAAAAATATTTTTACCAAAATGGCTGCAATTAACGACAGCAAATTGCGTCCCAAAGCAAACGGAAGGTTAATCACTCGCAATTGTAGAGCCCGTGAATAGATCAGGAGTCGGACTCTCGTCCAATTTAAGGGTGCGTTGTTCGCTTATTACTTGGCGTAATGTACCCTTAACTTTTATGGGCCAAAGTTGGGAATGAGTCCACTCCCGTCCCATTTGGGACTAATATAGGGCGAGAGTTTTATCTCCACCAGTTTCCGCTTAAAGTATAAATTTTATTGTTGCGCAGATGTTTTGATAATTTTAGATTCTGTAATTAAGATGTTTAATTTTCATTGGAATTAAATTTCACTGTGATTTATTTCATTGTTGTTGTACTAGACTAGCATGGTGTCAAAAGTGTATTTGAACATACTCGTATCACTGATCACTGATCCAAATAAAGCAGTAATTTTACGAGTATATGATATTTTCTGTTATGTAATTAAATATTAATCCAAGTGTTTTTCTTTGCAAGTAAGTTGTGCAAGAGCGAGAAGGCGCGATCTAATATTATTGGATAAGGTAGGATGACAACAAAAGGTTGCTTCACAAAGTATACTCAAGAACAGCAATCTCCGCAACGAACACACTCAATTTAATGTCGAAAGCGAATTTACAAACATTATGAGACACCTAAGAATTTTAATTAACCACGGCTTCGGGAAAATCTTTGTTTTAATTAATAGATATTATCGTGAATGATGTGAGCGCCGCGGTTTCAACTTGCCCTATAAATTGTACAGCCCTTACGTGCCTTCACACTTCATCGAATAATAGAGTAGGGTTTTCTGGAACAATTACTGAGAATATATTAGCAAAGAGGTTGCTTCGATATTAGATGTGTGTGGTACACGCCAGTTACAAGTACTTACAATAAAAGCTCTTATATTTTTTGTAGTATTCGTTCGAAACGTCTCAAACCTTGTGTGCTTGTGTGACTACGCACACAAGATTTGAGATGCTTTGAAAACTTCATATATTATAGTAGGTGCCTACTCGTGGGTTTGGTTGTAACAAAGCTTTCTAGGTAAAAATATTTTATTTTTCTTCTATAAGATTTTGCTGACGAGATCGTATCCTTCAAAATATGAACAAGGTTTCCTAGTGAAACTGAAGTGCGATAGCCTTGACTTTCAATCTGAAAGTCATTTTTATTATTTTAAAGTTGATATTATAGCGAGTATATTATAGTAGAGTCCTTAAATACACTCGAGAGCAAAAAAATCGACTCAGGCGACACACCTGCAGTCGCAAGTCACTGGCAAAAAAACTGATCGTGTAAATATTTTTTTCATAGTAAAATCATAAAGTTCCTATTATTAGCTTCAAAATGATATAAAATATTGTAATGTTTCTTGCTCACACAACCCAACAACATGTTGTGATCAGTAACCACCCTTTTTGCGCTTGTTTACAATAGTGCTAATTAAGGGTTACTTACCCATATAAAAGGTTATCTACCTGACCCACCCTTATCAGTTAGCCGTCAAACGTCAACCGATACACATCTCCGTTATCAACAAACAAGAATTCTACCTGAAAATGGACACAACAAGTGATGAAGCTGCTCAAGCGGTCATCCTATTGCGACAAGGCCAGAGTCAGCGTGAAGTGGCACATGCGTTGAACATGAGCCAGTCTGCTGTTTCCAGAGTTTACCGTCGTTACCAAGAGACTGGTAACTTTAATCGAAGACGCGGTTCCGGAAGAAAAAGGTGCACATCGGAGAGAGATGACCGTTTCATTGTCAGTACATCGCTGAGAAATCGGGCCCTCACTGGCGTTCAAGTCCAACAAGAGCTCAGAGAAACGCGAGGAGTGGCTGTTAGTGGCTGGACAGTCAGAAGACGACTTAAGGCAGCTAGCCTTGAGCCAAAAAGGCCAGCTACTGGCCCCAAATTAACCCCAGCCCACCGAGCAGCCCGCCTACGATTTGCCAGAGAACACGTTGATTGGACTGACGAACAATGGAGCTCCGTCCTCTTCTCAGACGAAAGCAGAGTATGCTTGCATGGTAGCGATAGAAGAGGACGAGTCTACAGAAGATCTGGAGAAAGATTCGCGCAGTGCTGCATCAAAGAAAATGTGGCTTTTGGAGGAGGTTCCTGGATGGTGTGGGCGGGCATTTCAATGGAGGCAAAAACCGAGTTGGTTTTTATTGAAACTGGTGGTCGAGTGGGAGGATTGACGGCGAACCGATACATCGATGAGATTTTAGGGGATCACGTCGTTCCCTACGCCGGTTTCATAGGCGAAAACTTTATCTTAATGCACGACAATGCCCGTCCACATACTGCAGGTTCCGTCCGGCAGTATTTACAGGAGGTCGAAATTGCCGCTATGGACTGGCCAGCGCGTAGCCCGGACTTAAATCCTATCGAGCATATGTGGGACGAACTGAAACGAAAAGTTCGGGCTAGAAATCCTGCACCAGCCACAAAATCGGACCTCAAAGCGGCGCTCATTGAAGAATGGGATAGCATCGAACAAGATCGAGTAAAGAAACTTATTCGATCCATGAAGAAGCGATTGGAAGCTGTTATTAGGGCCAGGGGGGGCAACACTAAATATTGATAGTTTAATTTCTAATAAATTAATATTTTGACGAATTTAAGCTGGTATTTTCTTTACTGTTAATGATCACCCTTTTTCATTGCTTAAGACTCCTTCTCATTCAATATTTTTTCATTACCAAAATAAAAATGTAAATAACAAAGTAGACCACTCATTTTAAAGTTAAAACTAACAGCTTTGAGATGTTAAAATCAGAAATAGAATGAAAGCTTCTGATTTTATGCCAGAGTTTTTTAAACGCGGGCGTGCGTCCTGAGTCGATTTTTTTGCTCACGAGTGTACTTACCGCTGTTTAAAAATGTTTTAAAATAATTTATGCAATTCATGCTAACGTTATGTTCTCGTAAATAGTAACAACTATGTTTTTATGAATTATGAAACTATGAAAATTTATGAAAAAATGTATAGTGGAAATTGCCCTAAAGTGAACAAGCATGTAACATAGCTCGTCACTGGAATATGTTCGCGGGTAAATCTTATCTCAGGTGTGTGTGCGTCTAGTGTGCTTTAGAAGTGTCATCACAGAAATAATGTGGCCATATCTTCACGCTCCGTGAGGGTGCTGTTATCTTGGTCTATCAGCTACAGAATGAACGGTACTATATTAGAGGAGAATGGGCAATCTTCACCAAAGTTAGCTAACAATACCCCAAGTTTTATTGTGTTAGAATTTCATCGCTTGACCTTGGTTAGGCCAAAGCATAAAATTTACCTACTTTATTCTTAGAAAACATCTATACAAGAACGTTCCGACTGTGTTGCAACAACCGTGGTTTATTGGAAGGACACATATTTGTGCAAACACTAGTTTTATTTCTATATGAAAAAGATTAGGGATTTATTCGATGGTTTTTTATGCTTCATTGCATAGCCATTCGTGTGTAGATTTGAAATAAGAAGTCGTTCAATTCGTTTACGACTATGACCGTTGAGATAATTTAAAAACACAATTTTACAACGAGAGCTTATACCTAAGTACTAAATTTAAATTTAGCTCCTTATTTTTGTACTGCATTAAAACTTTATGACAACTTAAATGGCGGCATTGCTCAGTCATTTGTTTTATGAGCTAAAATTACTGTTGCCACTGATAAAATAGAGCGACCATCAGTGTTATAAATTATAATATAACTCAATTTATTACGTTTACTAATTGAACTTAGGGGTCTTTCTAAAAGCTTTGATGTGAGATGAACTTATCAATTAATATACTTAGCTATAACGCTCCGTATGGAGAATGTTTCTAAATTAAGTGGTTCAATAAAACGATGGTTCTGCTATAAAATGAATTCATCTTGTATAAAGCTATCCAATTACAATTTTCGGCTCAACTAATGGTCGAACTGATGTTCTACAAAACAACAAGCGCCCAATTCGGAGGACTTCGCAAAAACAGTAGTTCGCATTCATTTGTGTTGGAAATAAGAACAACTGCAAACGGTTGTAAATTTCCGAATTTTAGGCAACGAGTGTGGAACAAATTTTTTAAATTGAATTCTTCTCTGGTTCTAGAGCGGCAAAAATTTTGTATCTAACAGTTTTGACTATTCCTGTGCAAAGGCAAGTTCTTTTCACTTTTAGGTAGGTACTTACTTTACATCAAAATTCATCTGAAAGTAGAAATTTAACAATCATTTTCTATCCAATGTTCTTTCAAGTACAAAAACTTATACATAATTGGCCTTATTATAAAAAAGTTAAACCACCATGTTGACACATGTCAAAACAAAACTGTTACCACAAAAAAGTGTTCTATGTACATGTTTTTAAAGATTGTTTTTCTAGAGACAGTTTTTTAGTCAGTGCTTCGCTAAACTCGGTTCATATATTTTGTAATAAGACGGAATTAGTTTATGTTATTAAAATCCTCGTTCAAAAGTGACTTAGGTAATTAAAAAACAAATGCCTCAATAACTTTATCTACTGCACCCTCTCACGCTCACCGTCAACGTTTAATCCGAGATTATACTAACTTAAAATCTCTTATCTCGGCTTAAGTTAGGCTGAAACTTGATGATTCGAGGGCTATTCTGCTGCGATCGATCTCAGACTAAGATAATCCCTGATATGAGTTTCAGTTGATGGCTGTTACGCAACTAAGACCGAATGCTTATGAGCTTAGGCATCGACTAGATCGGTTTAAAAGTTTATTTTTTAAAAGTTTTGGTGTGTGAAAGTGAAAATTTTGTAAACAAGAACATATTTATTGAAGTTCATAATGAGATTGTGCTTTTAAGAGTACTTACCGAACTATTTTATTTTTCAATCTATGTTACTTGCTTTACAGCCGGATTCTACGGATAGGTACCTATATTATTTTAATGTTGTTTTTTACTATATAATTTTCTTTTTAATTTTTAGCCGTTAGTCGAGTTGTGAGCTAGCAGCGGTTCAGTTGCCATCGCTTTTGTAAGTAGAATCGGAGCCCAGTTGCTAATCTGCTTAAGTCATCTGTGCAGAGTGTTATGCACGCCGCTTTACACTCAGTTTTAAGTGACTGAGGACAGGAAATTAAGACAACTCACCAACTGGAGTCGAGCCCCGTGACTTACAAGATTCTACCAATTCAATTACTGACGGTCTTACATAAATTTCCCTTGAAAAACATCCAACGAGATTGCTTATTTTTGTTAACTGTCTATTCTAACATTACAATCTATCTACCCCATCGTAAGGTTTAGATTTCAATAAGTAAGTACTGTTTCACTACCTTAAAAAAATCCATACCTAACGATAATTGTCTGTATTAGCTGAAAAAAATTACAGACATTATCAAGGTTACTCTAGTCAAACCAGTTTGTTAGTCCCAAGTAAACTTAGTAGTCAATTTGAGTGACAACTATTGTGCAAACAGCTTTCGCTATCACTCCGTAGCATTAACATATTGGTAAGTTTTGCTTTGAAAGCCAAGAGTCAAAGCTTTAGTTTGCTTTAAGATTAATTTTAATTTAAGACCAAGAATCAAAACTCTTTATTTCCAGTCGAACAAAGTTTTGATATTATTTCAAACAGGGAAAAAAAACATTTTCGCTTTCGCTCAAATAGAAAATCCCGTTAATAATAAACAAGAAGTGAAACTTCATCCGCATTTGATACAAACTTCTCTTCACGACGATGTAAAGATGACGAAGTTCAAGTTAGTTTACAAGTTGCGGTAGGTAGGTATTATGTTGAGGCACTCCAGTCTCGAATTCTTGAATCTTGTTAGGTTGAAAGAACTAACAAGATAATGCAAGGTGTAATTGGATTGATCTACCTACGTTATAATCGTATAAAAGGACTTTAAGGAGAACTTTTTAGGTACTTACTTATAAGATAATTATTTTAAAGTCAAGCCGTGTTGGCCGAATGGGGTTGTACCTCCGAAGGTCGTGGGTTCGAATCCCGGTCGTGCATCAATGGATTTTGCGTTTCGTAAAGTTTATATGCGCTTTAACACGTTCTCTAAACGGTGAAGGAAAACATCGTGAGGAAACCAGTTAGTGTTCTTGTAGGCGGCGATGGGCTTGCAACCTGTCACGTATGGAATACTAGCTTAAACTAAAGAATGTCTACCGCGCCTTGGGGATACAGTCGTGACCCTGTTACTGTTTTTTTTTAGATATTTTAAAGATCATAATTATATTTACATGGGGATAGTCAAAGTATTAGATGCTGTAAAATCCTTTGCATCGTTTCTCGTACAAACGACTATTCTTGAAAGACGCTGTGATTGCACAAACATTGTCAATGGATACTTCTTATCAAACTTGGGCATTGTCCAAAGGAAATACCACGCTATAACGCTAAGACGGAAATACACGCTAAGACGATCTCTGTGGCGCAGTGGGCGAAGGTCCGCCTGCGACGCAGAAGGTTGCGGGTTCGATCCCCGCCGCGGGACAAATGTTTGTATGACCTACAGATATTTGTCTCGGGTCTGGGTGTTTCTATGTATAATATGTATGTATTTACAAACAAAAAGTATATAAGTACTATATCAGTTATCTGGTTCTCCCATAGTACAAGCTTTGCTTAGTTTGGGGCCAGATGATGCTGTGTGAAATGTCCAGCATTATTATTATATATATTATTATTATAACAACCAAGAAGGCTTAGAATAGAAATTGCAAGAGCTGACGCTAACGAGAAGCCGGCCGTTTTGACCTAACAAATCAAAGAGATTCCTACTGCATGCAATATCTGAGGTACCTAGGTACTCTTTGTTCATTTCTTTGTTTGTACTTATGCACCGCGGTATTTGATAACTTCCACAACTCAAGTTTCCTTGAATATAGAGACATAGAGGCAATTTTGTAACTCACTTTAACACTTGTGTCATTTAAAACAGCTTGTCGAACTAAACCAATGACCAATTCAAACCTCTGTTTTGACCAACATAAAATCAATATTGATAATTTACAATGGTAATTGCACCTAAAGCTTTGAGTAACCGTGTGGATGTTGTAATCGCGAGCGACCTATCATATAAAAAGGTTTGTTGACTGTCGCTCGCATACGATAATGTCCCGTATTTTGGGTATTAGGGCAAATCAATGTAAAAAGAGGATTAACATGCTCTCCAAGAACGGTTCAGATTACGGTAGCCGCAAGCTAGGAGGCCAGGACTTTAGAAGCTCCCGTCAAATGCCGCCGCAATCAGCCAGATAAGCTCTACTTATCCTCCCCTTCCTCAATGCTTTTAAAACATTACCTCATTTCACTGCGGTTCCAGCGAGGAAAAATTAGCCTGGCTTTTTAGGTCGTTGAACTAGATGACTTTAGTGATGTTTTTGAATTTTGTCCCTTAAAATTCCTCTAAATTAAACTGAAAAATTGTTGGTGCATATTGCAGTTTTTTTACGTTCGACTGAGAGTCAGTTAGTCTGACTTACTCTTCAGTCTGTCTGAGATTTTTAATGGTGCAATATAAATAACAAATCTAATTCAAATACGGTCCGAAATGGAGCAACATTTCAATTAGTAAAAGAAGGAAAATACCGTTGAGTTGATTTGGAATTTCCGGTTTCAATTATTGCTATACAATTTATTTATTATGGAACGTGCGTGACTCTGCATATACTTTAGTTATTTTGATTTTTATTTGATTTTGAGAAGGCCCAGTTGTATGGGATATACAAATTAATTATATTGGCGGCATAGAACAAACTACATAGACTGCACGCTATCGTTGCGTTTTGCGCTATGTAACATCAACATTCATATTATTATGGTATAAATTTACAATATAGGTAAGCTAGAAAACAACAGAGTGTAACAAAAAACTGCAAGATTGAGTATGACCACAGAACAGTTACAGTAACATGAAATACTTGAGTGGAATTGCCACACTTGACTATGCTAAGTACTCTTCACGCCTTAAGGAACAATGAACACACATCCTAGATTAGCTATACGCACCTACAATATCTATTTACATAGTTGCAACAACTGTGTCTAGATTTTTTTTCTCAACTGTGTTTTTGGATAAGTAATACTTTGATGATGATAGTTCTTGAACTTTTTGATATTTCAAATTCTTATAATACTTCAAAGGTAAACAAATTATAGCATGATGAGAGGAACTTAAAAATTATCTGATTGATAGAACAATTATATCGCTAACTGTAAATTATGGTGATAAAATGATCACTCTACAAAATATGATACAACCTACTAAAAACCATTGAAATATTTTTAGTTGGCAGTGAAATCTTCGTTGGCAGAATAGACATTAAAACAGCAAACTGCAAACAAACAAACGGTTGTAAAGGTTATTACAATATAACAAAGCCTTAAAATAAGTTTTAAAATGTGAAAAGTGTGAATTTTGCACACAAAACATAATAATGTCAAGCTTATTTGTTTGAGTAACCACAAATTCGATATCATGCGACAACGGCATGTTATTTTTGTATGTTTGGCTTTCTACTTCAATAGGTGTTTCGTTTTGTTATATACTTACCTAACTGTTTATTATCGTGCCTAACTGTAAATTGTGTACTTTTTAATAGCTTTAGTTTTAGAATTTAGAATCGGCTAGATTTAGCCAAGGATAGACTTTTATTTGGGTTGATTTAGAGTCAGACACGATTTTTTTTATTCTGCAAAGGAGGATCCCAAAATTACTTTTTAATGTTCTCCCCACTAGATGGCAGGGTTTGCTATATACCCAAGTAGAAACATCTGGTCTGTTGCGTTAAACTTTTACGGAAGTTGGTCAGATTCCGAACTTTTAGCCCGGATGATTATTTTGTTTGGTGTTTGTTTTTGTTAAAGAGTTTTTCCACTGTTTGTGATAAAATAAAGCTTTCCCTATATTAAAAAAGATAAATTCGTATACGAACAATGTTTTCTACCTACTTCATCATCATCATCATCATCATCATCTCAGCCCGGTATCACCTCTGACCTCACTGCTGGGTATAGGCATGTGAATCTAAAGAACGCTGGCGAACATCATAAAACTCCACATGATATTACCGAACTAAATAACACTGTACATGATAGTTTCTGCCCTGTCTCATAAAATACGCCGAATTCTGACCAAAACTTTAATATAATTCGGGTGCAGGCATTTAATACTTCCATTATCACCACGGGGTGTCATTGGGGATGTTAACTAGGCTTGTTGTTTGACTCTTAATTGGGTATTGAGTCATAATTCAGTGATAACAAAAGGCGAATGGCAACTCGTATATTGGTGTGATTCCAATTATACATTGTGAAATTGAGTCTACTAGGGACAGTCAGAGCAAAAAGGCTTGAACAGCTGTTCCTGTTCAATATTTCTAATACGCTCTTTTTTCAAATCTGTATTTGAGATGAACTTACACCAAAATTTTAGTATACTTATAATAAATTTGTAATTGTATACCTACTAAGTGTTGTTTATCAAATAAATAAAACAAAGCGAGTTCATTAGTTACAATAAGAAAACATCAAATCAGCAGGTCTCTTTAACCTTTTTGTTTTTTATCAAGCAAATTACCTGCTTAGGTAAAAACTGAACTTTTTTGTTAGGATCAAACTGAATGTTTCTCTTCATCAGTACTTACAACGAATTCTAAACAAAGGTATAGGTACGGCCATTGTTCAGTGAGCAGACAGCGACTTAAACGCCATTTACACGATACCATTCTGGTATATCATTCTTGCCTCTTGCCAAAGAATATTCGCTCTTGCTTCGTTAAGTTTGAGAAATCGAGAGGCAAGAATGGTAAGCCACAATGGTATCGTGTTAATGGAGTTTTAATGTTTACACAGAATGGGAGACTTGGGTTCAGTTTCGAATACTAGTTGATGCGGTGTTTAGCTAAGAGGCACCAAGCGTTGTATCTGGCTGAAATCCGAGCGGGATAGTGAATTATCGTTTGCTCTTGACAAAGAAGGACAAGTGATAGATGATTGATATATTTTATAGAAAATCTAAACAATAACACCTTTAATTTAAAAATAGAGAGTGAAGTAAAACTTGGAAATGTTAACAACATTTTTTAATATCGTGGTTTCTGATATCCACCACACAAGGAATCCCAGTGTAGGATTAGGTTGTCCCAGTTGGGTAGCTAAAATAATATCCCACTTTTGAGCATAAGCCTCTTTTATTATTTTACAGTAAATAATTGAATAAAGCACTTTAATAGCAGGCCATTCAGCCGAGATAAAGCGCCGGTTTCTGCGGTTCCCCCAGGAAGCTGAGATCAAAACAAATGTATTTTGGCAAGGCCTTTGGATCGAAAGCATGGATGGACAGTGAGTCAGCAGAATTGCGCCCGCCCTAGATACATAATTTTGTTTCCTATGAAAAGGTTATGATTGAATAATAATTAGCAGTCATCTCCGAACCAAAACATAATGCTTCTTATTACATAAATGTTAAACCTTAGTTGAACCCCATGTCGACACATGTCAAAACAAAACTCTTACCACAAAAAAGTGTTCTATGTACGAGTATTTAAAGATCGTTTTTCTAGGGACAGTTTTTTAGTTAGTCTTAGTCTAAACTCGGTTAATTTTCTTGTAATAAGGCGGATTATGGCCTGAAATGTACCTAGATCATTTTACCCTTAGAACATTTTAATATTCAAATACGGTTTGTTTAGGAAGGCACCTATTTTTGTCAAACCAATTTAAATATTTTGAAAATAATTATTCAAATTTAATTTAAAATAATTGCCAAACACCAAACGTTCCGAGGATTTAGTGAAAAAAACACCATTCTGTTAGAAGCTTTAGCTGTTGTGTGTACCTAATTTATTAGTATACAGAAAACATATTGTTAGTTGTATAGGTAAGTATCTACGATAACTTAGGTGCGTTTACCGTACCTAATTTATCGGAAATGTTTCGGATAAAAGATGTATACTAACCACTATTGTGTACGAATTCCTGCTGTCAGTTTGGTTCGCCTCATACATCATTTTTTCTCACTTCATTAGGCATCGTTCGAAACATACTGCTCGTAACAGTTTTTGTATAGAAAGCAGGTTTCATCGAAACTAATTTTTTACCGGTGCTTATATGTAGACTTAGCTATTTCAAATAGGTGATAGTGCTACTTATAAGTATTGTATAAAGTTTATAAGGCTTTCGAAATGTTTACAAAAAAGAAACAAATCAGCTACTCGTATAGGCACAAATCAAGTCGCAAACTTAACCCTGCCCTTAAGCTTTTGCTCCAGCAGTAAACAGACACAGACACACACACAGGTTCACGACTGTATCCCCAAGGTGCGGTAGACATTCTCTTAGATATTTTTATGTTACTTATTCCAGATCCTTTGAAGATCTAAGATCTCATCTATGTCTATTTTATACATGCCCACATCTTGCAGAAGTTAATATTCCATACGTTACCGGTCCACATACACACACACATACACACACACATACATACAAACACACACACACACACACCCACAGGTCCAGCAGTAAAATGGCAGAAATTCAGCAATTCATCTTCAAACCAGAATTCTGTTGAAATAGGGCTTCTTGTTGTGATGTCTATGAAAAGCTTTTGAAAATCATTCATGTCTTGACCTTGAAGAAAAGGTATACGAAAAATGCATAAAATAATGTTTATTGAAGATTATTCTACTGGACACCTATTCAACCAAACATATTTACTTGGTGGTTGTTATTTATCACTTATGCTTACTTAGATTTTTTTATCGTAAAGTTTCACTTTGTTTATTATCGTACCTACATACATACTTGTTTTTAGAGGTACTGTGATAACTATGAAAAAATTACTTGTATTTTCGAACGAAATTCCTTTTCGGACGGTATCTGAGAAAAACAAACTGGGAGCCGGGAGAATTTTTTTTACCTTCACGTCACGAAATCGTCACCGTGCGAAGTGCGCAGCTGCAAACAGTCCATACATTGTTACATTGTTAGTATGGAAGAGCGTTTGATTTGAATTAGAATTTGAAATTCCCAGCATAGAAAAGTACTCTTTGCTTTGTTCCAACACAGTGTTCCACGACACTCACGTACTTTTTTTTATTAGAAGTTGAATTCAAAACACAAAAGTAGCTTGTTTTCCGTTCCAGACAAATTCAATAAAGAGCGATATGTAACTCAACTTATCTAAATGCATAGAAAATGGAAATGTTATGTATTTTCTACTTTGCTTTCACTTTATTTTGCATTTTCAGATTTTATATATTATATTTTGCCATACATACGCACACATTCAAATGTTGCAGCACAGATTGGAAGGTCGTGGGTTCAAGTCCTGCATGGGTGTGATTTTCGGGATGCATTTAGAATCTTTAGTGATCCCTAAGTGTAAAATTATTTTTGCCTTACAGAACTTACTACGAGTACATCCATATTCCAAAATTTTACAACAGCGTCAAATGTTTAAAATCAAACCTTAATTTAAAGTTTCAACCAGGTTTTATGAAAAGTACTCTAGGTCTAGATCATATCTTGAGTCTCTTGTACCTACTGTGTATATTTATAAGACAAGCATAAGTATATGAAAACAAGCGATGCTACCCCACAATTATCTCAAAAGCACACACCCGAAAATGCATTTATGAAATCTTTATCTAAATGACTTTCCCAAACGTGTTGTGCTTATCCTCAGGAAAAACAAAGAAGCACGTGAGGAGGTTACCAAACAATGATTAGGCTCTTGTCAGGGTTCATTCACTTGCACTACGATATTAGAAGCCAGGGGCTGTAAGGTCATGAGGATTGACGTGTGAGTGCCAATAATGAAGTTCTGTTGTATAACAATGTGAGTATAATGTTGTATGTGAGTATAAAAAGATCGAAAAGTTCTACCATAAAATTATTTTTTACTATTATCGAAATTTTTAGGTCTTATACTCGTATGTACGAGATGAGTAGTATAAAAGAAAATATCTAAATGATTTTAATGCGTATTGCAGAAGAGTCTAGTAGAGATCTTGAATTCTTTTCCTAACAAAGTTCATTTGTTGTTGTGTCAATTACCCTCCAGACGCACCCAGAATTCCCAATTAAATGCTCTCTTAACTTTAATTGGAATCTACGCGTGTGGTTGTTACGAGTTTATATGTCGTAATATTGTTCGTCCAGTTGCCGATCCCTCAAACTTGGTAACCAGGGCGAAAATACTCGTAAAACATTGCCAATAAAACTTCGCCGAAAATAAGATTATTCCACCTCATGTTACTATCTCAGCGGATAAAGGGTGATTTATGCTGTAGCGTATCGACCTTAAAGAGAGACAGTATCTAGGATTGAGGAAAGTAGTTTTTTGCGAAAGCCCTGAAAAATGAGGAAAGATCCTTTGCGACGCAATAGGGCCTTAAATTATACTTTGCGCGTTTACCTAATGATGGTAAACTGTTCTAAATTTTGTATCACAATATCGACCTGGGTGAGATATAAATGACTTGATAAAATATATAAGGTTGAATGACAATCGCTAACTTTAGTATTATAGCGCAAACTCCAGTGACATAGTAAAAAATAACATAAAATTATTGTTTTATAGAGTAGTAACAAAATACTCTACGTGTCTACAGTTAATCAAAATTTGAATTTGAGAAACTCCTCCTCGGTATTGTTGGTAGAAAACGTGCTGCCTCGTCCTCGGTACAGCATGAACATGCCTTTACCTCGTTACTCAGCCGTGTTTGTGTAACATTTCCTTACAAGTTGCGAGATATTGATACCGAGTTCACACGAACTAATGTTTGCTTGTGCTAAAAATGTTATTACAATCGGGATTCGATACAATATATTTTCTACATAGAGCTTTATCACGAAAGATGGGGATTTGTGGTGTGATTTCTTTTTTAAACGCTATCTAAGCAAATAGATTATAACAACCACATTGAAGTCTGTTTTTTTGGTTAAACGTGCTCCGATAATATCTAATAGGAGGTAGCCTTGAGAAGCGGTTTATTTTTACATTTTTCTAATTAAATTCAGTTGAAAGACTAATCAAAACATGGTTTAGGTACTGGAAACGACAAGTCCTTCTTGGGATCTTGGCCATTGTAATTTTATTTACAGAAACTAAGCTACTACATATTTACAAAATACATCAGGATTAGTCAAGGCTATCTAAGGATCGTTAGAAACGATCTATAGATAGCTCAACTGATCCAGGTCACTGTCAGGAAGCGTGCCCAAAATACTGGCGGCATTACCACGCTGGACGGCAATGCTGATCCTTTGAGCCAAAACTGTGCCAGCTCTCGGACCACGCGTCGTTTCGACCAGACGCCCTGAAAGAATTTTGAAAACCCGAAGGGCTCCAGAATCCCACGGACCTAGGGTCTCAACCCCAAATGGTTCAAATTTATTTGTAATTATTTTACATGGAATATCACACCTCACGGGCATTAGCTACACTTCGATATATAAATTGTAAAAAAACATAACGTTTGCCCTCAAAGTTTTTGGCGGCACCACATGTCATTAGCTACATTTTCCTTCAGATAGAAGCCCCTTTACGGGTCATAACGGAGGGTAACAAAATATTTCAAGTTAAATTGTGTTCACAACTCACTCAGTTCTTATTTCATAGGGTGGATATTGACGCCTTAGGCAGAGTGTGGATTCAATGCGGCTTAATAAGCCAATGTGGGTCCCCTTGTCATCGCTACTGCTATTTCAAATGCATTTTGCGTGAATGGATCTTTTATGGGGCTTCCGAAGGAAGGAAATTGAATTACGCTTTGTACTCAGTGTTAAGGGTAGCAAAACACTCTACCTTCTTAAACAACACATTTAATTTTGCCATGGTTCCCGATATCTAATACGAAATATGTTTACTTATGTCATATGAGTGCTTCTTTACTGTATTAAGTACTATCAATCCTATTGTGAGACCCCTAGATTCTATACACAAACATACCCAGATAAGTTTATTTTTTATCACTAGAGATCTAATAATTTGTTTCCAAAATAATTTCTTTAGAACATGCTGATTCGAAACTTCGAAAGCCATTCTTAGAGCATTTTCCGAAGCGAAGAATAGCTTGCATGCTATTCCTTAAGTTGATATTCTGTTAGAGTTTTACTGCAATGTTGACATTCAAAACATGGAGAGGAAAACTTTGATTCCGGGATATCGTAAGAAACTTCGTAGAACCAAAGTTCAAAAATCCATATATTATAAACCCTATTCTAATTAACTTAAATAACAAAATGAATAAAGTTATGACATCGGAACATCTTGCTGAATATTGGGTTCCCGTTACGGCCTGTTTTATTCATAGGCCTCTTTGAATAAAGATGAAAATATTAAGGCCAAGGAACGCCAAAATGGTGACTTGAGGCTAATATGGTTCGGGGGTTAATAGTCATACATATTAATGGAAAATATTGTGTTGACTGCGTTCTTTATAGCTGTGATTGAGTTCCAAAATAGAAAAAAGTGTATCACAGTGTCTGTATGTACTTATACATCCTTCAAGACAGAAGATGTATCCCAAATTCATCCGCGTTCAGCACAGTTGACATCTTAATAAAATAAATAATAAATATAGCTGGACTTTACACACAGCTTCATCTAGCCCCAAAGTAAGCAGAACTTGTGTTATGGGTACTACATAAATGACTGATAAACTTCTTATATTATACTTTTTGTTATATATACATAATTATATATATATACATAGAAACACCCAGACACAGGACAAATATCTGTAGGTCATACAAACATTTGTCCCGCGGCGGGGATCGAACCCGCAACCTTCTGCGTCGCAGGCGGACCTTTGCCCACTGCGCCACAGAGGTCGTCGAATCTTGGCAATCCAATGTGCATCACACAAAAAGTAGTACCTAAGTATTTTTAGAATAAAATTAAACTTCACTGAGCATAAATCATTAGGTTCATGGTAAAAACTTACAAACAAAACACAATGTGAAAGTACCACGCTGGGCTTGAATGAGACCTACAAATAAATTTCGAGAAAACGGTCGTCCGAAAACGTGACTCCTTTACAAAAAACAAAAATGTTATTGCGAGGGAACTCTAATTAGTAACCGGCTGGAATCGGAGCTTCCACATTTACTGCCAGCATCACCAACGAGTTAAATAAGTTGTATCAACCACCGACCATCAAACTTTTTTGCTGAAAATAAGTGTGGAAGGTGCAGTTGAATTTTAAACTGAGCTTAGACGGAGACCTTTCAGATTAATATGTCGTCAAATTACTCAAGGAAAAAGAATTCTTATTATAGCTTTTATTGTGATCAGAACTCTTTATTATAACTACATTTCCCTATATGCCTTATCTTGTGACGGATGCTTAGGTAATTTCCGAAACAAAATTACTCAAACTAAAATAAAATTCGAGGGAAAGCATAATCTTTCAGGATTTTTGCAAGTTAAAAGGGTTATTTTTAAGCTGTTACAAAAACAGACGGCTAAGACGCATATCTCATTGTGCCACCTGGCATCATCTATTTATAAAAAAGTAGAGCCAGGGAACAGGGCCAATGTCCACTACAGCTGGGTAGCTGATTGTTACTTTGCAAAGTTAGGATAAAAGAAATCTAAATATTTATGATATTTTTGTAGGTTGCTTGATTAAGTCCTACTTTTCTTTCAGTTGTATTCCTTTATAAAATACGCTGGTTTATGAAAGACACACTAGAAGTTTCTATTCGAAAATCATTCTTTTAATTCATAATTTAAGAAACAAAGTTTTGAAGGGCTAAAAGTGTTTTGTTTAGTATGTATTTCAAAACCTTTTAATACTCTTAGAGACTATAAAAATAACCTCGTTTATGAGCACCTTACTTTAGTCAACCGCAGCCTTTACCAGCAGCTTAGAGGACTACCTTAGTATATTTACTGTTGGGTACTTTTCCAGTCCTTTCGGACTTATGCCTCATCTCGTGTGATTAATGAGACTCAGCATTACACCACGTGTCCGTTAGTACGTACTAAGATACAGAGTTGGAGAACTGTTGGGTTATACTTCGCAGTTATTGTTTCTGGGTTAGGGAAGTTTGGGCGAGTTGGTAGTTTTTAGGGAGAATGAGTTGATGAATGCTCCAGATGGTGATTTCGCAGGAATATTTTACCATAGTTAAGGGTAATTTTACCAGTTTCTAAGGAAATTCGCGTCCGTATTCGCGATGAGCTCGCAACCTGTTACACTTACTTGTAATGTTTGCGTGTGCTATGAATTTTGGTCGCGTTTCTGAGTACTTTTTCTAAAGGATTCCATGTCCCTGAATAAGATCTCTACCGCACTTAGAAATATTCACACCTGGTGCCGTATTATGACCTACAATTCAGTTTGGGTGCTTTCCAGTTTAGGTTCATAATCTGAATCGCAAAGTTTTCGAACCGTGATAAAGTGACGTTTTAAGCAATATTTTTTACTTGTATTATAAATACTATTATTCACTAACCAGGACCTCATCCCGTTCATCTTGTCAAAGATCCTTAAGATTATTTTGTTTGAGCACATTGGTTTTCAAAATGGTTTAATAAATACTGCATAAGTACCTAGAACCTTATTTCTCTTCCAATTTACATTAATAGCACGAGGGGAACAAATAGACAAACGTTCGATTCGTACCCACTTCACGTACCGCCGAATGAAACTAAACAATAACGCAATTTACATAAAAAAACGTCCAAGGATGCGCACTCGTAAAACTGGGATGTCATTCCCTTTCATTATTTTCCGCATTTCAAAAGATGCCTGTCGCCTCTTTCAATTAGACTTAAACTGCAGATTCATCATGAAAGTGTGGAATAACTCGCGTCAATATCATTGTTCAGTTGAGAGAGAACTCAATGTAGGTTCTCAATATGTTTTAGTTTTAATATAGTATATGATAAGTTAATGCTGGGCAAAGGTTTTCTCAAACACACATTCCACATTCTTTACCTACTTGAATGGATGAAGAATACATGCTGTGCCGACCCCACTTAACGTGGGATAAGGGCAAGGGAATGATGATGATGATGATTCGAATCATCATCTACATTACAAATGATTGATGTTCAACAACAAAGTAAGAAAAGTTTAATAATATCTACAAAGTCCTCCTTATAAATTAGGTGCGTATAGAAAAAAACTTTTCGACTTCCCCTTTGTTTTTCTAAAGTTTGGAAACAAAGTCTCCAAAGGGTTTTGTTTTCTATTTCCTTAAATTCCACTGAGTAATATTTTTGCGCTCAGCAGACCCAGTAGAGTCATCCCGCTTTCACGCGCAATATTATCAAGCTATTTTTTACCGGTACAAAAACCTTATTTGAAAGGCTTATTGTGTCAGGCAATGCTTTAAGAAATAGCGTTTTGTCAGCTTTTGTTCTGAAAGACCTGCACTTAGATCTTTTGCTTTTGGTTTGCTGCAGACATAGATACTTACCGTGAAAATACTGCAGTGACCTGCAGTTCTATGCTTTCTTGTTTTTATTGAACCAATTTCACGTCTAGATTCTTCTAACTTCCGTTCTTTCACGACTGAGACAGATACAAAGATATTCCTTTAATATATGTATTTATTATTATTATTATATTATTATATTTATAGATACTTTTTATTCATTTTTTCAATGCCTATAGTAGTCGATCTTGTTTTAAAAAGTACGTGAGTGTTGTGGAACACTCGGTTAGAACGAAGTAAAGAGTACTTTTCTATACTGGGAATTTCAAATTCAAATTCAAATCAAACAGTCTTCCGTACTAACAATGTAACAATCTATGGACTGTTCACGTTCACTGTTCATCTATGGCTGCGCACTTCGCACTGTGACGATTTCGTGACGTGACGGCCGTGACTGTAAAAATTTTTCTCCCAGCCCCAGCCGATACCGTCCGAAAAGGAACTTCGTTCCAAAAATAAATTGAAATAGCTACAGTGTATGTAAAGCTCGGCCAAAAACAGTGTTAGTAAAAGAAAATATAAGGAAAATGCACTGCTATCCAGAGATGTCTTCCACTGATGGAAGATAGGCTGTAGCGATGGATCTTTCATCTTTATTCAAAGAGCGTTCATGAATAACCCAGCAAATACAACTCCCAAGGGCTCTGTTGAGGTGAATAGTGATAGCATGAAGCGTTACGGTGATTCGGCTCGCGATCTTTATAGCGCTAAAGTTTCAGATAGTGAGATTAGAAGTTCTAAGGGATTTATTGAGATTCTTTACAAAGTCTATATGATGAGCCTATCTAATGAGATGAGTGAGAGAAAAATGAGACAAAAAAACTTACGTCAATAAACTGTGTTACTTCGTTAATCAATTTTAGATTTCTGTGTAAAAAAAATTGAAAAAAAACGAATACCTATTAGTTCAATTACTATTTTTTATAAGACAAAAGGTTTTATAAAGGTTATATTCTTTGGGCATTTTAAACAAAAATGCTGCTTTTACGAATATATCAACTGTATTGCTGAAATTTTGGCTATCAAATATTGCATTTATTCTGGTCACGTCGAGATGAGGTAATAAAATGTATGCCGTGGACACTTTATTGTTCAGGAAACGAGATAGCGATTTATCGATTACTATCCAAAACGTTGTTCAAATGTGACGCTGTAACTTTTGGGTAAATTCACTTTGTTTTGATCGAAATATTTTTTTAAATACTTGGAGCTAGATAAAAAGACAAGGTATAGCGTAGGCTAGACTTTGTCTTTTAATTTTAGACCGCAGGGTTGAAGTGAATGACTCAAAAACTGTCTCAGAAATATAATTTTCTATTTATTTTCTAGACTTCTGAATAGCATGCGTGTACAGCAGCTTAGTAGACCGCAGCTAAGTCAGCTCCACACGTATTGACGTTGTCTTTCCTGTGGGCCAGGCTGATTAAGCTGAGAGGATGGTTTAGGTGCTGGGCAAGCCTATTCCATATCAAACAATGTCCCAGGCACTACAGCGTCCCGTTAAGTGTAGGCATAGGTTGCCTCCTGGTGCTGTATAAATCATCTTATATAGATGTAAAGGCCTAAGTTAGGTACAGCGAGTGCTAAAGTTAGCAAAGCAAAGCTTTTTAATTCTTATTCCACTCAAGTTCTTGTGCTTACCATATTCCAATTAAACGGAATAGGTTTAGAAATGTTCGTGTGAAAACTTTTTATTGGAAAGTGAAAACCATGGATCCGACCAAGACCCGACCTGCCTAACAAGGCTAATAAGTCCCTATGCCAAGACAACTATCCGTATATGACGTGAAGTTTCATTTACAAACAAAAAGTATGTAAGTAGTTTATCAGTCATCTAGTTCATCACTCCTAAGTTACACCCGGCGTTACTTTACACCATGTTTATTAATAAGGGCCTATATGTTTAACAAAACATCAACAGGAAAGAAATGAACAAACTAGCTCCAAATATAAATAAATAAATAACGCTGGACTTTTCACTCAGCATCACTTAGCCCCAAAGTAAGCAGAGCTTGTGTTATGGGTATAACACATCTTCGTTTATTAATAAGGGCCATAGACTACAAGAGTAGTCCGAAAATAAATTTGTGAGAACACATAAAACTTTATACACATTATCTAAAGAACAATATACTAAACCACACAATTTGAGAAACAAAAATAAAATAGCCCTACCATACACTAAATTACAAATAGTTAAATCAGGAACATACAATATGTCAATCCAGATTTATAATAATTTACCCTCAGAACTACAAAACATTGAAGAAAATACAATATTTAACAAAAAATTAAAATCTTATTTAATAGAAAAAAGTTATTACAATATTCAGTAAGTACCAAATGTTGCAGTGCCCCAGCGGGGCTCATGTTATGAAACACAATTTTATTTTAAGATCTATTTACTAGCATGAAGCAATAAACGTTTTGAATTTGAATTTGAATTTGAAAAGTGAAGTAAGGTTGGCTTGAATATTCGTTTTATACAAATAATTTGCTAATTAAATGCACCCCCATTTTTTGCTCGTAAATATACAAAATGGGGCTTAAAATATAAGCCCCTTTTTTTGCTCGTTCGACTATTAAATATTATTTAAACTACCCAAAGTAATAAAACTTTAAACCAGATCATAGTTATTCAAAAACCAAATAGAATGTCTTATCGATTTTCAAATAAGTATTGATTATACTCGTATTTATATCTTCCTTACAAACAAAACGTCTATCAGAAAAATAATATAAAGTAATTATTACACACGGTAATCCCGTCAGTATATTAAGTTTCTATCTGCACTCTGAACACATGTGTAAGACATTTTTCGATGAACATAAACTTATAACATAAGAGCTTTATTAAAACTCTCGTGAAAATGCTGGCTGAAAACCGACGCTTCCACCTGATGCGTTTTCTATTTAACGTTAAATCGAATTTAATCTTTCGACATTTCAAATGGAAGAGGATTTTATTCAGTTTGAAATGTGTTGCTGTATTTACGTGGTTTATTGAAAAACTAGTTTTTTCGTGGAAGCTTCTGTGGTTCACAAATGTTTGGGTGAATGATCTGATGCGCGTCAAACCGTATTCAATTTGCCAGAATTTGCCGTAGTAATTTCGAGGTAGATATCTGTAAATGACAATTTGATTATAACGTTGGCTCTTCGCAAATCCCATCTTGAGATATTCGGATTGATTACGAACTTCTGTTAATGCTCCTCGAAACGTTTTAGTATAAGTAATTATAATTACGACCAATCTAAACTTAGCTCGTTATTGCGCTGATTATTACGGCGGAATTTCATTGACAAAATTCTCGATCAACTTAAAATTGATGAAGAATTCTATTTTCCACTTATTTTGAAAGGATATTAAAACGTCGATCAATCAAAATACTTTGTAATCACTTCCCAAGTCGTTACCGGTGCGGATGGATTTTGATCAAATGCCAAAATCGCTGCGTTCCGTCGTAGAATGAATAGAGCTGTTTCGATACATTTAACAATACGCCGAAATTGGCGCAGTGCAGTCCTAATAAACTGGCGTGTTTATAATTTGACAAGTCATACAAAAAGGCATTGGATTTGTATTTTACACCTGAAAATTATGACTATGGCCGATAGTCCTTTTGCCAGTATTTTTCTGTAGACAGGGCCGTAACCTGCCTCATGAGTTTCAGCATAATTCTGAAAGCCTAGAGTCAATCCCCGACTACGGAACGTCACTACTTTGCAGTTATTTGCGTGTGTTTGATGGAGTGAACTGTAAACTAAAGCTAGTTTTTTTTAGCTAAAGTAAATTGTGTTGTAGGCTGGGTTGCGGTGTGGTGACCGCTGTCACTATTCAAACTCCGACATGGGACAGTGAAAACTTTCGCCCGCGGACGGGGCTCGTTTGCATAGAGAAAGCGCTCGTTTTGTTTAAAGTTTTCCTTTTGTAAAATCTAAAGTGCTGTTTTATTTTTCACAGCTCAGCCTCCAGACTTTCCACAACAAAGCGTGGCATTTTTCTCGTTGCCGGCGCCAAAATTTAATAAAGAAATCTGTTAAATAAAGGCGTTGTTGAGCCGGGGCATGACACGGGCGTTGTGTAGGCGTTATACTCACATGGCATGATTCTATTGTCTCAAAAACTGCGACCGTCGAACGTCGGTCGTCATACTAGAAAGACACGTCTGATTTACCTTATAATTTGGTGTAGAAAATTCTAAGCGATAAAACTTCCATCAGATGCCGTTATATGAAAACTGGCGCTTCAGCTATGTTTCATTTCCTTGAGCCTTTCGACGCTAATTTTATTAAATGTTGCGAGAAACTTGTCGAGAGATTTCATTTAAATTTCTTAAAGCGACGTACGCAAAAGACGGAAATTAAAAAGTCGTCTTATTGCAACACTTGTAGTTTCCACAGTTTGGTCTTTGTGACGTACCATAAAAAAGTTATGTCATTTAAATTATAACTCCATTAGCCAAATTAACGCTTATTTTAATTATTGTCGTCAAGTATTTTCTTTAAGTAAAGACACGATCGTATCGCGGAACTAAAATGGAGTTGGGCAGGACACCAGGCCAGGTGAGGTGACGACAAGAACCGGTTACAGAAACGTTGATCGTCTGGCAGCGAGATGGGCAGACGATTTGGTATACGTCGCGGGCCGCACCTGGATGAGGTTAGCACGAGAACGTAAGAAGTGGCATAAAGAGAGGCCTATACCCAGCAGTAGGCAAAGTCAGGTTGTGGATGATGATGATGATGATGAAAGACTCGTGACATAATTGGTACTATAGAGATAAGTATTTAAAATATATCTAGTTAAATCCCAATGTATAATCTTGATTATAACGTTATTCTGATAATAAAAGTCATAGAAAGTTTGAAATGAGAACTAACCGGCCGGCATCAAATAACTTTTTAATCCAATCTCCCTCCGGGATACCCCACATGTTAAAATCTGATGATTGTATGTCAACAACATCCTACATAGATTTTAATCGAGTAACTGTTCAGTCTGATCTATATCGAGTGAGATTAAACTGTAATGAGTTCATCTAAACGTATACGGATAAAGCTCTTAATTTATAGCTATCTCAATTTTTCGATATAAGAGACTTTATACATTTTCTAGTTAACCTAAGCCTTGGAAAAATTACAGTTGGATATGAATAATGGGTATATATGATAGTACAAAACGTTTTAAAATATACTAGCACAATGGTACTGTCTTCCCAACTAAAGTGGGACTGGGCAGGCCATGTCTGCCGCATGTCTGACGACTTATGGGCAAAAACCGTCACTGAATCGGTGCCCGATGGAAGACGTCCGCGCGGCAGACAGACCACCACGGAGATGGCGGGACGATTTGGATATGCATCTACCAGACTGGTCAGCTATAGCTAAAGACAGAAAATACTGGAAAATGAGGAGAGAGGCCCTTGTGTCCTGCAGTGGGACAATACGGGCTAAAAATAAATAAATAAATAATGATACTGCAGTCAATTAAACTGTCCTAATATTCATACATAGTTAATGATAAAAAAAAAATTACGTTCCTTCTGATAATTACATTAGGTACTATGATCATAGGACTGAATAATCTGTCTATTGTTTTACTATTATTTATTCTGCGGTCGCTCCCAGTTGACATGGCGAGAGTCAATCAACGATTTTATGCCCGAATAACTATGTTAATGGTGTTGGTACTAACAACAAAAACACATCTCAGAGAAACTCTTGGCAGCTGGTACAGTTAGAGAATATCCAATATTATATTATAGAAATAGACACTCCCCGCCCGCACCAATCGAGACTGCTTTCCCCTCGAGTTCTCGATTGCTTTCAGCGGAGTATACACAAGTAGGTAGTGAATAAATAGGAAATATGACGCAATGCTAGTATGGTTTTGTCAAGTGTCCGGGGTGTGGCACAGCCCTATGATAATTATCGAGGTTTTTGTAGCGTAGGCATGAATTTCAAATGAAGCTGGAAGGAATCTCATTTGCAATAGTGTCAGTATATGCATATTGCGTTCCAGATTCTCTGGGTCAATAAGCAGATATTCTCGACACTATGTTGATGTATCAGATGAATGAATATAGATAACACACAAACTTCATAGATTTCTAAAATGAGCAGAGTATTTATTTACAAAAAATTATTAAGTATTAATAAGTAAAAATATCAGTCATGTGGTTCCCATAACACAATTATGGGGTCAGATGATGCTGAGTGAAATATCCAGCATTATTGATTTAGTTATTTATTATATTTTTGGTTTTACAGGTAAGTTCTCAATCTACGAGTACAAGTTCAAGAACTACATATAACAAGGTATTGTGAAACTGAAATATCTCATCGGAACGGAGGCGGCAAAAAGAAGTGGGAGGTTATCTAAAGGGTAGTGAAACTGCAAAGGCCTATTTAGCAAGAAGCGTTATCCATCACTGCTGTAGCGATAAATAGGTATCGAGAATATTTTTAATAGTGAAAAATATGAGCCATAGAAAAACGTACCACTAAAGTGATATTTATAACTCAATTTACAATAAGCAATTGGATTATTCGTTGGTGACGGATGGTATGCTAACTTGCGACCAATCCAAGATCAAAAATAAATTTACAGCTCGATAAATATGTAAATTTTCTCGAAGGGCGGCAAATTAATGCTTAATTTCTCTGTTCTATTTCGCATAAATTTAGTAAAATATTCCTAAAACCTTTTTGATAAGCGTCGGTTGTATTCATTTGCAAAACCAGCAGGAGTAAAATAAATGTTATCTTTAGTATGTTCGCTCTGTTGGTAAACACTTTTGATGATTGTATTATAAAGATGGTAGTTAGGTATAATTTTAGATTCATGCGAAATGTGGCACCTCCGGAAACAAAATAATTATTGCAACCATTTTTTTTACAATCTACAATTACTCCACAAGATGTCATTCAATATCAAACTTTAGTAGACTGCAGTCAGGTTGAAAATACATTTTCAATGCTCTCTATACAAAGACCGGAATCCCGCGGAGCAAGGCTTTCTTTGACCATAGCCTTCGGTTTTAATGATCTTACTTTGATGTCAGTTAAATAGCTCTTAAAATGCATAATTTACGTTGGTGGGTACCGCAGAAAATAAATTTATATTTTTCACTGAGTATCATTTTTAGGCTTCTGGTTTTAAAATTTTTGATTAAAAAATTAGCTTCTTAACCTCGAAATTTATTTTAAATAATTTAATTATTTAAAATAAATTTTATTATTAAATAACTTTATTTTACACCCATCTCGGTTTCTGGCTTTTATAAGTCGTGCTCTATATTTTTTTTTCACGTGAAGCGAAATCTCTCCGCCCCAACGTTTAACGTGTATTGAGTTTCCCTTGTAATAACAGTTGTTATGAATGAGTTGATGGGGTTCACAAAGGGGCTCGATGAGCAACATTTGTCGGATCCATCGTCAATTTCCGGAATCGTGTTAAAGACTCATTATAGTCAAACCTTGTATTATATGCATAAACTTAAAGAACTGCTGGCAAAAATGTTTTTTTTTTTTAACTTTAAGAGTTGACAGACTTATTTGTAAAGTAAGCAGGTGCAAAGCTTTATTATACTTAATACTTTAAAAGATTATTTATATATTAAGACTAATAAAATAACCTGGAAAAGCTGATGGTATCCGTTGGACAGACAAAGTCAAGAAACTCACCGGCCTACCAATACCAAAAGCTCTAATCTAAAGGCTGCCGAAGACAGGGAGAAATGGAAAGGCATGATGCATCGAGTAATCAACCAGTCCAAACTAGACACGACCTTCAGCACTGAAGGTAACGACTAAGAAGAAGTTATTAATATCCGTAGTAAACATTAAAAAGCTATACGGCATTGATTTGACCAAAATCTATTTCAGCATTGACATAAATAAAATCACCTTTCGCCAACCTTTCAGAAGTTCAAAATGTATTTTGCCGCACCTGCTGGTGACTTCACAAAGTAAGGGTTTTCTGACAATTACGTTGAATAACGAGGAGGGTCAACACAACACTATTCCGATGTATACAGTCAGTTTAATTGAGGATTCGAGCGGACACTATTTAACATGGTTTTAGCCAGCGAGTTGTATCTAAACTGTTTACAGTTGCTTAGATCAAACGAGCAAGTTTATTATCGCTTAAACAAAGGTAACTAATGATGTTGCTTTTAAGAATGATAAAAAGTAAGTAAGTTCGTATGAATCAGTGCCCAACTCTGGAGTATTTAGGCCGCCTTAAGGCCTCCGTCATGACTTAACAACTTAAATAGCCGGGACCGACCATTTAAAGTGCCCTCCGAAGCACGGAAGTGCTCAGATGAAAATGCCACTGGTGGTCACCGATTCACTTATAGAAGGTTACGAACGTTGCTTAACTTCGACGATCTATCAAGAACGACTACTACACATCACGACCACGAGCGTTTTAAGCTTTAAGAATACCCCTGAAAAACGCAAAATCTGTTTAAAAGTCGGCACAAATAATAGTGTAATTTGCAGCATATTAAATCATCATGCAAAATATATATACAACCAGTCTTTAGCAGTAACATATTTCGTTTCATGACTGATTTTATAACGTCATTGAAGGAGACCCTACATGTTTCACTATGCGACAAATTTCCCAGGAATTTCCAGGCATTTACGAAGTTGTAGTGGAACAAGTGCGTCTGATATTCCGAACATTTTCCAACATTTATGTCGTTTCGGTGGATAAATAAGATCGTTTTGAAACATTTTCGTGTTATGGGTGGAACTATCGGGAAACATTTTGCAATTTCAGCCAGATGGCTAGCCCTTTTTGTGCGTAGACCGTGTAAATTTTAACTTCATTACCTTTTGAAGTAATTGAGGCGTTAATAGAGTAGGCATTGCAGGCGCTGGTGAGGTAAAGTCTAATGGAATAAAAATGTTAATGAAGGGTTTAAAATATAAATAAATAAATAAATAACGCTAGACTTTCCACACAGGATCATCTAGCCCCAAAGTAAGCAGAGCTTGTGTTATGGGTACTACATGACTGATATACTACTTATATACTTTTTGTTTGTAAATACATACATATTATACATAGAAACACCCAGACCCGAGACAAATATTTGTAGATCATACAAACATTACAAATATAATCTTAAAACCAATTTTTTACAATCATCGCTTTCGCGATCTCTATCCATTAATTGATTTTTGAATAAAATATGTTTCTCTCACTCTATTTGCAGTTTGGGAAAGTCCAAATTCACCCCACGTAAGACTATGCCAATAATATAGGTATCGTTTATCAACCTAAACCACAATAAAAAAATTAAAGTCAGCAAAAAATACAATTTTCTCACTAACTATAATGAACGGTTACCTATAAATATAATTAGTATTGGCAATTGCTGTGAAAAGTAATGTTAAATGCAGAACGAAATACAGCAAAACCGAACTTGTGTTAAAAAACAAATTGAGCAAAGCTATACTCGTACATGCATGTTGAGTTCGAAGTAATATTTGCACGTCATTCCCTGGCTCATAATCGAAACAGATTCAGCATCCGAGAAGTCAGACGTCAGCTATAGCATAACCTACTAGTGAGTGAAAAGTTCAGGTACAAAATAATACTAAATTAAATATCCGAATTTTCTTTTCTAAGGTTTGTCACAATTTTATACATGTAAATGACATGAACCAAAAGATTACCAAGAGAAGATGCAGGCGATGATAATGAGTATTAGGCTTCATAACTAGCCTCTAGTTCTTTAGAACCGTTCGTGTTAAAGAGGCTTATTTCGTGCGACTGACGGCCGTTGTGGCATAAAGGTTCTCGAGTGGAGGCCACGCACCGGAAACCGCAGTAGGGGACGGCCCCCCACTAGATGGAAAGACGATCTGGTAAAGGTTGCTGGGAGCCGTTTGGTGCAGGCTGCACAAGATCGATCGCTGTGGAAATCGATGGGGGAGGCCTATGTTCAGCAGTGGACACTAGATGGCTGATATGATGATGATGATGATGATTTCGTGCGAAGGTACATAATATTCATTTTTCATCATTAAATCGTGTATTTTATTAAATTAGTGTTTTGGCGTTATAATGGCCAGCGCACTTTCTGCACGATTCGAAGGAGAAACTGCACGACTGTATTTATTCACTCTCGATGGTATCCGATGGCAGAGGGCACAATTATAACCCACGCCACTGCAATTTCGCAAATTGCTTTTACTTTTGCCGATGGCAAGACGATTCCAATTGCATGTCGTTACATCTTCGCCTCGATGTTATGATGTGATTGGTTAGGGCGTAGGTATAGACTACAATATCGATGCACTTACAGATGCTGTGTAAATTTATGTGCAGACCATTTTTGATTTTCATTGACAGGTAGCCCTGAAAGAATCCTTAAACTGAACTAAATGGGTGCAGCTTATTTACAAGGTATTTATAAAGCCCTTTGATTTATAAGAAAAATATGAATAAACTTCATTAGCTTAATTTAATTTAATAAGAACGGCTTAGACCAATTACTCTAACTAAATCACAATACAACCAACAATAATAATCACAAATAATCAACTTACGTAATCAAAAAGGACAAACACTAAAAATAATTTCATAATAATAACAAAATATTTTAGGACATTTACTTTTATACATTATTGTCAGATTATAATGAGTAATTTAATTTATAATAATCATCCATTATTAAAAGGTTTGTGCTATGTACGTACGTACTACACAAACGCGATTCCTCCTATTCGTGATTCACATACATTAAGGATCTTCTGAGCTAGTTTCACTAAAGTCAAGTCTAGCCGTTTGTCTGCGCAGTGAACGCTTTTTCATACAAAATTGTGTTCTGTGCAGACAAACGGCTCTCTGTCGCTCTCGGACTTTTGGTTGTTGAGACATATTTTTAATTTTCTACTATGTCAACTGCTAAAGAAGACAGGCACACAGCCATGTCAACTGCTAAAGAAGACAGGCACACAGCCATTCTAGACTGACAGATCTTGGAGTTTTGCCCGGGAACATGCTTGCTGTAAAAACAAAAAGGTACCATGCTAAATCTATGGTAAAAACACTAAAACACAACGAAATTATGCGATTGATCTACGTACCTTGTCTAGTTTATGTTTATACCTTGAAGTTCCATAGAAACTTCTCACTTAATCCGAGACTTTACTGAAGCTTTTGCTTACCGAGAAATCCCGAGATTTACCAAACTTTAAATTAAATTAGCGGTCTGTAAGGTATGACGTTTATTGGTTATGTAATGTTATAGGTTAGGTACCTATCAAACATTTTACGTAAAAAACTTTTTGTTAGGGGTAGTATACCTACGTATGGACCTTAGCTAGCATAGTATTCACTCTGTGCTTATAGGTAGGTCTTAAAAGGTCTTCATTGATAAGATAAGATTGATAAGAGTCGAATACTTACTTTATTTTAAATGCAAGAACATAAACGTTATCTGCAAAAATGCAGTACTGTTAAATCAGCCTGATAGGAACATTTACGTACATGGCGCTCGGTTTATGATAGTTTCGGCCTAAAAAGGAGGACTTTAGTACCTAGTCAGTTTTATTCTCAGCGAAGTTGTTTATGTGCTAGCGTTTCATAGTTAATGGGCAGTAGCAGTGCTTTTAAACAGGTACAGACGATAGACAAATGAAGCTTTTCCAGAAAAAAAATTCATAAAACGTGGAAAATAAATTCTACTTCCTATAACAGAGAAAGAGAATTTAATAATTTAATACAAGTATCAAAAATATTTTTTATGCGATCATGTTATAACCGCGACTGTACCCGGTTAATTGCAGAGGCTGCTAAGATATTTATACCTTGACGATATAAATTGAGAATTATGTTTATTACTACAAGATAGTTATCATTATTGATTGCCTTCCAAACTGCAATGCTTCTAAGATTATTGGCATGCTTTAGCCCAAAATGACGTGTACGTGTGTTATAATAGAGCAGAAAATTGATTGAACATTTAAGGTATATTCTGATACTTTTATATCCTAGGTATATGTCGAGGGCAACGAGGCTTGCATACAAGTCTTGCATAGCGGAATTTTTAATTTTGTTCTTGAGTTCCAATGAATAGGTTAAACTTTGCAGAGCATTTATAATGCACGATGTCGTTAGTGTTCAATTAACTGGGAAATTGACGATAGAGAAAATTTTAAGTGCAAAGGACGTATTGAACTTTATTTTTCCACGGAGTTGTGTGTTAATATTGAGAAAGATATTCAGCAGAATGTAAAGAGTTAAGAAAATAATAACATAAAATAAGTTCCACCACCCAAGGTACTTAGAGAGTCTCAGCTTAATTTTTGTTTTGTTTATTCTTGCGAAGGACTCAGAATCACAGTTATTACTGTGAAAGAAACTTGTTCCTCAAACTACGCCATTAAGCAAGTGCAAGTTTGGACAATTCTTTGAAGGCATACCCAAGATCTAGGTCTTAAGGCCATGAGAGGTGATAAAAGGTGATGAAACAACACAGCTGCTGCAATTTATATGGAATGCCAGTTGCTCTCTAAGCTGTATGCTGCTATTCACATTGCATAATTCTATTTGTTATTATGGAATGATTGCCATCAGTGATAATTTGTCATTGCAGCCGCAGGTGGATTTGGAATGAGAGGTCATTCATTCGTGCGATGTGATTATGATAGATTTATCATACCACGTATTTTGAAAAACATTTATGAGGCGAAGGTTGTGTGTCAGTATCGTAGTAAGTAGAGATCCGTAGTCTCTGCCTACTCCTTCGAGAAAGAGGCGTAATTTTATGTATGTATGGTATGTATGTATTTTACAGTAGGTTTTATAGTGTACCAGCTCTTAAATGTTTTTTTTTGGAACGAAGTTCCTCCTTCCTGTCAAAAAAAAACCTTTTTCATACATGTCGTGACGGTATCGAAGAAAAAAAAGACTGACACTGGAAAAAAAAAATGTACCATTTTACCGTCACGACACATGTATATGTGTATGTCAAATCGTCACAGTGTAAAATGCGCAGCCGCGACACAGTCCATAGATTGTTACATTGTTAGAACGGAAGAGCGTTTCTATCTATCTATACCTAATTGACAATTAATTTATTATATTCCCAGTATAGAAAAGTACTCTTTGCTTCGTTCCAACCGAGTGTTCCATGACACTATCGTACTTTTTAAATTTTATTAAGTGTCTTGGTTTTACGTTCAGTGCTGTAGAACTTTCTGGGTCTGAGAAATAATCAAATTAATTTCGAAAAGTACCTACTGACCGAATTCTTAAGACATCAGGACAATTCAAAATATAAATGGAACCAATATTTCTCCCGAGCCAAAAAGTACTAAACAGCTGAATAAATTAGAGGAATTACTGAATGTAAAGATTTATATTGGAGTTGCGCATATAATGCAGCTCCAGGCGAGTTTTGATATTTTTTATTGATCAATTCACCGTTATAAAGAGTCGCGAGTAATATACATAAACGAACCCACGGGTAAAATAAATTAGAACCCTGAATTCAATAAAGCAATGTAATTACAACATTAATTAGGATTTAATTCACGTTTGAAACATATTTTGATGGTTTGCTTTTACGTTTAAATCTCCCAATTAAACGAAAAGGGTTACTAATAAATCAACTTATTGTTACTTGTATCACATACAAACGACTAATAGTGCCAATAGTAAGGTTATGACACCAGGCTGGTTGAGTGATAAATTATTTGTACCCACATTTTGTATTCCATACGTGACGGATTGTAAGTCCATCGTCGTAAAATAGGCAGGCCAACTAAGATGGTTTCCTCACGATGTTTCACTTCTTAAAAAATAAAAAAATCATGGATGCACACTGAGATTCAAACCCTACTCTATTCGAAAAAAGGCACTACTCTACTCGGCTAACACGGCACTTGGCATAGTAAATGATAATAAAATAAGCATTGCGCAATTATTTTATGATAGGCATCTAAGTATTACGAGTATGGTCATGCATTTCAAATTTTGCAACTATACACCTAATTATAATTTACAACACTCTATTCTTACAAAACATTAAATAAATTGACACAAGCTCTATGTAAGTAAGCACTAATGCAATTTTCGCTGTAATTGGACAGTTAAATTAAGGCTCATGCATAAAATAATTATATTAGAGTTACGAAAGCAAGATTATATCAATTTATTAACACTTAGAGACTAAAATAAAACATAATAGTTAACACGCTTGCCAAAATATATAGGACAATGACCTCTAAAGTACGAAGGAAATTACAACTTCAAAGATACGCAGTTTGAGAAACTTTGATTGTCAAGTTTAAGTTTTGTCGAAAGGGCACCTCCACAGGAGAAACCTGAAAGCCAAACGCGTCAGTTCAAGTTCCAAGCAAAAGTCAACAGATAATTTAGGTAGGTAACGTATACAGTTTAACTTTATATGTGAAAGTATGTAGGTAGCTCTTTTGTGAACAAAAATACAACAAAAATATTCAGAAGTCATCTCTATAGGAAGTCCTATTTGTCTCTTCCTGAGACGCAATCTAAACACTTGCCAAAATATAAGCGAAGTCTTTTCAGCGGTTTAGGCGTGAAATGATAGAGACAGAGTTACTTTCCCATTCATAATATTATAAGATGAATGTAACCAGTGTGTTCCTATAACTGTAAGACATGCCTAGGGCTCTTTGATCTGCTTTAGTCCAGCCTCCGTAAACCACGACCCACGCTTCTCAACACAGTGGGTGTACAACAACTGCTGAAGGTACACAGATCTTAATCATTCAAAGCCTTCGTTCACCCACACTAACTTTTTGCTGAAATTATCGATTGTATATCTGAGCATAATTTACCATCACCGAGTAATACTTTGCTGCCTAGCATAGTTTTGAAGCAGATACCTAACGATACTCACCTAAAAAAAATTAAAACCTACGCCTCAATCGCCAATACGATCGATCATGTTATACGACATGACAAAAAAACATCATAGAAAGTAGAAGAAAGAAGAGGAATGGGAAGACCGCCCCGATTAGTTCAATGAGCCAAGTAAAGGAGATGGTCACTGTCATGTCGTTATTTTAAAGGTCAAGAATGCATCAGTTGTGCCGTCACAGATCCAACTCCTAAATTGAACAAAGAAGAATAAAAAGCTACTCTTTCTCCGAGTACCAAAATAGCAAAGCAACGGGCAAAAAATGAACAGGAAGGTCGCATTTTATATAGATGGCATTATAAAAGGGGACAATCCCATCAAATTTTATTCGGTCGATGTTCGCACAACCATCGCCGATGCGTCTGAACGCTAATGTATAAAAGCCTTATCGCTCATTCGTCCCATAGCGTTCCAAAAAACATTTAGATCCAAATCCAAGCAATGCTCATTCTTTTCTTGGTGTATCTTTATCCGAGGGACTCCATTTGATACGTTTAAGAGAACCTTATTAAAAATTGGGTCAATTGCGCAATTAAGTTAGTCTAAAATACGGTTATAGTGTTTTTTAGTGGCTTCATCTGAAAGGAAGGGATGCGGATCCGTGTTTGTGATTTTATTTTAAGGAGATTTATTGTTTTTAATTTATGGTTGAGGGCTATGAGCGGATGAGCGTTTAAGCTTGAATTGAATATTTTATTACACCTTTAAAAGTCACCGCTTATCTAAAAAAAAAACTACCAAAACAAGTGATTTAAAGTGTAAGCAAGTTCATAGAGTAATTTATTTCCAAAAATAAATCACATTGTTACTTTTTAGGGTTCCGTACCCAAAGGGTAAAATGGGAACCCTATTACTACGACTTCACTGTCTGTCTGTCTGTCTATCATCAGGCTGTATCTCATGAAGCGTGATTGTTAGACAGTTGAAATTTTCACAGATGATGTATTTCTGTTGCTGCTATAAGTAACAAAAAATACTAAAAAACATAATAAAATAAATATTTAAGGGGGCTCCCATACAACAACCCCTTTTTTCCCCGTTTTTATAGATAAAATGGTACGGAACCCTTCGTGCGCGAGTCCGACTCGCACTTGGCCGGTTTTTTTATTGATGTACATTCTAAATAACATCAAAATGTAGTCCTAGCCAGCTAGCTGTAAATACGATAAGTATTAACTGATTAACTGATGCTTCTAGCTACTAGTAACGCTGGTCCATTAACCAATAAATGCCAGCTTTCCAATGAAGCATATCTTTAGCTGGACGATTTTTGAAAGCCAAAAAAATCTCAACGTACGGTCAGCGACAGAAGTTCATAAACATTTGATGTATTTGAATCTTGAATATCTTCGAAGTTCGTAGGAATTTAGATCAAACTTCAGCTTAGATTGGATGTTTTGCCTTGCACCGTTTCTATTTATGAAAAAAATAGGCAATTTTCCTACAAACAATGATGAAAATGAAGCTTTAAAACCTCCGATTGTTCATGAACTTCTGACGCTGACTGTACCATACAAAACTGCAAAGATGGTTGTTCACAAGTATCGCATTATTTAGTTTGGTTATACCTGAAAAACCTTGACATAAGCTGGTCAATGACCTTTTTACTCGACGGATTCAAATCAAAGTCCTCCACTTGCCAAAGGTACCCTTACATCGGTTCGTGGGCCATCTGAAATCGCACTCCGGTGTGTAATAGATACGGAATGTTTCTTTGTTCAGCGATCCTCATTGCCAGATAAACAAACCTCTTTTAAGGAGCTCTGGGGAAAACATAGAATTATGTCAAGTTGGAGGTTCTTCTGGGATCGAAAAATCTGTTTTGGGTCATGAATTTTGACGATTATACATAATGTAAGTAAGTAAAAAAGCCATGTTGGCCGAATGGGGTTATACCTCAACTTTCAATCCGAAGGTTGTGGGTTCGAATCCCGGCCGTGCATCAATGGATCTAAACGGTGAAGGAAAACATCGTGAGGAAACCAGTTAGTGTTCTTATAGGCGGCGATGGGCTTGCAACCTGTCACGTATGGAACACTAACTTCTGCAAGATGTGGGCATGTATCAAATATGTTTGGCCATGCCTCCGACTACCCCCCTTAGACATCTTCAAAGGCTCTGGAATAAGTAACATAAAAAGATCTGAGAGTATGTCTACCGCACCTTGGGGATATACAGTCGTGAACCTGTTTACGTTTACCTGTAAGTAAGTGACGTAAAGATTTTCTAGACCGTACCAACCTTTACTAGTATCTACTTACCATAGAATAAGTAAGTACTACCTTTCTATATTCTGTGGAACCTACTACGTATAGGTTTAACAATTTCTTGAGACTACGTTTTATTTTAGACGTAGTAGTAAGGTTATGATAACAATGCAGAAAAATACGATATAATTCAAGGTTCCAAACTAGGACAGAAATAGAAAACTTCGCAACGACTTGGTAATCGAGTACCAATGTAACCGAGCAAGCACTTACCTCGTCTAAACGAGGCTTTACAACGACTTGAATAGATAGCAGACATTCAACGGGCATTGGCAGTGATCGTGAATATTAATGGAATGATATGTTTTAGCGAATCATTGTTGAATTCCTGCCAAGTGGCGGGTAAACAACCTATTGCTTTTAGGTCAGCTCTGGTAGGTTTATAGACGTGTTTTTATGAGAACAGGGTTCTTTAACCCTATTCAAATTAATAGACTAAAGTTATCATTGCTTTACTTGAGTCCTCCTTTTGAAATGGTGAAAGATAACTGGTAGAAACTTGATTTGCAAAAACGTCGATGTCACTAAGTTATTTGTAAAAGACTGAAAATGTATTATTAAAAAAAGTATGAGAGTTTCGTGGAACACTCGGTTGGAACGAAGCAAAGAGTACTTTTTTATACCTACTGGGAATTTCAAATTCAAATTCAAATCAAACGCTCTTTTGTACTAACAATATAACAATCTATGGACTGTTCGAGGCTGCGCACTTCACACTGTGACGATTTCGTGATGTTAATTTCTCCCAGCCCCCAGTTTGTTTTTCTTCGATGCCGCCCGAAAAGAAACTTCGTTCCAATAATAAAAAATAAATAGAATAATATTTAAAAGTAAGATGTCTGTGACCATATATCATGGCAGAATATACCTATCGCAAGAAACTGTTGCCAGTTCTCACCAGTCTATCAACACTCAACAGCTTCACACCTAACTGCTAACAAACTACATTCTCGCGTGTCCTATAGACGACACCTATCTCTATGTAATTAACTCCTCATTTCACTAGTTTGTTGATTGAGCTCCACGCGAAATAATTGCTTCTGGGAACGGCATGTTTTGGTCGTTTTTTTAAAAGGCTTGTCAACTTACAATAACGTCAAACGGCCTTATAAAGTATAAAGATATTCCTGAGTGTAAACTGTCAAAATGTATGGTTATTTTTAGTTTATTTCGAGGAATAACTTTATAACACGTTTATTAGTAAGGGTCAAACCTGACCCCACACTAGGATTCCTTAAATCTTGGGTATCAGAAATGATGGAAGCGAAACGAAGAGCAAAACCAAGCTCTAGAAATAAAGTGTCGTGATCCTTTTCATTATAAAAATGATAAAAACTATCACACCTTATTTCAGGCCTAAAATGGCGATTAGAACTGTAAAAATGAAATATCTATGATGTGCTTTACGTGTTTCCTACAAAATAAAGCGATCTTTTATTAAAAAAGAAAAGCCTTCTAGAATGTTTAGCTTCGGTTTATCGTATCGAAACTACAACGCAGTGAAGAATCAAATTGACTTCTGGACAATTCAATTAAGCTGCACGTTAAGTGCAAGTTTGCGAACAACCGTAAGAGGAACCAAGTTCCCGGAGGAAGTTTATCAAAGAGATTGTAGCCGAACAAGTTACCCTTCGTAGTTTCAGTGCTGTGCGGCGCAGCTTACAACAGGAGGTAAACAAAAAGTCAACTGAATTTGAATCGACCCTTGAAGAGGTTTATATTTTACTGGTTTTTTAAGGATGAAAAAATGTGTTTTTAAAAAAAAGTATAGCAGGTAACTTAGCGAAGTAAGGGTTTTAGGGGACCTTGGCTTTCGTCAAAGCTTAGGAACTTACCAGCCAGATCCACAATGAACTGAACGAGCATGACTTGTTCTCATTAGTTTGACGGTCGAACTAGTGAGAACTTTTTTCTCATTTGTTCGACCTTACTTAAATCGAGAAACAAAAACCTTTTTACTAAGTATTATGCTCACAAAATTTCGATCATAAGTTTGTGCTTAGCCTAGCATGAAGGTATGATGCCAAAGAAATGCCATTCCCAATATTTATCCAATGTATAATCACAAGTCTTGGCAAATGCTGAACATGTTTACGTTCTTTATTTATTTTACAGTGGCACCGTGCTCAATTGCTAGGGAATGCAAATATTCTTTTATTTAAAGGGGTTTTCTTCGATTTTTGTGTCTGTAAAACAAACTTATTTAAAAAAACAAAGTCTGTAATTCCGAAATTATGCACTTTTTGCAAAGCTTTGTCAAACTCATTTCAGGGTAACGCAATTTCTATATTTCAAAGGAAAGTGGTTAGGTGAAATGAAACTTTAAGTAAATGGACAAAGTTTCTTGCAAGATATAGGTACTCGCAAACCTCTAAAAACAATGAGTTTTTCAAACTATCAACAAAATCAACTGAGAATGAAGCAACTACAGTTCTTGAAATCTACTACTGAATAAGTATAACTGTAATATTTTTGAAGATATTATGCAGAAAATCGAATCATAAGTTAGCTTACGTTCCAAAATACAATATTTGAAGTTGTTGAATCGCTGAATATCAATCGGAGAGTTACGACGGGTATCAAGTTAGTTTGGACTTTGGACAACTAAAACAGATTTCTACCCTGAAATAATATCCACCGAGTGCTGCTACTACCGCCACAGATTCGATTATAGTTGCTAGGTATTCAAGAGACGCGATAGAAATGAAACTCTGGTTTAAAATGAAATAAAGATACTTTTATAAGAGTTCGAAACTTTTTTTGTACCTATACCTAAAAAAGAAAACCAATAGGAACACAATACAACATACATAACATGTATATTAAATAAATAAAAGCATGTTAAAAAAATCCGTTTCTATACGTATAGATAAAATACGCATTTTAACTGATGACAACCATGTCATCATAGGTACCTACCTATGCAAACTTATTAAACTGATATACATTAGGTACTCGTAGGCCTCTACATCGAAGAAACCTAGTCTTACAGAATAATAATAAATTTCTGAAACGCTTTGAATTTGTTATTGTAGATTTTTGCGCACTAGAAGATCAGTCGAAAAGAAGCATGGTTTACTTTCTGAGTATCACTTCCATAGTGAAATTTATTCGCTATGGGTTATTTTAACTAATTCAATAGTTTCAGTTTGATAGCTGTATTCGGTATCTGTAGTAATGGTATTCCGATGGATCGAATTATAAGGGTCAGCTACATCTGGCTTGGTTACTTATTGCTTTCATTAACATGGAGGAGGCTGGCGATGTACGCGAATGGTCTATAACTTGTCTGATTAAACCATGGGCCTGTTAACCGAACCATAATTCTTATTATCGATGTCTGAAAAAATTTGAAAATAGCCTTTTTTAAACATATGCGATCACTATTCATAATTGTATTGTATTTTATTCATAAAGTATTAGATATTAGTTCGCCCGTGACCACGCCTGTTGCAACTCAGGCGAAACGTCGGGAAATAAAATAAAAAAAATTACGCGATAAATCCCGTTTCAATAATACATAAAATTTAAAATGTATGTGAAGTAGCTTAAGGTGATTTACATTTGGAATATGGCAAACTTGCGTTCTTTGGTAATACCACAAATTAAGTAACGTAATTAGTTTATCAACTACTATTTATAAACGCATACATTTGGATGGATGGTTTGCGGCTTCTTTACGCGGAAACAGCTAAACCCTATTAAAGCTTATGTTTTATTCCGGAATACTGAAGATGCCAAGGGATAGTGGGTAACGCCACGCGGTAGCAACAATTTTTTTTTACTTAGTAGAAGTTAATTGGTACCGTGTAGTCAGCAACGGAAGTCGATTAACAGTTGAACTTTTAAAAATGGCTTTTGTTTTCGATAACCAAGAAAAAAATTCACTTTTCTTGGTAAATTATTATGAACCGAGACTTTATCTTCAAATATTAGTAAAAATGTTGGTCTATTGGGAAATATTCAGATTTGTGAAACCTAAAATGTTATTCGACTTTCGTTGCGGACTGTACCTACCTATCAGATTAATAAAATTACCTTTTAACTATCTGATACATGGAAGTTTCAATTAGAGAATTAACTTCCCCTCGATGTTCACTCAAATCAAATTTGATACTCTTAAGTGGATGGAGTTTCACATTACACATTCTCATGTCTGTATTTAACTTAATGATTATAATTACGAGTATAGGTACCTACTTCAGCTGTTTATAGCTACTAACCTTTTACCTTTCGTGTACTCGTAACACTAGCAGGCGACGTTATTTTTCCTTATTTTCCAATAGTAAATAAACTTTTAAAAATCTTAAATAAAAGTTAACTAAGAAATAAAACTCTTTTGAAATATTTAAATTTAGTAAACTTTGCCGACTGTTCAAAACTGTGGTGAAGTTAAGTGAAACGATGCACTAAATTAGGTGCATGAACTTCGTCGAAGTCTTTCCATAAAAGCACTAGTGTGCACTAAAGTAAAAAGTTACTTTCAGACTAGATGGTAAGCGAAATTAAATTTAACATTTACGACCACTTACAAAGTTAGTGAAAGTAAACTTTCCTTTCAATTTTCTTTTTGAATAGCTAGTTTATTGTTTTATAGGTAAGAAGGTACAGTCGAAGTCAGGAATATAAGAATTACAAAAATTATACGTATGATCTGTGTGAGTGAAAAATCGTTTTTCATCACACATCCGCAATATACCTATTTCAAAGATCATCCAACGACACTAGAGGTAGACTTAAAAAAATATTCTTTACTTTATGCGTACCTAAAGGTTACCCTAAGCCCAGTTGGCCCCCTTTTGCGTGATTAATAATGCCAAATGAATGCTTTCTAGTAATAAGGTTGTCTGAGCTAAGCCGCAGACAGACGGACAAAGCGTAATTAATAGGGTTCCTTATTTAAGCTTGAAAATTTGACAGTTTTGTGCCATTTCTAAATTTAACATAACTTTTGTCAATGACTGTACATTTTGTGGAAGAGCGTGTCGAGAACTCAAGTATTTAATTATAGGCATAAGATTCGAATAACAAAGAATAATTCATTTTTGTGTGAATATTCGTGTTTTGGAACTCGTGGTTTGAATTTCTCCAAGCTTTAATTAATGCTTCTCAAATAACCAGTAGTCATCCATTTAATGTGGTTATGATGGTTTAAAAAAAACTAAACATTACGATGACCATACTCTCCAGCACACGTCTCAGATTTTTTGTGAATTTAAAAATATTTATCTATTATTAGCGTTAACGTCGTATGCAATGTTTTAATTTTGAATAATGCGATTTTTTTTTATAAGTACCCACATTTTAAGGATAAAGCTAAATATATAAGTACTTATATTATATTTATAGCTATAGTATTTGTAAATTTGACTGTACTGTCACGGAACAAAGCTGGCTTACTAATGAACCGCAACTCATTAAACGGTTACCTACCACATAACCACGTAGATTCCTACGTCCGCTAGATGTTTGAACTGGCTGAGTAATTAAATTTTCCCTGATTATTGCCAAATGTGTGTCCAAATGGAATTGAAATGCTACGAATGATTGAGCACGTGAAAATTCGATATGCTGACGGTCTAGCTCAAACTAGATTGGTTGGTTTTGCCTGCATAGTACCTACTTACATGGCTTTTCACGTTAAAGTAACCTATTGTAGGGTCTATTTTATACCCCACCATAGTGATTGTTGAAGTTAATGTTTTTTTTTATAAATCGCTTATGCTTTTTACTCAAGTACATAGTTTTACTTTCTGAATTTTTAGATTGCTAGTCGTTTGTGTTTTAGATTGCTCAACTGAATTAAACTCATTTAGTGCTCCAAAGACACCCAGTAAAAACAAAAAAAAATAGAGTGAACTAGCTGTCATAAATTGTCGTGTACCGCTTTGGGACCCTCGTTTTGGACGGGATGGGATATAAATTATTCCGCTGCAACGGAATGCACGCTGGTTAGCCGACCCTAGCATGTTACGACAAATAGGTATTGATGCAAAATTAACGGTTTAGTTTCCTCCATTGGGAACTACGACAATTTCGCAATCCAGAAGAGCAAAAGATAATATTTAATTTCCAATTCGCTCACACCTTTTAAGTTTTAGCTTTTCGCTTTTGAGTTTTTGAAACACAGATGAATGGATAAAGATAATTTCGAAGATTTTCAAAGTTAGCAACTCAAGATTTGTTTGAGCAAACCAGGAGATCCCGGGATTAAATTTCTAAAGTGTTCGTCGATACTAAATTCTTAACCTTACTTGAGAAACGCTCGGTAATACTGTCAGAAAGTCACTTTTGGTTGTGGCTTGCAAAGTTTACATTTTGTAATACTTTTGGCCGTCATTTGTCGATGGTTTTTAAATTAGGTTCTCTACAAGCCAGATTTAGGAATTAGTATAAAACTACGGATTACGTCATTACGTGTTAATTTAAATCATTTTTGGAAAATATCTCATAGTTTAATTTAAAAAGTTAACAAGTAAATACATAGGAATATTAAATTGAATAAAGTTCAATAAGAATAAGGTTGCAATATCAATTTAAAAAATAAAACGAAATTAAACTTTTGATAGTGCTTCGTCCAAAGGAATTCTTCTTTTTAAGTCTCTACAAAATCATACTAGTTAGCAGAAAGGTCTGTACAGACTAGATCATTTTGTAAGGGAATAATGTCTTACGATAATGACTGGTAAAGTACTCACAAGCAAAAGCATACTTAATAATTTCTAACATTTCTGTAGAAACTTGATGTTGTGTTTCATGTAATGCGAGTGAGCATGTACTACCTTATTTTTTTTTTGTCTTGCATTTATGGCGCCACTGAAAACCAGCTCTCGAGCTGTTGGAGCCACGCATTTCGGAATCTGGTCTGTGGTTGGAGCAAATGCTGAGGGGTAGCCGTATTTTCACCCACAAAATTATGTAGATTTAAGTACCTATTGTAACTGTTGAATATGATGTGGAGAAAATAAAACTTTATTATATTCTATTCTATTTACTTATTAAAACACCCGCGCTTGTCTTTGCTCCGTGAAATATTACACCAATAAGCTCGTTGATTTATAAAATCAAGTGGTTTCAAAATGTCGACTTTGCTCTAAATTTCAAACATAAAAAAATCGTGTTCGTGAAAATGTGACAAATTAGAGCGATTAATTATTCTATTACAACTAAAACTGCTAGTGTATACGCACCCTCACAATGAAATCTGCTTTATAATGAACGAAAAAAACTATTAAAATATTCAAAGTGAATAGGTTTTATTGTTCGTAAGGACCGCTGCGCGGACTTTTAATTAAAGGCCCCTTCACATTCTCCATTATACGGGACATTTTTACTACCCCTGTGCACATAACTACCTATAATTTGCACTACGCGACAGAAGCGCAGTGAGAATATGGTAATAATAAACGTAGTGTGAAGTGCTCTTATTTTGTCTGCACTTTTTTGTCTCACTCAGTAATGGGTTCATTTAAAAATGCATTTATTTATAATCTTATTGGCAAATCGGAGCTAATAAGGTTAGCATACACATTCAAAACGTCCTTTGTGTAAACTTAAACTATAAACTACAAAAGTATTTTATTTTTAATTATTTTATTGATTTATTCATTTATTCCAGCCTCCTTAGCATGGCGATTGTCTAGGTACCGAACATAAAAATAACAGTAATGACATTATCCATTAGTGTGGATAAAACAGGTAGAATGTTGAGAAAAGTTACTTTATCAACTATGATTACCTAGACAATCACCATGCTAAGGGGGCTGGCAACATTTTATATCGCCTCAAATTAAGAAGCCCATATTTTCATTGAAATGCTTGCCTGTCGGTTTCATTTTATTTCCTGGTACAAACATCTTCTTCCTCAACTTTCCATTTCTCCAAAGCCCAACAACAATCATAAAATTTGCTAACAAAACATGAATTCTGCGTAAAATATTTCAGAAGTAATTTCATTTAGATGTTGTTATCACTGCGGGTTACCCACTTATTTTCGCTGGGGTGAAAGAATACAGTTTGAAGGATTTTTTACTTTTTTCCTTGAAATTTTCCAACGTGAGCTTTAAACGGTGAAGGGAAACATCGTGAAGAAACTAGTTAGTGTTCTATTATGAAGTAATGGTCTTGTAACCTACCTATACATATACATATAAGTATTTTTTTTTATTAAAATAGCATCTGACCTCGCTCTGCCTGATGTTAAGCAACAGTGAGGTCTAAGATGAAGCATGCTTTCCTAGAAGGGATCTATTGACTCTTGATTTGAAGACCCCTATTGTACTACTACGAGTACTATTACTAGGTACCTATAGTGTTTATTTTTAAATTTTGGTAAATTTGGGCATGTGGCACAAGTGTATTTGGTACTAACTAACCCCTTGATTTTTATATTAAGGACCTTATCAAAACGATTTTACAATAAGGACTTTATCTGATTTGAGAGAAAGTCTACAACGCCTTGGGGATTGGATTTATGGTCTTTCGTTTCTTAGTTCGCTCTTGAAATACCAGTACAAGGTTTATTTGTACCGCAGTTTCAGTTTAGACCAATTCCACGTTGGCAGGAGAGTTGGCAGGCCATAATCCAGGCCATATTTCACGGCAAAGCTCCCGATGAAACACGCTTGCCACGACACATCGTTTTGATTTATGAACTGTTTTAGTACCGTTTAAAACTAAACTGAAGAAAATAATCCCTTTTATTGCCCAGGCTCGGGAAATGTTGTTGTTTTTCTTGGAGTTTGTATTGTTTAAAAACGTAATTTTAGCTGTATGTTTTAGTTTCATGTTTCAGAGGGTTTGAAGTAGTGAAAATCGTACCATTCTTAATTAAACACTACACAAATAATTTTATCACATTTTGTGAGTAAGTATTATACTTAAAATCTTACAAATTAAATCATACAATTATTCAACTAACAAAATAACTCATCTGACTTGTGCGCAGAATCAGCAACTCGCACTTTTTTATTCTCCTTATTCCTGGATAAAGTGGGAAGCGGACATAAATTGTAGGGTTCCGTACAAATTGCGTTCCACCAGTAATGTATTCCATACGCTATCGACATAGAGTAGACACTGTGTAGAGACTAATATTTACTGTAAACGAGGTTAGGACTTTTTATTTGTATTTCATTGAATTTAATAGTTTTAATGTTTCTTTTAATTTGCATTTATTGATTGCAGATTCTTGAATGGCATTATATTTTTTTTATTTTAGCTGACAGTAGGTATATTTTAAAGCTTTGTGTTTACAAAACATTACCCATTCTGGTTTGAAAAAGAAATGACAAAGGAGAATCAAGATTTTATATTTCCTTTTGGTTCGTTTATCACATACCAATGTTTTACATACTTTTTAGAACACACTTTCCATGGGTGACTGTCTGTACAACCCTACTCTGTGTTCTCGCGTCCACGTCAGCCGAATTTAACTAAATGAAACTTTCCGTACCCCTGTGCTTTTCACACTTATTTTGCCTTTAATCAGTTTGAATTAAGGCGATTTGTCGCAGCTGGAGGCATTTCCTTAGCATGTTGGTTGACGGAATTAAATTGTTTGCACACATCGCACTTAACTTTGCGCACGATAAGATGAAGTTTGAAATAACTGGATTACGCTCAGTCTTTTTATTTTTGGACTCGTAGCCTTTTCAATATGTTTTGGACAGTATTTTCACAAGGTCTTTACGTACCATGTAACTCACAGTACGCTACTATCTCCAGATCAGTATTTTTTTCCAGATTAAGAAAAATATTGATTAAAAAGAAATACATTTGGGTGAATAATGATGATTCTTTATAATTTGAAATGAGAATAAACATAGCTCCATTGCTCTAACTAAACCTATAATAAATTCGAATTAGCAAGAGCTTTTATCGTTAGGGTGGAAACTCATTCCAACACGAAATAGGGTTTTATAAGATTACAACTTTGTATCATGACACTGTATGAAAACTTATGCTTCATATATTTGCCAAATTATACTTTTTCAATCAAAATCCACTGCCTTATTTTTAGCATGATGGATGTCTACTTAGATCGTCTGACATGTAAGATGCTTAGACGATGTCCTGGAGATAGACACGTCTATTCCACCTAGGATATTGTTCAAAACACCAAACCCAAAATAATATTAGTTATTATTTTATCTGTGGTTCAGTCAACTAATCGCTGTTTAAGGTCGATAAATCAGGGGCATATAACATGCTGTTTCCCCTAAAACAACATGTTGATTTTAAGCCCCTAATAGACTTTTGATCTGTTTACGCCTTGAGCAATCAAACTATTATTACAAAATCACAGAACTGCATCACCATTACACCCCAAGATAAACAGGCCCATACATAAATAACGGGGGACGATTAACAAACCGATGTTCGGGGACCGTAATATATTCAGTCACTGATCCCAATTTGTCTGACCTAACGCTATTGGACTGACCCCTATAGGCGGGCATATTTTCGACTTTAATGGTTCTAAGCGAAAAAACCTAGACTGGTATAAATGCAGGTACGTTTAGTCACGCTCGTAATACACTAGCGACGCAAAAAGTGGTACGCAAGTTGCTTGAAATACGACAAGCCTCGGTATTAATTATTTAATCACTAGCTACTGCGCGTGGCTTCACCCGCGTGGTACCAACATTTTGAAAAGCATATACGCCTATTCCAAGTTTCATCTAAATCTGTTCACTGGTTTATTAGTGGGATTATTTGGCGCTTAGACAATTAATTAGGCTGTATTCCAGCTGAACATTGCGTTGATACCATTCAGTTTTTTTTCCAAAAAGTAAAAAATGACAAATAAGATTATGAAGATTAATTTTTGACCGTCTATAAAATATCTACGAACTCATTATCAAAAAAGTTTGCAATGAGACAAGAAATAATTCCTCTAACTTGTAATCGTTTTCCCATTTGGCTGTTAGCATAAACCTTCCCCAGCCTATTAAGTAAATAATTAAATTTAAACTTGCTCGTTGGATTTACATCTAAGGATTATTATAGAACAAATCTTAATTATTAGCTCATTAACTTTATCTGCTATTAAGATTTTTATGGCTCTGCTGCCTTCACAATATTAGTCGCTGTTTAATAAGATTGGATGTTGAAATAATTAAATTAGCTTTTATGAAGCAAACTTCGTTCAAATATTGAATAGGTATAAAGTTTAAAGAATTCATTTTTCCTTTTGATACATGGCACTCTTAAAATTTAATCGAAGTTTATGTACATACGAGTACACTACAATAAAATTTACTACGTAATTATTTAAAGAGCCAAGATAATGTTGCTTTATCACGTCATAAATATTGTTATACCTGAACTCTTTTGCATGAATCTACAGGGAGATTCAGCATAGGTTTACCTGCACGTTTTATGATAGATACAATAATTGCACGATTTATACTTAAAAGGGAGTCAAATCTATTTAATTTTCTTAGAAATTCAAACGCCATATAAATCTTTGTCACAATTATGAACAAAAGTTTATGTACCTAAAAGTTTCTTGGTCATAAAAGTTTGAAATGTTTTAATGACTTTCCTTCCAAACTATATTAAAAAGCTATAAAAAATTTACTTATTACTCTCAACTTCTTTTAGAGCCGTGTTGGCACAGTGGAATAGTTCCGTTGTTCTAAAAGCTGTTATATATTATTAAATGCTTATATATTGACAGATTACTGTTGACTTGTCACTTGTGTTGCTAGTCGTGACTTTGTATTTATTTGTATCCAATGATGAGGTACATGTTGTACATAGTATATTTTCCTGTCCACATTCAGTGAATCACACTTATCGTTATTTGCGATTGAAGGCTTAACAGATCCTATTTTATGATTATTTGATGCAAACATGGGTAGTCTATATGGTCGCGTGAATTATTCACTTCACTTTACTGCGAGAAATTGATGGGACATCCAATTTATTGCGACGTTTTAAGTTAGAGTGGCTGCGGTAAAATGTGAACATACTCGATTTTTCATTATCTGATGTAGAGCCACTTGTAATTCCATGCATATTGAATATGGTGAGCAAGTTTTGAGTTAGTCTCACAAAAGCAAGGCAGGGCGGTAGCGGCAGCGGGCTACATCTATGCAATCATTTATATGAAGCAAAAGGACGACAGTGAAAGTAAAAGATAGACAGCTTTAGACAGAATGCCCTGTATAAGTGTAACCATATAGACGAATGATTCCCCAGATGTTTCATCCCAATAGATATTTATTCTAAGAAACAATATCACTTTTATATTCATTCTTATATTTATTAGCATATAATTAAACGAGTGAATACTAGATTTACTTTATATTAAACCGATGTGGTGTTGTGCGGAAGGGAGTAAGTCAAACAATTGTAACGTTGTAATTTTTCATTCACGAAAATTATATTCAAACTTTGCATTTCAGAACTAGTAACGCCATCTTTTGGTGCTCTCTGAAACTAAGACAACGTCGTTCGGATATTGATCGATTTACATCGATATTTTTGTCTGAATAAAGTAGTGGAGTAAATTACATAAATAAATTCCTGATTTTTATAGGGTTTGAAAAAATATAGTTTTGTAATTTCGTAACAAATTGGATTTTTAGATATATTCTAGTCTGTCATCATTCAGGTGTATCGGAACGCGTTGAGGTCAGGTTAGCTGTCAAGCATTTGACTAGGGTCCTTTCTGAGAGTTTGAAATGAGCAGAGGTCATGGCGGCTCTGATTTATTTGTGAAAAACAGGCGTGCTGCTAAGCAGGTGATGTCTAAGACATCCTTTAATGGATTGAAATAATCCTCAATTTAAAAAACAACATGAGGTAAGAAGATTTGCTTTGTATAAAGATTTCTTGTATGAGATTGGTATTTGATGATCCTCATGTCGTATCATTGTTGTTCCAGCAACTTGGAGTAATTTCGGCGGCGGTGTGGGTTTATGCGTCAGATGTTTGGATCGCGAATCCTCTGGTAAATAATAAAATTGCATCTGTCCATATTTTCTACTTCGCACAAAGTTGAATAGATTTTTACGTAAGATGTTCTTTTTCAGATGCGGGAATCTTTTATAAATTAAAATCTTTTATAAATTGAATTTTTTATAAATTAAAATCTTTTATAAATTGAATTTTTTATAAATTAAATTTTTATAAATCAAAATTTTAGGATCATTAGAATTTTGGAATCTTTATAGATTAATCTTTAGAATCATACATTAACTTGGGATATTTCCTTCTGGAATATCTACTTGCATGATCAGTTCTTCCAACTTGTTGTGGTTGATCGAGAGCTCATCCTGGTCGAGACTGTCCGGCAGAAGAAGATATCCTTGGATGTCCCATCGACACATAGAAGTTAGCATCGGTTGTCTGGGTAACAACGAGTCCAGGTATTCCTTCTTTTCATCTTGACGACGGTGACCATCGGTCACAGGAGCTGGATTCCCAGGGGCCAGTCTCATCGATTCGAGTCATCTTTTGTCCTCCAGACTGAGTTTATTTTAAAGAAATTTACAAGTAACGATAATCTCACCACGCGAACCAATAACACGAAGTCCCTGTTTCTTGTTTCCGTTTCCTTTGAGAATAGTACAGAAGTTGATCACTTGCTATTATCATTTCTAACCATATCAAGGTACTTATCTAAAGTAAAATTAATTACATTTATATATAATACAAGTATAAGAAGTAAGTTTCAAATAAACTGTAATACAAGGGAAACGATTGTTTAATTTCATCTTAGACTAATTAAGGTTCACAACTACATAAATTTCTGTAAGCCGGCAAACTTAAATATTACATCTAAATCAAAAATATAAACCTTACAGTGGCGCCCAACTTAGTGTGAGATTATCTTTACTTTCTTGGAAGTTTAGGGGTGGGAGGCCAATAATAGAAGTACCATTGTGTGCTGACTTTCCTCTCTTACACTTCCTTTTGTTATGTTAGATTTGTTTTTTAAAGTTGCTCATGTTGTTTATTGTGTTTTGTTGTGTATTTGCCCCATTTTTTATGTTTAAAACTTTAAACTTGTTACCAATTTAAAAACAAAGTGTGTTTATTCTACAAGAGTGATACATAATGTTAGGTTTAACTTGTTGAGTATAAACAATCAGGGGACAAATAAGTATTTTGAATATTTCAGTAGCAGGTCAATAACCTCTGTTTAGTGTTTGAAAGTTAAATAAATTAACTTTCATGTGAAAAAATATGAAAAGTGCATAGAAAAGAAAGTTTTATCCCCACTGGTGTATCAGTTAGTGGGTTATAATGGTAAAGATCTTGGCACTTGGCATATCAAGGATATTAAGTTGTGATGATATTCGTATAAAATTCACAGTTCTTTGTCGTGTTTTGTTTGGGTTTTCAGCCGTAGGACGAGAAATTCTTGTGTTGTTGAGAATTATTTCTCAACAATGATGCCAAGGCTTTTGGTTAGGTTTTTAGTTAGGGTTTTGCATGTTAGTTTAAGTTGTTACAGGGCTATTCCTGGTTTTGTTTTAGGAAATTAAATATTTCCTGCATTTTGATATGCCTACATAGGCATTTTATGTCGCAACGACATCCTTTAGGGATTAGCGAATTGTTTTTTGGAGGTGTCTCATAGTAGACCATTCTCATTTACTTTGTTGTAATGGCTAGATGTGCCTTACACATTCTTAGATTATAAATAGGTATAAGGCTTAGAAAGTAGATTTCGAGTAGAATTGCATGTCAATGTCTACTTAGGGGAATTTGAGTTATACTGGCTCTACAGGAATAACTCTACAGGGTTTTGTATGCATGGAGGTGGCAGGCAGTGAATTAGAAACTGATGCTTACAGGAATGAAAGAAATGCATGGAAGAGGCATAAAAGAGATGTATGAAATTGTATGGGGTTTCCTTATGCTCGGACGGCAGGTGATTTTGGAATTGGAGAAGACAGGTCCTGGTGGTTGGTTATTTTTATTTGGTTCGAATTACTGTTGTCTGGATAGAATTTTTTTTTTGTTATATTTAGTTAGTAAGTGTTGTTGTTAAAACTCTAGGTTTTTTTTTTTTGATGTTTTTTCCTTTGTATTCACGATTACTTTGTGTACGTTTTGAAGGTGCGCTGAGGGCAGCGCAGTTTCTCTCTACGTTCAAAACTTTTCCTTAGGGGGGAGGGTATTGTAACGTTGTAATTTTTCATTCACGAAAATTATATTCAAACTTTGCATTTCAGAACTAGTAACGCCATCTTTTGGTGCTCTCTGAAACTAAGACAACGTCGTTCGGATATTGATCGATTTACATCGATATTTTTGTCTGAATAAAGTAGTGGAGTAAATTACATAAATAAATTCCTGATTTTTATAGGGTTTGAAAAAATATAGTTTTGTAATTTCGTAACAAATTGGATTTTTAGATATATTCTAGTCTGTCATCATTCAGGTGTATCGGAACGCGTTGAGGTCAGGTTAGCTGTCAAGCATTTGACTAGGGTCCTTTCTGAGAGTTTGAAATGAGCAGAGGTCATGGCGGCTCTGATTTATTTGTGAAAAACAGGCGTGCTGCTAAGCAGGTGATGTCTAAGACATCCTTTAATGGATTGAAATAATCCTCAATTTAAAAAACAACATGAGGTAAGAAGATTTGCTTTGTATAAAGATTTCTTGTATGAGATTGGTATTTGATGATCCTCATGTCGTATCATTGTTGTTCCAGCAACTTGGAGTAATTTCGGCGGCGGTGTGGGTTTATGCGTCAGATGTTTGGATCGCGAATCCTCTGGTAAATAATAAAATTGCATCTGTCCATATTTTCTACTTCGCACAAAGTTGAATAGATTTTTACGTAAGATGTTCTTTTTCAGATGCGGGAATCTTTTATAAATTAAAATCTTTTATAAATTGAATTTTTTATAAATTAAAATCTTTTATAAATTGAATTTTTTATAAATTAAATTTTTATAAATCAAAATTTTAGGATCATTAGAATTTTGGAATCTTTATAGATTAATCTTTAGAATCATACATTAACTTGGGATATTTCCTTCTGGAATATCTACTTGCATGATCAGTTCTTCCAACTTGTTGTGGTTGATCGAGAGCTCATCCTGGTCGAGACTGTCCGGCAGAAGAAGATATCCTTGGATGTCCCATCGACACATAGAAGTTAGCATCGGTTGTCTGGGTAACAACGAGTCCAGGTATTCCTTCTTTTCATCTTGACGACGGTGACCATCGGTCACAGGAGCTGGATTCCCAGGGGCCAGTCTCATCGATTCGAGTCATCTTTTGTCCTCCAGACTGAGTTTATTTTAAAGAAATTTACAAGTAACGATAATCTCACCACGCGAACCAATAACACGAAGTCCCTGTTTCTTGTTTCCGTTTCCTTTGAGAATAGTACAGAAGTTGATCACTTGCTATTATCATTTCTAACCATATCAAGGTACTTATCTAAAGTAAAATTAATTACATTTATATATAATACAAGTATAAGAAGTAAGTTTCAAATAAACTGTAATACAAGGGAAACGATTGTTTAATTTCATCTTAGACTAATTAAGGTTCACAACTACATAAATTTCTGTAAGCCGGCAAACTTAAATATTACATCTAAATCAAAAATATAAACCTTACACAATGTCTCGCAGTTTAATTTATGTGGACACTTGTTTGTTTTCCGTTATTAAAATTTACCGGCTCGTATACATCCGTGTACACAACCCTTTTGTACAAAGACATGATAATGTTTATTTAACACGCTAAAACAATATACATTTTAAAAAGCCTTGGTATATGATTAAACTAAGTGTAATGTTTGGGTTTACAATCTGGGGCCGTATTCCCGTTCTTTGGATGAATATTCAGATGTCTACGATTTCGGGCTTCAAGGGCCAATTTTTCGTTTGAAATATTTGGTCCTAGGTTAGGAATGTGTTTTAACTTTAATCTTCTTATCGACCGAATACATACCTACAATGGAGCTCGAAGTAAGAAACATCCAAATATTCATCAAACGAACGAAAAAACTAACATGAATAACCCTCCTGCTTGGCGATTTCTTATTGCAAGCCGCTTTCTACCAAGATTCACTGAAAACCCATTTAGTACAATACAAAAGCTACAGATTAGTACAATGACTTGCTTTTCATGTCCACAATAGTCGTTAGAGTTCACCTGGGTATCGGATTTGTAGCTCAATCAGCCACAAAGGGGTATTTTATTCTCACTCAGCTTATACGATGCTGTATAGCGAGCGAATAAGGTTCATATTCACAGTGAGAAGTCCCATATATCCTGTAAATACCAAATCATCGTGTCCACCACAATGAGATGGACGCTTTTAGCAAAATTAAAACGTTAAGCTTTTGACATCGGTATGTGTTTTATTGATATAAATGGTTATGTTTAGGGTAAATGAGTATTCGATGTTAGGGGATGGCTAAAATATTGGGTGGTAAAAGCCAGGTTTGGTTATATTAGTAGTTATATTATATTATTATATTAGTCACATATGTACCAACTCGTAGTACTTATTGAGAATATTATAATAATATCGAGTCTGTTCTTGTTTCATAAATGAACTCGTTACAAACATTCAGCGATGTTCCCGTGAATGTGGTCATCGATGGTAATTAAAAGTTTCACGTATTAACAACTCATTAAAATTTTAAATGGAATATTTTGGGCTGGATGCGAGCTGTGAACAGACACCAATTTATGTTTAAAACCTTTTCCTTATTTTACTGGACCATCACTTATTTTGATGAAACTTAGGATAACTTTAGAAAGTAGTCTCTTTGCTTATTAATTATTGTAGGCATTTTTTGGATCGTACCAAAAAGGAACTTCGTAGACGGTATCGGATGTTGGCAGTATTAGATTTTTACGTCACGACCTATGTATAGTATATGTCAAATCGTCTTGTTGCATTGTTGCATCTTGTTGTCGATTGTTGCATTGTTAGTACGGAAGAGCGTTTCTAGGATTTTAATAAATAAGTTATTTGACAAATGCCAAATGTCAAAGTTGAAACTTCGTTCCAACCGAGTGTTCCACTTAGATAATTTATCTAGTAAAAAGATTTTTATGTAAAGCTGTGTTTGCTACTTAAAAAACTTTAATGACATGATGTGGAGCGGCCTTTAACCAATTATTGTCTACAAATTCGAATTTAATTTGAATGCCCGTTTCTGTATTTCAGAACAATATGTTGAGTAAACTGTGAAATATTGGTAATTAGAGATTGATTGGTGAAACTGAATTTTGGGACTGGAAATTAGCTTAGCTATAAGCTTTACGACTCTTGATTTTGTTGATAGATCATGCATGGCTATGCTAGTATTTTGATGCATAAAAAAATGATTAAATATGTATATTAAACATTTTAAACCAACAAATCTGAGAGTTTAAGCATAGTCTTTGCATTAATGTACGTAGTTGGATCTAATGTGTTGAGAAAATACACGATTTTAAGAGTCAAAATCCTAAAAAAACTCTAACTTATTGAATAAGAATTAATTAAGCTATAATTTTTTCAGGTAATTCACAATCTTGTCGTCATACAAGAAGTGATTTTCTGGGAGAACAAGCGAGTCTATATCGTAAGTATTACTACTATTATCTTGTACTGTTATACATAATTATACATAATGTGTGTATTTACAAAAAAAAGTAATTACTATGACTTTCTACTTAGTACGTAGGTATACCCATAATACAAACTCTGCTACTTCCAGCAATATTTATTTATATTGCAATTTTATATTATTTAGTTTGCTATTAAAATAAACCCGGGGCAGTATTTATATGGAGCAATTGTGCATTCGTTTTACCTACCCAATTTATAGCTATCTGCTATATTTAATCTGTGGTACTGCACGTCCGAATTCAGCAGACCATGACGTCATGCTTTGGGATTATTTACCTACTGTTACTCTTTATGGATTTTTCAAAACGGCTACCTTTCTGATTGTTTTTAAAATGATTAACTGTTTGACTCTATTTCTCGCTTTCAATTTTAAAATACCAGCACTAGGATTCACAATAGTAGGAATAGTATCCGGCCTCGTGTTGTGTGCTACAAAAGTCGAGATTACAGAGTACTGCGAGTGGGCTGGACCGATGTTCTTCAGGAGCAACTGTGGCGTGAACATAAATTGCCATGCTGCTATTCATTAAAAAACGCGAAAGTCAACGAGAACGTTGGAGAACCTTACTTGACGATAAAGGGTTCTTGTACTGAGAGTGGTGTTCGAATCAATTTATTAGCCCTAGAGACACCAGCCAATGATGAAGGTCTCACTCTACAAATTTCGACGAGTGACACGAGGGATGTTGTTTACAAAAAGAAGCGCCAACTGCGAGGAGAAAAGAGGAAAAGCGTCGCTAAAGAAGTAACTGCCCAGTCGACTTATGCTTGGCGCAGAGAGAAAGCTAATGAACTCATGGAGTTTGGCGACAATGTTCCCGCGCATTTGTACAGCGAAAATGTTTTACGCAAGGCAAAGCAAACTGAAGCTGATCGAGAGTTAGGGCTTCGTAAAGGTGTCGATCTCATCGAATCGGTGCGTGAATTATAATATCGACCTGAATTCGTAGGAACCGTTCGAGAGATTGGATCTGATAAATTTTTTGCTATGTACTGGAGTGAAGAACAATCTTTTCTGTATAAGAAGCACTGCAGAAACCCGAGAACAATTGGTAGCCTCAGTATATACGCGACGGGTTCAGTTATTCGTAAAATTCCAAAACCAGATGCGTCGAGTTCCACGGTTTATCTTTACCAGGGTGTAGTTCCGTTCGGTAAAAAAGTCCTGCCGGTTGTTCAGATGGTTTCGGAAAAGCATGACGCGAACATCTTGACTTACTGGTTAAGAGAAAGGTTGCGATCGGGTGATACGCCAACAGATGTTTCGCCTTTGTCAAAGGAAGCAACACTGTTTGGAGGCCCCGATGTCGCTTAAGAATCGACATTGCGCATCTTATCAAGCTTGTAACCCGCTGGAAGTGCTTCAGCAATACGCAAACGCGGGTAAAAGAGTTTTTTCTCAGATGCACCGGACTTATTGCCAAATGCACTACGTTCCAGCGGTTTGAAAGATTGGTACGTGATACCCTGACTGTAGCTTATTCGGAGACCGAAGACATAAATTCGAGTGACGGATGCTTTGACGCCCAAGTCCGATTGATCAGAAAAATCAGAGCGATAAACGAAGAAGCATTTATAGGAGAGATCGACGGAATGATAAAAACTGAAATTGATCCTGAAGGTTGCGGTGACTTCGAAGATGATTCGAAAGTTGAACTGGACCCCGAAGCCGATTTTGCCGATTTTGATGTAACCGGGAGTTTGAGTGATTTTCTGGACACCCTCGAAAGTACTTGCAACAGCAGCACGAAAATGGGCGACCGACCAAATCCGTATTGGTGTCCGGGCTTCGCCCGTGGTCTTCTGAGAATATGCAAGCACTTTACTCTCTGGACATTACCGATTTACCTCATTCGAAATTTTTGAAAACTTGCTATGTTTGAACCCCTTGAGGTACAAACAAAATGCTTGGTGGTACAAACAAGTACATACTGAGTACAAACGAATGCATTAAAAAAATTTTTGATTCCTTCAAGTTGGGTTTTGAGTATTTTAAAATCTTCGATATCTCCGAACCCCTTGAGGTACAAACGAAAAAAAAGTTGGTACAAACAAGTACATACATAGTACAAACGAATGAACGAAAAAATTCGATTTCTTCAAATCGGGTTCCAGGTTCACAAAAGTCACAGTTTGAGCAACAATTCGCATCAATGTTTATTTTAGTTACATACATTATGCTATAATCTACCCTAACAAGGCTTGTTCATATAAATAAAAAAACTTAGGCCTTTACATCTATATTAGATGATTTATACAGCGTCAGGAGGCAATCCATGCCTACACTTAACGGGACGCTGTAGTGCCTGAGACATTGTTTGAGATGGAATAGGCTTGCCCAGCACCTAAACCATCCTCTCAGCTTAATCTAAGTAAAGAGGAAAACATAACTTACGGGGTCCCCCAGGGAAGCATATTAGGCCCCAGCCTATTCCTAATATACATTAATGATCTTTGCAGTATGAGAATCCCAAATGCACAAATATTCACCTACGCCGATGATACAGCGATTATTTTCGAAGGAGCTACTTGGCATGAGGTATTTGCGGATGCGGAAAAGGGTATGACTAAAGTTTCTAACTGGCTACGAAATAACTTATTAACGCTAAACATAGAAAAAACAAAATACATTAACTTCACCATAGGAAATGCTCCTCCTCAACACCTGCATTTAACAGCCCACGTCTGTTCTGACGACAGATCATGTGATTGCCCTTCTCTTTCAAATGTCACTACAATTAAATATCTTGGCGTCCTTTTGGATGAACATCTTAAATGGCTACCACACATTGCATTACTATCGTCTCGAGTCCGCAAGTTGATTTGGATTTTTAAAAAATTAAGACATGTCACTAGTCAAACATTAATTCAATCAATATATATAGCAATATGTCAATCAGTTTTAACCTACTGCATACCAGTATGGGGTGGTGCTTATAAAAGTCATATGATTACACTCGAAAGGGCCCAGAGGTCTGTCCTAAAAACAATGACTTTTAAAAAATTCAGACATCCTACCCGAGACCTCTATGCAAGCTGCAAAGTGCTTACAGTTCGCCAACTTTTTATACTTAACATCACTTTAAGAACACATAAAAAAATCCCACTTCACCCATCTCACACCCGCAGAAGATATAGAATCCAGTACAAATCAATTAGAACAAAATTTATGACACACCAACTTGAATTCCAGGCAACCCACTTATATAACCAATTAAACAAGGTATTGTGCATCAATGCACTTAATACAAGACACTGTAAGCATACTATTACTAAATGGTTACTGGGGCAGTCTTATGAAGATACAGAGAAACTCCTAGAAGTTGTGAGTTGATAAATTTTTTGTATAAGCTCAAAATAGTTTAATTTCTAATCTAACGCCAATCATATTGTATATCTAAACCTATATTGTATATCTAACCTAATACTTATTATTTGCTGCACAAGTACACAAGTGATAATGAGGTATAATATAAACTACCTACCTAATTAAGCTTCTATGATATTAAATTAAACCAACAATAAAATAAACACTACTTACAGAAACTATGCTACTATACACTATATTTACGAAACACAAACCCAGCTACAAAACACAAAACAAACAAACAAACAAACATAAAAATCTAATATTATACTTACTATAATCCGAAAGGGGGCGCTGGGAACCGGGATACAGAAAATCTAGTCCGGCTCTTAGCGCACATTATTATTGTTTACGCAAGCATAAGTAGAATAATCATTCCTGAGTTTATTTTATCTAAATTTAAGTGTCTGTAAGTTTACTTATAAGCTTGTATTTTTTCTTGTGTCTAAATAAATATATCTTATATCTTATAATCAGCCTGGCCCACAGGAAAGACGACGTCGATACGTGTGGAGCTGATTAAGCTGCGGGTTTTCTCACGATGTTTTCCTTCACCGTTAAAAGCTCGTGTTATAGCGCATATAAATTTTACGAAAAATCCATTGATGCACGGCCAGGATTCGAACCTACGACCTTCGGATTGAAAGTCGAGGCACAACTCCATTCGACCAACACGGCTCATATAAATAGAAACAACAATACCAAACAAACAAGATACCCATTGAACCGGAAAACTAAAACGGAAAATGGACGGCACTTTCTGGCGATACTTTTTTCTTCTAAGTGGTATTTTGGGACATTATTTCAATAGCTGTCCAGACAAAAATAGAACAAAGGAGAGTTGGGGAAGTATTTTGAGCACGTACTCTGCCGAGCTTTGGCCTCCGTTGTGACTTTTAATTAATTTTGGAAAAAGTCTATCAGTAATCACGTTCGAATGCAGTGAGTTTCCGATTGTTTTTGCAGTGGTACATGCTCTTAGGAAAAGCTTAATTAAATACTTCGCACGGTAATGAGAGACTTGGTATTTTTTGCTAATAAAGGTAGTTTCTCAGAAAAGTTCAAAGATTCTTTCACGAATGCTACGGCACGGCACAGTGGTAAAAATAACGCGTAGAATTGTAAATCACGTTGCATTATATCTCAGACATTGCGTACGTAACGTACCTACATAATATTACTTACTCGTATGAAACATACAATAGTGGCCTACCGCGTAGCCGCAGCCTAACATTTCCCTACAGACCAAAAGACAGTGTCACAATGTATCTACTCGTCTAGTCTAGTTCTTGGTCGTGTTATTTGTGCTCTACGGTCAGGTATTTTAGCTCTATTTCTTCATTGTCACATCCTAAAAGCAAGAGTAGGTATTATATCACGCTTCCTGCAAGAACAATAGAGAGTCCTTAATAATTTTATCATGACCAAGTCACTTTAGTATCCCAATGAATGAAAGAAATAATAAATCTTAAAACCAATTTTCTATAGACAGCCTCTCTAAAACTGTTGTTATTTAAGTTATAAGATATATTATCTACTTCACAAGTGACCAAGAATAAGTTTTGTTATTCAGGTACGAACATCATACCCTATCATATTCAATTTACATACTCTGTCTTACATTGAAAGTAGTTTTAGCAAGGAAGTTGATGAAAATCCAAGGGAGATACTAAGAGCGGTTTCACATTATCCGATCCGATATCGGTATCGAACGCCGTTACGATGGCGGGGCAAGTAAAATGTATGAAATTGATAGCTCCGATATCCGATATCGGATTGATACATTTTACTTGCCTCCAAAATCGTATCGGAGTCCGATACCGATATCGGATCGGATAAACTCTCAAGCTCAACTCTAAAGCGGCTTCAAGTCTAATCTAAACGCCAAAGTTTCTGTGGTGTTAATTAGAAAACAGGATTAGATGACTCGAACATTTTTCATTAAATTAATGAAATAAGATAACATTTATAAAGCACGGTATAAATAGGAAAATGAATGTGGTGTCGCGCTGGGACGGTGGGCCGTGACGTTGTTTTAACAAATTGCACGACGATACTTGCCAGTGTTGATTGCATAAAATTATGACTGGAAGAGACTTTGTTAGACAAACACGACAGACACTCAACAAGAACGAAGAAGAAAGAAGAACTCGAGGAGCAAGGTGTCTTGATTGGCGCCGGTCGAATGCCCATTCTATATGTACGAGTATAGGTAGGTAGTGTTATTAGATATTCTCTGACACAAGTTACAGCAAGCAGCAACAAGGCATGTAAATAGTACATTTCGGTAGCACGGTTCTTTTACGCATTTTATAAACAAATGTTTGCATAGAAATCGCATTGTTTCGCGCCGCAAAATTGTAAACCAAGTAGCTGATTCGTGCGCATTCAGTCGCTCGCTTGTAGATGAGTTGGTCCAATTTGTATCTAATTTATTTTGTAGTGCCTAAATTAAAATTCAAATAGGATTGGTCCTTGGCATTGTTACATAAATTTCAATAGCTACCTAGATTTATCAGAGGAAATTTTAAATTAGATAGAAGTTCGGTGCCTTAATTATTGCCTTCCGTTGAATTACCAAAAGTATTCGGCATTAAAACGAGCTGCTTGATTTACGTTGGATATAGGTACAATAAATAAATTTATCCAAAGTTATGAAAGATAATCTACCGAGCCTTGGAAATGCGAACCTGGTTTGATTCAATTTAAAATCGGATTTTCACTTAGGTCTGTATTCAATTTTCCTTTGATGTATTTATATTGAATGAACCAGAGAATAATATTATACAGTACGGTCTCTATAAATAATGATAAGTATGGTTTAAATAAAGTGATTTGATCAAAAAATAACATGGTTATTGGTTATTCCGCAATAAAACTTAAACCTTTTACTCTGGATATTTTACAACAGCAGAGACCACAATGCCTACAATTACACTCGTAAGTATACTGCATCAGTGCCTGAGACATTTTCAAAACATACCTACTTATAATAGTAAAAAAAATCATGCACATAAATTAAGAAATGTATTAATTGCAACTGATCTGTCACTATCATCCCCACCGGAATTTATACGCAGTAGATACGTTTGTATCTTGTCACTGCGTATCAAATAAATGAGTCCGTTCGGTTTGATTCATGTGAATGGGGAGCGGGAAATACCCGGCAACAAATAAAACGATCCGAATACGTATAAAGGACCCGTGAATTCGGGAATTCACTGCAGCGCGGGCAGGGTTATCGTGCGTCCGGCTTTTTCGGATATGTTGTCCGGCAATACCTATAAGTTTATGAATCCTGCATGTCGATTCAGCAGATCGAAATAAGAAATAAGTAAGAAAAAAATATTGTTTATCTGTATTGCACAAAGATGATACTATTTAGATAAGTATCAACAGGAAGATTCCGTGACGGAAGCCTATCCGACTGTTGATTTTTCTGAGAAACCTCAGCTGTTTTGTTATGTTTCTATAACAAAAGTTTTCGTTGCAATACTATGAATCTTTTTTTAGAGAAGTTCTTTAAATCGAATGCTTTCCGATAATGTGCAATGTGAATACCTATACGATAATGCCGGTGTAGAAAAGCGTAAATCTAGTCCGGCTTTTGATAAAAAAAAGGCAGTTAGATACAGAATGTTTCCGACCTTTTTGCATGCCAATGTCGGAATGGGTTACTTTAACGCGAAAGTAGAATTTTAATGAATTGTTTTTTCTTTGTTTGTCACGTAGATTATTTCTTAATTTGAAAGCTATGCTCTGATAAACTCGACAAGCGTCTAGTGAAATGTAATTAGTTATTACTGTTTTTTTTACATTATTTTAGTTTTGATATGCAACACTGGTGTAAGATTGCTCGCTCGAGCCTAAAGCCTTATAAAGGTAGACACTATTATTAGACCTTGAACATGTTTTTACTAAGGTATAATCTATGCAGTCTTTAAACAAAGTCTCATCATATCATTAACTAGAATTCACCCCTTCGTTAGGATTTGAAATCTTTATAATCTTGTAAAGAGTCTTCTTTACCACATACCTACCTACTGTACCTTACCTAGGTAGGTAAGGTACAGTGTAGGTACACTGCGGAACAAACGGTTTTGTGCATTTAACTACCAACTACATGTTAGGGAGGTAGGTACTATTTGATTGATAAAAAACAAATAATCTGGGTTCAAAGCACCCTTTCAACACACTAGTTTAAAAGAACTTACACGTCATGAAGAAGAAGAACAGTAGGAAAAAGTATAAAACAAGTCCTCTTCTATTGACATGAACGTTTTCGGACAAATTGGGCCAACAGTGGATAGATATTGTGTTCTGCATCGCGACACCTGTATCGGACATTGCAGTCTGCCGTCACAATATCAAACTTATTGTATTAGGTAAACATGGATGCACAGCACAATGAGCAGCACAAAATTTCAGTCGGGTTCCCTAAAAACACGGTAGGCTCCTTTCAAATATTTGAGGGGATAGTCAGAGGCACACATATTTGAGGTACTTATACCCACTTTTTGTTAAAGTAAACAATCCATCTGTGACAGGTTAGGTTTGTGTCACACTGTCAGTCATTTTCAACCAACTTCAAACAAGGAGGTTCTCAATTCGTCTGTATGTTTTTTTATTTTAATCGAGTGAGTATGGACCGGGTGAAAACGAAACTGGGGGAGTATAGACCGGCTCAACAACGGCGATTGCTTCAAGAACGAATTCTATGATTAGGATCTACGAGTATATGCCAGATAAAAAGACATTCTGTAAAATGCTAATGCCTAAAGAAGACAAAAGTCCATAAGCGAGACTTCCGATCATATCTTCTGAGGAGACAGAGCAGACGCCTAATGATCATAATGAACTTCTAGAACCCTCCATCAAGGACCATACCGCCAGGTTCTAAACGATGTCGAAGCCGACCACCTATTTAGAATGCAGAGTGGTCTAAACCGATAAAGCGACTGGACCTAATAACCGGCAGTAATACCCACTCAGACTTGTTATAGAGCCCTGCCATGGAAGAACAATAGTATCTATGGATGGAGGGTTCACTTCAACCCTTGCACCCATGCATTACGCTTTGGTTATTCTTACTCATGGAGATGATACGACAGAAATCGGATTGGACTGAATGATAGGTAAGAAAGATTAAATGTTGAGAAGTAGAAAAATTGCAGGAAAATACTTTACATGTGGTTTGACCGATCTTGCCATTGCGAAATTAAATTATTTGCTTTTATAAAATGAAAATTACATTGATGAAATAATAATCTGACGAATCGAGCTTACGATCGTCCAAGCACCATTCCAATTTTCATGAGGTTTGACAAATCTTGCCATTACGAATGTACCAACCCGATTAGCTATACACGCTTTGATACAAAGTACAGCACCTCTACAAATATACCAGTCCTCGTATAAAAAGCTATCTAAGATTTCAAATTACCAAAAGGCTAACATTATTGCCTCGCACTTCACTTTACTTTTACATTTGAAGCTCCAAAGTGAAACAAGCGAACCCCAGGCCCCAACAATGCTCCTTTTAATTGAATAACCATTGTTTATATTACGTTATTGTGTCCTTGTATTAAATGTTATTGAGACTGTATACCGCTGTTCAGGGAATAGAGCTGGGATTTGCTGGTAGCTTCATTGTTTGCGTTATTATTTAGAAATTGTGATTCTGTGTGTACTCCGCGTCCTACAGCTATACCATACGGAGGAAAAGTACTTCAAAATGTTCTACGTAATTAAGTAATTAAAAGAAAACCGACTTCAATGATGGACTCATGTGGAAAACAGGCAAGAATGGGACTCTATTAGCTATTACGGAAAAAGTATCCCTCAGAAAATTGGTGAACAACTGACGGATATCGGTGCGGTCTGCCGAACATTGAACCTCCTCTATTTTTGAAGTTGGCTAAAAATGAAACCTTTCAACAAAATTCTAGCCGAGTAATTTAGTGCCTAGTCAAGGCTATTGGTTTTATTTAACAAAACTACCAATTTGCTGCAAAGTCTTTTACTTTCTTATACAAGGTGTAAAAATACTGCTACCGAAAACTGAGGGATTGCAATCAGACCATGATTCTGAACATATTAAGCGAAAAAAACGCAAATTTTTTTTTTTACTGAGCTACGTCATTTTATTTTATTTTCTAGATAATTACTACTAGTACAGTATAATAAGACCATACCTACCTAATAATTTCATTTATAAAAGAAAAAAACAATTAAAACCAATCTATATTAATCCAGCAATCTACGGATAAAAACGCGCCCGGTACATACGCTCGACCAGCTGTGCGAGGTCGGTTTTCTCCGGATATAATGTTTTTTTTCTAAAAATCCTTTTGGATTTGGTTTGTGTTGGGATGCTGTACCTACCCCTTTCGGCTTCGGTAGACGTCTTTTTACACCCTGTATATTTTTACCATTTTTTTATATATCGACTTCAATCGTGATGCAAACTTTATTTTATTCTACCTCTGTGTTTTTGATTGCTTTGATTGACGTTTGTTTTGTTTACTTTAGTTAGTTTCTGTGTTGGTTTTTCATTTCTTACTTTATTTTATTAAGTTTTCTTTACTGCGTGTATATAGTTTTTCAGTTTATAGTTTTCTTTAGAAACACAGTTGGCATGGTACATTCGTTAATTTTAATTTGTATTGTGTAGATTTAGTGAATAAGGTACGTACTTACATAGTTATTGTATTTTGGTAAATTTTATTAGTTTTTAGATACTTAATTGTTTAGTGATAAGCACATCATGTCATTTAGTAGTGATGCTGAGCAGTTTCTTTCTCTTTCTACATCTGATAGCAGCAGCAGTGGTCAGAGTTTTGGCAGTTTGCCAACATTATCTCACACTCTTGAGTCGCAGTTCTCTGACGTCTCAAAAAATTTCAACGTTGTACATATTAACGCTCAGAGCATTCCGGCACATTATTCAGATTTGCTGGCATCTTTTGATAATAAAAATATTCATGCTGTTTTGGTTTCCGAGTCATGGCTAAAACCATGCCTACCTACCATCTCTTATTCACTTCCTGGTTTTATTTTAATCAGGAATGACCGCGTTGAGGGGCGCGCTGGAGGTGTTGCTATTTATTTACGAGCTCACATTCCTTTTTCCATTATTAGCACTTCTCCGCAACCCCCATCACCTGGTATGGGTGAGCACTTATTTATTGAAATATCTCTCCGTCACACTAAGTTATTACTCGGAGTCTACTACAGCAATAATTCTGATAATAACTTCTTCTCTTCCTTTGAAAAGCTTCTTGAAGATTTCACTCCTTCCTATAGCCACACTATTTTAATGGGCGACTTTAACACCTGCCTCCTCAAAAAAGATTATCGTTCCTCTTCATTTGAAAATGTTACTAAAGCAAGTCACTTAACTATCCTTCCCTTGACTGCCACACACTTTTTTCCAAAGTGTACTCCTTCTCTTCTTGACTTGATACTTGTTTCCTCTCCTAACAATGTTGCTAAACACGGTCAAACTCCAGCTCCTGCCTTCTCTTACCATGACTTGATATTACTATCTTATAAAGTCCGCCCACCAAAATCCAAGCCCAAAACTGTTCTCCAGCGTAACTTTGCTAGAATGGACTTGGAGGTCCTTCGCGAGGATGCTCTTAAAACTGATTGGACTGATCTTTTTGATGCTGAAAATGTTGATGACATGGTGGACTGTTTAAACTATCAGCTCACAAAACTTTATGATGTGCATGCCCCCATCCATGTTGTTAAGCTTAAGCATCTTCCGGCTCCATGGATCACTGATCAAATCCGGTCAGCTATGCACAAGAAAGATCTTGCTAAAGTGCGGTACAGATGTAAGCCCACTGATGTTAACTTGGCAAAATATAATGAGAGTCGTAATCACTGCAACAGGCTGTGTAGAGACGCGCAACGCCGACATATCCATGATTCCGTAACAAACACTGATCCATCTAAAGTATGGAAGTTTCTTCGAACATTAGGAATTGGCAAATCTAAGCAGATGTGTTCACAAAATCTTGACTTAAATCTTCTGAATCAACATTTTTCTAATACTTCTCCCATTGCCTCTTCATCTAAAATAGACACTTTAAATTATCTCTCCTCTTTGCCTGTTCCTCACACTCCTATTTTTCACTTTAGTCAACTTACCGACGATGATGTTCGGAAGAGCATAGCAGCACTCAACTCAAGTGCTGTAGGCAGCGACTGTATTGGTCGCAATATGATTGTACCAATACTTAATGAAATTGTACATGTCATCACGTACATACTTAATGCGTCCATAATGTCTAGCACCTTTCCGCGGGCCTGGAAGGAAGCTCAGATAATCCCTTTGCCCAAAAAATCTAATCCTTCTGTTTTCTCTGAATACCGACCTATTTCTATTCTTCCTTACCTATCTAAAATCCTTGAGCGTCTTATTCACCAACAATTAAGTCACTTCCTTTCTAAAAACTCCTTACTAAACTCACTTCAGTCTGGCTTCCGTCCGGGCCACAGCACAGTTACTGCTCTAGTCAAAATCACCGATGATATTCGGTTTGGAATGGATAGTGGTAAAGTAACTATTCTTTCACTCCTTGACTTCAGCAGTGCTTTCAACAATGTTGATTTTGACGTTCTTTTGGGTGTGCTTAGCTCTCTTAACGTCTCGTCGTCGGCAGTTGACTGGTTCCGTAGCTATTTATATGGGCGCCGGCAGCGTATCCGTGTTGACGACATTTTCTCATCTTGGTGCAACCTGACTGCTGGTGTCCCACAAGGCGGCGTCCTCTCTCCTCTTCTGTTTGCCATATTTATTCAATCAATTTCCAATAATCTTTCATCTTCCTACCACCTGTATGCGGACGACTTACAAATCTACTGTCAAACTACGCCAGACAACATTGACGGTGCCATAAGCCTCCTAAACTCTGACTTGGTTCGGGTTTGCGACTGGAGTAAATCTTTCGGACTTAAAGTTAATCCAACTAAAACTCAAGCCATTATAATTGGTAGCTCGAGACAAATTGCTAAATTAGATTTTTCGATTCTACCTCCCATTATTTTTGATGGAACTCGAGTGCCAATTAGTCCCTCAGTTAAAAACTTAGGCATCATTTTGGACTCCAAACTCTCCTGGGTTCCTTGGATCAGTGAAATTAGTCGCAAAATGTTTGCATCATCTGCGTCTCTTCGGAGACTACGTAATTTCCTGCCCACCGCTACCAAGGTTACGCTGGCCCAATCTCTTCTCCTACCTATACTAGACTGCCGATGCCAGCTATCTGGATCTTACAGAACTGCAGCTTAACAAACTTGAGCGCCTTCAAAACCTTTGCATCAGGTTTATATTTGGCTTACGTAAGTTTGACCATGTGTCTGAATTCCGTGCAAAACTCAAGTGGCTTCCCATCCGTCTGCGCCGTAATGCTCATATCTTGGCCCTCCTTTATAACATTATTTTTCTCTCTACCTCTCCTCTCTATCTTAAAGAGCGTTTTGAGTACCTGCACCAGGCAAATGATCGTAATCTGCGATCCTCTGATACTCTGCAGCTGGCTACCCCTGTACATACTACCACCATGTATGGCGAGTCCTTCACGGTACAAGCTGTAGCTCTTTGGAACTCATTGCCTTCTTCTATTCGTTCATCTAAATCCATTCACATCTTTAAATCTAAAGTCTATGAACACTTTTTGTCCATGTCAGCTACAATGCTAAAATGACCATGTGCTTATTTTATGTTTATGTTGAGGTTTATTTATGTAGGTATATGTATTTAATAGTATGTGTAAGTACTATATTCTTATTATTTTATTTAACGTACTTATTGTGCACCGCCGTTTTTTCTGTGTAACTTTTCCAGTCCATCCAAAGGTTGTCTGGAAGAGATCGCTTTTAGCGATAAGGCCGCCCATTGTACCTACTTACTTATTTTCGTGTATTTCCTGTAATGTGTTTTTGTGTACAATAAAGTGTTTTTCTATTCTATTCTATTCTATTCTATTATTGACAATGCCTTTGCATCTTCAGCATATTGCGAGGCACGAATCCGAACACGGCATGATTAATTTCCTATTGGACCGTGCCCAGGTATCGAACGCGTGTCTTCAATATCATAAATATCAAAATGGACTTAGGGGAATGAATTATAATATCTGATGTGTAAAATGAATCAGATTTTATTGCTTGTCTAATAGTAGATAGGAATAATGTCATGTTTTTTTCTAAAAAATAATAATCTGACAGCTTTAACAATATCTCTATAAAAAGTATACTCGTAGTTACATTATGTTTATTATGATGGCTGTTGTAATAAACTAGCCGTGTTAGTCGAATGGGGTTGTGCTTCGACGTTCAATTCAAAGGTCGTGTGTTCGAATCCCGGCCGTGCATCATTAGATTTTTCGTTTCGTAAAATGCACGAGCTCTTAACGGTGAAGGAAAACATCGTGAGGAAACCCGCAGTTTAGTCAGCTCCACACGTATTGACATTGTCTTTCCTGTGGGCCAGGCTGATTAAGCTGAGAGGATGGTTTAGGTGCTGGGAAAGCCTATTCTATCTCAAAAAATGTCTCAGGCACTGCAGCGTCCTGTTAAGTGTAGGCATAGGTTGCCTCCTGACGCTGTATAAATCATCTATTAAAGATGTAAAGGCCTAAGTTTGTTATAAACTAGCCGGTAAGGACTTGTTATCTTTATAATTAGTTATTACTTCAATGCATACCTAAAATTTTTACCGTTGTAAAATAACATTTCATTCCCCATGAGTTTCAAGTGAACAAAGACGCAAAAGAAAAAGAAAACCAATATCTACATTGTATTAACTGAAGAACTGCGATGTTAGAAGTTGGAGTTCAAAAAGTCAAGCACCCATTCAAGTTCACCCGAAGTTGTAATCGAAACTACAAATTATAAGTTTCATATCAACCTTGACAAAAGGGAATAGCCCCACGATTAGGATAGCAGTGACCTTTGTAAACATCTATTTCGGTCATAATAATTTATGGAGATGGTTTTCGCCTTTCACCCCTTGATCTGCATGATAATACACAATCGCGATCGAGATCGGCTTCAATTCTTCAAGATTTAATTATTTTCCGCAAAGCCCGCCACTCGCTTGGCATTGTCTGAGCACAAATAAACCTACCAGACTATTGTTACTTGATCCTGTAAAGATCCGGGGAACGTAACACGGCTCACTTTGAGTTCCTAAGTAGAAAGAATCACTTACAAACGGACTACGCATTTATTTTTGTTCTTTAATTTACCTTTACTCTGTTTTCCCCTTTGTCTTTTTATTGCACTGGCGCGAGGGTCTCGTTATTCAGATAAGTTTAAAAGAAATACTTCCTCTAATCTCATTATTGTGAAACTCCGAAACTGCGACCCTGTTCGGGACATTATTATTGGCGAATTCCGTCCCGGGATCGTTACGTCCGACCGAATTACTTCGCGCCTTGATAAGTATTTTTTTATGAAAATTGTCGGCGAGACCAAATCCTCTGTTGCAAGTGAAACAAATTGAATCGCAAAATTTTCTATGAAATTACGTTTACGAGTATGTCCGTCGGTTACTGATGTAAAAAGTTTTTTTACGGTTGTTCAGGAGCGGGAACTTTTTTATGACAAGTTGCGATTTTCGCTGCGATAACGACTACCGATTTATTTGTCTCATCATTGTAACTTTTTGGTATTTCAAAAAGCTTTTTCTATGGTTATTTCTTTAGTTCAAATCTATATAATCTACCGAGAACATACAAAAGGTTTTCTCGATGGGAGTGGGCGTGAGTGAATTTTCTGTATTCGTTTGTTCCCGGAGGAGCGCGAGTATCGTGCGGGCTGGGCTTGTGCTTGACTGTGCTGAAGCTTCGCTGAGTGGGCGAATGGTTCCGCTTCCGATTCTCTTAATTGGTAAATCTTAGCTGACGGGGCTCTTTGCAATTAAAGCGAGCTTCTATGCAACGCGGGCTCGGATGAGCGGGAATTAATGCATCGTAGAGAGTGCTTAGTTCATTAAATAGGCAGAGCTCTGTTTCAAATGCATTGAACACGAAACTTGCTGACTTTGCGGATAAACTGAATCTATTCGAGTTTTTACGCTTCGATAGTTACCGAAACGGGATTGATTACAAAGTGCCGTTCTGTACTAAAATCATACGTATAATACTAAGGCTGAGATGAAACCTCGTTCAGTAGTTAGTTGAATTTGACTAAAACATGCGAGGAAAACTTGTAAAAGCGTAAACAATAGAGGCAGTGGAGAAGCCTTGTAAAGATTTCGTCGTGCGTGAGACGTTGTGTACGAAAATAAATCGAAGCAAGGAAGACAACCGTGAGATAATAAAACAACCGCAAGGCCGTACGCATTGTTCACACACTTTTGTCGCTCGTACATAATTGATTCGCTTGCAAATTCCGAACACGTAACAAACTTGTCCAGGACTGTACGTGCTGGCAACCGATCTCATTTTCAATACATTACAGTTATAGTAGCGCGAATCAATTAGGTACACGTGTTTGGTATTAAAATACTTACAAAACTGCCAATACATTCATTTTAACGCTATTATCATTTTCTAACTACTAGTAGTACAAGTAATATGACAAACAAAAGAGACTCATTTGTATTTATCATCATTCACAGGCCGACTTTGTATAGTACTAAGTATAGCGTTTTCCCTTGCTTATGGCACTTTTTTACTACTTCCAAATGAAATCCGTCATAATAATTATATCTTTACTATTGTAGGTTGAATAACTCAATGCTTATGACGTTGCGAAGCCAAAACAGCGAAATAGGTTCAGCCCGGTGAATGAAAACGTTCAATATCTCTGGGTAATATCCTGGGCAGCTATTTATCACGCCGGCAAAAAGTCGTCTCTTGAGGTCGAGAACCAAGTTTTTCTCGAGTTTTGATTTGCGAGTTATTGGATTTCCGAATGATCGGAAAAATTGCTTGATATATTCTATATAAGATAGAGTGAGTTTTTGTGAAATATTATGCGGCGAAATTGAATATTTGATTTGAAACAGTTTAGTCTTGTTTTTGTCTATCCGAGCTAATGTTTCCTATTTGATTTTGGCATACTTAAATTATTTTTATTCATACCTGTTAAAATTAGGTGGCACTTTATAATATTGTAAGCATAAGCGCAATAACAATCAATTTTCAAACGAAAATCAAGATAATTATGTCCCTTATCAGTTGTTGAGACATTTTCCTAATGCTAATAAAATTTACTCCAAAGGAAAACACGCAGAATAACGTTCAAAAATGGCTACACCATTATCCTATCTACCCTATCTCATCGCTTACCATGGAAAGTTCTTTTGCGGAATAAACGAGTTAAATCAACCATAAATTTACCCCAAAATGGGCTTTTCGAATAAGTTATCATCGGAAGCTAGGAACACGGAACGCAGAATTTTATCTCCCTGATAACGGTGGCTTTCTTCGTTACACATAAACCTTCGTTCGCTACTCGTATGTATGTCAATGAGGAAATTTTTACTTGCGCAGACAGTTTTATGAGATAACTTGGCGCAACTCGCTATAAATGTGTTTTTGGTTGAGTTGCTATAAGATCAGGTGAAGAAGAAAATATTTTTTACTCATGTACTACTATAGTCCGGTTTACGATTATCTGCAAAAGCAGAGTAAGTATTAACAGTAATAGTTACAGTGTTTGAGATTAAAATCAGTTTCATGTTTCATCAGCGATTCTTATTTATGGAACCTTTTTTTTTTGTGGAAAACATTATCTATAGATTTTCAATAAAAAAGTAGTGTAGGTGTGGATTAAAACAATTGATCCATGTCTATCTATTTCATATCCAAATCCGTTTATTAGTTTTGCAGCGTAAAGTTATAGACACCTAAATGACAAACTGCAATGAATGACAACTTGTATGAGAACATCTGAATCACTAACATGCGTTGCAATGCAAGGTAAGTGGGTGAACCGAGCATGCAATTATGTGCATGATTATACGTTGCGTTCGTTGCCTTGAGTCTGAGATACATTCGAATTCCTTACTAATGATCTGCTATTCAATCGCATCCTGTGCTATTCGTTTGATTATCTTAGTGTGACCAATAATCAAAGACCAAAATATAAGCTTTTGGTGGATCAAAAGCTTGGAGAGCTTGGAAGCTCGATCCACAAACATTTTAAAATATTAAATATTTACTAGGTATCTAAGAAAAATCATTTAGAATTATGAATTTTAATAGTTTAAATTATGAGATTATAGATAACTAAATAACAAAACAAACAGGTTCACGACAGTATTCCCAAGGGAACTAAATAATAACGTAAATAATAAAATAGATAACGTAAGTAATAGCTATTCCAGAGGAATTCAGCTGTATATATATACGTAAAAAAAAATCAAATTTATTAGCAACAAGGTAACCAATTAGTAGTTCAGAATATGTAAACAGCTATGAAGTATTTTCTTAGTTTCCACCTTTGTGGAAGCAAAGCAAGCGGTCGGTAAGTTGCTTAAGCTTCCGTTGCAACTGTAACACCACTGGGAGATCACTAAAGGATCGTTTTGCAGTTGAATGTGGCTTAGAAACTATTTGCTAGCAAATTCTGTCTAAAATGTATGAACTTCGAGTTCCACGTAATTTGGTATCAAAGTGGTGAATAATCAAATTGACTCGAATTAAAATTATGCTGAATGTGGCCCACAATTGGTATTTTTTTGTTTACCTGATAGAAATTTTAAAAGCAGAAGAGGATAGTGCCTACTAATATGAAAATTATACTCACAAGTAAAGTTGTCAGTAGGTATACGAGTACTTAGAAATTTATGTCTTTTACTCGTAATTCATAACTTACCTTCACCTGATTTATGACAATGTAGACGTATCAACAGGTACAAAGTGTTTGTTGTCCAAAAGGAAATTTAGCTTCATAATTAAAACAATAAAATATTCAAATTACTCCATACATTACTCGCAACCACAACATAAAGCCTGGGAAAGTTTAATTGTATCTTGTGCTAACACGCACGCTTCACACGACTTTGATATTACTTTACCTCTTGCTCACTTACATAATGAATTGTTTCACTGGGGCGCGATCTGAACTACTTAAAAAAAACTAGATCTCTAATTGACTTTTTTCATAAAAATAATTAATACATTTTTGTATGCATGATTTTAAGTAAATATTAAACCACTCCATTGGTCATCGCTATGCAAGGCCTTACCTATGTTTGTCTTTCATTTAACAGCCATTTGAATAGCTGTGATGGTGTGCGAAGTATTTGCTTGTACAGGTTTACTCACAGGCAAGTTTGCGAAGTTCACAAAATGAATCCTGAAGACTTTGACATGGATATTACGAGAGTTTTATTGTTTGGCAACGAAAATTAAATACGAAGACAGTTTTGTAAATGTCGTAATTAAATTATTGCATTGTCAAAGCATAATCTACTCCGTCTGCAAGCTTTTTAATCCTTTAATATAAGTCGTAGGTCTTAGTTTTATATAATTTCACTTTTGCTCTTTCTGTGTAATTGAAATAAAATTAAAAATTCTGCAATTCAAAAGTTATGTTATTGTTTTTTTATCACAAGTATCCTATACTAAAGTATGCGTGCTGAATTATTCATAATTTCCTTTGTATTTGTTAGATTTGTAACCGCTTTCACTCCATCAGCTTTGATACTCAATCTAGCGTTGTATCTACACGATTTCCTCATTAGCAGGCTTTTGTTAGACGTGGCTGTTTGTTTGAACGTGTACCTGAACAACAGAAGAAGTAACAGGTATCACACATCAGTTTCACTCCAACATCAATGAAACACTGCCTTGTGAATCAGCAGAAAGCAATTACAAGATATTGGCTAATTTAATAAGCGTATGATATCTCAATCTTTAGTGACTATCAATTTTATGAGACTTCTTCAGCACATATAAATTGTTAATATTGAATCTAAAGTCAAAGTAATAAGGTTTATGTTAGTAAGATTAGATTCGAAGTGATACAAGGTAGTTCACGCTCCTCGATCAGGACAGGCTCTAATCAAAGCGTTGAAGGTGTCTCGATGTGCTGCCTACAAACTAAATTAAACCTTACTCGGAGAGATTAAGCTCTACAATAGTTTGCACTTAGTTCTGCTTGTGTAACCTATGTTTGCAAGTGTTTGAATTATCTTCTCTCCCGATGGAATTGTCTATCTTCCTGATGATGAACGACGTATTGTCGATTGTCTTGATTGCACTCCCGCCCCTTGACTTAATAGCCCATCTAATAGTTATTTATACATACCTATCATCTTAGCCATCATTCATTAACACTCAAATGATAAGTATAAAAAACATTGCAATATTTCCAAATAGACAACGGTTTTGTTGTATGTAATAGGTAGGTATCTATGTCAATTCGTCTTTGTTTATTTTTCAGATTAGAGCTACGTTTTTGACTATTAAAAAAAATACCAGACGTTTCTAACCACTTTAATTCAATCCAGACTCTTGCCGTTTAATACTGTCTTATTTATGTTATGAATGCAGAAATTATAATTCACATCTTGAGATGGACAAGGAAAAGGCGTGTCTTGTACTAATATGTCAGCAAAAATGCCCTTCTACTTGCCAAGTCTTCTAAGTAGGCTTCGTTGTCCTTCAATATAACTTTACGGTGCACAAAATCTTTAACAAGAATTTAAAACGGTAAATGTCCAAAAACAAAGTAATCCTTGATTAAATATTGAAACTAAATCATGTAGCAAAGAGAATAAACTTAAGCCTAATGCTTGTATCAAGAATCAATTCAAGGTATGCGAAGGTTATCAACACACGACGAGGAAATTACAGCCAAACAGACACTATCGATCAAGTCTACTAGACTATAAATAATGACCCTAATATAGTGTGGGAATTCGAATATAATATTCATTCAAATAATGGTATAAACTGTAGTAACTATTTTTTTTTTGTTTCAGATCTCACTGCGCGTGGTCGATTTTACATTCTGTGAAAAAAGGTAAGATTTTATTAATTACATATAAATATTATTATTATTAACTTGAAGTTTTTTTTTTTAATTCAATGGTAGCTTTTGTACCTAGTTAGTTACATAGTAGCTTTTATAAATGAATATTCTCCCATCTCAAATGGTTGCCTATCCGTCATCGCCGTAGCTCTCACATTCTTTCACTTTTATTTAACATCCTTCGTGATCGCTCTGCACCAAAGTATCTAAGGGATCGCTTTGAGTACCTACATGACCAGAATCCACGTAATCTTCGCTCCTCAGAGAATCTCCTTCTCAAAACCCCTTCACATAGGACAAGTTTCTTTGCTAGTTCCTTTTCCGTCCAAGCTGTGCATCTTTGGAACTCACTTCCTATAACTGTCAAAAAGTCTTCTTCTCCTGCTATTTTTAAAAACAGAGTTAAATTGTATTTCCTCTCAGTTTGAATTGAATCGTCTAATTAAAGTACTTTGTGTACCTATAGTTTGTGTTTATATTTATTTATATTAAAATATAAGTATGTAGTCTATAATATTTATTAAATGTATGTTTATGTGTTTAGGTCTACCTATGTATGTTTTATTTATATTTTATAAATATTATGTACCTATTATTATGTAGTTTATAAGTTAATTGTATATATTATATGTATTTAGCCTATACTTAACAGCTTTAAATTCATTTTCTTTTCATTATACACCTGACCAATCCTTCTTTCACTGAATTTCTCTCCATCCAAAGGTTGCCTGGAAGAGATCGCTTATTAGCGATAAGGCCGCCCATTGTACATTGTCATTATTTGTTATACTTATTATTTTGTTTCATAGTTTAAGGTGTACAATAAAGAGTTCTCATTCATTCATTCATTCATTCATTCATTCATTCATTCATTATTCTAAGACTTTCCTGCAATAAAAAGCAAACTTTACTGTCCAAAGCCTGAGAATTTTATTTACGCAAACTGACAGGGTATTATTGTAGGTAATATTATTTTGAAGAAGAAAATTGAACATAATAGCGACGACGCATTTTCTTTAGAAAGTAGGTCGGCCTGATGAAGCGGCTCTTAGAAATTCACTTTCAATGCAGTAAAAGTCAACAAAAACATTTGTAATCTGTAAGTGGCTTGAGAACCGATTTCCGAAGTAACAACATCTTATATCGACACATGTCAAATAATAATTGTGCATTATATATACTTACAAGAAAATGTAAGTAACATTAATGCAAGTGCATATTAAGCGCTTAATTTTTGTTCTAACTTGAGTACTATAATAAAAAAAAGTACTTACCTAATAGTAAAAAAATAATATATTCACTAAAGATAGTTTTAAAAGCCAAAATAAGCTCAAGATTTTGCAACAAGCGCACAAATCTCACTAAAACGAGAGGCAAGAATTAGATAAACGAGTCGAAAATTACATGTCATGTTTGTTGGATTATTTAAATTTGATCCAAGTGTTTAGTTACTCGACGGTAAGAGCGAAGGGTCATGTTATAATTTTATTAAGGTAAAGGTTACTTGATTGGTTGAGGTTTACTTTACAGATTTACTCTTCAAGCACCTTTCAGATTTTAAAAGAAAACATTCTCGCAGTCGCCAAATCATCCCACAACCTTTTATCAGCTTAAACATTACCCTTGTGTTGTTTTAGGACGACCAAGTAAATTACATCTGGAGAAAATCGCATCCCAAAATGTCTACAACGTATCTTCATAATACCACAGAGCATGAAACAGTAAAGAAAGTCTCACCTTAGTATTCAATATTTACTTACCATAGTTCAGACGGCTACTTAAGCTGTTAAGTAACAGTTTTAACGCCTCAAAACTTTAAAATACCATGAGTTACTTGTATTCAATCGATAAGATCAACCTATGAACTCGGTTCGTGCCTAAAGTATTGGTCAGCAAACTTCGATCGTGTTTTTGTCAGGTCCGAAAATTCAGCTGTGTCATATTCTCAACATTCTCCCTGGCAGAACTATCTCACCGACTCGAATAAATATAGGGATAAAAATAACGAAATAATTGTAGTACAATTAAACAAATTGTACATACCTACTATACATTCGGAGATATCACACTCGACTTTGGTTTTTTTTCCAGAATCGAACATGAAATTGGTATTATTTACCATAGTTGGTATAAGTGGAAAAGAACGTATGGAATTTGTACATAAATTGTATGTTAAGCTACGATTTATATATTCAATCGATGAGATAGTTCTGTCAGGGAGTTTGTCGTCATATTAGTTGTGATTCTCAACGTATCTTACTGATTGAAGATTCTCTGTGTCTTAGCTTACAAAGACTACCAAATATTCTGTGTCGTAGGGGTGAAAGACGAACCGAGGCTAATACGACTTAATTACTCCTCCTTTTTTTCAGTGGTTGTTTTGGTCCTTTTTTAAATTTGTGATTTTAAACAAAAGTCTTCGTTTTTACGTGGTACATTTAGTAGGTACAATCACTTTTTTGTGCTAATGTACCCGTGGAAGGAATAGCTCTACTCACATATTAGGAAAATTAAAAGTTTCTCTGGCAACTGACACTGAAAGTGTTCGACTCATTTGCATGAATGAATAGTGTTTTGTCGAGAAAAGGTTAGTGGGTGGGCTTTAGGATTTTTAAGAGCTGCCTGAAGTTAATTATGTTTTTTTAGACATTTTTTATTGAGCTTGTCGCTTAGTGACCACATTCTATAACGATAGAAATGTTCAAAAAGTAAAACTTAATTTTCATCAATCAAGGTCATCAATCAAAATATTGTGTCTCGGAACAATAAATTGTTTTAAGGGTGTCAAAAGTTTTAATCTTAAATCACACCTACATTTTTATCCTATTGTACCCTGTTGTCCTACCGCTGATGCCGCGCCGTGACGATAAAATTGTTTCTTTTTGTATGGCTAGTATCTTTGCGGATAGCGTATTGTGTGTATGTTTTTACATTAGGTAGGTGAAGCAAGGCCCATTTCTTGCAATGTTTATTCGCGAGTCACGACATGGAAAGCTGTAAGAGCACAACTTAGCACTCAGCCCATTGGTCACGATGAAGCAACTTTTACTCATTAAGGACGGGCGGTAAGTATTGTCCCATTGTTTGCAAACTATGCTACCGCAGAACTATTTCAACATAATTACCTAATTTTGGAGTTCGCTTATTGGGGTGTTGCCCGTGATTTGCAATTTTCGCAAATTAATCTACTGAACTGGGTGAGCAAGTTTGACCAATTGACCGGGGCAAATAATGTGATCATCTAAAATTCTAAAGCATATTCGGTAAGGAGTCTTTTGACATTGTTTTCAACTACTAAGGCCTATGAACTCTAACTACAATGATCATGAAATATAGAACTAAGAACTATCATTATCCCTTTAGTTTTGAGAACTGAATTTTGGTTGATATTAAAAACGAGTACCTACATCTTCTAAGCTACAGGTAAAAAAAGAATAGAGGTTAATAGAGACCTAATTTTCACAAATTTCGCGATAGGGTTCTAAACTGGCTGCTGGAACAAATCCTACGGCAAGTAATTTGTAACTTATCATTCTAGGTATGAGAGCGAAAATTGTCAAAAACATCCTTGAAAGCTTAGAGTAAGTCTCACCAATCGACTCGATCTTCCAAATCGTTCCATTTTGCAACGTGCCATGAACGTTAAAATTCCTCAAATACGTAGGAAATCGTAGGCCATTGGAAATGTTTGAGGTCTTCGTCGAAGCAAATGCTCTTTTGACGATTGAAGCTCGATTTGAGCTGTACAACATCACTAGACCGTACACTTTCAGTATAAGACCAGTATTCCATTCCACCCTATTTGATCCGCACGTCAGCCATGCTTACTCAATAACATTTTACGATAATCTTCTGAGTTATAGGAAACATTCTCTAACTTGTGGGGCCTGAACCAAGTGTCTTTGTTCAACACAAACATTGTAGCAACATCTTTAAAAATGTTTGAAATCTTAAAAAAAAGTAGGTATGTGAGTGTCGTGGAACTTCCGTGGAACACTCGGTTAGAATGAAGTTTTAACTTTGAAATTTGGCATTTGTCAAATAAATTATTGTCAAATATTAAAATACTAGTACTAACAGTGTACCAATCTATGGACTGTTTTGCGTCTGCGTACTTCGCACTGTGACGTTTTGACCTATGTATGTGTCGTGACGGTATACCGTCCGAAAAAGAACTTCGTTCCAAAAATTATCATTTGAAAAAAAATACAGAGCCTCCTCGTCCTTTTTGGAAGTCATTTAAAAATACTTGAACATTTTCTTCAAAGGAGAAAACAGTCGTTTAGTATGTGTGTGAACTTTGTGTCTTGTGTGTCGGTTTGCGTTACAAAGTTTTATACTACTTTTCTTTTTATAGGTATTATTGCTAACGTAAACAAGTTGATTTTAGTACGAGTATCCTACTACTATGATGTAGTTTCATTGCGGGTAATAAATATTTAGGTACTCTGAATAAAATATTTTCTTTTGGTATTGACCGCTACTGTCAATAGCTAGGGATGAACCGGATGAACATCTGACGGCTGAAAGTGACATTTAATTTACACTTTATTTTTATAGGGATTTCGACTAGAATTTTGTCGAAAAAACTCACCCCTTTCCATGGCGTTGGATTTAATATTATTGATGTTTACGATATCGAGTTCCGTGCCATCGGGAGCGGAGGATTTATTAATTTTTAACGCGATCTCATTTTATAGGGATTTGTTCATAAAAATAATCTTAAACGAAACTGAATACTTAATGTATCTATAAGGCGTGGTAGATATTCTTTAAGTTCAAGTCATTAAATATATTTAAAAAACTCTATAATGATCCCTAAGATAAATAGTCAAATGCAAAATGGAATAGTTTTTAGCTTAAATAAACTTGAGTTTGTTTATTCCACGCTAGTTATGTTAACAACTAATCTCATAAAAAAGCAATAAGTTTGTCTCACTTTTGCAAGCACAAAAATAAGTGAGTTTTTCTCTCAAGTTGCCAAAGTACGAGTTATCAGTCGTAATGAAACTTGGTTATTTCGCGAGTCTCGCTGCAGCCGCTTACGACTCCACGTAAACACACAGCATTCCATAATACAGCTAGTTCTTTTTGAAACCTATCTATATTATCCATACAGGAAAATCAGTTTGGGCTAAGACTATAAAAAGTAACAAGATGATGTTCAAGATAGTAAGTATTTCGCGATTATCGCATCACCTCATAATAAAAGAGAGACAATTCACAAAAACTAGCATCAAACGTATACCTAAAAACGTAAACAGGTTCACGGCTGTATCCCCATGGTGCGGAAGACATTCTCTCAGATCTTTTGTTTATGTTATTTATTGTAGATCTTTTGAAGAGGTCTAAGGGGGTAGTCAGAGGCATGTCCAAATACATACACGGTATTAGTCGCGAAGGAACAGGAGTAGAATCCTAGTTTTAAGACGTTTCAAAGTGATCCCAGCGGTCCTACTGAATAAATGCTTTTTGACTTTGACTTTGACATAATATTTGATACATGCCCACATCTTGCAGAAGTTAGAACCTAATTAATAATATTCACATACGGAAAGGGCACTTGCGGTAAAACTTTCTCACGCATGACCCAGCTACGTCTCTACACCTGTGAAAAATTCAGAGAAGAGACGTTTCTGTTTTTATCAAGTAATAAAATGTTAGCTGGCGGTTACGAAAATTCGCTTCCAGACAAAATTTCCTTTTCGTGTAATAGAGTTGTAACAGCTTCTTGTACAGTGTTCCTCTAGATTTCCGAGTATCAGTAACTGAATAACTGGATTGCTGTCATTTGGATAAATTGTTGATAAATCTGTTAAATTCTTCTTGGTTTTGATTTCCCAGTCTTATACAAGCAAAACTTATATCAAGCGTTCCTTATTATGATAAAATGGCACTGGTATACAAACACTCCAAATACAATTTTCCAAGAGCGCCACATGCTCCCTCTACTCTTCATTATTCAATGGTAATATTAGCCAGCCCTAAAGGAAAAGACAAAAAAAAATGTCAACAGGCACAGGGTTGTTTTTCTCCGAACACTCGATATTGATTTATCCCTGCAATAAATCCAAACACGGGATTAATCAAGCTAAGTTTCGTCGGATTGGAAATATGTCGGTGTTATCCCATAAATCGTTTGCGTAATGAAAAATTACGAAATGAAACAGCCTCTCGGTTTGTGGGCTATATTTTTGGCATATTGCTTTTCAACAAAACAAATTTGAATTGATGCTGTTTTCACGTTATAATTTGTATCGATGTAGGTACTCTGAATGAGATGCTACAATAGAACCATTTTGTCATTCGAAATCTTTGTATGATCTGTAGATATTACCTACTCAGGTTTATGGCCACTCTACACATTCGCCGAACTATTTGCTGACTATTTGCCGAACTATTATTTGAATAGACGATGACAGGCGAATACAGGCGATGCGGCCCTCTACACGATCGTGACCGTCAGTATTCGTCTAACATCGGCGAATATGTAGAGGGCCCATTAAATGATGTGATACATTAACAAAGCTGGTCTTGTGGATTATAATCATTATATAAAAGTACATAATCATCTTCCAATATAAATTGCAGCTACTAATGAGATAAAAGTCATTTTATTTCACTAAGCGGCTTTGTAGAAGCGATAAGCGCCATTTTATTAGTGCACTACTTGTTGGTCACTCGCTTATAGTCAATTTACTTACGGTCCACTAATTATCCTTTTAAATCACAAAGCAAAACTGAATAAATATAAAATTTAGCTGACCACTACATGACGTCAAAGTGAGAGGAACAATTAATTTTTGAACGGCGCACTACACTTTATTTGCTTCGGTCTTCATCCCGGTCGCTATTTCGTTTGTGTAGTCCTGACTGTGCTTTCCGTTTTGCACTTTGAATTTAGTTTATTTGCAGACATTTTGAAAAATGTTCGAGTCAAATTAATGTTACTTTCTACAGTTTTCATCAAAAAAATCAATGGAAACCCTATAGGGATAAAACTTTGTGAAAGCAATGAGGAAAAAGTATTTTTATTCAAAATGAAATGGAATGCTGGCGATGGCTTCATTTCTTCCGATAAGATGTAAGTTTGGTAACCCGTCTTTTTAACTGCCTGCCGTCAATTATCATTAGAATGTAGGGACGGCCGGGCGACCCGTAACTCAATATTAGTGCCTCTAAAGGTGAGTGATAACCGTATATCCTTTTGCTCGCTTCCTCTTTAGTTTGAAGATAGAGATGGAGGATAATAGCAGAGTACGTAATATGCATTAAGCACAATAATGGATCTGTTTTCGTCAGCTGTGGATAACTGAACAGTATGTGATCTTTTGATGTCTCCTATTCGAAGGATCAAAGAAAAGTTTTTATTGTTACCTCAATAGTAGTATTGATATTCAAACCATGCCGAAACTGAAAGTCTAGCGAATCGTATTGGTAACAAACTAAACCATTTCAGAGATTTTCCCCCTATTAGAAATGCTTATCAACCATTTATCGTAAATAATATAACTAATGTAATTTGTTGCTTTGTATAATTAGTGTTGCCTATTCAAATAATACATTCAAACGATGTTGCCACGTAAAATTTAAGTTTAATTTAATTATAATTTGTAAGGGCAAAATGCCTTTGCGTAGGACTGGCGCGGCATTACGATGCAGTACTTGTATACGACTTGATGCCCGGAATTTGTGATGTGGACGGACTGACCCCTAACACGGTTATCCTGATTGTTGTTACAAAGCAAAAAGAGAAAAGGACCTAGAATGGTTCCTGAATGGACTCTGACACGCCATGATCTACAATTATTATTATTCTATTTCTTTTCATTTTAAATTTGAAAGTTCATGACGTTAAAAAAATAAAACAGAAACATGACTTTTCCCCAAGCCATGGTAGGGAATTCAAGATTGTCTTGTCTATAACGACTTATTTCCCTTTATATATCTTCAAGGTCATTGAACCAGCTTTCTTTATATGCTTTGGCACGCATTTTTCTCATATCTCGCTTGATTAGAATCAGCATTCCTCCAAGAGAATCAGGCATCAAATTTTGCCTAGTATTTGTCAATTTCTCGTTCAATATTTGCAAAAACCAGAATGTACGGTTAAACAAACCTAGTATATACCGTTATTTATTATGCAAATAAAATTGTTTTGAGCCTTTGAGGCTTAAAAGCTATTATGATTCGTAAGATTCCCTGAATTTATTAAAACAAACTCATTGATATTCAACTGAACATACCAAATGTATATGTAAATGTATGAAATAACCGTAATAAGATACATAGTTAAATATTTTATTTTGTAGTATATTGATATTTATTTAATTAGTATATTGATCGTCTTTGGTCATCATCATCTCCCTGACCTTATTCCACGCTAAGTGGGGTCGGCACAACATGTCTTCTTCTTCCACTCACTCCTATCACTCGTCAATTGTGCATCCACTCCTTTTACATTCATATCCTCTCTCACACAATCCAACCACTTCTTTTCTTCTTTGTAGTAAATTAATATTTATTTAATTAGTATATTGATCGTCTTTGGTGATTTTATTAAAAAAACTTTAATAGACGCGTACAACTTTGTAAATGGTACAGATTGTTGTAAAAGTTTCCGCTTGATCTACAGTATAACAAAAAGATTTGGATTTTAAAAGAACATCGAGAAACCTTAGGTGGTACAAAGAATCCTACGCGAGTTCCCCACAAGCTTGGCACGTCTGCCTAAACCGATTAAACCCTGGTTTCCTGCTAAGCTGTATCCGTAACCGCAGTAATACCTAAGTTTTTTTATTCGCAGCTCTATTGTTATCTTGCAATTATAATGATAACATATTAATGTTTTTCCGGACCCACCGGCACAAATGATTGTGCTTACTGTGATTCTGTCTCCTATTACAAAAGTAACAGAGGTGGACTGTGTTGGCCGTCATTTTACGATGGTAGGTTTATAGAAAGTCGAAGTTATACAGTGCTTGCAGAAAATACAGTTACAACTACTTACAGGCTTTTAGACCGACAAGACGTGCCACGTTCGTAATGAACTGATTTCAGGATTTCAGGAAGATGTTCCTTTAAAAGTAGCACGTACATTTTTATAAAATAAGTAATAAACTTAGGTTTGTTTGACATTAAATAGTTATGGAAAGAAGTTTAAGAATAGAATAGAAAATACTTTATCGTACACCATAATCTGGATATTAAAAAAATTACAAATTTAATTTACATGACATAATATCAGTCTACCGTACTAAGTATCTATAAGAAAAATATTTACATATTTAGGAATAGTTCACCAGCGTCATCTAAGATTGCAAAATGATATCCCGCAGTTATAGAAAAAATGTGGATGTAAGAAAATATGAATTGACGTGAAAATGAAATGCCAATCGAGAACATGTAGTAGGCGCGACTGGTATGTGGCATCTCCTGGCAGGCTTGGCACGTGCACCGACCTCTAAACCGTTTACTGCCATTGAACATTACAAACACTATTTGCCTACCATACCGGGTGTCATGCCAAATTCACACAAGCTCATGATGCAGTATTGTAACCGATGAAGTAAATACGGAAAAAGTAGATTTTAATTAATGGGACGAACCTTTTGAACAAATAATTATTGCAATAGTCGGTTCACAATTGACGGTGTAATTTGTTATATCGACTTATTGCCTGAATTTTAACACAAATAATGCTGTTTACTTATTACTTTATCCCGAAAAATTCAAGTATTCTTGCAGCATGTAACTTAACTTTTGAACCTCGAAGCGCAGATGGTAAGCCATCTAAAATTAAGTTTTGTCTAATACATTTTCAAATTCAACTGCATGATAAGGTAAGAAGGAAGTGAGTGATGAGATGACGGCTGATTGAAGGAAATGGAAGAGGAATACGTGTACATGTTGTGCCGACCCTGCCCAGCATAAAGAGCAGGAAGATGATGATGACTCTAAAACATGCAATTGGACTTAAAATCAGACACAACAGTGTCTATAATAAAGCAGCTAACCTGTTATCTCCGTGGCACAATTCCTTGTTAAATGGAGCAAGGGAGGATATACTGAGACTACAATCGGATTCTGTTTAAATTAATGGCTCGTCTTTTTGCTCTTTGGTTTATAGTAAAAAGTCCACCGCTATTTATCATTTTCCTGCTTGCTTATAGCCATCATCATTTCCACGTATGTGGAATTTTGTCTTTTACCTATCTAAAACTCTATTTAGTATTTTGTAAGATATTTATGTAACGATTTTTCTCATTTTTCAAGAGCACTGGTGGTCTATTGGTAGTGGTGAAAGGCGGGGCTTCCGATCGTGAGGTCGTGGGATCAATCCCAGTCGTGCACCAATTAGTTTTTCTGCCGAAAATTTTATATGCACTATAGCTAGTACTCTCAACGGTGAAGGAAAATGTAAGGAAACCGGCATATAGTAGCATAAAAAGTTCGAAGGTACAATGTGTCAAGAGCACGAAAGGAGCCTTTGGGGCGCACTTCAAATCCTTTCACCACACTGGTAAAAAACTGGTGACACGACAAGACGAAGTGTTTATTATTAACCATTGGTAAATTTAATTTTTATTTTACAGTAAAAACACAATTTTAAACATGAGAAAACTATGAATACCTATCCACAGTTTGGTATTAGTTGTAAATACGAGAGTTAAAACATGCATTGCCCAACACATAAGCTTAGATAACGATGAATAGATTGCTATTCGATGTTAGCAATTTCAAAACAGTGTACAATTAGCAATCTGATTGCTAAAATATTTAGAATATAACATAGAAACTCATGCTAGTCGTAATAATAACGGTGAACACAAGCTTAAACTGAAAAAGCTTTTAAGTAAATTCAATTTCAATAATAATGCAACTAAACTTGTCCTTAAAAAATGTAAGTAAAATAAAAAGACGATAAAACCCGATATTGATTTTATGATCAACGTTATGCTAGAAAACCCTAAACATAATTTAGGGCATAGCTTTTTTTGGGTAATTTGTATTGTATGAAACTTTTAGTACCTAGGCGAGGGTCTGCCTACGATGCAGAAGGTTGCGGGTTCGATCCCCGCCGCGGGACAAATGTTTGTATGACCTACAGATATTTGTCTCGGGTCTGGGTGTTTCTATGTATAATATGTATGTATTTACAAACAAAAAGTATATAAGTAGTTTATCAGTCATCTAGTACCCATACCACAAGCTCAAGCTTACTTTGGGGCTAGATGATGCTGTGTGAAAAGTCCAGCATTATTGATTTATTTATTAGTTTTATAGTCAGAGACATTTTGTTCTAATGGACGTCATATGCTGGGTCCTACTTTCACCTAACAAAAGCTTATTGCATAATGTTGGAGATTAGCAACGCATTGTCTGTAATTGCGTTGTGTTTAATTCCATTAAATGCGACAGAATCGGCACCGCGCGCCAATCCGATTAGCAGCATCGGTATTAGCTACTGAAGCTGACCACTGATTCAAGACCACCTAATTCGTACAGTTGGAAAACGATCCAATGATCTGACACTTTCGATTCGGTTTCGTCATTACAAATAAGACACTGTTTCTCCAAGGTGCGATAGACTTTTATGCATTTCAAGATTTTTTAAAGAAGACCTGCGTGATACGTGTTCAATCCGCATGACACAAATATTCAGGGTCCGTATTCGCGTTCCCTTTTTCGTTCGTTTGATGAATATTCGGATGTCATTTACTACGATTTCTGACTTCAAGTGGCAATTTTTGAGTTTGGAACATTTGGTCCTAGGTTAGAACCGTGTTTTAACGTTTGAAAAATTGGCCCTTGAAGTTAGAAATGGTAGTAAATAACATCCGAATATGTATCAAACGAACGAAAAAAGGAACGCGAATAACCCCCAGATTTGAGACCGAATTGGCATGAACAGAAGTAACTTGAGTGTAGAAGAATTGAATAAAGTAATGTGGCCCCACTCAACAAAACAACATAAACAGAAACAAAAGTTTCTGGCACTTATCCACAAATCAATTATGTATGTATGTTTTCGTAGGTTGAATCATACCTAAGTACTGTCTCGAATAGGTAAGATCCATTGATTTATATGAACTTATGTCATTATCACATACCTACACCGTAGTTCGTTACCAGGCTGATTAAGCTGAGAGGATGGTTTAGGTGCTGGGCAAGCCTATTCCATCTCAAACAATGTCCCAGGCACTACAGCGTCCCGTTAAGTGTAGGCAAAGGTTGCCTTATGACGCTGTATAAATCATCTAATATAGATGTAAAGGCCTAAGTTTTTACACCGTAGTTCGTGAATTACAATGAACATGACTAAACACGAAGTTGCTTTGGAAACCTCCGTATTAGTAACTCGTTTTCTATTTTTATTTGTGTGATTTGATTACTGATTAATAAATAATGATAAATAATGCTGGACTTTTCACACAGCTATCACATCTAGCCCCAAAGTAAGCAGAGCTTGTGTTATGGGTACTACATGACTTATATACTACTTATATACTTTTTGTTCGTAAATATATACATATTATACATAGAAACACCCAGACCCGAGACAAATATTTGTAGATCATACAAACATTGGTCCCGCCACGGGGATCGAAACCGCAACCTTTTGCGTCGCAGGCGGGCCTTCGCCCACTGCGCTACAGAGGTCGTCAAATAATCAATAGATTACCTATTTATAAGTTAAAACTGAAAAACATCGGTCCTACGTGTCATTGTGATTTTTTTCACAGCTAACCGGTTCATAATTATTAGTTTTGCGAGCTTCTTACAATTTAGTGTCAGTTGTAAAACGGGAACTTTTCTCAATTTTAATGTCTGTTGTAAAACTTATATGGATAAGTAGGTATAAATTCCATCATATCATTAAAGAGTCGAGAGTTGCCAATTTCATAATAATACCACAGTGTTCGTTAACATTCATAATGAAAATATTGCAAGGCACAGGCAATATTGTGCATTCTACGGAATTAAAGTAACATGTTATTAAAAGGTTTTACGAATAAATTGATGTTTACGAGACTGAGAGCGATAAAAGAAATCGTATCTTTGTTTACTGTTTATATTAAAGGGGTTTCGTTCCTGTGAGGCCGAAATAAGGTAATCTGCACTGGACAGGCGATTCGAACGCAACGTCTACTTATCTACTACTGATTGCAAAACCAATCCAAATAATTAAGTTGTAGTATTAAAATTTATTTAAACATTTTTAAAACATAGCCAACATAGGTAGACACAGATCCAAACAGAGATAAAATTGTAATGCAATTACCTTAGGTAAATAAAACCACATTTTATTTAAAAAACAACACAACCATTTTTATCCATTAGCAGTACGATACAACTCGACGTCCCGTAAGCTTGCTAGCGGAATCATATCATGCAGTTTACTTTATGCGAGGAAACTCACCGATGCCCCATACAGAAATTAAATTCTACAAAGGGTTTGTTAAATGTAACCTTATCTTTGTCTATAAATGAAATTCATCATCATCATCAGCCTATGGTAGTCCACTGCTGGACATAGGCCTCCCCTAGTGCGCGCCATTGCGCCCTTTCCTCAGCTCGACGCATCCAGCTTCAAATCCGCATCCGAGTCGCAGTCTCCACTCAAGAATTCGTTTACCCCAACGGTTATCGGTTCTTCGGCAGATATGGCCAGCCCACTGCCACTTCAGCTTGCTGAATCTCTGAGCTATCTCGACAACTTTGGTTATCCATTTATTCTCTTATTATTTCTGATTGTAAGATTAAATTGTGAAAAAGATTTAATCAAATGTCCGCATTCATCTTAATTAAGTGGCTCAATGAGCTTTATCTTTCATAAAGAAAGTGAAATCCAAAATTGTCATCTCACTCACTAATTCAATTAATTATTAAATTATTATTGCAATTTTAGCTTCTCGTAGGTACGTATTTCAAGTTTCAAGTCTTTTTCTTCACAACGTAGACATCTCGTAATCTGACGAGTGCGTTCAAAATAATAAATAAAGAACGCTGGACTTTTCACACAGCATCATCTAGCCCCAAAGTAAGCAGAGCTTGTGTTAGGGTACTAGAATGACTGATAAACTACTTATATAATTTTTGTTTGTAAATACATACATATTTTACATTGAAACACCCAGACCCGAGACAAAAACGAGTTTTATAAATTCATTAGTATCACACGTATCATACGTAGGTTTTATCACCGGAAAACCACAGCCCTTGATACCACGTCACCATGACATCAGTTCGTGTATACCAGAAGATTCTAGTAGAAAATCAGAAAGCATCGTAGTCTCAAAATAAAAAAAAGCAGCTTCGCAGAATGCGGACGGTAAACAACACTTGTTTTCAGTGTAAGCGGTTTAACTCGGTGCCAGGTGGTGAAAGTAGACAGGCGAGGCCCTGAGGGGAGGCATTGGTAACTTTAGCATGAGCCACGTAAATCTTGGAAAAACTTTGCCATCGCAGTATTTCCATAAAAGCTATAGAGTAGATGCCGTTTACACAGTACCATTCTCTCATACCATTTTTGCCTCTTGTTTTCTCTTACTTAACATAGCAAGAGCTTATATTCTGTGGCAAGAGGCAAAGGATGGTATTCCAGAATAGTATCGTGTAAATGTTGTCTAACCTAGCACTTGCCAGCAGTGTTGTGCAGCAGTTGCTCAGCATACCTAATTAGCTCAGCCTACTACATTTTGAGTAGGTTTCCTCAGGCAGTATTGGCTCGCATATTCTCACAAAATTGGTATGTCAGTTCATCTTTAATGCCAACAAAGCTTTTTGAAGCTAAATTTCACTAAATAAATGGACTTTTAACTGACATTGTTATTTACAAAGCTTAATTTAGGCCTTTACATCTATATTAGATGATTTATACAGCGTCAGGAGGCAACCTATGCCTACACTTAACGGGACACTGTAGAGCCTGGGACATTGTTTGAGATGGAATAGGCTTGCCCAGCACCTAAACCATCCTCTCAGCTTAATCAGCCTGGTAACGAACTACGGTGTAGGTATGTGATAATGACATAAGTTCATATAAATCAATGGATCTTACCTATTCGAGACAGTACTTAGGTATGATTCAACCTACGAAAACATACATACATAATTGATTTGTGGATAAGTGCCAGAAACTTTTCTTTCTGTTTAGGCTTGCCCAGCACCTAAACCATCCTCTCAGCTTAATCAGCCTGGCCCACAGGAAAGACGACGTCAATACGTGTGGAGCTGACTTAGCTGCGAGTTTCCTCACGATGTTTTCCTTCACCGTTATGAGCTCGTGTTAAAGCGCATATAAATTTTTCGAAACGAAAAATCCAGTGATGCACGGCCGGGATTGGAACCCACGACCTTCGGATTGAAAGTCGAGGCATAACCCCATTCGACCAACACGGCTCACAAACAGGTTACAAAGCTATGAACAATTAAATCAAGGCAATAATCAGATCATGCCCATTCAATTACGTAGACCCAACTATTGAATACCAATTTAACCATTATCAGGCCTGCTTTGCAAGAGTACAATCTACTTATTACCTATTAGCATGTACCAAATAACAGATTACGTTCCATTCTGTTAGTAAACAAGCCGTAAGTAGGTACAATACGCACAACTAATCTTTGTCTCTCTGAAGTAGCTGTGCAGAACCCATTTTTGATGGCGCTTAAAAAACGAAGACAGCTTTGTATAGCTGTATAACTCTATCAAACCTGCGCAATCATTTAGTGCACCTAACTTCAGAGAGACCAAGATCGATTGTGCATATTATACAGTTGCTCTATCTCACGAAGGCTGGTTGGTCAATTGTGAGTGGAGAATTGCACGTTTTTTCTGTGTGCGTAAGCTTGGTATCGCTCCATGGGCGAATGAGCGCTCAGTATCTACACACACACAATTTAAGACCAACCCGCCTTCGTGATATGGAACAAATGTAAGTGCTATAAGTATAAACATGTCATCAAGCGCATACCATCTGGTATACGACGCAATCTCAGCTTTTAGTTTGCCACATTACTTCGTAAGACTATGCTTTTAGCGTTCCGGGAAGTATTTACTCAACTTCATGTGTTCATAAGGCATATTATTACTGCTGTACACAAATATTCATAAAATAGAGCATGTCAGTTGGGAAATTATTGTCTTTTCAGGAAATCTAAACTTGAAAATTAGGTAAGTAAAGTTCCTACTTACTTTTACCCAATACGATTTAAAAAAAACCAGAGAGAAAGCATTCGTTTTAGATATTGCCTTAAACTTACAATTTAGTTTGCGGCTAACACATCTTTCCTCTATTTAAATTGAACCTTCTTCATCATGCAACATCTTTATACGTGTTTTAAAATTATTTTGATATAACCTTAAAAGACTTAAGTAAGTCCATACATTTCACCATCAACTCAGCCAGCACACTCTTACTGTCATTGCTTTTTTAGCGTAATAAAACGTCCGTAATATATCCATAGCTTTAAAATGCACCTTTCATAAGTTAACTTGCACATCACCTGCCGTATCGTAAGCACATACCAGACATACTACGCGATACGATGTAATCTCAGCTTTAGTTTTCCACATTACATCGCAACTATGCTTTTAGCATTTAGTTAAATGCGCCTTTGCGTCTATTTAGAGTTTACCTTTGTTTACTTTCAACATTCAACTCTTAAGGGCGTTTGCAATTTAAATAACTGAGACACCGACAGCTGTTGGTGCAAACGGATACTAGAGTGCAGACTGAAGTAAAGGTTGGAGCGCTCGCGCTAACTGTGACAAATCGCATACGATGAGCGTTTACACGTGAAAAATCTCCGTGCGATACGATATCGTATGGGTTAAAATTGCATCGTGTAAATGCACCATAAGTGTGGTAAAAGAGTGGGTATCCTAGCCACCTTATACCTTCCTAGGTATGCCTGCGAAATATCGCTGGTAAAACAGTGTTTTTTTTTGTCATCCTAAGCTGGGCAAATTGAACTAGTTCCGTGATACCTACTTATTTTGTATGAAACTAATGGAAATGATCATGCTCCATTAATTGAGCTTCCATTTCAGCAGAAAGCTGAAGACCATATCAGTGAACATCTTCACCCGATGCGAGCTTAGTCAGCCGCGGAGATCCGCGTAGAACTTCAGCAAACTATGAGTCGGTTTTTTTCTGCGATTTCGATACAATTTTAATTATCTATAAGTAAGTAATATACAATTACTTTGTTATTTATCAAGTTTAGTAAAGTGTCTATTAAAAGCAATACCGAAGCAACTCTTTTGAACGAAAAAGTTTGCGCACTTTGACCTAGCGACGTCGTGACTTTATTTCACAAACTGCAAGGTTTATTTGTTTGATTGTGAAAAAGTCGTTTATTTCAACAAGAATCGAACTGCTGGCACGACACCAACTATTATGAAAACTTAATTTTTGTACCTGCAAGAATGTATGTCACAGAAAAGCATTTTTATCTTAAAACTTTTCCACTTTTGTCAGCAATATCAGCATCACAGAGAAATACTACACGCAAGGCAGTGTCTTGCACGAAATATTGAACAAAGAAAATATGAACAAGATATTTTCAGTGTTTATGTTCAAAAGAGGTCAGCCTAAGTGCCATAACATAAAGCAGATAGCGAATATGCCATTGCTTTTTACCCTGTGAATATAACCTCTATTCCGTGGGAGTTACGGTGGATTTTATTACGGGCTGGATAACTATGTGTAAAAATGACCCACTAAATAATACAAATAGGTGCGTAATCTACATCAGATAGGTGATGCGATATGATATGTACAGTCGTACGCAACTTTGTTTTTGCCTTGCGGTTATCCTCTTGATTTATGCCTCATGCCGCTCCTGCCCGGAATATGATTACGCACTACGTGTCGGAAGTGCCCTTAATGGATATAAACGCCGCATTTAACCGGCAGCTCAGTAAACAGAGGCTTTTTTCGACACTCAATTGCCGGCGTATTATTTGTTATGTGCCTGATTTTACACAAATTGGCCATGTTATTTATGAACGTGCATCGAATTCGAGGACGAAATAGCACATTGTGTAAGTACAAGCACAATCTCTTGGAAAACCTTAGAAATTCCATAAGAGATGTAAGACAGCTAGATATTATGCGGTATGTCCTAAACGTTGACAAATAAGGGTATAAGGTTATAAGTGCGAATTTTGCTTTTTTTCATAAAAAATGCAACATTCCTTTGTACTTTTCTACAGCAAAAGGTACAAAATAGTAAAATAGTAGGTAAGAATAAGAATAAGAATAATTTATTTCAAAAACATTAACGGCCTTATTAATTAGATTACCCTAATTCTAGCTTAATACGAGACTACTCTCAGACTTGTTACTTCTTTAGTAACGAAGGAGCAACTTGAATATTTTGATGTTATTAATAAACTGGTAGTAGCCTCGAATGAGTAATACATTCCTTACATCGGGATTAGTAGAAAAAGAGTGAATGAACGAATGATATTATCATTCAAAATATTGTCTATCTCTGTCATTAATTATATGAATGACAGAGATAGACAATAATTTGTATTTGACAATCTGTTTTATTCAAAGAGGTTTTATTTTTCTAAAACTTTTTGGTGTTACGTCTGCCTACTCCATCTCTATACTAGGTGGCGCCTAGGAGTAACTCTTACTCCGAGAGTAGAGTCGAATTAGCTTAGTTCTTCCTTGGTCTTTGTTTATTAATACTGAATTGACCTATTGTTGAATTGCCTTATGTTTTGGATTAGCGTTAATACCACCCTAGTTCGTGTTTATTAATGACAGCCATAAGGTACACATTCTTTGCACTATTTTTACAAGTACGGTAGGACAGTTTCTATGTAATTATAGTTATGTGCAAAACCGTACCCTCCGTGCTAGAAAAATTCTGTGTTACGTTATTAGGTGTTCTCATAGACTCATGAATCACCACGAAAGGCATCGTTTGTTACACTATTTATTAGAGCTAGAACTCTAGAAGTCTCTAACGAAGATAAACGCTGCAGTAGGTACCTAGTGATGTCTAAAATATGAACTCGGTTAGCTTGTATGACAAAACACTCTATAAGTTGTGTCTTTATGTATCGGCTTTAACGATTTCTTGGTAGAAACTAAGTAACAAATGCTGGAACACGATTTTAACTCAACAATATCGTTTTAGTATGCCATGCTGCATATACGATTATCGTAAAAAGCCAATATTTAGGTACCTATAGTATAAAATCTCTAGGGCCACTACTTCTAATCTACAACTTCACTGGTATAGAAAACTATAATAATCCTGAACAAAAAGTGATGAGCAGATTCTATCAAAATTCTCATGAGACTTCAGGACTCAGCTAGATCAATCAAAACAGAAACGTCATTTCGTTTAAATTAAATTCCTTTACCTCTTAATACGAATACGTAGGTGAGTTAGATCATCGAATCCCAGACTATATTCGTAAGCTCGTGCCCTTTATCCAACAAAATCACAAGATTATGATATGATTCGTGCGTGCCCGGCTTTGCTTACCCCAGCTTATTTGGGCGAAACGGGACTCAGTCATTATCTTCACACAATAAAGTAGAAAACTAACAGTAAATCAACTTCCAATACTCCAATACACTTCACGTAACGCATCACATTTTATTAGGATTAAGGAACATGCATTGATATTTGACATTTCGCTCACAGGAGCGAAAAGTCAAATATCACTTTGTGATTTATTTCGATTTATTTTCTATATCTCTCTCGATTTATTTTACCTAGGTAAATAAATTGAACGATTACTAGTAATCGTCAAAATTATTTCCTCAACTAGCCATTACATACTTTTACTGTTTGCGGTATTAAACATGGTCATTGAAACAGTAGGTACACAGATTAAGTCGTGTAAGAAGAATATTACAGTAAAGTTACTGTTGGTTTTGTATACCGTGTCCTAGCTTACATCATTCGGGACAAACGTAAAGTACTGACGGTTACGTAACAAATGTGTTTGTATGGGGTCAGTTCGCGTTGTTTTCGAGGGAACCACTGACGCGCACTGAATATGATAGCAATAATCATTTGTTATGATTACAGTTTACGAGCTTTGTATCATGTAGGATTGGATTGCTTTATCAGACGATTTTTGCTGGAATTTTTCGAGCATGTAACATGATATTGCGTTACAATATATTTATTTTCTCTTCATAATATCCATTTTTAATTAAATACAAAAAGGGCCATTGGAAAATAAGACTCACGTTTGGGTAAAAGTTCGTAATTACGGTGCGTCGACATCCACCCGATTTATGCTCAGCTTAATCCCAATTGAGTTACACGGCTAGCATTCAGCGTTCGCTTGTATAAAACACTTGGCTTCAGAGTCAAACGTTTCCAACACAACCCCGCTGAGTGGATTGGCAGACCATAAAGTTTTTACTCTTATCTAGCTTACATGATTTCGATTCTGCTCCCCAAGCCTCTATCGCATTTTCATGAGACCATAAAAAGCTGTCTCTACACATACGCATATATTCACATAAAATTTAAGGTATCAGCAATATTCGCTCATGCTATAAAAACTAAGAGAAGACCAACGAACCGCCGCCTTAAGAAACAAGCCGTGTCAGAAAGAGGGAATATTCTTGTATTTTCCTTAGACGCTAACAAGGGGCCTCTACATGACTGGAATATCTTTGTCACCAATTTCCTCAGACGAAGGGCTTAACGCGTCGGTAAGTTAGATAGCCTCACCTTAGTTAGGCCTCGGGGCACGTCAGGATTCTGTATTTTATGGACTCGTAGTGGTTCTATACTTTGTAAAACAGCCACGCCGATGGTGGAAACCCGCATTATTCCGTTAGTGTCGGATGGAATTACCCCCGTCGTTCTGCTTACGTTAGATCCCTCCAATAATGTAAGAAACCTGCTCTATATTTTTTACAAATCTATGAAGCTTTTTTCGAATTCCGAGACCGAACAAGCGAAATGTTTAGTTACGTTAGATATTCTTGGGTCCCGACTACCCAATTTGAATCGGGCCGAGATCGGAACCATAAGCAGTTACTTGAAATATTCTTCGACAGATCGCTGGGACGGGCGGGTTGAGGCCTATATATCACTTAAAACGACACGGCATAAATCTATGCTGTCTGCTCGTTATTTGCAGTCGCCACGTGAGCCGGCGGTTTCGGGTGAATATTAACGGTATCGCCAATTTTCCGGAAGCTTAGTTGCGTGGCAATTTCTCGGCAATTGAACAATCGCATCGGGGTGGCTCGGGTGTCGATACCATTACTGTCGCGTCGCGCTAAAAAATGTTTACAGGATCGCGTCGCTGAGACTTACGGCTGATTTGGTTTGACTTACGGTCTACGACCATCGCTTGGGGAGTGATCGCTTATCTTGACTGACTGAGCTTTATTCGCGTGTCCAGGATCAACTTTAACATAAACAACTCGTAAATAAATAACTTGAAACAACTATCTGTATGATTACAACGAGTACCTACATAACACACGCTCGAAACTTAATTGGAAACGATCAGAGCGCTTGGTAGCGAATCCTTTCTGTTCATTAAGCCCTTTATTTGCAAATGAAAAATGGTTTCAACAGCTTAAAATGGACTTTAAATCCATATCCTTAATGAACATATGAATCAAGTCGTAGATGACATTACCAGGCTTCGGAAGTTTAAATAAATAGTTTGAACCGGTGAACTCTACACGTACAAATTGGATCCTTATTCATTTTGGATTTGGCTATCTAGGCAGAATTGAATATGACTTTTATAAAATGAATAGGTAGATTTCTGAATGAAATCTAAGTAATTGACTCAATTAGTTTGTTACTACTGACTAATTCTTTGCGCTTTTATGCGTTCTAAATTTAAATATGAATACAACAATTTAAAAAGTGAACGTGTTTTCGGCCAGTTCAATGTAAGTAATACGTTCTTTTATTTGAAAAACATGAAAGCTCCGTATTGGATAAAAAACCTACTTGACCATAGACACCGCAACAAACAGCCGATATTTACTCATAGTGTAGGCGTTTTATAAAGGTGGCTATTCGAAACAGACACACTACCCACTGCAAACATTCATCCTATTTGCTTATCCATCGTGATTCAAGCGGACTCCAATATTACACCGTTGGCAGAGAATATGGAATAGCACTACGTATAGAAAGGACACTCCTTGCCCCGCACCGAGACCTCCCTACTCCTATAGTTTTTGGTTGCGTTCTGAGTAAATTGATACAAATATGCGCGTGAACAAAAAACAAACATGACTGATCACGACTGTATTTCCAAGGGGCGGTAGACATTCTCTCGGATCTTTTTGATCTATTCCATATCCTTTGAAGATGTCTTAGGACCTATAAGAATACCTACTGACTGGTTATTTATTTATTTATGGAATACTAACAGCACATAAAAACATAATAAACAAGCTGTTAGCAAGTTTTCATAGATAGAAATAAAGTAAGCAAATATTGAGCACAAACGTTTCCCACGATGTTTTCCTTCACCGTTCAAAGTACGTGTAAAAGCGCATATAGGTACCTAAACTAACGTAAAATCAATTGATGCCCGGCCGGGATTCGAACAGGACCTTTGGATTGAAACTCGAGGCACAACCTTATTCAGCCAACACGGCTCTTGGTTGTTAGTTTCAAAAAATGCACTGTAGTGTGAGTGTAAGCGTTTGTATAGAGTTTTTTCGAGTGTCCGTGTATACAGACTGCCGTAGGGTAGCTATTCAATTTAGCAGGTTGTCATACGCACGAGCACACACGCCAGACCGCACGGGGCGTTATTCAAAACTGCAACAATTACCTCCATGCTTCTGATTCCTGTACGACCCGGGCAATGTGAATCATAAGAAAAATGGAATTGAAAACTAATTTAGAATGTGTTTTATTTTGAGGCTTGTTTGATAGTAAAAACAGGATTACGCCTGTATTTTCAAAGCTTGGTAGAAATTATCGCTTTGTTAGAACGCGTAACATTACTTACTTTTATTTGACTAAATGAAACCTCATCGAGACTTTCGGTACGTACTCGTATCAAAGTAAATACATATTCCTGAAAATATATTCAGCAAATGACTACATTTTTCTTTTACCTTTTGTTAGAATAAAGCAAACCTAAAGTAGGCGATCCCAAATTACTGTTCATTTCTCTCTGGAAGTAGGAGATTCTTTATAAAATCTTAAGGAAACACCAAACAAGAACATTTGTACTTATATTCCTTCATATTAGAATGCTTATTGGTAATCTGAAACGAAATTGTTGATCAGCGATTCCACGTAATTGTAATGATCGAGTACACTACCATTACAACGATTTCCCAGGAGTGAGTGAGTGGGAATCTCATTAGCAGTTCACATCTGCGTCTGACAGGTGACTGATTTTGGAACGTACATCGCTTATTACTTTCCCGATTTCGGTATTAATTGTTGGATTTGTTTCAGATTTTTACAAGATTAATTTAGCAGGATCTTTCAGAGTCAGATCACTAAAAAAAGTTAATAATGACAAGCTTTAAAGGCAACCAAACATAATAACAGTTAAAAACATAAAATAGCGGAAAGAACATATTAACTTCAAAAATCAACTGAACATTGCAAACTATGACAAAACGTGGATCATCAAATATAAAATCCATTTATCCACAAGGATTCAGCATACAAGAAAACGAGCATGAATATGAATATTCAGCTGCAGTACAGCGACGTCGCATATTATATTCGAGATAACAAGGTTCGTCAGCAAAACGCGAGGCGGCCGACGACGGAGTGCAACCGATTTCTGCTAACTCCACTTCGCCGCTCCTTGTCTTGGCACCAGCATAAATCACAATCCGATTATTCCACACATGAACAAACGACTCTGACAAACTTTAGAGAAGGCTTACAAACTCTAAAAGTAACGACCCCGTAGAAACACTAAGAATTCCCACTTGGTTCTAAAGCCGTGTTACTTACGAGGTTTCCAACTCCCAAATCCGGATCCTTGCGTCCGATCCGAGCTAAACAAGTTTCTGAAATAAGCAGCCGTCGCACACTTGTTCTTTTCGCCTCAGGGATACGGGAAAAAGAAAAGTGCGAAGGCCGACGGATACCCGGGACGGATGCATATGCACGGGTAGACGCGAAGCGGCGCAAATCTCTCTTGTTCGAAATGAAGTTACCGATCCGCTCGCAAATTGTGTTTTATATTTTCCGAAGCATGTGACGAGAGAAAAAACTTTGCGGATAGTTTCAGACGCTTTTCTCTGATATTTATTTCAACTGTGAGCGAATGGTCGATATTCTGAATATATCGATAGTGTTTGAGAATTTCGTTGCTGAAAATAAGCTTAAACGCTTGAAATCACAGCTACTTAATTAACATCTATTAAGCGACCTCAAATGGCTGCGGAGCGGGCTATGCATACGATTAAAATGCCACCGGGTGCATATAGCTCTTACGTAATTATGTAAATTTCCGTCAGCATCTCTCATTCACTTGAGTTTAAATGTGTAGATATTTTACATAAATAAAAGGTAAAAGTTTTTTGATGCTTTATTTGCATTTATAATTTTTAATTAAATATTAGTTTGCCAAATGAATTAGTATTCGATGATTGTGCAATATGAGCTGATTCTCACGGTTGGAAATTTAAATTAAATTAATTATCTTTGGTGGGTATTCCTCCTCACCGCGATATTTCGAAAATGAATTTCGCATAAATGCATAGGCGGCTCTACCAAAGTTAGTTCATTAGTCATAGACAACTTTAAATGAAAGCTACTTATTTAGTAACCGCAATTCAGTGACCCATTGTTTTCGTGTCTCGTGAATAACACCTACCACGCAAGTTGCATGTAGGTGAGGTTACGGCATTGAAAATAAAAATGGATTTCATAATGTAATTTTAATAATGGGTTGTCACGAACTATTGAATGTTAAAAATAATCAATCGCATTTGGTAACTGATATTGCCTAGTGTATTTTGTCGATGATTGCATGAGAAACAAAGATATTAAGGAAAATACAATTCCAACATAAATTTTGCGACAGACAGCACTCGATTACTTCCTAACCAAAGTATCCTTATAATAAAGCTTCAAAGTTAATTCTTTTATTATTCAGTGATTAATACAACAATAATTTATTTCGTCCCCATTTATCAAAAGGCTGTTGAACCAACACGGCCTTTAAACAAGCCCACACAAAAGTTTACTTATTTATCTAAATACAAAATACCAAAGCGATGGTATACATCAACTGGTTTACAATGATCTTACTGCCGTTCGCTTCAAGTTTCTAAACATCGTGAGTAGGTATCAAGGCAAGCGATAGGTGACTCTATCTACTCGCAAGCCTCGAACCGGACGCACGCTTTGCCACGGTAATAAACAAGTTTTTTAACTTTTTAAACTTTTAAAAATCGAACGCAGCTGTAAAAAGTCTTCATATTTTTAAAAACTGTTCCATTCCATTTTTAACTAAAAGAATAACGACGTTTTTTTTTGTTTCAGATGTCAACAAAAGTGACTTGTGTGTGATTTCATTCAAATAGGACGTTTGTGAATCGAAATGTGAATTTGTGTGCAGTGGTAAAATCTAACTTTGCCTGTGTCGTTTTGTTCCCGATGAAGTTTCGCGAGTGATATCCTCTTCTCACAGTCGGTTTATTGAAAATCATTCGCCATGGAGACGGAGGAGTTGACGAAACTAGTCGACGGTATCTACAAGGTAAGTTTCCTTTATTTATCTTTCCAAGTGCCATAGTTTTTGTCCAAACAATTTTATGTATCTGCAAAATCTTTCTGTTATATCCATACTTACACAAATAATGAATCAGATAGATTTGAAACTTTGTTTGGTGGGAATGAAAGGACAATTAAACTTTTAAAAATCAAAAGAAAAAATGAGGTAATTGTTTAAAAGTTCAATGCAAATTATTTGAATTCTCTTTTCATTTCATTTATCGGAAAAAAGTTGTTCCTTTTTAAAAGAGTCCCGTTACCGAAAAGTTTTGAATAGCGGATATTTCATTACATAATTCGGAAATCAAATTTCATCATTGGCTAGGATTTTTATAAAAATTTTTAGAGATCTTTGTGACCGACACCTTTATTTTAATTAAATTCAACCAGTTATAAAACCATACAAAATTGTAGGTACGAGTGTATTTTTAGCTTGACCTTTTGTAAGCGTAAAAAACGTAAACAGGTTCACGACTGTATCCCCAATGTGCGGTAGACATTCTCTCAGATCTTTTTATGTTACTTATTCCAGATCCTTTGAAGATGTCTAAGGGGGGTAGTCAGAGGCATGTCCAAACACATAATATTTGATACATGCCCACATTTTGCAGAAGTTAGTATTCCATACGTGACAGGTTGCAAGCCCATCGCCACCTATAAGAACACTAACTGACCTTTTGTATCAGCTTGAATTATTATTAAAGAATTTAAAACCATTGCTAAGGTGAAAACACAAAGGTGAAAATGTGTTGGAGCTTAAGTGCACCTGCCTTAATGTCAAGGCCGTGTTATGTGGCAGCGCCGATGTCAGGCGTAAGGTTAAATTCCTTCTCGATTTCTCTAACGCTTTTGTACCAAAAATATTTAAATCTTTATTCATGGCACACAAATGGACACCGGACTTTCGTTTTCTAAGTTTGTGTAGCACTAAAATTTTATGATACGGGTTTGGACATATCTTGCTTATTAGACGAGATTTTTGAAGAAAAATGTCGCTTTCGGTGCTCTACTATGATAACTATTAGCTTGATACCTACCCACGCAGATTCCGTTTTTGAAAACTTTTTCACATTCATGATACATTAGCATCAAAGGCCATTATCTTGATTTATATCGACTAACGAGAACTGATCTGAATGTATCTAATTAGCATGAACAGAGAAAATTCAAAAGCCTGATAAAATTCAATAGTGCCCATAAATATCGAACCAATTAATCACGGGAACACATCATAAATCTCCAAATTTGAATAATCAAATGCTCGCAGAGAAAGCTTAGAAATTGCTACAGTTTCCGCAAGAATCAAGCCAATTTATAAGATTGTTTTGGGGCCGCTACAAATAATTTACCTACTAAAATATAAGACCTTCGCATTTTCCCTTAATTAATACCTACATCTAGATGGAGTGAAAATAGCTAACATCAAAATTCATTAATATTATTATACTGTTATGAATCTCGGTTATTTATTAGGTTATTAACTAGAAAATCTTTTAATTAATTTTCATTAGGTTTTCGGGGTCAGATGATTCGATAGACTCTATTTAGACCTTCGCAAAATATTCTAAGCGAATGTTGACAAACGAAAAACCGGCAGCCGGCAGCCTCTCAAAATTAATGACGTCAACGCGCGAACCTTAAATTATGCAAATGGAGAAAAAATTAAAACACAATTTTAATACGAAACTGTGATAATACAGTACGTGACTGTTATAAATTTCCACTTTTTACTTTGCTGTCACTTAATGGAAATGCGAGGGGGGAAATTAGGACATTTTGCCTCAACAGCACAATTACGTGGTCTTTGAATCACTTGACTGAGTGGCGTTTACGAAAAAAAAATCTTTGTAAAAGAAAACATCGGCATTTCCTTGCCAAGTTTTTCCTTTGTCGGTTGTGCTTTTATAATTTTGAATTTTTTGAGTAACTCAACGATTTACTCTGATTAAATAAAACAATGGGGGTTCCAGAATGAGGAAAAAATTTGCTATCAATTTTCAACATTCACTCGACGAGCAAATATTGAAAAAAAATTTAAGTAAAATTGGCGTTATTATTGTGAAAAAGATTTGTGTTTGCAAGAAAACTTTGCCGCAATTTCCTTCGAAACAGGAAAAATAAAACTTATAGAGAAGGGCTTAGTTATTTAATTAAATGGAGAGTTTTTTCGAATTTATAGTCGAACAGTATAATGGTTATTTAAACTCAACACCCTCTGAACATAGCAAGCTTGTTACATAAAACAGGGTTTAAAGAAACAGTCTCTGTGATATTTTATCACATAACTACGAGTATACCTTGTGGTTCACTGCTTCTCAAGAAAATGAGAGAGTCAAGGTTATGAGTACTAGACGCCCCCTTCCAAGTAATATGCGAAACATTTGTCTTGGCTGCGATATCGTGTGTCGCATCACAACTGATCTGACGCAACCATTATTAACAGATCTCTAATGTTAGGTACCCGCGACCGCAAAACATAACATTGCAAAGGCCAAAGTTGACTGGTCTGGGTTGCCCTGTTTCCTCTCCAGAATGAGATTGCCGCGCGACATTAAACCGGCCAAATGTAAATTTTCGTCGTAGCTCTATCTGTTTGCTCATTGCTCGTGTGAACTTTCAGCACGTAAATGTAATTTTTGTTCAAAATAAGTTTCAGTGCGAACGACATTACGTCGGAATGCACACCATTTTCTTCTTAATATCTTTAATATATCACAGAACCATGCGTGATTCCCCTCACTCAAAAGCAGGAACTCCGTTACATAAGATGTATTATCTACATTAATGAAACTTATACAGTTGTTATAACATGCTCTTATCTAATAACTCCATGACTTGATAGTTCATTACAACTTTTTCATTAAGTTCTTTTGGATACGATGCACTGAGATTTTCTGAACAATCTAATTAACACTGTAATCGTGGGTCAACACATAAAAGTCGTCGAAGCGCAACAAACTGAGCTTAAAATGTTACACGATACGCTTTGAGTGTAAGATACACTTTTAAATTGGATCTAACTGCTCTTTTAGTAAGTAAAAATAAAAAGGTTTCCGACTTTACTTTCATTTGTTCAGAATTAAGACTGTCAGAAAGTTAGCGTCGATATTCATTTATTTTTCAGTAAAAACAGTGAACCATAGTTTATCTTTGTTTATTTATGACAGCTTTGGTGCCATATTAACAAATACTACCGACACGTGTTCTATCAGAATACAGCATTTTTTTTTTGGCCGGTACTTTTGGATTTTGGACCAAAAATGTATGAAACGTGGATGATGTCCTTTGTTTTAACAAGTCCACAATAAAATCATACTCTGCGAGTTTCGAACTTGGTTGTTGTGCTTGCATTTATGGATTCGTAAGACTAAATCTATTGTCTCTAGATTTCATAAATATTAGTCCTCGTTCAACGCATTAATTTTCATCACTTGTCCCTTCATAGTATAAAACAAAGGTGGTTTTAGCATGCATGTATGTTTAACCGCTAACTTCTAAACCACTTCGATTTTGATCCGATTTTTATGACCATTAAGCGATAATTTCTCAAGTAAAAATGGTACCAAACGCGAAGCCACGGTATGTATACACAATTAAAGTTCCTGCATTAGCTATTGTAGTTTCTGTACTGTGTATTTAAGACCATGCACGTCACTCCCTGGAGTAAATCGCTGTCCCCACTTATTTGAATAAGAATGGCCAGGTTCAAACCCCCAGAGAGGACGGCAGACGGTCGACTTCGTATGCCGTCATGGACTCTGTGTAATTTAGTTGGAAATGTAGTTTATTGTCTTCCCAGGAGATAGTTTAAGTGGGGCCCGTTTCGTATGTGCGTGGGTTGGCTGATTTATAAGCAGTTTATGTGAAATCAATTTCAGAATCATCAAGCGCAGTAACTTAGTTGTAAGGATTGGGACATACACCCAAATTCGAAGGAAAAAAGAAACAAAAATAAAGCTTAAATTAAAATAGACCAATGTCGATTCCAAGTCGATCGAACCTCTCATAGAATTTGATAGGTCCATATAGCATGATTCTCGACCTTCTTATAGATTGCTCTAGGAAGTTGGATTGAGCAAGGAGCTCCCTTTCGATTTGTTAGTCAGAACGATCACGATCGGCCCCATTGACGATGGAATACTTGAATAACTTACTAGTAATACCGTGGCCTTATTTACATAAGTTTCTGTAAGGGGTGTTTCAATGTTTAGTTTTCGAATCTTCCTTTTTTAGCCTAATAACAAAAACTTTTTATAGGAAACAATAATTTATTATTTAGAGCATCGAATATTTGTATATATGCTTTAATTAAATATAACATTATACAACACAACTAGTTAATACATATTTTTATACTTACGAGTACGAATACGTGCTAGTTTAATATTTCGTCGAAGGACAATATTTTATTTGATCCCAACACACTCAAACATAAAGCTATCAGTATAAAACATGCCGTAAACCACACAAGTAGAGCATCAGAGTCTATGGGGTTGAGATAAAATATAAATAAAATTTGTCTTTCGGGTCACATATGTATTAAGTTTACGCGCATTCGTCCAAATACAATTTTAAGAAGGAAATTGCCTCCCGGTAGAACCCGTACAAAATGGAAGATGTGATATTAAATCTGGATGACAGTTATTAGGACTGCGGAGTACCCGCTTTCTGACTCGCTACAAAAAGTATCTTAAATGAAATGAGTATATTTTTGTATGGTAGCATTTTTATGCTCGCAAAAATGAGTTTCGCATAGCCATTTGCGTTTCAGCATTCATATTTATGAAGTGGAGTTTTCAAGAATATTGTATTAGTTGCTGGTTTTTGTCTCAAACTTTAAAACAGCCGTCTGACTTTGATGTGGCAAAACTTCTGACGCATCGCTTGATGTGTTTATGCCTTTATGAGGTGCATTACACTTGTAGCTCACGTTATGAGTAGTACGTAATTGTGTAGTACATATAATTGGTAAAAAATCCATTATTAATATAAAGTGAAAACCATAAAATATACGTCACTACTTAGGTAGGTACTACTGAAGTAAGAAGTTTATCTAACCTTTGAACTCGGTAAATCTGTCAAAAAATATTGAATCAAAGCATAAAAAACTGAAAACGCCAGATGGGAAGAGATCAAGCGCAATTGTTCGAAAGATTAAACAACAATGGATATGCCTAAGAATACTCCCCAGGGTAATAACACCCTTGGCAAAAACACCCAAAATTTATTTTACAAAATGCCTCTCGCGCCGTGTTTCCCTTTTGTTGTGAAAATAAACATTGTTTTTTTTTCAATCCCCAAGCTTGAAACACACCTTAATGCCCAATCGGATTCCGTAAACAGAAAGTCACACTAAACCGAGCAATTTGTTAGAATCGAGTCGTTTAGTTTTTAGTTCTTATACCATTGCTAGTCATCCATTCAGCAAGAAGGTACACATAGAAATATTTTATTATACTTAAGTGCTTATATTTTTTGTTATTTCTTTTTAAAATTAATCCCAATTATAATAATAAATATATTCCTATAGTGAAAAGCTTGATTATATTATATTTCATATCAATAAATATAAGGAAGCTTGCAGTTAAAGTCAAAGTCAAAAAGCATTTATTCATTAGGGCCGCTGGGATCACTTTGAATCGTCTTAAAACTAGGTGATTTTACTCCTGTTCCGTCGCGACCAATACCTTGAAGAACCAGGGCAACAAACACGGTTTGGGGCCTAGCCTTTTTTTAGGTGTACCATCTTCAATCTAAACTTAGGCCAATTTCAAGTCAAAATTACTTTATTATATTAAAATGAGCATCAAACAAATAAAGTATAGTAAGTAGTTTTACGAGTAGTATCTAAAAACAATGCAGTTGGCATTAGTCTACCGAGCTTTCCTTGACCTTTTACAATGTTCGAATAAGTTGTAAGATTAGCTTAAGCTTCTCTCTGTTCGGCACTAAAATAGCAAAACTGACAAAAGTGTGTTAGACAAAAATATTTTTTAAACATTTTTTTTTCGTAGCAAAGTAAAAGTAACTAAGTGCGGATTCTAAATACGGCAGAACATGAAATAGAAAAGAGTTAGCCACTAATTCCTAAAAACTTATTTACTTTTTTTATAAGAAAATCTGGTTTTGACTTTTTTTTTGTAACCTTCGATACTGTTGATCGAAGTTCGTAACAATATAATGTTGCGATGATATTGTCTCACTCAGACAGCATCCTACCTACAAAATACTTTTATTTAAAAAGTTGACAAGGAACGTTCCGAATAATTCCGATTTCTCGGCAATCGTCTTCAAACACTAGAAAGTCGAAGAGACAATGGGATATCGTTACACAAGCGAGCCATCGATATTCGTCAGCGTGTCTTGCGTTAGTGTAGAGAAAACATCCAAATTCTATTTATGTAACACAAAGACAAATATGGCTTCGGCATGAAACTGGTTGGTTAACTTCAATTAATAGACAATTTCAATCAACTTCAATCACATTGGTTTGCAAGTGCTAGTGACATGACAAGGAGAAAAACTATAAAACTAAAAAAAATTACGCCTTTCCGTCTGCTGACTCTTTTAATGCGTGAATGTGAGCAAAAGAGGCAATTGGTATTCTCGATTTTGATTTCAGAACAATAAATAATTATTCTAAGTTGCCAATTTATTAGAATAGATAGGATTACTTAAATAAAGAAATACGAGAAGGAAAGGAGAAAACAAGAGAGGAAACAATCAAAATAACTGGAAAATAAACCAGTATCAATGTCAAATTGAAATTATCTCCACAATTAGCTTATAATGAAACGAAACGTAAGCAAATACTTGTTTTGTTTCAATGTTTACTCACTGCGAAATGCCAAGTGCCGGAAATGGGTAACCTTTTCTTAAGAGAGTAATATTTTTTCAAACATTTAAGGGGCACAGTTTTAGTACCTAATTGTTAATTGCTAGCGAGTTATTAAAACAGGGTGATATAAAATTGTTGGTTGTTTTTATTGCTAAAAACTTTCGACCTTAACTGGAGATAATCATCATTATGACAAACACAACAAAAAAATAGTCAATATCCTAATATAGCATTTAAAATTATGCAACAATTTTGATGGATTAACTTCTACATTACAAACTTTACCTTTTTATCATAATATGTTTGTATTATGGCTATATCACAGTCGTAAGTAAACATCATAAACCCGACATCCGTTTTATTAATAAGTGAGAAAGTGACATGACGTGAGTGAAGAAATGAAACTTGCGAAGTTGCGCGCATCACACAGCTAATTTCGGCGGTAGAAAGGGGACAAATCACAACAGGCAATTATATGAACGACAATCAACGACGCAGATGTCACTAAGGGAAATGTAATGTAATTATTACACACAGATATGCCACCTAGGGGGTGACGTGTTGTGACGCGTACACGTTTAATCGAAAACGTTATCCCGAAATGTAAAAACATTAACTTTTCAGATCATCAAGTAGAAAATGGAATTTATTTTCATGTCGTGTTATTTTTTAACGTTTACTGTTGTGAGAGTTTAAAATGTTTCATTTTTATTAAGCACTAGCTGGTGCGCGACTTCGTCAGCAAAATAACATACTTGAAAACATCTAAATAGAACTGAAATATGCAAGAATCTTCTGAAACTTTAAAAAATGCAATAATAGCGCCATCTGTTGCCTTTAACTGGAACTTCCAACTGCCCATACAAACTTTCAACTCTTATTTCACGCCCTCCATGATTAATATAGAGATTTTTTCTGTCATAAGAACCTTCTCATGACATTAACAAACACAACAAAAAAAAGTAGTAAAATCGGTCCAGCCGTTCACGCGTGATGGCGTGACCAAGGGATATAAAGATTCATTTTTATATATAGAGATGTTTCGCTTTTGTTTTAAGTACGGGCAAATCTAGACATTTATTGAAACCTAAGCTTACATTATATAAGTAGGATACATTAGACAAAGTATAACCTTTGTAAAAACGTGTAACTTATAAAGTACATAATCCATTATTATTCAGTTAATTATAATTTTAGGTTATATAGAAATAGCAAAAGCAATAACCCTATAACTCCAAGTGCTTCTGCATCAATTGAGACATTTCTGGCGAACGGAGCATTAAGCATTAACGTAATTTGTGCAAATATGAAAACGGCAGAATTTGCCCTTATTAGCTGCATAGCCAAAAAACAGCTTGTTCACTTTACGAGATTGGTGTTGTCAAAAAAGATACTTAAAAACTTAACAGGATCACGATTGTTTCTCCAAGGCAAGGTAGACATTTTCTCAGATCAATAGACAGAGACATGTCTGAAAAACTCTCTCTGAATAAAAACCTAAAAATATAAGCGTTCAAGCAAAAAATTTGGTTATCTAAGGTTTTAGCGCTTAGAAAGCTATATTTATCTTAGCAGCTTAAAAATATACATTTGAAATTGACTTGCATAGAGTGTTATAGTAGGACTGAGTTAGCTTTACTTTTGCTTAGCTACGACTGAGCGTCAGTGTACCGTGGAGGGTGCCTGTGTCTCCCTTAAATACATACAGACATAATTACATTACATTTGACGCCTTCTGCTTCCTTTCTTCGGAGAAATTAAGTTTTATACTAATGTCGACAACCATTTTCGCGGGGCAAATGTAAATTGAAGATATGGCTTTAATGATATCATTTCGGTTCGTCGAGCGAGGCCTGCTTGCCAAAATGTTTATTTCAAAGTTAGGATTAAAGCTGTTCTGAGATATATCTCAAACCTATAGGTAATTGAATTTATTATGACGCGTTTGTTTTTCTATAATAATTGCTGTGTGTGTTTCCATAGCTCTGATCTAATTCTGGCGTAAGTGAAAGTTTCAGTAAAATTGTACCAAATATTTATTTAAGAAACGAAACGCCTACCAATGGTGATGAAATAAAAGCTATGTCCAAAACTGCCAAATAATTGTTCTACATGGTATTTTCGAAAGCGTTCGTCTTCTGTGGTCTCCGTGACAAATTCTCTACGTCCGGATTCTGCTACTTTTTGTCTTTTTACAAACATTTTTGCACGAGAATTACAGTACAAGAAATGGTACTCGTAGTACCTACGCACTTTGTGATATCCACAGTGAAAGTAAGTTTAAGAACGCTAATCAAATTGAACGGAACCATGAACGGTAAGGTTGTTAGAAGCATAGTCTCATAAGAATATAATAGCTTTCATGATGAGCTTTGCATTTAATTTTTGCTAAAATACAATCAATTGATGGGATTCGCCTGGAAAACTCGATGGCCTTTGCCTATCTGTGGAACAGATACAACAACAAGATAGCTCGACACAAGAGGTTTCAAATCAATTAGCTAGCGAAGTCGTCTCAACGTTGTCGTATTTACATTAGGTTCGTTGATTTCCTCACCGATAACTACAGCAAAATCATTAGTTCAGTGTCTGCACAGATCGCGTTCCAATCAAAGCTGATTACAATTCCGCATGGCTGCCAATGGTTAGCACGTAAATCCGATGTGGATAAATATTTGCACGACAGGCTGTAAGCCGTACGTGCCCTGGCGATTTAATAGCCAGAACAGTTACTCGGACACTTCAAATTCCAATTTAAGCCGATTTTACAACTACTGCCTCTTGATCTCTACTGGAGCTTGACTTTTGGAACAAAGTTCCTTTTCGGACGGTATCGAGGATGGAAGCTAGAAAAAATAGCGATAAATTTTACCGTCACGACATATCGCTGTCTCTGGGGAATAAAAGTATAACTGCAAAAAGACAACTTTTCAGGAGAAGCAAAAAACATGTTTTCGTTGATAACTTCACAAATTGTGCAAAATGGTGCGCATAGTAATGCGCAAAAAAAAAGATGCGCAGAGTGCGAAAAGTGGTGCACAAGGTGTTCAAAATGCCAAAAATATCAAATGTACAAACTTCGTTCCAACCGAGTGTTCCACACGACACTCACGTTTTTTTTTTTAATTTTCAGTTAGACATTCTGCATTCTATGAGCACGGTAAAACATTTTTTTGCAGATTGTCAGTAGTTAGAAAATGTTCTTCTTCTTCTTCTTCTTCTTCTTCTTCTTCTTCTTCTTCTTCTTCTTCTTGTCGTATCACCAGTTATTTCGAACCAGTGTGGTGAAAAGATTGTAAGTGCGCCTCAAAGACGCTCCTTTCGTGCACTTGACACATGTTTTCGAACTTTGTAGGTTCTACGACATGACGATGTTTTCCTTCACCGTTTGAGAGTACTGGCATAGTGCACATACATTTTTTGGCAGAAAAACTCATTGGTGCACGACCGGGATTGAACCCACGACCTTACGATCGGAAGGCTACACTACAACTAGACCACCAGTGCTCAGGGAATATGATACCGACATAATGATTTAAATTAACAACATTTAGATTTTAATAATAACAATGTTAATTAAAAACAAATCTACCTAGTTATTTTGTAGAGTACAAATCAATAAAGCTACATTCGCATTTCACTACCACTAGAAATATACTAATAGGTAGGTATTCCTAGAATTCAATTATTTTAATACAATTTCATAGACAACATTTGGCAGAAGCTCGAGCGGCATCCTTCTGCCACTATTTCCATTATTCGGAGTGTGCGCGGCATATACGAACCGCAAGCGCAATTACATGAATTTTAATCCCTCACCCCATGCTGAGCGATATTTAAGGAATTTCATTACCCGCAAATTCTACCTAGGTAGTCGTTGGAATTTACAAAACGGAAGTTTTCGTACAAACTTTTGTTATTATATCTCGATTTACAATGAGAAATGAAAGTTACAAAGCAATTCTAAGCTACTGGTATCTTTTTATTAATGTTTATTTTACCTTTGGATTGTTCAAGCGAGTTACCTTAATGAAATAAATTGTTCCGGTTATCTTTTTATGTATGAATTTACGCGTGAACACAATCTATCAATGAATTATTAGACTCAAAAATATAGGTAAGTACTATTCAGGTAAAGTATAATATTGAATCTTCCATGTATTATTTATTAGATTTTTAGAGATGCATTTCCTTTACTCTACTAGCAATATTAGGCAGATCAGTTGTATTATTTTGTTTTCTTATTAAATTATTCAGATTCAGACTGGACTTTTGTCTACTTTAGAGCACATACGAATATGGTAAAGTTGCAAAGCTTTTTGCAATAAAATTAACTACTATGGGAGTTTTAGAAGCTTACAATTCGGAGGCTGGTATGCAAATATCTTACAAGTGGATTCTATTACGGCACCTAGTTCGCGGAATGCGGTAGCACTGTTTCGTGACTGAGCCTCGAATTATGTAATACCAGGCATTGCATGGATTTGCTTTGTAGAGTGGAAAAAATAGCGCAAAAACTTATTCATTTCAAAAAGGTTGTAGCTTTTTGTTCTTGCTCTATAATATTCGTATGAAATTCGTTTTTGTTAATTTGGAAAAATAATTATTTCCTGTTTATACGTAATTCTGCGTGAAAAGTAACACGTAGAAATAATAGAAGATTGCATTCGCCAACTAGTCTCCTAAGGCGTTGTGGTCAACTGAACAGATAGGTTCTTGTTACTTAATCTTTGTAAGTAAGAGTTTTTCATTGGTTTGTCGTTAAGCCCTTGCTAGCTGCCCTTAAGCTTTACAATGGAAACAAACAAGGCTGTTATAGTATCATTTTATTTTAAACATCTACCCACTTAATTTGGGATCAATTCATCACTTGCGGTTTATAATGACACGGCCGCAACGAATTCCGCAGTGGTCCAATGTAATTTGCAGTACAGTACGGGTATTCACAGCGTTTTTACTGTAAACCTCATTTTAAAATGAGAATAAAAACCAGTAATAAAATCTTCAAGTAACTCTGCCGTTTGATCGTATGCGATATAACTCAAATGAGGTTGTAACTGTTGTCCAATGTGTCGGTATTATTCCTCTTGTTAAATTTTATGCGGTGGGTAACGTAAATAAAATTGCACATTACTCCTAATCTAGAGACTAGAGCAGGATTTTATTAAGAGGTAGTAAACTACGTTGACTCAGCTCTCTATCTATCTTATGGTTCAAGTGACGATCGTAATAAATTAAGATAAATCTGAGAGTTTATAATACTGCGTGTTTCCCTTGAAATTGAGACCTTTAAATGAAAATGTAGATTTAGAAATTGCAAACTCTAAAAAAACTCGTTAAAAACACTTTTTGGAACCAAGTTCCTTTTCGGACGATAGCGGAGAAAAAAAGATTAGAAGCTGGAAAAAAAATTTTTGTTCCATTTTACCGTCACGACACATGTATGTATATGTCAAATCGTCACAGTGCGAAATGCGTAGCCGCGACACAGTCCATAGATTGTTACATTGTTAGTACGGAAGAGCGTTTCTAAGATACATAATTAACAATTAATTTATTATATTTCCAGTCTATACTGGGTTGGAACGACGCAAAGAGTACTTTTCTATAAAAGTACTCTTTGCTTCGTTCCAACCGAGTGTTCCACGACACTCACGTACTTTTTTTTTATAAAACTGACTCAATATAATTTTAACAACAAGATCTATCTGTCAGATAGTGGCCCAATGAAATATAACCGGCTATATTATGACCCCTTCGGGAAAGAGGCGTCATTTTATGTATGTATGTATGAATGTACTAATACTAAAGAGACCTTGGTTTTATTTAGGTGTCAAAATACGACTATGGTACGAATGCTTTGCAACAGATCTACATAATAATGACGGAAAACAATGTACAGCGTATTTACAGTTGAACAGTTTGCATACAAAAACAATAACAAGTTAGCCTTGCTCTCAACCTGATAGCAAAACATACCTCATTTAACTCTGCTCTAGCAAATGTTTATGTTCAGTAAACGATGTTTTGACGTCGAAACAAAATCAAGTGTAGGTATTTTAGTAGGTATCCATTTCATCGTAGGTAACTCAGGATTTTTGTGGTTTTTTCATGACAAGAAAACATGAATGTTGATAGGTGCTAATTATAAAGGTAAAGTAATCGTTATACCTCGTTTTAAAACTTGATCACCTTGTCCCAAACAAAGTTATCCCAATGCGGTGCTGCAATTATTTCAGATTCATTATTCGCACTTGAAATTATCGACTTTTGCTAAATCTTCCGGATAAAGTTCGAGCCGAAGTTGAGCTAAGAGTATTTGTAAAGTCCTGCAAGTGAAACTTTGCAAAAATTAAACTTTCGAAAGTGCGGAATCAAAGCCGGGAGCGGTCGGCGTTCGGCCCGCGCGTTCATTTGAATTACGTCTCTCTCAGCCTTTTGTAGTCGACTTCATTTAGCGAACTTAAAGGAGACTCTTTTATTTTGCTCTGGCAAAGAACTTAAGAGGTGCATTGTTGAATCCGTAACAAATTGCACGATGTGATTACGTTAAGAACTCTAGCTTCGGGTAAAGGTGCAGCTTAGATTGGAATTTAACTGTTATCTCTTTGCCATTCGCAATGAAATTCAATCCAAAAAAATCACCACTGACTCAGTGCAAGAATTCTTTAATTAAACTTCCTAGGGCTTATGTTAATTGTCTGAATGCGCATTTCATACCTTATCTGAAACAGAGATTTTATAAGTACCTTTGCATTCTTATTTTTGCGAACGTTTTTATCTCAGTAGGTAAGTACTGTTTGTTTGTTATTTTAATGGTATCAAAATATTGAAGACAAGCATACAATGTGCCGGATACGAGACGTTCTTTCAAAAGCTGTACCTACAAGATACTGAAGCGTATGCAGGAACTGAAGTGCAAGCAAGTACAAGAACTACATCGTTGTTGACATTATTTTTATTCGTGTATAAAGTTCGCCTGCAGGCTTCTGTAAACACGGCTCCGGCAACAAGTACGAGTAAACACCTTCCTCTGCATGCTTGCTAACAATATTTTTAAAATTCCACATGATACGAAGCATGACACTGTGTCTTTGTTGCGCTTTAAAATGCGATCTGTTTACGAACAGAGATGAACTTTTAAAAACAATGATTTTCATGTTTTATTTTTCAGAATGTTGGATTTCAATTCTGTTGTGTAATCTATTTTTAATTGAATGCTACACGGAGCAGCAATGCTGGTTTTAATAAAAACTGAAAGTTGCTATTTGATATTAGCTAAGTATTTTTGAAACAAACCATTACACTACTTTGATTAAAACATTTAGTGATATAGTAAAATCCCATTATGAATTTAAATGTCCTATTTCTTTCCGGAGGATTTGGTCGTACGTGTACGAAGAACATTAGGCTCAAAAAAGGGTACGAAGGGAGAGAGAGTCACGAAGTCCGCCTCAGGCAATTTTGTACCAAATGTCGTGTGGTACGTGCCGAACAAATAAAGAGGATAGGATAAGCCCCTGTTGTAGAACGGCCTATCGTACGTAACATTATTATACCTATAAACATAGATGAGATGCATACAAGAACACACTTCGATCCTAAGCTTTGTATTAATTTCGCATCTTTTATGGTTATGGTTATGGTTTATTGGTTGAGTTACCAGCCATTATTTATTTTATTTATTTATTTTAAAACAAATAAAAAATGTATATAAATAAAAGATTTTGTTTCGGGTTTGCGAGGGAGTGGTGGGAGATCGCCAAAGATAGAGGCCAGTGGAAAATTTTGGGGGAGACCTTTGTCCAGCAGTGGGACACAACAGGTTAACTAAAAAAAAAAAAAAGAATAGTTTTAAAACAAGATGGTCATAATAGAACACCTAACTTAATTTTTGTTTCTCCATATTTATTCACTTATCATTACTGTCTCAGATAAGCAAAGCCCTAGATAAATTTGACGTAACTCTGAATAGCAAATATTGTAAGGAATAAAAGTTTTTCAACTTTTTTCAAGTTTCCCTACGTCGGCCACCGCGTTAGACATTTATCTACTCACTACGACATTTGAGGACAACTTTCTGTGAAATTGGCTAACCTAAAGATAGTTTCCTTTCAAATAAAACTTCCTAAACTACTTGTGGAATATCATTCTGGTTTCAATCGGTGTAAGTGGAAAACGCAATAATTTTACGGCTCGCTGAGAACGTTTGGTACGAATAGTTATTTCAGGTTTTACATAAGGAATCCCGACAAATACGATTGAATAATTTTAATTATTAAAAATAAACTCTTAAGCAAAAACCACTTTGGCAGAAAGCGTGTTAAAAGCCAATTCCCTAACAATTCGCCCTTTAGTTAATTTTTGTAAGTGCGAATCTATTTTTCACCCCTGGCCGTCTTCTATGCGAAACACCCTCGAAGATTTACGTTCTCGACGCGAGCAATAAGCGGGCCTACCTATATCTAGAGCAGGCTGTTCGGTATTTTAAAAAGGTACGTCTGAATCCGGTGAAAAATTGCTTCCCGCCTGCCCCGGCCCAGAAGCCATATATTACAGCCATCGTCGCGATTGAACGGAGCATGAAGATGGGGACAGATAACTTTATAACGAAGTGTTTATCCTGTCACCGGGGTGACATTATGAAAAACAAAATGTATGAACATTATTAATCAAGCTTTGGCTCATCGCTGGCATTGTTTTTATTTAACGTAATAACTTAACATTTATTATATTGTTTTTTGATAACAAAGAGTTTCATACAAAATTTTCAGTATCTATAATATTGCTGTTTATTTCGAAAGTTTCGGTATTTTAGCAATGAGTATAGCTATTGAAATACTTCTCGTGATTGAGCAAATTTTATGGACTACATAAACAACAAGTCATAATGAATTAAACATCAGCGTCCATTACACAGATGCGGACTGTAAAAATTTTGAGTTGGCAAGATCGTAAAACACATTAGCACGTAGTTTACCCTCACACGCCGTCGAAAGCTCAATATAGGGGTGGAACTTACATCGGCTTTTTGTAATGTGACTATAACCCAAAGATTAGGATCGACTTGGACCAAATATTAGACCATTTTCTGCCAGGCGCCTTTACGAACCATTGCTTAGTATGACAGAATTTAACGCGCAAAGACACATTAGGATTAAATAAGTTGTAGATTCGTGTTATTAAGTCGTTTAAGAGGCTTAAACGACTTAATAACACGGCTCTGTTTTAGACAAGTCCATGCAAGAAAATTCAATATAGAGAGAATTTTATTCATAAAAGAAAATGCGTGCATTCTCCAATACGTGCTTGAAAGCTGTTTGTATATGACTATACATTTTATATTGTTTTGTTCGCTATAACATGCTAGTCTCGCAGTTTATACTGCATGTGTTCAAGCACACATTTATAGTACTTTGTATTCACCGGAGAAGTAAGTTTTACTTACGTATGCAGACAAACTAGTGATTTTGAAGCGTTTAGCTGTACTGCGAAGAAGTAGGTTTGATATTTGCAGAGGAATGCCGTCATCGAGTGCCGGCTGGCCACACCTCGGGTAACGAGGCCAGCAAACCGAACCGCGCAGCATCCTTGAAAGGCCACATTCCAACACAGAACTTTGTTTACAGACTAGGTTCCCATTGATGCTTCTAATGCATATTAAATTGTGTTATTTTTGATCACCAGAACAAAAAAATCATCAGCCGCAAATCAAAATACCTCACCGCTAACCAGTTTCGTAAAAAAATATTTAAAAAGTAATACTAGATGTATTAGATAAGTAAGATATCAGAACTGGATAGATAAAAATAATCTTGATAAATTGTGTTTCCAATAATATTTTTCCTAAAATATTTTCTCCATTGTTTCAGAATATCCTGGACAAATTCAATCCTGGCGCCCGACAGATGATAACGGCTGGCAAGGCTTATTTGAAGGCTTTGCATGGTAAGTAATGCATTTCAATGGCAACGAGCTTCTCAACAGAAATATCAAAGTCATTCCGTAAACAAAGATATAACATCGATAAGAAAATAAGAGAAGAGTAATAACGACTGTTTATGAGCACGTCTAGACATAAATACGAGATGAAATGCAATATGCATTGTAAGAGGTTTCATAATAATAATAAGAAAGTGAAATCCTTGGGGCGGGAGGCGAATAAATCACAGTGATGTGAATCCAGTGGAACGTATACAATTAATTTATGTAGTGTAAGCCAAATAGGCGCATCTATATGCAAAACCTCAGTGTTCCGCGCTTGCTTGGCTGCGGAAACTGGGGCGTAGTTTGTGCCAAATTGTCTCTGTTGGCTTATCTAGAGTATTATAGCCCGCGCTATAGTACCAATAAACTTGGGCATTGTGCACGATGTATGGCTCTTAGCGACTCTCTACTTTATTTTGAGGATGCTTTGGGGCTAATTTCGTTTTATCGTACAACAAAAATTAACCTTATTGCGAGAACGTTTTATTCGCAGCGGCTAAATTACTTCAGTGGCACAATAAAGCCTCTGAAATTGAAGTGACACCAGCAATTGGGTCATAAAGGTTAAATTTAAGTGCCCGCAGCACAATGGAACTTTAATTTAGTTTCTTGGGTATTGAATTTCTTGAATTTTCTGTATAGTATTCCTCTTAGAATATTCTGTTTATTGAATATTGTATACCAGCTGCAAACAGTCTGAATGGTATCCCTCCTTTAGATCTTTCGTTTATTAACTCAGAATCGATGTCATTATCTAAATCGGCTTTTAAGATAAACCGGTAGGCACATAAAGATTGTGAACTTTTTGTAACCTGAATTTTCGGAATAAATTACTTTATAAGGTAAAGTTTCGTAAATGGATGTAATTTAAGCAAAGCCTTTTACGGAAACCCTTAGAATGTTAAGTATATTTAATCAACTTGTGCCCTAAAATCCTGACTAAGTTACCATAACAAGTTTAATTCAAGAACTCAGATAGTTTGGCTTAACTTAGGGTTAGTTAGTAGGTATACATACGTTGATATTGAATTTGATTAGGAAGGTGGCTTATTTAGTTAGTGAAGGCTTACTTACGGTCTACCACAATAGTTATTTGAGAATTAAATTTCCTATACATTGTAGGTAATAATAATAAAATGCTGGTCTTTTCACACAGCATCATCTATCCCCAAAGTAAGCAGAGCTTAAATTGTGTTATGGGTACCTACAAGATGACTGATATACTACTTATATACTTTTTATTTGTAAATACCTACATACATATTATACATAGAAACACCCAGACCCGAGACAAATATCTGTAGGTCATACAGACATTTGTCCCGCGGCGGGGATCGAACCCGCAACCTTCTGCATCGCAGGCGGACCTTCGCCCACTGCGCCACTGAGGTCGTCAAGTATCACAAATATCGTAGGTCAATTATCGAATACTCGTACCTATTACAAATCAGGGGCCTTATTGTGTAATTCCACTGGCAATGGACATGGGCTTCATTTTGACATTTGAAACCCATTCTGGACTTCAATTGTCATTTTCCAATTATGTGATTGGTTGAGCTCTATTGGGATGACAACTGGGAATGGACTTCAAGTTAGACAATTAAGCAGCTGATCTAATAATATTATAACTTACTTTGATAATATAATGTACTAGCTGCGCTCTCGCGGTGTAACCCGCGGTTCCTCGGGATTTTTCATTTTTTTCGGGATAAAAAGTAGCCTATGTCCTTCCCTGGGATACAACCTTTAACTATGCCAAATTTCAGCTTAATCTGTTCTGCGGTTTGGGCGTGAAAGCGTAACAAACAGACAGACAGACAGACAGACAGAAGAGAGAGCCCCAAACAAGCTTGTACTATGGTACAAGCTTGTTTGGGGCTAGATGATGCTGTGTGTCCAGCATTCTTAATTTATATATTTTATTAATGCATACATTAATTTTATAATTTGTTTTAACAACGTAAACATACTGAGTAATAGGGTCCTGTTGACACCTTTTGGATATGGAACCCTAACAAGAAGGTAACTTTATGTTATTTTATGTTCAATAGGTAAATAACTAAGTATGTATTCGCAAAAATATTGGAATATCTTCCACATTTTATTTTGAGCATTTGGAGGAGTCTGGTTTCTTTTGAAGTACTTTATTAACAAATAAATTTGAGTGTTCTCCAATTTACCATACAAAGCAATCAGTTTATTGTACGTATATTCAATTCAAAAAAGGTATCTAGTCCCACGTATAGATACCACTTTCCCTATTACAAAATATTGACATTTGGATATTACGTTGTCGAGTTTATTTACATATCGTTATATTTTATTTGATCAGTTGGAGAGTATAATATTCTGTTGTATTATATTATTCATAAGACTCAAACGAATCAAACCGTTTGAGTTAGTGTAGTGTAAAATAATAAAGTCATAATATTTAAAGAAATAATAATATTTAAAGAACACATGAACAAAGGGTCTTACCCTTAACTAGAGACAATAAGAAAAGTGCCTTTGGACACATTCTTAGTTATATTTTTATTTATAAAACTATGTCAGAGACAAATTGCTTATTGGCCTACTTGGCCAGATTGTAATAGTTAGACACTAATCTAAATTAAATATATATATATTCATAGAATCTAGATCTACCTAATAAAACATATTTGTAATCTAGATGACGGGTAACACTAAAATTATACCGGAAGGAAACATTTAATTAAATGCAGTTTTAATGTTTGTAGATTAACAGCTAAGTTATTCATATTATGATGCAAGCTTCGAAAATCTTTATAATATTGTTACATGATTTTTTAAGTATTTACTTTTTCGACTCACACGGTACAGTACGCACAACCAATCTTTAGCTCTCTGAAGTAGCTGCGCAGAACCCATTTTTGATGAAAAAGACAGCGTTGTATAGCTGCCTCGCTCACTCGCTTAGTTTGTTGCATCGTCCTATCTCGCCTACTCGCGCAAACCTGCGCAATCATTTAGTGCACCAAACTTCAGAGAGCTAAAGATCGGTTGTGCATACTGTACCTACACTTGTCTTTAAATAGAGTGTTGGGAGCAAGTCCTCCATCTACTTATTCTTCAAACGAATCAAACTTTTTCGGTACTTATCTACTATAATCAAAACATACCTGCTTATTGAAGTGTCTATCTATGATTCAAAATTCTCAAGTACATAATATAGTTACACGATACTGAAACACAAACAACATTTGAATTTTTATACGTTGTATGATTGTATAGTCTAACTAAACAGATTTATGTAAAATTCTGTTGATGCAGGTGCCGCAGCTGCTTCCAGGCTGTATGTGGACGCAGTGGGCAAGCTGGGCAGACAAGCCCAGCAGGGTACATGGGGAGGATGCGCCGATATCGGTAAGTTTTTTTTAATCACCTAACAGTTACTAAGTCCAAACTACATGCTAGGATCCCTTGTGTTGTGTTGTGGGGCATATGAACAATTTATGCCTCACTTTCGCTTTCGACCTTAGAATCAAACTTCCACCCAGACGAGTACAGCCCATTCAGCGCACATGACTCCTTGTACTGACAATATCCTTGTATTGAAAAGTACAATATAGTGGTCTTCAAATCAAGAGTAAATAGGTTCCTTCTAGGAAAGCATGCTCCATCATAGACCTCACTACTGCTTAACATCAGGCAGAGGGAGGTCAAATGGTGACCTATTTAATAAAAAAAAAATGTATATATCCTTCCTATGTATAAGGCCAATTACGTTGAAGATGACTCTCGTTTATATACGCGCAAGCATACTCTACCTAAGCAATGTATGTTTTACGAAGTATCATTATTTGAAAGAATGTTTCGTTTTTTGACTCAGTAAAAATTCATTCAACTTGTTACTCTCTGAAACCGCGAACGCTATCTTGTACCTACAAGTAAAATGTGTGAAGCATAAAATTGTAAAAAATAGTATATCTCTACTGGCTGCAGCCCACAGCAACTGTATATCTGCTTATTCGGACCGCAAGGCTATTTTTAAAAGGAAAACTCGTTTCGAGGCAAATCATACCAAGTAACTGTTAAAAAGCATGCTGACCAATATTTTGTACTGCAGGGACCGCTCTTATGAAGGTCGTCGAGGTTTATCGAGAAATCCAAGATCAACAGATGAATATTGTGAGTATATATTGCTTCATTTTATCCGCCCGACTTATAAAGATATTGTTACATGCCCATTTATCAAGATTAACTGTCGTACTTTAATTTGATAAAATGACTTTATTTATATTTACTTGATCCTTAATTCTCGTAAGATCAAAGGTATTTGTTTTATAAAGATTGTCTTCAACCTTTTCCACAAATTCGTTGCCCTTTCGTTTACCTTATACCCTTACAATGAAGCGGAACTTTTGTTGACTAACCCTACGCAATAATCCGACTTGTTTGTTACAGCTGAAGGCATTCTACGTGGATCTTCTCGTCCCCTTGGAAACTAATCTTGAAAAAGATACAAAAGTAGTACAGGTCAGTCACTAAGATATTTACCTTTCATAATCTTTTATGGGCGTCCCTTGTTCCTAGGGGTTGTTTACTGGTAAAGGTTTTGCCTTGAAATAAGCTTAAACATCCAAAGGTGATATAGGCCCAAAGAGGTGTATCAAAAAAGTTTTGGGTTGGGAATATGTTAACACAATAGCCAGATACTTCTAACACGTTTTATTGTGTGGCTGACGACAAAGAAACTGTGGTTTCTAAGAATACGTACTATACAAAATGAGTCAATAATTAAATAATTTATAGATGTATTATTGAATTCTGTTGAGTAGACAAGACGTTTTTTATACCTTCATCATAAATATATGTAGGTACACACGTATTAGGCACCTCCATAAAAATAACTGAGGCAGTAAACTTTCACCAGATGTGCCAAATTTGTTCATAAATTCATAAATAAAAATACCCCAGGCTATAATAGAATATTAACTTTATTGCAGTCTGAACAAAAGCGATTCTTGCAACAACATAAACTTCGGTCTGAAAGCTACAGCAAAGCTGCAGCCACGATCAAAAAGCAACGTAAGAAGAAAACAAACGTTACCAAAGTTGGCTCAGCGATGGACAAAGAAATGAAGGTACAATTAACAAAGCTCCAATTGAAACTTGTCGCGCTCATAATCACGGTCTTATTATTTGGTAAACTTCAATTATTTTCTGTTCGCAGAATATGCAAATACTGGAAGAGGAAAAAACAAAATTGGACGCTTTTTGCGAGCAAAGTCTGAAAAACGTAAGTATCTATATTGCTTTGTCAGCTTGTATCAGGCTCATTTTGTAAAGTACTTCAGATAAAAGTTACTGCACTTAGAAGGTAGTTAATACCGCCAGCGGTGACGAGAGCTCATATCCTTAACTTTCAGAATGTCGTTTTCTTTTAGCTGCTCTATCAAGTGTAGTCTATAAAAAGTTTCAGCATCAACTGTAATATTATATTTTTCAATTAGGTACTAATTCTACGCCACTTAAAAAAAAAAGAAATTTCCTCAAGTCAGACATTACTTGATTTAAAATTCTTCCTTCATTGTAAATATACCTAACAAATTTTTCATAGGCCATGACACAGGAACGTCGTCGCTACGGCTTTGTACTGGAACGTCAATGCTCGCTCGCCAAGCACTGGCTAGCTTACCACGCCGCTGGCTCAGCGTCATATAGCTCAGGGCTCGACGAATGGCTGGAGGTGTCGAGGACAAGGGAGTACCTGCCTCCCAACGTTGAAGCTATGTTCGTGAGCAGGATGAGAGTAAGTGGTTTCATTGTTTTAAAAAAAAACCTATGCTCGTAGAAAGAAGTAAAATTCAGCGGCCATTTTAGACGAAGTCTATAGTGGCCATAGTAAAAAATGAGTATAAAAAAAAATTGGAATGCATTTAATAATTTAGCCCACATCCTAGGTGCCTCTACTTTTGTCCTTTTTCTGTTCCGTGATTATAATGTGAGCTAAGTATTGTCTAATATTATATATGATACTAATAGTATATCGTCAGAAAGTTCCGTTTAATGTTTGATTGCAGACTTGGTAATTTAAGTTTTTACCTGCACACGAGAATTACTGTAACAACCAAAATAGCGTTCTGTGCCATACCTAACACGGCACAGAACAATAAATTAGCATTTTACGATTTGTTTTGAAATAAACAATTAGGAATCACTTAGCATTCTAAAATAAATGGTGTTTACAAATTGTTCAAATTACAAAGCGTATTTTGTTTGAAGGGCTCCAAATGGAAGTTCTATTAGGATTATGTCACACCCATTTAACCTGTGAACATGAAAGCGCTGATATAAAGTTTGTGACACATTTTCATTTCACGTCAAAATATTAAGTACATAACTTTAATAAAATGTCTCTCCTGTCGTGTTGTCGTAAAAATCTGTCTCTACTAAAGTAAAATTGCTTTATGGGCTCTTATATCGCGTATTGCCCATTTAAGTTTGTTTTTTTCCGACGAAATGACCTGATAAATCGGAAGGGGAGCTGTTAAAAAGAAACGCTCAAAATATTGTTCGTAAATAGTTAAACGTTTTGTTTGTACCCTCTTCTTCCAACCTGAACTAGCGGTTGAAACTCAGCAAAATCTTAAGTTATATCCTAATCTCCTCCTACCTAATCTCATGCCAATAAAAGATAACAATTTCAAACTTAAAAGACTACTATCATATAAAAGTTTCCTAGTTTGCTCTTTAGCTTCTTAGTCTTAGGTTTACACATAGACATAATGATGGCGAAAAAAAATATGGCTATGAGTATACCTAAGACATTTTGCAGATGCCTACGAAAAGGTGAATTGCAGATGCACATCGAAATATTAGGTTTGGTAAAAAAATACTAATTCCTTACAGCAAGTCTCATTCTGGGCCGATGAAGATGTATACGCAAGTCCTCGTATCGGCGATGATGACGACCGAGCGTCAGTCGGCTCGGCGCTGAGGAAGACTCGTTCAGTTGATGCGTCGTGTCTGGACGTGCGGTCCATTGCTGAGCTCGGATCACCAGCTCAAGGGCTTTCGAGGGCAAAGTCTGACTTCAACCTTCAAGCCAGCTCGCTCAACGGTGACCAAGGTAACGTCATGGTCTCTTAGTATGTGATACGTTGTGTTGTGATATCATACCTCTAGGAAGAGTTGCAATCCCTATTATATCATATTTTTATATTAAGACTATGTCTTGTAATGTAGTCCAGCATTATTTATTTATTAATATTAACTCCGTCTTTCCTGTGGGCCAGGCTGGTTTTGCTGAGAGGATGGTTTAGGTGCTGGGCAAGCCTATTCCATCTCAAAAATTGTTCAAGGTACCTACTACATCGTCCCGTTAAGTGTAGGCGTAGGTTGCCTCCTGACACTGTATAAATCATCTAATATAGAGGTAAAGGCCTAAACTTTTTTTTTTAATTGACTATCATACTACCTTGGACTGCCCTTCAACCTCAAACCACTTCGAAAGACCAAGTAGTTTTGTAGTTAGTCTTCTTCAAGGACCTTATTATCTTACAGACATAGACCGCGACACGCGCACAGCGACCCGTCCATCGTCTCTAGCTCCACCAACTAGCACCTCCCGTGACCCGCCCCTCGCTCGCGCACTCTACGCGTATTCTGCCGCTGGAGACAACCAGCTCAGCTTCCAACAAGGAGACGTGTTAGCTCTGCTCGGAGAACGGACTAAGGGCTGGCAGTACGGAGAGAACTTACGCACCCATCACGCTGGGTGGTTCCCGCTGGCTTATACTGAACCGGTGCCAAATGAAGAGCCGAGGTAAGAGTTTAAACTATTACATTTTATAATGACTGATCGGACAAACGTCTTGTTCTTTTATGTTCATACAAATGCTGTATAAGTAGTAAAAATATTTTTAGAAACAAATCTATATTCATGACGTGTTCCCAAGTTGGAGCCCTTTAAAAATATCTAAAACTTGATTAATAAAATTTATAACAACACAACATTGAAGATGTAGTGTTGAGGATCGAGAAAGGTATGTTAAGATGGTTTGGACATGTAGAGAGGATGGATGACAGTCGTTTGACAAAGCAAGTGTATGAGGCAAGTGTGTATGGGACAGCTGGAAGGGGTAGGCCTAGGCGAAACTTCTTGGATCAAATTGGCGACATTTTGGAGAAGGGCCAGGTCAAAAGTACCCTAAACCGGCGAGCATGTATGAAGAATGTAATGAGAGTGAATGAGGCAAAAATTGTGTGTCAGGATCGTAGCAAGTGGAGATCCGTGGTCTCTGCCTACCCCTTCGGGAAAGAGGCGTGATTTTATGTATGTATGTATGTACAACATTGAACTAAAAATTTTATAAAATCAATTTAAATTATTTTAAATATCTATATAATCACGTTAGCTACAGTAGACCTACTATTTATACAAACACTATGCTCTGGTTACTGGCACTTACGTTATACGTATGTACCCAATAATTAGCCGCGTCAAATTGCATGGTTTAGCTCATAAGGTAGATAAGCAATCGAATTAAGATAAGAACGGCAATTGACGGCATACTTTTAATGCTCTGCTAACGACAATCTTCAGCCGTTATAAGCGAAGATAATTAGACATTTATCCTGATAATTAGTCAGCTGTTCATCGACACATTAAACTGGGTCACTATAATTATAGTGACAATTAGTGCAATATTATAATAATAAATATAATTTGTAGCTCAAAAATGCAATGAAATAATTAATATCTGCCGTGGAAGTACCTACTAACTAGGTAGGACCGTAAGTGGAACCACGTTGGCTAAGTGGACTTTGTTTCTAATTTCATTCCAAAAGTGAAGAGAACGTATCAACGATTTTTTCGTCCAGCTATGAAGAAAAGACATCAATTAATTCGAAATTAGTCAGTCCCGGTTAGCTAAAAAAAAAATAACACCAGTTTTCTTCCAACAGCGCGTCTCCAGCTCGCTGGAGTATGGCGCAGACGCCGAGCGAGGCGCCGCCGCCGGCTCCACTCACACATGCGCAGGTCACCGCCACGGTGCACACACACAACCATCCCTCCACCAGGATGTTTGGAGACACGGTTACTGCACATCATGTGAATAAGGTAAGCTCTTTAATGCTCCATAATCTCTATCAAGCTCTTTGATTACATTTTCGTTGTTAGGTAGATTTTGGAAGAAAACTTCCTACTAATATGTATCTGAAAGTTTGTGTGTATGTTGTCTTCCAATCATGTGATGACCAAATGACCATGGTTAAGACCAGCAGTGGACCGATTTGGATGAAACATGAAACAGATGTAGATGGTATCCTGGAATAGCACATAGACTATTTAAAATGTTGGTGCCACCAAATCTGCTGACGGAATCTTCTAAAGAACAATGCTACAAAGGATAGAACTGCATACCTAAACCAAAGATTGAAATTTAATTTTGTTTCCAAGGGTCGTCTTGGGAGTGGCTCACCAGGCCTTCCACCAACTCTCCCGGCTCCGTCCCCGAGCGCTCTCAGCACCTCAGCGAGCACAGGCTTCCACCCGTCCACCCCTGTGGTCCCCAACGTCGGCCCGATCAAGAACTCTTCATCTACCAGCTTTACTACACACGCTGTTATTGAAACTAGGAGAGACTTTGGCCCCCAGACACTGCCATTACGCTCTCAGGTAAACTTCAGTTGATCTATCTATCACACGTCTGTCCATTATTTTCTGAAAATAAAAGATAAGGCCTTTGCCCAGCAGTGGGACATTGAGGGCTAATATAATAATAATAATAATAAAAGATAAGAAAATTAAAGATAATTTTCATGTGTATGGATCTAGCCACGGCCTAGGCAGCTCTATATTTTCAGATACACCTACGGATTCACGAAAGAAGAAGTTGATATATTATCGAGGATGTGTCATGTAGTTTGGAAGTAGCTCCAACCCTTATCATCTTTAGGAAAAAATCGTTACTCCAATCTTGAAGCTTGTCACAAAAAATCTTAGTCGAGATATGTTTAGAAGTATAAAGCCGTAAAAATAATAACTATTTCCAGATGACTCAGAACAAGGCGGGTCCGGCCAAGACAGTGGTGTCTGCTGTGGGGGCAGTGGGCAATGTCTCGCTCCACAGCTCTAATGATTCCGGTTTCTCCAATGAACCGCCCCCTCAGCCTGATGTGGACTACAGTGACGAAGAAGCTCAGAGACTCCGTGTACCCATCAGGTAATCCATCAACAATCTTGTGTCAAAACAGCTGCTCCAACTTGTATCAAAACAGCTGCTCAAAAAGCGAAAGTGTATCAGATCAGCCAGTGAGGAAATTAATGATCCGTAACAATATTGCAATTTACGCACCATAGAACAACGTTAAACTATTGCATTGAAATGAGATCACGTTTGAGCAGCAATTTTGATTTCTCACATTTATTTCTTTAGTAACTTAGATGCTTTACCTATTCCGTTGCTTTCTGTGTTGTAGTAGCAGTAGTATTTATTTGTTTTTTTTGTTTGTATTTGTAGTAAAGCTGACCATAAAGCATATCTGCTCAAAACCCAAAGCCTCAAACGCGGCCCCAAAGCTCCCAACTCCAATGGCTACCTAACCGATGATCAGCAACTAATGCTACGTAATATGCTCGATATGGACAAAGATTCGCAGAGAGTTAAGAGAACCAAATCCTTCTGGAAGTTCGGTCGTACAACTTCAGACGAAATTATGGAAGGTATGTCCCTTTGGGAACATCGAGATATCGTGGACACCGTGCCGGAGTTCAAGAAAAAGCTCTTCGGGAAAATAAAGAAAGAGCTGAGACCAGCACCTGAAGTGCCCGAAGTCAGAAAACCAGCTGCTCCAGATCACCAAATACCACAAACAGAAACAGCACCTGTGCTGACTCGACCTAAAGAAACAATCGATAGAAAGGATATGAAACTACCTAACGGAGGCATACGTCAAGCTAAAAGTCTCAGCTCAATCCAAAATGATGAACGAAACGATAAAGCTCGCAAGGGAATAGAAGGGTATCAACAAAACCAAATGAACAAAAAGAGTATGTCTGAAAAATCAATCGTTGAGGAAAAGCATGAAGATTTTACTCCCAGAAATGAATCTAGACATTCCGATATGACCAACTCAAGCACTATAAAAACAAACTTTGAAAACAGTTTTTACAATGATGAAACAGGTGAAGGATTTGTTATGAAAACTGTGAAGCGTAGAGAAATATTGCAAAGGTACGATAATGATAGCAGCTCTGACGTAAACTCTGTTGCGTCGAGCACTGACCCGTACGATTGCATTATAGTAGATGATCACATGACTCTTAGAAAACAACAAGAACTGGATAGACGCCGAAAGCAACAAGTAATGGATAATGATGTCAAACAACGTAAAGAGAATGATTACATGCCAGAATTTGAAGAGATCGAAGTAACGCCAATCAAACCACACGTGCGAGCTACGATGTCTTCTGAAAAAGCCAAGAGCCCTTCACATGAGCGGAGCCTTGCCAAAACTATGGAATTCAAAACTTTCAAAGACAATTCCAAAGAAATAAAAACATTTTCAGCTTCATCTGAAACCTTGAAGTACAAAGATAATGAGCAGACCGATCATTATGGTAAAAAGACGGAAAGGAACAACAACAACATTCACAGTGAAGATGCATACACCGAGAATGATGAAGGAACACTTAAGTACAAAAAACGTTCAAGCGAGGAAAAGTCCCGATCACAAAACAATTTTGAAAATGGTAAAGCTCAGAAAAGGGAATATCCACACACAGAATCTAGGAACCAAAAGAAGGATCATAGGTCCTACGAGAGTCGAGAACCGAGGATAGATTACTCGCTGGATCGTCGTCATGCTAAGAAGGAATTTGACACAAAGACAAGAGAAGGGCGAAGAATCAGGACCAATAGAAGTTACGACGATAGTTCTCTTCCTTTCAACGGAAGAGGAAGAGAAGATAGATTCTACGAGTCGAACATTTCGTACTTCAGTGACCAAGAGCGTCGTGTATCCCGGTACGATTATGAAACAGATTCGAAGAAAGCTGAGAAATCTAAAATACGTCAGGAGGAAGCGAGACTTGAGGCAAGACGCGTGGTCGACCGACGAAGTGAAGGGCCATATAGCGAGTCCGATGATCAGAAGTTCAACGAAGCTTTAAAGCAGCAGAGGCCACAACTGCTTCCCCGAACTAAGCTTCTGAAGAAACCTGTGGAAGGACAAGAGTTACCTGAAGACGGTCACACATTCGGGCCGTGGTATGATTTGTGGGGGCGGGAACAAGCGGTTTACAAATAAATATAGTCAGGTTTGTTTAGTATTTCTTACTCATAAATAAATGTACTGGCTTCTACTGCTTCTTGGCAAGATTAGTTAGTTTATATTTTTTGTTATTATTATATTTGTGTATAAGCTATACAATATTGCTAGAGTTATGTACTCATTCTTTTTAGTTTTAATGTGTACCTCATTCAAAACATTTTGTAGTGTTTATTGTAGAGATCATATCTAATATTGATTAATATAACTGAGTCACAAGATATACTACGAAAATAAGAGCTCTAGAAGAAAACCTACCTTTAGTACAGTAATAATACGTTTTCAGGCCTCAACAATTTGCAACCGTGAAGCTAAGGAAGGCATTAACAAATGACCGTTCGTCACCCGCCATCGAATAATGTTATATAATATTATGTAGATTTTAATCGGTTAATATTATTTTGTTAATTAATATTAAATGTAAATTAGAAACACCATGTATTTTGTACAGTTAAATATTCATAGTTTAACAAAATTATATCACAATTTTTACAATAATCCAAACGTCTGTTTTCTTTATTCACCGTCTGAATAACATAACCACTAGCTGATAAAATTGGATGTAAGCAACGAAGTTATCCTGTCACATACTCAAACACAATAAAAACCTCCACGATATCAGCCAATATGACGCATTTCATGTTTCCCTCCGCCGAATCAGCATGGCATTAGGGCTCGCAAACAAAACTATACACGGAAACTACATTCAGTTCTCGCCAAGTACAATACAAACACGTCTAAGCAAACAACTGACACGGCACGAGAGAAGAAAAATCAACGTCAATTGGCCCCACGCGACAATGCCCTATGATTTATTGCGTTTCCGTCTCCTGTGGGGCCAAACACGAAAAATATTCGATATGTTACGACCCGATAGGCATTCATACCAAACGAGACGAAACCGGGACGGAACGAGTGCCAACGGAAAATAAACCTTTTACAAAAGTCTGAAAAATAGTTTTGCTGCCCGGATTCACTTTGTTTTCCAATGCCGAGGGATGTATCAATAAGGTTAATTTTGCATTAACCTATTCGCTCCGCTTAATCGTCGTACTGTAACAAGGATAGTCTTCCAAAAAAATATTCGATATGTTAGTCGGCGCCTTGGGGTGTCGCCCGTCAATTACGCACAAGATTTCAGCGAAAAGTGGGTTTTGTTTGAGCTCTTTTGAAATCGATACGGGCCCTCAGGCGCTTTAGGAAGTAGTGTGAATTCAGCGAGAAAATGATTTAATTCTGAGAGGACTCAGATAACTCAAACGAAATGAAATTTACAGGTTTATTGTTCTTTTTCCAGACTACAGATGAATAAACTCATTACTTTTAAAATTTTAAATGTTTTGTTATTCTTTCACTTGTTTTTCACATAAAGAATAGGTCAAAAACTGCAACAGAATGCAAACCTACCATAAACGTTCTATTTTTATACTAAAAACAGCTACCTTCATAGTCCAGACTTAGCACTTTTTCTGAAGTTTGTAGCAAGCCAAATAGCTGCGATTACGCGCAGGAAGCCACCCCAAGCTGGGTAAAAAGACACAGATGTGGACTGAGCCTTCGTTTTGTAAACACGCTCGAGCTGCGTTTACAGGAAAACCACGATACTTTTGAAAAACTTTTCTAAAGCTGAAAATGAGAACAATAGGAACTTTCGCAGATAAACTTTTAAGTTTACAGGACTATTGAAAATGTCCTTGACTTTTACTAGGACGAATATGAAATTTTTTGAGGAGCACGTAAAACGATCGGAATAGTTTCATTCAATATCGCAACAAACAAAACCTGCGGAGCCGTCGTCAGTTCATATAAAATCAATTTGCAGTGCAAATCGAGCGAGGAGACCAATACTTTCCAAGTCATTGGATCCCTTAAGCGCTCTGGCCTGGAAAAATCCACAACTTTTATAAAAAAATATGCACTAGCGTGTTTTTAAAACGCATTGTTCTCGTCACAGACACCGATGCAAGCGAGGGATTTGCTTTTAATCCTTTAGAAGTTCTTTGAAACGTATTTGCCTAAATTGGGGTTACGTGTTTATGCAAATAATCTTCAGTTATTTCATTTACATAGGGAACGCAATTCCTGAAAATATTCACAAAAAAACGAATTCGTGGATTTTGTAAAATATTTTCAGTCGCTATTATAATCTGAAAGAAATAACCAGGTTAGGTTGGATCCATACGATAAGAGTCATGCAATTTGGCACCGCGTCGGCTCTATCACATTTCGATGCCAAGAGGCACGCAACATAGACCATTTGACTTTCGGTGACCTAATTTACGTTAAATGACCGCTTAATGAACGCTGGCCCGTTAACTCCTGAACTGCGTTTAGATATATTACCTTCCATGCCTTGCCGCAGTTCTGGTCAAATTTTCTCTTTATATCCAACTTTAAAAAGGTTCTAATGTACGTTTTTAATGTTTTGTCATTTGTGTACTGAAGAAAGACCGAAGACAAGAAGCTTAAATTTTGTGTCTCCTATAAGCTTCTTGACCGAAAATCACTTAATCGAAGATAGAGAAGAGAATATCTATGTCAAATGTTGACAGATTAAAAATGTACCAAAATTTTCAATTGGTTTACCAAATAAATTACTAAATATTAGGTACCTTTTTTGCGTCTTGCTTGTGACTTGTTTGTCAGTCTTTGAAAGTATTTTCGAGGTATCAGCAACAGCAATAATAACTTGCGCTCCGAAAACGGCAACCTCGGTCGGAGGCCTGATGCTGTAATAGTTTTTTTTTGCGTGCGTGAATCATTTATTTCAGTACGTAAATAGAGACACATCAATATTCCCAGTAAACAGAGCTATTTCCCTAATTAACTATGGAGGAAGGCAAGGGTTAGTTTGATAGTTGATTACTTGATTATAGATTGATTGATTGCTTCATTACTAGAGATGTAACCTCAGAGAAATCATCGTGTTCAATTAACGCAAGTGGTATACTCTACTCATTAGTGCAGTGCCTACAGCACCAGTTCCATATTAATATGTCATTTAGGGAAAGTGGATACGTATGCTTTTCATTGATCAGCTTCATTTCTGGGAAAATCATGAGATGTAACCTATCTGGGTCTTTGTTGAGATAAAGTAGCAGTTATTTTTATTTTTTTTTTCGATATATGTAGCAATTTGGTGCGTAGTGCTCAAATACGTGTACATAGAGCTAGATGATCAAGTCACAGCTGGTTTTCTCTTTATGTTATCTGCACCAAAAGTGTTTTAAGTAGTAAAATACTCCGCAATTCGTTCCGAAGAAAAAAGTGTACAACAAAGATAACAATTTGTGTACAAAAGGACTCTGCAGAATTACGGTGACTTCGAAGCGTTTGCTCCGACTTAAAACTAAGGCGTTGGGTCCCGAGTTTGAAGAAAATAAAAAGCAAGTTTTATCGTAACCGTTAGAACCCGAAAGTCCAAAAGTGTGTCGGAGGGAAACCCCTGCGGTGCGATAGATTACGATCAATCAAATGGTGTGGCTTTCCGTGTGCTTCGCTCTTAGTTGAAATTCGAATAAAATAAAAGTTTTAACAGTTTTTTGTCCTGCCAACTACAAAAAAAACAACGAATGTTTGTACATGTGTATGTAAAGTTTTAAATTCAGAATATATTACCTATATTAATTGGTAAGTAGGTAGGTAGGTATATGAGGAATATACGTATCAAAAGTCCTATCAACACCTAATCACACATAAGTTTTATTAAGAATACCAAAAGGCAGCCTGCTGCGACTTGTTGTGGTAAGTACAGTAATCTGAAGTAATGTAATGATGCAGCTTAATCCCATAGAACGATAACAGTGGCTAATACTTAGCAAACAACTAAGCAGCGACTTACAAGTAAAATGCAAGAATAAATGTGTCTAGACTGCGAAAAACTGGAGACCAGCAGTCCAACTTTATAACGTCTCGCGTGTTATTGTCCCACTTGTGAACGAGCCAAGTGATTCCCTGGAGAACAGTATCCGGTTGATGCTACGGCACATCGTATGGGTAAAAAAGGAGTGGATACGGAGATGACGAGTGATAGGGGAGAGTGGACGAAGAGAACATGTTGTGCCGACCCCGCATAAGCGGAATAAGGGCAGGAAAATGATGATGATGCTACGGCACATCGTATACCAAATTAATTCAAATAGGTAACACCTATCACGTAAGTAGTTCATAAATCAATGTTTGATGAGAAACTCAGTGATTTTAGATTTTATTTCTCTAAAAAAGCCTTTTCGAGACGTACCAAATTATTCGGAATTCGACCGTCAACACACGTAGTGCCATCACAAGAAGAAGAAGCAGTATTTTGGAATTATTTCGTTCCAGATTTATATTTAAAGATTGCTTGGAAACGATTATGAAATAAGCTTTGATCAAGTATTCTTGATCGAAGGAAATAAGTGACTCTTTACGGAAAATAATCAATAATCAGATACAGAATCATAAGCAGTTATTAGCTAATAATTGAAAGGATACATAGGCAGATTGGCATATCTGTTTTCTTCAAGTCAACACGTAAATATTTGACTTTCCTAAAATAAACCTTCTATTTCACAAAATCCTCTAGGTTCTACTGCAGGTACAAAACTTATGAAAGTTATATTGAATTGTATTACAGAACAACACAGGGAAGACAAAACGGAACGCGAAGTAAATGTGTTCCAAGACTCAGCTTTTCAGTGGACGGGTTCGGGAGCTGATGCATATTGCATTAGCCGAAGCTGGGAGAGTCGCGGGTGGATTTAATCTTCAACACATTGTTTTAAATCTTCTTCTTTTTCTGAATTGAGAATTAGGAACTTGTATATAGGTCTATAGGTACCTAAAACTTTAGTTTATCTAAACTAAAGTTTTAAAAGTAAGTATTTTCTATCTATGTAGATAGAAAATACTTTATTGTACACCACATGGAAATTACAAGCAAAGATACAGGAGAATATTAATTGAAGCGAAGTACAGTGGGCGGTCTTATCGCTGTGACCGATTTCTACCAGACAACCTTAGGATGAACTGGATTAGAGGAAGGCAATAGGGCGGTGTAAATAAAATATGTTTATAAAAACGAAGTTTAGTTTAATTATGTACTTACCTACTTATGTATTTTTATGGTTATTGTTTCGTGTAAATATTTATAATAAAAAAATGGCCTAAAACTTATTTCATGGGTACTAACTATATGAATTCGATTCTGCCAGTGTCTATTAAATATCTTGTTAAGTTAGTTTAGTCTATTGTTAAGTTTGTCCAAAACAGTGGACTATTCCGTGGCATGTTGCAGGAATTAGCTACGACAAAAAAAAAATTAACCACAAATAAAACAATTGTTAAAAAGAACGTTCACGAACTTAAGACAATGTGTCTACTAGCCCAGGACTCCTGGAAATCTCTACCTCTAGAAAAACTGGGAAAGTTCGTTTCAGTTCAAGGTTTTAACCAGATTGCTGACAAAAAACTTAGATTTAAGTACAAACGCAGTTGGTTCTTTGGCACAAATTCGACACCTTTACCTAATTTGTAACTTTTGTTTGTTGTAGCAACAAAAGTAGAATAATAGAAGCTTGTAAAGAACATCATAGAAGGCAGAAGAAAATGGAAAACCAAAATTAGTAACATAATTTGAAATGAAGATGATGAAAATTCGCAGACCAAGAATTAGTAACATAATATGAAATGAAGATGATGAAAATTCGCAAATATAGAGGTCTCTTTCCGGAAATCATATTCAGAATTTCACAAGTAAATCCAATAACAGACACCTCAGTTTAGTAGTCCCAAAAAATATCGGTAATAAATAATATCCCTTGGCTGGCAATAGTGAGTATTATGCGGCTCGCAGACAGATGGTGGCTCCATGTTTACCCTCGGAAAGTAAATGTCAATAAAGTACAAGAGCACCCTCTTGGGTAAAGTATTGAGCGCCCGTTGTTTTAGCCTCGAATAATGCAGTGGTTGTACTGACAAGACGTTGAAAGGTATTCTGACTGTTTATATTTCTGGCTTTGGGATTGATATGAAAACAGAATTGCAAAGTGTTATATTTCAACATTCGCTTCGTAATACCAAAATGTAATTTGTCAAGGACAAGAAATACTAGTATTTGTAATATGTAAATGATTTAAGCAATCCATTGAGTGGTAAAAAAAAGAACACTCTTCATCAATTGTCAGTCATTCCAGACTATTAGTACATAGTGCCCCCGCCAAGACTAAGCTATTGTGAAAATTCTGACTTTATCTGTAGATTCAGTTATATTACTCTTAATATAACTGAATCTACAGATAAAGGCAGTAGTTTAAACACAGACATCGCAGCATTCTCTCATGCCAATAGTTTAAAACAAGCCAGGTGGAATAAAGTAAAATTAATGAACGGCCTAACTTAATAAAGAGGCTTGAATAGAGGCGCTCCAATTTAAAATTCTTCTGCTGAATGGATTTAGCTGAGTTTAAGTTTGGTTCAAGTGTTTCACAGGAGAATCATTATAGATGCTGCGACAAGGAGATCTACTTGTTTTGAATGCTAATTTAACTGCCCATCTGGAATCATGAAATTATATTTGAAACAGAATGAGTAGCTTCGAAGAGTAACTCTTATATCTAAACGTAGTAATATTTAGCCTCATGTTGTTATGAAATACCAATATTATGTTGATTGATAATTTTTTGAAGATTCTAATTAAAGATTATATTTTTGTACCTACCTACTTACCAACTCAGTTACCTAAGCTTGTAAAAGTTACAATTACCTACTACTTTAAAGCTATTTACATCCCGGAAAAGTCCAGTGGGTATTTTAAAAAAGGAAGCACTAATTCAGAGGCCCATTTGAATCTTCGTCCGCTAAACGAGTTACAAGGATCTCCAGTCTACTGATTAACGAGCTAACTTGTTAAATATACACTGTTAAGTCGAACAAATATTCAACAACTTGGAGGACTTTGGGGTATTTTGGTTTTAATTTGATTGCAATTTTACTGAATTTACTCTTTTGGAGATTTCGAAATAAAATCGGAGATCTCACTGTATCATTTTAATAAACAAAAAATATTTTACAATTGATCGATCCAACCGTTCCGTTTGTACTAAAGTACCCACAATAATAATTGTCAACCTTTAAAAATAGATTTAGGGTCGATAGTCGGTCAGATATTTTGTATGACCGACTTTGAAGGCCTTTTTTAGCCTTTACCTTTCCTTAGTCGTCGAGGTTCTGTAAGTAACAATAATAATGAGTATTAGATAAAAGTTTATGATGTATAAAAGACCGTGGACGCCTTAAAGGGTTAATAATGGGCGACAGGACGACCGTAAAATATAATGAGTCCTTCTGTTCTCGTTTAAGTCCAAGTATTATGGTTAGTAGTGAATATACTTTGTAAACAAGATCAATTATGAGAATGCTTCTTCAAAATGGGTCAGTGGGAAAACTTGCGGCTTACCACGAAATATAATTATTATATAAGCGATCATGGAATAAAAACGTTTGCAATCCCATACAACCCTTCTGTCACTTAGCTACTTCCTAGTAGAGTTCTTGTAACTTTGCATCAAACAACACCTCAGTGCCGTAACTAGGCTATTCAACACTCATTCCTTGTGCATAGATCAAGGAGAAACACAAAGGCGTGTGATACAATTAAGGCGGATAAAATGGACTTAGCCCTTTACGGTACTGAAACTAAAAGATATTTCTGAAAATGCACACTGAATACCTGCAAATCATGTTAGCATTTGTCCCGCAGTAATAAAACCAGCGCCTCTTGCATCAAGTACCTATAGCCTATAGATACTAGATGCAAGAGGCGCTGGTTGCTGCGGTTTCTGACCAGTAGCACAATCAGAAGCGGTCGCAGGATGTAGTTCGCAGTATACTCGTACACCTATAGGCTATAAGGTAACTCCCACTAGTAGGTCATCTAGGAGTCATAAAAAAAACCATCACAACTACCTAGTTGTGATGGTTTTTTTATATCCAAGCTCTGTAGACATTCTCTCCCGATCTTTTTTTAATTATTTTGAATTTAACATTCAATAGGTTGTGTTGGTAGGTTCGGATAATGCATCTTTCCGCACAGTCACCGCTTAGGTAAGCAACTGCGAACGACATCCGGCGAGCGCTTCCGATTGTTCCACCGGCCAGAAACCGCAAATCACATACGCATTGATGGAATAATTACTAAAATAAACTCATGAATTTTCAGGTAAAATAAACATGAACGCGATAGGTTCATTATAATCACAATGTTGTTATTATTATGAAAAAGAGGATTTATAGATGACATAATAATAATTTTAGGACAGCTTCAGGTGGATTTAAGGATAGTAACATTTTGGTAATATTAAAATATGATCCCAAAAACTGCAGGCAATCACATTAGATAATACATTACATCTGTTTTTGCAACTTCAGATTGTCTTCTTCCAGTACATTTACCCCTGTTCCTGAGACCAAATTACCGAGACCTCTCCCTTCGTTCGCTGCCATCAATTAATCAGAAGATGGTGGGGTCACGATGGATGGTCATCGTGTTACAACTAAGACATTGTCTCCATCTAATGGTCCAGATCTTAATAGTCTGTTGTCTCTAGCACCACTCGAGTGGCGAACTTAGTTTTAGGGTTCTACAATAAAATAGTGTATTTTTTTCATAATTTAGGTATATTGATGGTCTTATAATCATCAATTACTAGTCACCCGATTTAAAGCACAGCACAGCAAAGGATACGTCGTACTAGTATTTAATCTGAAGTTTGAGGATAACAGTGAACCAAGTTTAAATCTTGTTTTGTTCATAAAAAAAAACAAATCTTCACAACAATACATAAATCTACAACAACAACATCGAATTTATCATCAAGTCCCCTACATCTGAAGGTGTACTACCTATCCTATTGCATAAGATTACACCATTCGCTGCCAGATGTGGGATACGATTTCGGCGCTTCTCCAAAATCTTCCAAATCCAAGGTAAATTGTCAATTTCTAGCAGACGTCACACGTAGATAACAAATAATATGGGCTATTTTCGAGTCCCGTATAATAATTACAGTCTTAAAAGCTTATCTTCATGCATAGGTACGTAGGTAAAGAGGGTGGTATTAGAAGCTGCTGTAAGCAAATCAACATCTCAAATACATTGTGAAAATCAGACAAGGGCATAACTCTAAATGATGAGAGCACTAGATCGTATTGACTGGCGGGAATGGAGACTAAACTGGAGGTCAAATGCTGACCTATTTAATAAAAAAAAACTCAGTTTATTAACGCAAATTACATAGACCTACTTTGACGTCCAGTTCAGAACGTGTGCCAAAATAAGTAAAATATCATTGAATACAAGCCAAGAGCCTATTCCAAACGGACTAATGATAAAAATAATAAAGTACCAACTTACTTGTAATTCTATATTTGTCAAAAGTAGCAAGTAGACCTACAATATTCGATTTCTTTGTAAGGTATATAGGGTCTTTCATTTTAAACTAACTTAATTCAGGAATTGGGTTTAAAAAAATAATTTCAAAATATATGTAATGATTTTTTTTTTGTTTTGTTATGAAAATCCCGAGAAAATCGATAGAAACTATCCTTCCAATTGATTGTTGCTTCTTGTATAACTTAGCCCATTCGTGACGTAGATGCGCTGCGATTGGTGGAACGTCTGTTCTCCTTGAAAATCATTATGCAACAATTCTAAAAATAATTTGAATGATAAATTTTGAAGTGAAAACTTAAATGGACTTAGGAATTAAATTGATACGGTCAAATGTCTATTTACAACCCAGTTGGACAACCCGGTCAGTTTGTGTAGTTTAAAATGAAAGACCCTGTATTTATTTTCGTTTTGCTCAATTGATCCAATCTGAGTTGCTAGTAATTTGTTAATTGGTTTTTAACTTATGATCATACTCGTATTATTGTTCATACCCCCTGCATCTCAAGGTGTATTCGATAGTATCACGCGATGTCGTTTTTTATAGCTCCCAGCTTACGCCTTAATGGTGACAGTTAAACGCACGCCGGAAAGTTTTAAGCTCACTCCTCGGGTTTTTCTCCGTAATTAGCTATTTTAAACTCCCTGTGAAACGACATGCTTTTCATCTGCGCTGAAGTCGCTTTAAAATTTAATTTTCCTTTAATTCCTGAATGCAGTTGTTTTGGTTTTTGATCTTACGAACAAAAGGTACCATTTTCTACGAGAATATTATATGAGGCTGAGTTTTATTAGAGCTATCCAGGGTAGGGTCCTGTTACCTGACTAACTAGTCAAATGGAAAAATACATTAACTTTTATTGTATTTTTTTCAATTTCTTCCGAGTAAAATAAATCAATTTAGGTAATACTTTTTTGGGCGGAAGGAGGCGACAACCCTGCTCTTTATTACCTTCCAAATCAGATGAGAGACATCCGATTTCCTTGTTTGTATAATATTTCCTGCAAATATCCAATTCACCTTTTGTGCGCACTGTACGACTTCCGAGGTTTGTCGTTCTATTTTGTCATAAGGTTACAGTCTTGAAGACAATGTTATTTCAGCTATTATTATTTACTTGCTAAAGATGAACTTACAAAATTGACAGTAATCAAATTGGATCGAAATGAAATGTAATGCGTTATTTATAAAAAAAAATGAATTAGATGTAAACTAGATAGGTAAAATATATTTTATTTCTGAATAAAATAATGTAACAAAGCTTACCAAAAAAATAAAATCCCCTGCGGTGCGCCCCAAAAATGTAAATAGTGGTTGACACTTTGAAAAGACTCCATAGCGGCAGAACTTGGCAGAACTCGACAGACCTCATTGAACCTTCGTTTGAACGGAAGTATAAATCAAAGTCAGCACCACCTGACGCGATGAAAAATACAGAAATGGTATCAACAAGTTCTATTATAGGATTTCCGACGTTTGCTTGCATCTTGCGACTTTGAAAGGAAAATGGATATGTCAGTACCTAATAGTCGTAAAAGCTTGTTTTTAAATTACGCTACTATTTTGAATTGACTTTGAATAATGGCAAGAAATTAGAGAATAATAATGAACAAATTGTGAAAGGAGTGGTTCTCAGAAATTATAAAACTAAACGATCGACTAAACTAAACGAGCATCGACAACATAATAAGATTCGAACCCAAAATAAAATCCTGAGTAGTTTTATAAAAATATTGGACCAATAAATAGACCAATATCAAAACTGAAATCCTCTCTTATAAATTGATTACAATCGCTGAACCGACATCAAAAGATTACTACAATAAAAATCGCTGCTTGCTACATAAAGCCTACTGAGCGAGCTTCGTACGTACTAAGCATCCCTATTCACGCGACAAATCCTTTGTAGGTACAAAAGGCGGCTGTCCTAGCGAAGGCAAGAAAGCGATTAGCGAATCACTATTTCTATATAAAAATAGGTTTAACAGATGTTGAAAAACAAAAAGTACGTAAGTGTCGTGGAACACTCGGTTGGAACGAAGTTTCAACTTATTTTGGCATTTGTGAAATAAATAACGCTCTTCCGTACCTAACAATGTAACAATCTATGGACTGCTTCGCATCAGCTGCGTACTTCGCACGGTGACGTTTTGACAATATATGTGTCGTGACGCAAAAATCGAACACTTTTTTCGTCTAGCCCTCATCCCATGCCGTCCAAAAAGGAACTTCGTTCTATTTATTTATATCGCTTATCGCTAATCGCCCGCAGTGGGACGGTTGACTATTACGGCTTGTTCGTACGGAACCCACATCTTGAGTGTCTAGACGCAGAACTAAGCGAGATTTATACTTAATCTTTATTACGAAGCAAAGGCTTCTTTCATATTTCTTAGCGTATTTTTAGTAAACATGTATTAGGAGTCACAATTTCAGTGTTATAGGTATTTGAAAGAACGCGGTGAATTCTATGAAATAAATATTAAGTTTAAGATAGACTATTTTATTTGGTGTGGTGAAATTCAAATGTGGTGTAGTAGGTACTTTGGACTAAATGACGAAAATGAAAACAGACAAGAACAGGTACAAGACAAGTACCCTAAACCGGCGAGCGTGTATATTGTGTATAAAGAATGTAATGAGAGATGAGGCAAAAGTTGTGTGTCAGGATCGTAGCAAGTGGAGATCCGTGGTCTCTGCCTACCCCTTCGGGAAAGAGACGTGATTTTATGTATGTATATGTATATACAAGAACAGGACGATATTTGGGTATAATTGCTTCATACTTATCGCTATAGGTGCTTCGCTTATCGTCTCTAGAAGTTCACTAACTAAACATTTATAAACGTCTTTCAGTAAATCGACGATATTTTTTTTTACGTTCGTAATTCCCGTGGTTTATTACAATGTCACCTCTAAATAAAGGCAATTGTATGCCTTTTCTTCTCATTTGTCAGCTAAACACTATTGATTTTTGAAGCTGTGAATTGCTATTGTCGTACCTACCAGCTGTTTTTGATTTTCTTAAAGTAACTACCTATTGTTCATCCACTCGCGTCTCTTAGTTTAGAGCAAAGTGAATACAAGCAACTACCTACGTCTTCAGTGTAATTAAGGCGATGCACAAGCGGATCAGTTAGCAAAATGGTTCTCAAACAGCGAGTAAACAAGTTGCTTGATGAGCGAGCGGCGTCAACGCCTTCCTGTCAAGACGTTAATTCGTTATCTAATTAGTAAGAGTCCCAGGGCAGGAATGTGAATAGGAATACATTAATGGGGCGATTTCATAAGCATGTAACCAAGAAGTCACTACTTAGTATTACCAACGAGTATCTTTGGGATAGTGTCAGCTGTCATTCATTTATTTACTTATTTACAGAAATTACCATTTATTTAGGCTTAGACATATAACTATTATACATCCCTACCTATAATTATATCATTAGGTACATACGATTATGGATTTTCCTTAGTAAATAAGTTTATATATTGAACAAAATTGTAATAGTATCAAGAAATAAACTATTTGATTTGATTTGATTTGATTTCAATAAAAAACAAGAAAAGGGCTTTGTCGCTGAGCGACTATACCGCCCAATTAGTAACATCCGTAACATCTTAGCTTAGTAAAGGGATCTTCTTCTTCTTCTTCTTGGTTTCTTCTTTTTATTCCTTCTTCTTCTTTTTAATAATGGCAACTGTTTTACTTCACTTCAAATATGTATTCATGTCATGTCAATTATAATTGTGGTTAGTCAATTTAAAAAAATGGTGTTCTAAAATAATTCCCAACATTGGCAACTTTTAGTCCCGAATGATGTCGCATCTAAGCACCTAATATTACTTAATAGGCGTTGTTGCAAGAAGCGGTGTTACCAGCATTGTTTATTATCGAACAATGTCAGTGCTCCATAAAACAAAGTGTAATTCAATAGAGATGTAGAATAAAACTTATCCTAATTTACACAAACTGCATAGTATAATTAATTCAATTCAATTTAAAAAGTTTATTGCTTCAAATCTCTTCATTTCATATAAAAACTGTCCGCCCAAATATTGCCCTTGCTGCTGACCAGCAGCCTGACTGGGTCTCGTGAGAAATAGCACTAATGAATTTAACTTTTTCTTTAAATAAAGAATTTAGTCAGTTCATTTCTGAACATTTGATTTCTCAAAATGTTTTGAAGTGAAAATTGAGTTATTTGCAAAGTATACCTACTTACGTAGGTAACTAAGGATGGAATGATTAAAAAAAAATTGCAAGTGGAGTTTCCAATAAGACTGCGATTTCCTGAGTGTCAAAATCGAAGGGAGAAAATGGTCTTTAAAATTGGTTTACCAAGCTAATCTCCTCCGAGTTTATATTGACAATTTCCGAACTATAGATTAGATAGGTAGTCTACTAGCTACGTCATTGGCTTGAGGAAATAAAGTAGATCTTTATTCAAAGATAAATTTTGGAAACACGCCTTATAATGACTAAAAATAATTTAAAAGCTGTAAATTTTGAAATTTGTTTAATAGTTTACTCAAGAATGCCTTTAATAGTATTATAAATAATAGTTTTAGCTATGCCTTTGTACCGTCTTCAGAAGGATTCCGTCAGATTCCTTCCCTTCGCCTTCAACCTACGACACTTTGAAATCGGTTCTCGCATAACATTGGATAAATATTCCGAATTCGGTACAGGTTGAAGACATGGCTGATTTATTCGGATAATTTAATTCGAAGTTTTGGCTCAAAATTTTCGTTTAGGAATTTCGTTTGATATAATTTCAACTAGTTTCAATATTTTTATGCCTCTCAAGGGCATAATCATAATTCTGTTTATATTATATAAAAGTAGATATTTTTAGAAACCAGAAACTGCCAGGTTAGTAGGCAATTCCTGAAAATTTACCTTATGATTAAATACAGATTTTCCTTTCCAGTTTTCAAACGATATAAATGGTTCAAAGCATTTTTCTGTCGTTGAAAAATCAGAGCTATCCATGTCGTTCATGCTTCTTTAGACTGGCATTAAAAGGTTTTTTGAATGCACCACTTTACATGAATAGACGTTAACGATGTCCGAATCACAGGGGAAATTACATGAGCTAAACTGAATGCACGGTGAGAGCAAGAATAATTTCGAGGACAAAGGAATACGATGCGAGTAGAACTAGGCACTCGTATTTTACAAATCACTTTGTGAAAATATTATGGTTGAAATTGTGTGTGTTTATTGAACAATAAATATAGGGATCTGAAAACACAGTCAGGAAATGCTACTATGTAATTTGAATACCCAATTAAGTAGAGTCAAATATTATAATACGCCTCAGGGATATGTATGTGCGAATGCTTGGTTGTTTAGAAGTTTGTCAATCACTCTCCAAGACTAGAGCCTCGGATCGATATGAAAATATCTATTTAATGCGTTACCACACCTGGGATCGAAGTGTAAAGACGCTTGAAGAACGCTTATTGATAATTTTCAAACACAAAAAAAAAACAAAATATTAGCAAAAGGTATGTGAGAATTATTTAGACAGGTAGGTAGGACAGGTACTTTCCGTAACGAATTACATTGTAGTTCAGTTTCACCTGGCGTATCTCTCAGTGGCTCGTTGTCTGTGGTCCGCTTTTCACAAGCGCAGCGAAATACAATCCCATGAGAGAATGATTTTGCGAGAGGGACCGCAGAATTTACTAAGCGAGACTGAGTAGGTGTGTTGTGATTTTGTAACAAAAATACTGCGGTTTCTGACAACTCAAGTTTTACTCAAGTTTTACTCACTTACAGAAAAGTGAGTAAAACTTGAACGTTAAAATATTTTTATTTATACAGGATTTTTTTTGATATTATTGTTTATTGTGAGCTATTTTTAAAACTCGATGTTCTTATATATATTTATAGCTTGTTTTCAATAAAACAGAAAAGTGTCTTTAGCCAGCTACTGATGCTGTAGCAGAAAATAGAATAGAACCACAAAGTCTAGTTAGTTGAGATTCGGAACAGATGTAGCTCTAACTTTTGTCACAGCCGCCGAAACCACACCAAGTTTGAGAGCATGCTATTTTACCGTTCCCGGATACTAACAGTTGGTAAAGTAAAAACTGAGAATATCTGACCCATGGTGAGTCTGTGAGTCGACTAATAGGTAATGCTGACTGGGTGGAACAACCCAGATATCCGATATAGAGAAAATGCAAATCAGTTCTCGCAAACTACTTAGAAATATATTAAGTATTTTATACATTTGAAGACGTTAGAGCGGTTTAACATTATCCGATACCGCGATACCGATATCTAATCGGATAATGTAAAACCGCTCTTAGTACAAAAGTTTATAATAGTTGAATAAATTAATTTAAACGTTTAGTTCAAAAGGTTTAGGCACCTATGCCCATATGCGGCTCATCCAATCACATCTGCCTGCTACGTGAGGCAATTTTCGTGATTGAAGTGTCAAACAATTTTACGCAGATTGACACTGACACCCGACGGCCTATATGCCTTTCAAAAACTAAAAGCCAGAGAGTTAGAAGCCGTACATGGCAAAATAAATAAAATAAAAGAAATAAATAAATAATGCTGGACATTTTCACACAGCATCATCTAGCCCCAAACTAAGTAAAGCTTGCACTATGGGAACCAGATAACTGATATACTACTTATATACTTTTCGTTTGTAAATACATACATATTATACATAGAAACACCCAGACCCGAGACAAATATCTGTAGGTGGAAACATCAATGATGTTTAAAAAATATAGATACGTTAGAAGTGCGTGGAAATTAACACATCGAAACAGTCTTATTAGTACAGTTTTTACTTCAGTTTGCGTCAAACAGAGCGACGTTTTTGTCAGTGACAGTCACGTATCCCAAGCTCGACTTTTAAACTTCGATACTATGAACACACAGAATTTTATACATAGTAGTTTATCATTTCTCTGTATAAACTTAACGTATCTACAGTTTACTTAACACGTTGGCTGCCATACGAATATATTCGTAGTAAAAAAAACCTATACCCATTGCCATCCATACAAAATCATCACTACGAGTATTTACGTAGCTAGCAGCACATCTTAGCTAACTCTGAAAAAAAAATATATGAAAGTGTTTTCATTTTATTTTGTAAATTTCATTTCCAATGCCAACCAATCGATTCCCGTCCTGTTTACACTGCCAACGCTTTTAATTTTGTAGGTAGCCTCAACAAAACATTTACGTATAAACTCGTAGCTGGCGCTGGATCCTAGATACGTTGCTACGAATATACTCGTATTTGGCAGCCAACGTGTTAATATTTAATATCACTGGGGAAAAGTGTTTATCAGAAATCTGAGCAGAAACTATTTGGTTACCCTTACATATTTCTAACCAAAGATGGGATGTTCGAAGAAACCTCCGCTAACCGAGTGTTCTCTTCGATCAAATTAAAACCGTTTGGGCAACCAAAGCTTACGCTAAATCATACGACAAACTTTAGAGGACGAAAAGGGATCATTATTCTAAAATGTTCGTAATATTCTATCCGTACGTAATTAGAAACTACAATATGTTAGTGAGTTGTGTGAGGTCGTCGGCCGACCCCGCATTCATCTCCATAGCGCTGTTCCGGAGATCCCGGGTCCACTACACGTCAGGACCTTCTTGAGGCCAAGATTTATAACTTGACCCTGGCCATAAAACAACGCCTCCAGCGTCTTGAAAATAGAGACATATGTGAGCGCTTTGATTGTTCTTCTCGCTGGCTTTTGTCGGTAACTATGTCTGTCTGGGAATTTGCTGTGATTGCAATGCACTTTTCATAAAACAGGTGCTTTAGAGAACTGTGAAACAGAAGAAGCCACATCTTTTATTGAAATAAACATAGTATCTTTTGATCTGTCAGAGAATTTGATCATGTCACACATGTGCAAGTTATGCGCGAGTATCTAACCTCTTACGAATATACAGTAGTGTACATTTTAGTGTTCCAACGTAATCGACTTCGATTCAAACAACTAAACACATTATTTACGCACATAACAAACCGCATACACGCATTGTAACAATAATTCAAGGCAATTCAACGACGATTTATCAATGTTTCCCTGTTTGCTGTACGTAGCACGTTTCAATAACAGAGACCATAAGTTGCCCACCCCTGGCTTCCCAAAACTTACAATTAGGCCTGTACTTTGAAATGGAACCATCCATCTCCCGAACTTCGTGAAACCGTTTTGGATGCACTGATTTACTGAGCCAGACTGGAAGTGCTAATTGTGTAACTTTACGACAAACATTTTCACACACATAGTCTTTTCTTATCATAATTATAGTAAAAAGAGCTTTCAAAAAAGTTTTCAGTGTTGTATTTTAATAAATCTGTTTTCATCCGATACGATTTCATTTTACTCTAAAGTGAACATGCGAAGGCATTGAAAGGGTTTTTCGTATCTCTCGAAACATTTTGTTTTAAGAAATAAGTCTAAACACAAGCTCGCTAGTAAGAACCTTTCTGGAAAGCAACAATAGATCCTTTCCATTAGATTTATCTCCAAGACAAAGTAGAAACATTTTGATTGCGGTCCACCGCTAGTCCGTCGTAAACCAAACTTTCCTCGGCTAACGCGACGCGGTACAGTCACACCATTTTCATTTCTAAATGCTATTTAGGACAATTGCTTGAATTATTACAAGAAAGACGAACCACAAAAGCCTGTCCTGAGAAACGTTGTCCTGAGAAATGAAATTGGTGTGATTGCAACCAAGAGGAATTTATAAAAGAACGTAATTTTAGGAACGGAGGGGAAATAATTACTTAGCGGTAGGAGACCGCGATGTTATTATCAATCTGAGAGCTTCCTTTTGTGTTGATTTTGGTCCTAAGAGCTCTACAACTAACGTCCTTTTAAATTCCGTCTAACGAGGTTTAGACCACAAAAGGCTGACGTCAGCAAATAGCCAAAGCTGTGAAACGCAGATAACAAGCCCGCGGCAGTTACTCACGGTCCCCCTCGCCGACTACGCATTTATTATTGAAGATTTGCAAATATGCCAGAGGAGAGTTCATTTTCACCCCTGCGTCTGTCTAGCACGCAGCACGCTAGCTATTGAGGTATCGAGCTAACAAACAAGCCGCGTTGTAGGCAAAATTCGACCATGATTGTAGGTAGCGTCTCCAAAATAACCGCAGGCATAAAGTATCTGTCACATCGTAACTCCGCGCGACATTATTGCGACACCAGCAGTGTGTTCTTGCCTTATTGCCCGCGCGTTCGCCAGCCCTCGGCTGAAGTGCAGCCACAAATAACGGCGGTAGGGACGCATAATGTTTTATTATACCCATTTTATAACCGCGAGAAGAATGTAATCTTCTTTATTTACTGAAGAGCGTGGAAAACGGATCGTTTCGAAATGAACCAAATATTAATAAAGAGCATGCAGTAAAGCCGTGTTACGATCGGATGAATATCATTTCCCGTGATGAATGTCAATAATGAAATCAGACTCGTTTTCGCTTGAAGAGCCGTGAGAGTTTTTTATCATTTTATTACTTATCACTTTTTCAAAAAAAATTGTAGGTACTAAGTAATCCTCTTAAGGACTATACTTATAAATGCGACAGATTAGGTCATGGATGGAGATAGCTCAAATGCTTTGAGAAAGATCTTACATTTTTCTGGTCATAAAGGAACATTATCTGCTAATTAAAGAAAGAAAGAGAAAATATTTATTTGCAACAACAAACACTGATAAAAAAAGAAACACTCAAAACCGAAAGAAAATAATCTTAAAAAAAACATGAATAAAAAAAGATAATGGGGGTCTCGCAATCGTCCAAGTATGCTGCTACAAATTGGTTTCCGACTCACCATTATGTTGTGTTGGACAGTCGGAACTATACAACGCATAAATAGTCCATGCATCATTGAGTTGGTAAATCTACATAGATACACCTCCTCATTTAGCTAGTTAATTAGGAAGTATTATTTCAAAAGTCTTAGTTAAAAACTGCAACCATCTGAGCTTTCACTTTGTATGAATCCCGGCTTTAAACAGTTTATACGCTATAAAACAGCGCGTTTACTCTAAAGATATCTGTAGAGTAAACGCGCAGGTATATACCTACCTACCGTCGGAGTGAACTGAAAAGGACTTTCGTCTAGCATTGCCGACCGAGCGTTTCATTATTCCTCGTCTAATTTTCTGCAGGTTTTTAAAAGAGCACTCAACCCTTGCATAGTTGAGACTGCAGGTTCGCGCCTGCAGTCGGCTTGCTTCACTCAAACGATCATTGTTACCTGACGTTTGTGACAAACGCTCTCGAAACGAGAAAGCTTGGAAACGAAACGAAAAAGAGCAAAAAATAGTCTCAGAAGTACAGTCTAGGAGGCCTTTCACACCGAGATGAATACGCGAGTGTTTCAAAATTACGACCCGCACTTTATGGTGTGTGAAAACGGGATAATATTAAAATGGTGGCGTAAATAACGAAGGTATAAAGTGTATCGACGGGCGCTAGAAGATTAAACCGGTTATTTATAGGTACTGAATAAAAAGTTGCCAGGAAAAAGTATGCAGACTTTTGCGCTATATAAGTTTGATAGGTAAAGTAGGAGGTAAATAAAAAATGAAAACTTCTTGTGTCGGTAACTTTCCTGCCAAGTAGACGTTCCTTTGAACTAAGCGGATAAGTTAGATGGGTATCTGCTCACTTTGTGTAAACCAAAACGACATTTACGATTCGTTTCGCTTAGCAACCCTTTTTTTTTTTTTTTTTTTTTTCTCGCTGGGAAAAATGCATTACGCATCCCCTCCGCCGGGGGGCGAGAGGGGTATGTGGGACTCCCGGGGACTCCCGGTATACCCACTAAACGACCCAGCGTCATTCCGGCGTCGCCTGGAATGGAGGGGGTCTGGGAAACCGGCACAGCCTTTACGTCCAGTCCCCCTCTGGCGATCCCCGCCCTTAAGGCGGCCCCGCATAGTGGTGAGTAGTGCAAGGCGGACGAAGGTGCCCCCACACCTTGCGTCCGCTACTCACCACCAGAGCTCTCCGCTCCCTTCGTCCACTGCGCACTCTAATTAAAGAGGTGCGCGTGGAGAAGCCTCCAAAAACGGCCGCAGAGGACAGGGAGAGCGGCAACGTAACACCGACACTCCTCTTCCACTGCGGCCCCGCCGCCGACGCATCTTACGGTGCGCCACCGTTGGGTCGCGGGAGATAGGGCGAGCGGCAACGAAACACTGACACGCCTCATCACCCGCGACCTTACCCGCCAGACGCCACCAGGGCGTCCCCGCCTGGGATTCCTTTTGGCTTCACCGTGGGCCAACCAAACCACGGTTACTAAGCCCCCCCATCGCGTCAAGATTGGAATCCATCGGGGGGGTTCGCTTAGCAACCCTATCTCAAGTTCTAAAAAGTTTGTTTTCTTCTGCTATGACTGAAATAAATGAACCTGGCAGGATTTTGAACCCGGTTGGCCCATTCAAGCTTCAATTATTTTTAGAAAAAATTCATTGATCAACTGCTTCTCAGTAATTCCTGTTTTTTCTCAAACATTCAACACGCCGGACATACTCGTAGTATGAACGTAGTGAATAAACACGAAAACGACTCTCACGTCGTGAAAACCCGCTACAACCATAATCCTTGGTCATGTACTCACCTAATTCTAGAGCGTGCCACCCACAGTCTTCACTCTTGCCATGGGATATAAAGTTGAAGTCATTGTTACTTACCAAAGACAAGGATGGCCAAATGGCCATGCGAATGCTCTGTTAGTTAGTAAATACCTATATCCTTTAATCTGATGTCTTGAATGATTTCCTTGTTAAGAATCAATTCCTGAATAGGTACTATTTTATAATCCAGTAGAAAAGATAAATGAAACAGATAATTGAAAGTTCGAAATAAAGGTTCTTTTGCGCATTTTTTCGTATCGTTCGCTGGACGCAATGTGTTGTCGACGTGCCCAGCCGGCACCAATGCCAACATATTTTAAAATGGAATCATAAATATGCGCATAAAAGGATCCAAATTTCATTTCATTAACATTCAACTTATGAATCGACAAACACCTAACTTTAACATAATTTAAATGTTATATTCCAAAATGCTCCCCAGTGAATTCGCATTAAGATAATTCTGGGTAGTACGCTCTATTATTTTACCTCTACATTATACTAGTGCCATGTACTTGTATAGTCAGTAATAGAAGATGAACATTTTCAAATGGTTTATTCCACTTTTGTTGTTGATTACCTATACGAGCTTAGCTTTCGCTTCAAAAGAGGGTTTAGCAAAAGTTTGAAAGACTCAGTGATTTTTCAGTACATTTTGTCAACTCTTTGACGACCTCTGTGGCGCAGTTGGTGAAAGCCCGCTTGGCACTTAGAAGATAAATATTTGTATGATCTGAAAATATTTATCTCGAGTCTGGGTGTTTGTTTCTATGTATAATATGTATGTATTTACAAAACAAAAAGTATATAAGTAGTATATCAGTTATCTGGTTCCCATAGTACAAGCTTTGCTTAGTTTGGAGCTAGACGATGCTATGTGAAATGTCCAGCATTATGTATTTATTTATTTATTAACTCTTACCAACCAAAAATAAGTCGGACCTAACTAATACAATTTTGCAATCTCTGAAAGCTTTTTCCAAGTCCAGCCATTTCGCCTCGAATCACTTCATAATACCAAGCAGGCACTTAATTAGGTTTCATCAGTACGATAACATTTTCTTTTCTTTCAACGGCCAGGATTAAAAGATAACTGGGAGCACAAAGGAGGTTGCGAAATAATAACTAAACTTTTTAAAAGCATCGGTGACTTTCTTCTTTTTTAGGTAGGTACTTTTTATTTGAGTTGATTGTATTGTACGTGTTGTTTTTGGGGTGGTAAAAAATCTGACTCGCGTATCCATACTAATATTATAATGCAGAAAATTAAAAGATTAGCGAGTTTTTATGTTACATAGCCCAAAACGCAACGATAGCGCGATCTAATTTGTTCTGTGTCGCCATCGCCTGTATTTTGCTGACGAAGTCGCGGGTACCAGCTAGTAAGAAATAATTTTTATATAGGTTCATCGTGAACGATAAAAAACTCTAGAAATAAGACTTGACCGCGATTTTGTTTGGAAGTTGTGCATTGCAAAGAGCTTAGTTTTTATAATAAAAACGCTTAACTCTGATGCTTGAACTTTTACCGCACTAATTCCGAGAATATTTCATTCATCTTAGCTTTTAAAAGTTCGTTTTGTGAAGCACAAACTTTCACAAATAAAAGAATTAGTTTTTTACGTAGTTTCTAACAGTATTAATGTGAAATTCTAACTTGCGTTGTGTTTTTTTTAATAAAGCACTAAAATAGTTTCTTAAAGTTTTGCTTTCAGTTAACTCTTGCAATCTACTAGTTTCTCCAGCAAGGCGATTACTTTTTCGAAAAATTTAACGATTACTCGGAAAATTTGACATGTATGTACTAGGTATGTGTGGATGCTATTCAACCAATCTCATCTTCTTACTATATAGTAAAGGATTCTCAGTACCTACTTACTTTAGTAAAGGCAACTTATGCCTACACTCAATGGGGTGCAGTATTCCTTAACATTGTTAACTTACCCAAAACCATCAGCTCAGCGGGCTCATTCCACGTCAAAGACATACACTCTATATATAATAATGTAGTGTCGAGCTGAAGTTAGAGTTTACGCGACAAAAGATGGCGTTCCGAAGAGGTGCTAGTGATGAATACCATGTGAAGATAGTTAGGTAAGTAACAATAGCTTTTTCGTAAGTTCAGATTTTGAATTACTTTTTTTTGTTATTTTGTTTAGCCACGTCTGTTATTAAGCTATAAGACTGAAAACTTAGAAGTTCTAAGCTATTCAAGTTTCTATCACTATCGATAGCAAGTTACCAACCCCATATCAACCACATTTAAGAACTATGATCGATGTTTCGACACGCACAGTAGGGGTGATACACGTCATTTATTAACTTTTGTTGTTGGGGTAAAAGAAAATATATCGTGTTTCCCTTAGTTACACACAGAAGGTGACATAAATTGTAGATATATTTTCAATTTTCTTTTACTTCTTGAAAAATATTTAGTCAGTTAATCTAAGAATCAATGTTAATATAAGAAAGAAAATTATATTATGGAAACCAAAAAAAGCAAAATGATTATAATATAAATGATTATAAAATACTACTGATAAGTCTGAGCTTATTACCCTTGAAAGGTGCTTAATTCATAAAACCAAGGTACGAATTAGCCCTTAAAGGAAAACACAATCACCCAAAACGAATAACAACTCTACATTCGGAAGTAACGTCACAAAACTCAACAATGGGACAAAGTAACCCTTTCTATCCGTAAACAATAGTATACCTCCAAACACAGTGTACAACGCTAGCAGTAAATAAGTAAATACACTGTATTTTAATTCTAAATTCGACGACCTCTGTGGCGCAGTGGGCGGAGGGCCGCCTGCGAATCCAAAAGTTGCGGGTTTGATCCGGCGGCGGGACCAAAGATTGTATGATCTACAAATTATATTTGTCTCGGGTCTGGGTGTTTCTATGTTTAATATGTGTTTGTATGTATTTACAAATAAAAAAGTATATAAGTAGTATTATCAGTCATTTAGTACCCATAACACAAGCTCTGCTTACTTTGTCTGTATTCTGTGCTTTGGGGCTAGATGCAGTGTGAAAAGTCCAGCACTATTTAAAAATATATTTATTAATATAGATTACCTGATGACCTGAAAATCAACTCATAGTCTACGCAATACGAAAGGAATTCCTAAAACTCGTCTCTTGAAGGATAGTAGGAGTAGCTTAAGGTTTTTATAAAAAAAAACTACTGGACTTTTTAGCTTGAAATAAATGAGTTTTTCTTCTGCTCGTCATGTATATTGTACAAAGACTCCCCCTGTATACCGTTCCATTAGTTCTAAGCACCACTCATAGAATCGAACGCAACCTGAAGTTAATTGAGACAAAATTGAAACCAGATACTTCTGAGAGCCTTCAAAATTATAACTCGACGGAACATTATTAGCTGGGAAAAGAGTTCTTATTCTTAGTCCTGAAGATGATCGCGTTTTTCTTACGTTAATTCTACCACATACAAACCAATCTAATATAGTTAATGACGAATATTGTATATCTTTGTCATTAACTAAGTACATGATACAAGATTACATTAGGTCCAATCTCCTAATTGATCTTGCATAATATCTAAAACAACAGATTTTTAAACAGCTGTTTAAGCCATAGGAAGCTGGGCTTATTCCATTAAGAATATGATGAGACTTGTGAACTAGGAAGTCCTACTTTGGATATTTCGTTATAGCTCTGTTTGTAATTTGAAAAAAAATTGAGTTTACATTACCATTATGGTGAAGAGAACAAACTTTATAACTCAGAATCGTATGTTTTTTATAACCAAAATATTTCCACCTAGCTCTCGCACTATAACAACTAACGTGTCCGCAATATCAGGCAGTCACTTGAGAAAGTTTTGTGGAAAATTTCTATTAAACAACTCCCTATTGAACCCAATTGGACTTTTGATATTCTAACAGCGTAAATAGATTCAATATTAGGTAAAGTCCCGGATACTGATAACTGAAGGATGAAGTGACGAAATATAATGATAGGTATTAAGTTTCATCAAAGACAATATAATACACTATGGTTTCATTCTTCTTTATTACCAAGAATACGATATTTCATAGAATGTTTTTAGCACTTTTTACCCTCTTAGGGGTTGAATTTTCAAAAATCCCTAATACCTATACCTAATACATAATTTCAAGTCTCTACGAACAGCAGTTTAAATTTCAATGCTTTCTGAAAACGGATAAATACATCATTTTGAAACGGATTGGTGGATACATTTTTTGAAAATTTTACGTGTCTTATATTGTCCATCTAGGTACATTATATTCCCAAAAACGGTAGGAAATATCTCATACATGAATATGGGTTTCAAGCCCGCAATTTTCAATTCTCTAATTGAAAATTAAAAAGTACATCCCACTCTACATAAACCAACACGGCTAACATTAACAGCAATTCCGATATGATTTGACGACGCCTTATGGACCATTTCAGGCAGTTTCTGATGTCAAAATATCATAAGGTTCCAATCAGAGGAATGAAACAATATCAATGAGACACGTGGGAGCATATTAACGCTATAAAAATGCTTGGTATTCGTAGTGTTGATTTAAGTATAATCTTATATAATCTTTTTTAATATTTTATATTTCAGAACAAATTACTTGCAAGTTTCTGCCAAAATGTATCATATCATGGCTATTGGCAAGTCTTGAGACTATAGTGCCTACTTTTTTTAACTGACTTCAAAATTTGGAGGACTTATTACTTCATTCTCGCTTGTAATTTTACCTTTGTAGTCCAGCATTGAATGCCGTTATCTTTTTAGTTTTTTAAACATTATTATTCCGCAGAAGTTTCTCGTTTGTGTCTTTTGTAAACAATTCGGGATCCCCAAGAGATTATCTCACGCAACACAGCAATAGCACTATTAATCGCTACTTAATTCCGTTTCAAATTACAGCCAAATGAGGTATTGGCTGAGACCTACCTAATCGTGCCGGTACCCGGTAGCGCGTATCCATACTAATTGAATTCGGGAGAGTACAGGCACGTTTTCATTCCGTTTTCAGTCGCCCACTGGCCAATTACTGTTTCTATTCACTTTGCGAATATCTGACTTTGTTGGTAAGTTCTTGACAGGGTTACATTTTACTGACTTTTTCAAATATTTAGTATGAACTTATCACACGAATATCCCAAATCTGAAAAAGAGTACCTAATGTTAATAACGTAACTTTTTGTTATATGGGATACGATTTCATGCTATACTTATCTAAATAATCTCAACAAGCATCTATTTTGTATTAAATTGTTTTGCACTAGTTTATTTTGGGTATTTATTTTTACCTACTACGAGTATATCCAACAAAGATCCATACAATAATTCTATGTAGATAATCCTTATTTTCCGTACATATTATCTCAAGAATTTTCCTACTTTAAAAAACCCTTACTGCGAAAGTATTGTTTCCGTTCCAAGAATCTGATAATTTCGTAATTGCTGTCATCATTCAGAAACTATTAGTGGTAGGTACCTACCTACTATGATTGGTACTATTAGGCCAATCATCATGATACATAATTAGTTGGAACGCAGATAAATATTTCCTCCATTGCAGAAATCTGTGACCGCAGAAGACAATGCACAGTATCTACTGCGGTGATTGATAGGTACCTACTCGTGTAACGTTGTTGTTATTGAATCAATTGTTAGCTGTTCTGCTACTGTGTATCATAATACTTACCGGATTCCGATTTCTAGATTCCACATTTACCTACTAGTCTCCTCAAAATATTTCACACCACATCAAAGTCTAAAGTAATCCTCTATTTAGGTAATATAAAACTGCTAGTACAGTCAGCATCAAAAGTTGATTAACAGTTTGTTTTTTAAAGCGCCATTTCTTTTCGATTGCTAAGAAAAAAACTTTGCTTGGGAGTTATGGACCGAGAAAATTAACTTAATCATAAACTTTGTAAAAGTTTTGGTCATGTTGTTACGGATTTCGGAAACATTCCCTTTTGGGAAACTTCAAATGTTCATCTACTTTTGAAGCTGACTGTACCTATGTAATGTAGTGAACTAGTCCTTCCAAAAAAGCTCTATATAACTTATAATACAGAACCCGGACGTCCTGTACAAACAATTCTAAATACAAAATAAGACATCTTTATGTAAAAGATGAATCTTGCATACTTTGCTGTCGTCACAGAATTAAACGCTCCTAATTGCAACCTACGCCTTTAAGCGATCATTAGGGCTCAATCAATAGAAACAAAGATTGTGTAACTCAGTGTTCAAACAGTCTCTCAACAATGAACAAGTGTGTCAGCCTATCGGCTATTCTTGTGACTTTGATATCGGCAACAGCTCCCGAAGGTAGGTATACCTAGTTGGCATTATAGTTAGTCCTGGGACATATAGGGTGTTCAATTCGAAGCTTTCGTAAAAGGATTGTTCGCTTTAATTTTAATTTTCCTGAACACTTACACAGATGCATGTTGTATCTAAGTGAAGTAGGTACTTACCCATAATAATATTGAAAGTTATCATAATATTACGTCATGTTATTTTTTTATGGGCAAATAGCTTTGTCTCTTCGTGCCTTGCTACTTGACTTTTTGCCGAATCGAATTGCCGAAAAAAAATCGAAAGCGACAATTGTTGATTATTTTTTTTAATTCAATATTTTATCTTAAATTTTTCCAATCAATAAATCGTTCAATAAAAAAATGATATTATTTATCCTGACTGCTGCAGACTGCAGTTTTTAAAGGCTTTTATATATTGAAATAGTCTCAATACTTCTAAACTTCTCAAATGAGATCTCAGCACGAAGACACCCCTTCATATACATAAACATGACTGTATCGGAACTTGTACAGGAACTATCGTACGTGAACATCCTTATCGGATGTGATTTTATGGTGATTGAATATTCATGTTTTATTGGCTTTTACGAAACAAACTTATCGGGCTGTGTGATTTGAAATTTCCCTATAAATTAGGTCTATCAAAACGATAGAGATTTCTACACAGATCTGTGTTGACGGAATTTCAGTTCCTATCATCTTTTGAACATCGAATCAAAGAAAAATGTTTCGACCTTTCCACTTGATTCATGTTGTAGGTATCTTCTAAAATATATACGGTAGGAGGTATCTAAAGAAAACTTGAGGAAAAATCTTGTCCTGATTCTATACCTATGTCAATGACATATTATTTTATTATTTTTGACTCAATTTCTTCATTTGATTTAGTGACTGTTATTATACAGGGTGGATTTTTGAGATAGGCCACGGAGGGAATGCAGTTTAAAATATCTTCAAAAGTTAGGGAAGGTCTTCTAAGAGCGTTTTTCTGTAGCTACAACGGTTATGGTACCTGCCCTCCATGGCCCATCTCAAAAATCCACCCTGTATAGCCTTACATAGGTAGGTAGGCATGTATCAACAATCTATTTTAACTTATTATTTGCAGATATTTGCGAAACATGTATGCCTATATCAAAATGTACGATGTTCGCAAACATGGGCAAAAGGGAACAGCAGTATTGGATGCGGAAGTACCCCTGTAACAACCGACATCCTGACGACTATGGTACACGTCCAGGCTCCAGAATTACTCAAGAAAAATTTGTAAGTATTAGGTATATCGGGAGACCAGTGAGCCAAATTGACCATGGAGTGGTGCCCTGATACTTCGCAACGACGACGCGGCAGACCGCGAACAAGATGGAGGGACGAGCTCGCCAAATTCCGTGCCGACTGGACCTTATTAGCACAGGAGAGAGATGAATGGAGGTAGTGGGGGAGTCTTTGCCCAGCAGTGGGACATTGAGGGCTGATATAATAATAATAATAAGGTATAGGCTATTCTACACTGATAATGTCTTGTCAAGCTATGATTTTTAACATGATAATGCCGGTGGAGGTTACAGGTGAATTCAGAGCTTTAACGAGCTTTAAAATATTCCACATTAAAACGCTAAAACAGGTTTATGATACTGCGATTAATCAACAACCGAGCTATAATTTAATAAACCAACCACGACAAATGGTTTCATAAATAACAAAAGTGATTATACTACAATTCAGCGGTTTCACTGTTACTGATAATAAATTAATGCAATTTAAAGTGGAAGATTGATCAAAATCAAATTCCACTCAACACAACAACACACACACAAATTTGATGTACTTAGGTATACCAAATATTTAGTAGGTCGAAAAAATGCAAAGTAGTTAGGTATTTGGTAATATGCATGAGAAAGGCTATGCGAAGAGAATAATTGCCATGTATATGTTTCAGATTTGTTGTCCGAATCAAATATGGGGTGTGGATGAAGGTTATTCAAGTCGAATCACCGATGAGACAAGATTTGGGAACCCTCAGGAGGACACACGAAGGGATCAGAGTCAGTATTCATACTCTTATGGTAGTTATAGACAGAATAAGGATGGTATTGAAGACAACGACGCATACTTCAATTTGAATGCTAACACACAGTGGAATTCAGGCCTAAATACCCCAATTAGGATAGAATCTTCAAGGTGGGGCTCAACACCCAAAAACAGATATTGGAACGATAGACCAGATGAAAGCAAATGGGACATAGGCAATCAAAACTTCTATCATGGCAATAATAATAATAATAATAAATACTTTAATAATAGAAGAAATTATTTCGATAATAATCAACGTGGAAGAGATGACAGTAATGATCAAGGAAGGAACCAGCCAGGCAGTTCGAATAATCAAGGCTTCGAAAGAAATGATAATTCTCGATACAATCCTAATAATCCTTATAACAGGGGATCAGGTAGGTTAATTATTTTATATGAATATGCACAAGTCTTTCTTTATCTCATGTAGAATATCGATTAGAAAAGAGTAGCTAAAAAGAAAATATAGACCATCCCACAGATAAAACTTTACACCTGTTTAAGTAAGACACGCAAACAAACTCAGCAAAGAAACTATTTTCATAGTTTTCTCAATTGTTTCGATACTTCATCATTTTGATCACCTATATGAGTGGTCTGCACAAAAATGACAAACTAGAATAAATAAATAAATAATAAATAAATAATGCTGGACATTTTCACACAGCATCATCTAGCCCCAAACTAAGCAAAGCTTATACTATGGGAACCAGATAACTGATATACTACTTATACTCAAAAATAATAAATAAATACTTTCTTCATTTTCCTTTATTACATTCATTTCAGCACTCGCTTTTTCACACACATTACTGTTACATAACCGCAAATAAGTACCTACAGTCTTTCTTTTTCTTAAAACCTGTCATATCCATCCTTGAGTTGAAATGGTGTTTGCCCCCAGGTAATACTTCGGGCAACTCAGGCCAATGCGATCGGATAACAAGCTTCCCCCCCGATCCGAAGACTGGGTGCTGCGGCCGTGAGGCATCTGACGATGATAGGATTACTGGTAACTAGCTTACTTGGCGTTGGCTAGCTTTGTCTAGAAATCAGCTTGCAAGCAAAACCAACGACGATATAGATAAAAACGTCAACAAAAATAAGACTTTCTCTCAGATTATTTACAGACTTGGTAATAGATGCCTACACATGTCGTTTTGGCGAGAAAAGTTTTGGATTCGATTCATCCTTTTTCAAATTGATTCTAAAACCACATACTAAAAACGGCGATGGAAAGCATCGTGATGACAATTCTAGGTAATTTTTTTTGAGAGGACGATTATTACTGGATGGAAAGCGCTTGATCTAACATAAAATATACGATAGTGAAAATATTTTCCTCGTCATAGGATAGACAGACACATAACAAGAATCTTCATATCGCAATAGTTAAGATTATATTACTGCCAGCAGTTGACTGTAGGTAACTTGTTTTATTATTTTGTAGGAACCCCTTTCAAACTTAACGATAAAAATCAGCTGGAGACCAAATTGACAAAAACTATTGACGGTATTTTGAACTTTACCTACACACCTTGTTCACTGGCTTCTTTTTAGCACCTAGCATAATCTATTAATTAGTAGAGTGTGATGAGATACTATCTATTCTAATAATCTAATTTGGACACATTTTCTTGGGTTTATGGTCCTCGAAGGTGTATCGATCAATCAAAATCTGTTTAACATCAATCTTCCACCTCGCACATTCACTTGCACTTTTTTGCACAGATGCACCGATCTTTTCTGATTATTATGCACCTGAGTCTAACAGTCGCGGTTGGGATGAAAGGGAATCTCCAAGCTACGAATGGTCCTATTCCATGTTCAAGGAAGAAGGGACTAACACTGTCACTGTAAATAATAAAACAGTAACTGTAGTCAACGGAGGTGTGGCAGTTGAGAACAGGATTTCAGGTTGGTATTTTTTATTTTGCCTGGTTAGCATATTTCATCCATTATCAGCAAACAAAATGATCATAAGTGTATTCTCATCCCCAAGACGCGCCATAATAGGAACCTACTTATACATTTTTGTAATTCCAATCAAGTGGCAGACCTGTAACCTCAGTGGTTACCTACCATAGGTTCTCTTTTCTACGATACTATTTATGAAGAAGTTTCTATGTTACTTTTTTTTAGAATACATAGTACGTTTTTTTATTAAGTATAAAAAAAATAACATAATTATAGAAAATAAAATAACTTTGCTTACTAACTACATCCCAACATAAACCAAGCTATTACTAACACCTGCTATTTTCAACTACCTAAAGGATAACCTTTAGGCGACTATAAATGTCGTCCTGTATTTTCAATTTTTACACGCGTATTTTTCAAAGCGTAAAATAATTTCTGTAACTATTCTAGGTGGTAAGGAAACAGAACTAACGCAGTACCCCTGGACCGCACTATTGATCACAATGTTTGAGAACGGTCTGCAGCGGACTGCCTTCAACTGCGGAGGATCGCTCATCAGCGCCAGATTTGTACTCACTGCTGGACACTGCGTGTACGATGCTGAGGCTGTAATGAAAGGGTACAGATTTACCTTCGTGAAAACTATACCTTAGATGTCTTATTTTCTCATCATCTTCTTTACAATACACAAAGAATTTTTTTACGAACCAGTACCTATAGAATAGAATAGAATAGAAAAACACTTTATTGTACACAAAAACACATTACAGGAAATACACGAAAATAAGTAAGTAGGTATAATGGGCGGCCTTATCGCTAAAAGCATAGTGAGTGAGGTGATTTTAAGTGGCTGCCAATTCATTTTGCAAGCTGATGTATACCTACTAAATTATGTAGAAATATCATCAATCTATCGTAACAAGATCTTCTAATTTTAGGGTACCTACCTACTTACGACCCTTGTTCGCATATAGAAATGATGCATCCTTCTCCACATTCTCTCCTATGACAGCAACCATCTCACATCATCTCACAGCAGCAATCATCACTTGGGTCATGTAACTAATGCTCGTTACAAGATGTTATAAAGTAAAAATAAACTGTTCCGATGACAATAAAATGATAATTAATTATGTACTGATGATTCTTGTTTTATTCCAGTGTTCAAGTGTTTTTAGCGGAGTACGACAAGCGTTCCTTTCCTCGCGACTGCAAGACAACCGCCGAGGGCCGAAAGTGCATTGAAAACCTCGCCATCGACAGCGAGAATGTGATCCTGCATCCACGCTTTGACGAGACTCGACTACAGAATGACATCGCGCTGATAAAGCTGCAAAGAGATGCACCTTATACAGGTATGTTAGCAGACCATGGAAAAATCCATTTTCCCCACAAAAAAGGAATGCGAGATCAGGCTTAGCCTGGCTATAGGCTGATGTGATGGCATATTCAAGCTGTATTCATTTATCTACAAGTACCTACCTACATAAAGGTTATATTTTGGAAATTGAGTAGGCAATAACAGTGCTTACTTATCAAAATCGGTGCACAGAACACAGACAAACATGTGAACTGCTCAACTTAGCAGTTCACATGTTTGTCTGTGTTTACATAATATTAGAGAGTTTATTGCAAAACCAGTGTCATATAATGAACCTTTAGTCCAAAGGAAAATATCACCTCCGGCTGTAAAAATACGGTCGTAGTTTCCCGAAAAAGCATATCTTTGCGAAGGCGTGCTCCAAACGATTCTAGTTACTAATTGCGATCAAGTAACGAGAAAATCTATTGCTGTACTCGACGGTCTGGGAGAATATTCTTGTTGTGGCTTGAACATTATAGTGTTGATGATATTAGTGTTTAGAAAATTAATTTAGTATGGAGATTTACCTCTAGCAGTACCTACTTATTTGATAATTGTAAGGAAAATGAGAAATGTCTATAAAATAGGTTAAAAATTTTCCTGATCCGCAAGCTTTTATAAAACAAACCAGATTTAGTCTACTAATTTCTTTGCATAATTAATGGGATATTTATTTACCTAAAGATAAAAGATCTCACCTCTCCAAGATAAAATAATTCATCAAAAGCAATAAAATTTATATAATGGAAACCTTACTTATTCTTTCAGAATACATCAGACCAATATGCCTTCCATCCATTAACATAGACAACCCAGAACACAACCGCTTACCCCTAGCCGTCGCCGGTTGGGGTCGAAACGGACAATACAAGTCCGATATCAAACAGTCCACTACCGTCCATCTAGTACCGCAACATGACTGCAAGAAGTACTATCCGGATCTGACTAGACGGCATCTCTGTGCAGCCGGGTATACGGGAGAGGATACGTGTAAAGGCGACTCCGGAGGTCCGTTAATGGTGCTTTACCGGGGGAAGTACTATGTCGTCGGTGTGGTGAGCGGGAAGAGGACTGATGCGCCTTGCGGGTCCACCGTGCCGTCGCTTTATACTAATGTGTACCATTATTTGGATTGGATCCGGAGTAATATAGCTAGTTGATGTTGATAAGTCAGATTTTTGTATGTTAAGAACTTGAAAGCACATATTGTCTAATATAAGCCTAGTTTTGTATTTTTAACCAAAATTTCATACATTTTATGTTTTTAGTACCGCGGCACGTGGGTTCGTAGCATTGCTTATGTCAAACTAACGATTTACTAATGCCAGTAACTTACGTGCCGCGAAACTTCACATAAAAATGCCTTTAGACGCATGTGGTGCCAAGCGTTACTTGTCGATTTGATTTCTATTCTTATTTCGGTGTGTATGGTTGGCATAGTGTGATGCCCTGAGGCACGCCGCGTGCTGAGTCAAACATTGAAGTCGGTTTTCCTTTTAGTTGTTAAAAAACGTAATTGTTAGCAGGTACTTTTGCACCAAATACTAATAATAATAATAAAAAAATACTTAATGTGTGCGTATGTGTCGTGTATTTTGTTTCTTACTAAAATATTTACAAGTAAATTTGTAGCGATTTGCACTGGCATCAGTCTATAACTTTAGACGAATTAGAATAAGCAGGAGTTGATATCCTTCTTGTTTTTTTCAAATTCTTTTTATAGAAAATGCTGTACCTAAGCACCTAAGCATACCAACTCTTTTATTACATTATTAGTACCTTTGTTAGGTAACCAAGTCATAAAACTGGAGAAGATACCTACTCGAAAGGCTACTCCGACCAGACCGCTAATGACACTACACTCCCTATCACATGCATACGAACGGCGGTTGTTGAGATAACACTGTGTAATCCATACTAACCATACTTCCATACTAATTGTATAAATCTGAAAGTAACTCTGTCTGTCTGTCTGTTTGTTACGCTTTCACGCCCAAACCGCTGAACAGATTAAGCTGAAATTTGGCATAGTTAAAGGTTGTATCCCAGGGAAGAACAAAGGCTACCTTTTATCCCGAAAAAATGAAAAAACCTGAGGGACCGCGGGTACCGCGGGAGCGCAGCTAGTCATTGATAAAAAGTTAGCTGTCCGCAAGAATAAGCGGAGGAGATACATTTTGGACACCAAACTAGTGCTAAAATTTTTATTTACTTATTTTGTCATTGTAAATCTCCAAGGTTTACATTTTTAGATCGTAATTTGATTATTAATTCAATAAAACTTTCCCATTCTTACTTTAAAGTTCATGTGAAAAGGGACGATAAGTCGTTTACGTCGTCGATCTGATACTAATGTCCCTATCATTAAGCCTTAAATTATTTCGTTCCATTACTTGATTCGAGGCTAAGGAATTGTTGTGCAGTACCTTTTGTTTTACTTACTAAAGTATGACCCTTTGTTTTCAAAATTCTTCGTTTTGTAGCTAATCCTATAATCGTTAAAGTGAAAAAAATATAAGTACTACCTACTTACATCACTCGTAGAAAGCAGTGTCTTATGGCACTGAGTTATAGCCGTAGTAAGGTAGTTTTTATAAGAGTCCATTTTATAGTTAAGTTCGAGTTTATATAATATACGAGTAAAAGCTACGATTGCAGCATAGCGAAATACAGATACCAACCTAATTACCTATTTTAAATTTAAATGGACAAAATCTCGTCAAGTGTCAGTTTATACCTACTACGATACGATACCTACTACATCCGTAATACGTAGTTACGCATTACGCTATAGATAACGAAGCACACGAGTATGAGAAAACGCTCTGAATGTAATTACCGAATGCGAATTAGGCGCAATTGCGCACCGACTGCTTTGATGGATGGTGACGGATCGTGTGAAACAGCGAGTAATTCCCAATTCGTACCACAAAAACTTGTACCAGGTGGTACGAGTTGGGAAATTGAAAAATATGATTATTTTCATTCCCAACTCGTACCACTTTCAAAAACTGGTGTTTAGTACAGTCAACGACAAATAATGCAACTAATAAAGTAATAAAAGTAAAAATAGTAGGCGGTAATCCATTGAAATTATCTTCTTCTTATTTAAGGATTTACTCCTTGTCGGCACAACTGATGAATCCCTCTCCATGTATCTCTTTCCAGGGCTGCTTCCTTGACCTCTTTATACGACATGACAGCTACCTTCTCCTTCACTTGGCTCATGTAGCTTATCCTCGGTCTTCCTCTTCTTCCTTCCACTATAGAAGATTATAGAAGGTAGCTGTTACACACACACATTATAGAAGGGACGAGTAATTCCCAATTCGTACCACAAAAACTTGTACCAGGTGGTACGAGTTGGGAAATTGAAAAATATGATTATTTTCATTCCCAACTCGTACCACTTTCAAAAACTGGTGTTTAGTACAGTCAACGACAAATAATGCAACTAATAAAGTAATAAAAGTAAAAATAGTAGGCGGTAATCCATTGAAATTATCTTCTTCTTATTTAAGGATTTACTCCTTGTCGGCACAACTGATGAATCCCTCTCCATGTATCTCTTTCCAGGGCTGCTTCCTTGACCTCTTTATACGACATGACAGCTACCTTCTCCTTCACTTGGCTCATGTAGCTTATCCTCGGTCTTCCTCTTCTTCCTTCCACTATAGAAGATTATAGAAGGTAGCTGTTACACACACACATTATAGAAGGGACTATAATGTTCTTAATGAAACTGTCATGTCGTATAAGATGGCAGATCATCTTCCCCTTCTGTTCTCGACAACTTGCAATAGCAATCTCTCTTCGTCGACTGTACGCAGAACATTAATGTTGGTTATCTTCTCCGTCCAGCTGATTTTTTTCCATTCTACGCCAACACCACATCTCAAACGCCTCCAACTTTTCCCGATCCTTCTTTGTTATTGTCCACGTCTCACACCCATATAGAGCTATGCTCCAGACATATGTTTTTATAAATTTCTTTTTAACTTTCTTAGATATTTTTGATGTGAAAATGCTTCTTTTATTGTAAAATGCTTGTTTAGCTATTTATGAAATTATCCAATGTTGTTAAAAACATTGTGTATTTTAAATTTTTACATTTTAGCGTCATCACTCTTATTATTTAGATGTCAGGCCAATGGGATAAATAATAATTTAAGCAGAAGGGTTATAAATAATATGTTTGACATGCCACCTACTAAGTTACTAAGTTAAAAGCAAACCCTATAGTTAACAGTTGTCTTAGATTTTACCGAAAAAACATAATAGGACTAAGACTAATTATTAAGTTGAGTGTACTTTACGAATGAATTTAATAAAAATTGAAAAGTGGTACGAGTTGGGAACAAAAATAATCATATTTTTCAATTTCCCAACTGGTACCACCTGGTACAAGTTTTGGTGGTACGAATTGGGAATTACTCGAAACAGCCTGCCTGTTCATATCTATTACATTATTCTGCACTTTCCCGTTGAAACTATCAATGTTAGGTACACTTAAGCAGCTTAGTAGGTTAAGTTTATTATGTTAAGTTAATTAGCTAAGTTAAGTTAGATTATGAACTATCATTTAGAAACTTGAAGTTATCCTATCCTTAAACTATTCATCACTTTCTGTTTTTTTACAAATGCCATAATTTTTCCTTTTTCCGATTGTTACGATATTTTTTATCAGCATTTCAATATTTTTACAAATAAACAGAAATGATAAAAAGGCATCTTACGGTACAAACTTACCTACCTACCTACCTACTATCTAAGCAAAGAAATTTGTCTCAATGCCATGTGATGCAGACAGTCAAGAAAGTAATAAAAATCACGTCACACCGTTAAAGACACTAAGAATTCGGATTCCCGTTTTACCAAAGGAAAATCGGATCAGGGTTGTGCAAAGAATCGCGGTCATTGGACGAGCACTTTTGAGGAGAATGGCTCCCAGGGGAAATCTGCCGCCCCCCGCGCCCCAGAACGGATAGTAACACGAGAACTTTAACGTTTCACTACCAACAACCATCTGCCTTTTTTCCAAACTATACATACCTACTGTTGTAAGAAAGGAATAACTACTTATGGAGTTATTCCTTTCTTACAACAGTAGGTAACTTACTTCTTATTGAATCATGCCATCATAACCAACAGCAGTCAATGTAGGTAACCAACGAACCAATTGGAACCGAAGTGTAACTTGGAATAAAAGTAGCTTTAGAATTGCACAGACTTAGTTTTTGTTGTGTTAGTGACTATAATTTTGTTACCATATAATTGGTATTTTTCTATTTTATAAAAACAATGTTATCACGCTTTGGAGGCATATTATTGGACATTCATGTCAAAGCCGAAGTGACGGAGGGCATACCTTACTATAATAGTGTTTGCTCATTTGAGTGGGCTACAAAGGCTGTAGGGCTGCCACGGCCGTCGATGGGGACAAGTAGTCTGTTTCGAAGAGCCCCGATGGGGAGAAAGCTGGCTTTCATTAGCAATAGGCACCGGTGCCGAGTAACTCATTGACACTCAAACTATTATTCTATTTCTAAAGGTATGAGTGTATGGGGATCGAAGTGCCTCCATTTGCAATTTATCGGAACTAATAAATAAATAATCCTGAACAGTTTCACACAGCATCATCTAGCCCCAAACTAAGCAAAGCTTGTACTATTGGAACCATTAAACTGATATACCTATTACTTATATACTTTTTGTTTGTAAATATATACATATTATACATAGAAACACCCAGACCCGAAATAAATATTTGCAAATCATACAAACATTTATCCCGCGGCGGGGATCGAACCCCGCGAACCCGCAACCGTCTGCGTCCCAAGTGGGCTTTCATCCACTGCGCCACAGAGGTCGTCGTACTTATGTTTTTTTAAACTTAAGTTTATCAGACCTAATTGCATAAGATGTACCTATAGTTTTCGATTCACGACGAATAAAAAAAACCCTTCTCATGTGTAGTACCTATAATAGTTTGCACTGTTATAGGTAGGTACCTACCTACTTAGTCCCTTGTACGGAACCCTCGGTGGACGAGTCCGACTCGCACTTGTCCGTTTTTTTTATTTTATATGTATGAAATACTTATACTTACTTACCTACCTACCTGGTACTCTAGGTAAATGTACCTACCTACCTATATCATCGTCATCAACCTATATCTACCCTTGTTTTAATCCCACATTATACGGTGTCCGCACATTTTATTTGTCTTGAATTTCAATCAGATGCCATTTTAGCACTCACCCCTATAAAAAACAAGTCATCTTTCACCCAATCACGACTTGATGTCATGACATCATCATCTTCCTGTCCTTTTCCCACATTATGTGGGGTCGACACAACATGTGTTCTTCTTCCATTCTCCTCTATCAGCCGTCATCTCAACACTCACTCCTTTCTTACTCATGTCATCCTTTACATAATCCATCCATCTTTTCTTTGGTCTACCTCTACTCGTAAATCCATCAACATTCATACCGATTCACGACTTGATGTAGATAAGTTTGGATATTCCTGTAAAATATCAGGCTAACTGTCAACCAATGTAGCAGGATAATAATATGTGAGCCACGAGTGATTTCCCTAAACACTTTAGGATAGAACCCTATAAGTCAAGCAGAAACACAAGATTGTTTCCGTTCAATAGGTCTAACCGTCGAGGCGAAATTCTATACATAGAGATAATACGATAGATTTTTTTTTTTAATTCTTAGAATACGAGTGTAACTTTAAAACTTGTTACTTACAATAATAATTTAAAGTAAGTGGATAAGTAGTAGGTATTTTAAGTAAAATTATAGGCCTAAACCTATCAACTTATTTCAATTTAAATGCAGTAGTTATAAGCCAGTAGCCTTTTAGTAAAAAGTAATAACCTATACATTTTACTCATTTAGTTTTTTACAACTTGGTCCGTCTTTGATTAGGTAAGTACCTAATGTAGTAAACTTTTACCTCCATCACAACGAGCTTTTGCACTCATTGTCGTATAGGCACCTACGTCTATGCCTTCAGTTCATACTTACAATTTTCGTCGCCTTGTGTCTACCGCTGTTCTTTGGGTCTAATCTCCCAGATGGGTATTCGTGCTGAAACAATCCTCTTTTATTGGAGTCTCTGTCGAATTTCTCGTTCCTAGCATTTAGCAACAAACATTATAGGAATCCTCGAAAACTTTTCGGATATTAGCCAACTTTGTCACCAAACTTTGAAGATAAGAATTACCTACCTTAGTAGGCAAAACTCGAATCACTGTTTAAGTGATGAATTTCAAAATTTGAACCATAAGGGAGGTGCGCGTTTAAGTCTTTTATTAGCATGGGTAGGTAATTGGTAATCTAATATTCCTTCTTCCTTCTCAGTAGGTAGGTAAGGTGTGGCCCAGAAGTGACAGTTTAAGTGTATGTAAGTATGTACATACATACATATAATTATTATGGCCAACGACTTATCTCTATTACGTCTACAGCAAGCCTAGCCCACCCACAGATGAAAGAATATTATCGGTAAGTTATACAACCGAATTACTTACTTATTAATTCTCAAATACCTAAATGTACATCATAATGATTTTTCTGGTAAACTTGCTGATCTATAGTTTATTCATTCGTTCATGACATGACGTAGTAGAAAACAGACCTACCCACTGATTTGTATTATTTATTTCAGTTGGTCGAAAAAACCTCATCCATTGTAAATGCAATGAAATTCTAAACCCGTTTCATATGCAACAAGTCAGTTTATCTTCGTCGTGGCTCCTACCTGGACCACTCGCAAAACAAAGAACTTGAAACCAGTGTCATGTGGATTTTTAATCTGTTTGCTCGCCTTGGGAAGCGAATCGCAAGGACTTTTACACCTGCAAATAGACGAGGTAAGAAATTGTCAATTGTTTATCTGGGGTTTTGCGAAAGTGCGTGAAGTTTTTTGAGTGTGTTTGTTTTTGAATACTTACGTGTGTGTTCTATTCTATGGAGATTTTAAAATCTGCCAGCTCTTACTTGCCTGATGAGATAGACCGATACCTTGTTAGGTTAATTTTAAAAATTCTAGATACATTCAACGGTTGAACAGATTTTATGAACAACAAAACCTAGACATTGTTACCTTCGGAAGGTATTTATGTCTATGTGTGTAAGGTAACCTTCCTATAATAGGTAGCTGAGGTACCTACATTTAAGGTAACCTAACTAAAATATTAGTAAAGATAGTAAGGATAAGGATAAAGATTATGAACTTTCAATTCTTAATCGATGCGATTATTATTGTCCATCGAAAAGTACAACAGAGTAAGTTTTTATGTAGTCGAATATTCTTGAACAGTTTTTTTTTCTTTTGAAAAGAAAATTTTGTGCGGATGTGCGACTAGGAGAGTTTACCTAGCTAATGAAAATCTGCTCAATTGAAAGTCGCCCCGCCCGGGTACCAACCCATGCTACGCCGCCACTGATACCAATGCATGATTCATAGGCTAGCCACGGCCGCCAGTCTGCTAGGCAAATCTTTCAAAATGAATTTTTAATAGATAAATTTTGAAGTCTACGATCGATGGTTTGTTAGAATGTTTGAGTAAAAATTGCTAAGTAAATAAGTTTCAGCAATTTATAGACAGTTTTTGATTTTGACTAATTAGATGTAGTGTACCTACGACCTAAAATTTACAGATGTGAGAATAAAGCGAGTAGTGGCTATAACTGGATGCGACAGCGGGCTGGGCTGGGCGATTGCAGCGCGGTCAGCGCGTGAGGGTCTAGTGACTATCGCAGGAATGTTTCAAGGGACAGACACAAAAGCGGCCGAAGCGCTGCGCAAACTTTGTATACATCCTTATTCATTGGACGTCACTAATCCTGAAAGTATTGCTGGATTTAAGGACTACGTGAATTGCTTTTTGGAAGACAATCCCAATTATAGTAAGTTACCAATAATAAGTTCTACGTACTTACTAAGTCTGGGGTAGTAGGTACCTACCTATTAATGATGTGGTAGGTAAGTTTTTATTCTAAGTATTCACGGGTCAAGTTCTTTTCTGGGCCACATAAGGGAAGTCAGAAAACGTAAGGCATAGAAAGTTATGTAAGAGTTACGGCCTCGATGAAAAAAATCGTTCCTGTTTCAGAGTTACACGCGGTTGTGAACAACGCTGGAGTGATGACTATCGGCAACTACGAATGGCAGACACCGGCGATGATAGAGAACACTATCAATGTAAACCTGCTTGGAGCAATGAGAGTGGCATCTGCTTTTCTTCCTTCGCTAAGGAGGAGTGCTTTAGAGGTAGGTAAATATACATACCTACCTAAGGCTCATGCACATTGAATTGGCAGCGAGGCGACGATCAATTTTAATAACAAGACATTAAAAACCTTAAGCACTATGTTATAAGCTTAGTAGGAGGGCTACCTACCTACCAACATATCTATCTACTAACTTCACAACACTAATTTCAGAACACGAGTTCGCTAAAGCCCCGGCTAATCAACGTGGCCAGTCATTGCGGCTTGCAGCCTCTGCCGTCGTTCGGCCCCTACTGCGCCAGCAAAGCTGGCTTGGTGTCTTGGACCCGTGCGCTTCGGTCAGAATACCGCGCTATGGGCTTGGCCACTCTCGCATTTATACCTGGTAATAACTGATTTTGTTTAGCCCGCTAGCCAATTTACTTATAACATCGTGGATAACAGACCTGGATCAGTTGAGCTATCTATGGATCGTTTCTAACGATCCTTAGATAGCTTGACAAACCTGTTGTATTTTGTAAATATGTAGTAGCTTAGTTTCTGTAAATAAAGTTATGAACTACAGGTACCAAAAAAAAATAACATCGTGTAGGATCAACAAAATTGATGTAGGTAGGTAAGTCAGCAACGAAAGTTTCCGAAATAATAAAAAAAATGTTGACGTATATTTTATATTAGGTAAATAATAACAATTTCTAAAGCAATGTTTAATTTGTCTAGGAAAAAGAAAATATGGCGTTTTAAAAATTCTAACTGTTTATCAACATTCGCTATGTATCTGTTCGTCGTAGCAGTCTTAGCGTAGGCGAATACTACATGCTGTACCGCGTAGCAGTTCATAGTAACACTTTGAATACCCGACAAATAGGTACAATATTATGCTATATTTTTCTCATCTAGGTGGTTTCGTGAACTCCAGCAACATAATGGCAAAGCAAAATGAACATGGAAAACAAATGATAGAGAACTTCACTGAAGAGCAACGAAGCTTTTACGAGGGGCAAATAACAGCATTGAATAATTATCTCAGTTTGGTACCAGTAGACGTGACATTTAACGCTCTACGTAATGAGGCGATTATAAATACTTTCATGAAAGCCCTGACCGAGGATGATCCAGCAGAACTTTACAAAGTAGAATGCTGGAGATACAAGATTTACTATAGCTTGATGAAGATTCCTTTCCCAGAATCAGTCCAGCATTGGTTGATAAAAAGGTTTATCAATTTACCTAATGTTAACTGACAAAAGGCTAATAATGATAAGTACTATATTTTTATTGCAGAAAAGGCATTGTGTAGATAATAGTAATTGAAAACTCAGAGAAGAGGTCAGCATTTTAACTATCATCATCCTTTTCTATCTAGAACATGTTTCTCTGAAATGTAGGATTTTTGTTTTTATAATTGACGATATTCTGAATTTCAACCATAATTATTTCGTTTGGTTCACTTTTTGTGTATTTTTATTTGTATTAGCAATTTTTACCTTAGAATAGATTAGGCAGTAGATTCTATCCACTGGGTCATTATTATACTCGTAGAAAGCAATACAGGTTTTAGGGTGGTAAGTACGAAATTGTACCGCCTCTAATTAAAATAAAACAATCTGACATAAACTGTAAACAATTTTGTATATTAAGTAAGTACTATATTATAATGATTATCCATTCAATATAATTCATAAAAAAATACGTCTCAATGATTCTAACGAACCCCACGTAAGCCTTAGAATTAATCTTAAAATGTATTATTATAACAATCAAAAATGTATTTTAAAAGTAAAGTTAAAAAATGTAGACATTAATATCATGTTTTTTTAAAAACAAAATATATTTACTTATGCAGAAATCGCGCAAGTACTTACTTTGAACTTTGTATGAAATTGTGCATTCGGGCTATAAACTAATTCATAAATTCGGTTTAAAAACTCGATTTATTTTATCAATTTAAAGTTCTGTATGAATCTAAACATTGTTTATGTAAAGTAGGTAATTCTCATAATTAGCTATCACAATATTGACTTCCTGAACTTATAATTAATAAAAATAATAATAAAGGTGTTTCACTAGGCCCGTGTGTTTCATTAATACCGAAATGTTTCATTTCGAGAAAAATAAAAACCCAAAAAAAAAATGCTAGACATTTTCACACAGCAATTAAAATGTAGGTACTTATGCTTATTTTGGTTTATTTGCCACTGAGTGGTATGGCACTTTTATTAAGCGCTAAAACATGCTATGCACTCACTTAAAACAATCACTTTAGATCAATAATTTGTTATTTGATAACAAATTGTTTAGGACCTAGAACATATTAAACACAGTGGTATGGTTTTACCATTTTTTGTTATAATCAACTTTTGACTATTACAAAAATACCTTTAAAATATATTAAGTATTTAAAGGTACTTTATTATAGATTTTTTTTTGTAAGTATACCTACATAAGTAAAAAAAATAAAAAATACCTACTTAATTAAAATAAAAGTTTTAAGTAATTTCACTTGCAAACTAAGTACGATCGCCTGCAATACACAGTTTCACTAAGTAAACAATTTTAAAAACAATATCATATTAGGTAAGACCAATTACGAGTAGGTACTTAGTACTTAGTATATAGTATATTACCCTTGAATTGGGATATCATAGGCCTATCAGAGGTCAGACGCGAAGGACTAAAAATAGAAGACAGAGATAAATATATTTTTTACCATTACGGCCAAAGACAAGGAGAGAAAGGAATCGGATTTATCGTTAAAAAACAAAAGAATACCGAAGTTCAAGATTTCTATGCAATTTCAGAAAGAGTTGCCACATTAGAAGTAAAGATATATGATAGTGATGTATCAATTATCCAGGTCTATGCGCCAACTGGTTCTGCAAAGAAAAATGAAATGGATAAATTCTACAATGACCTCCAAAAAGCCCTTAGCAAAACGAAAATAAAATACATAATTTTGATGGGAGACATGAACGCCAAAATTGGAAAACCAGAGTCGAATGAAAACCTTATTATGGGAGAATACGGCTACGGAACAAGAAATAAACGAGGTCAAAAATTTGTAGAGTTTTGTATGGAACATAAATTAAAAATAACAAACACTATGTATAGAAAACCTAAAAAATTGAGATGGACCTGGACGTCACCTGACGGTAAATCGAAAAATGAAATTGATTTTATTACCACGAACAAGACAAAGAATGTAGAGAACATAAGTATTCTCTCAATAAAACACCCAAGTGACCATAGGATGGTACGACTAACCCTTTCATTTGAACAGAAAAAACAATCACGTGCAAATTTTGGAAAACGTCTTACACACAAAATAGATTACGAAAAATTTGAACAAAAGATGAATAATAGTATAATACCTGAAAATACTTCAGTTCAGTTCTTTTACAATAACCTAGAAAGCAATCTTATAAATTGCTCAAGGTCCTCAAGTATACCTAATAAGATAAGCTATATAGAAAACATTATAACAGATGAATTGATTTTACTAAAGAACCAACGACATAACCTGAAAAACAAAGAAAACAAAACAAAAAAGGAAAAGTTGAGACTTACTATGTTATATAGGCAAATAAACAAGAAAATAAAATATAACCTACGAAATTATAGACAAAACATACTCAAGGGTTATATAGAAAAAACAGGAGGAATAAAAAAGGCTTATACCAAATTGAATAATAAGAAACAGCTTATGACTCATCTGTGTAACACAACTGGAACGATAGTAACAAACAGAAAAGAAATACTAATGATAGCTACTAAGTTCTACCAAGACCTTTACAGCAGCCCGGACCACAGCGAGATTACTAACTACAACCCCACCTACAAAGGGAACTCAGACCCTGCGCCACCTTTTCTAGAAAGCGAAGTAGAGCAAACTATTAAAAACCTTAAGCTAGAAAAATGCCCAGGTCCGGACAAAATCACAAACGAGATTATTATAGCTGGCAAGAGTAAACTAACCGGAGCCCTTACAAAATTATTTAACGTTATTTTACATACAAAAACAATCCCGGAACAATGGACGAATTCAGAAATAGCATTATTATACAAGAAAGGTGATGCAAAGTTAATAACAAACTACAGACCCATAAGCCTAATGCCATGTCTCTATAAAGTTTTCACAGCAACGCTGCTTAGACGCATAACAACAATTCTAAACGAAAGTCAACCAGTAGAGCAAGCAGGTTTCCGAAAAACATACTCCACTATTGACCATATACACACATTAAAACAAATTGTAGAAAAGTATATGGAGTATAACAAACCTTTATATTTATGCTTCATAGATTATTGTAAAGCGTTTGACACAATAACGCACAAATCGATATGGGCATCACTGGTAGAGCAAGGAGTCAACAAAACCTATATGGACATTATCAAAGAAATATATAAGCACAGCAAGGCTAGAGTGAGGATGGAAACAGCAGGACCTACGTTCAAAATACAGCGAGGAGTAAAACAAGGAGACCCCCTTTCTCCATACATTTTTATAGCGGTGCTAGAAAATATTTTCCGAAACCTGGACTGGAACGAGAGAGGGATAAAGCTTGACGGAAAGTACCTCTCGCACCTAAGATTTGCAGACGACATTGTTTTACTGGCAGAAAACTCTGAAGACCTAAAATATATGGTAGAGTCACTCAACATTGAAAGTAAAGTCGCAGGGCTAGAAATCATCATCATCATCATCATCATCAGCCTATGGCAGTCCACTGCTGGACATAGGCCTCCCCTAGTGCGCGCCATTGCGCCCTGTCTTCAGCTCGACGCATCCAGCTTCTGCCGGCAGCCTTTCGCAGATCGTCACTCCACCTGGCCGGAGGGCGTCCTACACTACGTTTGCCAAGTCGCGGTCTCCACTCAAGAACTCGTTTACCCCAACGGTTATCGGTTCTTCGGCAGATATGGCCAGCCCACTGCCACTTCAGCTTGCTGATTCTCTGAGCTATGTCGACAACTTTGGTTCTATGTCGGATAGTCTCGTTGCGGATTCTATCCTTCAGAGAAACTCCGAGCATAGCTCGTTCCATAGCTCGCTGAGCGACTTTAAACTGGTGGACTAGCCGTACTGTGAGTGTCCACGTTTCGGCTCCGTATGTCATGACAGGTAGGACGCACTGATTGAAAACTTTTGTTTTCAAACACTGTGGTATAGGTGACGAGAAAACTCGACGTAGTTTTCCGAATGCTGCCCAGCCCAGCTGAATCCTCCTCTTGGCCTCCTTCTCAAAGTTGCTTCTCCCTAACTGCAAAATCTGCCCAAGGTATGTGTACTGCGAAACAACTTCAAGAGGGTGACCATTAACAGCGACAGGTCTCGGATCAATTCGGTCATTGACCATGACTTTGGTCTTATCCAGATTCATGCCGAGACCTATCGCTCGCGAGGCTGATGCTAGGCCGTTCAGCATCCGTTGTAGCTCCTCAAGCGACTCCGCCAGTAAGACTATGTCATCTGCGAATCGTAAGTGTGAGATGTGCTCGCCGTTTATGTTTATGCCCATACCTTTCCAGTCCAGAGTCTTAAACATATCCTCCAACGCGCTTGTGAACAGTTTCGGAGATATGACATCTCCCTGTCTCACTCCTCTGCGCAGTTGGATGGGCTTAGACTGCTGGTCCTGTACTCGGACACTCATCGTGGCGGCTTCGTACAGATATCTCAACACCTTGATATAACGATAGTCTACTTGGCATCGCTGCAAGGATTCCAGAACAGCCCAGGTTTCAACAGAGTCAAAGGCCTTCTCATAGTCCACAAAAGCCAGACACAGAAAAAAAACAAAGGCAAAAGATATAATAAAAAAGATCCTTGAGCTTAAATGGCAATGGGCAGGCCACTTACAAAGGCTAGAGCCAAATAGATGGTCTCAAATTGCAACCAACTGGATCCCTAGAGACACGAAAAGAAGACGAGGGAGACCAACAAAAAGATGGTGCGACGACATCATAGGAGTTGCAGGAAATATGTGGTCAAGGGTAGCGAAAGACAGAACAAAATGGAAAGGCTTGGAGGAGGCTTTCACTGCCATAGGCAGTCCTTACGATGACAAAAATACAGTTTAATAGTGTAGTTAAGTTTGTTAAGATAAAAAAAAAAAAAAAAAAAAAAAAAAAAATATACGTTAATAACTATTATGTACATAGATAAGTTGTAAGGAAAATAAAGCTATTTTTATTTTATTTTATTTTATTTTATTTTATTTTATTTTTATTTTATTTTATTTTTATTTATTTTATTTACTTAGTACTTTGAATATTCAAGGATTTTGTTTTTTTATTATGAATAATAATGTCGGCTCTTGACCTCGAAACGTACACAGGCAAGAGCGAGGTCTACGATGGAGCGGGCCTACCCAGAATGTGCCTATTAACTCTCTTCTTAAAAACAATAGGGTCGTAGCTCAGCGGAAATACAGACGCTGGAAGCTGATTCCAAATTTTTGCAGTGCGCATAATAAAAGAACTTTCGAAGCGCTTAATAGTTCTAATAAGTGGAATATCAACCAGATGAGGATGTCGTTCGTTTTAGTTAGCCGTTTTGATGCATGGTACACAGTTTTGTATGAAGAAGCGCCACTGCAAGTCAAACGGCTAACTTTACGAATGCCGATATCTGTTGAACGTACCTAGATGCAAGTGCACACGACAAATTCTAAAAAAAAAACATTTGACAAACAGCTATGGAAAGGTTCTTACTGCTTACTGTGACATTGTTTATTTACTAAGATCTACATAAATACACCGTGTACACAATCACAAAACGTTACAAAAATGTATACTTAAAACAATATTAGGAATGAATAAGGCTTTGTAAAGAGGTAGATTCATTATTTAAAGCTAAACTTTACGAATTATAAATTGCATCGAACGAGAACGTACTCTACACCAAGGCCCTTATTAAAAAACGTGGTGTAAAGTTACGCCGGGTGTAACTTAGGAGTAACCATAAAATTTTTGCCCCGTCACCAATAAACCTGAAATAAAGTTTTTCCAATGTTCAACTGCAGAATAAGCAAAATCACCACCAATAAACCAATTATGAAGTTACACCTTGCATAACTATGACATTTCTTTCATACAAACGCTATTTCGAAGTTACACAAGCCTGCCCCCTAGTATAAATCTAGTGTAACCACAGAATACATGTTAGTATGTATGTAAAAATATTTTCTTGTAACACCAAAGAGTTCGTATTATATTCTACTCGCACATACCAAGGAGTTTTTGTTTACTTGTTCTAGATACATTATTGCACCTAGGTACTGTTTGTTTACTTTTCCATACATTACAGGCGAAAAAAATAAATTACTAAATAATGGAACTGAGGGCAATAGAAGACGTAGAACGAGTGAATTGTATAATTAATTTCATGCAGCCAGAAAGACAAGAAAAAGTATATAAAAAAAGAGAAAATCCTTTTGATTTGTACAGCAATGAACAGTTTCGATTAAAATATCGGTTTTCTAAAAACGGTGTGATGTATTTGGACGAATTGTTTGGTAGATCTCTCAATATGAATACGCGTGGAGGTGGATTTTCCTCGTTCTCCCAGTTGACACAGCGCTCTCTCTTAGCCATTTTTTCTCAAGATAAATCCAAAATATTAAAATAAATTCGCAACAATCTTTAATTATTTGAAACAATTTTGTAGCACAATACGAATTCCCGCCACCGCCAAAATCAAGAAGTTTCAAATTTGACAAATATAAATCTGTAGTCATAGACAAAAATGATACATTTTTAGAGGTTTCTCTTTGGATGCGATGTTGCCGATTCGTGCATCTTGACGTATCCGAAAAATAATTTCATCAGAGTTCCACCTGGTTTATTGGTGAGAAATTATTTATGACATATTCTGAATTTATGCAAGGTTTATCTATGCAATGCGTAAATCTGGTGGAACTTCGGGAAAACTAGTTTTTATTGGTGAGCCCATTGGAGTTTAAACCTGGCGTAACTTTACACCACGTTTATGAATAAATGCAAAAGCAAACAAGACACATAATGGTTTCTTATAATATAAGCTTTAAGCCCATTAAAGCGTAATCTTAATAAAAAATCTTAAACTTACTAGCCCTTCGATCGACAAATGAAAATCAACCTTACACCCGTCATTATAGTCTTCTTTTCGTATGTTACAGTTATTCTGTCTCACGAAGTGTTGGTCTGAATTATACGCACACGTTTCTGTGTCCATGGACGAATGAGCACTCAGTACCGCTTACGCACACATAAACAAATCTACACACACAATTAGTTCGTATGAGTCGGTGGCCAACTCTGGGGACGGAGTTTTTAGGCCGCATCAAAGCCTCCGTCATATAACCGGGACTGACAATTTAACGTGCCTCCGAAGCTCATATGAAAATGCCACTGGCGGTCACCCATCCACTTACGGACAGTTTAGAACGTTGCTTAACTTCGATTTATAAAGAACGACTTAGCTAGCACGACCACATGCGCTTCACACACAATTAATACCAGCCCGCCTTCGTGAGATAGAGCAACTAGTTCCTTCGAAGATTTCTAAACATTTCTTATTTTAGTACATTATTTTCTATAATTCCTCTGATTGCGGTCATAGATGGCGCGACTCTTAGAATCAAAGAGAATATTGTACGCTTCCTGCACTAGCAAGAACATGCGATTGGTCTTGACCTCGCTAACCTCAGCCAGTGACGCATTCGTTTCGGATGTTTTTTGTTTTTGATTCTGTTTGTCCGGGTGGTACAGTAGAACATATTTTCTGTAAAAACAAACGCAAAACTTAGTTTACTGTAATAAAAAAAAACCGGCCAAGTGCGAGTCGGACTCGCGCACGAAGGGTTCCGTACCATTATCTAATAATAATAATAATAAGGAGACTGTTCCTGAATGCATTTTTATAGTGTTGAAGGGATAGTAGCCGGTATGTGTCTCCATCACACAAGATCAAAAGTGTCAAAAAGGCCTCTGTATGTTGGCTTCGGCCCCATGCATGCCTATCAAAGGTCCGGGACTCTATAGTTCCGTGATGTTAAGCTTTGACAAACAAAATAATAATAATAAATAAATAAAAAATCTAGAGTGCAAAAAGTCGTCAGGCGGTCACCCATCCAAAATAGGGTCGCGCCAAACATTGCTCTATGTTGGTCAAAATACAAACTTTCAACCCTTATTTTCGCCATTAATCGAAAACTATAAATTATAAAAAATATTAAAAATCTGTTTTAGCTTGTGCTAATGAAGCCCTTTCATACGATACCAAACATGACATGGTTAGTCACTTTAAAATTTCGACTCCCATTTATTGCATTATTTTTTTTGTGATCTAACTAAAAATATATGGTTTTTAGATTTTTCCCTGTACTTGTAGTCTAAGACGAGAGAGATTCATACTAAGACTAAGATTTCATAGTTCTAGGTCAACGGGAAGTACCCTATGAATTTTGATTTCCATGACTGTCGAAATACACGTTTTTTGCGGCATAAACGGCTGTATCTTTTTTTTGCGTTAACTTAGAAGTTAGATTTTTTCACATCTTAAAGGGACCGTAGACCTGAGTATACAGTTTAAATTTCAACTCGATATCTCCACGCGTTCCCAAGGGTCTTGACAGACAGACAAACAGACAGACAGACAGACGGACAACAAAGTGATCCTATAAGGGTTCAGTTTTTTTCCTTTTGAGGTACGAAACCCTAAAAACGGACAAGTGCGAGCCGGGCTCGCCCACCGAGGGTTCCGTACAAAGGACTAAGTAGGTACGTATAACAGTGCAAACTGTTAGGTGCTACCTACATACACCAAAGTTACACATGAGAAAGGATTTAATTTTTATTTTTGGGTATAAATCGAAAACCATACATCATAAAAATTACTAAAATTCTGTTTAAGCTTGTGCTAATGAAGCCCCTTCATACGATACCATGACATGGTTAACTCAATTCAAAATTTTGACCCCCATTCCTTGCATATAGCCCCGTTTTTTTTTGTGATTTAATTAAAAATATACGGTTTTCAGATTTTTCACTATGATGTTGTTAAAATCATTGATGGTGGACAGTGGGACAACTAGGACAACATAGGTTAAAAAAGGTATATTACAAGTAAGCTTTCCTGATATCACTCTGCGTCGCAGTTCTATCGATTCCCAAAACCTTGTAATAATAGTACGGGCCTCTGTTGGCAATATACGCCGAATTAGCCTCATCACGTAAGCGTTTGTTTTCTTCTGTGGAGTTAATGCAATAAAGTTTCTCATAGTCGTCGAATGATTCTTCGTACATTTCTATTTTTTTGTAGCATTGGGCGCGATTTAACAAGGCTTTGATATAATTTCCATCGAGTTCTAAAGCGGCGGTGCAGGCGTCAATGGATTTCCTTAGTTGGTTCTGTTTAGCGAAGACTGTCGCTCTGTTGTAGTGAAGTTTCGCGTTCTCTTCTTTGTTATTTTTGTCAATAGATAACGCTTCATCGTAGAATTTCAATGCTTTTGTCCACTCGCCCTCATTGAAAGCTTTATTTCCTGAAACATTTATCGCACTATGTATGTCTTTCCGGACAAAAGTATCTGAGATAGTGACAAGTCTTTCTTTAAGAAGTGTTAAAAGAAAATAACGTTCATAAAACAATTACTTTACTTTGAAAACGAAGAACGCACCTGATCAGTAGCAGCTAGTTTAATCTTTAAATATATAAGAGCTTAGCCTGCCTGACTGACTCATCATCACCGAGCCGAAACCGATGAAGCTAGAAAACTGAAACCCCAAAGGGTTGAAAAGGGGTGAAAGCGTTTGTATTAAACTTTTTAATACGTCGAGCGATTTGCTTAAACTCGATTTGGATACTTATAATAAAAAATAAATGAACACGTGTTTCAGGGTTTTTCTAAACCCTTAAAAGGGGGTGAAACGGGGATTTAAAGTTTATATAGGAACTTTTTGAAGGGAAGCTTGATTGACTTAAAACTCGGTTTGGCAAAAAATAAATAAAGACGTGATTCAGGGTTTTTCTAAACAACCCTTAAAAGGGGGTGAAACGGGGTTTTAAAGTTTGTATAGGAACTTTTTGACGGGAAGCTCGATTGACTTTTGTAATCTATGAAAACGTTCTGATGACGGCAACGTTAGGTGTGATGCAATCGTTGCGAGAACTTCCAGACGATGCACAGAGTCAAGGCGAGATTCGATTTTAACGCGTACGAAATTGGGGGTAATAACTAGTAATGAACATACATAAAAAAAAAACATACATACAGCCGAACATATAACCTCCTCCTTTTTTTGAAGTCGGTTAAAAAATAAATGGACACGTGTTTCAGGGTTTTTCAAAACAATACCCTTCATATTTTTTAATAGCGATATTAGGGAAAACAACGTTTGCTGCGGGTCAGCTAGCAATTCATAAATTACTTACCTAGTTCTTTCTTCTGTTTTATAAGTTTGGTGTTCATCCTCGTTTTTGTTAATTTGAACATTTTAATAGCTTTCTCGTGGTCCGGGTCATTTTCAAGAACTTTTCGGAAGTACTTGGTTGCCAGCTCATCATTTTCCTGTGACAGTATAATAAGTCTACTGTGTATAAACCACACACTTAGGGACCATTTAACATTTTAAAATGCATCCAAAAAATTGCACCAATGCGGGGTTTGAACCCACGACCTTCGTTGATCCGGAGTGGCGGCGGGCACATTGAGCCCAATAGTTTAATTATCATAACAAAATTAGCAAGACGGGTCATATTGTTTGCTCGCACAGAGGTAGATATATGGAAAGGAGAAATACTTAAAACTTCTGGCGAAAGAAGTTTTCACAGATGGTATCCCCACGACGGTGATGTCAATATAATATAAGAATATAAAATATATATAAAATATAAAATAAGAACTTTATGTAGAACTGGGAATAATAAGTTAAAAGGTATTTGATATTTTCAACAGGTGACAAAATATAACATAGTAACTGACCTGATAGTATGAACACAATCCGGTGACATATATGGCATCAGAGTACACGGCGGCGTCACGTGACTGGGCATTCGTACTCAAACGTGACAAGTCGATAGCGATACTTCGCGCTTCTTCGTATTTTCGCATATGAGCCAAACATTCCGCTTTCAATACTTTCATCCTGAAATACATAAAAAAATCATTGTTTGCCGGGATCTACAAAAAAATAACAAAACTTTTTACATCGCGTGCGCTGCGAAAATTATTGACGATAGAAAGAAAAATGTTCTAAAATATTACAAAACGTATATCTATAAAATAATTACGTTTTATACTAAAAAGAAAACCGACTTCAATGTTTGACTCGAAACGCGGTGTGACTCAGGGCGTCAAGCTGTCGATTCGATTTCTATTTGTGACATGGCTAGGAGGGAAGGTGTTTAGAGTTTTACGGGGAAACTATCAATCCCTCAGGAATAAAATTTATATGGGACCACCTCTGGAGTATACCCTTTCAAACATAAAAAGAATTTTGCAAATCGGTCAACAAATGGCGGAACAATCGCGTAACAAGATATAAAAAAAAAAAAAAAAAAAAAAAACATACAGACGACCTGAGAACCTCCTCCTTTTTTGAAGTCGGTTGAAAATCAAAAATAGCATATTATGTCGCTATATATGTATATCAGAGCCGACATATACAGGGTGTAAAAAGACTTTTTGACGAAATGAAGAAATTTTTTACTTAGCTACGTCATTTTATTTTATTTTCTAGTTATTTACTACTAGTACAACATAATAAGACCATACCTACCTAATAATTGCATTTATAAAAGAAAAAAACGATTAAAACTCAAAATCCAATCTACGTATAAAAACGCGCCCAGTACATACGCAAACAGTAATCTTCAAACGATGTTTTCTCCGGATATAACGATTTTTTCGGAAAATCCTTTTGGATTTAGTTGTGTGTTGGGATGCTGTACCCTTTCGGCCCTTTCGGCTTCGGTAGACGTCTTTTTACACCCTGTATATATCAGAGGTAATGAACTCACATAGAACTTGCAGGGCAGTGATTTTTCAAACAATAATTGATGATTTGTACTGCGTCATGGTAACTGTGTTGTGATATGCATCTTTGGGCACTTTGTTGCTTTGTACGGAGGCATTCGAACGCGTCACGAAGTTCTTTCACTTCAACAGACGGGTCACGCTCTATAGCACGACGGATTGCCTGTTCCCCTGGTGCTACTTGACCTGAAACATTAATTTATATATTTTTGGTTATCAATAGTCTTTCTTTTTCGATCATACTATTTACATCTATACTAGATGATTTATACAGCGTCAGGAGGCAATCCATGCCTACACTTAACGGGACGCTGTAGTGCCTGGGACATTGTTTGAGATGGAATAGGCTTGCCCAGCACCTAAACCATTCTCCCACCATAATCAACCTGGCCCACAAGAAAGACGAAGTCAATACGTGAGGAGCTGCCTAATCTGCGGGTTACCTCACGATGTTTTCCTTCACCGTTAAGCTCGATCATAACCCTACAGAAATGTAAATTTACGCGATAAAAACCTACCAATGTAGTTCATAATCCATACTAATATTATAAAGCTGAAAAGTTGAGGATTAGCGAGTTTATATGTTACGTTCCCCAAAACGCAACGATAGCGCGATCTAATTTTTCCTGTGGCGCCATCTATTATATAGTAAAATGTGTCTGTCTGTCTGTCTGTTTGTTACCTTTTCACGCCTAAACCACTGAACAGATGATGCTGAAATATGACATGGATAAAGATTATGTCCCAGAGACAGACATAGGCTATTTTTTTTTTCAAAACTAATCAAGAAGGGCGTGAAATAAGGGTTGAAATTTTGTATGAGTTGCTGTCCTATGGCTGAGGTTTTTTTATTTTTAAAAGTATCAGAAGAGAATCTTCTGAACAGCAGTTTTCAGTTCTGTTTTTATTAATTAGGTATGTTGTTTTGCTGACGAAGTCGCGGGTACCAGCTAGTTGTACAATATAAAAGTAATTCATTCGATCTTTGTTGAAAAAGGAAAGTGAGAAATCTTGACGAAAATTTAAAAACGCGCATGCCCATTTTTCCCAATCAGTATGTTCGAATGAGTTAATGTTCAATTTTAGTCAATCTGGCTGCATGGCTTCAATAGATTACTGATTTATACATTACCTAATGCAAGGCAGCATTTCGCGATAGTGAGATAACCAATTGCAGGCAAGTTTGGTAATAAACTATCAGCCTTTTGGGCGTCATCTAAAGCTTCGCGATACTGTTTCAATTCGTAATAGGCGCGAGCTCTGTACATCAGGAAACATACATTCTCAGGTTCTAGTTCCAATGCGTCACTAGATTTTTTGATGGCCTTTTCGGTTTCGCCATCCTCTAGCAATCGTTCGACATCAGCTGCTACATGGCTGTAAAAACAAAAAAAGCTACTACATCTAAACTGATATAAACTAATGTTACAGTGGATTAGGATGAAGCAAAGAAGGCAGTGATGGGATTGCAGCAGTTTTTCTTTAGTCCGGATCTTTAGCTCGCTGAAGTTAGGTGCACTAAACGAATGGTGGCGAACCAACAGGAGTAAAATTAGTTTTAAGACTATTCTAAGTGATCCCAGCGGTCCTACTGAATAAATGCTTTTTGACTTTGACTTTGATTGCGCAGGTTTGCGCATGTAGTACATTGAGAGAGCGAGATAGGACGATGCAACAAATTTAGCGAGTGAGCGAGGCAACTATACTTTTCAAACGTTCGTGATTTGGTGACATAATAATTATTTTATAAAGGGTATTTATCACGAATTGAGGGTAGACGCAATGTACCCTCAATAATAGAAGCTAACTCGCCGTGCATCAGTTCATCCGTGATACGGGCGCTGCAATGCGTGCGAAACGTCGGAAAAATAAAAAAACATTAGGTACGTGATAAGTACCCGTTATAAAATAATCATTAACGCTGTCTTCATCTATGGGTAATAAAAATGGGTTCTGCGCAGCTACTTGCAGCTAACTTCAGCAAGACAAAGATCTCTGTTCCTACTTAGTCCTTTGTACGGAATACTCGTTGGGCAAGTCCGACTCGCACTTGTCCGGTTTTTTTCCATTTTATTGACAATTCGGCGCGTTCGGCGCGTCTGGATCGTGCGATCAACTTAACGCCGTTAGTACACCAACGAATTCGCATGCGAATGCGAACCAACGAAAAATCTGTCCCGTAGTATGGCAGAGTTTCAAACACGCTCTGTCTCACTTTAGCACATAGCTAATGAAATAGGTGCGTCCTTGTCGGTACTGTTTCGCATGGTATTGCGAAATTTGTCGTTACACCGACGCTAAGTTGTACTGACCTCGGTTTTAGTGTTGGCATTAATGTTTCCCAAAATTGCTTGAACGATAAGCGATCGTCTTGTTTTGGGGCATCCGTTCTCTTTGTTTGTGCTTGATCATATTGTTTTGATTCACGACTTTCTGATGGGTTTTTAGATTTTCCCGGAGATTGAGTTTTGTTTGTAGATGATTCTGAAAAGTCAATATTACGGAATGATAAATTTTAATTATTCCTCGTTCATACCAACATTGTATTCTATATGTACACTTTTTTCGTACCTAAGTTCTTTTGTGTGTGCTAAAATGTTGTGGTAATTTTGCAGAAAACTTGTTTGTTTGTATAAAACCGGTACTTATCTAATATATATATATATTTTTTGCGTTACGCAGAAGGTGCCTATTAACTCTCTTAAAAACGAAGACGAAGTTCCAAGGTATACAACTGGTTCGTTGGCATTTGGCGTGAAAATACTTATCGATTCATAAAAACGTATAAAATCAAGTATAAGTACCTGATTTGGACACATTTCCAACGGGTTTGCGGCCAGCTATGTAATCTTCAAAGCGTAGCTCTTCCAGAGATTTATTTTCGTATTCCTGTGAGGATAATTATATTTTCAACACAATTGCTCATAAAGTGGCTCTAGTCTATGGTCACCGCAATTAGGCACATAATGACACCCATAATCAAACTGTGACTTTTTCATTACTATAACTCACTAGTGAGTAATAGATTTTTTTTTTAATTTTATTGGTTGAGTTGCTTTGTTCTTTAAAAAGTTTTTATTCAGAAAAAAGATCGTGTTCAATAGAACAAATAAATTAATGTTCTCGGTTCTGTTAAGAGCCTCGCCTAACGGCTCGGCTCTCAAAACACCTCGGCGGTAATCACCAATGTTACACACTAGTACCATAATGTACTATAACTCTTGGTGAACTCCAGATTTTCATTTGCATCGCATAAAATTATAGTTGTTCCATCTCACGATCGCGGGTTGGTCTTAATTGTGTGTGTAGATGCACATGCACATATTTTCTGTGTGCGTAAGTATCGGAACGCTCCATAGACGAATGAGCGCTCAGTATCGCTTACGCACACATAAACAAAAATACTCACACAATAAAGGGTAATGCCAAAAAAAAAAAAAGATCTGATGATGATGCGAGTCAGGTGCTGCTTAATGGAACTCCTAAGTTCATAGCAGTAGAATACCCGTGTTTGGGCTCATATGCATCAGCTTACAGCAATCTGTTCAGAACTTGTATAAAAAAAATCACTTAAAAAAACTTAAAGAAGAAAAAAAGTGTCTATTTTTTATTTATTTTATAGTAAACACTTATAAATCACCACTGTAAGCATTAACACAATAATCAATATTGTCGATTTTTTAAATTCGAATAGCACTTTCACCCCTTAAGACATCGATTTCGATGATGCCCCCCATGCAGAATTTATTTACTCATTCTTGCCTATAATTTGAGCTACATTTCGTTTGCGCCGAGACCTTTTCTACAACTTTTATAAACACCCAACACGATGCGCGTGCAAATGTGCGAAAGATAAGGACTTATCATTACAGAATAACAAGCTACCTACTTAAAAAAAAAAGTACGTGAGTGTCGTGGAACACTCGGTTGGAACGAAGTTTTAACTTTGACATTTGTCAAACATTAAAATCCTAGAAACGCTCTTCCGTACTAACAATGTAACAATCTATGGACTGTTTTGCGACTGTGCACTTTGTGCTGTGACGTTTTGACCTATGTATGTGTCGTGACGGTAAAATCGAACGCTTTTATTCTTCTAGCCCCCATCCTCGATACCGTCGTAAGAAAGAAAAAGAGTGTAAGAGGAACTTTACCAGATTTGTAATTAAGTATAAGAATATTTCAACAGATTATAAGCTACTCTTATTTAATCTCTTACCTTCATGGCAGTGATGTATTGGTACTTGATATTTATGTTCTGAGAAGTACCAGCTTTGACAATCACGTCAGTATCAGTCGTTGCGATAAACTTCACGCGAGCTGTGCCCGTAGCATCTGTTCAATTAAATTGTTAAGGTTATAGTCTTTCTTAAACTTTCGCGATCACAATTCATCTTTAGAGATATATTTTATAACAGGATTTTATCGCGTATTACCTTTATTATTTCCCGACGTTTCGGCTGTATTGCAACAACCGAGGTCGCGGGCGAACTGGACAGTTCGCCCGCGACCACGGTTGTTGTTATAAATTATATCTCTAAAGATGTTAAGGTTATGTTTGCTCCAGAATTCCATATGGCATATTCTCTTAGATTATTTTATTCGCGGTTTCATCATGCAATACATAAAGCTGAGTTCAGACGGTTCACTCGATTTGGGGGTAGAATGGAATTCCCCCAAGTTATGATAAAGAGGGAGTACTCGCCTCGCTAAGGTTCGCCCAACTGGCACACTTACCTTAGGGCCTTTCGGCCGACAGTTATAGTCGGATAGTTCTATATAGGTTATAAGTTCCAAGTAAACTCGTCAGCGCGATCTAGGAATTTTTCCACAGATTAGACATAGCTTATACTTTTTGCATGTTCCTAGCGCCATCTAGTTGTACAGCTCCGAAGTACGTCGCTGTGATTGACATCTCTTGAAGTTCAGCTTTATAGTTCAGCTTGTAGTTCAGGCGATGGTAGATAGAGGTCGCCACATCACTCCCTTTCCAGACCGAAGGTCGATATAGGTATTTGATGCCAGCCAGCATGGTGGGGTTGTCCATCTTAGCTCGTCGTGGTCTTCGGTGAGTCGAGACTGGTGCGATGAGCAGGTTGAGGACAGGAGAGCGCTTGTCGTCTGCGGTGAGTCGAGACGGTCCACGGTGAGTCGGGACGAAGCGCGGTGCGGTGCTCCAGGTGAGGCTACGGTGAGTCGAGCCTGTATGCCCGGATGATGCCGCGGTGCGGTGCTCCAGGTGAGTCTACGGTGAGTCGAGACTGTATGCCCGGATGAATGCCGCTAAGGAAACTCCACGAAGCGTTATCGAGGAGGGGAGAAGCCTGCAGAACCAGGAAGTCGTCAGGGCGGCTGCGGTGGAATTGCGGAGGCCGAAGGAAGATGCTGGTGCTGGTGTGCTGGTCCGGAAGTAAGCTTGAAGGAGAGAGAGAAGAGAAGAAACGAAGATAGCAGTCTGCTGATGATGATGATGATGGCGGGAAGTGCTGCGCTGCGTTGTTGAAGAAATCGTGTTCAGGAATCCAGTCGTCGGGTTTCGGCAGGAATCGTCCGAGGTAGTCGACGGCTGGCACGTCGGGGTCACCAATTTGGGGGTAGAATGGAATTCCCCCAAGTTATGGTAAAGAGGGAGTACTCGCCTCGCTAAGGTTCGCCCAACTGGCACACTTACCTTAGGGCCTTTCGGCCGACAGTTATAGTCGGATAGTTCTATATAGGTTATAAGTTCCAAGTAAACTCGTCAGCGCGATCTAGGAATTTTTCCACAGATTAGACATAGCTTATACTTTTTGCATGTTCCTAGCGCCATCTAGTTGTACAGCTCCGAAGTACGTCGCTGTGATTGACATCTCTTGAAGTTCAGCTTTATAGTTCAGCTTGTAGTTCAGGCGATGGTAGATAGAGGTCGCCACACTCGAATTAATGCTTCACTCAACTCTAGTGAATGCTTCAAAATTTACCAAATTCACAAGAAATAAAGGCTTTTTTGGCAACCATTTGTGCAACCAAAGTTGTCGAAAAACAGTTGAAATAATGCGTCTTTCACTTTCAAAGAAAGCTTACCTAAAGCACATTTTTGTAAATTGCTGTTCTTTTGTTGAAGTTCGAACACGCTTTGTGTAGGGCCTCGACGGTCAGCTATGTAATCTTCAAAGCGTAGTTCTTCTAGAGATTTCTTCTCGAATTCCTGTAATAGGAATATATACAAGGTGTAAAAAAAGACTACTACCGAAAACTGAGGGGTTGCAATCAGACCAGGATTCTAAACATATCTAGCGAAAAAAAAACGCTAAAAAAAATTTTGCCTTAGCTACGTCATTTTATATTATTTCCGGTTATTTACTACTAGAGCAACATAATAAGACCATACCTACCTAATAATTTCATTTATAAAATAAAAAAACAGTTAAAACTCATAATCCAGCAATCTACGTAAAACAACGCGCCCAGTACATACGCAAACAGTAATCTTCAAACGCTGTTTTCTCCGGATATAATGATTTTTTCGGAAAATCCTTTTGGATTTGGTGGAGTGTTGGGATGCTGTTCCTACCGCTTTCGGCTTCGGTAGACGTCTTTTTACACCCTGTATATAGTATGTCCTATAATAAGCTGTCGAAAGTCGAGGCGGAGTCATGGCGCGGGCGCAAATCTCGTTGAAAAAGTAAAAGAAACCAAACTCAAAAGTCGAGGCTCTCTTTTAAAGATGACATGTTGAATGAATGAAACAAGACACACGCCGCCGCCCCGACGCTTAGCAGTTAGCACACGTCAATTTCGCCCGCGCCCCGACTTTGCTGTTAGCGACCTGCCTTAGGCCGCCCATTGTGCCACCATAATTAGACTTGAGTTTCTTTTAGAATTTAATTTTGTAATTTATATGGTGTAACATTAAATAATTATCAGCTTACTACATTATGCTCCCACCCTCGTGATCCCAGTGGGATCATACAAAACTTTTGAGTTCATTAGGCTCCCAGGTAGTTCAGTTACCTTAAGTGCAGTGATGTAATGGTACGTGACGTTTACATCCTCAACAATACCGTTAGGTTTGACGTAATTTTCAATATCAATCGGTGGGAAAAACATCACGCGAGCTGTGCCCATACCATCTGTGAAATGAAATTGACAATAATAGACTATTTTTTACAACGTTAATCTGCGCAGTTGTTCCTGATTTTTCCTTCACATTTATATATGAAGGAAAACTGTTGTTCGAATGTTGACAGTTTTTTTATACAATCCTACTTCCTACTATCCACACTATCCACACTAATATTATAAACTAGCTACTGCGCGCAGCTTCGCCCGCGTAGTACCAACATTTTGAATAGCCTATGTGCTATTCCAGGTTACTATCTACGCCTATTCCAATTTTCATCCAAATCGGTTCACTGGTTTAGGCGTGATTGAAGCACAAACATACAAACATCCAAACATCTAAACAAACTCACAAACTTTCAGCTTTTTTATATCAGTGAGATAGTGGGATGTCAAAGTAACTCTGTCTGTCTGTCTGTTTGTTACCTTTTCACGCCTAAACAGCTGAACAGATTAAGCTGAAATTTGGCATGAATAAAGATTATACCCCAGGGAATGTCATTTTTTTTTTGTAAATAATCATAAGGGGGCGTGAAAATAAGCTTTTTGGGTTTGCAAGTTTGTATGGGGAACAAAGTTTTGACGACCTCTGTGGCGCAGTGGGCGAAGGTCCGCCTGCGACGCAGAAGGTTGCGGGTTCGATCCCCGCCGCGGGACAAATGTTTGTATGAATTACAGATATTTGTCTCGGGTCTGGGTGTTTCTATGTATAATATGTATGTATATACAAACAAAAAGTATATAAGTAGTATATCAGTTATCTGGTTCCCATAGTACAAGCTTTGCTTAGTTTGGGGCCAGATGATGCTGTGTGAAATGTCCAGCATTATTAAAGTTAAGCAACGCTGGGCGCGGCCAAAGATGATGAGTGACCACAATTTTTTGCACTCTAGTTTTTTTTTTTCATGATACCCTAGATGATTTTAAAATTAATGATAAAATGTAACATGTATTGTACATTCACACAGACACAGAGGTCAAAACTGCTGTTTTACTTTTTTTTAAATCTCCTAGGAGGCGTTTCTACTAAAGCGAAGGTCGAGATACGATCTGAGACCGAGGAATAAAAAATGAGAGTTTTGAAAAGTTAATGGAGATTTTTGCCTACGAGTTTTCGATTGTTTTGTAGGTTTTCAAGTAAGTACTTACTTTAAATTATTTTGCTGACGAAGTCGCGGGTACCAGCTAGTAATACAATAAAATAAAACTGAAAGTTTGTGAGTATATATGGGCTGTGGTTTGGGTTACAATCACACCTAAACCAGTGAATCGATTTGGATGAAACTTGAAATTTTAATAGGCGTATCAACATTTTGAAATGCTATTCCAGGTCACTAGACCTGCCAACATTTTGAAATGCATTTCAAAATGTTGATACCACGCGAGCGTAGCCGCGCGCAGTAGCTAGTCTCCTAATAAGGCTTAAATATAAGACAACTATGCATTAACTTTCGACGTGTTTAAATTAAATATTGAAACTTACTTGGAGAGAAGACCTCTGGAGTAAAAACACGAGCAACATTATAGTCGCTAAGCCGCAACTCTTCAAATGATTGGTTTTCAAACTCCTGCAAAAAATTGTTCAAAATATGTATAAAGCGTAATATTGAACTTGCAGTAATGTCAGGAACTAACATTTTAAATACAAAGGGCTTGTCCGTCACTCATTTTGCCTATTCTCTCGGCTTGGTCGGCATATTCGAATTTAATAACATAGAGCTGATTAGGACAATGGTACGCTGTCTATCACTTCACATTCATCATCATCATCTCAGCCTGGTAACACCCACTGCTGGGTATAGGCCTCCCTTCTTTTATGCCAGTCTCCGCTATGTTGCGCCTCTCGCGTCCAAACATTTCCGACGACCTTCACTATGTCGTCGACCCAACGTGCTCTCGGACGACCTCGATTCCGGTGGTCCGATCTTGGCCACCACTCGGTCAAAGATTTACTCCACCGGCCACTCGACTTCACATTAAATTAATAAAATACCTTTTAAAACAAACATAAAATAGACAACTGTCAACATATCATTGGATATTATCATTTTAAAGGACTTACTTTCATGAGAGTGATGCTTTGAAATTGATCCACCTTTTCATTTTCCTCGCACGTCATCTCTGTATCATTCGTCGGTTCAAACTTAACATGGATGGCATTCAATTTTTTGAAATCTGTGTTATAAATGTGGATAAATTAGAGAATTTGACCACAATTTTTTGCACTTCAGTTTTTTTTTCATGATACCCTAGATGATTTTAAAATTAATGATAAAATGTAACATGTATTGTACATTCCCATTCATCAATACATCCAAAATTAAGATTTTTTTTATATTAAAATTTATAATACTTTTTCCTTGGCTTTAGTTAGAACGCCATCTATATCACAGAGGTCAAAACTGCTTTTTTACTTTTTTTTTTAAAATCTCCTAGGAGGCGTTTCTACTAAAGCGAAGGTCGAGATACGATCTGAGACCAAGGAATAAAAAATGTGAGTTTTGAAAAGTTAATGGAAATTTTTGCCTACGAGTTTTCGATTCTTTTGTAGGTTTTCAAGTAAGTACGTACTTTAAATTATTTTGCTGACGAAGTCGCGGGTACCAGCTAGTAATACAATAAAATAAAACTGAAAATTTGTGAGTATACAGGGTGTAAAAAGACGTCTACCGAAGCCGAAAGGGATAAGTACAGCATCCCAAAACACAACCAAATCCAAAAGGATTTTCCGAAAAATCATTATATCCGGAGAAAACAGCGTTTGAATATCACTGTTTGCGTATGTACTGGGCGCGTTTTTATACGTAGATTGCTGGATTTTGAGTTTTAATTGTTTTTTTTCTTTTATAAATGAAATGATTAGGTAGGTATGGTCTTATTATGTTGTACCTACTAGTAGCAAAAAACTAGAAAATAAAATAAAATGACATAGCTAAGTCAAAAATTTTTTTGAGTTTCTTTTTCGATAAATATGTTCAGAATCATGGTCTGATTGCAATCCCTCAGTTTTCGGTAGCAGTCTTTTTACACCCTGTATATGGGCTGTGGTTTGGGTTACAATCACACCTAATCCAGTGAATCGATTTGGATGAAACTTGAAATTTTAATAGGCGTATAAGAATAAGAATAAGAATAAGAATATATTTATTTGACACACACAACACAATACAATGAAATTAAGAACAATAAACATTTTGAAATGCTATTCCAGGTCACTAGACCTGCCAACATTTTGAAATGCATTTCAAAATGTTGATACCACGCGAGCGTAGCCGCGCGCAGTAGCTAGTCTCCTAATAAGGCTTAAATATAAGACAACTATGCATTAACTTTCGACGTGTTTAAATTAAATATTGAAACTTACTTGGAGAGAAGACCTCTGGAGTAAAAACACGAGCAACATTATAGTCGCTAAGCCGCAACTCTTCAAATGATTGGTTTTCAAACTCCTGCAAAAAATTGTTCAAAATATGTATAAAGCGTAATATTGAACTTGCAGTAATGTCAGGAACTAACATTTTAAATACAAAGGGCTTGTCACTCATTTTGCCTATTCTCTCGGCTTGGTCGGCATAATCGAATTTAATAACATAGAGCTGATTAGGACAATGGTACGCTGTCTATCACTTCACATTCATCATCATCATCTCAGCCTGGTAACACCCACTGCTGGGTATAGGCCTCCCTTCTTTTATGCCAGTCTCCTCTATCTTGCGCCTCTCGCGTCCAAACATTTCCGACGACCTTCACTATGTCGTCGACCCAACGTGCTCTCTGACGACCTCGATTCCGGTGGTCCGATCTTGGCCACCACTCGGTCAAAGATTTACTCCACCGGCAACTCGACTTCACATTAAATTAATAAAATACCTTTTAAAACAAACATAAAATAGACAAATGTCAACATATTATCTTTGGATATTATCATTTTAAAGGACTTACTTTCATGAGAGTGATGCTTTGAAATTGATCCACCTTTTCATTTTCCTCGCACGTCATCTCTGTATCATTCGTCGGTTCAAACTTAACATGAATTGCATTCAATTTTTTGAAATCTGTGTTATAAATGTGGATATATTAGCGAATGGCAACATTTTGATAACTTAACGAGCCCTCTATCGTATGGTGTTACTATTATTTTCAAATGAATTAGAATACTTTTGAGTTTTTTGATCATGATCGTTTCAAAAAGGCGTAGCTGGTCTAGTCGTTCTTGATAGATCGACGAAGTTAAGCGACATTCTGACCGTTCAGTAAGTGAATGGATGACCGCTGTGGCATTATCAACTAAGCGCTTCCGTGCTTCGGAGGGCACGTATAATTGTCGATCCCGGCTATTAAGTCGTTAAGCCATGACGGAAAAACTCCGTCACTAGAGTTGGCCACTTATACGAAGTAACTTTTTTACTATAAATAAATAACCAGAAACATACGAACTAACTTTTTTACTATAAATAAATAACCAGAAACAAGCCAACACATTTACCTTTGGTGAAGCTGTTTCCGTGTACAAAATTATTGTTTTTTTGTTGAATGAAATAGTCTTCGAGGCGAAGCTCTTCCAGAGATTTGTGTTCATATTCCTGTGACAATCAAATAAGTAAAGATTTACAGAACAAACTAAGTACCTACATACTATATTTACAGTAATTTTATAGTTCATTTACAATGTAATCCAGTTTCACCCACTGTATATCGGTATCATAAGAAAGAAGGCCGTTTTGTTCAATGAATACAGCCACCCGTTTTCCGTCCTTAGAGAAAAGGGGTAGCGGGTATTATTTCAAAAACCAACGTCAAGAAAATCGTATCATTGTCCTACTCCATACCTAAACCAGTGGACCGATTTGAAGGAAACTTGGTACTTATTACAAATTCCAAGCTACGATCTACATTTATAGTAGCTTATAAATGTAGATCGTAGCTTGGAATATCATATACTTAGAATATTTATAAATATTACGGATTATGGAATAGCATTAGCATAACTGTTCATTCATTAATTCAATATTCAACTACCAAACATTTCATTGTTTGAATTAAATTTTTCATCATTGCTTCATTAATATAAAGCGCGCGATCAGAACAAGCCCTGACAGAGTGGACTCGTACGAGTAGCTTCATATGAGTGTACTAGGATAACTGTTGACACCATCATAGTTGACTAGGATCATTTTCTTTGTACTCTGAATACTCGGATTGACTTTGCATATTTTTGTTGATTGTTCTATGCAGACGCCATTTTGTTTGCCTAATCTTACGAGCTAGTGATGAGTAGAACACGCAGCCTTATTGTCCAACTTGAAATCCATTCCCAGTAGTCATCTCAATAGAGCTCAACCAATCACACAATACGAAAATGACAATTGAAGTTCAGAATAGGTTTCAAATGTCAAAATGAAGCCGATATCCATTCCCAGTTGAGTTAGACAATAAGGCTAACGGTCCTAGTCAACTCTGATGGGACGCCGTCATCCAAGTGCGCTCGGATTGGGGTTGCCACGATCCAAGTTGCGTCCTAGTAGGCATCAGAGACCTCTCTGTCAGAGCTGACTCTGATCGTGGCAACGCGGCATAAATGACATTATCAACCGTTAAAAAATGTAACTTAGTAGTATTGGTAGTATAAAACTTACCTTCAACATTGTAATGCATCTGTAGAATTGTGTCATATTTTTGGGTAATCCGTCAATATCGACCCGGATTACGTCAATCAGTGGCCTGCACTTCACGCTAGTCGTTCCTAAAAACATAAAATAAAAACACAAATATTACCTACATTCAAAAGTATTAAGTGATATTAAATTAAGATCAAATTTGGAATATAAGTAGCTATTTTTGGTAAATCCACTTCAATATGTGGTTTAAAAATAAAGACACTTACTAATTTTATACTTACCATGTACAGTACGCACAACCAATCTTTAGCTCTCTGAAGTTAGGTGCACTAAACGATTGCGCAGGTTTGCGCGAGTAGGCGTGATAGCACGATGCAACAAACTAAGCAAGTGAGTGAGGCAGCTATACAAAGCTGTCTTCGTCTTTTAGTAGTGATGGGCCGAATGTGGTTTTAACCGAATACGAACTTCGGCCGAACATTCGGTGAAAATGAAAAGTTCGGCCGAAGTTCGGTAGGTACCTAGTTTCATTGTATTTTCTCGAAAGAAATACGTCAAATATTGTTTACGCGATCGTTGAAGTTTTCTAGAGTAGATGGAGTGTGGTGCTTGTACTGCTTTTCACTGTGTGACAAATACGGATGATTGAGTTGTCGTTACAACTACTTATTTTCAATTCTACGACTGTTCAGAAGGTACGTGTACGTACGTACGACGTATTTCACTATTTTAATTGGCTTAAATCGATAACACACGGTTAACACTGTAAAACCGTCCGATTTAACGTTTTATGGTGTTAACTGTGTGTGTGACTTTAGTTGATCGAGTGAGCGAAGCGTCTCAGCTTCAAGATTGGCCAAAAAAAATGCTTTTGTCTGTCATTCAGGTCGCATTTTTCAACCGATTTGGATGTAAAGAACGTCGGTCGTCTCCATCAAACTGTGACCTGGCTCAAATAATTATCGTTTCCAGAATTGATCTACAGCCTGATTTCTTGCTTACGAAGCCACTTACCGTATGCAATTCGTAATTTCTTATTATCAAGCCGAAAAATAATAATAACTATTTATTTACCCCTAAAATGTACTGAACTTGGTATATTTTTTATCTGTGGAAAATTTGAGGTCCGATCATGCCCTCCTTCTTTGAACATAAGTTCCGTAGTATAGTAAGATTTATATTTACTTTTGTCGATCGTGATGTTTGACTGGGGTGAAATGCGAGGGAAACGGGGGGCTACACAGTCCTCTCCGCTTTTAAGAGGCGAACCAGTGGACACCAGATTCTACCTATTAGGACCAAGGGAACGCGCGTAGTCTATTGAGAAAACTAAAACGTACTTAAACGTCAAAAAAGTCTACCTTAACTTTTGAAAAATTCAAGCACCTGAAATACAAATTAAATTCGGACTTTTTTTGGATGGGAGGTCTTCTGTTCTCACAGAATGGTTGAAACTTTGTAGGAGTACTTATACTTAATGCATACTTATATTTAACCATCACGTCGATTGCACACTGTCACTGGTTTAGTTTTATTATTTTAGTCAAGTAGTTGTGTTTTTGTGAAAGTTACTTTACGGACGGTATCGAAGAAAAACAGGCTGGAGCTGGAAGAAAAATTTCGTTCCATTTTACCGTCATACCACGTCACGAAATCGTCACAGTGCGAAGCGCGCAGTCGCAAACAGTCCATAGATTGTTACATTGTTAGTACGAAAGTGCGTTTGATTTGAATTTGAAATTTTCAGTATAAAAAAGTACTCTTTGCTTCGTTCTAACCGAGTGTTCCACGACACTCACGTACTTTTGATTACTATATTTTTTAGTACCGAACTTCGGCAGTTTGAACCGAATTTCGGCCGAATGCCGAACTTCTGTTCAAGCTGCCGAAGTTCGGTTTAACCGAATGTGAAACGAACTTCGGCCCATCCCTATCTTTTAGGCGTCATTAAAAATGGGTTCTGCGCAGCTACTTCAGAGAGCTATAGACTGGTTGTGCGTACTGTAATATGTTACAATGGTAAGTATAAAATTAGTACATCACTAGATAATATTTAAAATCTTACCACTTATTGTAGGTGTTGCTCCTATAAGTGGGGTACTTTCCGTATTGGATTGCGATGGTCTGGATATTGGCAGTTGTTTGAACAACTGCCAATATCCAGACCAGTTAAAGAATCTCTTGAAGGCTCCGAACTCTTCGAATGTTTTTGAAGGCCCTTGTACACCTGAAACGTCCAGGATTAAGTATACCTGTCATATATTGAGCGTTATGGAAGGAAGTAAAACATAAGACACATAAAATTATCTTCGGAATCTTTCATAATGAAAGTGAAACTATGCATTTATAGTGAACTCATAGAACCATTTCATAAAAAAACATTTAGCGTAGGACACAGCCAGTAAAATTTACTTGAAAAACCACAGATAGCAGACTATGCCTACAAGGGCCCGATGCCAACGAATCGTATTTTATGTTTAACCCGTTTTTCTAATAGGTTTTCACCTACCGGGTTCAATTTAAAAAATCCTTTTTAACATGTATGTATTATAAAAATTAAAGAAACTTACTAAATCTCACTAATATAATATAGCTGAAAGTGAGTATGTATGTTTAGATGTTTGTGTTTCAATCACGCCTAAACCAGTGAAACGATTTGAATGAAACTTGGAATTATTCAAAATTTTGATAATGTAAAAACGTACCACTTGTTGGTGCTGCTCCAGGCAGGTTGGATGGGCCATTGGCTTGTAGTTTGCTAGTCTCATTGTAGCTACTTTCTGTTTTAAATTGCAATGGGTTGGATATTGACGGTTCAAACTTGAAGGACCCAAGGGGTTCGGGGGTTTTTGTAGGCCCTGGTACATCTGAAATAAATAAATAAATAATTAATGCTGGACATTTCACACAGCATCATGTAGCCCCCAACTAAGCAAAGCTTGTACTATGGGAACCAGATAACTGATATAGGTACTACTTATATACCTACTTTTTGTTTGTAAAATACATACATATTATGCATAGAAACACCCAGACCACAGATAAATATTTGCAGATCAAACAAACATTTATCCCGCGGCGGGGATCGAACCCGCAACCTTCTGCGTCCCAAGCGGACTTTCAACCACTGCTCCACAGAGGTTTATATTGACCTGTCTTGTATTGAGCGTTAAAAGCGAGCATAAAGAATCTAAGTTGATTGAAGCCGTTTGATAAGTAAAGAGACCATCCTTTGAGTAGATTGGTGCACCTGGTTTAAATATTGGCTGTTGTTTCTTATCGGAATTCTGCTGTTTGGAGATAGGAATTTCATCAGAAAATGGAAACGATGGTTTTCCAAACAGGTTATTCAATTCGGATATCGCGTCGGCTAGAGACATAGTCTGTTTGGTTGAACCTAAAACATAGAAATACAAATTAAATAGAATGAAGTTTAAAAATCAAAATAAAAATAAACTGTTTACTTTAGGAATAGCACATAGCAGAAATGTTGGGTTATAAAATAAGAAAATGATGACGTTCCCGAGTCAATAACAATATACAGGGTGCGATTTTGAGAGTGACTCGGGCGGTCACCCCCAATATGATCTTTATGACTGCGCCCGGAGTCGCTCAACTTTTTTTCCCCATACAAACTTGCAACTCTTATTTTCACGCCCCCTTATGGTTATTTAAAAAAAAATTAACCTGTCTGTCCCTGGGGTATAATCTTTATACATGCCAAATTTCCGCTTTATCTGTTCAGCGGTTTGGGTGTGAAAAGGTAACAAACAGACAGACAGACAGACAGAGTTAATTTTAGACAGACAGATTAATGGCGAAAATAAGGGTTGAAAGTTTGTATTTTGACCAACATTGAGCAATGCTTGGCGCGACCCTATTTTGGATGGGTGACCGCCTGACGACATTTTGCACTCTACATTTTTTATTTATTTATTATTATTAGATAATGGTACGGAACCCTTCGTGCGCGAGTCCGACTCGCACTTGGCCGGTTTTCTAATAGGTTTTCACCTACCGGGTTCAATTTCAAAAATCCTGTTTAACATGTAGGTAATATAAAAATTAAAGAAACTTACTAAATCTCACTAATATAATATAGCTGAAAGTTTGTGAGTATGTATGGTAAGTTTAGATGTTTGTGTTTCAATCACGCCCAAACCAGTGAACCGATTTGCATGAAACTTGAAATAATATGCTATTCAAAATTTTGGTAATGCAGTAACTAGGGTCACATAAACAAGATAACATGTATGTAAAATCGTACCACTTGTTGGTGCTGCTCCAGACAGGTTGGGTGGGCCATTGGCTTGTAGTTTGCTAGTCTCATTGTAGCTACTTCCTGTTTTAAATTGCAATGGGCTGGATATTGACGGTTCAAACTTGAAGGACCCAAGGGCTTCGGGGGTTTTTGTAGGCCCTGGTACATCTGTAATAAATAAATAAATAATGCTGGACATTTCACACAGCATCATGTAGCCCCCAACTTAGCAAAGCTTGTACTATGGTAACCAGATAACTGATATAGGTACTACTTATATACCTACTTTTTGTTTGTAAAATACATACATATTATGCATAGAAACACCCAGACCACAGATAAATATTTGTAGATCATACAAACATTTATCCCGCGGCGGGGATCGAACCCGCAACCTTCTGCGTCTTAACCCTCGGTCAGTCGCGCATTTTTAGTTTACACGGTTGGTCGCGTGGGGTTTCTGAAGACCCCAAAAATAAACAGCCTAAAAAACACCTTTTTAATAATTTTTTCGTTATTATCTAAGCAAGTCATTGACGAATAACTTAATTACAATAAAACTACAAAAAGTTACGTAAACATATTCATTTATTTCTTATTTGAACTTACAATCTAAAAAAAGGAACTTAAATTTCTCTCCTTGAGATCACAATCACAAAAAAAAGGTTTTTAACAAACTAAATGTAGGAACTTCTTCTTTTTATAAATATATATACGATTAAACTAAAATAACGATGACAATTACGTAAAATTTGGAAAGAACCAACAAAAAAACACACAAACTTTTACCAGATGAAGTCAGTGAACTTTTCACTAATTTTCATGCTGTTCGCCCAACGATTCTAGAATCTGACGATGGTCGTGCAGAGATTCCAAATTCTCCGGCAGTTCGTCCGAATATACCTCATGCTGTTCTGTAGGTTCATCTTCTCATTCCTGCTCAGAATCAGTGTTATGTTCACTCCTTTCATCCGGGTACATTACATACCGCCTTCACCTTCTTCATCATCACTACCACCGTAAACATCGTTACTTTCATCGTCTAACCAGCTTAATATACGACGTTGTTGTTCTTCATTCATTTTACTAGTTAATTAAATCTAAAACAACAAAAAAACACTAAAAAAACATGCTACAAAAAAGTCTAAACTAATAAAAACAATTAAATTTTACTTACGCGGTTAGTCGCGTGGGGTCTTTCAAAGCCCGTCCGCACAAAACACTTCTGTATCTCACTGAGCTTATGCGCGAACTGAAGTTAGCAGCGATACGCGGCCAATACAATCCAACTTAGGAGGGTACCTAAAATATTGAATTGCTGAGATTGTTTTAATTGCTTAAATTTTTCATTTTTCCAAAACCTGGGCTTTCAAAGACCCCACGCGACTAACGGAGGGTTAAGCGGACTTTCAACCACTGCGACACAGAGGTTTATATTGACCTGTCTTGTATTGAGCGTTCAGATAGGAAGTGGACAGTAGAAACTCGCATAAAGAATCTAAGTTGATTGAAGCCGTTTGATAAGTAAAGAGACCATCCTTTGAGTAGATTGGTGCACCTGGTTTAAATATTGGCTGTTGTTTCTTATCGGAATTCTGCTGTTTGGAGGTAGGAATTTCATCAGAAAATGGAAATGATGGTTTTCCAAACAGGTTATTCAATCCGGATATCGCGTCGGCTAGAGACATAGTCTGTTTGGTTGAACCTAAAACATAGAAATACAAATTAAATAGAATGAAGTTTAAAAATCAAAATAAAAATAAACTGTTTACTTTAGGAATAGCACATAGCAGAAATGTTGGGTTATAAAATAAGAAAATGATGACGTTCCCGAGTTAATAACAATATACAGGGTGCGATTTTGAGAGTGACTCGGGCGGTCACCCCCAATATGATCTTTATGACTGCGCCCAGAGTCGCTCAACTTTTTTTCCCCATACAAACTTGCAACTCTTATTTTCACGCCCCCTTATGGTTATTTAAAAAAAAATTAACCTGTCTGTCCCTGGGGTATAATCTTTATCCATGCCAAATTTCAGCATTATCTGTTCAGCGGTTTGGGCGTGAAAAGGTAACAAACAGATAGACAGACAGACAGACAGAGTTAATTTCACATTTATAATATTAGTATGGAGTATGGATATGGAATAGGATGGATGTATCATAACAAGGCAAGGCAAACTAAAATGTAGGACTATTAATTGTTCCAAAAACATAGGCCCATAGTTAATTGGAAGTGTTTTTTCGTTATCAGACATTCTTATAATATAGACTAGCCTACCCGCGCGACTTCGTCTGCGCATTATTCGGTCCAGCCGTTCACGCGTGATGGCGTGACCAAGGGATATAGGGATTCATTTTTTCCGCGCAATTTTTTAATTTTTTTCTGTCATAAGAACCTTCTCCTGACAATAACAATAACAACAAAAAAAAATAATGAAATCGGTCCAGCCGTTCACGCGTGATAGCTTGAGCAAGGGATATAGGGATTCATTTTTATATATAGAGATTTACCATGTTCATCTTTCGGCGCTGATATTGGTGGAACCAAAGTTTCCTTTTGCAGATGCTTAATCAACAAACTTGCTACAAACTCTCGCTTTGTCTTTTCATTTGTGAGTTCAGTTTTCAGCAATGCAAAATTCCACTTTACATTAACTGATTTGCAAAACAGAGAGCTGGTCAATGCTTGCAGCTTCCTACGAGTCTGTTGCTTGTTTAGCTCCGTGCTATTTGATTTGTCCCTGGAACAAATTTATTATATAATAAACTAAAAAAAATATTACTTAATGACAATTTAATTTCATCAAAATATGCAAAACTGTGGAAACCTAAGCATCAGAACTAGGTCTAAAACTCTCATATCAGGAATGACAAATTAAAAAAAATTGCCTAATAAAAATAATAAGTATAAAAAAATGACTTAGACAGTAGGCTTTTTTTTATACTATGATTTTTAGACCTTTTTAAGATGCTTCGATGACAATTTGAGATCATTTCACAGCTAAGGAGTTGTGACAACTCTCCAGTGTACAAGATTGCGATTAAATTCAATAAATATATTGCTTTTGGTTGCGAGCTCTTGTTTGTAAAGCGAAGGTACTTCATCAGACTGTTACTCACTTAGGATCAGAAAGTTTGCGCAATTCTGCAATCACAGAAGCAACTTCTTTTAACTCTAGTTTCAAATCATTAAAGGCATTAAGAGTTTTTTCCGTGGCATCTTCTTTTTTTACCTTTAACTCTTCTAGGTTTTTTAAATCTGTGTAAAGCTTGGAATTGTGTATGTCATATTGTGTCTAAAACAGAAAGGAGAAAGATCTAGCTAGTTAGAAACACAATTATCCTCAACCAACAGAATATTGATACAAAAAATACAAAAAAATATCAATTTTCCTAAAATCACAAAATAAATTGCTGATGTCATAAATAAATAAATAAATAATGCTGGACTTTTTCACACAGCATCATCTAGCCCCAAAGTAAGCAGAGCTTGTGTTATGGGTACTAGAATGACTGATAAACTACTTATATACTTTTTGTTTGTAAATACATACATATTATACATAGAAACACCCAGACCGGGGACAAATATCTGTAGGTCATACAAACATTTGTCCCGCGGCGGGGATCCAACCCGCAACCTTCGCGTCGCAGGTGGACCTTCGCCCACTGCGCCACAGAGGTCGTCAAACACTAAAATATTCATCAATTACTAAAATATTTGGAGACTATTAATTCCAGGACTGGTTTTATTAAAGAGACCCTTATGTAGTTTTGTAGTAAATCATACACTATTACCTAGTTACAATGGTGTTACTTTACCTACATATTAAACAGAGATTAAAAAAGCTTAGCTTTAACAACCACATAGTTAACATACCTTGAACTGAATATCTTTCAACTTCACTTTAACATTGTATAGATCTTGTGAAATTTCATTTGCTTCCTGTATTACCGTGTTCATATGTTCTGTTTTGGTGTTTTTATCTACTTCTTCATTTTTTGATAACATTGTAGACATGAGACTTAAACGAGATGGAATTTACTATTGTTTGTCTTCATCTGAAAACATAATTAAACTTAAATGAACATAATTGCTCCACCACTGCTCAAACATATCAGGAAAAACTGAAAAGCCATCCTAATCATAGTTGATTAGGATGGCTATTAGGGCGTGTAAAAACCGGGTTATTTTTAAAACCCGGTTTTCGGTTTTTATGTTTTCGAAAACCGGTTAAACCGGTTTTTCGTTTTTTTTTTTTTTTTGCTAGTTTTTTATGATAGAGGTGTCTTGGGCAAAATAAGTATCTATCTTAAAACATTAAAATAAAGGTCAAAAAGTTTATTTCGCATTCGTGTATTTGGAAAAAGCCTATGATAAAGTGATGAGGAATGAACTTTGGTCGGTACTGTTGATGTATGGAGTGAACAGCAACCTCGTTCGATCTCTGAAAACTCTCTATGAGGATTCTAGTGCTTGCATGAGGATACATGGGTCATACACTGAGTGGTTTAACATCCAAAAAGGCGTAAGGCAGGGATGAGTAGCGTCACCATGGTTGTTTCATCTATTCATGGACAGTTGCTTGAAAGATTTGAAAGATAGTGCAAATGGTTTGAGAATGAATGAGTTACTCGTCAAATGTCTTCTCTATGCCGATGACCAGGTGATACTTGCGTCGTCGGAGAATGAGTTGCAGGAGATGGTAACAGTTATGCATGAAGCTTTTGAGCAAAAGGGAATGAAAGTAAATGTGAGCAAGACGAAAGTAATGGTTTTTGAAAAAGATGAATGTATGACAGCATGTAATATTCTGATTGGTAATGAAAGAGTGGATCAAGTGAAAGAGTTTGTGTATTTAGGGACATTGTTAACAAGAGAAGGAAAGCACGATGAGGATATCGAAAGAAGAGTGAATGCTGGAAACCGAGTGAATGAGGCACTTCACGATTTTATGAGCAGCCGGAAAGTGTCCAACAAGGCACGACTGGCAGTTCATAGAGGAGTGTTAGTGCCGACATTGATGTATGGTAGTAAAAGTTGGGTGTGGCAGAAAAAACATCAAAGTAGAGTGAATGCTGTTGAAATGAGAGCGTTGCGTAGTATGTGTGGGGTAACGTTGAATGATAGAGTGAGAAATAGTGTGATAAGGAAACAGTGTGGAGTGAAAGAAGATGTAGTGTTGAGGATCGAGAAAGGTATGTTAAGATGGTTTGGGCATGTAGAGAGGATGGATGACAGTCGTTTGACTCAGCAAGTGTATGTCCAGCATTATTTATTTATTTAATGTGTATGGGACAGCTGGAAGGGGAAGGCCTAGGCGAACCTTCTTGGATCAAATTGGCGACATTTTGGAGAAGGGCCAGGTCAAAAGTACCCTAAACCGGCGAGCATGTATAAAGAATGTAATGAGAGTGATTGAGGCAAAAGTTGCGTGTCAGGATCGTAGCAAGTGGAGATCCGTGGTCTCTGTCTACCCCTTCGGGAAAGAGGCGTGATTTTATGTATGTAGGTATGTATGTATTAAAATAATTCAGTCTTATATTAAAACTCTCTCTTGCTCAAGTAACGTTATAAACATTCGGTAATGTTTCTGGCTTGTCAACTCAATGCCAAAGTGCGCTCATCAACGACGTTTTATGCGGTCCAAAGATGGTTTTCTGAGAAGTTTTTGTTTGTATTTTTGCAATTGTAATGCATTATGTTGTAATATAATTAGGTAGATTATTAAGATCGTTTTAAATAAAGTCTACAAAGCGTAATTTTAAATAAATGTGTCATCTATTACTCATTTAAAAAAAACCGAAATCCGGTTATTTTGAAGGAAAAAAACCGGTTAAAAACCGACGAAAAATCAGTCGGTTAACCGGTTTTTCGGTTAATCGGTTTACATGCCCTAATGGCTATGCTATGGTTTTGTGAGTTGCTGTGCTAGTGCACAGCAACTCACAAAACCTATATATAGGAGACAACTTAAGAGGAAAGATGTCATGCAGCTAAATGTGTGACTAAATCAATGAAGTGCTGGAGTGAACTCTGCCTGACATTACACCCGCAAATTTGCTCATAGTTGGAAAACCGATTGCAGATAAAACTTGTAAAAAAAATATGAACGTAATTAAAGAAACATTTTTTATAGCTGTGCATAAGGTAGGTAAAATAGTACAGTGATATCATAAAAATAAAACACAGTCAAGTAGGTAGCTAAATAGTAAACAATTCCTCTTTATGGGTAGGAAGGTACAATAAGCACACCTAATTTTTGAGCTCATTATAAGTGAACTCTGTTCTTTTATGAGTCAATAAAATTTTCTGATCATATATAGGTATTAGGTACCTATTGTCTGTACTTAAAGTCAAAGTCAAAGTCAAAAAACATTTATTCAGTAGGGCCACTGGGATCACTTTGAAACGTCTTAAAACTAGGTGATTCTACTCCTGTTCCTTCACGACCAATACTGTGAAGAGCCAAGAACCAATTAGATTATATAAAAAAATTCAAAAAGCTAAGCAAGATAGCAAAGGCATTGTGCACACATCAGCTGTTGAGGGGCAGAGCAACATCAGGCCGAAAATTTATCATTAATGTAATCACCAATAGATAATATGCTTAGGTACTTTATAAGATTATTTTTGTTACTTTTAAATCTTCGAATAGGCAGTTTAGTGGCGTTATCTGGAAGTTTTTTATAAAAGAGTATGGTATTTCCCATGAAAGAACCTTTCTCTTTTACTTGAACTTTTTCTCATCTAAATTCAGGCACAGTTTATCCTTATTTCTAGTATTAATTCTATGCACATCACTTTTTTTCTTAAAGTTAGGTATTTATATATTTATGAGTTTGCAAAAAGATTTCATAAATGTATTGTGAAAATACTGTTAGAATATTAATTTCTTTTTTCTTAATAAACTTTTTGGTTTAATTTAAATTCACATTAAGTACCTCTAATTAGGCATATACAGTCGTGGTCAACTAATTAGGGACACTCTTTGGTTAAACCGAATTGTGAATTTATTTTTTATTTTCCAACGAGTCTAAACCATATTCCATATCTCTTACATGTAAGTATAATTAGTCATTTATGTGCCCGATTATACAAACAATAACAACTTCTTAAACATTAAACCTCTTTACAGTATAGCTGATAGATTATCGTAGTGCTATTTCTTCAAATAATGCTGGCTGGCCATTTAATTAGGGACACTGAGATATTGCGTTCTATTTTCAAAATTTGAATCGTATTCTTCTCTTATTGTTTCGTGGTAGTTTTGGCGGCAATCCAGATATTTATTTTAAGTTTTGAAAAATATTTTTAAGAAAAATGGGTAAAAATAAAAGTTGCGATCCAACACTACGAAAAATTATCATGAAGTTTGTTGTCGAGCATGGTTGGCCATACCGAAGGATAGCAGAACATTTAAATTGTTCAAAAACTATGGTATACAATGCAGTGCAACATGTCAGACGCAATAACACAGATTTAAATGTGCCCAGAACAAAAAGATCGAGAAAAACAACTCCGCAAGAAGATAGAATGATAACCAGGTTAGCTAAGAAAGATCCGTTTCTAGGCTCTATTTTAATTAAACACGAAGTGTTTGGGACAGACGAAAGAGCTGGTGTCTCAGCGAGGACCGTTCGACGACGTCTGGTAGAAGCAGGGTTGTTCGGAAGAGTGGCTCGCAAAGTACCGTTGTTGAAGAAAGAACATAGAAATGCTCGTTTGGCGTTTGCACGTAAATATGGACATTGGACCTACGCCCAATGGCAACATGTATTATTCTCTGACGAGACCAAGGTTAATTTGATTTCTTCAGATGGAAGGCAATACGTACGGCGTCCAGTAAAAGTGGAAATGAATCCAAGATTCACAAAAAAGCAGGTGAAACATGGCGGTGGAAACATTAAAATGTAGGGTTCATTTTCTGGACGTGGAGTGGGACCTGTGAGGAAAGTTCAGGGTAACTTAGACCAACATCAATACAAGGCAATATTGGAGGAAACGATGCTTCCCTATGCTGAGGAGCATCTCCCTATTATATGGACGTTTCAGCATGATAACGACCCGAAACATACCGCCCGTTCAGTCAAGTCGTTTCTTACCAGTCAGTCAGTATTGGTGCTAGATTGGCCAGCAAATAGCCCGGACCTTAACCCAATCGAGCACCTTTGGCACGAAATCAAGAAAAAAGTAGCCACTTATCGTACCGCAACTTTAGATGAACTTAATGAAGCTTTTTGTGAGGCATGGGCAAACATTCCTGTCGAAACATGCCAGAAACTGATAATGTCTATGCCACATCGGTGTCAAGCGGTAATTACTAACAAAGGTTTTGCTACTGGGTACTGATTTTACACGTAATAAAATGGAGCTGTTAAAGATATTATAATACTGCAGATTATTAGTTTTGTTTAACTCTATTTTTCATTATAGTTTACTGTCCTTAATTAAATGTCCAGCTACAGAATTATACCTTAAAATTGAATACATGTTCAACCTTTGATATTAAATACTTTTTTCTATTTATTTATTCTTTTATTTACAGCCATTTAAAGCATAATAATCGGACCAAATTATGCAAATAGTAGTTACTGAGAAATCAATAGGGTTTTTATATTTGTATGTACATAACTGGTTATTGTTCTTCACTATCTTGCATGTCCCTAATTAGTTGACCACAACTGTATATTATTTTATAATTTGGATGAATTTGAGTGCCTACTCAAACCTAATATGGTTTTCAGGCACAATTTTTAAGTAAATTATTAAGGGCCTTACTAATAAACGTGGTGTAAAGTTATTCCTCGGAATAAAGTAAAAATAACCATACATTTTGACAGTTTACATTCAGGAATAACTTTATGCCACGTTTATTAGTATGAGCCGTAGTCTTTATATTATACCGAATAAATAAAAAATAAATATATAAATAAGAAGTCTATCCACATGTAGATTGACTCAACAATAAATACATTACCTTCTTTTGGTGCTACTGTAGTTGGTAAAAATAAAGTAGCCATGTGCAAAACATATCTCCTAATTGAATCTAATAATTAATCCTAATCCGCTGGGAAGTATATCTATCTTTTAGTTCTGTAGTTCAGTCTTTCGGTAGGTATGTAAATTTTTTTCTTTAACTTTTGTAATTTCTACAACAATAAACACATTTCATAAATATAATGGATAGTTCGATGTTAACATCGATTTTTTCTAATATCGATCATCCTTAATTTGTTCGACTCGCTCGATGAACTACGGAACTAGATTGATAAGAATGCTTCTATCATTCTCGCTCAGACTGAACTACGGAACTAGAGATTGATTGGATGCATTCGACTCGCTCGCTGAACGAGAACTACTGAACTATAAGATTGATAAGATTGGAATATATCACATATCACCTATCTTGTCTCTTGTCTGCTTCTTTCTATCAATCTCGCTCTGAGCTACAGATAAGAAGATGGATAAGAAGATATGATTGGATTGAAATTGAACTAGAGATAGATGAACTATACGCAAAAGAAGTAGTCCAATTGAACTAATCACTCCGGATATGCACATCGCTAAAATAAAGGTTATTTTTTTCTTTTCACCCCTATAGCGTCTCTATTGACCCCGACAGCGGGTTGAATAGAAGAATCGTATGTTTTTGTATTTTTTGGCAATTCTCCATTTAGTCACTTGGGTCCCGGACGGTGTACTAAACCACCCAATGTTAAAAAAAACAACTGGAACAATGTTAAAAATGCATTCATAGTTCGAAATTATTTCTATTTACCCCAATCTACCTTACAATTTCCACTAAGGCATTGTACCTAACCTGAATTAATATTAATACCTATATAAACCCGTGCGAAGCCGGGGCGGACGGCAAGTCCTAGAATACTTCTACTTACCTACAAGATAGGAATAGCAGAAAGCCAAAAACTCATCACACTGAGGAACTCTGGGATGTTCATCATACAAAACGATGAGCCCCATACCACATACTTGATTGACTGTGTAAATCGTAGTCACAAACTAATAAACGTAAATAGGAACGAACGACTATATTAGCGCGCAATACGGACTGAATCTGCTGTGTAATTATTACTGATAATCGTATAGTAGGTAAGTACCTATTATATTAACTAAAAAAATATTTAGAAAAGAGCTTGCGCCTTGCAGATTGACAGAAAAATAATGACGTGTGTGTGACTGACTGACATATTTCATGGCCAAGATTTTACTGATTGGGCGGTATAGTCGCTCAGCAACAAAGCCCTTTTCTTTTTTTGTTAAATATAAATAAAAAAAAATTTAATTTCTAATAAAAAAAAATCTCTATGCATGCATTCTTCTTTTTTTTTTTTTTTTTTAATTAACAAAAAAAGAAAAGGGCTTTGTCGCTGAGCGACTATATCGCCCAATCAGTAACATCTTAGCTTAGTCTTCATCATATAGGTCTTCATATTCTTTAACTTCTTGGTTTCTTCTTCTTCTTTTTTTTATTCCTTCTTCTTCTATTCACTTCAAATCTTTCTTCAAATATGTCACGTCAATTTGAGTCAATTGAAAAAACATGGTGGCTTGTAATTTCAAAACTCCAACGGAAATCTTTCGTCATATGAGAAAACTTCTTGAATACTCCCCCATTCCATTTGCCAAATCTCCTGTTACGTATCCAAAGCTTCATTAGTAAAATGCCACCGAAATTACATAATAAAACCTAGTAAAACACGAGAAAACTAAATAAAATAGCAGAGCCACTATAGATCCTTCAAAAATGGCGAAAGAAAAGAAGTCCCTCCCTTCTAATGACAACTAACTGTATTAACCATAGATTTAGCATGGTACCTTATGGTATTGTACCAAAAAGGTACCATGCTAAATCTATGGTATTAACCATAGATTTAGCATGGTACCTTTTTGGTACAGACAGTATAATTCTGCCAATGTCAAGTTTATTTTTTATTTTTTTTATTTACAAAAAAAAAGACCTTTGTCGCTGAGCGACTATACTGCCCAATCAGTAACATCTTAGCTCAGTCTTCTTCTCTTTCACTTCACTTCTTGGGCTTCTTGGTTACTTCTGCAGCCTTATTGTCTAACTTGAAATCCATTCCCATTCAAAGTCAAAGTCAAAAAGCATTCATTCAGTAGGACCGCTGGGATCACTTTGAAACATCTTATTTGTCATCCCAATAGAGCTCAACCAATCACATAATAGGAAAATGACAATTGAAGTCCTTAATGGTTTTCAAATGTCAAAATGAAACCGATATCCATTCCCAGTTTAGTTAGACGATAAGGCTTGACTCCCCGGCTTCTTCTTCTTCTTCCTCTTCTTTTTATTAATGGCAACTAACTGTAAACTGTATTAACAGTATAATTCTACCAATGTCAAGTATCCTCACCTCTCAATTATGTTATGTATTATGTCACGTCAATTTGGTTTTGAAAAAACATGGCGGCTTGTCATTTCAAAACTTCAACGAAAATCTTTCGTCAAATGAGAAATCTTCTTGAATACTCCCCCATTCCATTTACCAAATCTCCTGTTACGGCTTCGTTAGTAAAATGCTACCGAAATTACATAATAAAACCTAGCAAAACACGAGAAAACCAAATAAAATAGCAGCCACTACTAGCTCCTTCATAAACGGCGAAAGAAGTCCCATGGTACCTCTCTGTCACAATCAATGTAAACCTGCTTGGAGCAATGAGAGTGGCATCTGCTTTTCTTCCTTCGCTAAAGAGGAGTGCTTTAGAGGTAGGTAAATATACATACCTACCTAAGGCTCATGCACATTGAATTGACAGCGAGGCGACGATCAATTTTAATAACAAGACATTAAAAACCTTAAGCACAATGTTATAAGCTTAGTAGGGGCTCTACCTACCTACCAACATATCTATCTACTAACTTCACAACACTAATTTCAGAACACGAGTTCGCTAAAGCCCCGGCTAATCAACGTGGCCAGTCATTGCGGCTTGCAGCCTCTGCCGTCGTTCGGCCCCTACTGCGCCAGCAAAGCTGGCTTGGTGTCTTGGACCCGTGCGCTTCGGTCCGAATACCGCGCTATGGGCTTGGCCACTCTCGCATTTATACCTGGTAATAAGTAACTGATTTTGTTTAGCCCGCTAGCCAATTTACTTATAACATCGTGGATAACATACCTGGATCAGTTGAGCTATCTATGGATCGTTTCTAACGATCCTTAGATAGCTTGACAAACCTGTTGTATTTTGTAAATATGTAGTAGCTTAGTTTCTGTAAATAAAGTTATGAACTACAGGTACCAAAAAAAAATAACATCGTGTAGGATCAACAAAATTGATGTAGGTAGGTAAGTCAGCAACGAAAGTTTCCGAAATCATAAAAAAAATGTTGACGTATATTTTATATTAGGTAAATAATAACAATTTCTAAAGCAATGTTTAATTTGTCTAGGAAAAAGAAAATATGGCGTTTTAAAAATTCTAACTGTTTATCAACATTCGCTATGTATCTGTTCGTCGTAGCAGTCTTAGCGTAGGCGAATACTACATGCTGTACCGCGTAGCAGTTCATAGTAACACTTTGAATACCCGACAAATAGGTACAATATTATGCTATATTTTTCTCATCTAGGTGGTTTCGTGAACTCCAGCAACATAATGGCAAAGCAAAATGAACATGGAAAACAAATGATAGAGAACTTCACTGAAGAGCAACGAAGCTTTTACGAGGGGCAAATAACAGCATTGAATAATTATCTCAGTTTGGTACCAGTAGACGTGACATTTAACGCTCTACGTAATGAGGCGATTATAAATACTTTCATGAAAGCCCTGACCGAGGATGATCCAGCAGAACTTTACAAAGTAGAATGCTGGAGATACAAGATTTACTATAGCTTGATGAAGATTCCTTTCCCAGAATCAGTCCAGCATTGGTTGATAAAAAGGTTTATTAATTTACCTAATGTTAACTGACAAAAGGCTAATAATGATAAGTACTATATTTTTATTGCAGAAAAGGCATTGTGTAGATAATAGTAATTGAAAACTCAGAGAAGAGGTCAGCATTTTAACTATCATCATCCTTTTCTATCTAGAACATGTTTCTCTGAAATGTAGGATTTTTGTTTTTATAATTGACGATATTCTGAATTTCAACCATAATTATTTCGTTTGGTTCACTTTTTGTGTATTTTTATTTGTATTAGCAATTTTTACCTTAGAATAGATTAGGCAGTAGATTCTATCCACTGGGTCATTATTATACTCGTAGAAAGCAATACAGGTTTTAGGGTGGTAAGTACGAAATTGTACCGCCTCTAATTAAAATAAAACAATCTGACATAAACTGTAAACAATTTTGTATATTAAGTAAGTACTATATTATAATGATTATCCATTCAATATAATTCATAAAAAAATACGTCTCAATGATTCTAACGAACCCCACGTAAGCCTTAGAATTAATCTTAAAATGTATTATTATAACAATCAAAAATGTATTTTAAAAGTAAAGTTAAAAAATGTAGACATTAATATCATGTTTTTTTAAAAACAAAATATATTTACTTATGCAGAAATCGCGCAAGTACTTACTTTGAACTTTGTATGAAATTGTGCATTCGGGCTATAAACTAATTCATAAATTCGGTTTAAAAACTCGATTTATTTTATCAATTTAAAGTTCTGTATGAATCTAAACATTGTTTATGTAAAGTAGGTAATTCTCATAATTAGCTATCACAATATTGACTTCCTGAACTTATAATTAATAAAAATAATAATAAAGGTGTTTCACTAGGCCCGTGTGTTTCATTAATACCGAAATGTTTCATTTCGAGAAAAATAAAAACCCAAAAAAAAAATGCTAGACATTTTCACACAGCAATTAAAATGTAGGTACTTATGCTTATTTTGGTTTATTTGCCACTGAGTGGTATGGCACTTTTATTAAGCGCTACAACATGCTATGCACTGACTTAAAACAATCACTTTAGATCAATAATTTGTTATTTGATAACAAATTGTTTAGGACCTAGAACATATTAAACACAGTGGTATGGTTTTACCATTTTTTGTTATAATCAACTTTTGACTATTACAAAAATACCTTTAAAATATATTAAGTATTTAAAGGTACTTTATTATAGATTTTTTTTTGTAAGTATACCTACATAAGTAAAAAAAATAAAAAATACCTACTTAATTAAAATAAAAGTTTTAAGTAATTTCACTTGCAAACTAAGTACGATCGCCTGCAATACACAGTTTCACTAAGTAAACAATTTTAAAAACAATATCATATTAGGTAAGACCAATTACGAGTAGGTACTTAGTACTACGATTTTGTTTTTTTATTATGAATAATAATGTCGGCTCTTGACCTCGAAACGTACACAGGCAAGAGCGAGGTCTACGATGGAGCGGGCCTACCCAGAATGTGCCTATTAACTCTCTTCTTAAAAACAATAGGGTCGTAGCTCAGCGGAAATACAGACGCTGGAAGCTGATTCCAAATTTTTGCAGTGCGCATAATAAAAGAACTTTCGAAGCGCTTAATAGTTCTAATAAGTGGAATATCAACCAGATGAGGATGTCGTTCGTTTTAGTTAGCCTTTTGATGCATGGTACACAGTTTTGTATGAAGAAGCGCCACTGCAAGTCAAACGGCTAACTTTACGAATGCCGATATCTGTTGAACGTACCTAGATGCAAGTGCACACGACAAATTCAAAAAGAAAACATTTGACAAACAGCTATGGAAAGGTTCTTACTGCTTACTGTGACATTGTTTATTTACTAAGATCTACATAAATACACCGTGTACACAATCACAAAGCGTTACAAAAATGTATACTTAAAACAATATTAGGAATGAATAAGGCTTTGTAAAGAGGTAGATTCATTATTTAAAGCTAAACTTTACGAATTATAAATTGCATCGAACGAGAACGTACTCTACACCAAGGCCCTTATTAAAAAACGTGGTGTAAAGTTACGCCGGGTGTAACTTAGGAGTAACCATAAAATTTTTGGAGTTTAAACCTGGCGTAACTTTACACCACGTTTATGAATAAATGCAAAAGCAAACAAGACACATAATGGTTTCTTATAATATAAGCTTTAAGCCCATTAAAGCGTAATCTTAATAAAAAATCTTAAACTTACTAGCCCTTCGATCGACAAATGAAAATCAACCTTACACCCGTCATTATAGTCTTCTTTTCGTATGTTACAGTTATTCTGTCTCACGAAGTGTTGGTCTGAATTATACGCACACGTTTCTGTGTCCATGGACGAATGAGCACTCAGTACCGCTTACGCACACATAAACAAATCTACACACACAATTAGTTCGTATGAGTCGGTGGCCAACTCTGGGGACGGAGTTTTTAGGCCGCATCAAAGCCTCCGTCATATAACCGGGACTGACAATTTAACGTGCCTCCGAAGCTCATATGAAAATGCCACTGGCGGTCACCCATCCACTTACGGACAGTTTAGAACGTTGCTTAACTTCGATTTATAAAGAACGACTTAGCTAGCACGACCACATGCGCTTCACACACAATTAATACCAGCCCGCCTTCGTGAGATAGAGCAACTAGTTCCTTCGAAGATTTTTCTAAACATTTCTTATTTTAGTACATTATTTTCTATAATTCCTCTGATCGCGGTCATAGATGGCGCGACTCTTAGAATCAAAGAGAATATTGTACGCTTCCTGCACTAGCAAGAACATGCGATTGGTCTTGACCTTGCTAACCTCAGCCAGTGACGCATTCGTTTCGGATGTTTTTTGTTTTTGATTCTGTTTGTCCGGGTGGTACAGTAGAACATATTTTCTGTAAAAACAAACGCAAAACTTAGTTTACTGTAATAAAAAAAAACCGGCCAAGTGCGAGTCGGACTCGCGCACGAAGGGTTCCGTACCATTATCTAATAATAATAATAATAAGGAGACTGTTCCTGAATGCATTTTTATAGTGTTGAAGGGATAGTAGCCGGTATGTGTCTCCATCACACAAGATCAAAAGTGTCAAAAAGGCCTCTGTATGTTGGCTTCGGCCCCATGCATGCCTATCAAAGGTCCGGGACTCTATAGTTCCGTGATGTTAAGCTTTGACAAACAAAATAATAATAATAAATAAATAAAAAATCTAGAGTGCAAAAAGTCGTCAGGCGGTCACCCATCCAAAATAGGGTCGCGCCAAACATTGCTCTATGTTGGTCAAAATACAAACTTTCAACCCTTATTTTCGCCATTAATCGAAAACTATAAATTATAAAAAATATTAAAAATCTGTTTTAGCTTGTGCTAATGAAGCCCTTTCATACGATACCAAACATGACATGGTTAGTCACTTTAAAATTTCGACTCCCATTCCTTGCATTATTTTTTTTTGTGATCTAACTAAAAATATATGGTTTTTAGATTTTTCCCTGTACTTGTAGTCTAAGACGAGAGAGATTCATACTAAGACTAAGATTTCATAGTTCTAGGTCAACGGGAAGTACCCTATGAATTTTGATTTCCATGACTGTCGAAATACACGTTTTTTGCGGCATAAACGGCTGTATCTTTTTTTTGCGTTAACTTAGAAGTTAGATTTTTTTCACATCTTAAAGGGACCGTAGACCTGAGTATACAGTTTAAATTTCAACTCGATATCTCCACGCGTTCCCAAGGGTCTTGACAGACAGACAAACAGACAGACAGACAAACAGACAGACAGACAGACGGACAACAAAGTGATCCTATAAGGGTTCAGTTTTTTTCCTTTTGAGGTACGAAACCCTAAAAACGGACAAGTGCGAGCCGGGCTCGCCCACCGAGGGTTCCGTACAAAGGACTAAGTAGGTACGTATAACAGTGCAAACTGTTAGGTGCTACCTACATACACCAAAGTTACACATGAGAAAGGATTTAATTTTTATTTTTGGGTATAAATCGAAAACCATACATCATAAAAATTACTAAAATTCTGTTTAAGCTTGTGCTAATGAAGCCCCTTCATACGATACCATGACATGGTTAACTCAATTCAAAATTTTGACCCCCATTCCTTGCATATAGCCCAGTTTTTTTTGTGATTTAATTAAAAATATACGGTTTTCAGATTTTTCACTATGATGTTGTTAAAATCATTGATGGTGGACAGTGGGACAACTAGGACAACATAGGTTAAAAAAGGTATATTACAAGTAAGCTTTCCTGATATCACTCTGCGTCGCAGTTCTATCGATTCCCAAAACCTTGTAATAATAGTACGGGCCTCTGTTGGCAATATACGCCAAATTAGCCTCATCACGTAAGCGTTTGTTTTCTTCTGTGGAGTTAATGCAATAAAGTTTCTCATAGTCGTCGAATGATTCTTCGTACATTTCTATTTTTTTGTAGCATTGGGCGCGATTTAACAAGGCTTTGATATAATTTCCATCGAGTTCTAAAGCGGCGGTGCAGGCGTCAATGGATTTCCTTAGTTGGTTCTGTTTAGCGAAGACTGTCGCTCTGTTGTAGTGAAGTTTCGCGTTCTCTTCTTTGTTATTTTTGTCAATAGATAACGCTTCATCGTAGAATTTCAATGCTTTTGTCCACTCGCCCTCATTGAAAGCTTTGTTTCCTGAAACATTTATCGCACTATGTATGTCTTTCCGGACAAAAGTATCTGAGATAGTGACAAGTCTTTCTTTAAGAAGTGTTAAAAGAAAATAACGTTCATAAAACAATTACTTTACTTTGAAAACGAAGAACGCACCTGATCAGTAGCAGCTAGTTTAATCTTTAAATATATAAGAGCTTAGCCTGCCTGACTGACTCATCATCACCGAGCCGAAACCGATGAAGCTAGAAAACTGAAACCCCAAAGGGTTGAAAAGGGGTGAAAGCGTTTGTATTAAACTTTTTAATACGTCGAGCGATTTGCTTAAACTCGATTTGGATACTTATAATAAAAAATAAATGAACACGTGTTTCAGGATTTTTCTAAACCCTTAAAAGGGGTGAAACGGGGATTTATAGTTTGTATAGGAACTTTTTGAAGGGAAGCTTGATTGACTTAAAACTCGGTTTGGCAAAAAATAAATAAAGACGTGATTCAGGGTTTTTCTAAACAACCCTTAAAAGGGGGTGAAACGGGGTTTTAAAGTTTGTATAGGAACTTTTTGACGGGAAGCTCGATTGACTTTTGTAATCTATGAAAACGTTCTGATGACGGCGACGTTAGGTGTGATGCAATCGTTGCGAGAACTTCCAGACGATGCACAGAGTCAAGGCGAGATTCGATTTTAACGCGTACGAAATTGGGGGTAATAACTAGTAATGAACATACATAAAAAAAAAAACATACATACAGCCGAACATATAACCTCCTCCTTTTTTTGAAGTCGGTTAAAAAATAAATGGACACGTGTTTCAGGGTTTTTCAAAACAACACCCTTCATATTTTTTAATAGCGATATTAGTACTTCTACTGGGAAAACAACGTTTGCTGCGGGTCAGCTAGCAATTCATAAATTACTTACCTAGTTCTTTCTTCTCTTTTTTAAGTTTGGTGTTCATCCTCGTTTTTGTTAATTTGAACCATTTAATAGCTTTCTCGTGGTCCGGGTCATATTCAAGAACTTTTCGGAAGTACTTGGTTGCCAGCTCATCATTTTCCTGTGACAGTATAATAAGTCTACTGTGTATAAACCTCACACTTAGGGACCATTTAACATTTTAAAATGCATCCAAAAAATTGCACCAATGCGGGGTTTGAACCCACGACCTTCGTTGATCCGGAGTGGCGGCGGGCACATTGAGCCCAATAGTTTAATTATCATAACAAAATTAGCAAGACAGGTATTGTTTGCTCGCACAGAGGTAGATATATGGAAAGGAGAAATACTTAAACCTTCTGGCGTAAGAAGTTTTCACAGATGGTATCCCCACGACGGTGATGTCAATATAATATAAGAATATAAAATATATATAAAATATAAAATAAGAACTTTATGTAGAACTGGGAATAATAAGTTAAAAGGTATTTGATATTTTCAACAGGTGACAAAATATAACATAGTAACTGACCTGATAGTATGAACACAATCCGGTGACATATATGGCATCAGAGTACACGGCGGCGTCACGTGACTGGGCATTCGTACTCAAACGTGACAAGTCGATAGCGATACTTCGCGCTTCTTCGTATTTTCGCATATGAGCCAAACATTCCGCTTTCAATACTTTCATCCTGAAATACATAAAAAAATCATTGTTTGCCGGGATCTACAAAAAAATAACAAAACTTTTTACATCGCTGCGAAAATTATTGACGATAGAAAGAAAAATGTTCTACAATATTAAAAAACGTATATCTATTAAAAAGTCAAAAATAGCATATTATGTCGCTATATATATCAGAGCCGACATATATATATATATCAGAGGTAATGAACTCACATAGAACTTGCAGGACAGTGATTTTTCAAACAATAATTGATGATTTGTACTGCGTCATGGTAACTGTGTTGTGATATGCATCTTTGGGCACTTTGTTGCTTTGTACGGAGGCATTCGAACGCGTCACGAAGTTCTTTCACTTCAACAGACGGGTCACGCTCTATAGCACGACGGATTGCCTGTTCCCCTTGTGCTACTTGACCTGAAACATTAATTTATATATTTTTTGTTATCAATAGTCTTTCTTTTTCGATCATAAAACTTAGGCCTTTACATCTATACTAGATGATTTATACAGCGTCAGGAGGCAATCCATGCCTACACTTAACGGGACGCTGTAGTGCCTGGGACATTGTTTGAGATGGAATAGGCTTGCCCAGCACCTAAACCATCCTCTCACCATAATCAACCTGGCCCACAAGAAAGACGAAGTCAATACGTGAGGAGCTGACTAAGCTGCGGGTTACCTCACGATGTTTTCCTTCACCGTTAAGCTCGATCATAACCCTACAGAAATGTTAATTTACGCGATAAAAACCTACCAATGTAGTTCATAATAGTACAATATAAAAGTAATTCATTCGATCTTTGTTGAAAAAGGAAAGTGAGAAATCTTGACGAAAATTTAAAAACGCGCATGCCCATTTTTCCCAATCAGTATGTTCGAATGAGTTAATGTTTAATTTTAGTCAATCTGGCTGCGTGGCTTCAATAGATTACTGATTTATACATTACCTAATGCAAGGCAGCATTTCGCGATAGTGAGATAACCAATTGCAGGCAAGTTTGGTAATAAACTATCAGCCTTTTGGGCGTCATCTAAAGCTTCGCGATACTGTTTCAATTCGTAATAGGCGCGAGCTCTGTACATCAGGAAACATACATTCTCAGGTTCTAGTTCCAATGCGTCACTAGATTTTTTGATGGCCTTTTCGGTTTCGCCATCCTCTAGCAATCGTTCGACATCAGCTGCTACATGGCTGTAAAAACAAAAAAAGCTACTACATCTAAACCGATATAAACTAATGTTACAGTGGATTAGGATGAAGCATAGAAGGCAGTGATGGGATTGCAGCAGTTTTTCTTTAGTCCGGATCTTTAGCTCGCTGAAGTTAGGTGCACTAAACGATTGGTGGCGAACGAACAGGAGTAAAATTAGTTTTAAGACTATTCTAAGTGATCCCAGCGGTCCTACTGAATAAATGCTCTTTGACTTTGATTGCGCAGGTTTGCGCATGTAGTACATTGAGAGAGCGAGATAGGACGATGCAACAAATTTAGCGAGTGAGCGAGGCAACTATACTTTTCAAACGTTCGTGATTTGGTGACATAATAATTATTTTATAAAGGGTATTTATCACGAATTGAGGGTAGACGCAATGTACCCTCAATAATAGAAGCTAACTCGCCGTGCATCAGTTCATCCGTGATACGGGCGCTGCAATGCGTGCGAAACGTCGGAAAAATAAACAAACATTAGGTACGTGATAAGTACCCGTTATAAAATAATCATTAACGCTGTCTTCATCTTATATGGGTAATAAAAATGGGTTCTGCGCAGCTACTTGCAGCTAACTTCAGCAAGACAAAGATCTCTGTTCCTACTTAGTCCTTTGTACGGAATACTGGGTGGGCAAGTCCGACTCGCACTTGTCCGGTTTTTTTCCATTTTATTGACAATTCGGCGCGTTCGGCGCGACTGGATCGTGCGATCAACTTAACGCCGTAAGTACACCAACGAATTCGCATGCGAATGCGAACCAACGAAAAATCTGTCCCGTAGTATGGCAGAGTTTCAAACACGCTCTGTCTCACTTTAGCACATAGCTAATGAAATAGGTGCGTCCTTGTCGGTACTGTTTCGCATGGTATTGCGAAATTTGTCGTTACACCGACGCTAAGTTGTACTGACCTCAGTTTTAGTGTTGGCATTAATGTTTCCCAAAATTGCTTGAACGATAAGCGATCGTCTTGTTTTGGGGCATCCGTTCTCTTTGTTTGTGCTTGATCATATTGTTTTGATTCACGACTTTCTGATGGGTTTTTAGATTTTCCCGGAGATTGAGTGTTGTTTGTAGATAATTCTGAAAAGTCAATATTACGGAATGATAAATTTTAATTATTCCTCGTTCATACCAACATGGTATTCTATATGTACACTTTTTTCGTACCTAAGTTCTTTTGTGTGTGCTAAAATGTTGTGGTAATTTTGCAGAAAACTTGTTTGTTTGTATAAAACCCGTACTTATCTAATATATATATTATTATTTTTTGCGTTACGCAGAAGGTGCCTATTAACTCTCTTAAAAACGAAGACGAAGTTCCAAGGTATATATACAACTGGTTCGTTGGCATTTGGCGTGAAAATACTTATCGATTCATAAAAACGTATAAAATCAAGTATAAGTACCTGATTTGGACACATTTCCAACGGGTTTGCGGCCAGCTATGTAATCTTCAAAGCGTAGCTCTTCCAGAGATTTATTTTCGTATTCCTGTGAGGATAATTATATTTTCAACACACTTGCTCATAAAGTGGCTCTATGGTCACCGCAATTAGGCACATAATGACACCCATAATCAAACTGTGACTTTTTCATTACTATAACTCACTAGTGAGTAATAGATTTTTTTTTAATTTTATTGGTTGAGTTGCTTTGTTCTTTAAAAAGTTTTTATTCAGAAAAAAGATCGTGTTCAATAGAACAAATAAATTAATGTTCTCGGTTCTGTTGAGAGCCTCGCCTAACGGCTTGGCTCTCAAAACACCTCGGCGGTAATCACCAATGTTACACACTAGTACCATAATGTACTATAACTCTTGGTGAACTCCAGATTTTCATTTGCATTGCATAAAATTATAGTTGTTCCATCTCACGATCGCGGGTTGGTCTTAATTGTGTGTGTAGATGCACATGCACATATTTTCTGTGTGCGTAAGTATCGGAACGCTCTATAGACGAATGAGCGCTCAGTATCGCTTACGCACACATAAACAAAAATACTCACACAATAAAGGGTAATGCCAAAAAAAAAAGATCTGATGATGATGCGAGTCAGGTGCTGCTTAATGGAACTCCTAAGTTCATAGCAGTAGAATACCCGTGTTTGGGCACATATGCATCAGCTTACAGCAAACTGTTCAGAACTTGTATAAAAAAAATCACTTAAAAAAACTTAAAGAAGAAAAAAATTGTCTATTTTATATTTATTTTATAGTAAACACTTATAAATCACCACTGTAAGCATTAACACAATAATCAATATTGTCGATTTTTTAAATTCCAATAGCACTTTCACCCCTTAAGACATCGATTTCGATGATGCCCCCCATGCAGAATTTATTTACTCATTCTTGCCTATAATTTGAGCTACATTTCGTTTGCGCCGAGACCTATTCTACAACTTTTATAAACACCCAACACGATGCGCGTGCAAAAGTGCGAAAGATAAGGACTTATCATTACAGAATAACAAGCTACTTAAAAAAAAGTACGTGAGTGTCGTGGAACACTCGGTTGGAACGAAGTTTTAACTTTGACATTTGTCAAACATTAAAATCCTAGAAACGCTCTTCCGTACTAACAATGTAACAATCTATGGACTGTTTTGCGACTGTGCACTTTGTGCTGTGACGTTTTGACCTATGTATGTGTCGTGACGGTAAAATCGAACGCTTTTATTCTTCTAGCCCCCATTCTCGATACCGTCCGAAAAGGAACTTCCTTCAAATATTTATTGACAACGCACAGAAGATTTTAATACTTTACAGAAAAATACAAAAAATAAGAAAGAAAAAGAGTGTAAGAGGAACTTACCAGATTTGTAATTAAGTATAAGAATATTTCAACAGATTATAAGCTACTCTTATTTAATCTCTTACCTTCATGGCAGTGATGTATTGGTACTTGATATTTATGTTCTGAGAAGTACCAGCTTTGACAATCACGTCAGTATCAGTCGTTGCGATAAACTTCACGCGAGCTGTGCCCGTAGCATCTGTTCAATTAAATTGTTAAGGTTATAGTCTTTCTTAAACTTTCGCGATCACAATTCATCTTTAGAGATATATTTTATAACAGGATTTTATCGCGTATTACCTTTATTATTTCCCGACGTTTCGGCTGTATTGCAACAACCGAGGTCGCGGGCGAACTGGACAGTTCGCCCGCGACCACGGTTGTTGTTATAAATTATATCTCTAAAGATGTTAAGGTTATGTTTGCTCCAGAATTCCATATGGCATATTCTCTTAGATTATTTTATTCGCGGTTTCATCATGCAATACATAAAGCTGATATCAGACGGTTCACTCGAATTAATGCTTCACTCAACTCTAGTGAATGCTTCAAAATTTACCAAATTCAAAAGAAATAAAGGCTTTTTTGGCAACCATTTGTGCAACCAAAGTTGTCGAAAAACAGTTGAAATAATGCGTCTTTCACCAAAAAAAGCTTACCTAAAGCACATTTTTGTAAATTGCTGTTCTTTTGTTGAAGTTCGAACCCGCTTTGTGTAGGGCCTCGACGGCCAGCTATGTAATCTTCAAAGCGTAGCTCTTCCAGAGATTTATTTTCGTATTCCTGTGAGCATAATTATTTTAACTCTTGGTAAACTCCAGATTTTCATTTGTATCGCATAAAATTATAGTTGTTCCATCTCACGATCGCGGGTTGGTCTTAATTGTGTGTGTAGATGCACATGCACATATTTTCTGTGTGCGTAAGTATCGGAACGCTCTATAGACGAATGAGCGCTCAGTATCGCTTACGCACACATAAACAAAACTACTCACACAATAAAGGGTAACGCAAAAAAAAAAGATCTGATGATGATGCGAGTCAGGTGCTGCTTAATGGAACTCCTAAGTTCATAGCAGTAGAATACCCGTGTTTGGGCTCATATGCATCAGCTTACAGCAATCTGTTCAGAACTTGTATAAAAAAAATCATTTAAAAAAACTTAAAGAAGAAAAAAAAGTGTCTATTTTTTATTTATTTTATAGTGTAGGAGAACGAGTTGTAGTGTAAATAAACTCATTTGTATTATATAGAATCTATTTGGATAGCAGACTATAAACTATTTGTGTATACAACTGGCAGGCAATATATTAGTAAAATATTTGTATTAGGAACATTGCTCTTTTGCGCATGTCGTTTAGAGCTCTCTCAATTCTTATAAAGCGACGCGACGCAGTCAGGAATTCAGTCATCGAAATTATCTGAAGGCGAACTCACGCCATCTCTCGGCCGGTTCGCGTCGCGTGTACGTGTCGTTGCTATGATGTAAGTTAGTTAAAAACTCGCGAACGCTATAATAGTAAACACTTTTACATCACCACTGTAAGCATTAACACAACAATCAATATTGTCGATTTTTTAAATTCGAATAGCAATTTCACCCCTTAAGACATCGATTTCGATGATGCCCCCCATGCAGAATTTATTTACTCATTCTTGCCTATAATTTGAGCTACATTTCGTTTGCGCCGAGACCTTTTCTACAACTTTTATAAACACCCAACACGATGCGCGTGCAAATGTGCGAAAGATAAGGACTTATCATTACAGAATAACAAGCTACCTACTTAAAAAAAAAAGTACGTGAGTGTCGTGGAACACTCGGTTGGAACGAAGTTTTAACTTTGACATTTGTCAAACATTAAAATCCTAGAAACGCTCTTCCGTACTAACAATGTAACAATCTATGGACTGTTTTGCGACTGTGCACTTTGTGTTGTGCTTGTGACGTTTTGACCTATGTATGTGTCGTGACGGTAAAATCGAACGCTTTTATTCTTCTAGCCCCCATCCTCGATACCGTCGTAAGAAAGAAAAAGAGTGTAAGAGGAACTTTACCAGATTTGTAATTAAGTATTAGAATATTTCAACAGATTATAAGCTACTCTTATTTAATCTCTTACCTTCATGGCAGTGATGTATTGGTACTTGATATTTATGTTCTGAGAAGTACCAGCTTTGACAATCACGTCAGTATCAGTCGTTGCGATAAAATTCACGCGAGCTGTGCCCGTAGCATCTGTTCAATTAAATTGTTAAGGTTATATCGATCACAATTCATCTTTAGAGATATATTTTATAACATGTATTGTAAATTCCCATTCATCAATACATCCGAAGTTAAGATTTTTTTTATATTAAAATTTATAATACTTTTTCCTTGGCTTTAGTTAGAACGCCATCTATATCACAGAGGTCAAAACTGCTGTTTTACTTTTTTTTAAATTTCCTAGGAGGCGTTTCTACTAAAGCGAAGGTCGAGATACGATCTGAGACCGAGGAATAAAAAATGAGAGTTTTGAAAAGTTAATGGAGATTTTTGCCTACGAGTTTTCGATTCTTTTGTAGGTTTTCAAGTAAGTACTTACTTTAAATTATTTTGCTGACGAAGTCGCGGGTACCAGCTAGTAATACAATAAAATAAAACTGAAAGTTTGTGAGTATATATGGGCTGTGGTTCGGGCTACAATCACACCTAAACCAGTGAATCGATTTGGATGAAACTTGAAATTTTAATAGGCGTATCAACATTTTGAAATGCTATTCCAGGTCACTAGACCTGCTAACATTTTGAAATGCATTTCAAAATGTTGATACCACGCGAGCGTAGCCGCGCGCAGTAGCTAGTCTCCTAATAAGGCTTAAATATAAGACAACTATGCATTAACTTTCGACGTGTTTAAATTAAATATTGAAACTTACTAGGGGAGAAGACCTCTGGAGTAAAAACACGAGCAACATTATAGTCGCTAAGCCGCAACTCTTCAAATGATTGGTTTTCAAACTCCTGCAAAAAATTGTTCAAAATATGTATAAAGCGTAATATTGAACTTGCAGTAATGTCAGGAACTAACATTTTAAATACAAAGGGCTTGTCACTCATTTTGCCTATTCTCTCGGCTTGGTCGGCATATTCGAATTTAATAACATAGAGCTGATTAGGACAATGGTACGCTGTCTATCACTTCACATTCATCATCATCATCTCAGCCTGGTAACACCCACTGCTGGGTATAGGCCTCCCTTCTTTTATGCCAGTCTCCTCTATCTTGCGCCTCTCGCGTCCAAACATTTCCGACGACCTTCACTATGTCGTCGACCCAACGTGCTCTCGGACGACCTCGATTCCGGTGGTCCGATCTTGGCCACCACTCGGTCAAAGATTTACTCCACCGGCCCCTCGACTTCACATTAAATTAATAAAATACCTTTTAAAACAAACATAAAATAGACAAATGTCAACATATTATCTTTGGATATTATCATTTTAAAGGACTTACTTTCATGAGAGTGATGCTTTGAAATTGATCCACCTTTTCATTTTCCTCGCACGTCATCTCTGTATCATTCGTCGGTTCAAACTTAACATGAATTGCATTCAATTTTTTGAAATCTGTGTTATAAATGTGGATATATTAGCGAATGGCAACATTTTGATAACTTAACGAGCCCTCTATCGTATGGTGTTACTATTATTTTCAAATGAATTAGCAATACTTTTGAGTTTTTTGACCATGATCGTTTCAAAAAGGCGTAGCTGGTCTAGTCGTTCTTGATAGATCGACGAAGTTAAGCGACATTCTGACCGTTCAGTAAGTGAATGGATGACCGCTGTGGCATTATCAACTAAGAGCTTCCGTGCTTCGGAGGGCACGTATAATTGTCGATCCCGGCTATTAAGTCGTTAAGCCATGACGGAAAAACTCCGTCACTAGAGTTGGCCACTTATACGAAGTAACTTTTTTACTATATATAAATAACCAGAAACATACGAACTAACTTTTTTACTATAAATAAATAACCAGAAACAAGCCAACACATTTACCTTTGGTGAAGCTGTTTCCGTGTACAAAATTATTGTTTTTTTGTTGAATGAAATAGTCTTCGAGGCGAAGCTCTTCCAGAGATTTGTGTTCATATTCCTGTGACAATCAAATAACTAAAGATTTAAAGAACAAACTAAGTACCTATATACTATATTTACAGTAATTTTATAGTTCATTTACAATGTAATCCAGTTTCACCCACTGTATATCGTTATCATAAGAAAGAAGGCCGTTTTGTTCAATGAATACAGCCACCCGTTTTCCGTCCTCAGAGAAAAGGGGTAGCGGGTATTATTTCAAAAACCAACGTCAAGAAAATCGTATCATTGTCCTACTCCATACCTAAACCAGTGGACCGATTTGAAGGAAACTTGGTACTTATTATAAATTCCAAGCTACGATCTACATTTATAGTAGCTTATAAATGTAGATCGTAGCTTGGAATATCATATACTTAGAATATTTATAAATATTACGGATTATGGAATAGCATTAGCATAACTGTTCATTCATTCATTCAATATTCAACTACCAAACATTTCATTGTTTGAATTAAATTTTTCATCATTGCTTCATTAATATAAAGCGCGCGATCAGAACAAGCCCTGACAGAGTGGACTCGTACGAGTAGCTTCATATGAGTGTACTAGGATAACTGTTGACACCATCATAGTTGACTAGGATCATTTTCTTTGTACTCTGAATACTCGGATTGACTTTGCATATTTTTGTTTGATTGTTCTATGCAGACGCCATTTTGTTTGCCTAATCTTACGAGCTAGTGATGAGTAGAACACGCAGCCTTATTGTCCAACTTGAAATCCATTCCCAGTAGTCATCTCAATAGAGCTCAACCAATCACACAATACGAAAATGACAATTGAAGTTCAGAATAGGTTTCAAATGTCAAAATGAAGCCGATATCCATTCCCAGTTGAGTTAGACAATAAGGCTAACGGTCCTAGTCAACTCTGATGGGACGCCGTCATCCAAGTGCGCTCGGATTGGGGTTGCCACGATCCAAGTTGCGTCCTAGTAGGCATCAGAGACCTCTCTGTCAGAGCTGACTCTGATCGTGGCAACGCGGCATAAATGACATTAGCAACCGTTAAAAAATGTAACTTAGTAGTATTGGTAGTATAAAACTTACCTTCAACATTGTAATGCATCTGTAGAGTTGTGTCATATTTTTGGGTAATCCGTCAATATCGACCCGGATGACGTCAATCAGTGGCCTGCACTTCACGCTAGTCGTTCCTAAAAACATAAAATAAAAACACAAATATTACCTACATTCAAAAGTATTAAGTGATATCAAATTAAGATCAAATTTGGAATATAAGTAGCTATTTTTGGTAAATCCACTTCAATATGTGGTTTAAAAATAAAGACACTTACTAATTTTATACTTACCATGTACAGTACGCACAACCAATCTTTATCTCTCTGAAGTTAGGTGCACTAAACGATTGCGCAGGTTTGCGCGAGTAGGCGTGATAGCACGATGCAACAAACTATGCAAGTGAGTGAGGCAGCTATACAAAGCTGTCTTCGTCTTTTAGGCGTCATTAAAAATGGGTTCTGCGCAGCTACTTCAGAGAGCTATAGACTGGTTGTGCGTACTGTAATATGTTACAATGGTAAGTATAAAATTAGTACATCACCAGATAATATTTAAAATCTTACCACTTATTGTAGGTGTTGCTCCAATAAGTGGGGTACTTTCCGTATTGAATTGCGATGGTCTGGATATTGGCAGTTGTTCAAAGTTAAAGAATCTCTTGAAGGCTCCGAACTCTTCGAATGTTTTTGAATGCCCTTGTACACCTGAAACGTCCAGGATTAAGTATACCTGTCATATATTGAGCGTTGTGGAAGGAAGTAAAACATAAGACACATAAAATTATCTTCGGAATCTTTCATAATGAAAGTGAAACTATGCATTTATAGTGAACTCATAGAACCATTTCATAAAAAAAACATTTAGCGTAGGACACAGCCAGTAAAATTTACTTGAAAAACCACAGATAGCAGACTATGCCTACAAGGGCCCGATGCCAACGAATCGTATTTTATGTTTAACCCGTTTTTCTAATAGGTTTTCACCTACCGGGTTCAATTTAAAAAATCCTTTTTAACATGTAGGTATAAAAATATATTTATTTACAGAAACTAAGCTACTACATATTTACATATATTTACAAAATACAACAGGATTAGTCAAGCTATCTAAGGATCGTTAGAAACGATCTATAGATAGCTCAACTGATCCAGGTCACTGTCAGTCGGAAGCGTGCCCAAAACACTGGCGGCATTACCACGCTGGATGGCAATGCTGATCCTTTGAGCCAAAAATGTGCCAGCCCTCGGATCACGCGTCGCTTCGACCAGACGCCCTGAAAGAATTTTGAAAACCCGAAGGGCTCCAGAACCCCACGGACCTAGGGTCTCAACCCCAAATGGTTCAAATATATAAACCCTATCAAGATTTATATATTTGCGCCTTTTGAGATCCTCAGCCGAATCTGCCGCCGCGCCAGGCCTAACGGATGTTATTTTAGGTATTATAAAAATTAAAGAAACTTACTAAATCTCACTAATATAATTTAGCTGAAAGTGAGTATGTATGTTTAGATGTTTGTGTTTCAATCACGCCTAAACCAGTGAAACGATTTGAATGAAACTTGGAATTATTCAAAATTTTGGTAATGTAAAAACGTACCACTTGTTGGTGCTGCTCCAGGCAGGTTGGATGGGCCATTGGCTTGTAGTTTGCTAGTCTCATTGTAGCTACTTTCTGTTTTAAATTGCAATGGGTTGGATATTGACGGTTCAAACTTGAAGGACCCAAGGGGTTCGGGGGTTTTTGTAGGCCCTGGTACATCTGAAATAAATAAATAAATAATTAATGCTGGACATTTCACACAGCATCATGTAGCCCCCAACTAAGCAAAGCTTGTACTATGGGAACCAGATAACTGATATAGGTACTACTTATATACCTACTTTTTGTTTGTAAAATACATACATATTATGCATAGAAACACCCAGACCACAGATAAATATTTGCAGATCATACAAACATTTATCCCGCGGCGGGGATCGAACCCGCAACCTTCTGCGTCCCAAGCGGACTTTCAACCACTGCTCTACAGAGGTTTATATTGACCTGTCTTGTATTGAGCGTTCAGATAGGAAGTGGACAGTAGAAACTCGTATAAAGAATCTAAGTTGATTGAAGCCGTTTGATAAGTTTGACGACCTCTGTGGCGCAGTGGGCGAAGGTCCGTCTGCGACGCAGAAGGTTGCGGGTTCGATCCCCGCCGCGGGACAAATGTTTGTATGACCTACAGATATTTGTCCCGGGTCTGGGTGTTTCTATGTATAATATGTATGTATTTACAAACAAAAAAAAAAAAGTATATAAGTAGTTTATCAGTCATTCTAGTACCCATAACACAAGCTCTGCTTACTTTGGGGCTAGATGATGCTGTGTGAAAAGTCCAGCATTATTATTTTGAAAAAACAAAAAAAAAAAGTAAAGAGACCATCCTTTGAGTAGATTGGTGCACCTGGTTTAAATATTGGCTGTTGTTTCTTATCGGAATTCTGCTGTTTGGAGATAGGAATTTCATCAGAAAATGGAAATGATGGTTGTAGGCGACCTCACTACTTTATATTTATGTATTTATTATTAAACATCATTACACACACATATAATACACGTAACAATTATTTACATTATTTATTTATCATTCTTACACTTTACAAACATCACATACAGTTCACACATTCACAACACTAAACAAATAAATTAATTCACAAGCATAGCCGCGCGATACCTGTAGTATGCAGAAAGTGCTGATTCTAGCGGCCGGTCGGTGCGCTCGCGCCGAGGCTCGCATACCCGACTCGCCAGTTGCTACTTACACCTGTTTGACGCGACACGCATGTCTCTTGCGCCTCCGCCGATATTTTATTTAACTGCGCGATCTATGTACTTTGATTTCTTGTGCTCGTATTTACGTACCTATCTATCTGAACTGTACCTACTTCTTGTGACTATCTTTCTGTGTTTCTTTTCTTTCTCTGCTTTGTGTGTGAAGCTCAATATAAACTGTGGACTTGTAAACTTTCGTTTCTCTGCCAACCCCCGAAAGTTCCAAACGCTTCTAAACTGGTGACCCCGAGCAGAACACTATACCTACCTGCAGCCAGGCATGTCTAAGCCTGCCACAAGCCACGAATCGAGCGGATCAGACTCAGAAAATTCACAAAAGAACGTGGACACGCGGCCACGCCGTGCGCAAGCCAAGATGGCTACTCCCGTGAAGAGCAACACTTCGCCGCCACCACAGCATCGCTTGCATATTAAAATACCACAATTTTGGCCTGAAAAACCGGCAATATGGTTTGCGCAAGTCGAGGGCCAGTTCTCGATTATGCAAGTGACGGACGATCGGGTAAAGTTTTACCACATTTTGGCCACACTCGACCGTCAATACGCTGCCGAGGTTGAGGACATTCTCACCGGTCCTCCTGATTACCAGCGGCTTAAAGATGAGCTCATAAAACGCCTATCGGCGTCCCGCGAAAATAAGGTGAAACAGCTACTAACCCACGAGCAGCTTGGCACCCGCAAGCCGTCTCAGTTCCTGCGGCATCTTCAACACCTCGCCGGACCCGACGTACCTGAGGAGTTTGTGAGGACCATCTGGACGAGCAGGCTGCCTACCTCTATGCAGTCGATCGTCGCGTCGCAGTCGACCTTACCTGTGGACGCACTGGCCGAGCTTGCTAATCGCGTCCACGACATCGCGGCGCCAGCGCAACATCCGCAGCTCCACCATCATCATCATCAGCGTCACCCATTGACGAGTTGACGAGACAGGTGGCCGAGCTGACGCGGCAGGTGAGCGCACTGACTGCGCAGTCGCAACGTCGTTCACGGTCAACTACGCGTCGGGACAGAGAACGCTCGACACGACGGACAGGCCGTTCGTCGTCACATCGCTCGCAGTCGAACTACCGGAAGTTTCCCCTGTGCTGGTACCACTCCAGGCACGGATCCGAGGCGCACAGGTGTGTCAAACCCTGCGACTACAAGGCGGGAAACGCGACGGGCAATCAGTGATGGCGACCAAAGATTGCCACCATGCCAACCCAGGTCGCCTCTTTATCACGGATCGCGGGACACTCACTAAATTTTTAATTGACACTGGAAGTGATATTTGTGTTTACCCTGTTTCTGCACTTAGTGAACGCCGCCGTAAAACTAATTACCAGCTTAGTGCTGCCAATGGTTCAGCTATCGACACATATGGGTATATACAACTTAATTTAAATTTAGGCCTACGCCGCGACTATCCCTGGCGTTTTGTTGTTGCGGATGTCACGAAGCCCATTATAGGCGTAGATTTTTTATCGCATTACCGCATCATCGTTGACATTAACCAGCAAAAGCTTGTCGATGGCTTGACCAATGTTAGCACTGTAGCATGTTTAGATTTAAGCCATTCACTTGTGTCAAGTGTTAAGATAGCGACTGGTGGTGACGGTAAGTACCACAAAATTCTGTCTGAATACCCAGAGCTAACACGCCCCGCTGGTACTCCGGGTATTGCAAAGCACAACACCACACACCACATTCGCACTACACCAGGTCCACCTGTATCATGTCCCCCACGACGCCTCGCCCCAGACAAATTAAAAATAGCTAAGCAGGAGTTTGATGCCATGATAGCTACAGGGACGGCACGTCCGTCTGACAGTCCGTGGGCATCACCCTTACATTTAGTCTCTAAAAAAGATAACGGGTGGCGTCCCTGTGGCGATTATAGGTTACTTAACGCACGCACTATTCCCGATCAGTATCCTATTCGTCACATACACGATTTTTCACATTGTTTGTCCGGCTGTAAATTTTTTTCAGTGATTGATTTAGTGAAGGCGTACAATCAGATACCGGTTGAAAAAGGAGACATACCTAAGACGGCCATAACCACGCCCTTTGGCTTGTATGAGTTTCCTTTCATGACGTTCGGTTTGCGCAATGCTGGGCAAACCTTCCAGAGATTCGTCGACGAGCTGACCCGTGGACTCGATTTCTGTTACCCGTACCTCGACGATTTTCTAGTTTTCAGTAAATCGTCGAGCGAGCACGAGGACCACCTGCGCCAGCTCTTCGGACGCATGCGCGAATACGGCGTACTCGTCAATACGACCAAGTGTGTCTTCGGAGTACCTGAGGTAACGTTCCTCGGGTACAAAATATCTGAGAAGGGCACCAAGCCACTCGACACCAAGGTACAGGCTATTTTACAGTTTCCTGCTCCAAAAACCGTCAGAGAACTCAGACGATTCTTGGGCATGGTTAATTTTTACAGGCGTTTTATACCCAATGCGGCCAGCATTCAAGCGCCACTCAATGCCTTGCTGACCGGATCGGTGAAAGCTTCCCATCCCGTTGCTATCGAGGGAGAAGCACTGCGCGCATTTGAAGCGTGCAAAAAGAGCCTGTGCGATGCCGCCCTTTTAGCACACCCTGACCCTCAAGCCAAGTTAGGACTCGTCACTGACGCCTCAGACACAGCGATAGGTGGAGTCCTGCAGCAGCTGAAGGATGGAGACTGGCAGCCGTTAGCATTTTTCTCTCGCAAGTTGAGCCCATCGCAGACCAAGTACTCTCCGTACGACCGCGAACTCCTTGCCATTTACGAGAGCATAAAATACTTTCGCCATATGCTTGAGGCCACACACTTCACCGTCTATACTGACCACAGGCCGATCTGTTACGCTTTCCATCATCGGAAAAGTAACTGTTCACCACGTCAGTATAGACACCTCGACTTCATCTCGCAGTTCACCACCGACATCGTGCACATCGCCGGTAAGGACAACCTAGTTGCCGATACTCTATCGCGCATCGAAGAACTGCAGACGCCAGTCGACTTGGAAGTGATGGCCCAGCTTCAAGCCAATGATACAGAGCTCGCAGATTATCTCGGAGGCGACACCTCACTTTGCTTGTCTAGGACGACCATCCCTGGGAGTCGCGCTACTTTGTACTGCGACGTCAGTACACCGACGCCCAGGCCTTTCGTACCACAGCAACTGCGTAAACAGGTATTCGACTGCCTCCACTCGCTTAGCCACCCCGGCCCTAACGCTACAACCAAACTCGTCTCTCAACGATACGTTTGGCCACTAATGCGGAAAAACTGCCGTGAATGGGCTAAGGCATGTTTGTCTTGCCAACGCTCGAAGGTAACCAGACACGTTGCATCACCCCTGGGTAAGCACGATTTACCTTCGGCGCGCTTCAAACATGTCCATTTAGACCTGATCGGCCCACTGCCGCCAGCTGGTGATTTTCGGTACTGCCTCACAGCCGTCGATCGCTTCACGCGATGGCCGGAAGTTGTGCCCATTACCGACATCACCGCCGAAACAGTAGCCAAAGCGTTCGTATCCTGCTGGGTAGCCCGATACGGTTGTCCTACCGAGATCGTAACCGATCAAGGCAGACAATTCCAGTCGGCATTGTTCCAGCAGCTGTCCAAGTCCATCGGTTTCGATCACCGTAGGACGACGGCATACCACCCGCAGTGCAACGGTTTGGTTGAGCGATTCCACCGACAGTTGAAGGCAGCGATTACCTGTCACAGCGACGCAAACTGGACAGAGTCTCTTCCACTCGTGCTCCTCGGTATCAGGAGCGCCTTCAAAGAAGACCTTCAAACCACTTCAGCCGAGCTGGTGTACGGTGAGCCTCTTCGTCTTCCCGGCGAATTTTTCGGCCACAACGAAGCACACTACACCACCGATATCACTGATTTCACAGCTCGCATGAAGTCATTTGCTGAGAAGGTACGTCCAATCCCACCGCAGCACCACTACAACGCACGAAAAACCTTCGTATTCAAGGAGCTCGCCAGCTGTAGTCACGTATTCCTTAGGGAAGAAGTGCTACGTGGCTCACTCCAGCCCGCCTACAAAGGCCCATACGAAGTGGTGCGGCGGAACGACAAAACTTTTGTCATTCGCGTCGCGAGCAAAGACGTGACAGTAAGCATAGACCGCCTTAAGCCAGCCTTTATACTGTCTCCAGACTTAGCTCCAACCCAAAGTAGCACCTTGCCACCAACCCCATCCACTCCTGAACCACCGCCATCATCATTCGTCAGGACGACGCGATCTGGCCGGCGAGTACATTTTCCAGACTTTTATCGACCCTAGTCAGTGTCTGGGAAGGGAGTGATGTAGGCGACCTCACTACTTTATATTTATGTATTTATTATTAAACATCATTACACACACATATAATACACGTAACAATTATTTACATTATTTATTTATCATTCTTACACTTTACAAACATCACATACAGTTCACACATTCACAACACTAAACAAATAAATTAATTCACAAGCATAGCCGCGCGATACCTGTAGTATGCAGAAAGTGCTGATTCTAGCGGCCGGTCGGTGCGCTCGCGCCGAGGCTCGCATACCCGACTCGCCAGTTGCTACTTACACCTGTTTGACGCGACACGCATGTCTCTTGCGCCTCCGCCGATATTTTATTTAACTGCGCGATCTATGTACTTTGATTTCTTGTGCTCGTATTTACGTACCTATCTATCTGAACTGTACCTACTTCTTGTGACTATCTTTCTGTGTTTCTTTTCTTTCTCTGCTTTGTGTGTGAAGCTCAATATAAACTGTGGACTTGTAAACTTTCGTTTCTCTGCCAACCCCCGAAAGTTCCAAACGCTTCTAAAATGGTTTTCCAAACAGGTTATACATTTCGGATATCGCGTCGGCTAGAGATAGTTTTCCAAACAGGTTATTCAATTCGGATATCGCGTCGGCTAGAGACATAGTCTGTTTGGTTGAACCTAAAACATAGAAATACAAATTAAATATAATGAAGTTTAAAAATCAAAATAAAAATAAACTGTTTACTTTAGGAATAGCACATAGCAGAAATGTTGGGTTATAAAATAAGAAAATGATGACGTTCCAGAGTTAATAACAATATACCGAGTGCGATTTTGAGAGTGACTCGGGCGGTCACCCCCAATATGATCTTTATGACTGCGCCCAGAGTCGCTCAACTTTTTTCCCCATACAAACTTGCAACTCTTATTTTCACGCCCCCTTATAGTTATTTAAAAAAAAATTAACCTATGTCTATCCCTGGGATATAATCTTTATTCATGCCAAATTTCAGCTTTATCTGTTCAGCGGTTTGGGCGTGAAAAGGTAACAAACAGACAGACAGAGTTAATTTCACATTTATAATATTAGTATGGAGTATGGATATGGATTAGGATGGATGTAACAAGGCAAGGCAAACTAAAATGTAGGACTATAGGGATTCATTTTTTCAGCGCAATTTTTTAATTTTTTTTCTGTCATAAGAACCTTCTCCTGACAATAACAATAACAACAAAAAAAAATTAATGAAATCGGTCCAGCAAGGGATATAGGGATTCATTTTTATATATAGAGATTTACCATGTTCATCTTTCGGCGCTGATGTTGGTGGAACCAAAGTTTCCTTTTGCATATGCTTAATCAACAAACTTGCTACAAACTCTCGCTTTGTCTTTTCATTTGTGAGTTCAGTTTTCAGCAATGCAAAATTCCACTTTACATTAACTGATTTGCAAAACAGAGAGCTGGTCAATGCTTGCAGCTTCTTACGAGTCTGTTGCTTGTTTAGCTCCGTGCTATTTGATTTGTCCCTGGAACAAATTTATTATATAATAAACTTAAAAAAATATTACTTAATGACAATTTAATTTCATCAAAATATGCAAAACTGTGGAAACCTAAGCATCAGAACTAGGTCTAAAACTCTCATATCAGGAATGACAAATTAAAAAAATAGCTTATAAAAATAGTAAGTATAAAAAAATGACTTAGACAGTAGGCTTTTTTTTATACTATGATTTTTAGACCTTTTTATGATGCTTCGATGACAATTTGAGATCATTTCACAGCTAAGGAGTTGTGACAACTCTCCAGTGTACAAGATTGCGATTAAATTCAATAAATATATTGCTTTTGGTTGCGAGCTCTTGTTTGTAAAGCGAAGGTACTTCATCAGACTGTTACTCACTTAGGATCAGAAAGTTTGCGCAATTCTGCAATCACAGAAGCAACTTCTTTTAACTCTAGTTTCAAATCATTAAAGGCATTAAGAGTTTTTTCCGTGGCATCTTCTTTTTTTACCTTTAACTCTTCTAGGTTTTTTAAATCTGTGTAAAGCTTGGAATTGTGTATGTCATATTGTATCTAAAACAGAAAGGAGAAAGATCTAGCTAGTTAGAAACACAATTATCCTCAACCAACAGAATATTGATACAAAAAATACAAAAAATATCAATTTTCCTAAAATCACAAAATAAATTGCTGATGTCATAAATAAATAAATAAATAATGCTGGACTTTTTCACACAGCATCATCTAGCCCCAAAGTAAGCAGAGCTTGTGTAATGGGTACTAGAATGACTGATAAACTACTTATATACTTTTTGTTTGTAAATACATACATATTATACATAGAAACACCCAGACCGGGGACAAATATCTGTAGGTCATACAAACATTTGTCCCGCGGCGGGGATCCAACCCGCAACCTTCGCGTCGCAGGTGGACCTTCGCCCACTGCGCCACAGAGGTCGTCAAACACTAAAATATTCATCAATTACTAAAATATTTGGAGACTATTAATTCCAAGACTGGTTTTATTAAAGAGACCCTTATGTAGTTTTGTAGTAAATCATACACTATTACCTAGTTACAATGGTGTTACTTTACCTACAAATTAAACAGAGATTAAAAAAGCTTAGCTTTAACAACCACATAGTTAACATACCTTGAACTGAATATCTTTCAACTTCACTTTAACATTGTATAGATCTTGTGAAATTTCATTTGCTTCCTGAATTACCGTGTTCATATGTTCTGTTTTGGTGTTTTTATCTACTTCTTCATTTTTTGATAACATTGTAGACATGAGACTTAAACGAGATGGAATTTACTATTGTTTGTCTTTATCTGAAAACATAATTAAACTTAAATGAACATAATTGCTCCACCACTGCTCAAACATATCAGGAAAAACTGAAAAGCCATCCTAATCATAGTTGATTAGGATGGCTATTGGCTATGCTATGGTTTTGTGAGTTGCTGTGCTAGTGCACAGCAACTCACAAAACCTATATATAGGAGACAACTTAAGAGGAAAGATGTCATGCAGCTAAATGTGTGACTAAATCAATGAAGAGTGCCTACTGGAGTGAACTCTGCCTGACATTACACCCGCAAATTTGCTCATAGTTGGAAAACCGATTGCAGATAAAACTTGTAAAAAAAAATGAACATAATTAAAGAAACATTTTTTATAGCTGTGCATAAGGTAGGTTAAATAGTACAGTGATATCATAAAAATAAAACACAGTCAAGTAGGTAGCTAAATAGTAAACAATTCCTCTTTATGGGTAGGAAGGTACAATAAGCACACCTAATTTTTGAGCTCATTATAAGTGAACTCTGTTCTTTTATGAGTCAATAAAATTTTCTGATCATATATAGGTATTAGGTACCTATTGTCTGTACTTAAAGTCAAAGTCAAAGTCAAAAAACATTTATTCAGTAGGGCCACTGGGATCACTTTGAAACGTCTTAAAACTAGGTGATTCTACTCCGACTGAAGAACCAAGAACCAATTAGATTATATAAAAAAAAAATCAAAAAGCTAAGCAAGATAGCAAAGGCATTGTGCACACATCAGCTGTTGAGGGGCAGAGCAACATCAGGCCACGCAAATTTATCATTAATGTAATCACCAATAGATAATACACTTACTTTATAAGACTATTATTGTTACTTTTAAATCTTCGAATAGGCAGTTTAGTGGCGTTATCTGGAAGTTTTTTATAAAAGAGTATGGTATTTCCCATGAAAGAACCTTTCTCTTTTACTTGAACTTTTTCTCATCTAAATTCAGGCACACAAAGTTTATCCTTAGGTAAGGTATTTATATATTTATGAATTTGCAAAAGGATTTCATAAATGTATTGTGAAAATACTGTTAGAATCATATATATAGGAGTACCAAAAAGGTACCATGCTAAATCTATGGTTAGAATATTAATTTCTTTTTTCTTAATAAAATGAGTCTAAATCCTTTTTAGTAAACTTTTTGGTTTAATTTAAATTCACATTAAGTACCTACCTCTAATTAGGCATATATATTATTTTATAATTTGATGAATGTGAGTGCCTACTCAAACCTAATATGGTTTTCAGGCACAATTTTTAAGTAAATTATGGGCTTGGCTTTGAAGTAGTATAACGCGATTTGAGGGTTAAAAAGGTTTAAAACCGGTAGGGGTTTGCTCCCCGATTATTTATCGACCACATTTATCACTAGGAATAGCATAGTTTTCGAGAAATTAATAAAAAATATTTCGATTCGAAAATTTGATTACAAGCGAAATGAAACGTTAGAATGGACAATTTGACAGTTAAGTTAGGTTTATAGTGAAAAACCACGCACGAGCCGAGCGAAGCGTGGCGCGGTAGCGGCCGGCGAGTGCCAGAACCGACTTGCTCCTGTTGTACCTTAGCTTTATTACATAGGTAGCTACTTTCCGAGTATGATTGTTATACCGTTTTGTATGTTTGAGGTTAAGTTATATTAATTGATTTTTCTCAAGAACATTGCCCTTCCTGGTAATGCAAGTGGTATCAGGGGGGAAGATGGACCCCCCCCCCCCACCCCATAAAAATCATGTATGAATGACTCTAAAGTTATACCGACTCAACAATAAATACATTACCCTCTTTTGGTGCTACTGTAGTTGGTAAAATAAAGGTCATTTTTCTTTTCACCCCTATAGCGTCTCTATTGAAGTATTGACCCCGACAGCGGGTTTAGAGAAGAATCGTATGTTTTTGTATTTTTTGGCAAAACATGATTTACTTAACTTAAAAGCATTCTCCATTTAGTCACTTGGGTCCCGGACGGTGTACCAAACCACCCAATGTTAAAAAAAACAACAGGAACAATGTTAAAAATGCATTCATAGTTCGAAATTATTTCTATTTACCCCAATCTACCTTACAATTTCCACTAAGGCATTGTACCTAACCTGAATTAATATTTTTTTGTTTAATACCTATATAAACCCGTGCGAAGCCGGGGCGGACGGCAAGTCCTGGAATACTTCTACTTACCTACAAAATAGAAATAGCAGAAAGCCAAAAACTCATCACACTGAGGAACTCTGGGATGTTCATCATACAAAATGATGAGCCCCATACCACATACTTGATTGACTGTGTAAATCGTAGTCACAAACTAATAAAATAAACGTAAATAGGTACGAACACAGATTAGGTAGAGATAAATCAGATAGACATGTCAGGAACATTTTGGTGTAGACTTGTGTCACACACAGCCTATGTTGTAGTTACTTACTCCTGATTGGCTATCAGAAAATGATGTATGACATTTAATTTTATTTCATTCTTGTTTTTTTTTTTTTACTGCACTGAGCAGAATGATCATTCTACCATATTAGCTGGGGTAGTACCTACCTACCTATTGTTTTCGTCCCTATCTTATGGGAAGGAAAGGAAGGTGTTGTGCTGATAGAAAACAACGAAAGTACAAAGATTCATTTATTTTGTTTCTACAATTTTTTCTTATATATGTGCTTTTTTTTGCATTTCAGTAAGCAACCTGTTTTCTAATCTTATAGTATCGGTCGAAGTCGTGATTTAGGAGTCACAAATCGGGCCTCAAAATGCCTGTGGCACACTTGGAGTCCTGAAATCTCGTTCAAGCTCGGTTTCGGTTTAAAGAGTTTATTCTCATAAAGAACAAATTACAGTTCACTTATAATGAGAAATTAAAGGTTACTTATATTAATGTCTTAAGGCTAGTGGCGCAGCATGCAGAAATCTTAAAAACTAAAAGTTAAACAGTCAATTACAAACATTGGCCAATACACAAAACAATATCAATATTAAGGTAGAATTAAATTAATTTGAAGCGAAAGTTATTTTTTGCTACCATCACCATCTCGTAATTTTTATGCGTGTGCGTTAGAATGCTTGAATAGAATGCAATGTGGAAGGCAGTGTGCGTGTGGTATTGTTTACGGGTCTATGCTTTGACTTTATAGTGCGAGAGAGAATTTAGTGTTTTAATATTTTAAATAAAGTAGGTTAGTTTTTTTAAGGTTTTTTACTTTTATTTTTCTGTGTATAATAATATTAATATATTTATTTTAAGGTAAGTATACATACGATACTGTTAGGTAATAAAAAGTAAAAAGTTTTTATTTTAATTTTTATGGACCTATTATCTATTAATACTTATTTTTTTTTAATAATAATTTTTCATCTTAAATTAAGTATAAGTATTTAAATTTTCTAACTGTTGTATGTTTGTTTGAATTTTTGATTAGTTTTATTGGTCATCTTTTTATTACCATGCACAGTATGTAGAATATTAATTGTGCTATGTATAAGTGTTTCAGTTTGTTTTAAGATCAAATTTAATTTTGTTGGTGTTAAGTACCTAGTCAAGTCATGAGTATATAATCGTTTTATAATTCTATTCTGTGAATTTTACAGTTTAATTAATATATTAGATTTAGCTAGCGTAGAATAATTTATTTCAATGAAGATGAGTTAGTTAATAGGTTTTAGTATTTATCAGCTAGATAATAGGTCACATGTTCTTTGTTGTCTGATCCTCCTTTGATGAATTGAGGATCGATGCTTCTGAGTTTTTTGAATATTTTTTGGTGATTGTTGGAACATCTTTTATATATTTAATAACTAGATCAGTTTCTCCATTTTCTTCTCGCTGTTTTAGACTTGCTGAAAGGTTCTTCATATAGCTCCTTTGAGCAAATGTTTGATCACAAAAAATCTTGAACTGCTCCGGTATTTTAGACTTGTTCCTGAGCAAAAGCCTCGTTGTATCCGATGATTGGAATACTACTTTAATTGGTCTCGGTTTTTCCGCATTGTATTTTCCCATCCTAAGGGTTTTCAAGGGCTTGGGACAGTCTTTATATGCAGCTAATAAGATTGTGTATACTTTTTCTGAGTCATGTTTATTACGAGCAGTACGATTTTTGTCGTTAAGTTCTTCTAGTCCAACCATGATGATGTTCTTTTCTCGTTGAAGCCTGTCTTGAAGTTCTTGGATAAGATTGTGTTGTACTGCGATAGGTGTTTGTTGATGTTGTGATTCTTCTTGATTAGTTTTTAGAACATACATGTCTTTTTCAATTTTCGTAATTTTTTCTTGTGTTGATTTGTTTTCTTTTGTGACATTTTCTACAGCTTTGTTAAGCTTTTCATATTCGGCTGTAAGGTTTTGTGCAGTAAGTTTAATAGTTTTTATTTCTTCTTTTATTTCTTGAATGTCGTTATGTATTATAGTAATGTTTTTATTTTGAGCCTGGGTAGTTTCTTTGATTAGGTCCATCATTGCTGTTCGAAATTCAGCCAAGTCTTGTCTAAGATCGTATTCGGTACCGCGTTCTTTCCTTTTTCTTTGATATTTGCTAATACGTTTTTCATCTTCGTCGTAATTAGATAGATTTGATGTTGATCCATCCCCGCTACCGCTGGCACTCAGCATCGAGTGACTTTGTGGTGGAGTTCGCTGAATATTCATTTTAGACTGTCTCTTGGTCTATATGACCTTCGTGATTTGTAACAGGTATAACTCACTAGTCCGTAGCCATGGGTAACTCAGTTAAAAATCGTGATCTGTAGGTTTAAGGTATTTTTGAATCATGATGTATACCTGAATCACAACTCAACAGCTCCAACAGTCGTAAAGTTTCTTTAGTTTATTATTCCAAAATATTTTTCTAGTTGTAAGGGATGGTGTACGGCATCCCTTATATTTGTTTATGGTTTATATAGTTTTTAGCCCTATCGAGAATGATAATAATTGCTGTTTTAGTCTGTGGTCTCCGACATCTCTCGTCTATGGTTGTAATGACAAAGACAGTTCAAGTCAAGCTTTGGTCTTATTTTAATAAACATTAAATTACATTGGCCAGTTCATAAATTACGTTAACATATATTACTACCATTTAATAAAAAAATAGCCTGATGTTATTATAATAAACGCTCATTAACGCTTTGCACTAAGATAAATAAAACGGAAGTTGTATTACAACTTCCGTTTTATTTATTTCGTTTGCCCGGAAGCTACACACAGCGCCATGCAGCACGATAGATGGACGCGGCAGCAGTCGTAAACTCAAACCTGAGTTTCAATAATAGACCTTATTCCTAGGAGTTAAAATCGAAATTACTAATTGATATTAGTCAGTTCTTCAGTCAAATATGTACGTCGTACTTCAGAGATCAATCAGTCAAACTCAGCTTTTCGATTAAAGACCTTAACACTATTGAAATAAAACACAATATAGGTATCGGAGCTTTTGGACTGATGGAGAAGGATGGATTTGATCTGTTAGGGTCTGTTTACGTCATTTTTTCGAATAAAGACTTTAACGCCATTGAAATAAAACACATTTTAATATTGCATGATCTTGAGTTTCGTTAGACTTTAATGACTTTTTGGTTCTGAGCATCGGAAAGACGTAGACGGATTCGATGTACAGGTACTGTTTACGTTACAGATCGGTTTTTTGAATAAAGACTTTATCTTCATTGGAATAAGAAACAATATATTATTGAATTGTCTAGAGTTTTCTTTTACTTGTACGACTTTTTGGTTCCGAGCATTGATTGACATGATGGAGAAGGACGGATTTGATGAATATTATCAGTTTGTCACAGCTTCGCTTTTCAAATAGAGACTTAAGCGCTATTGTAATAAACCACAATATAATATTGTCTTCCCTTGGATTGGGACGGAATTGGATCTGTTGAGCCGAAATATTTTGCCAAGACTTGAAAGACGTATACCGAATTACCGATTTCGGTTGAGCTGCGAGTTACACGTACATATCCATCCTTCTACCCACGGCTACTAGTCCGTCTCTTCGACTAATCAGGCACTGTTTTTACACTTTTATGCACATAACTATAGGTAGGAATATTTTATTGACGGTATCGTATCACGTAATATTTTAATTAAGTAGGTAATATTTTGAGTTCACAACTGCAGTAGTTTAAAACACGTCTGCTCACTGCGGCCGCTAGCCGTCTCATCTCAGCTCTTGTTTCTCAACGCATCACTGTTTATGCAATCGAGCCACTTTTTGAGTCTTTGACTATACACTGGGAATTTGCGTAATATAGCGTCCTTTCGCGTATTGGTGCAACCTGGCACAGAACAGCACTTATAATACATCGTACTGAAGGTACAAACCGTACATTTGCAGCTAATGTGGAACAGAAATACTTAGGCGGAAATTAATCGACGCAAACTACACGGGTAGAAATGTTCCCAATCAAAAGCGTGGACTTGTATATAATCTGTGCATGGCTCAGAAAATGATGTATGACAACGAATGAGTCGCTATTTTGGGTCATGAACGATTGAGATCTATTGAATGAATGAGTGTGTTTGTTTGTATCTCTCTAAATAACCGTCTGTGCATTTGTTGTTATTGTGCTGAGCATAGATTTAGCATGGTACCCAGATTAGGTAGAGATAAATCAGATAGACATGTCAGGAACATTTTGGTGTAGACTTGTGTCACAGCCTATGTAGTAGTTACTTACTCCCTTTTTTTAATCGATTTTTCTATAATCGATTTATTTCATGTAAAAAAAAAATCGATTATTAATTAATCGATTTTTTTCCCGCTAAGTCACATCCCTAGCTGATAAGATAATCGTTTAGTAGCTAGAGGGGAAAAACCATAGATTTAGCATGGTACTTTTTTGGGTACACCTATATATATGGGAAAAACCAAAAAGGTACCATGCTAAATCTATGGGAAAAACCATATAAGTTCTAAGCAAATAAAAATATTTTCTTTCTATGATCTATGGGAAAAACGATCTCGTCGACATTATTTTTGGAAGAAATCTATATATTTTCAGAATGGAATACCTAATACCATTTTTTTTTCTTTTAAAAACAATACCTGACTGACATCACAGTATTGACCACTTGGTCAATACTGTGGTTCACCTGTAGCTGTATGTAGGTACTTACGGACTTACGGTACTTACCTATCTACATAAATAGCTTCTATGACTAATGTTAAGTATGAAGATACGAGCTCGACGGGCATGGCGAAATAATCTTCTTTCTCTCCCCAAGGAAAGAGATGTTTGTAGGCATTGGCACAATACAGAAAGGAATTGGCATTGGTCTCCAGTCTAGATGATTTCTCTGAGTTTGTAGGTAGTTACAGGAATCAGGAATGGCCCATACATACTACAAGGTGTTCGGTGAAGAACAAACTTTAAATAAAAAGATGGGTTTTGAGCAAGTTGTTATAATAGTTAATTGTTGTTTTACAATAGTTAAAGGACGGGACTTTATACAAAAATGGTTCGGTTCAAGAGATAGGGCAATGACGTGAAAGTGATAACATTCATTGCTATGCGGATGACAGCACAGGAGATGCCTTATACGCCGGCCGTGCTAATATTTCTCGGGAACACGTTGCCCAGTGCCGGAATGAACTTGTGTCTGAAGTCGAATCCCTGCTAAACAAGGTTTCGGTCTGGTGTCGACTTAACTTAGTTAAATTCAATCCTAAGAAGACACAAGTCTGCGCGTTCACCGCAAAAAAACTCCTTTTGTCGTAGCTCCTAGTTTTGAGAATACTCCCCTCTGCACCTCAGCAAAAATCGGAATCCTTGGGGTTGACATCACGAGCGATGTTCAATTTCGTGGTCATCTGGAAGGAAAAGCTAAATTAGCCTCCCGAAAGCTTGGAGTACCTACTTAACCGGGCTAAAAAGTATTTCATGTCGGCTCATCGATTGCAACTATATAAGGCGCAAGTACGGCCGCACATGGAATACTGTTCTCATCTTTGGGCTGGGGCACCCCAGAACCAGCTTCTTCCTTTTGATCGTATACAACGAAGAGCCGCTCGTGTTGTCAACGACCAAGTCCTTTCCGATAGGCTTGATCCATTGGCTTTACGTAGAGATGTTGCATCTCTATGCATCATGTACCGCATATACAATGGGGAGTGCTCAGAAGAATTGTTTGGACTGATACCAGCCGCTTAATTCCGCCATCGTATGGAACGACAGCAATACTCATACCATCCACATCATGTGGATGGTTGGCAGTCCACAACTGTGCGGTTTTCACGCCAATTCCTGCCTCGCACAACAGACTTATGGAATCAGCTGTCGCCAGCGGTATTTCCAGACCGATACGACTTAGGCACCTTCAAGAAAAGCGCCTATTCCTACCTCAAAGGCCGGCAACGCATCTGCAGTGCTTCTTGATGCTGCAGTTGTCTGTAGGCGGTGGTAATCACTTACCATCAGGTGTGCCACAGGCTCGTTTGCCCCCTCTTCCATACAAAAAAAAAAATAAAAAATAAAGACGGATGCGTCAGGAAACAGGCTGCGTTCGGATAGTGCTTGCGTTGTTTCACGCAGAGAACGTTTCGCTGCAGGCGAGCATTTGAAACGGCGCGGCGAACACAAGGTAATAAAACAAAGACAAACTGTGATTAATTTTACTCTCATAACAATTTACATACATACCTACCTACCTACTTAAATTATAAATTACTACCTATTGAAACAACCTATGTATATTTTTGTAGGTAACCTACATAGGTACCTAACCACTTTTGAGTATCGGTCAGAGGCTTGTCAGAGGTCTATGCAAGATGGCACGTGATGTCGTCAATTTGCTCACGGAAAATGCAACTATGCATCAAAATGATATTAGCTAACGGAACTTTAAAAAGAAACTACCGATGCTGGGATTCCGACCAACCACATTCAGATCAAAAGTTAAGGTACTACAAGTACACAACAATCAGTGAGGCACTTACCACTTTGTTATTTAATAACAAGTTGCTTTAAAATGATTTTTTTTCTGTCATATAAAAAGCTATTCTTATTACTAATAAACTTATTCAAGGTATTTGGACTACGTTACAAAGGCACCATTGTTATAAAAAAAGGAACCAATTCACCTATTACATAATAAGAGTAGGTTAAAACTATGTATCAATCTAAGCTCATTTAAATATGTACATTACATACTTATCTATGAAAACTTGATAAAAATAAAATACCTAATTATCTCAGTTATTTTTGGGACACTTGTGTTAAACACACCATTGTTATCTGTTTACCTACTACATACTCTTTAAAACATGTAAAAATAGCTTAATATAAAAACATTACAGGGAATGACATTTTCAAGAGGTAGATTCATTATTTGAAAGCTTAACTATTATTTAGGTTCTTATCATAGAGACAGAACAAACTGACAAAATAATTCAACATTTTACATACCAACAAACTTATATACAGTATGCACAACCAATCTTTAGCTCTCTGAAGTAGCTGTGCAGAACCCATTTGATGACAAAGACAGCGTTGTATAGCTGCCTCGCTTACTCGCTTAGTTTGTTGCATCGTCTTATCTCGCCTACTAGCGCAAACCTGCGCAATCGTTTAGTGCACCTAACTTCAGAGAGATAAAGATCGGTTGTGCGTACTGTACCATTCTATAAGTTAGTAATTTGATAAAAATTGCAATAGAAATAAGACACTTATTTTGCCTGGCAAAATAATGTGTTTTCATATTAAATTGAAATAATTTTACCCGTACTCAAACGTAATTCTCAACAAGGAGAAACATTGTTGCTGTAATTCGGTATTTGAGAACTCTGAATACGGACCTCAGTTTTGGAAATACATTTAAAACTTAGGCCTTTACATCTATATAAGATGATTTATACAGCGTCAGGAGGCAATCCATGCCTACACTTAACGGGACGCTGTAGTGCCTGGGGCATTGTTTGAGATGGAATAGGCTTGCCCAGCACCTAAACCATCCTCTCACCTTAATCGGCCTGGCCCACAGGAAAGACTACGTCAATACGTGTAGAGCTGACTAAGCTGCGGGTTTCCTCACGATGTTTTCCTTCACCGTTAAGAAGCTCGTGTTAAAGCGCATATAAATTTTACGAAACGAAAAATCTATTGATGCACAACCGGGATTTGAACCCTTTGAAAGTCGAGGCACAACCCCATTCGACCAACACGGCTCAACGGAAATAAATTTAAAATCTTAGTAATCTAGCAATCCTACTCCATGCGGGATCGCCTATTGAAATTCGGCCTTTTATTAGTAACGATAGAATCTATTTTCATATTAGTCCGAAGAAGAAGAAGAATAATGTTTGCGCCTGCGTTTGCAATCATAGTTGGCGCGTCTTCTAGGATCGCCGAGTGTATCGTACGCTTCCTTCATAAGCTTGAACTTGCGTTCGTTCTTGCGAACCTCAGGCAGGGACGAGCTCGCGTGTTTGTCTGGATGGTAGCGTAGAGCACATTTTCTGTATCAATAAACACGATTATTATTATTACTAGCTGGTACCCGCGACTTCGTCAGCAAAATAACATAAGTACTAGATACTTGAAAACCTATAAAAAGAATCGAAAACTCTAAGCAAAAATCTCCAATAACTTTTCAAAACTCAAAATGATCGTATCTCGAGCTTCGCTATAGTAGAAACGCCACCGGAGATAAAAGTAACTAAAATGCAGTTTTGACCTCGCTGATATAGATGGCGTTCTAACCAAAGCCAAGGAAAAAGTATTTTAATATCAAAAAAATCTTAATTTCAGATGTATTGATGAGTGGAAATATACATGGTTCATGTTTATCATCATCATGATTTTAAAATACAAAATAAAATTAAAAAAAAAAAACATCTTTATGACCTCGCCCAGCGTCGCTCAACTTTTTTCTCCATACAACATAACAAACAGACAGACAGACAGTTACTTTCACATTTATAATATTAGTAAGGACTGGCTTCTGCGCGCGGCTTCGCCCGCGAGTACCAATATTTTGAATAGCCAAGCCGGTTCACTGGTTTAGGCGTGATTGAAACACAAACATACAAACATCTAAACAAACTCACAAGCTTTCAGCTTTATTATATGATATGAGTGGGATGAGATGATTAGTTTCGGAGATCACATAATTAGAAATCGATAAAGACTATCCCTTCAATTGATTGTTGCTTCTTGTATAACTTAGCCCATTCGTGATGTAGCTGCGCTGTGATTGGTGGAACGTCTGTTCTCCTTGAAAATCATTATGCAACAATTCAAAAAAATCAATAAATAAAAAAATTTGAAAGTGAAAACTTAAATGGGCTTAGGAATTAAATTGATACAGTCAAACGTCTATTTACAACCCAAAAATGAGGCCCTGTTAGTTTGTGTAGTTTAAAATGAAAGACCCTATATAGTATAGACCCTATATAGTATAGACTTACTTGTAAGCTTTCTTGATTTCATCCTGCGTCGCATTTTTATCGATTCCCAAAACCTTGTAATAATAGTACGGGCCCCTGTTGTCATTTAGCGCGGAATTAGCCTCATCCAGTAAGCGTTTGTTTTCTTCTGTGGAGTGAATGTAATAAAGTTTCTCATAGTCGTCCAATGATTCTTCATACATATCCATGTCTTTGTAGCATTGGGCACGTCTTAGCAAGGCTTTGATATAATTTCCATCGAGTTCTAAAGCGGCGGTGCAGGCGTCAATGGATTTCCTTAGTTGGTTCTGTTTAGCGAAGACTGTCGCCCTGTTGTAGTGAAGTTTCGCGTTCTCTTCTTTGTTATTTTTGTCAATAGATAACGCTTCATCGTAGAAATTCATTGCTTTTCTCCACTCGCCCGCATTGAAAAATTTGTTTCCTGAAACATTTATGGCACTATGTGTCTGAACTTAGCCAACTTTATAAAACGTAAAGGTACATATCTATATGTTCACTATCTAGTGAAGTTTATTTGAAAAAAAAAAAATGAAAAACAAAACCGGATAAGTGCGAGTCGGCCTCGCCCACCGAGGGTTCCGTACAGAGGCCTAAGTAGGTACGTATACCTAACAGTGCAAACTGTTAGGTACTATAATACCTACATGCATAAAACTTATTAGCCCAGACCTTAGATAAGTATACGTTTTTTGCGGCTTAAACGGCCCTACTTATCTTTTTTTGCGTTAACTTAGAACTTTGATTTTTTTACAGCTTAACGGGACCGTAGACCTGAGTATACGGTTTTAATTTCAACTCGATACTACTCGATACAAAAAAACCCTATAAGGGTTTCGTTTTTTCCTTCGGAACCCTAAAAATGAGTGAATGTGAAGCATTAAAGGATACGTCCTGTCCTGTCACTGATAGTAAAATAAAACATTGAAGTAAAATTTGTATAGCGTGTGTACCTACAACAAATTAAGGCCTCTCTTTAAAATATACAACGCATCTATGTAGGTAAATAGTCAAAAACATGCAGCTAGTTTTATAATTCATAAACTTACCTAGTTCTTTCTTCTGTTTTATAAGTTTGGTATTCATCCTCGTTTTTGTTAATTTGAACATTTTTAAAGCTTTTTCGTGATCCGGGTCACGTTCAAGGGCTATACGGAAATACTTGGTTGCCATCTCATCATTTTCCTGTGACAAAAATAGCTTTAACGGTGAAAATAGCTTTTTTAACGGTGAAGGAAAACATCGTGAGGAAACCAGTTAGTGTTCTTATATGCGGCGATGGGCTTGCAACCTGTCACGTATGGAATACTAACTTCTGCAAGATGTGGGCATGTATCAAATATGTGTTTGGATATGCCTCTGACTACCCCCCTTAGACATCTTCAAAGGATCTGGAATAAGTAACAAAAAGAACTGAGAGAATGTCTACCGCACCTTTGGGATACAGTCGTGAACATGTTTACGTGTTAACGAAAAAATAGCTTTAGCACTGTTTCACAATTCGATACATGGCCGCTAAGTTGAACGGCGCCGTTTAATCAAATGGATAGGCGTTTAATTGAATGGCTGATTAAACCAGTTGTTGCGACATATATTACGGCTTCGCTCGTGTGGTACCTACATTTTGAATAGCCTATATGCTATTCCAGGTCATTATCTACACCTTTTCTAAGTTTCATTAAAATCGGTTCACTGACTTATGCGTGATTGAAACACAAACATCCAAAGCCAAACATACTCACTAACTTTCAGATTTATTATATTAGTAGTAATATACATACTCGTATTAAAACATTTCCAAAGTAAACAGGTACATACATTTACAGATCATGCAAAAGTTTTGTCCCCTCGGCCTCGCCAGCCTTGTCACCGTGGAACCTAAACACAGAGTGCTATGGTAACGATACTGACCTGATAGTACGAACACAGCCCGACGACATACATGCTATCAGAGTATACAAATTCATCATAGGACTCGGCATTCGAGCACAATGTTGACAAATCGAAGATTATATCTCGCGCTTCTTCGTATTTTCGCATATGAGCCAAACATTCCGCTTTCATTAGCTTCATCCTAAAATACATAAAAAACACAACATTACTTATTAGACCCATGACAGCCCTGCAAATATGTACGAAAAAAACTTAAAACACAATTATGCTCTCGACTGTACTATAATGCATTCATTAGGCCTTTGCATCAGAATTCAGAAAATCTTTTGGGATGTCATATTAGTCGCAATAACTCCAGAAGTAATGAAATGAAATGGCGGCGCTTATCATGCTCTCTCGCTTGCACACTAGTGACTGTACTAGTGTGCAAGCGAGAACATGATAAGTTGCGACGTTTTTATAATGGACTGGGTTATTTGAAATTTACATTTAATTCGAAAACTGCAAGGAAATACGATCTCATGTTAACCCCCCCCCCCCCTGAAATTGTGAGCTGTGACCCAGGAGACAGTTCTCTGATGAAGCTATCAGTTTTTACAATATGTAAACAAATCAAAAGAGATGAGAGAAGTCAGGCGGGCTTGTAAATAGGGATTGTAATCCGGAAAACCGGATCCGGGGATCCGGCGGATCCGGCATAATTTTACACCGGATCCGGTGACGCATTATTTTGACAAAATAACCGCGCTATTGCATGAGTAGGTACTTTAAACGCGTAGTGCATTTGCATACGAGTCGTTTGACGCTATCTAGTTCATTATCAAAGTAGGATTTTCATGTAATAGGTACTTAAAATGGAAATAACATTATTGTCTGTTACTTGTCTGACAAGTGTAGAAGTTGAGAGAGCCTTTTCTTTTCGTTCGGCTACAATTGCAGCTCAATTAGACCGACTAATATTGTGCATAGTTGCAAATCAAAAGGAAATATACGTTAGCTATTTGAGAAGTAATGAGTTACGATTAATTATTATGTTACCTACATTTTATTGTGTATTTTAATTAAATAAATCATTACATTTAAACAAAATTGAATTGGGAGATCCGGGAAACCGAATGATTATTGCCCACGCGAACGAAGTCTCGCGCACAGCTAGTAGGTAATATCAGTAATATGTTGTTTTCTTTGGGGAAGACACACAGAAATACAAAGATGATGTAAGTATTAAAGTAACACAAAATCCAAATAAGCTTCCACTTGATTTCATTGATCTGTAACTACTTTATCAATATTGATCTTTACTTTATTTTTCAAATCTAACATAGAACAGTCTTCTTAGATGAACCACCAGTTACTTTACGTATACGATAGAGACACTGTTTATACGATTTTGTTATGTTATTTGTTTGAAAATTTAAGTGAACTGCACACGATACTGAAAACTTAATTGTTTTCTGTCTTTATTATTAGTCATTATAAAGTATATTTTGTAAAAAATTTCTTTAACTTTTATTAACGATACGGTGTCAAAACGGGGAAAAGAGGCATTATTTTCCTGGTTAGATCAATCCGGCCGGATTGCTGAAAATCTGGCCGGATCCGGCCGGATTGAAAACGAAGCCGGATTGCAATCCCTACTTGTAAATCATGGTTTGCGTAGTGATGTGCAATAGTAATCAAACACACGTTATCAAACCGCACTAGAAAACACTTAGCATTACGGACTTCGTCAAATAGAAGTGTAAAGGACAAGCACTTACATAGAACTTGCAGGGCAAGAATTTTTTAGGCAGTAATCGATGGTATATACTGCGTCATGGTAATTGTGTTGGGTTATGTAATGTTGGACCCTTTCTTGCTTTGTACGGAGGAATGCGAATGCGTAAAGAAGTTCTTTCACGTCAACAGACGGGTCAAGCTCTATAGCACGACGGATTGCCTGCTCGCCTGGTGCTATTTTGCCTGAAATATGAGATAACACATTTTTTAATTCATAGTAAAAAAATAAGTACCTACCTATATGACTTTATTCACCAAAATATGTGAGTGAATTTTTTTCAGGGCCACTTTCTTCTTTGAGGGAAAGTACAAAACCGTGACAAAGTTATCGAAATGTCATATTAGGACTAACGAGCTCGATTTCAATGAATATAAATTCGGCTTATAGAAATATGTTTTTTTTTGTAGTTTTTAAGAAACATTTGAAATATGTTATAACTAAGTAGGCCCAAATCACAAAGAACAAAATGAAAATGGGAAATTTAGACAAAAGATGAAAACAAACAAGCATTTTTGTTCACGTCTACACATTGACGCCCTTATCATAGGAGAATGGGCATCAATGATCAATCTAATTAGCACTTACCTAATGCAAGGCAGCATTTCGCAATAGTGACATAACCAATTGCAGGCAAATCAGGTGATAAGCGAACAGCCTTTTGTGAGTCTTCTAAAGCCTCCCGATACTTTTTCAATTCGTAATAGGCGCAAGATCGGTACACCAGGAAGAATACATTCTCAGGATCCAGGATCAATGTGTTATTACACATTTTGATAGCCTCATAGGTTTTACCAACTTCTAGCAATCGCTGTAAAGCTTCTGCATCTTCATCTGAAATTCTTAAACGAAAGGGGAAAATGTTTTATTTTTAGGTGTTGTCATTCATCTTTCATTCTTTTTCAGACTTATCAAAAAATTCTAAAAAAATATAGTTTTTAGGATGTTTAAAGAATTGCAGAAAGCTTAATAATTATATTGTAAGTTTGCCCGTTTTACTGACCTCAGTTTTAGTTTTGATATTCTTTCCCAACATTGTTTTATGGTTTCACGATGTTGTGTTGTCGTTTCAGGATTTTGGTTTGGTGTTTCTCTTTTAGGTGATGGTGCTTCACGATATTGTGTAGGGCTTTCACGATGTTGTGTTGGGGTTTCACGACGTTGTGTTGAGGTTTCACGATGTTGTGCTGGGGTTTCACTATTTTGTGTTGGGGTTTCATGATGTTGCGGGCTTTCACCATGTAGCGGGCTTTCACTGTGTTGTGTTGGGGTTTCACGATGTTGTGTTGGGGTTTCACTATTTTGTGTTGGGGTTTCACTATGTTGTGTTGTGGTTTCACGATGTTGTGCTGGGGTTTCAACATGTTTTGATGTTTCACAATTTTGTGTTGAAGTTTCTGCTTTCTGTGTTTGTTCTTTCCGATATTGTTGCGGGCTTTCATGACTTTGAGTTGGTGTGATTTTGGAATTGTTTGGTGCCTGAGTTGTTGTCGTAGATTCAGATTGAGCTTTGAATACGTTTGGAGAGGCACCTCTATGACCAGCCATGTAATCTTCAAAGCGTAGCTCTTCTAGGGATTTATTTTTAAAATTATCATCATCATCATCTCAGCCCGGTAACACCCACTGCTGGTTATAGGCCTCCCTTCTCCTATGCCATGAAAATCATATATCATGAAAAAGGGGGGTTTTGGCCTTAAAACGCCACGCTGGCTAGTGCGTCTTGGCGAGTTGTCGTCAGAGCCTCGTTTGTTGGTCAGCAGGGTGCACCACGGGCCGGAGAGGTTGACTTGGGCGGCTAGATGTTACCTATACCACCCCTTACACAAACAAAACTAAGCAAATAATACTAAGCTATTAATATTTAGCCATCTTGATTTTTGTGAATATATCAAATTTCAAAATGGCTGATAAAGTGTGGTGTGTACATATTCCTTTACAACAAAATGAGCGAGGGTTTGGTCTTCTTAGCACCAATTTTAGGTTTTAGGATAAGATATTAACTACCAAAAACAAAATTATCATACTTCCGACCTACGATCATGAAGTTCTTAAAACATTATTGATGAATGAATGAATGAATAATAGTACATTATGGTACTAGTGTGTAACATTGGTGATAACCGTCGAGGTGTTTTGAGAGCCGAGCCGTTAGGCGAGGGTCTTAACAGAACCGAGGACGGTAATCATCAATACATACGTGTATCATACGACGTTTTTCAACACACTTGTGAATAAAATAACAATAAAAACTCATTTTCAACAGTGAAAACGAGTTGTGAAAAATGTTTCGCTATTGCGGGAAAAATTAATCAGTTTTCCTATGCGCGCGCATTGCGATCGGCCACAGACTATATTTCCGCGCCGCGCATAGGGTTTGCGGCCTATTCTGCCACGGACAAAATGGGCAATTTAAAGTTTTCTTTTATTACAGAGAAAACAAAAGTTATATTTGAGTGAAAGTTTTAAAAGGAAAGTTAAAAATATAACTTTTGTTTTCTCTGTAATAAAAGAAAACTTTAAATTCCCCATTTTGTACGTGGCAGAATAGGCGCAAACCCTGTGCGCGGCGCGGAAATATAGTCTGTGGCCGATCGCAATGCGCGCGCATAGGAAAACTGATTCATTTTTCCCGCAATAGCGAAACATTTTTCACAACTCGTTTTCACTGTTTGAAATTAGTTTTTACTGTTATTTTATTCACAAGTGTGTTGAAAAACGTCGTATGATACACGTGTGTATTGATGATTACCTTCCTCGGCTGTATTAAGACCCTCGCCGATGGCTCGGGTCTTAATTATTTGCCTCGGCGGTAATCACCAATATTACACACTAGTACCATTATGTACTATTATTGCACACCATTAATAAAATAACAAAAGAAAAACCAGATAAAAATTGATCAGAGGTACAATAACAATATTATACAGATAACAATATTTTTCCACTAGTAATGCTTAATATTTTCAGCAATGGTAATTAGTTATCATTATCCATACACAAAAGGCGAATAACAAAGAGAGCATTACTTTACTTTACATTTTAAAATAAAAATCTATGCAACTTTAAATAATTGCACTAGAAAATTATAAGTCGTTTTTGGTAATTAATATAGCACAATGCGCATACATAAGATTCAGCTATTGCCGCAGTTAAAAATTGAAAATTTGCATTCATGACAGTGGCATAGCTAGGTAGCCAAGGGCCCTGGTGCAAAATAAACTTGGGCCCTAACTGAACGGTTTAGGTTTTATCATGTCAAAATATGCAAACGTATTTGATTTTTTTTAAAAAACTTACGATTTGATTCGTCATTTTCTGAGTGACTATTTCAAAAATCTAATAATGCAGTTGTTTTTATTTTCATCATACCTATAGTTTCCTAAGAACAAAACCTTCCGGACTCTCGGGACTCCGAGTCCGAGGGCCCCTTGGGCTTGGAGGCCCCGGTGCACTGCACCGCCTAGCCCTTCGGTAGCTACGCCTCTGATTCATGACCATTGACCAACCCGTTACAAGGGCTATGTACACACTGTACACACCAAAGCGAGTGAGTTCTTAGTCTATCTAAGGCTAGTATACACTACTGGTGCGGCGCACTCGCCGTGTTGACCCCTAGGGCATTGAACAGCTTTGACTTACGATTCAAGCGCGGTTCACTCGTTGGGTTCGCGCCCTCCTTCCGGCTGCGAAGTGCGCAGTCCTCGAGAGTCTCCGCAGCTTCGTACTTGCCCTGACGCCGGTAGAAGGCGCCCAGGTTCTTGAGGGTAGTTGTCACGGTGGGCGAGTCAACACCCACCTTCGCCGCCTTATGCCAGCCTCCGTACTCTCCGTACGGCGCGTTTTCCTTCTGAAGATGTTTGTTTTCCTCACGCTCTTCGGCCACTTGCCAGATCGGCTTGTTGTCACCATCAATGGTTCCAAATTCTCTCTCATGGGCTCTGGTCAGCACCTGTTTGTATAGGGTCTCAGCTTCTTTGTATTTTCCCTGCTTGAGATAGCACGAGGCGAGGTTGTTCTTGGTCTTGGCCACGTTGGGGTCGTCCGGGCCGAGCTTGTTCTCGTATATCTCGAGCGCGCGCTGGTAGTACTGCTCCACTTCTTCGTATTTGTTCTTGGTCTGACAGAGCAGCGCGAGGTTGTTGAGTTGCTTGGCGACGTCCGGGTGGTCCCGGCCCAGCGCGGCCTCGAGGATGCACAGCGCGCGCTTGCACAGCGGCTCGGCCTCGCGGTACTTGCCTCGTGACCCATAATGCACGGCGAGATTATTGAGAATGGTGACGACAGCGGGGTGGTTCTCGCCGAGCGTCTTCTCGCGGATGGACAGCGCGTCATTCAGCAGATTAGCCGCCTCATTGTATTTGTTCTGGTCTCTGTAAACTAAAGCAAGGATATTCAGCATAGTAGCGACATCAGGGTGTTCGTGCCCCGATGTCTTTTCCAAATCTTCCAATGCTTGCTTACAAAGCAGCACGGCTACTTCGTAACGACCCTGCGACGCGTATTGTATCACCAAGTTGTGGAGCGTTCGAAGTCTCGCAGGCATCTCGTAGCGCGCGTTCACTTGCTGAGCGAAATGCAGCGGCGGCGTCGGCGACATGGATTTATTGTTCCTGTTGTCTTCATGGTCATCATCAGGGAAGAGGTCGACCATGGGGTCATCGCGTTTCGTCTCCGTATTTTTAAAATGCTGTAATCAAATATTAAACCTTGTTAATGTTACTCTCCGAACTTCATACATATGTAATAATCATTGAATGATGTAAGGATATTTCAGTAATGTATTATTGAAATAAGCAAGTGTGTCAACTTACATTTAATTTTATGGAATCTTGCGAGGTTTTTTTAGGTGTTTTTTCATCTGAGAAGGAAATTGTATATTAATGTTTTGTTACCAAAAAGTACTACTAAATTACATACATTATACATAAAATTACGCCTCTTTCCCGAAGGGGTAGGTTGAGACCACGGATCTCCACTTGCTACGATCCTCATTACATTCTTCATACATGCTCGCCAGTGTAGGGTACTTTTGACCTGCAGCCTTATTGTCTAACTTGAAATTCATTCCCATTTGTCATCCCATTAAAGCTCAACCAATCACATAATAGGAAAATGACAATGGAAGTGCAGAAGGGGTTTCAAATTTCAAAATGAAGCCCATGTCCATTGCCAGCTGAATTACACAATAAGGCCCCTGGCCCTACTCCAAAATGTTGCCAATTTGATCCAAGAATGTTCACCTATGCCTTCCCCTTCCAACTGTCCCATACACACTCGTCTCATACACTAGCTTTGTCAAACGACTGTCATTCATCCTCTCTACATGCCCAAACCATCTTAACATACCTTTCTCGATCCTCAACACCACATCTTCTTTCACTCCACACTGTTCCCTACTTAATTATGATTTGTTATTCTAACTTAACCACAACTTAACCCATATTATGCACAGAAAGACTTAGGTCCGCAATTTTTCGTGAATTTTGGATATGTTCCTAAAGAACATTCAGTTGAGCAAAAACGAAGTTTTTGGTTTATGGTCAGTGTAACAATATCCCAACGGTGCACCAAAGTTTAATAATATAATTAGGTCGTTTTCGGACTCGGGCATTCTGAGTTTACTAGAACTTAATTATTAAAATAAAACATAACAAAAATTACCTATTTGCATCGGCTCCTGGCCGAATATGTAAACTCTTGGGTTAGTAGGTGAACCAGAAGGTTTGCTAGTCCCGGTGTCCATATTTGTAGGTTTTTGCGGTTCACCATTATGAGAGTGCTCATCTTGAGAGGCTTGTTTAGGTGTTGAAACATCTAGTAAACATTCAAATTACTTAAATGTTCCTAGAACACATGTATGTAGCTACAAATATATAAAAAAATCTATAAAAATTGATTGCCACTACTTATTTCCAGTCAGAGACGTATAAGAAAACAGACAGACAGACAGACATAGAACGAAAAAGCTATTAAGGGTTCAATTTTTTTTCTTTTTGAGGTTCGGAACCCTAAAAAACAATCAACTGTGATTTGTACTCGCAAATAGGAGTTCCGTATCAGTCGAAAAAATATGTTTTTATTGAGGAAAAAAAATAAAAGTAGGTACCTACCTGAAATCGTCTGTTTCGGTCCGAAAACGTAAACGCTCGGTTTACTTGGTGTACCGTTAACCTGTGGTTTGCTAGTACCATTGTTGAGATTTGCAGGTTTTGGTTCAAACTTTTCCACTTTCGGCGGTTCGTTTACATTGTTTTTTAATGAAGACTCTTGTGGAGCTTTTGTTGGCGATACAGCTGATAAAAAAATGTAAGGATAAAGATCATTTATTTGTTAAAACATTGTGTAGGTATATAAGATGTTTACATTTTAGGTAAGAGTTAGTAACACAATGCAGAAATTACAGCCCTATGACAGACGGGCGGACAAACGAACAAATAGATAGATAATAGCAAAATATCTACGTACTGACTTCAATTTGGGTAGTGAACTGTTAAATAATCACATTTGATTGAGAAATGAAAGTCTTATCATTCGATTCCGACTGGATTCGAACCCGCGACGATCAGACGATCCTCCTAAAGCCGGAGTGCCTTACCGCTAGGCCACGGAAACCCTGACATCGCAAACGAAATCTTTGATAAGCTCATATTTATCGGTTATGCTTTCTCAATGAAATACCTAAGTGAAATTCAAAATAACACACTAAAGTACTAAACACTAAACCCTTGGATTGTTTTGATAAGCATGTGGGTTGCTAATTCCATTGTTGATATTTGCAGATTTGGGTTCAAACTTTTCTGATTTCGGTGGTTTGTTTAATTTGTTTTTTAAGGAAGACTCTTGTGGGGCTTGCGTAGGCTCTGGTGATTTGACAAGAATTATTTAATAACTAGCTGGTACCCGCGACTTCGTCAGCAAAATAAAAGACTTGAAAACATCTTAATAGAACTGAAATCTGTTTTAGGAGGCATTTCTCTTCTTCGCTCAATAAGAGCCAACGTTTCGGTTGTGAGTTTATTTTCTTTTTTGCTTAAGCCGTTCAGATGTTTTCGGGTGGTTTCGCTGACAGTTTTGCACAATAATTCATTTAATTGGTCAACATCCAGACTTTGTTCTTCAAGTTCCTGGAAACGGTTAGTAAGCTCCGTTCTATATTCTTGCTATAGAAAAGCTAGGTCTGATTTAGCATATTTTTTGGTAATTAATATAGCACAATGCGCATAGATTAGATTCAGCTATTGCCGCAGTTAAAAATTGAAAATTTGCATTCATGACAGTGACATAGCTAGGTAGCCAAGGGCCCTGGTGCAAAATAAACTTGGGCCCTAACTGAACGGTTTAGGTTTTATCATGTCAAAATATGCAAACGTATTTGATTTTTTGAAAAAACTTACGATTTGATTCGTCATTTTCTGGGTGACTATTTCAAAAATCTAATAATGCAGTTGTTTTTATTTTCATCATACCTATAGTTTCCTAAGAACAAAACCTTCCGGACTCTCGGGACTCCGAGTCCGAGGGCCCCTTGGGCTTGGAGGCCCCGGTGCACTGCACCGCCTAGCCCTTCGGTAGCTACGCCTCTGATTCATGACCATTGACCAACCCGTTACAAGGGCTATGACACATTGTACACACCAAAGCGAGTGAGTTCTTAGCCTATCTAAGGCTAGTATACACTACTGGTGCGGCGCACTCGCCGTGTTGACCCCTAGGGCATTGAACAGCTTTGACTTACGATTCAAGCGCGGTTCACTCGTTGGGTTCGCGCCCTCCTTCCGGCTGCGAAGTGCGCAGTCCTCGAGAGTCTTCGCAGCTTCGTACTTGCCCTGACGCCGGTAGAAGGCGCCCAGGTTCTTGAGGGTAGTTGTCACGGTGGGCGAGTCAACACCCACCTTCGCCGCCTTATGCCAGCCTCCGTACTCTCCGTACGGCGCGTTTTCCTTCTGAAGATGTTTGTTTTCCTCACGCTCTTCGGCCACTTGCCAGATCGGCTTGTTGTCACCATCAATGGTTCCAAATTCTCTCTCATGGGCTCTGGTCAGCACCTGTTTGTATAGGGTCTCAGCTTCTTTGTATTTTCCCTGCTTGAGATAGCACGAGGCGAGGTTGTTCTTGGTCTTGGCCACGTTGGGGTCGTCCGGGCCGAGCTTGTTCTCGTATATCTCGAGCGCGCGCTGGTAGTACTGCTCCACTTCTTCGTATTTGTTCTGGTTCTGACAGAGCAGCGCGAGGTTGTTGAGTTGCTTGGCGACGTCCGGGTGGTCCCGGCCCAGCGCGGCCTCGCGGATGCACAGCGCGCGCTTGCACAGCGGCTCGGCCTCGCGGGTCTTGCCTTGTTTCCCATAAAGCACGGCGAGGTTATTGAGAATGGTGGCGACAAGGGGGTGGTTCTCGCCGAGCGTCTTCTCGCGGATGGACAGCGCGTCATTCAGCAGGTTAGCCGCCTCCTTGTATTTGTTCTGGTCTCTGTAAACTAAAGCAAGGATATGGAGCATAGTAGCGACATCAGGGTGATCGTGCCCCGATGTCTTTTCCAAATCTTCCAATGCTTGCTTACAAAGCGGCACGGCTACTTCGTAACGACCCTGCGACGCGTATTGTATCACCAAGTTGTGGAGCGTTCGAAGTCTCGCAGGCATCTCGTAGCCCGCGTTCACTTGCTGAGCGAAATGCAGCGGCGGCGTCGGCGACATGGATTTATTGTTCCTGTTGTCTTCATGGTCATCATCAGAGAAGAGGTCGACCATGGGGTCATCGCGTTTCGTCTCCGTATTTTTAAAATGCTGAAATCAAATATTAAACCTTGTTAATGTTACTCTCCGAACTTCATACAAATGTAATAATCATTGAATGATCTAAGGATATTTCAGTAATGTATTATTGAAATAAGCAAGTGTGTCAACTTACTTTTAATTTTATGGAATCTTGCGAGGTTTTTTTAGGTGTTTTTTCATCTGAGAAGGAAATTGTATATTAATGTTTTGTTACCAATAAGTACTACTTAATTACATACATTATACATAAAATCACGCCTCTTTCCCGAAGGGGTAGGTTGAGACCACGGATCTCCACTTGCTACGATCCTCATTACATTCTTCATACATGCTCGCCAGTGTAGGGTACTTTTGACCTGCAGCCTTATTGTCTAACTTGAAATTCATTCCCATTTGTCATCCCATTAAAGCTCAACCAATCACATAATAGGAAAATGACAATTGAAGTGCAGAAGGGGTTTCAAATTTCAAAATGAAGCCCATGTCCATTGCCAGCTGAATTACACAATAAGGCCCCTGGCCCTACTCCAAAATGTCGCCAATTTGATCCAAGAATGTTCACCTATGCCTTCCCCTTCCAACTGTCCTATACACACTCGTCTCATACACTAGCTTTGTCAAACGACTGTCATTCATCCTCTCTACATGCCCAAACCATCTTAACATACCTTTCTCGATCCTCAACACCACATCTTCTTTCACTCCACACTGTTCCCTACTTAATTATGATTTGTTATTCTAACTTAACCACAACTTAACCCTTTATGGTTTATGGTCAGTGTAACAATATCCCAACTGTGCACCAAAGTTTAATAATATAATTAGGTCGTTTTCGGACTCGGGCATTCTGAGTTTACTAGAACTTAATTATTAAAATAAAACATAACAAAAGTTACCTATTTGCATCGGCTCCTGGCCGAATATGTAAACGCTTGGGTTAGTAGGTGAACCAGAAGGTTTGCTAGTCCCGGTGTCCATATTTGTAGGTTTTTGCGGTTCACCATTATGAGAGTGCTCATCTTGAGAGGCTTGTTTAGGTGTTGAAACATCTAGTAAACATTCAAATTACTTAAATGTTCCTAGAACACATGTATGTAGCTACAAATATATAAAAAAATCTATAAAAATTGATTGCCACTACTTATTTCCAGTCAGAGACGTATAAGAAAACAGACAGACAGACAGACATACAACGAAAAAGCTATTAAGGGTTCCATTTTTTTTCTTTTTGAGGTACGGAACCCTAAAAAACAATCAACTGTGATTTGTACTCGCAAATAGGAGTTCCGTGTCAGTCGAAAAAATATGTTTTTATTGAGGAAAAAAAATAAAAGTAGGTACCTACCTGAAATCGTCTGTTTCGGTCCGAAAACGTAAACGCTCGGTTTACTTGGTGTACCGTTAACCTGTGGTTTGCTAGTACCATTGTTGAGATTTGCAGGTTTTGGTTCAAACTTTTCCACTTTCGGCGGTTCGTTTACATTGTTTTTTAATGAAGACTCTTGTGGAGCTTTTGTTGGCGATACAGCTGATAAAAAAATGTAAGGATAAAGATCATTTATTTGTTAAAACATTGTGTAGGTATATAAGATGTTTACATTTTAGGTAAGAGTTAGTAACACAATGCAGAAATTACAGCCCTATGACAGACGGGCGGACAAACGAACAAATAGATAGATAATAGCAAAATATCTACGTACTGACTTCAATTTGGGTAGTGAACTGTTAAATAATCACATTTGATTGAGAAATGAAAGTCTTATCATTCGATTCCGACTGGATTCGAACCCGCGACGATCAGACGATCCTCCTGAAGCCGGAGTGCCTTACCGCTCGGCCACGGAAACCCTGACATCGCAAACGAAATCTTTGATAAGCTCATATTTATCGGTTATGCTTTCTCAATGAAATACCTAAGTGAAATTCAAAATAACACACTAAAGTACTAAACACTAAACCCTTGGATTGTTTTGATAAGCATGTGGGTTGCTAATTCCATTGTTGATATTTGCAGATTTGGGTTCAAACTTTTCTGATTTCGGTGGTTTGTTTAATTTGTTTTTTAAGGAAGACTCTTGTGGGGCTTGCGTAGGCTCTGGTGATTTGACAAGAATTATTTAATAACTAGCTGGTACCCGCGACTTCGTCAGCAAAATAACAGACTTGAAAACATCTTAATAGAACTGAAATCTGTTTTAGGAGGCATTTCTCTTCTTCGCTCAATAAGAGCCAACGTTTCGGTTGTGAGTTTATTTTCTTTTTTGCTTAAGCCGTTCAGATGTTTTCGAGTGGTTTCGCTGACAGTTTTGCACAATAATTCATTTAATTGGTCAACATCCAGACTTTGTTCTTCAAGTTCCTGGAAACGGTTAGTAAGCTCCGTTCTATATTCTTGCTATAGAAAAGCTAGGTCTGATTTAGCATACTTTTTGGTAATTAATATAGCACAATGCGCATAGATTAGATTCAGCTATTGCCGCAGTTAAAAATTGAAAATTTGCATTCATGACAGTGACATAGCTAGGTAGCCAAGGGCCCTGGTGCAAAATAAACTTGGGCCCTAACTGAACGGTTTAGGTTTTATCATGTCAAAATATGCAAACGTATTTGATTTTTTGAAAAAACTTACGATTTGATTCGTCATTTTCTGGGTGACTATTTCAAAAATCTAATAATGCAGTTGTTTTTATTTTCATCATACCTATAGTTTCCTAAGAACAAAACCTTCCGGACTCTCGGGACTCCGAGTCCGAGGGCCCCTTGGGCTTGGAGGCCCCGGTGCACTGCACCGCCTAGCCCTTCGGTAGCTACGCCTCTGATTCATGACCATTGACCAACCCGTTACAAGGGCTATGTACACATTGTACACACCAAAGCGAGTGAGTTCTTAGTCTATCTAAGGCTAGTATACACTACTGGTGCGGCGCACTCGCCGTGTTGACCCCTAGGGCATTGAACAGCTTTGACTTACGATTCAAGCGCGGTTCACTCGTTGGGTTCGCGCCCTCCTTCCGGCTGCGAAGTGCGCAGTCCTCGAGAGTCTCCGCAGCTTCGTACTTGCCCTGACGCCGGTAGAAGGCGCCCAGGTTCTTGAGGGTAGTTGTCACGGTGGGCGAGTCAACACCCACCTTCGCCGCCTTATGCCAGCCTCCGTACTCTCCGTACGGCGCGTTTTCCTTCTGAAGATGTTTGTTTTCCTCACGCTCTTCGGCCACTTGCCAGATCGGCTTGTTGTGACCATCAATGGTTCCAAATTCTCTCTCATGGGCTCTGGTCAGCACCTGTTTGTATAGGGTCTCAGCTTCTTTGTATTTTCCCTGCTTGAGATAGCACGAGGCGAGGTTGTTCTTGGTCTTGGCCACGTTGGGGTCGTCCGGGCCGAGCTTGTTCTCGTATATCTCGAGCGCGCGCTGGTAGTACTGCTCCACTTCTTCGTATTTGTTCTGGATCTGACAGAGCAGCGCGAGGTTGTTGAGTTGCTTGGCGACGTCCGGGTGGTCCCGGCCCAGCGCGGCCTCGCGGATGCACAGCGCGCGCTTGCACAGCGGCTCGGCCTCGCGGGTCTTGCCTTGTTTCCCATAAAGCACGGCGAGGTTATTGAGAATGGTGGCGACAGCGGGGTGGTTCTCGCCGAGCGTCTTCTCGCGGATGGACAGCGCGTCATTCAGCAGGTTAGCCGCCTCCTTGTATTTCTTCTGGTCTCTGTAAACTAAAGCAAGGATATCGAGCATAGTAGCGACATCAGGGTGATCATGCCCCGATGTCTTTTCCAAATCTTCCAATGCTTGCTTACAAAGCGGCACGGCTACTTCGTAACGACCCTGCGACGCGTATTGTATCACCAAGTTGTGGAGCGTTCGAAGTCTCGCAGGCATCTCGTAGCCCGCGTTCACTTGCTGAGCGAAATGCAGCGGCGACGTCGGCGACATGGATTTATTGTTCCTGTTGTCTTCATGGTCATCATCGAGGAGGTCGACCATGGGGTCAACGCGTTTCGTCTCCGTATTTTTAAAATGCTGAAATCAAATATTAAACCTTGTTAATGTTACTCTCCGAACTTCATACAAATGTAATAATCATTGAATGATCTAAGGATATTTCAGTAATGTATTATTGAAATAAGCAAATGTGTCAACTTACTTTTAATTTTATGGAATCTTGCGAGGTTTTTTTAGGTGTTTTTTCATCTGAGAAGGAAATTGTATATTAATGTTTTGTTACCAATACGTACTACTTAATTACATACATTATACATAAAATCACGTCTCTTTCCCGAAGGGGTAGGCTGAGACCACGGATCTCCACTTGCTACGATCCTCATTACATTCTTCATACATGCTCGCCAATGTAGGGTACTTTTGACCTGCAGCCTTATTGTCTAACTTGAAATTCATTCCCATTTGTCATCCCATTAAAGCTCAACCACATAATAGGAAAATGACAATTGAAGTCCAGAAGGGGTTTCAAATGTCAAAATGAAGCCCATGTCCATTGCCAGCTGAATTACACAATAAGGCCCCTGGCCCTACTCCAAAATGTTTTTTGATAAATTCGACTTCTAAAAATGTAAAAATAATAATAAGTTCGTATGAGTCAGTGTATGTTCAGCAGTGGACACTAGATGGCTGGCATGATGATGAGTCAGTGGCCAACTCTGGTGACGGAGTTTTTAGGCCGCCTTAAAGCCTTATTAAATAGCCGGGACCGACAATTTAACGTGCCCTCCGAAGCACGAAAGCGCTCAGATGAAAATGCCACTGGCGGTCACCTATCCAATTACAAACCGTTTGAACGTTGCTTTACTTCGACGATCTATTAAGAACGACTAAGCAAGCACGACCACGAGCGCTTCTTAAAAATGTAGGTACCTACTGGGAGAATTAACACTATAAATAAATATAAATAACGCTGGACTTTTCACACAGCATCATCTAGCCCCAAAGTAAGCAGAGCTTGTGTTATGGGTACTAGGAGGACTGATAAACTACTTATATACTTTTTGTTTGTAAATACATACATATTTTACATAGAAACACCCAGACCCGGGACAAATATCTGTAGGTCATACAATTATTTGTCCCGCGGCGGGGATCGAACCCGCAACCTTCTGCGTCGCAGGCGGACCTTCGCCCACTGCGCCACAGAGGTCGTCACTGCGCAACCCTATTTGAGGATCTTGGCTTTGCTTCGAAGGCTTTGGTTATTGGGTTTTTTGGACTCTTATTCTGAGGTTTGCTAGACTCTTGTGAGGCTGGTGTAGGCACTGATGCATCTGATAAAAAAATTTGGAAATTGAGATTTACTTTTCCGAAAAGTTGAAAGAACTACTAATAAAAATGGTCTAGTGCGAGTCGGCCTCGCGAACCAAGGGTACTATCTATAAATACGGCAAAAAAAAAACCACCTTTGGTGTATGGGAGCCCCCTTAAATATTAATTTTATTCTGTTTCCTATTATTTGTTGTTATAACGGCAACAGAAATACATAATCTGTGAAAATTTCAACTGTCTAACTAACACGGTTCATGAGATACAGCCTGGTGACAGACGGACAGACAGACAGACAGATAGACGGACGGACGGACAGCGGAGTATTAGTAATAGGGTTCCCGTTTTACCCTTTGGGTACAGAACCCTAAAAATGGTCTAGGGCGAGATCGACACACACACAGTGGATTCCGTTAAGTACCTGAAGATGTCGGTTTGGCTCCGAACAAGTAAACCCTTGGGGTACTTGTAAGACCATTAGCTTGTGGTCCGCCAGTCTCATTGTTATTAACAGGTTTGTATCCAAATGCTTTGAATATGGGCGGTTCGACTTTTAAGGCAGACTCTTGTTTAGGCGCTGATACATCTGATAAAAAACAAAGGTGAAAATTTACAATAATTAAGTACTAGAATGTTGCTAGACATGTTAAAATGTTGGAGGGGAAAACAAAAACGAAGTTGCTATTAACATCAAATAATTGGGTCTACATTCCCTTTATTAATTCTTAGATTTTACTTATGTCACATGTATTAAAAGCCTAAACAAGTACGGCAGTGTATATGTTTAGGATAGCCTATTAACTCTTTGGCCTATCTGACATGTTGAACGAAAGTAGAATCCTTTTCAACTGTAAAAACTCACCGGAAGAGCTAAAGTTGTTTGAAGTCATTTGTTCAAATTTAAAGAAATGGGCCTTTCGGTTCCTGGATAGAGGATTATCTGTATACTGTGGTTTAGTTTCTTTGTGGCTATTTGTAAGTCCTGGTTCTAATTTTTGTGTAAAACTTTGAGGTTTCGAGGCGGAAACTTCATCATCAGATTTAAATGATAGTTTTTGGATCATCGTATTCATTTCGGATATCATGTCCGAAAGAGATGGAGACTGTTGACTGGAACCTAAAAAATGGAAAAAAAGCTTGCATCAACTGCAATGCAACACAGGCAATGGCTGTTTGTTTTCACAGTAAACGATACGAGTAACTACACTGTAATCGACCGATAACAATCCAGTCAGACGGCAACTTTACCATGTTTGTGTTTCGCTGGAGATGGTTGAACAAAAGCTTCTTTCTGAAGAATCGTATTGAACAAATCCGCTATTGCCTTTTGCTGTAACCTTTCAGTTTTCAACCATGCGCTGCACCACTTCATATGAACAGTCTTGTAAAACAGAGCATTGGTTAATGCTTGTAGTTTCATCAATGTCAGTTTTGGGTTTGGTTCTGTGATATTTGATAATGGGCCCCTGGAAAAATATAATATTTACCCTACACTCACGCTAAGCGCTCGTGGTCGTGCTTGCTTAGCCGTTCTTGCTAGATCGTCGAAGTAAAGCAACATTCGAAACGGTCTGAAAGTGGATGGGTGACCAGTGGAATTTTCATCTGAGCGCTTCCGTGCTTCAGAGGGCACGTGTAATTGTCTATCCCGGCTATGTAAGTCGTTAAGCCATGACCAACTTACTTAGGTACTTACTCACACCAAGCCACAAAACATGTAAGTAGGTATTCTAGATAATATTTTACCTACGCTTTTTAGTTCACTAGATGTGAACACAGAAACACAGAAACAAAAGTACCTTTGGACACAAGTAACATAATACCTATAGGTAGGTACCGACCTACTAATCTTGCAGAAACAAGCAAAGCGTTTTTATTTCCATGGTCACTGCAGCTTCATCAGATTATTGAGGAGTAGAAATAAAGGACATAGACTGGCCTCACATCGCAGTAATAAAAATTTAAGCCTTTGCATCTATATTAGATGATTTATACAGAGTCAGGAGGCAATCCATGCCTACACTTAACGGGATGCTGTAGTGCAATCAGCCTGGCCTACAGGAAAGACAACGTCAATACGTGTGGAGCTGACTAAGCTGCGAACATCGCAGTAGATACCCAGTAATTCTGCCTTCCGCACAAGATTGTGGATTCGATTCCTATACAGAATGAATATTTGTATGATGAAAACGATAGATGTTTGTACTGTATCTGGATATAATAAAGTATTATCATTTATGTTTACTTGCCAGCCGTGTTGGTTGAATGAGGTTGTGCCTCGACTTTCAATCTGAAGGTCGTGGGTTCAAATCCCGGCTGTGCATGAATGGATTTTTCATTTCGTAAAATTTATATGCGCTATAACACGAGCTCTTAACGGTGAAGGAAAACATCGTGAGGAAACCCGCAGCTTAGTCAGCTCCACACGTATTGACGTCGTCTTTCCTGTGGGCCAGGCTGATTAAGCTGAGAGGATGGTTTAGGTGCTGGGCAAGCCTATTCCATCTCAAACAATGTCCCAGGCACTACAGCATCCCGTTAAGTGTAGGCATAGGTTGCCTCCTGACGCTGTATAAATCATCTAATATACCTAGATGTAATGGCCTGAGTTTTACTTGTCAAGACTTTTACTTACTCAGTATTAGAAAGTTTGCGCACTTCTGCAATTACAAAAGTAACCTTTTTCAGTTCCATATTCAAATCATTCATAGCTTTGACAAAGTTTTCCGAGGAATTTTCTATTTTTTTCGGTGAACATAAATCTGTGTAAAGCTCAAGAGAGTTTATTTGGTTTTGTATCTAAAAATAACAGAAAAATTTTGTTAGTCATATTTCCTCCTAGGTAACAAAATAACACAGAGACTTTATCAGTCAAAACTCTCAAAATTAATAGCTGATGTCATACACACATTTTTCACCAGACCATTGTATGAAAATCAATTATGTTGGTTATCTGTATGCGATTTTACACAAGCTCACAATAATGAAGAATCACTTCATAAATATATAGCCTTAAATTAATCATCATCATCAATAACCTATTAATACCCACTGCTGGGTGTAGGCCTCCTCTCTAACCCGCAACTCCTCTCGGTTCCGTGCTATCTTCATCCATTGTCGTCCAACCACGCCGACTATGTCATCTGACCAACGGGCTGGTGGTCTGCCCCGTGGTCGATGTGCGTCTCTTGGCCACCATTCTGTCACTGCCTTTAATTAATAAGTACATAAAAATCAAATACTTAATTTACTATGAAGACCTTACCCTCATATGAATATCTCTTGATTTCACTTTAAAAAAGTACAGGGCATGTGATATTTCATTAGCTTGACACAAAACCATGTTTGTAAGTTCTTGTCTAGTGTGTGTTTTGATATTTTTTTCTGTTTCCACATAATCTGATGGCATTGTAGACATTGGGTACGGCTTGTGTAAGATGCTATTTAAATAGCAGGCAGTTTTTGATTTTTTTTCTGAAAATTTAAAACAGGTTGAATTTTGTGTTTCCAATTTTGTGAACAGCCGAATCGATTCGAAGCTTTCGCAAAATGTCCTGCATGCTCAAAAAGTAAGTAATGTAAACAATAGTATGATATTAGGTATAATGTCTCAAGGCAAAGTACATAGTAGATCAAAAGTTATAAAAGAGACTGAATGTGTGTGAGTGAATAAAAAGCAAGCAATACTGCTGTTCCTTAAGATCCCGTTACCATAAGATCTAAGGTTGTTATTTAAGTAAAGTCTATAAGCTACAGTTGAGGCTAGTAAGAGGGCCACAAGTAGGTACCTACCTACATACTTACAAAGTGAGCAAAACAAAATCACAAGGTGTAAAGCTGACAGATCTTCATGAATTACGAAGTGGTATGTTGTTATTGGTAAAACACCTGAATATTTTTGTCAACCAAACCAAGCCCTAGTAGTTAGGTAGGTACCTACTATCACGGGTAGAAATGTTCTCAATCAAAAGCGTGGACTTGTATATAATCCGTGCATGGCTCAGAAAATGATGTATGACAACGAATGAGTCGCTATTTTGGGTCATGAACGATTGAGATCTATTGAATGAATGAGTGTTTTTGTTTGTATCTCTCTAACTAAATAACCGTCTGTGCATTTGTTGTTATTGTGCTGAGCGAGTAGTTTGCGTCGATTAATTTCCGCCTAAGTATTTCTGTTCCACATTAGCTGCAAATGTACGGTTTGTACCTTCAGTACGATGTATTATAAGTGCTGTGCTGTGCCAGGTTGCACCAATACGCGAAAGGACGCTATATTACGCAAATTCCCAGTGTGTAGTCAAAGACTCAAAAAGTGGCTCGATTGTATAAACAGTGATGCGTTGAGAAACAAGAGCTTGAACGAGATTTCAGGACTCCAAGTGTGCCACAGGCATTTTGAGGCCCGATTTGTGACTCCTAAATCACGACTTCGACCGATACTGTAAGATTAGAAAACAGGTTGCTTACTGAAATGCAAAAAAAGCACATATTAAATATAAGAAAAAATTGTAGAAACAAAATAAATGAATCTTTGTACTTTCGTTGTTTTCTATCAGCACAACACCTTCCTTCCCATAAGATAGGAACGAAAACAATAGGTAGGTAGGTACTACCCCAGCTAATATGGTAGAATGATCATTCTGCTCAGTGCAGTAAAAAAAAAAAAAACAAGAATGAAATATAAAATTAAATGTTATACATCATTTTCTGATAGCCAATCAGGAGTAAGTAACTACTACATAGGCTGTGACACAAGTCTACACCAAAATGTTCCTGACATGTCTATCTGATTTATCTCTACCTAATCTGTGCCTACTATATTTAGTGAATTTTGTCGAGCATTCTTTTTCTATAGTAGGTAGCAAATTAAATTTGGCAACATGACAATGGCAACAACAGTTTAATTCTGCCAACGTCAAGTTTTATTATTTATTTATCTAAACATAAAAGAAAAGGGCTTTGTCGCTGAGCGACTATACCGCCCAATCGGTAACATCTTAGGTCAGTCTTCTTTCTTCATCTTCTCTATCACTTCACTTCTTGGTTTCTTCTGGTTTTACTTCACTCCCCGGCTTCTTCTTCTATATTCTCATAAAAAATGACAAATGTCATTCATGCACAAATATCAAAGTCAAAGGATTTGGCTGTTGGCAATTGTTTTCAGTTTAGGTATATCTCTATGGCCGGTACAAAACTCACCACATTCTTGTTTGGTCTGTCTTTGTTTGGCAAATGTAGGGTTTAGTGCGCTAGAAGGAGAAGAAAAATCACAGATTTGTGCGCGCGTAAAATATTACTCCCACCCATATATATAGGGTACAAAAGGTACCATGCTAAATCTATGCTCCCACCCATAGAAATATCTCACACCACACACTTGACAAGCTAATAGAAGTACCTAATACTTTTGAAGGAGCTAGGCTCTGCTATTTTATTTAGTTTTCTCGTGTTTTACTAGGTTTTATTATGTAATTTCGGTGGCATTTTACTAATGAAGCTTTGGATACGTAACAGGAGATTTGGCAAATGGAATGGGGGAGTATTCAAGAAGTTCTCTCATTTGACGAAAGATTTACGTTGGAGTTTTGAAAGGACAAGCCGCCATGTTTTTTCAATTGACTCAAATTGACGTGACATAAGTAATACATATTTGAAGAAAGATTTGAAGTGAAGTCAAAGTGAAAAGAAGAAGAAGGAATAAAAGAAGAAGAAGAAGAAGAAACCAAGAAGTGAAGTGAAACCATGAAGAATATGAAGGAAGACCTATATGATGAAGACTAAGCTAAAATGTTTGTTACTGATTGGGCGATATAGTCATATATACCCCACTTAGCGTGGGATAAGGTCAGGGAGATGATGATGATGGGCGATATAGTCGCTCAGCGACAAAGCCCTTTTCTTTTCTTGTAAATAAAAAAAAAGTACCTAATAGATTTCCTCTAGCTATAAATATCTCTATGGCTTGGGTTGTGTTGTTGTGTAAACTTGTGTGCACAAATATAGGATACTCACGATTGTGTGAGTTGTGAGCACAGAACACTATTAAGCTAGGCGTCCATTGCAGACGGGCCGGGCCGGGCCGCATCGGCGAGCATTTTTGCGTACTGCGTCCACTATACGAGGCGGGCCGGGCCGCATCGGCGGATTTTTACAGCCAGTCCTACGTAAGACAAGCTAGCAAGCGGTTGTATGTGACGATGGATGGTTCTGATGAAGTTATTTTTATTTATGTTGTTGGATGAGGAGCAAAAAAATAATAAACGTCACAAACATAAAGTCAGGGTCACCATATGCAAGAAAATTTCAGTCCAAATCTTATTTCTCCTCAACGCATCGTGATATTTTATATTTCCAGTACCTATCATAAAGTTCAGAATATTGTTGCATTAACGATATTAGTAGTTTTTCGTTCATTTTACGGTTTTTCCCTCAATAAATACGTCCGCTCGCAGCAACAATCGACAAAAAATGCGGCGCGCATTGCGTCCACTAGAGGCGGGGCGGGGCGGACCGGGCCGCATCGGCGGAAAAATACGCTCGCCGAGCGATCCGCCGACGGATTCCGATGCGGCCCGGCCCGCCCCGCCTGCAGTGGACGCAGTTTCATACAAAATGTATAGGAGGCGGATTTTTCCGATGCGATGCGTCCGCCTAGTGGACGCGATGCTTTACTCCTAGCGGAGGTAGTGAGCATATTCTCTTTGGTAGTGAGTGAGTGGAAGGGTGGATGGATTGGATTCTTTTCTTGTTCGCCTCAAGATAGAACCAAAATCGTATTGATTTTCCGACGTGTTTTGTGAAAATTGCATAGAATTGAAACTGAAAAGAATTAATCAACTGCGAGTACATTGTGTTGGTTCTGTTTTATTAGTACATGGGCCCAAAGATACCTTAGCCCAGAGAGAATCATGGAGGTTCAATTTGGACATAATTCCGTTGACGAGCCGGTAAGTGAGAATTTATTGCTATATAATTATTTGGGATGGCTTCGTATCGATTTGAATCTAATTCGTCAGTGCCTAGTGATATGATTAGTATTATAGATATTACATTTGTGACCATAAAACAAGCTTAGAACCCATGAAGAACGGATGATGAGGAACGTCAGACATGAAAATGTTTCGAGAGTCTTTTTCTCGTGAATTTCTAGCAAAATAATCAGCTTCTAGTAGTCCACTGATGAATTAAGGCTTATCTCGATTGGCACTGCCTTTCCATATGGTTTTCTTACCTACAACTTACGTTAATACAATCAAGTCTAATGTCTTATTTTCTAGAATCTACTTTACAAACTACAAAGCAAAATAAAAGTGTTCAACACGGTCGACACCCTACCAAACTGTGGGTATAATCTTGTTGCCAGCAGCAGCAAGTATGGGTTGGTGTTTGTTGGTGTACCAAGTGGATCTTTGTCTGGTATGTGCAGCTACAAAAAGAGAAAATCTGGTATAACTTTAGAGTCATTAGTACATGATTTTTATGGGTTGGGGGTGGGGGGAGGGGAGGGGGTCCATCTTCCCCCCTGATACCACTTGCATTACTAGGAAGGGCAATGTTCTTGAGAAAAATCAATTAATATAACTTAACCTCAAACATACAAAACGGTATAACAATCATACTCGGAAAGTAGCTACCTATGTAATAAAGCTAAGGTACAACAGGAGCAAGTCGGTTCTGGCACTCGCCGGCCGCTACCGCGGCACGCTTCGCTCGGCTCGTGCGTGGTTTTTCACTATACACCTAACCACTCGTCGCTTCGCTCCTCGTTACCTATGCTATAGGTCTGTCAGCCTGGGTTTTTGGTGGTGCTTCTTCCACCTCAAACGAAGAGAAGCTTGAAGATAATACCTCAAGTTCCTCATAGTAGCTCGATGATGGTTCCTCACCAGAACGGCTTGTGAATGGCTGAGATTCCTCCATCATGATCCAAAGCACACTAACAATATTCAAACGAGAGCGGAATGAACACACAATGACCGCAAAAAATGACAATACCTACAATGACACTGACATATGTTTTACGTTCCGTTTGCATCAATTTTACATGAAATTCTATACCATAGACAATACAACACAGATTTAGCTGTCAAATTGTCCATTCTACGTTTCATTTCGCTTGTAATCAAATTTTTGAATCGAAATATTTTTTATTAATTTCTCGAAAACTATGCTATTCCTAGAGATAAATGTGGTCGATAAATAATCGGAGAGCAAACCCCTACCGGTTTTAAACCTTTTTAACCCTCAAATCGCGTTCAACTACTGCAAAGTCAAGCCGAAAATCTAACTGGTGTCATACAACTACATAATCAATTCAATTCAAAAGAGGTTTTAAACTAAGGTGTTGAATAGGGTCTATATGTGCCTAAGTATATTCTTTATTCCTATCCTAATATAGGTAATTTAAAATTATATGAAAAAGCTTATTTCAACTTCTAGCGTCATTTATTTCATCAACCTGAATCTGCTATTATAGAATTTGGAAGCATGAGGCGCAGAACAGAAATATTAAAAATTAGAGGGAAGCCAGCTGTGAGATATTTAAATTATCATTGAATCACTAGTTGAGAAATATCAACATTTTCGATTCCAATGCTTTAACCAATAAACCGGCTTTAGGAGGATCTTCTGATCGTTGCGGGTATAAATCCCATCAGAATCGAAAATTTTTATAAGACTTAATTTCTCAATGAAATACCTAAGTGTGGTATAACACTTTAAAAATTAAAAATTATAGAAACACTAGTTTATTAAGATACTTGATTTTACAGTATACCATCTCCATCAACTAATAAGCAAAGAACCGGAACCTCCACACTTGTCAGTGAACCTTCTGGATGAACCAACTCATGTCTCTGTGAGCTGTGACTATGAATTACTGGCTATCACTGGGACAAAGGTCCTTTGTATTTACAAAGTCACTGATTTTCAGAACCCTGTAAGTATACTTCTTAAATCTGAAAGTTTGTGAGTATGTTAGTGTTTTAATAGCCGCATATTGACTGAGTGAGCATTTTCTCGCAAGGCAGACGGGCGCGGTATATCCTCGGTCGGTCAGGACGTGTCTCGCCCGCTGCAAACGCACATTCTGCCTTGCGATAAACATTGCGAGGCATATGCCTGAGACTGCTCACTGACAATTGGACGATTTGGACGAAAGTAGAAATAGGTATAGATATAGGTATAGATGATCTTGAGTGGCATATAGGCTATTGAAGAAGTTTGTACCAGAAAGTGGATCTTTCGGCAGAAGCCAGTTATTTATAAAGAGGTTGCATTAATGTGCTATTTTAGCACTTTCGAGGCGTGATGAATTATGTATACTCATCCCAATTTATCATATCTTCACAGACAGTGGAACCAGTGATGACGATCAAATACGACTTGAACTCATCATCTTACATCTCTGCTATGCAATGGAACCCTTGCATCCCTGACTCCATTGCTCTGGCATTTCACGACGGAACCCTTTTTGCATGCCAGGTCGGAACACGGCAAGTGAAGAAAGTGGCATCTAAAGCTAGGTGAGTATAGACTAGCAGTGCTCCTAATAATTTTCATCAGGCGTGTTCCTAATATTTTTTTTAACATTAAGTACTTATACTTCATCATGCTCTCCCGACAGACCCACAGGCTATTGGTGGAATAGATTTGTAAATGAGAGACCTATGGGACCGGCATGTTCGATAATCAATCAAGGTCCCTAAATTAAAATAGATTAAAAAAAAAAAAGTACTTATACTTACCGATATAGTTATAGCATAATATGTAGCTGCCTGCCTACCTACCTAATGTTTAGCCCTTTTACCGTTTTTGTTACTGGGTTCCAGAGATATAGAAGATTTAAAAATATCAAATATCCATGAGTTCATAGTTTTAATATGAGCTATTTTTCCTAGATGTATCTGTTGGAGTCCCAAAGGGAAGCAGCTAGTAACTGGAAACAGTGACGGCTCACTACACCAGTTCAAACCTGATCTGACCCCCGCTAAGGCAATACCAGCTCCCAATCTATTTGAGGGCGCTCCAGTCGAAGCATTGGCTGTGTACTGGATTTCAACATTCCAGTTTGCTGTGGTCTATAAGAATGCTGCAGATAATAGTCGACCATGTAAGTTTGGTGATTCTACTCCTGTTCTCAATCAAACTTACCTCTCAATACAGAACAAGTACAGTAATTGCAGTTTTGAGAATTTTGTCAGGTTAGCCAACACTGGTAAAGTACCTAAAATATTTTTTAGGCCATGTAAAGGTCAGAATTAAGACAATTACATGGCTTCATAAGCACACTACAGTTACATACTTTTGTGAAGCAGAAAGCCTTGATTCTTATATTATTTTACAGCTGTCACAATAGTGAACACTCCAAAAGGGGGGCAACCTTCCTGTACCAACTATGAAGACATTTGCTACAGCATGGGGTCTAACAGACCTTGGTACTACTTCCTACAAGGACTTGCGCAATGGTATGAACTATTTACTACAAGCCCGTTTGATTTGTCCCCAAAAACACGTTTCTTGCATTTATTATTTTATCTTCAAACATCCAAAGCCAAACATACTCACAAACCCAAGATGCATATTTACTAACATTGCACTGATGATTCAATCAGCTGAAAAACTGGCTTGAGTATAGTATAAAGCCTATCTCTGTTATTCAACATAGTCTTTTATGATTCATAGGCTGTGTCCCCAGTAGGCAAACTGTCAGCGGCCGACTGAAAGAAGAGCAAGAAAAAAAGAAGCGGCAAACTGCGTACAGTGAGCACAAAACTAGCAAACTGTGGACACTCCATTTCAAATATATGGAAGGGCGTACTAAATCGATACGCCGCAAACTCAGTCGGCCGCTAACAGTTTGCCTACTGGGGACACAGCCATATAGCTCAAATATCAATAAGACCACAATCTAAAATTATTATTTCATTTGAAGTACACTTTGTTTGTTTTAGGAATATGATACTGTCTGCATCATCGAACAGCATGGAGATTGCGACAATTGGTTCTTCGGATGGCGCGAACTGGTTACAATGGTGTCAGGTATTATTTATTGATTATATTGTTTGTTACACATATTATAATCTCAATTTATTATATTTTTTTATGAAATAATAGTACATTATGGTACTAGTGTGTAACATTGGTGATTACCGCCGAGGTGTTTTTATGAGCCGAGCCGTTAGGCGAGGCTCATAATAGAACAGAGGACGGTAATCATCAATACACACGTGTATCATACGACGTTTTTCAACACACTTGTGAATAAAATAACAATAAAAACTCATTTTCAACAGTGAAAACGAGTTGTGAAAAATGTTTCGCTATTGCGGGAAAAATTAATCAGTTTTCCTATGCGCGCGCATTGCGATCGGCCACAGACTATATTTCCGCGCCGCGCATAGGGTTTGCGGCCTATTCTGCCACGGACAAAATGGGGAATTTAAAGTTTTCTTTTATTATAGAGAAAACAAAAGTTATATTTGAGTGAAAGTTTTATTTATTAAACACGTACGAGTTAAAATTATCTATTTAAATTAGAAGTTGCATGAAATGAGCAAGCAATAGGAACATTAATTTATTTGTTCTATTGAACACGATCTTTTTTCTGAATAAAAACTTTTTAAAGAACAAAGCAACTCAACCAATAAAATTAAAAAAAAATTCTATTACTCACTAGTGAGTTATAGTAATGAAAAAGTCACAGTTTGATTATGGGTGTCATTATGTGCCTAATTGCGGTGACCATAGAGCCACTTTATGAGCAAGTGTGTTGAAAAATTATCTTATCTTATCTTTCTTAACTTACCCTTGCTGTTGCCATAGATTGTTGAAGTTAGTATGCGGGATGTGAGTAGGTGATCACTAGTGGCATTATTAACAGAGCGCTTCCATTCGGAGGGCACGTTAAATTGTCGGACCTGGCTATTAGGCCTTAAGCCATGACGGAAGCGGTGGTTTAAAAATTCCGTCACCAGAGTTGACTGGCATAGCATGTTTCTTTCTATAATATTCCTCCATCACTCGTAATCTCATCCTAAATCCTTTCGATCTTCCGGTTGCACCGACCTTTGTGCCGACCCCACTTAAAAGTGAGATAAATGTAGAGAAATTATGATTAAATATAAAAACTCTCTTTCAGCCTGACGAAGCAAGACCTGAACTGCCATTAACAGATAAGAAGCAAGAAAACTATCCTGTCGGTGTTTGTCTCGATCTATGCGCTATACATCAATTGCCTTGGGGTAAGTAAAGCGTTCACATCACAGACATATAGACTGGTTATTTGATAATAATTATATGAAACACGTTGTCGCCAGATTTTCCCCACTCGCGCAACAGACACACTGAACGCAACGCGATTACTGGCTACTTGACCGATTCACACTAACAAATTACCCAATCAATGCGAACCATATTATAACTATCCAAACTTAGGCATCGATATCTAGCTTCCACAGAATACCATATAACTTCTCGCGGCGGAGCACACCAGCGGCCGTACCATGCAACACAAGTAGTGAGAGCATTGTTGACTTTACATTCCACTGCGTCATTTGTTGCTTGGATTGTGACTGGTCTCAAGATAAACACAGCAATGTATGAACATTGATTTGAATCACTTTTAATTTTGAGTACATTGGTAAATGCACACGCGACCAGCCATGAAGCGCGACTAGTGCCCGATTTTGACCGAACCAGCTGGAATAAGCTTGATGTTGCGACACTGGCCACGCCTCCATAGCCAATCCTCTAATTTCTTTAAATCCGTGGTTCACATGCAAAGCAATTCATAAACCAACAAATGTTTTAGACTAGTAAACTTGGTCTTGTTTGTGTGTGTGGATTTGTTTATGTGTGCGTAATACTAAGCGCTCATTAGTCATTGGAGAGTTACCGAGCTTACGCACACAGAAACAACGTGTATGTGCATCTATACACACAATCCAACCCGCTAAATTATTTATTTATAGTTTAGTGATATGTAGTTTATTGTGAGTTTATGTAGTTTAATTGTTTATTTCGCAGGTGAGAACGAAACTCTACCCCATATGCCGCTCTTGCATGTTGTATCCCAAACCGGCCTCTTGACGATATTCAATGTTATTAACTTGAATAAGCAAGCACCGCAGTTATGCAGCCCACCGCAACAATTGAATTTACCTGCGGAAGTTATGACTAGGTAAGTATTTCATTATCGTTGGTTAGTTTTTGATGAAAAGATAATAATCAAGGTTTTAAAGACTTATGTGTACATGTTTCATAAGTTAAATCAGATTTTAAAGACTAAAGATGTGTTTTACAAAAAGTTAGAGGAGACATCTTAACAACAAAATCAAGACTTTATTTTGACTTCTGTTATTTTTACGGATAATCCTGACTTACGTAGCTTTCTATGATAAATGTAGCCTTAGCTGGACCATAATAACCTTCGATCGAGAATACTATAGATTTAGGGTCATCGCAGCAAAAACGTCTCGGTATATAACAGCTCCGGTCGGTAAATAACAGCTCATGCCGTTATTTTGTCTAGCATTTGATGTTTTTCGTGATGAATGATCGTAAATATAAGATAATGTTTTGAGGATTAGTGAATTTATTACTAGGTTGAACTTAAAACTTTTTTGTCACGCGGACAGAATTTAGCTTTGATTATGTACGTCTCGCTGCATCTATATTATTCTTGATCTAAGATAATAACAAATAAATTGACACTCATATATATCAAGTAATTCGTGTGCATATGAATACGGTTTTTGTGTAATATAAATTAGTGAAATAATTTTAAATTTTTATAGTGTAAACCATACTAAGGTTTGAATTTAGAAAATGAAAAGTGTTATCAAAAATTTCGAATGTGACGTTAGTGGTTCTGTGGCCGAACGGTTTAAGGCACTCCGGCTTGAGGAGGGATTGTCTGATCGTCGCGGGTTCGAATCCAGTCGGAATCGAAAATTTTGATAAGACTTTTCATTTTCTAATTAGTGAAATGTTTAATTGCAGTCACATTCCCGGAGAAGGGCCCAAAGAAGCAGAAGTACCACCCGCTCCCGTACCTGAAACAAAGGTAACATTATGACGCGGTCCCTTGAGAATAATTGTATTTGTATTTATTTAAAAGATTACTGGCCTTACTGATAAACGTGGTGTAAAGTAATTTTTCGGAAAAAAACTAAAAATAACCATACATTTTCACAGTTTACACTCAGGAATAACTTTATACCACGTTTATTAGTAAGGCCGTACATCTATTATTACAGGTATGACCTAACACAATAATAATATTAGTCGTCACAATAATATTATCTTATTATATTCTATCATCATTTTCCTGCCGTTATCCCGCTTATGCGGAGTCGGAACAACATGTTCTCTTCTTCCACTCTCCCCTATCACTTGTCATCTCCGTATCCACTCCTTTCTTACCCATATCTTCTTTCACACAATCCATCCATCTTTTCTACCTCTACTCTTATATCCATCCACATTCATTTCCATCACCCTTTTACCCACATTACACCCATCTTATTATATTCTATATTACATACAATTTTATTATATTTTAAATTACAAGCCAAATAATTCAATATAAATGTCAATGTACTACTAAAATAATACCATACAAGTCAAAATCATAATTTATAAAAGCAAAATAATTCAGTATAAATCATTCTATAACAGCTAATAAAGCTTATAGCACCACTCAGATGTCCTTTCAGCTGTTCAGCGGTTTCTATCAGAATCCTAGAGAGATAGGATAGGACAGACAGAAAGACAGAGTTATATCACATTTATAATATTAGTATTGAAGAAGACAAGAGTTACTATCAGATTTATACTATGGATTTTTCATTTTTTTTATCAGTATGAAAGTATGTATTAGTAAAGATTTATGTGTTTCACAGCCTCAGCCAGTACCTACGTCAGTCCCCCCGACGAGTATTTTCAACGCGGCACCGGCTGCGCCTATCAAAGTTCCGAGCTTCACACCAACTGCTGCCACCGCCGCCACTCAGCCGGACTTACCCGAGAAACCAGCTACAGTGGTAAATTAATTTAACTTAACTGGCTTCTTTTTCGATATAATTTGCGTCACGTAAAAATAACGCTGGCTGTCAAGCTGCGCCATGGGCGATTTATGGGTCCATTTGACGGTATGAAGTGAGGTGCGGGGCGGGAGGGTCGCACGCCTCAAGCTTTTCAGCGCGCTATTGGTTCGTCAGTTGACCTTTGCCTTCCGCGCTGTGTCCACGTTTCGTTTTTTCTCAAAATACCATCGCGCACAAAAGCTTTTGATTATGTATGGTTTTACATAAAAAAAATGAGAAAAAATTTATGACGTATATTGCTATATGAAAAGAGAGGCTGATAATAATGTATTTGATATTAAAAAACAATGTATGAAACGGACCGCAAAGGCAACAAAACGTTCAAAGTCTACAGTGAGACTAATTGTTAAAGGTTTAAAAGATCCGGAATCCCAGAAGGAGTTTCAAAATATCTTTACTTTAATGTTTTTTAATTAGATTAAACATGCTATTACGGAATTAAATATGTTTTTAATTCTATTTAATGATTATTTATTTATTTTTTATTTTATTTTACAAGTTTCTACAATTCTATCTAATATAATTGAATGTAATGTAATGCCTACCAATAAGCAATAGATCTTCGTCTATTGCGCAAAGCGCAATCGCAAGCGTAAAGCTAGTTCAAAAATAAAACAATAGGCTGAGTATTTTCGTACGCGAGTGTACTCATGCGCAAACATCTAATATCATAAATCCACTTTTTTCCAGCGTTCTTTTTACGTGACGCGAGCTATACCTGTCTGTATATTTAGCAACAATTTTAGTATTCTTCAAAAAGTGTTTCATAAATAATTCCAAGGAAATCCTTTATTTCCGTCCTTATTGAAAGCTGTTATCTTGGTGTCCCTTACAAACTTTAATGACTTATCTCACCGCCTCCATGATTATAAAAAACGCTACCTATGTCCTTCCTGATCCTCCAGCTTAATCCATGCCAACTCAACACAATGTGTTAACAGTTTAGGCATGAAAAAGTAACACAGACATCCAGATACGTTCTCATTTATAATATTAATAATTTTGTTCCAGCCACAGCCAAAACCTCAGCCTACGATTCCACCAGAAACTAAACAGCCACAGCCCCAAGCGCCGCCGCCGCCGCCGCCGCCGAGCCAAGAAAACGCAGCGCGAAAGGCCGAACAGGAGAGAATAAACAAGGCGAAAGCCAACCAGGAACTCAAAAATATGCTCGTGAAAGAGGTCAACGACTTCCAGAATGATCTGTACAATTTTATGCTGAAGACACGAGAAACTCAAGCTAGAGTAAGTATAGTAAAGTTCAATGATTAAATTTTGTAACGCAACATTCTTAATTTTATGTAAGTTTACTGAAATCTCTGTCGAATGTGGACTTTTGAATATTATTTTTATTTCAAAGAGAAGGTATGCTCTCGAGGCGGTCCCATAAAAGTATTTGTACTTTATACAAAACTTTAAACACCTTATCCTCGTATGTAATTTTCTGTGTAGTCCAGCATCTGTCGATTTTTTTAGTATGAACACGTAATTGATACATTAGTTTTTTCTTGACGCAAAACAACAAATATATATTCTGAAATATTTTTTTAATTTCAGATACAACGTGATATAGAATCCATAAACTCTAACTTCAATTTCAACTCTCTTGACACAGAAGAGCTGAAAAAAGAATGCTCTATAGATGAATTAAGAAATGCCGTAGTACAACTAAAGTTAGAACTGGTTCGTGCTTGCGCTGTGATCGCTGAAGCACGGACGCATTCTAAGTAAGTGTAGGCAATTCTACTAATATTCATTCATTCATTTATTTGTTTATTCACTGCTGGGTATAGTTCTTTGTTTGTGTTATGCTATCCAACACATTCCTATGACTGAATTAATGATTTGTATTCGAGTGTGATCTTATCACTTGGGAGTGATTTATTTTTGTTCTATAGACGCTTTGACGCACTATGAATGTATTAGTGAAGTAGATTTCAATTGAACTTTCACCATCACTGCAGTTGGCCACTTACTCATACGAACTTACAGTACGCACAACCGATCTTTGTCTGTCTGAAGTTAGGTGCACTAAACGATTGCGCAGTTTGCGCGAGTAGGCGAGATAGCACGATGCAATAAACTAAGCGAGTGAGCTAGCTATACAACGCTGTCTTCGTCTTTTAGGCGTCATCAAAAATAGGTTCTGCGCAGCTACTTCAGATAGCTAAAGATTGGTTGTGCGTATTGTACTTTTTTATAAATTTTAAACTATTTCAGTGCTAGAGAGTATCATAAATGGAGCCAATCAGACCCGTTGACCGCCAAACGCGTTGCCTCAGTAGAGAAAATGGCTTACTATGTACAAACTCAGCTAGACCAGGCGCAAGAGGCGTTAGCTTACAAATGGAACAAGGCTAGAGAACACGAGGATAACAGGTAAGGAATATATATATATTTTTATTTCTTTGGAACAAGTCCATTTTTCCGGTATAAATAACGGAAATAACGGGTATAAGCTATATATATATAGCCATATGAAATCTCATTTAAGTGCATCCATTTCAGTGTGAAAAAGCAACGAACATCCATTCTCCAACTTTCGTATCAGAGGGCACAGGTAGTGCCTGAATCTGAAATGGCGGCGATAATCATGTCCTATTGCTTGCACACGTAGTGACGATATTGGTGTGCAAGCGAGAGAACATGACGTGAGTTATATCTACCATTCTATTCTGGAAGCGTTTGTCGTATTATAGTTGTAGTAAGGTGGCTAAATACTGGTCGAAATTAATGAATGAACATATAATTTAATTTCAGGTCTGGTAAGCGTATGATCCGGCCAATTCTCGACGACGTATACCAGCCCTTAGTAACCCAACAAGAGATACTCGGCCGGCAACAAGCGGTCTTACGAACCTTACGAAAAACTCTCAACGAATGTGACATTGGACCGGTGTTCAAATCCTCTTCTCTGCTCAGAAATACCCCATTTAAGAACAAGTGAGTATTGATTGTTAAATAAATGATTTTAATTAGTTCCCTGCCTTTTTCAAAGGAAGAAGCTACAAGTAACAACACGTCAACCATGTCAACGTGTTAAACTAAACAGTTTTGGAGGTTATATGGATTGGATATCCTTTTAAATTGTAATTTGAGTATGACAGGACGCCCCCCCACTAGATGGAAAGACGATCTGGTAAAGGCTTCTGGGAGCCGTTGGGTGCAGGCTGCACAAGATCGATCGCTGTGGAAACCGATGGGGGAGGCCTATGTTCAGCAGTGGACACTAGATGGCTGACATGATGATGATGATTATGATGATGACAAAAAATCTTTTGCCGACCATGAACCAATCGTTGCGTAAAATATTAGGATTTGTTTCTAATTGATATTTAAGATCATGATGTCATAAACTAAACTTTTAATAATTAAGTTTTTTTAATTTATTACAGGGATCCGCTTTCTAAACTCACCAAAAACATTCTCAACATGAGCATTGAACCTCAAAACGCGAAACTAGCAAAGGGCTTACTCACCATGCAAAAGCTGGAAGCTCTTAAAGATGCTCTTTCTAATCGCAAGACTGTCAAAATAAAGCCAATTAATGTTGAGTTGAGACAACACTTTGTATATATGAAGGAGAATTACGAGAGGATTGTAAGGGAGAAAATGGCGGAGGCTAAAGCGATGGCCGATATGCAAGAGAATGATCCGGAAAAGCAAACTTATATTCCTGAACATAGTGACGGTTAGTGTATTCACGACTACAATGCCACTTACACGTTACAGCTAAGCCCCTGTCCAATTATAGCTAAAATTATGAAATACATTATTGGATTGAACCATTATTATTATAAATGATGCGGGTTCGATACCCGCGGCGGGACCAATGTTTGTAAGATCTACAAATATTTGTCTCGGGTCTGGGTGTTTCTATGTATAATATGTATGTATTTACAAACAAAAAGTATATAAGTGGTATATCAGTCATCTAGTACCCATAACACAAGCTCTGCTTACTTTGGGGCTAGATGATGCTGTGTGAAAAGTCCAATATTATTTATTTATTATTATGACCTTTAAGTACTCATCATCGCCAGCTAAAATGATAGACCTTGCTGATATAAGCCTCGTAAAACACCACCATTAAAACACCGCCCGTGTTGTTCTTAATGTTTTTATCCAAATCTTTTCCAATATGGCATTTAAGCACTAAAGTGTTCTAAAGATGTCAAGCCATTTAGGAGAAGAATTGCGCAAACATGCATGCCGGTTTTTTAATCATTTGAATTTTTTTAGAGGTACCAAATGAAGTGAATGCAGAACCAAAGATAGAAAAAACGGAGCCGACAAAACAAGAAGTGCCATCTGAGAACAACTTTACGTCTGCGAGCAAACCCACGCCCGCACAGTCAAGTGGCGCGCGGAATGTATTCACTGACGGTAATTTAGCAACTAGAACTCAATAGATAGAGAATAGTGGGCTTTTAATAAAAACGCTATTACCAGAAACTGTCTTAGAAAGTCGTGATGGTTCATTATGACTGAGTGAGACCTTTCACAAGCTCTTATTAAATAATGAATGCACAATTACAACAATTTGATTTCATTAGTTGAATTCATATTTACGACTACAGCGCCACCTACCCGGTCCAACTATAGTTAAGAACCATTCGACACCGCAAATGTACTGAAAACAATTTTGTTGGTCATCTTTAGGAGACAAATTTGCGCACATTAGCATACTGGGTTTCTGAACAAAAATATTGTTTGAATTCCTATTTCAGCTACACAAAATCAAGCTAATGCAGGACCAAAAGTAGATCAATCTGAGCCAACGAAGCAAGAAGTTAAGCATTCGGCGTCTGCGCCTTCTCAAAACATCTTCACTGGAAGCAAACCTGCGCCAACGCAGCCTAGCGTCGTCCGGAATTTATTCACTGGTGGTAATTGAGCAATGGCAACTTTGAAATTACAATTTACAGTACAAAAAAAACTTTAAAGCCTAGTTCGGACTAAGCTAGTATTTTAGTCGAGAAGCGAGTTATTTGGTACCTAAACGTGTCTGAACACCCAAACTAATTTAGTCGAGTAGGTTAATAAGTATTTTTTTCTACTAAACTACTCGCTGCTCGACTAAAATACTAGCCTAGTCCGAACTAAGCTTAAGGCTTATTAGACTTAGATAGTTTCTGTATTCTTTTGAAAATAATAATGTAGTCATAAATAATTTGCAAATACCATATTGACATAAACCTATATTTTGCAGACTAGACTTTTAAAGTATCAATTTGGCAATCGCAAATTTTGGCAATAAAACATGAAACATATTGCTAGACCCAATTCAAAGTGGTTTCGGTGGGCGCTGCTTACCAACAGAGCCGCATGCCAAAAACGCAGGAACTGCGTTTAAAAATCATCAGGATTTGTTGATTTGTCTACATTCCATAAAATTTAGACAATCATTTCTCTTGGTAGAAGAAGAGAAAGTCAGCTTGTCTTTTTCTAGAAAGAATGCGTGGTTTGCGTTTACTACGGTTATAAACCTGCGATACTTGACTATTAATAGTGTAGTTCATTCAAATTTTGTTCTTCGAAAAGTGAGTAGTTAGTTTAGTTGAAAGTAATTTCTTGTTACTTTTTTTCAGAATTTAAAGATTCAATTCCGCATGTGTCACCATTCAGCATGTTCTCTCAGCCAGTCGGCGGAGCTGACGACTCGAGCGTGCTCAAATATCTGCTTCAAGCTAGATCGCAGGCCCATCTAGACGCATCCAACGCGAAAACCGATGCTAACAATCTCTTCATGGGACAGAAGATCTGCTCGCCTACTGGTGTGTATCTAAATTGTGTAACTTTGACAATAGTAGAGCCGTCTCGTTTATAGTTGCTAATATTACTAATTTTCAATAGCCAGGGTGATAAAACTGTTAATAAAAAAAAAAGTAAAAACGACGGGCGGTTTCTTGAAAAATATTTAATCGAGAATATTTGAAACGCTCATACTTGTTAAGTGATTACACACTTGGCTCCATATTTTGAAAGTTTATATCATTTGATTTTTTAATACAAATCTCAGACTATAGTTTTTTTCAGAGCCGCCGAAAAAAACCCTGTGTGCGAAAAAGCGATTAGTAAATAAACAAGTAACAAGTGCGCTGGGTTAGTGTGAGTTGATACTCTACAATGAACATATTAAGTAACAAAGTAAACTAAAGAAAATAAACTAAAATGAGTAGTTGCTATTATTAATATTGTAAATTGTATTTCTAGCTAGTTACTTATGTAGTGGGGTTATAACATCTAGATTATTCTAGATAGATATAGTAGTTTCTAATTTAAGCAAAACTTTTTTTTCTTTTGTATAAAACATTTTTTTTTAAATTTAGGTTCGGCAGCGTCAACAACGACCATGCCATCCACTATTTTCTCCAAACCGCAGACTGAAACGCCAACGTCCAAACCTGCGCCAACTTTCACCGAAAACCAACCACCGACATCCAAACCTGCCTCAGAGTCTGTTGAAAACCAACAGCAAACACCCAAACCTGCTACAACTTTCGGAGAAAACCAACAGGCAACCTCCAAACCTGCTACAACTTTCGGAGGAAACCAACAGCCAACCTCCAAACCCGCTACAACTTTCGGAGAAAACCAACAGCCAACCTCCAAACCAGCTACAACTTTCGGAGAAAACCAACAGGCAACCTCCAAACCAGCTACAACTTTCGGAGAAAACCAACAGGCAACCTCCAAACCTGCTACAACTTTCGGAGGAAACCAACAGCCAACCTCCAAACCCGCTACAACTTTCGGAGAAAACCAACAGCCAACCTCCAAACCCGCTACAACTTTCGGAGAAAATCAATCGCCAACTTCCAAACCAGCTACAGCTTTCGGACAAAACCAACCACCAACTTTCAAACCGGCTGCAACTTTCGGAGAAAACCAACAGCCAACTTTCAAACCCGCTGCAACTTTCGGAGAAAACCAACCGCCAACTTCCAAACCCGCTACAGGTTTCGAACAAAACAAACCACCAACATTCAAACCGGCTGCAAATTTCGGAGAAAACCAACAGCCAACTTTCAAACCCGCTGCATCTTTCGGAGAAAACCAACCGCCAACTTCCAAACCCTCTACAGGTTTCGGACAAAACCAACCACCAACATTCAAACCGCCTGCAAATTTCGGAGAAAACCAACAGCCAACTTTCAAACCCGCTGCATCTTTCGGAGAAAACCAACAGCCAACTTTCAAACCTGCTGCATCTTTCGGAGAAAATCAACCGCCCACATCCAAACCCGCCGCAACAACTGCCGAAAACCAACCACCGACAGTTAAACCCACCCCAACTTTCGCCGAAAACAAACCAAATATTCACAATGAAACCGGCGAACCGGAAACAACAGAATCACCTATAGAGTCAAAACCTAGCAAACCTATGACTAACCTCTTTGGTATGAAACCAACTGCCACCAGCACGCCAGTTCCTGATGTATTGAAATCTTCCAACATCCAGGCCACTGTGAAACCTGTAGATAGACAAAAAAAGGAAAATGTTCCTCATAGCGTAGAGAATAGGGATCGAAAGACTGATAAGAAAGAGGTGAAGCCTTTGGGTGCTCAAGCAGTTAATAAGGGTTTCTCCTTTGGTTTGTCTACAAACAATTCTAGTCCTTCCTGTAAGTATAATAAGGTATACTGTTTCTTAAACGTTTTATATTTGTTTCAATTTACAAGTGACAGTAGTCTATCTTGGACGAAATTTACGATATTTGTAAAGATCTTCAACTAATCTAAATCCACGTACAATACGCAAAACCGATCTTTGTCTGTCTGAAGTTAGGTGCACTAAACGATTGCGCAGGTTTGTGCGGGTAGGCGAGATAGCACGATGTAATAAACTAAGCGAGTGAGTGAGGCACCTATACAACGCTGTCTTTGTCTTGTAGGGTCATCAAAAATGGGTTCTGCGCTTCTCTCTGCGCAGATAGCTAAAGATTGGTTGTGCGTATTGTAAGCTTTTTAAGTTTGTACTTTTACAACTAGTAGTTAACTGTTATTTTGAAATAACTTTTTTTTCAGCACCCAAACCACCTGTTCTTGGAACACCTTCAACGCCAAAGGATCCTACACCACCTAAAGAACCAACACCGACTAAAGAGCCACCAAAAGAATCACAAGAATCAACCCCACCAAAGTCTGAATTAGATAAACCAGCAGAAACAAAAAGCTCCGCTACATCGTTATTCGGAGCAGCCGCGTCTCAACCAAAAACTGATGCGTTTCCACAAAACACTTCTATATTCGCTACCACAAATCCACCAACAGTTTTCGGAGCTAAATCAGTACCTAGCCCTAATTTGACCTCTTTTGCTCAAACTGCCACCACACAATCCTCGACAGTATTCTCAGGTGGTTCTGAAGCGAAAGCTGATACGGAAACTGTTACTACTACAGTTGCAACGTCAGTTTTTGGCAGCACGCCTGCTACTACTTCGGCAGGTTTCGCAACGACCGCTTCATCTGTTTTCGGTCAAGCAGCCGGAGCGTTTGCGCCCACAACGTCATTATTCACTAGCACCAGTTCTACCTTCGGTGGCTTTGGAGCAACTACCCAAGCGTCAGTTTTCGAAACAGCATCCACCGCTTCGTCAGTATTTGGCACAGCGAATCAAGCTTTCGGTAATACGACTACTACTCAAGCTAGCTCAATATTTGGAGTTCCTACGACTCAAGCGTCTTTGATCGGTACAGCTGCACCTTCTCAATCGGTTTTTGGTGCCACACAGACCACTCAAGCCTCAGTGTTTGGAACTACAACTCAAACGTCGCAGCCCTCTGTTTTTGGAACGCCGACTCAAACTACACAAGCTTCAGTATTCGGGACACCTACTCAAACCACTCAATCATCTATATTCGGAACACCAACCCAGACAACACAAGCTTCCTTATTTGGCACACCGACACAAACCACTCAAGCGTCAGTATTCGGAACTCCAACGCAAACTACTCAGGCGTCAGTATTCGGAACTCCAACTCAAACCACTCAAGCGTCAGTATTCGGAACTCCAACTCAAACCACTCAAGCGTCAGTATTCGGAACTCCAACTCAAACCACTCAAGCTTCAATATTCGGAACTCCAACACAAACCACGCAAGCTTCTGTATTTGGGGCTCCTGCTAGCCAAACGTCTGTATTCGGAGATAGCTCAGCAAATACTGGTGGTTCCTTGTTTGGGGGAGGGGAAACAAATCTCTTCGCTGCGGCCAGTATATCTACGACAACTGCCAGTGGTACTAGCGGAAACATTTTCGGAGGAAGGTAATTTAAATCTTTGTCTTGCTTATCATGTACTTGTCGATGTTGATAACGAAACAAATCAGGCTTACACTATATCTCCAAGCATGGACATCTTAGTTCTTCAGGCATTCAGAATTATTCAAGATGTCAAAGGTGCAACCTTCTTATAAAATTAATTGCAAATTGCGAAATTTTCCTTCATCCTTTAGAACTTAGAACTTACGAATCAAATTACTCTACTGCACCAACATTCAGCCGAAAAAAAAAAACGTGAAAAGTGAAAATATTTAATATTCGATATTCAAACTTATACTAAATATTTTTTTTAGTTCGACAACTTCTGTGTTTGGTGGTGGCAACAACGTTTTTGGTAAAACTACTTTCGGACAGTCAAATAACACAGCGGCGAGTATTTTCGGTGGTGCCGCGGCTTTCGGTCAGCAGAAGCCGGCTAATAATCTCTGGGCTGGTAGCTCTAGTACTGGATTTGGATCTTCCGGATTCGGTAAATACAATCTTGATATACTTAAGGCTTGTTTTATCACTAAAAGCAATTATGCTTACTTAGGAAGTAAAAAACTATGACTGCTACATAATTCTAATCTAATACATAATGATTGAGCTGATCATTACAGCATCCGTGACGGAAGTATATTTAAGAAACTGAAAACTTTGATAAATATCAGCTTTTATTTCGAATTTAAATGACAAAGTTTAAGCCATTCAATTAGAAAAAAAGACACTTATCGAAGCAGATCTTTAAATCGAATGTAGTCGAAAAGAGTGTAAATTGGCCTAGGTACTACTCCCACAGACATAGATTCTCATTTCTTGAAATCCGTGGTTACTCCTAATTATTTGTCGAACTTTTTCAATTATTGTTTAGGTCAACAAACAACCCAGGCCTCTTCGATCTTCGGCGGTGGAACTGGCAGCTTTAGTGCGCCATCTGCCGGCGCGTTTGGCAGTCCGCAGTTTGCTGCGGTCTTCGGTACCGGAGAATCACAATCTACCTCTGTATTCGGTTCTCCACAAGCCGGTACGAACTGACATCACACCCTAAAAACTTTATAGAACTGTACAAACATACAGACACTAGTTTGGCACTATTTAGTGCTTTCCTGACGGCCAGTGCGTATTAGTTTGTATTGAGTTTGCAGTATTGCGTAAGCGATCAATGGTTTTCATGGTGATAGCTACGGGCTTAGATCATAGAGGGGATGCGTTTTGACCTTGTATTTCCCCTCTGCCAAAATGTACACGCTTACAAATCATGTACGTCTTATATTATTACGGTACGTCATATACGAAATGTGCAAGAGTGTGCGTGTCGTGTGATACCTCGTCCCCCGCAAAAACCGGTAGAAAATGTTGAAAGAGGAATTCTGTCAATAACTCTTCCAGTTCTAGTTTGTCTGAGGCTACGGACGATCGACGTCAGTACTGACCGTACTAAATGTACTAATACCGTACTGTGCGGATAGCACTAAACTCATTTTACAAGTTTTATTTCCATTTTGGCTCAAAATAAAGCTAGGCTCCAGCTTGTTTTAAATAGGGTTAAATATTTTTGCAGCGCCTGGTTTCGGTAGCTCACCGGTGTTTGGATCCAAACCAGCCTTCGGACAACCAGCTGGGTGAGTTTTTGCTGGTTAACATTTTTGTTTATGGCACTCCATATAAATATGTTCTGTTAAATATACAAAAAAAAACTTATATCATCCATCCTACACTAATAACATAACACAAGCTCTGCTTACTTGGGGTTAGATGATGCTGTGTGAAATAAATAGTCCAGCATTATATGTATACTAGCTGGTACCCGCGACTTCGTCAGCAAAATAACATATACTTAATAAAAACAGAACTGAAAACTGCTGTTCAGAAGATTCTCTTCTGATACTTTTAAAAATAAAAACTCAATAATAGCGCCATCTCGACCTCAGTCATAGAACAGCAACGCCATCTAATGGCCTTCAACTGGAACTTCACTTTAAGTCCCCATACGAAATTTCAACCCTTATTTCACGCCCTACATGATTAGTTTTGAAAAAAAAAGTAGCCTATGTCCGTCCCTGGGACATAATCTTTATCCATGTCATATTTCAGCATCATCTGTTCAGTGGTTTAGGCGTGAAAAGGTAACAAACAGACAGACAGACAGACACATTTTATTACATAATAGATGGCGCCACAGGAAAAATTAGATCGCGCTATCGTTGCGTTTTGGGGAACGTAACATATAAACTCGCTAATCCTCTACTTTTCAGCTTTATAATATTAGTATGGATTAATGGCTTCTCGTATTTTCGCATATTGAGTGACCAATATACTCGTAATAAGTAAGTACCTATAACTCAGACGATGAAAACACGATAAGTTTGTCCTTTATTATAAAACGGGTTACTGTCGTTTGGGACACTTTGTCCCTATTGACACTTTTGATTTTAAATGTTTTTTTCACTGTCATTTGGGACACTATCAAAATATTTAAGCTTTTTTGTACAGTCAGATCAAAAAGTTTTTAAATAATTATAATACGATTATTTTAAAGTAGCTTAAAGGGACTAGACATGGTGGCGACGTGTAGGTATAGGTATCAGATCATTGTAATTAAATAATTTGTAAGTCTTTTTCGACTTAAAAAAAACTACAAAAATTAATTTAAAATGTATATTTATTTACTACGTTGTAAAGTCCACATCTTCAAAATATCGGTTTATATTACCTAATTAACAATAATAATGTCATAACATTACCTACTTATTATTAAAATCTTTTGTGTATACATAAAAATCTTTAAAAAAAAATAACCTACAAAAATCACAGTATATTCACAGCATTTGGCACAATACTCTACTAAAGCTAAAATATCAAACAAATCAAAAGATAACCTAAAGATAAAAAATAACCTAAAAATCACAGTATTTTTACAATATTTGGTACATTATTCTTAGAATTCTTATCTTTTATGGTATCTATAGCCAGCACGTAGAAGTATCGGTTTTCCGCGCTTCGACGTTACTATTTCGATTCCATTTTGATTTTGACTTGACGATGCTGGTGGATCTCCTGAAAAAAACAAATATGCTACTTTATGAACATTTCACAAGAATATCTGTACCTAACAGTGTATCTAACAAAACCATTAATTGATGCATCGAATATAATGACTAAGATTATGAATGAAATTAAATATCTCTTACAATACACACAATTTTTTATCAGTTTAGATCTAAATTTAAAGTAATTAAGTACCTAAAAGCGTATAATACCAATAAAAAAATGCTACGTAAATGATAGTTAACTTACCTCCAAAAAACATGAACAACAACACAAACCGCCACATGACTATTTTTTTACTTAACCACTGACCATGACTCAGGTAGACTAATTAATGGCCGTGCGTCCGAGCAAAAAGAACAAGTGAACTCTTTAGGAACAAAAGAGAAAGAAATAGAAACATTTCTATGCTTTCTAGAACTAGTTTTGCATTACCGCTTGTTCGCTCGTTACTGCACCTGAGCGAATACTTTACCTTTTTAAAAATGCAAATTTGATATTAAGATTTCTACTGTTGAGGTATCGTTAGAGGTTTAACTCAAAAATCATGATAATTATCTCGTAGATAACATTAATTATGTTCCTAACCACGATGGTTTCAAAAACTATAACGTTAGAGGTTTTTTGCCTGACTGTACAAAACAGCTTTTTCTATTGGTGTCCCAAATGACAGTGACAAAAATATTTAAAATCGAAAGTGTCAATAGGGACAAAGTGTCCTAAACTTTTGTGTCCCAAACGACAGTAACCCTATAAAACTAGGATACAGTATATCACTAAGTTATGAATGTTGTCATTAAATTCAGGTTCGGTTCACCAACCAGCGGCGGTGGCTTCGGCGGATTCGGCGGCGGTTTCAACAAGAGTCCGAGTGGCTTCGGCGCGCCCGCAGCCTTTGGTGGCGGCTCCACGTTCGGCGGTAATGCTTTCGGCAGCACCTCGCCTGGAAATGTCTTTGGAGTAGCCAATACTGGTAAGTGAAAACGTTTACAGAATTATATCATTGAATCAACCGTGACTTATCTTTACGGTAGAGATGGGTGGTTTTGGTGAGCAGGAGATTTTTATTTTTCCGCTCGTAGTGAACCCGCAGTTAACCGCACCCGCCTTTTAGGCCTTTTACATCTATAGGTACTAGATGATTTATACAGCGTCCGGAGGCAACCTATGCCTACATTCAACGGGACGCTGCGCTGCACATAGTGCCTGGAACATTGTTAGAGATGGAATAGGCTTGCCCAGCACCTAAACCATCCTCTCAGCTTAATCGGCCTTGTCCACAGGAAAGACACCCCTTACGTCTTACTGTGGCCCAAACAATGGTCCTTGCCTAAAATAACGAAACTAAAAAAAAAAAAATCCTTTAAGTTATAAAATATATGTACAATTCTAGGCCGTTTTTTGAATAGCTTACTCAAACTCTTGGCTACTATTACATACGTTATTTACTATGTTTATTTCAGTTGTTATTCTCTTGTAGGTTTTGGTGCATCCGCCCAGCAGTCTAACGCTACGTTTGAGAACTTGGCCACACAGAATACGCTGACTTTCGGCAGCCTAGCGCAGTCGCCCCAGCAACAACCGCAGCAGCCAACATTTAATACGTAAGGGCTCTTACAAATCATTTACCTAATGAAGTTTTCTACATTTCACATTTTGCTTCTTCATCTTACCGTATCACTAGCTCTTTCGAACCAGTGTGGTGACTGGATTTGGTCCGCCTCAAAGGCTCCTTTTCTGCGCTTGACACAATGTTTATAAACTTTTAAGGTTCTACGACATGCCAGTTTCTTCGCGATGTTTTCCTTCACCATTTCATATTTTTCTCAATTAGTGTGCAAATAACATGAATTTTGATGAATCGTTGACTCTCTTGCAACTTTGATAAATGGTGAAATATGTAAAGATCTATCCTAACAGGCACCATGAATATATTTGTAACTACTGTCATGTTTGGAAATAAGCCAGAGAGTTTTTACTTTCAGTTCTCCATCATTCACCGGATGGCGCGGCTGATCGCACCAGAAACAGCTAACCGCAAAGAAACGCTTTCGGGAGTGACCCGATTTACAAGTGGACATTTAATAATATGCTATGGTGCCCTATTTAACCTACATCAGTATCCTGTTAACTGTTTATTGTATACTGGTAGTGTAACAACACGCATTATGCCCGTTTGCACTGACTATGCAATTATTGCACACGTCATTACACTAGTCAAAGCTTGCGCAACGTTTGTCGTTTGTACTCATAAGTTTGTGCAAACGGAAAGTGTAGAATTATGATTTTAGCTATATGATCGGTGCCGACGGGCTTATTTATATTAAAACATTTTAAACCTATTTATAAAATATCAATATTCCAAATTAGATAAACTAGAGAATAGGCAGAAACATACCTAAACAATTTGTCTTAAAATAATTTATTAATATTCTATTATTATCATGCTAAATGCATGGTAATTATAACAAGTGTATTCAATTTAGATTTTAATATAATTATTATATTAATAATCCTCGAATTAGATGATTAATATAATTAAATAAAGCTGTTTCTCCTTACAGTACTTCTTTCTTCTCAACCAAACCTTGCGCGAATTTCAGTTTTCAATCCCAACTATATTTCAATAAATTTTAATCATACGACCTAAATGCATTGAATGAATCTCGTTGACCCATTTCGTTAGCAATTAACTTCCTTTGCGAAGCGTTAGTTCAATTTCATACAATTTTATAATAAGTAATTCATCCGAAGTTAACGTTCAACATCCATCGATCGCTCATTAGCGAACTTTTTCAATGGAGTAGCAGCAACTGTGTGCGTTACCCTAGCTGGAAAGTGTCTCCTAGAGAGATTTTAGAATGAGGAAAAATTAGTGCCTAGTGAGCTATAAATGTGCGCGAAATTAAAAATTTGTGCATATTGTAGTTTTTGAAATAAAGGGAAAAAACGTTTCCAGCTAGGGTAACGTTGCTCCAGCTGGAAAATTCTAAACCAATGGTCGGAGAGAGATGAATTGTATATCGGCAGATAGCTTATATTTGTGCATATTTGTGCGCCAAAAAAAAAATTTGTGCGACTTAAGGTTTTCGAGATATTGCGTTTTCTAGATTTTCCAGCTAGGGTAACGTTTTGAAAAATCGTGTTTCTCAAAAACTACTGTATGTACGCCTGTAGAAAATATATACACGAGTAGCTCTTAATTTGTGCTAATTTGTGACGGAATCAGATTTAAGAAAATATTTATAGTTTTTGAGTTATCGCGTTTTTTTTAAAAACCTTAAAATGATCGTAGCGTCTAAATTTGACCATGCACAAGGTCGCTGAAAACTGTATTCGGTCCGTCTCGACGCCTATAATAACCACACAAAATTTCAAAAGTGTACATACTTGCATTATTGAATAATTTAACTAAAAGTAAAAAAAATGGTGTAAAAATGTGTCATAACTTTGAAGTCAACCTACATGAAAACGGCGCAACCCACGATTTGTGCGCTAGACCAAAAATTAGTGCTTCTTATCAAAAAGCATTGTGTAAAGTTTCAGCTTCCTATGTTTCGTATATATCTCGTTATTTAGCAAAAACCAAAATAGTAAACCCATGTTGGTTAACCGAACAATTTCGAAAGGCTACTAAAAAGCGACGGTTTCATACATAGCGATGACCTTCTTAAATTTGCACATCAACCGGTTCAAACTTGTTGTGCCTGAGTACACTGAAGTCGAAAACAACTACTTACTTAGTAAAAAAATAAACCTAGATATCCATACTATCCATACTAATATTATAAATCTGAAAGTAACTCTGTCTGTCTGTCTGTCTGTCTGTCTGTCTGTTTGTTACGCTTTCACGCCCAAACCGCTGAACAGATTGAGCTGAAATTTGGCATGGATAAAGATTATACCCCAGAGACGGACATAGGCTACTTTTTTCTTTAAATATTTATAAGGGGGCGTGAGAATAAGGGTTGCAAGTTTGAATGGGGAAAAAAGTTCAGCGACCCTGGGCGAGGTCATAAAGATGATGGGTGACCGCCACTTTTTGCTATGTTCTTGCATTGCAGATTTTTTTGTTTTTTTTCTCATTTTGCATGGTAAATGATTTTTAAATTAATGATAAACATGTAACATGTATATTTCCACTCATCAATATATCCGAAATTAAGATTTTTTTTATATCAAAATACTTTTTCCTTGACTTTGGTTAGAACGCCATCTGTAACACCCGAGGTCAAAACTGCGTCGTGCTTGATTCCTAGGTCTGATTCACTTCAAACACAGTGTGCAGTGTGTTTTGAGCACTTGAATCCTAATAATGCGCAGACGAAGTTGCGCGGGTCAGCTAGTTGGATTATATTTTTATAGCTGTTTTCGTGTTTTTTCACTTGTTTATGTAGGTATCTACATAATATTAAGTAGATAGCCTATCTATCTATCTTTCTTATAGACAAATATCCTTACAGATACAGTAGGTACTACCTACAGATACAGTTTATAAATGAAAAGTCAGTAAACACATCAGTAAAAATATAAAAATCATCTACTAAGTATATGTAGGTATATTAACTTATACTTACCAGGTTGTTTTAATTTTATTGCTTTAGAACGTTTGAATGCAACTGTACGAACAACAGTTGAGTGATAATACGGGTCAATCAAGAAGGTCATCGCTATGTATGAAACCGTCGCTTTTTAGTAGCCTTTCGAAATTGTTCGGTTAACCAACATGGGTTTACTATTTTGGTTTTTGCTAAATAACGAGATAAATACGAAACATAGGAAGCTGAAACTTTACACAATGCTTTTTGATAAGAAGCACTAATTTTTGGTCTAGCGCACAAATCGTGGGTTGCGCCGTTTTCATGTAGGTTGACTTCAAAGTTATGACACATTTTTACACCATTTTTTTTACTTTTAGTTAAATTATTCTATAATGCAAGTATGTACACTTTTGAAATTTTGTGTGGTTATTATAGGCGTCGAGACGGACCGAATACAGTTTTCAGCGACCTTGTGCATGGTCAAATTTAGACGCTACGATCATTTTAAGGTTTTTAAAAAAAACGCGATAACTCAAAAACTATAAATATTTTCTTAAATCTGATTCCGTCACAAATTAGCACAAATTAAGAGCTACTCGTGTATATATTTTCTACAGGCGTACATACAGTAGTTTTTGAGAAACACGATTTTTCAAAACGTTACCCTAGCTGGAAAATCTAGAAAACGCAATATCTCGAAAACCTTAAGTCGCACAAATTTTTTTTTTGGCGCACAAATATGCACAAATATAAGCTATCTGCCGATATACAATTCATCTCTCTCCGACCATTGGTTTAGAATTTTCCAGCTGGAGCAACGTTACCCTAGCTGGAAACGTTTTTTCCCTTTATTTCAAAAACTACAATATGCACAAATTTTTAATTTCGCGCACATTTATAGCTCACTAGGCACTAATTTTTCCTCATTCTAAAATCTCTCTAGGAGACACTTTCCAGCTAGGGTAACGCACACGCAGCAACTTTCCATATCCACTATACATTCAGATAAAAGCGGTTTCACATTATCCGATCCGATATCGGTATCGGACGCCGATACGATGGCGCTGGGGCGGGGCAAGTAAAATGTATGAAATTGATAGATCCGATATCGGATCGGATAATGTGAAAGACAGGTACACATAGGACCACAGGACGGGCATGCCCGCCAGGCAAGATACGTCAAAATTTGTCTGTAATGTCTCTTTCAAAGTAAAAAATTTAGTTCAAATGTTTCTTTCAAACAAATTACGGTGAAATCTGGTGAGCACATCCGTCGCTACGCACAAAGGCACAGTTGGGTGCTCGGCATTTATCCGAATTGATCTCTATCTACATAATCTGCGTTGCCCGTACCATATATCATGTCCGTACCCGACCGATCTGAGCGTAGGTAGCGGGCACGTACACGGCGGATGCAACTGTCACTTTTTACACCACACACGCACGGATATACCCGCCAGTCATGGTCATGCCCGACAGGCAGATCCGTCCGACGGTCATACCCGTCCGTGTATGGCCTGCTACTAGGTTACTGCGACTAGTTTGTCACTTTCTGCCAGTGTTCATTGCATAGATTTAGCATGGTACATATATATGGTTCATTGGACTTGGTTTTGTTGTATAGGTTCCGTCAATGTCAGTGACATCCTTCCATTGTTGTCACTGTCAAATCACACATCCTAGTTTTTTTTAGTTTGTTTGGCTGTGTGTGCGTGTTCTGAGTGATTCCAGAGAAAGAAAACAATTCGATTTTCCCTATCTAGAATGTTAATTAAAATAATACTCCAAAGCAATCCATAGGGCTTCCTTTTCATTTTCCAACCTCGTAACCTCCGCACAAACACAGTTTCACCATGAACCCGTTGTCTATCTGCTTGTTGTATTTGTTCTCATTAGCCCGAGCATCGGATGATGCTATTAGTGATAAAGGGGTCACTGTAGATTGCAGCACATTGCGATTAGGGCAATACATATGCCCAGATCCTACTATTGATCAGATAGACCCAGATACGCAGCAATTTCGAGGATGTGTCATGGGGAAAGAAATCCCCTCTGAAGGTGAAGCTGAAGGTAAATATTAGAACCAACTAAACCCGTATCTACTCTTTTTCTTCATTCCTTGGAGACTGTATAGTAGAAGGCACTTTTATTCTTTTGCAAATGTGTTGTTTCATCTATGTAATACTTTGTTACAGTGAAATGTATTGCAGCTGATGATATTATTTGTGACCAATTTAACAACTCCACATTTACAAAAAAGCTGCCATGCAAATGGACGTAAGTAGTACACTACTATTTTTTAAATATGCTGTTTATTTACCACCCAATTCATAATAATGCATCTCTTTCAGGAATGGATACTCTTTAGAAATAGCTCTACTGCTATCAGTGTTCCTAGGAATGTTTGGGCTGGATCGGTTTTACCTGGGCTATCCTGGGATAGGACTAGCTAAGCTCTGTACACTCGGATTCATGTTTCTGGGACAACTGCTTGATATAATACTCATTGCAGCACAAGTAAGAGCCCTTCCAGTACTTTTCTTTTAATTACTATTTACTCAATATCATGTGAGGATGTAAGGCTTCAATATGGATGGATGAAGGGGAAGACCAAAGATGCATACAATAAAGGATTGAATTGAATATTGAATGACTGAAGTCTATTCTCTTGACTGGTGCTTGCATTACAAGTGATTTTGTTATCTTTTCAGGTAGTCGGACCATCAGATGGATCAGCCTATGTCATCCCCTACTATGGAGCCGGTGTTTCCGTGGTTCGGAGTGACAATGAAACCTACCTGCTACCCCAGCCCGATTGGCACAACATCACTTGACAGTGGGGCTTCATAAACTATGATGAATACGAAGAGTATGAATGGACATAGATACAGGTCAAAGAGTTGTGATATTTGTGGTGACTTAGCAGTTTGAAGTGGAGAATGCAGTTTGTTATAAGTGAAACTTGTGAATAGTTTAAGACAAACATAAGCAGTCAGGTTGTTCAGTTGATAGATTGGGACAAATGTTTGTATGATGTATAATATGTATGTATTTACAAACAAAAAGTATATAAGTAGTTTATCAGTCATCTAGTACCCATACCACAAGCTCAAGCTTACTTTGGGGCTAGATGATGCTGTGTGAAAAGACCAGCATTATTTATTGCTTTGTACATTTTTTACTTAGCCAAATTCTTTGTCTAATATTTTTTGGAATGGCCTCACTGGCTTATCACTAACATTGTACCATCGCCACTACTTTCTCAAAGACTGATATATATTTGCAATAAGTACATAAAGCACCATAAAGTGAGCTGTGAGGCCAGAACTTCTAAATATTGCTTAAGTTATTTAATTTCCAAAGTTTTGTAAAACCTGTTTACTAGTTACTCACTAACATTACCCCTTTCTTTATCATGATCAAAATAATTATTATCACTACACTAGTAATCCAGATAATAGATGTACTTATTACAGCAGGTTAATGTTAAGTAATATTATGTTTAACTTTTAGTTTAATACCAAATTAAATTATGTCTTCTGTACCCAGAAATAAAATAGATTTTAAAACAACAATATTTTATTTGTACTATACTAACATTAGTTTAACAAGTCAAAGCTGTGATTTCATTCTTTCATCTTTAATAGCTGGCTGTGTCTCTTGTAAAGCGACATCATTTGATGGAGCGATTAATGTAAATATAACAGGTAAATTGGACAGGATAGGATTATCATGTTTTTCTAACAGCCTAATCCAGGATAATAGAGAATCTCTTGAAGAAGAACCTGGAAAAAAGTTTCAATTAGCATTAACCTCCTTAGATTGCTCTTACTAGCTTTATAGATCACACTATTATATATTTTTTTTCAGCCCCCTTACCATGACCACGCTATCTCCATGGTAATGTATAGTAAAATGAAGTATGAGTCTAGGCAAAAGCATCTTTTCTATGACTGCAATAAACTCAAAATCATCTGAACAGAACAGAATGTTATTTTCTCTATTCTATCGTAAAGATATCGTGGTGATGGTAAGGGGGCTGGAATATCAAGTTACAAACAGGCAAAATGTATTTTATAAGTAAGTAATTCTTTATTAGTCTAAAATGCTGAAGTATATCATCTATTCCTCCACTTTTTTAGTGTAATTTTATAAGTAATACTACTTTTGTTATAAATATACCTGTAGCGCATATAGCCACTATTGTCCCATCATCCTGTTCATGCACTGTGCTTTGTATTGCAGGGAGTTTCGTGCTGCCGATGAACCCCGGTATCCCTGGGGGTTTTTCTAAGTTTGACACATCTAAAAACAAAATATTTTCAGTAAGTGAAGCTACAAAGTCTAGATCACTACTCTAGATGTTACTTATGAATAGGCTAAAAGCTATGCCACCTTATATTTATTAAAAAAGACATTTTAATTGTGAAGCAAAAGCAACTATCTACACTGTCTTTTTTGAAGTGAAATCTTATTTAGGCGCATTGAGCATTTTTGATGAGATGAGAATAAATTCTTGGATTCGCCTCGAAAAGGTCACATGCGAGTTACGTAGCTGCTCACCGACGCCGACACCTACCAGTAGCGCCATCTAGTTCTGTAGTCGGTTTTTTGTTTTGTTTAATATTTACCATCAGGATCACTTGTATCTATAAACTCAGGCCTCGTCTTGCCAAACAGTATGAAGTATGTCACAACTTGTTCCTTCAGGTAGACTTCATAGGGACCCCTCACAACCAGGGGTTCTTCTGGTGGCTGTTGTGAGATGAGTATCCTCTGAGTTGGACTCTGGGCGCTAACAATCCATGTCTTATCCAGTGAGGCTTCTATTTCTTCTGTCTGACAAAATAGTAATAGTTTACAAATCAATATTTTTTATAAAGAAATTGTAATCTGCAATTTGAACTGAAACTGGAAAATGACAAATAAATCACTTAAATAATACCATAAAAACTAGTGCCTGGCACTCATGCACAGAGGGTTCCATTACATAATTGGTTACGTAAATTAGCCGTGTTGACCAAGTGTCTAGACTTTAGGTGCCTCGACTTTTAATTTGAAGCTTGTGGGTTTAATATATCAAAAATATTACAATCCCATTGGATATTATAAAGAAAAACTTCACCTGCCAGACATTAATTGCCATCAAGGGGTCTACAGAGCTGATCCTCTGAACAGCTAATTTTGCCAGCTCCAATGTGTCATTAGGCAACTCGTCTGGCAAGTACCAAGGGCTGAGGTTCTTGAACTTTGGCATCCAATACATCATACGCCAGAACTTGCGGAGGGGAATACCACGGCGACCGAATATGTTGAGCAACATTTGTTCCATTTCAGTATCAGGTATCACTTCTGAAATTTGCGAATAATGTTTAGATGACTGTAAATAAGTATTTCCCTATATTGTCAGTGAAACAAACGGTTTTCCACTTACTGTTATCTTCCATTTGTTCTAACAAGTCCACTGCACACTGCTGTTGCTTTGGATAATGCATAAACTCAGCTTGAAATATATTTTCTGGTATAAACTTCCCCTTGGGCAATACTTCTACTAAAGCTTTATAAGCCTCAAGATCTTTGTGTACACCGAAATCCTGCATTCTGGCTAAAGCCGCGTAAATAAACTCTACGTGACCCCTTCTTCTCTTCTCACGAGTTTCAAAGAGTTTGATAGCTTCTAAATAAGTATTCTTATCTTTCTCCTTGGCAACTACAAAGGGATCATAGACTGTAACTTTCTTTTCGGAGCTTTCCCATCGTTTCATCAGGAGATTCATAGGTTTTATCCTCAAAATATTTCTGATGATCTGTGTAGCCATTTCAGGTTAGGCGTAAACAAATATTTTTTAGAAACACTCCACTAGTCAAGTTAGGTACAATTATATTTTAGAATTATTTCAGTTTTTAGTTTCAATCAGAACACAAGCAAGTTTCCTTCACACTAGTAGTAGTAGTTAAAAAGGTACTCTTTGAGGACGGTACACGGCACGAGCCGGGGAAAAAATAATTCATTCCGAGCTTTCCGACCAATAGTGTTCTGTTTCCGACTTCCGCACAGAACAGACAGAACACAATATTACTCTCACAGATTAGGTAGAGATACTCTGACGAGGACTTCCGTGTCATCCACAGACTACTAGCGCATCACAGATTAGGTAGGCACGCATGTGTCTTCCCTTCACTCACAAACTATTAGGGGGGGATGCTCGCTCACGCAACCCCATTTGATCAATCAAACTCTATATATATCTCTATGATCAAACTTTAGATAGAATAGATCCATAGAGAATAGATCATAGATCAATCAAACAAATCAAACTAAGAGAAGAAGAAGCCGGGGAATGAAGTGAAACCGAAGAAACCAAGAAGTGAAGTGAGAGAGAAGAAGAAGAAGACTGAGCCAAGATGTTACTGATTGGGCGTTTGACATCTTACTGCGATCGCCAACCCGCCTGCCAAGCGTGGCGATTATGGCAATTCCTCCCAAATGTTTGGGAGAGGCCCTTGCCCAGCAGTGGGATCCCTACGGGCTACTAAAAAAAAAAAAAATATAAATAAATAATAAGAATGGATTATGGAATGCCAATTTATTAATTACCTAATTGTTAGTTAAGTTAGATTGTAAGTTAGAAATACCTAAAATAAGTACCAAATGTTTCAGTGCCCCAGCGGGGCATGTTTCATGTTATGAAACACAATTTTATTTTAAGATCTATTTACTAACATGAAGCAATAAACGTTTTGAATTTGAATTTGAATTTGAACTGGGAATGAATGATGAAAGAAATCGAAACTGACATGACAGTGACAGCAGTAGGTTCTAGATTCTGGGTACCGCGCTTCGAGGAATCTTAGGTCAGGTCATATACCGCGACGTTTACCAAACGCTCGGTAAACGGAAGGTTTATGATAATAAAGATAATACTTTTTAATATTTCAGAATAATAATGTACTCGGATCACTACTATTATTATCTTATCTTAGGTACGCTGGCAGTGTAGGTTTAGTGTGATAATTGTGCACCACTTTTTTTATCTATAACTATTTAATATCGTTCATTCAAACCATGCTACTTTCCCGCGTATGTTGCAGTTCATTTCGTTCAATTATTGCTTTCATTCATTTCTTCAGTCAAAATAAAACATTTGGTGAGGGAGGTTGTCGCGTGCTTTCAAAACTTGTGCTACGTATTGAAACACGTACGAATTTAACAAATTACTTTATACTTTGACTCCATTGCTGATTTGGTTGAACATATAAGTGTTTCGAACGAAAATATAAGACACGTGCAGTTTTTTTATAAAATAAAAGTGTTAAAAACTCGAAAAACTTAATTTTTTACTTCCATAATGGAAAGTGGAATTATAATTTCCACACTCGTCCTCTTCATCGGCGTTTTAAATTCAGCTGGTGAGTTTATCATTAAACTTAATTTCACACAACATATATTTAAGTTTTGAGAAAAACTTTAAATTATATACCTTACATATTGGTCTGGGACTTACCTACTCGTCAAGTGTAGGTAAAACGTAATAGGTACCTATTTAGATTTACCTCTCATTTCAATTCTTACCACACCAATTCCTAGTTCTTTGTATAAATTATTATACCTATAAATTATTATACCTATCTATACCTACTTATTACGAAGTTTTGAACTTCAGCAAATTGTGTCGCAGTTTCTGATTCTTACCTACCTACTTGTATAAGTTCTGTATTTTTCAGTTAGTTTTCGCGGTAACGTGCGTCGCAATGGCATTATTTATTTGCTGTCTGTTATTCACGGACGTAATACATTCGTTACGTAGGTAGGTACTCGTGCCCAATCGAAGACCGACAATAACAATTTTATTTTTCCGTGGGTCTTCAAGGTAACCAATTACTGAATGTAGGTAGCATTTGTACCTACTTTCCTTGTGCAGTGTCGGGATCGCAAGAGACTCACTACTAAACTTAGTAGGTATAATAAGTGCAGCATTAATTGAATAGGAACTAAAATCTATTATCTTACAACACGATGCTTCACCCTAAGCATTTGCTCGTAGTTTTATATGAAGTCGTACATTATCATTTTCGGTAGTGCCTTGAGTTTGTGACGGAAATAAGCTTAAATACATCCTGACTTTAAACATTATTAGGGTGCATTAAAGATAATCTAGTAGGTAGGCATACGCAACGCAATTAAAAAATGGGAATCATCATCATCATAATTATCTTGCCCTCATCCCACGCTTAGTGGGATCGGCACATGTACCTATAAAATAATACAACAATATTCCTAAGTTAAATTAAATCAGACTCACATTGGTACAAAATATTACAAACTCGCATCGGAATACATGTCGTTTTAATTGTCTTTCTCAGCACTATCGTTCTTATTTCCTAAGGGCTAAACTTATCTGAACATTTGTTCATATTTTATTTGCGTTCACAGTTAACACCTCTATTTTGGGTAGTCGTAATTCGCATCCCGAACATCCTACACCTAGGCTGTAGCCTGTATCGCTACTTTTAGAGCGTTTTCACATTATCCGATCCGATATCGGTATCGGACTCCGATACGATATCGGAGGCAAGTAAAATGTATCAAATATGTACCTGTCTTTCACATTATCCGATCGGATATCGGAGCTATCAATTTCATACATTTTACTTGCCCCGCCATGCGCCATCGTATCGGCGTCCGATACCGATATCGGATCGGATAATGTGAAGCCGCTCTTAGAATGCCTGCCTTTTCGCCTCGCGACGGTCCTTTCTTGTCTGGTCTATTCGGCATACCAACTGGGTAATGTCATGAACTCATGACGCCAAAATCAATTCACTAGCCACAAAGTCGTTGAAACGACCGATGGAGGCGTTGTCGTGTTGTTTCTAAGAGTTGTTTATAAATTTAGGCGTGTCGACCGGGCGCGAATCCAAGCGCCCACGCTTCGGGACTGACGATGTATGTTGACTTGCCAACGATACTTGCTCACATGTTAAAATAATAATAAAAAATACTATTGTACGAATAATCTCGTTATTTCGGCGTCTCTTCACTTAATTTTCCGAACGACTGGATTTGAGCTGTATAAAGAGAATTCTGGTCTTACATAAGTAGTATGGTTATAAAAAAATCTGTTGTTTTCTGTTTCTAACTAGTTGTGATTGCAAGTTTTTAACCTTTATAGAGCAATCACGTTGTTATGTTGCTGGGAGAGCATGACGTGCGAATCCCGTTAGTAAGACACAAGCTATTTTCTTCGAGTCATTCAGTCAACCAAATAACTCTATCCGATTCAAATAGACCCATGAATCTATAGTAATAGCCTGCAGCTGATTGGTCGTGTCCGTCTTTCCAAACTATTCTTCCCAACCGTCAATTGAAGGTACCTAAAGCCAGGGATACACTAGGGGGCAAATGGAGCAACATGTTGCCGAACATGTCCCTCAACAACTACGTAGAACATGCCGAAGTGAATGTCGCGGAACATTGTGTTGACCACACTAGTCAGTGTTTATAGAAATGTCGCCCGAGGAGGTTGTGGCTATCGATATCATTTCCCCACACTAAAGCCATGTGAGGCACGTTGCGTACGCGACTACACTTGGTGACAAATGGCGCGACACTGACTGACGCAACACGTGCGCTCGCTCTCGAGGCGGGAGCAAGCAACATGCCCCGCGTCACGTACAATGTTGCGGGGCATGTTGCGGGACAATATGCAACGTTGCAGCGTCACGTAAATTAAGTGTTGCGCGTCATGTTACGGGACAAAATGTTCCCTAGTGTATCCCTGGCTTTAAGCTTAAAATGTTCATTCAATACATCACCTATTCAATTCATATTATATATATGAATTATTATATATGTTCATTCAATAGCTTTCATAAAATCGTAGCATAATATACAAAAATTAAGATCTGTAAATGAATACTAGCCTTTCTATCTAGAATCGCCATTTATTTTTTATCTTAACTAAAACTACCTGTCGTAAATGTTTTCACGCTAGTTATTAGTGTGTGGCGAAACTAGATCATGCGTTTTTTGGGAGTTAGTTCACGCTTGGTTTCCATATACCTAGGTTTAGAACCTAGTAAAACAGGGTTTTTTGTTTGAGATTTTATACTTACCAAGAACGCAACTGTTAGGTTTCTATATGTGTGGAAAATTCATGAAAATGTAGGACAAACGGATGACGCGGAAGCCATGGTTCTGCAACAAATTGCTTGATGATACTTCTATACATTCATATGTCTTTATCATCGTGTAGATAATAAATAAGACTGTTTTCTATTAGAACAAATAAAGGAAGGAGACATACAGATATAGGTTGTAGAGTTGATTACTATGCCTACATTATGCCTAGGTACCACTACTACTATTAATGACGCTCGGCATGTTTGTTTAGTTCATCTGCCGTCATTGGGAATCAAGCCAATTGATTAAAAGGTGAAAGAGACTTGACGTTAAAACGAGTAATCATAATTCTATTGAGATATCTCTCCCGCACTACGTTTCTCTATCTTTAGTTGGGTAGATATAAATAGAGTTATTGCGATATTAGGTACATTTGAGTTAGTAATACTGGGGTAATACAAAGATAAATCTTGTGCTAAAATAAGAATAAGCGAAATACCTACTCGTAAATGTTTTAGAAACCAATTAAAATTTAAGGACTTGTATGGCCCCGTGGCCCAATAAATTTAAAAGGAAACTAAAGGGTCGGAAGATAATATTTTCCAAAGGATATTTGCTGTCTTCGAAAAAGGTGCATGATTACGGTGCGATCTGACACTGCCCATGGGATCTTCATTATACTCGTACCCCGCCTTGAACAATCTGAATCTGTAGAGGTAGACAAGAAAAGGTTTTGCTTCATTCGTTATCTTTTCCATTTAAAATGAAATAAAATTATTATCTTAACTTTGTACCTACCATACAAGAAAAATCTAGAGAGTATTTTGTTCTTTCATTATAATTTTGAAATTAACTTCTAAAATGTTTCAAAACATGGAACGTAGTGTTATTTATATGGGTCGGGTGATCCAGAACAAATATTATTGCAAGATAATCTATTGATTCATTCTTTCACCCGAAGGCTAATCGGGATTTATGAGGTAAACCGCGTAGTTTCGGGTGCGATTCCAGTCAGATGAAATTGTTTTATCCAAATTTACGAGCCACAGGAGGCCAGCTTTAATATTTTCCCTGGAAATCTGATCTGTATAAATAAATTATTATGTAATAATGAATCTTGTCTGTTAAAGTTGGGTAAAATTTAAATTTACCTGCTGAATAAATCACATAGTTTGCTTTTTCATTTTAGAGAAATAAAATGTTACATAAAGCTCTGTTCCAAAGTAGATTTACACATGAACAAAACGGGGCGCGAATTGTAATTCATGTGAGTAGTTCGATTTTAAAGTAATTTCTTTTTAAACTTTTCTACCATATATCTGCCGGAGGACATCCTGTATTTACTCGAATTTATATAAATTGTATAATTCAAAGGCGTCTTTCAATTATTTGCCTAATAGGCTGTTAGGAAATTAGATCATTTTATCATCCAACAGATCTCGTTACGTCTCATAACCATTGAAAAGGACCTAAATGATAGAGATTCGATCTACTCTATTCACTCCCCGAGGTGATTTGCAAAATTGCCTACAAATGAGTCGATTAGCGAGACATTGGGACACATTAGTGTCAGCCGCGATAACACAGATTTCCTTACAAAAGCTCGGATGAAGTAAGTCGTCCTAACAAAAAGTTACCCCATCTGAGCGATGACAAATGACCGGGCCAACTCGGAAACATCAGTGGGATGGGTGATTTGGGAGGACTATTCAGACACAGGAAGAGAAATTGATATTATTTGACCCCGCGTGATTGGCTATCATTTATGTATATGAATCAGAGATGAAAACTGAAACCACAGATGGATGATGTAGGTTAGGTTTAGAGACTACACTTTTAGTTATGAAGTGTTGTCTCTAAATACGTACGTACAAGGCGGGCCTTTTTACCGACATAATCTGCAACTTATTTGATTACTGTGCTCCTACCTATGACACGATCAAATGGCTGCTAGCATAATCGAATCAATCCTTAGAGATTCCCGGTATATGCGATTGGAACTTGCGTCCCGATATTGAATTGTCCTACGACTCCGTACGAATGGCCGATTTGCTTCGATCATTCGAGCTTTGTTACCGCAATTCCTTGGGGACTTGATTTCATTGAGTCATTTTGGATGTCACATTTTTCCTGTCTATAAATGCGACTATATATTTAATTTGATTTATACGGGGTATTGATAATGTTAACCCAAATAAGTAAATATCTTCATTGAAATGCTAGTTTTTTTGTAAGTCATTGGCAATTTTTCAGCACCACATCGCAATTCCCCTTTTCTCCAAAGGTAATCCGAAAACCCAATATCACACTTGATATCTACCCAAAGATATGACTGTCTGTAATAGATAAGAAATCTTTTCGCAATCTTTATCGAAGTTTTATCGTAGATTTCCATGAGTGCTATGATTTTTTTTCGTATCACTAAACGTGGTTTGATAATTGGATAGTTTTTGTGATCTTATTATAATTATTTTTCCATGATTAAATCACGCAATGTCACATACAATAGGTACCTTACCTAATACGTAGTGTGTACCACACGTTCTGCCCTAGTTTATGGTCTGTAGATTGCAACAGATCAGCATGTATGCGATGATAATTGACCGGTAGGTAGGCACCCGGTTCAACTGAGCTCTGTCTGTCTGTATCATTGCACGAATTGAGCTATAGTTAAGTATAGGCACAATGTTTTATTGTCTCTTAGTAAAGGGCATTGAATCGTTAGCATTATTAATCATCTTATAGCCTCATCATACAGATCAATTACTTTTAGCTATCCTATAGGTAAATCTTAATTCTTATGTACCTACTTACTTATTTATTATGTCTCATAAAACACGACAAACTGTGTTATCATAGATTTTTTGACTAGTTTGTTCAGTTTTACTGGTTTCCCGGTTCATTACCATGATGAAATGGCTAGGCGTTTAATTGAACGGCTGATTAAACCAGTTGCCTGCGACATACCTATAGGTACAATTTAAAACGTTGAGGATACCAGATAAAATAATATTCTCAATTACAAAAATCATGCTAAATACTGGGCAATGTGATGTCATTTCTATTTCCCTGTTCAAATACTGTTAACAGAAAGGTACCTGTTCGTTCATTCCAAGACTTTGTTATCGCTTTACAACAATCGCTTCATTATGGTGGACCTTGATGAAGAAGTTAGAAATTGATCATGAATATGCTAAGATAATGATTATGTTAAAATGGTTTTTGGTTTTTAAAAAAAAGATTAAGTAACATTTGAAAACGATATTGTTAGGTAAGTATATTAACTAAGATAGTTCCTCCATGACCACATAGGCATTTTAGAACGACCTTGTTTCTCACAATAAAATCGAGCGATACATAACTAGCGTAGGTAAGTAATCTTTATGTGAGTAAACACGGAAGCTACCCATGCCTCAACAATTTGTGCACGAATCAAAACAAGTGGAGTAGCCACCAGCTGACGCCGTCGTGTCAAGGCAAGAATGACTTCCTAAGGCATCACACAATTGAATCAGTCAATTGGCGGTGCTCCCGACTCCCGAGCGATACTTCTTTAATTGGTGCTTGATCATGCTTCGATGAGCGCGTAATATTATGTAGGTGTAACCGTGTAAATACACGTAACGCACACATACAAAAACATCGTATGATGTTTGCCAGCCAATCGGAGAGAGCGGTGTGGTGGGCTCGGCTCCCCACCAGCATTCATCGTCGCGACGGAATGCACGGTTCTTAGAACGGCATAGTTAAAAATAACTACCTGTTTGACAGGATAGAACGATGGCGAATGTTTTCGAGGCCATTGCCAAGATGACGGAATTTAAGGGTACCTACTATCCATTATAACTACTTTACTCAAATGCAACAGCAACTACTTACACGAGACTATTGTATTGTTTCTTGTTGAAGAAACAGGTCACTAGTGAAACCTTCCCATAGTGAAATACTCACTACTTTAAATATTATTTTAGTAGGTATGTACCTACCTCAGTACATAGGTACTTAAATTTTTCGAAAAAACTCGTTGACAATTTTATTTATATTTAGAGAAAATAGGTACCTACGATACGTTTACATAATAAAACTTTTTTAATAGATATGTATGCTATGTATACTTCTAGGTAAACGAGTAGGTATGTAGGTACCTACATTCAAGTAACTTTTACATAGTAAATTACCTACAGTTTAAAAGCTCCTCAATCAGTCATTTTTTAGTGAATGTTAAAACAAGATATTTAGTCGAGTAGGTTAATAAGTAATTTTTTACTACTAAACTACTCGCTACTCGACTAAAATACTAGCCTAGTCCGAAATAGGCTTAAGTACTATGCAAACAGCTGTTCGCGCGTGCATACCACGTGAAACTCGATCGTGTTCTAGTGACGTCCTCGTAATACAACGCCATTGATAGTTACTATAAAAGTGTCAGCTGAAGTTGCTTTTGAGATTGTTCTGGGAGGTTCTGTCTGCAAGACAAAAAACATTTTGAATATTATTGAAATCGAAAACTGTACCTAGCTAGTGCAATTTGCAACAAGATGCTATAGGATAAATTGATAACAGGAGTACTATACTCGTATTAAAAATATTAGTGCCAGATTTTGATCATACAAACTTACGTAAGTTCATACATCCATCCATCTTGATACTATACTACTAGCAGTATCAATTTTACTAAGTATGAGAAAAAACGTTGGCACGCCCCCCAGTAATGAGTTCAAAGTGAAATGACCACGTCTTGTTGTGGAAACATAAATAACTGTTTGGCAACTCACCAAAGCCTTGACCTGGTTTTTAAAATATATTTAAGTAGGTACCTACATATTTTAGAAAATTTTGCTAAAACGGTACACAGACAGGAAGGAGACTGGAGGTTATAATTTGTTTTGGTAATTCCCTTGTTGGGTTAGAAAACATATATAAAACTTCCTGTCTCATACAATAAAACCAATTATTATTTTCGAGTCCTAGTATCTTCAAGTCTTAGTTACTTCACTAAAAGAACAACTAAGTTGATGGCAAGCCAAGATGGAAGGCCAAGTTTTAATGAAAAATAAAATTTTGTTGAAATGCAGCAAAATTTTATTTTGTACTCAGGCAAAGAGTCCTTTTTATCATTTTGACGTGCCACTTGCGCATTCACAAAAGCCATAGGTACCTACTACATACTACTACATCTGAAGTGCGGAAGCATGCTCTTGTGTATTATCGATCTATCAATAAGTACGGTACATTTCCTCAAAGGAAAGCTGAGATTTCCTGAACTTGCTCAGCTTCTTTCAAGTTTGCAACCTTCAAACAAGTCGGGAACAGCCATTTTATAATTTAAAGTCCAGTAACTCAAAATAGATGGATAAAGCTACAAAATTAATTACTTAGAAGCAACAAGTAGGTAGTATCTTAGCATAACTATTCAACATTAAAAGTCCTAGTACCTACCTACCACAATTTTATTCATAAAATAGTGAGTTTTGTATAAAACTGAATGTACTTTGTCCGGCAGTGGGACACAATAGATTTTTTAATAAAAAAATCGAATTAAGTTTAACCGATCCGATATATTTGTTGTACGAGATCTAACAGTAGGTATTTGTTTTGTCAACAGTGGCTATCAAAGAGAACTGTAACAGAGATGAAGACCTACTCCAGAGGTGTTCGATGGCGCTGCCCGTGCTGAGCTCACCAGATATCTCCTTTGCTTTAACTCGTGAAGAACTGGATAAGAGTTGTCTGTGAGTACTGTATTTTTTTAATATTTCGGAGACTGCGAGCCTAAAAGATCTGAAATAGGCCACTACTTTTTTAGTGTATTCTGACTAGGTATTGGTAGTTACGAGATTTATCTAGCTAAGTAGACTGAACGGTGTAGGTATAATCCCAAATTAATATTATAAGCATATAATATAGGTATCTGATTTATCGTCATGGTGATAAATCATCATCATCATCATCATCTCAGCCATCTAGTGTCCACTGCTGAACATAGGCCTCCCCCATCGATTTCCACAGCGATCGATCTTGTGCAGCCTGCACCCAACGGCTCCCAGCAGCCTTTACCAGATCGTCTTTCCATCTAGTGGGGGGCCGTCCTCTACTGCGGTTTCCGGTGCGTGGCCTCCACTCGAGAACCTTTCTGCCCCAACGGCCGTCAGTTCTACGAGCTATGTGCCCCGCCCACTGCCACTTCAACTTGCCAATCCTGTGGGCTATGTCGGTGACTTTAGTGCGTCTACGGATCTCTTCATTTCTGATTCGATCTCGTAGAGAGACACCAAGCATAGCCCTTTCCATAGCTCGTTGGGCGACCTTGAGCCTTCTTATGAGGCCCATGGTGATAAATAGTTACTTCTAAATGTCGCAATGATCTGACTTGACGAAACTATAAACTATCTCATTATATTACAAAACCTATCTACTTAGCATTACGGGCAGATAAATTATTAACAATAGAACTCAAGTTTCTGTTTCGAGGTATTAGCCTTATAATATAGCAGTTTTATAATCACATAGATAGATCATCACTTTAGGTATGCTATGTGCTCGCTAGAAATGCGCTCGAGCTCCAAACTATACTTGTTTCAAAGTTATAATTAGATTTACCCAAGAATATCAAGATCCTAATTATAATTGTGTACTCTAAATTATTGTTCTTTATGAGAAATTACCATATTACCGCAGAATGTTAACTCTAAATTGTCCGAGTGCTTTTGTTGAAACAAATTAATGTTTACATCTGCAAAGTTACGTCTTTCAGTTTCCTGTTTTTTTTTATCTCGAAAGCGGCAGTCCGCATCAAGGTATTCAGGTTTTCCAGTACAACATATAGGAGTTGAAACAAGGACAAACTAAAAGGATTTGCTAACAAACATTTCACTCACATTATATGCAGTGGAAAATTGTTTACAACGGCGTGAATTACACGACGATGACGATTACGTGTCTGCTCTAGCATAATTTCACACATGAGACAGGACAAAATACCTCTGTGTTTAATTTAAAACCATGTACGTAGAGTGTAGCCAACCATAGTATGAGCTGCTTCAAAGAAGTTATAAAAGGCTGCGTCGGTCGAACACCACCCTTCGGTTTTGTTTTGTGGATGTCAAGCAAGATGTCGATACCGGTCCACTTTATGTGTGGACACTTTCTTTGAGTCGATTGTAGGCAATAAGTATTTGTGATCTCTATTTATGTGATGCGTTGTGACTAACCTACCTACAGTTGAGATGATTTATTTTCATCTCAACGTCAACTGTAGGTAGGTATTGTTCAAAACTTTAAATGAGCTCGCGAATCTCATACCATGGAACACCTAATTAAATTTAAGTTTCCGACCATTACGGTGTAGTTTTCCACTATCATGGTAAGGCGATCGCTCATTACGAGGGAGAACTTTGAAAAGTGATGCAAGTTCCGCTAAAGACTCTACGGACTAACTTCTGAACAGAACCGGGGCGCACGCAGCTCATCTTAATTTAGTGCTCTTGTTTGCGGTAAATAGCAATTTGAAACTAGTTGTCCAACTGAGTAATTTCACTCGGTTCAGAGTGACGCCTGAATAGCCAATGAAGCACTCCGCCGGCCATGTTCTAATTGCGCGATGTATATTGCAATTATGTTTATAGATTGTCGAAATCAAAATCTGTTATAAACGGAACGGGACAGGCGGAAGAAGTTCCGAGTATCTCTGAAATATAAACAGTAATGTGATATTTTTTCTAATATCGAGAATTTTTACTTATCTTATCTTTTAGGTGTGTAATTATTCATAATTCCGTGACTTACATGTTACTTCTTGGCACATATTTTTTTTTACCTAAAGATTAAAAAAGCGCCTGCAAGTTTCCTCGTGAACGATCAATTGGTATAGAATCGGTGTTCAATAAGGCGCATTGAACTGCAAAATTATCTTCGATACGTGCACCAGATATTAGATCTGCATATGAGTTGACCCGATTCTTCACCCAAATAACCTGGATTCGGAAACTCTGAACTCTAAACTGTTCATATGACTCTGTTGATTCAACTGCAGTGTTTTGTGAACTTCCTTGAGTTCAGGATTCGAATGAACAACGTAATTTAGTTTGTATTGAAACTGATGTTACTTAAAAACATGACCCTAAACATTACGAGAGTCAACTTGAATAGTACAATTAAAGACTTCCAAATCTTAAATCGTTTACTAAGTATAGACATTCGGATTTTTAATATAAATTCCTAGGATTGAAGGATTAGTTGGTATACATGATGACTGTGGGATCAATACGCAAAGCTCACCGATAGTCTAAGCTATGCACGCTGTATATTGATAAAGGGATGAACTCATCTCAACACAGTTGGTTCTATTCATTATACACTATCAATGAAAGTAGTTCATATGAACAAAAGTATGAAACGAAAAACCTAGTAATGGCCATATATCAACGAGATTGTTATTCAATACTTTTGATGATGTGTTTATTGTCTTCAAGACCTTTTCTCTCGCGGTTTAGAGTTCGTTTTATTTGGCATTATAATTTTTTTTTATTTTGATCTGAAATAAAGAGCCATTTTTGCAAGGCCGTGATTGCAATCCCTGCATTGAAAGCAACACAGCTGACGTAGATTATTTGTTTCAGTGAACTGCGTGCCGGAATTCGTTGTATAGATAACTACACCAACACTTGTATGGAAAAGCAAGAACAGGTGGTCTTCAGAAGGATATACGCTGGTATTATCGAAGTAGTCCATGACCTCTGCACTCGAGGAGCGTATCAAGAGGAATATCTTCAGCATGCGGACTGCGTAAAGAATGTACGGCCAGAGTATGAAGTTTGCAGTAAGAAGTATGAAGGCACGCTGATGACGATCAGCGATCACCAGCAGGCGGATAAGTACGAGACTGATGAGAGCATCGGTGCGACTCATGAAGAGTATTTAAGGACTGTTTGCTGGTGAGTATCTTCTTGCCTTTATCCCACAGTGGGGTCGGCACAACATGTTTTTTTTCTTCTATTTCCCTCTATCACTCATCATTTCAGAACTCATTCCTTTCACAGACATTTCGCAAACATTCATAGTCCATCCTTTTTCTACCCCTACTGGTATGATTATTTCGTCATAAAAAAGTGTAGGTAGATAGATGGATAGATAGATAGATAAAATATTTATTTGGCACACATAACATTTCAACACAGACACAAAAACAAAAAAGAAATACACACCTAAAACTAGTAGTCTGGCACCTACATAGGTGGGTGCAACAGTGGTACGTACATTATGTGCTTGTAATGGTATTTTTTTGAGGTGGCACTTAATCACCGCTTTATATGAGTACGTCTCCAGATAATGGATATAATACAAAGGGTCTTTTTGACCGCCGTTTTTTGAAAACTACTATAAAGACCATCTGAAAACCACTCATCACTTACCTATTCAACCCTTACTTACACTTTCAGTATATGAGGCCTATATTGTGAAAATGCAAAAGCTCTTTAGCAATTGATTTTCTAAGGAAAGCTTTCAATAATCCTTCAGATCAAAGAGAACGGCGAAGTGATCGGGCGCAAACAAGTTGCCCCAGACGTGTTTACATCGCGCCAATGACATTCAACCCACGATTTTTGTAATGCATGACGTGATAGGTCGTGAAAAATAACCATTAAACATATACACTGCCAACAGGTTTACATAAAAAATTATAAAAGCTATGCGTAAAAATTTTGAATCAAAAAAATGTTTTAGTATTGCTGACATTATCTCCCTGACCTTATCCCACGCTAAGTGGGGTTGGCACAACATGTCTTCTTCTTCCACTCACTCCTATCATTAGTCAATTGTGCCGCCTTGGCGGAACGTCCTAGCATTATCGCGCATTCCATAATTGTTCGAATCCATGTTGTACGAGTTTTGGCTTATATTTTGCGACCGGCCGCCTGCTTGATGTCAACCCTCCTTGGTAGTAATTACTCCTTTTAGTATTGCTGACAATTCTTGGTACAGGGGTGTTTAATCTTGTTAAACTTGTGTATCGTGTCAATCGTTTTTTCGAAACAGAGTGCTAATAGGATTGACCACGAAGTCACGGTACCATGCATGGAATCAGAATTTTCCGAGTACTAAATACGTTTTTATTTCGAGTGGAAAACTTTAATTAGGTTTCTCGGTAGGACGTCAAGATAATTGAGAAATAGATGAAAGATACTCCCCATATAGAATGATGAGTATGAATGTGGATGGCTCGGAAGACATTCGGGGCAAGCCTATTGTATTTCAAACTACAGCGTCCCGTTGAGTGTAGGCATAGGTTGTTTTCTGACGTTGTATAAATCATTTAGTAAACGCATAAATATTTAATTCATACTTATGTGAGCTCACATAGTACGCGTTCGAGTGAGTTCGGCGTACTTATTGTGAAAAAAGACGAACGTCGAGAAAACCGGCTGCCAAAAACATGATGATATATGAATGCCGCTATCACCTTCAACTACCATATAGTTTATCGACCTTTGAAAGCAATACAAGTTTTTGAAAAGCAACGAATAATATCATTTCTTTGTAATTTTATATTAAAACTAGCTGCGCTCCCGTGGTGTTACACGCGGTCCCTCGGGATTTTTTTTAATTTTTTCGGGATAAGAAGTAGCCTATGTCCTTCCATGGAACACAACCTTTAACTATGCCAAATTTCAGCTTAATCTGTTCAGCGGTTTGGGCGTGAAAGCGTAACAAACAGACAGACAGACAGACAGACCGACAGACAGACCGACAGACAGATAGACAGACAGATAGACAGACAGACAGAGTTACTTTCACATTTATAATATTAGTATGGATGGATATGGATTAGTCCGTTAGGTAGATTTCAGCCGTTAACAATAGTTGCTTTTTAAAAACCTTAAATTTTGTTATGAATTTATCATTTTTATAAGTGAATCAAAAATCAACGAAAATTTGCTTTGCTAATTATTAAGTTCACAAAGTTTATAACCGTCAGAAGCGTCTTAGCGTTAATTACTTTGGCCACGGTAATCTTGTTACCTTAAATGCATAACTTATGGGGTGATCAGCTAAACTTACTCATAAGTAGGTAATGCAATCAGTTCATTGTTTTATCAAAAGAAAAACTTCAAGTCCACAACAAACATTATCATCATCAGCTCTTCTCATCCCACTGCTGGGCATAGGCTTCTCCTCGCTTTTGCCATTCGCTTCTATCTTGAGCTAATCTTGCTCTTACATTTTTCAACCGACTTCAAAAAAGAAGGTTCTCAATTCGTCTGTATGTTTTTTTTAAAGAAAGGGCCATGCCATGGTTTACTGGACTGTAATATAATGCCATAAGATGCAAGTGGAGTCTAGCGTTACCTGTCTATTCGATTTCTATTCTATTTCGATTTATAAGGTGGGCTTATCCTCACTTGACGCCCTGAGTCACACCGCGTCCTGAATTAATCATTGAAGTAGGTTTTTTTTTTAGTTTTTAGAACGCAATTATTATAAGAAAGCTTGCCCACTCGCTTGGTTACCAGGATCAATAGTTGCTTAAGTGTATCTTGTTCACTATGTGTATTCCTCAGTGTGTTTATTCTTCACTTGGAATAACATTCTTACTGGTTTGCCTATGTCATAAAAAGTTGAATTATCATTCCTATAGACACGTACTGTAAATACACATGAACATATTAACCTAATTAAACCATTAAACCTAACATAAAACATAGTTTCGATTGTAGCAAATCTATATGTAACATTTCAATTGGAATAGTCTATGCAATCAGCACATATTGAATCAATATTGTATTTGAACTAAGGGTAGCTCATACATACTTCGGACTAGTATAGGGCGTACTCGTAGCACTTTGACTTTCAGAACTTCAATACTTAGGGCATTTAGTCCATAAGACCACTAGCCTAGTGGTCTTATGGAATCTTCAATTCAGTGTGATCCTAGTGGCACTAGATTTGCAATGTTCACACTCGCTGTTTGAAATACACTTAGCCTTTGTTATCGTATTACCTGTTCGCTGTTTTCAACCGACTTCAAAAAATGAGGTTCTCAATTTGTCTGTTTTTTTTTCTAAGGTGGGCTTATCCTCACTTGACGCCCTTAGTCACGCCGCATTCTGAGTTGAACATTGAAGTCGGTTTTCTTTTTAGTTTTTAAAACGTAATTATAACTTTTTAAACTATCATGGTTATGAAATTATAGTTCGTCTGAATTGATCTTAGGTATATTTGTTTGCCAATCAGATTGATAGTATTTTCCGCAAACCATTTACTTTCAAGTATTATAACTACGTTTCACAGCTATCAGTGGTATTCTGCTCATTTTAATATGTACAGAAGGATGGTCAGAGGCACGTTCAAGTTCTAGGATAATTATAAGTTCGACCCTTTTGAAAGTATAAAACTTGGTAGCAATGCATTCTTCGTCGTACCGAGAGCTTTAACAATCGAAGTTCCGCAAATTAAGATGTCAACTTATCTGCAGAACTTACTTCAAAGAGATTGAAGAGACTAGTCTTGAATATTGAATAGTCTTCGTTAATAAAATATTCAACAAATAGAACAGGTCCGACCCAACTAATTAAGTCGCTGGGAACACCGAGGTTATAACCAGACCAGCATGTGTCACAATCAATTTGATTTTAAAGAAAAATTTGAATTATTCACGTTGATTTAAGATCTAATTTGGTTTGGTGCATCCGGTAGGTATCTATTTATTAGACACTCCATTGACTTGCAAACGTTAACTGTATGTCATACGCTGCAGATGGATGGACTAGACTAGTTAAATGTGCGTGGATTGGTTCGAATTGTAAATGATGTGAGGCTAAGAAGTAGTGATATGTGGGTTATGATGATAATGGTATAGTTATACGATCATAAACTTTTGTCAAGCGAACTTGAGTTGTCTACTACTGTGTTTAAAATCAAATTTAAATACGTTGTCATCAGAGTGAAACATCTGTGAACATTCGATTATTAGACCTCCTGTGTCGAGGTTATGACCGAGGCTCCATTCCGGTCGGTATTAATATTTGTCTAAACAATTTGCATGTAAATGGCCACCCAGATTCTTTGGCAGCTTATTTTGATGTTTTTTAGGAATTTTGTGATATTTGTTACTTTTGGTTTCCATTTAAGTAAAGTGCACTTTGCGAAAAGTTATTTTGTACTTAATTTGGGTGTCGTACCTCCGCATTAAAACGCCTAAGAACCTAAACTTGAATTTACTAGTTTATTTATTCAAACTTCGGTCACAGTTTGTTATACCTACTTACCATAATATCAAACGTCTGTTTCTGTTCTGTGTGTGTTTCACCCGGGTCAGATAATTTTTTTTAGAATCTGTTAATGTAGAATAGAATAATCTAGAAGAATAAGAATAGAAGAATAAGAATAGAAGAATATAAAGAAGAATAGAATAATCAACTAATTTTAGTCTAACTCAGCGATAGGAAAACACAATATCGTATCTTATAGAAAATTATTCCAACAGGCCCTAAAAGTTGATAGGCAAAGGGTAATTTTTAGCAGCCCAGCCATTAAAGCCTTATTAACATTCAGCGAGGATTAACTGCCATACTTAAAGCACTCTGTGTGTTAATGACTTCTGATCAGCCTTTAAAAGAATTATCCCTTTTCGATTCCTAAATAGTAGTACAATTATGGCCTAAGCATTGATTACCTATACACGCTTCTATTTTCATAATTATTTTTTAAAGCTCATTTTAGATTTATCATAAGTTTAACTTTAATATAATAAGTTAAGTCCTTCTTTGTAAAAATAAAATAAGAACTGATAGTTCGGTATAGTGTTCAATGCTCCATTCAAATGCACATTTTAATTAAATTCTATTCCGAAAAACAGCAGGTACATTCTGATAAAGTTTTCCCCGTTCAACGTCAGGGAAAAAATGCCTGCAAAATTACAATTTCATTGTGCATAGTAGTTTGTCTGGTCACTTTTTGTCTAGTTAAAATATTCCGGCACTATCACAGGATTTATACATCGCTGGCCACGCACTGACACAATGGAAAGATGAATAAAAACATTGCCGTTTTCCATAAAAAAAACAAAGTTGCACTGCTTGCACTGTCCACGTTTTAAACTAGCAGTTTGTTTTGATAGTAAGTTTACTTGAATTTATATTCATATTTTATTTTATGATTTTGCACAACTAAAAAAACTAGACCAGAATAAATCCAAACAAAGTCATGCACAAAGAGATCTCTGCTCTGTTTCTTCTTCTGTTTTCAGTCATATAAAGTTAGAAATATTTTAATTTAGCTTTTGAAATCTCAAACATTTGGCATCTATCCATCTACTCATACATATACATACTTGAGCGTAGCTATGGCCTTGATTGATAAAATCACTTCCTGTAAAAATAAACCGCCAAAGAATAAGTTAACCTCACGCACTGCGGGTTCCTGTAAATCCCGAATTAAATTAAAAATTTTTAGTTATAAAAGTTTTTCATACTCGGTAGGTATACGATACGACACGGTTAATTCTTCATTGGGTCACGTTTAAACTTTTCCATCTTGAATCACTGGAGAGAAGTCAAGAAGGTATTTTCTTTTAATAGTCATATTTTTATAATATTTTTGTAGATATTGATATTTACTTTTGTGCCGTTTTTTCCCACTTGAAAATTGTGAACTAGGTCGCAATTTAATTATCTACTACAGTTATTGTTCATGAGCGCTCTATACCTAGCTTATTACCTCGATAAAGTTTTCCCATATTATTACTCTCTTCAATACATACATACATAAAATCACGCCTCTTTCCCGAAGGGATAGGCAGAGACCACGGATCTCCACTTGCTACGATCCTGACACACAATTTTTGCTTCACTCACTCTTATTACATACTTCATACATTACTATCTTCAATAGAGTCAGATAAAGTTGTTTTAAAGTTAATATCTGCTCTAAAAGTAATAGTTTTTCAAATTGAAAATACTTTCACCCTTTTTTCATTCATCGATTTTTGAATGAACATTTATGTTATGAAAAATACCTAATGTTATCAAAGTCTTCAACGGATCTGGAATAAGTAACATAAAGAGATCTGAGAGAATGTCTAACAGACCTTGGGGATACAGTCGAGAACCTGTTTATCAATATTAACAATCAATATTACCAAATGTAACTGTTGTTACATTATACAAATTGCAATAAACGAAATAGATATTCGTTTTCTCTTACCTATTGTTGGTTTTAGTGGGAAATACTGGACATTATTTTTATTTGATTTGAGTTCTCGCAAACTTCGAATCGTCACGTACATTTGCCACGGGATTATGTTTCCTCATTTTATTTGGCTTTATCATTTATTTTTAAATTGCAATATTGTTCAACTAAAACTTTGAATGATAGAGTGAGAAACAGTGTAGTAAGAGAACGGTGTGAAGTGAGAGAGGATGAATGAAAACTATGAAATGAATGTGTATGAGATAGCTGGAAGGAAAGGCCTAGAAAAACTCTTGGATTGGTGACGTAGGTACTCTAAACCGTTAACCGTTAATGAGGTAAAATATGTGTGTCAGGATCGTAGCAAGTGAAAGAGGCGTGATTTTTTATAGTTATCTTCCCTAACTCTACCTCAATTGTATGCATCAATTTCAAACGTGTTCAACAAACCGAACAGAGTGCGCTTATCGCTTACAAACGGAATAGTATTTCTGTGAGGTACTTTGAATAATCCCTTGTGAATTTTGAAGTACGCCACTTTGTATTTCAGCTGGTACTGGCTTTAGTCCGCTTTCAAAGGTGATTTGCACTGAGATAGTGAAACTTCTATGGATTAATAAATCAAGAATTTCTGTAAAATGAATGAAGAGAATTCTGCAGATGTAAAGTCGCTTTATCTCTATGTAATTTTCTTTACCATCATGTCTAATACAAGCTCCTGGAAAAAATGTTGTAGCACCGACCAATGTCGAACGCGTTATACTCTTAGGGATACTTATCGATACCACCACCGAAAGAACTGGTACGTTAAGATCAGGTAAACAAAATATCAATACTCTCTCTCCAGATCGACTATCGTTATTCTACGAATAGAAATTCGTGATACTGCTTAGTATGACTGAGCTCATAACATTACACACACATAACATTTCATTATCATAAGCGAAATAACGAAAATTTGTTCAATGTGGCATGCTTAGTTTTAAGAGTAAAAAGCCTTATTCAGTCAGATTTTCAGAATTTCAAGCTTTGAAGATTTTATATATAAAGGTAAACATGCTCTATTCAATACTATGACAATTTCAAAGGAGCTTTACTGAAGATAAAATTAAACAAGCATATAAAAAAATGATGTAAAATGTTCATCGTACGTTGGGAATACAGTCCACATTATACACTTATATTGTCATGAATTTAAATCGAGTACTAAGCTAGACTTGTAATATTTGTAATCAGCAACAGCTATACAGCAGCCCCTAGCGACTTGCTGGCAACAGTGTAACTTGATAACGCGACATGCTAGTCTGGTTTAATCGAGCTTAGAAACGTTACGTTGGGTTTGACGTTAATATGCTCATTTGAAATAGTTTGGAGGCATTTTAAGGGGCTTTGGGATGTGCTTATCGAGTCCATATAAATTAGGTATTAGCACCTTTTTTTTTACGCTTTGATAAACGGGTTCTCAGCAACAAGTTCTAGCCTGTTCTGTATTTATGTATTGTTGTCAGAAGTTCGTTATTATTTTTATCCTAAATAGGACTGATTTCAATAAATAGTTTTAATCATGACCACAAACGGTCAGCGTCACCAACTGGTAGCCCCCCTGCACTTGGCAGGACGTTTATAAGGGGGGGTTACCAATTAGTAACCAATTCCAATTAGTCACCAATTAATTGGTGACGCTAAATTTACAACTTCGTGATCAAAATCTCTTTTGAAATCGTGTAAAAAATATTGTTTTTTGTTCTCAGTTCCTTTCAAGAGTACCTGACGTGTTCCGAAGCCACAGTGCAGAGATCTTGTGGTGATAAAGCAGCACTCTTCACCAGCGCTTTCCTGAAGCGAATGGCCTCTAACATTATAAAGGTTTGTTTTTTACCTTGTTTCTTTAAATTGGTTTCTTGGGTTATTTGGGTACTTAATTACGTATTATTGAAACGGGATTTATCGCGTATCTTATTTTATTTTTTTCCCGACGTTTCGCCTGTGTTGCAACAGGCGTGGTCGCGGGCGAACCGTCGATATTTGGATACTGTCAATTTAATATGCTGACATAGCATGGCCATTATCAATATTAATGAGTGCAAGACTTTCAATGCTAATCCTAGGAAGAAGTAACAAATTACTGAAATACTTACATAACATTTTCGTAAAATTTTACCTTCAAAGTTCATTCAACAAGTTATTTTATAAAATGTAACGTGAACAGGTTCACGACTGTATCCCCAAGGTGCGGTAGACATTCTCTCAGATCTTTTTTTTTATGTTACTTATTGCAGATCCTTTGAAGATGTCTAAGTTATTTTATTTTAGGTTAAAAACCAAGAGCTTTGGGCGGTCTAAACATCAGGATACCAAGCAAACATTATACAAATCTTCCGAAGGATCTTAAACCGTCCGAAAGACCAAGAAAGATTCTGTTGGATTACAATAACTATCCAATGCAAAATAAACTACCCTGTTAGGATCCGACAAACCGCTTTACACAAAGTGGTTTACGGTTATTTAGACGCCCCTTATTTAAGTTTCCAAGTTACGAACTCATTTTCAGGCTATTTACACCCTTTAGGATTATTAGGGTTCACATGCCTATTTAGAAAACAGGAATAGGTATCGCTAGTTATAATTTATTGCTTGATATATTTTATTTAGTTCCTTCGTCATCTCTACTACTCGTATAAAATGTTAGTAAATTGAAAATCATTCAATTAATTAAAATTAAATAAAATGAGTATGCAACAAATTCGTTGGATGGGTTGGTATTTTAATATTTCGCTTCATAATTACTAGCACAGCAGCATTATCAAAAACAAGTGCGTAACAAACAATACATAATTTGGTTTCATAACCGATGTTGATACATAACCAGTAATTTCAGACTTTTACTATAACAAGAAATCGTAAACATGCTCCAAAAGCTAATATTTTTCAAAGTTGCCAACTTTATTATTTGTTTGATAAGATTACGAGTTGCGTGATCGTAACAAAGGCGGCGAAAGGACTACAAGCTACCGATTTTCACGTTAATAAAAACAGAATTCAACACAGTCAAAAACCATTGAAAAAATACAATTTAGTCGTGATTGCAAAACTGCCCAAATGAGATTTCGGCTATTTGCTAACACTAAGAGATAACTTTTGGCATTTTTTCAAATTGTTCACATCACATCGCTCCCAATTCACCACTACTCTAAAACTATGGCTTCCGTATTTTTACAAAGTAATGGAAAACTCTTTTTTTTTTTTTTACCCACAAAATGTTGGTAGTTATTCATCTTAATGCTTTTTATGATTATGTAAATGAGACAAACAATTTAAATAAACTTTCCTTGATTTGGATGCTACAAGTCCCAAGAGCACAGTTTTTCCGATACCGTAGTATTTACCGATACGCAAAAGCGTCTGACTAAGCATAAATCTAGAACATACAGGGTGTAAAAAGACGTCTACCGAAGCCGAAAGGGTTAGGTACAGTACAGCATCTCAACACACAACCAAATCCAAAAGGATTCTCCGAAAAAATCATTATATCCGGAGAAAACAGCGTCTGAAGATTACTGTTTGCGTATGTACCTACTGGGCGCGTTGTTTTACGTAGATTGCTGGATTTTTAGTTTTAACTGTTTTTTTCTTTTATAAATGAAATTATTAGGTAGGTATGGTCTTATTATGTTGTACTAGTAGTAAATAACTATAAAACAAAATAAAATGACGTAGCTAAGTCAAATTTTTTTTCTTTGCTTTTTTTTTCGCTAGATAAGAGTATGTTTAGAATCATGGTCTGACTGATTGCAACCCCTCAGTTTTCGGTAGTAGTCTTTTTACACCCTGTATAAGAGCATTACTTTAAAATACCTCTGTAATAGGTAGGTTAGGATACTAGACCGCCTTAGCCTAAGGTCATTTGCGTAGCTTTCCTATAAAAGTGACTTAGCATAACGCTTAGCAAACGGAGTGCCCAGCATTCGTTTCTTTCTAGCTATCTCCTCCAGCCGGATTTACTAAAGCCTGAACGCTCAAATCATGAGATTCGCCGGGAAATCCCGAGATTTAACGGGTGCTTGAGCTTTTGAATTGAGACCACAACTAGGAGAAATTAATTTCTCCTAAACGGCTTTAGAACTAGAGCTTTTCCAGTTATAAATTGAATGAAAAACGTTTCCTTTAAAAAACGAAAACAGATTTTTGGAACGAAGTTCCTTCCTTTTCGGACGGTATCGAAAATGGGGGCTAGAAGAAAAAAAGCGTTCGATTTTACCGTCACGACACATACATAGGTTAAAACGTCACAGTGCGAAGAGCAAAGTCGCAAAACAGTCCATATATGTTACATTGTTAGTACGGAAGAGCGTTTCTAGGATTGTAAATAATTTATTTGACAAATAACTAATGGAATAACAATAATGGAATACTAACTTCTGCAGGATGTGGTCATGTATCAAATATGTGTTTGGACATGCCCCTGACTACCCCCCTTTGACATCTTCAAAGGATCTGGAACAAGTAACATAAAAAGATCTGAGAGAATGTCTACCGCACCTTGGGGATACAGTCGTGAACCTGTGTTTTATTTGACAAATGCCAAATGTCAAAGTTGAAACTTCGTTCCTATCGAGTGTTCCACGAAGGTTCCACGACGCTCACGTATTTTTTTTAATTTTTAATTCAGTGTTATTCGAATTATGAAAACTTTTGCAAATGCCATGTAAATTGACGGGTGTATAACGTGCTAAAATATATTGTTTTTATTTTCAGAGCTTTTGCCTCGAATATCGAGGGCAGGAATGCGGCATTCCCGATAGCGCAAATAAAAACAAAGATCACCTATTATTTTTAGGTTCTGTTGGTTTAATGTATTTAATAGTTAACAATGTAATCGCAACGTAACTTATATTATTAAGTTTTAGATTAGAATTGTTATAAATGTGAAATGATGAGAGTGTGGGCTTTGTTCTATCAGAGAAAACATTTATTGATGAGAATAACCTAATCTGGTACTAGTTAGTTTCATTTTAATGAGTTACCGTAATGCTTTATGGATGTTATCTTCAATGAGGGCTCTAGGGCCGTATTCCCGCTCTTATTTTCGTCCGTTTGATGAATATTCGGATGTTTCTTACTACGGTTTCTGACTTCAAGGGCCAATTTATCTTTTTGAAATATTTTGTCCTAGGTTAGGACCGCGTTTTAACGTTGATTTTATTGACCGAATACAATGTAGCTCGTAGTAAGAAGCATCCGAATATTCATCAAACGAACAAAAAAATTAACGCGAATAACCCCCCTGTATCTTGAAATAATGTTTCATCCAATATTGTTTCCTTCTAGTCATCAATAAATGTCACCAGGCCCATAGTATAAATTCAAATTACGAACGAGGTGTGGCCATGTGAAGCATAATTTTGAAATTAGAACACTTGCGGTTGCCAGCATCTGGCGATTGTATCGTGAACTGGACAGTTAGGTAATGGATGTGGAAAACAGTTCCTTGATTTTAATTTATTTAAATTAAATTAGATGTATTTTACTGGGTGACAAATATTCAGTTTAATTAACTATAAAAAGTAATTTTATAGATCATGACTGTCTATAATAAAATAGGTTACATTCTATACATTTTCTGCTTTTTTAATAAAATTATCGATTTCAACTCGTCTAGTATAGAATACAAACTATTTCGGGAACTTAAATATTCCACTAAGTAAATTCGAAGTAGGTATATTTTTTTTTTGCTGAATATTTGCGCTCTTTTACTTTGTACGTAATTTCAAGTAGCTTCGTTCATAGCTTAGTTACTTTATATTAAGGAATTCCAATTTTATATTATTTATTAAAATCTGTCTGAAGTGAAACTGTTAAACAGTGTTTAAATTAAATAAATAAATGTGAGTAATTTTACCTCATCATTTTAGTATGATGAGGTGAAATTACTCGCATTTATTTATTCTAACTTTCGAACTATCAAATAATAATAGACAAGGAAAATAAATTTAAGCAGTGTTTAGTGGTGATAGTTGTTTTCAAAAGTTTTTTAAACGATTAATTTGCATTACATGAGCTGAAAAAAATATGTTTTGCGAAAAGTTGCTCAATCAGTGTTGCCAATTTTATTAAAGCTTTTAGCTTTATTAATAATTTTGTGAAGCAAAATGTTGAAAATTCTGCAATCTGTAGGAAGCTCAGCATATTCTGTGATACTTTAAAGTAGCTAACCAACTTTATTTTAAAAATAAAAAAGTACAGTCAGCGTCGCCAACTTGTAGCCAGCAGGTTTAAACCAGGGGTTATAAATTGGTGGCTTTCTCTATACATAGTTTGTTGTAGCTGTAAAAATGCACTAAAAATGTAAATATAAATACCTAGTTAACTAGTAAAACATTGTTAATATTATTATTATTATTATTATTATTTATTATTTAGCCTGTGTTGTCCCACTGCAGGGCAAAGGCCTCCCTTCCCTTCTTCCACTCTTCGCGATTTAACGCAGTAACAGGCCAAGTTCTCAGGTGAGAGTCCAGCTCGTCCCGCCATCTCATCCTAATAATATAATTTAATATAATTTAATTTAATATAATCGTTAATATTATATTAAAATATAAAACATTCTAGTGAATTATTGAATTTCATCAATTTAAATATCTTATTAAGATATGTAAATAATTTAATCATATCATTTTGCAACATAGATTTGTAGCATACCTACCTATAATTTACACTGTGTTTATTTAGCGATGCGTAGCATGTTAGTATGTAAATAATTATTTGAAGCACATAATTTAATGTTTAATTTGTGAATAATTAAGTAGTTCGCGTACTTTATTATACTGCATAATTAATCATATAAAAGAGCTTACACGTTTATTTTAATTGAATGACAATTTAATATCCTATTTATCTATTTTAATACTCAACAACGGTAGAAATATCCACTTTCGAAAACTTAAACAGAGAGAAATGAGGTCATGTTTCTACAAGCCTGTAAGTAAATTTTAAGAATTTTTAGACTTTGTCCCTCCGCAAGAATCGAACTCGAACCTTTTATGTTTCAGCTGAACATAGCGCTCCATGCCATCGAAGTCGTAGAACATTATTACAATAAAAAATATAACTACCAAAACCTTAGATTTCAACATTGCCGTGTGAAGAAATGACCAGTTAATTGTATACATTTATCGGTTACATTTACATTTATCGGAGAATCGAACGGAAGACATGGAAACACTCGTTTAAGTTTTTGTGAGCGTTTGCTTTGCACTCAAAATAAGTACCTTATACCTACCTACCTTCTTCACCGATCTTTGTAAAACTTGAATACCTTGCAAGTTTTTTTTCCGATTCACAGTATGAATTTCAGATAAATCTCTGAGCCGTACTTTTAGCCTACTCGTAAAGGCTCGGTGATAAAAATTTTGATTTCTTAAACAAGGTTACATAAACAACACTTAGAAGTTATAGCTTGTGTTCACTAAACACAACTGCACATCGTAAGTAGGTCGTGTAAACCATAATATAAGTAAGTAATTAAAAAAAAAAACTAAAGTACCTACCTACCTGTTTGAAGAACTCATGACTGGCATTGTTTTACTTCTTATTCATGATATTTAATCTTTTATTACTATTATATTATCTCACTTTTGTAGGGACTTCTTCACTATGAGGTAAACATAATTTTACCAATGAATTTTTGTTAATTAGTATTAGAGAATCCGTATCCATTAGATAGAAACATGTAAAAGACATAGTCATCTATAGAGATTAATGAGTATAAAATAAATGGAATATAAGTAAAACAATATTATGAATTCCGTGTTTTTTCTACCCTATCTTCAAGAATCAGCTATAATAGGTTAAATTTATAAAATGTACAGCGTCGAAAAATGTTTTGTAGCTTGCCTACCTGCATTGCAGCCATTTAGTTTTCAAGTAAAAATCTGGACAGTTTTCACCCATAAATTGGATTAAAAATTCAAACGAATAACCAAACCAGCAACCCATGCACTCGTTCCTCTTTGTTATGAGATTCGCTTTTTTTTCTATTCCATAAAAGTCGAACCAGTCCGTCCATTCGTAGATTTTTTAATTTATAATAGTTTTTTTTTAATATACCTACGTGGTTCGTAGAGTGGTAGGTAGCTATAGTTGAACTGTGCCCCAAATTGAACTAAGCCGTTTAGAGCGTTTTCATATTATCCGATCCTATATCGGTATCGGACGCCGATTCAAAATCGAAGGCAAGTAAAATGTATCAAATATATATCCGATATCGAATATCTATATACATATATATATAATTCATACATTTTACTTGCCCCGCCATCGTATCGGCGTCCGATACCGATATCAGATCGGATAATGTGAAACCGCTCTTAGCCATAAAAAGTTGTTAATAAAACATTTTTGAAAAAAAAATTGAACCGACTTCACAGAACACAAACAGAAGAACCTTCTACACACTAAAAAGAGAAAAATAAGAATATAATTTGAAGTCGGTGCCAACTATTCATTTACATCTAAGAAATTCAAAAGAACTTGGGTGCAAAATTGTATCCTGGTACGCTATCGCTCGATTTATTTTTTTGATAGGTACTTAATCGTATTCACTTGGCACCGACTTCTAATTATATTCTTATTTTTCTCTTTTTAGTGTGTAGAAGGTTCTTCTGTTTGTGTTCTGTGAAGTCGGTTCAATTTTTTTTTCAAAAATGTTTTATTTTTCACTTTTTAGTGTAAGTAAATAAATACTGTGTAAATAAAAGTGTATGTGTAAATAATATAGTAAGCTACGAGTACATTAAGACTTTGCTTATCGTAGCTTAAGTAGGAAAGGATAAGAGAAGTCATGGGCAGACCTACTAAAGGACACACCGGAGTTCAGCAAGGGGGAAAACTATCAATCCATAAGGAAAAGAAAATATTTTGGACTACCTCGGGTGTAATACCCTTTCAGACTATTTAATGTTTGACTCAGATTGTGAGTCAGGGTGTGTTGTGTAGTGAGAATGAGGTTTTTTGAATGTTACGGGAAAACTGTCAATCCCTCAGGAAAAAAAAATATATGGCGCCACCTTGAGAGTGTGTCCTTTACACTTTCTAACAAAAAAAATTTTGGAAATCGGTCCACAATTTTCTTAAAGTTCAGTGATTGTTTTAGTTTTACGGGAAAACTATTAATCCCTCAGGAAAAAAAATGATATGGCGCCACCTTGAGAGTATACCTCTTTCTAACAAAAAAAAAATTTTGGAAATCGGGCCACAATTTTCTTAAAGTTCAGTGATTGTTTTAGTTTTACGGGAAAACTATTAATCCCCCAGGAATAAAATTTATATGGGACCACTATAAGAGTATACCCTTTCAAACAAAAAAAAATTTTGGAAATCGGTCCACAACTGACGGAAATATCGGTGAACATACATAAAAAAAAAAAAAAAAAAACATACATACAGCCGAACATATAACCTCCTCCTTTTTTTGAAGTCGGTTAAAAAATAAAACAAAACTATTTCAGCGTAGTGCAATCAAAGCTTAAATTAATCCTAAACTCCATTTTGAAGCATGATACCTCGAATTTAATACGGTCCAGCTATTAAGTTACTACGACAGGACAGAGGCCTTCAGGCGGCATAATCACTCCATCACCAAGTTGGCCTAACTATACGAACTAACCTACTTAGAAACTACTGTTTTAAATACCTACGCATAAAAGAGCATTTTAGGACTATAATAAAGTAAATTAGTTTGGGTGCTTAGAACAGTTTGTATCTCCAAAAATCCAATTGGCATTTCGCAAAATGCACAAAACTTTTCACAAAATCCCGCTCCGAGAAATACAAGCTCAATCTCTCGAGTCATCGAAAATTAATAGGTTTCTTAGCAAGCACTACTGCTAAATGAAGCTAGGAGCAAAAAACATCTAGAGCGACAAAATGTGCATCCGTAGCTGGTGGAAAGTCGGTCAGATCGAGTCCAACCAAAAAGTTTCCACTTCAGATGCTGGCTGGACAAAAAAGGTAGGAATGTAAGTATCTTTGCTTTGTTGGCACTGACCTCACAGAAACTTTACAGTGCTCGTTACCGGGCTTTTATTTTAATGGTGGTATAAAGTAAGTTCAACTAAGTTCAATATTTGTACTGTAGATAATGTAGCCTAAACGACGCTATCATCGAACACGTAGGTATTTACTATGCTGCTGTTTATTCAGAAGGTTTAAACCACCAAATATTTAGCGAATAATACAAATATGTATTAGCAGTAACATGTGCAACCATATTTTTTAATATAACGCAAACACGCCTTAATGCTTAGGTCAGTACGTGTAGGTACCTACTCTATGAGAAGTCATTACATTTGAATTTTGTAATTATGTGCCTATACCTATCTAACAAAGTTAACAGTCCATTCATATTATAAAATGAAGATTTCTTTGCCAGTTATACTTAGTTGCTATGAAAGTTGACCGCAAATGATGTAACAAACTTTACTTTTTGCATTCCATCGGTCGCGATGCGGTCGAATAAGCAATAATCTATTTTCATCAGGACCGTGACTTCTCTGAGGGAGAGTTTAAGCCGGGATTTTTAGTTTCTTTAGTCGGATGAGCTGCAGTTGCTTTTCGTTTGTTTACTTTAGAGCAAGTTGCAGTTTAAGGGGAAGAGAAATGCTTATCTAGATCAAAATGTTTGCTCATTTAATCGTCTTAATGCAACTGAGTACTTGCCAAATGGTGTGCAAGGAAAATGAGGCTTAGGTAATAAGAGCATTGATGAACTATCTTCTTTTCAAAAATGCTTGTAATCTTAGTTTCAGAGGTAATTAATTCAGGCTGCGTTCAAAACATGATTTATAGATAGGTAAAGTAAACTTTATATAAATATATAATAGTAAACTTAATATTAATAAAAAATTGCTGTTGTTATCCGCTTTCTAACATTGTGATATTTACATTAGCAGAGTAGCTTTCAGGTTGAACCAGCCAACCTACAGCAATTGATTAGGTGGGAAGACCTCGGTGCAACCTCTGCCATTAATAAGCCCTAGCGATTGTTCCTCGGAGGTTATTGCCAATCTAGGGAGCCTCCCCAACGCTTCCTTACATTCATAAATCTAGTTAGCGGCTTGAATTTGAACAATAAATGGTTTAGAGATAAGCGAGCAGTCGCCTATCTCTAGCGACACTTAGCTACAGTCATCCTAATAATCAAGGCATTGATCAATAGAGCACCTATTGTGTTCTTTCTATAAAATAGCTGTACTATTAATGCCTACTATTTGTGTACCTATCTTAAATTATCTAATCTCAATAACTGTAAATAAATTGAACGCAACACGTTCAACACACCTTCAAATATCTTCGAAGGCTGATCTGAAGATATGATAACTTTCAGAAAGTCAGGGTGTCTGAATGACACCGATATTTTACTCTGCCCTGTTGAATCTAGTTGTACTACTTATTACTCATCTCTGAGAGTAATGACTGAAAGTAGTCCGGTAAGTGCCTTTGAACTGAAACTTTTAACTTAATATTCTCAAGGAGCTTTAAATTCATTAACACTTCTTGTAGCCTTTCTAACTTTCAACTATAAGTCGGATACACACAGTAGAAAAGCCTGTACGATGTTTTTGCAAATTGCAATTTTAAAGGACTTTTTTAGTACGTACCTATACCTACCTAATTGTAAAAAAAAATACGTTATGTAGGTACTTAAGTACATAAAGTCACGCTTCTTTCTCGTAGGGGTTGGCAGAGATTAAAGACTTGCTACGATCCTTGCCTAAATAATGTTTCGCCTCGTTAACTCTCATAAAGTCGCAGAACATTCTTCATAAGTACAAGTAGATATTTTCAAATCCGGTCCTTCTCTGAAATGCATTGCTGTCTATTAAGTATTATCTAAACTGTATATTTTCAAATTTTGTGCTGTTATATAAACTATTACGTTATGTGTACCTATAGCGTGTAAGCTTCTTTGAAACTTTTCGCTATCTATTTCATTTTTGCAACAATATTGCCCAGAGACTTATAAACTTGAGACAACTTCAGACGAGAGATTGTAGCTTTTAGTAGTTTCGAAATAGGTGTAGAATTTATTGATAATGAAAGCTCTTATTAAACTAAGTAATAACGAAACTCATTATGATACTTAGACAAGTTCCACTATGACTTGACGTCTTATAAAGACACGAACTTTCCTAGGTATTACTGTTTTTTCTTTCTAAAGTTTGAATTCTAGTGTAAATATTATAAAATGTAATCTTGAATGCCTTATAGATCTGAGAGAATGTCTAATGTGCCGTGAGGATACAGACGTAACATAAACAACAACGAAATTATAAACAGTCACATAGTGGTCACATACAAAGTCACTATCCCATCCCAATCATATTATAAAGTTAAAAGTCTGTGAGTTTGTTTAGATGTTTGTATGTTCGTGTAAGGATCAGGCTCAAACGACGAAACAGTTTACAATGAAAGTTGGTAAGGTGAAGGTATTACTCCAGAATAGCATATAGGCTACTTTTTATCCCGAAAAACGTTCCTGAAAACCAAAAAAATATGTAGACAACGGGAATATTGCATAAAAACTTAAGCAGTAGTACTCTGACACAAAGAGCACTGCTCTAAGGTTATTCTGACAAAAAATAACTTTGGACTTTTCAAAATGGAGATGTCATTTCGTTCTACTATGCTTTGAAATTTTTTTATTACTTTTGTATGATGCCTAAATAAGTTTTTTTGAATAAATAGCGAAACACGTATTTATTATTTTTTCAAAACTACCCAACCCCTTAGATGGTTACTTATGTATATTTATGAAAGACAGCAAATCCAAAAATGAATTCAGTGTTTTCATGGGTTGGATTGGAACAAGGTAGTTCTATCTCTAAGGTTTGTATGACGAAACAATGCGCAGACGAAGTCGCGCCCGGGTCCACTAGTTCTATTCTAAAGCAGAACCTACTATATCAAACCTTTTTAGGAAACCGAAAAAAACTTCCCTCGGAAATTACAAAAAGCAGATGACTTACAACGGAACTAAAAAGCGAGAGCGGTGGCATTAGCCGGCTTCCTCGCGAAAGTTAACTCATTTCCGCGAGAACTCCTTTTGTTGCGTGCGGACGGACGTGTTTCCCACTTTTATTTTAAAGCTCACCAACATGGTTATACTCGATTCGGATAAAACAATACTGTGATATATCGATATTATACTACACTCAAAATTAAAACAAATTATTTAATTTTTTATAAACTGAAAAATACCGACTTCAAGGTTTAACTCCGGGCATCAAGTGAAGACCAACCTTGTTTTGGGAGAGTGATGTTAGATACCTTCCTCTACATACACTATCCTATTCTTAGTCAAGACTTCAAGACAGATTGTACTGTCTGGAGAGTGTTTGGCAAACAGTTAGACTAAGTAAAAAGTAAGTTTGTGTAAGTAGGTAAGTGGCCAATTCTGGTGACGGAATCAATCTAGAAGTTTTTGTTTTGAGATGTGTTTGTTGTTGTTGTTGTTTAGAAGTAGTCTAAATCGATGATAAATGAAACTAACATCATCATCATTTCCCTACCCTTATCCCATTTTTATGTGTGGTCGGCACTACAGGTTTTCCTCTTTCACTCCGCTCTATCAGCCGTAATCTCAACACTCACTCCTTACCCATATCATCCTACACACAATCCATCCATCTTTTTTTGGTCTGCCTCTTCTGCTATATCCTTCCACATTCAAAACTAGCATTCTTCTCATCACATGATACTCTTCCCCCTTCATAACATGCCCATACCACGACAACCTGTATCTCCTTAACTTATACGAGTACCGAGTACGTCACTGGCGCAACTTTAAACTTCCTATAATATACATAAAATTTCGGCATTATCGAAATAAAAAAGTTAATTTCCAGTTCACAAAGATGTTTTCAAACAAGTTGAAGGAACGAAATAGCCAAAAACGCCCGATTACAGCGTTAGTACACTGTGGCTACGTAAAAGTAATGAAGTTTTGTGAAAAGGACAGCTGCATCAATGTTTAACTATTTATTTTCGATGTTTTTTTGTGTCCAGAATTGAGAAATATTTCTTTGCAAAAGTTTTGGCGTTGTAGACCATCTACGGCGTAGAACTGGTAGCGATCAAGAGATTTGCGAAGCCAGGCTGCCTAGGTAGTATTCGTTCTATCTATTTCACTTTTGGTATCGACTCTGTAAACGTGGACATGTATAAAAAAATAGCGGCGTCATGTTTTGGTACTCGCTCATAACTAATGAAAACCAGTACAAATCCACGTTGACGGCGTCGTCGATACCAAAAGAGAAGGAATACTAGGCACTCAGATTGATGATAAAATAGCTTTGTATGATCCAGCTCTACTGTATGTACAAGTACATTTCCTGACTGTAATTAGGTTAGCAAATATTTTTGTTTGTCCTGCGTTAATATATCTTTCATGCCTGTCTGGCTAACCCATGTCGGTTTGCGAGCGTTTCTGTATAATGTGAAATTAATAATCAACTGTACGTGATTCAAATACTATCAAACTAAGGTTAAAGTACTAAGTGTAAGTTCATTTAACGTATTCAAAAACAAACTACACAGTCATATTACCAATGATCACACCTTACTCAATATGCGTTAAATGAGCATAAACTTCCAAATCTTCCAATACAATCCACCTTTATGTACTTACTTGCACGGAAATGACCGACATTCACAATACTTAGATTAGAATTGTTCTCATATAAGTGACATTGTTTATTGTCTTTTTGAGAATAAATTTATTATAAACCTTACTAAATGTCAATGAACTTTTCCTATAAGTAATAGGAATTTTATAGGTACCATTTTTTAGTTCGTAGAACGTTCTCTATTTGAGCCAATCATTAATTCAGATAATATGTCATAACCATAAGTCATACACATTTTAAGTTTTATAACAAAGTTAGTATTCCATTTCTATAGTGCAACCATTCACATTGGAGTGTCTCATTTAATATACAAAAACAAAATTTTACTAGTCCAAAATGCAGTATTAGGTAAACAAGTCCGCACTCTTGATTCTACGAGTATTTGTTATTTTCTGGCATCCATAGTACTATTTTGCATCACAGCATAACTGAACTTAATATATTTATTTTTCTCCGACTTTCTCAAAAGAAATGTTTCAAAAGAAGCATGTTTCACAATTTCACTGCCATTGAAAGTTTGATGCAAATTTTTTATTCAAAAAGGCTTAGAACTTAAACTCGACGACCGTCTTTAACTTCTCCTTCTCAGGATTTGTTTGTAAAATATTATTTTTAAAAATCCCTGTTACTTTATTCATCAGCTTCGTAAATAGTTTTACCTCAATGTAAACTCGTAAACATTAATTGTGTTGTTTAAATTTGCCTCGTTCATCCCTCATTCAGTCTAATTAATTAAACTTTTTAATCATTTGCCTCTGGGTAGAGCCGTTTTGCTTTGTAGAACGTAGTTAGTGGAGTCAAACACAAAACCTCATGCATCAACATTCATTCAACTTTTGATAGTGTTGTGCCAAAAGCTCTGCTGAGTCCTCACAATATTTGTGTGAATAATGCTGTCTTAAGTCTTCTGATATCAGAACCCAGAGTCAACAACGTAACGGTTTTATATGGAAAACCTTTACTAAGGAACGATTTAAGTAGCCATTGGTGAATCTGAGTGCAGCCGGACTTGTTTATTTTATAGACAACTAGCGACCCGCCCCGGCTTCGCACGGGTGCAATGCTGATACTAAATTAAATACACTACAGAAAAACTATGAACGTTGTATATAAAAACATAGCGGCCCGCTCCGACTTTGCACGGGCATAAATAAGCCCAAAAAATAGGTTGATTTACGACATCACGTTAGAAACCTCTAAAATTAGCAATGTTGCCTTAGTATATGATGCATGTATTATACATATAAACCTTCCTCTTGAATCACTCTATCTATTGGAAAAAAACCGCATCAAAATCCGTTGCGTAGTTTTAAAGATTTAAGCGCACATAGGGATATAGGGACAGAAAAGGCGACTTTGTTTTATACTATGTAGTGATGACGACAATCTCGAGAAACTCAAGCTGTAACTCGATTTCTATAGGATCTGACGTCGTTGTTCGAGATGTAATTCAATAATGTAAACGTCTAGAGTAATTACAAGCATACGGTGCATGATGCGATAGCGATACCCAATCATAACTGATGTGAAGTTTTAATCAAATGTGCGTAATTTTTTTCGATTTCTCTTTTGCATTTCATTCGCAATTGGTTCGGGCGTTATAATTGATTGGATTATACCTTTCATCGGGCTGGCTTGCTACGTGATCCCTGTACATGATTGCTCGATTCGAATTTATTTACTAACTGACAATAAAACGCGTTATCTACAAATTCATTGGTTCCGAACAGTGGACGTTGTGACATGAATAAAATATATTTTTAGCTTAAAGTTTTCAGTGTGAAAAACGGTTTATTCCCTCGTTAAGCCGTGCTTCAGTATCGGTGTTGTCGTTTTTATTCAGAATCTTTTTGATGTGGTTTGGGACTTTCATTATTGACTGTTGAAAGTTTGTTCTCTAGCCAACTAACAAAACATTTATTTGTTCAGTACATGTACTGACGTGGGTACTGAGTAAATAAATGTACAGTAACGAAAGTCGATTAATAGTTTGATATTAAACATGTCATTTGTTTACGTTTTCTAAGGAAAAAAAAATATTTTCCTGCGAAATTATTATAGACTGACTAAATCTTCAAATATTTGTCATGATGTTATGGATTTCGGAAATATTTAGATTTGTGAAACATCAAATATGTTAATCGACTTTCATTGCTGACTGAACGTTTAACTTTCAGTTGGAGATTTTGAATAGGAAAATTTATATTCTACACACACAATAAAGACCCAACTATACTCGCGTACACAAAACAGTAGACCCACAAAATCAAGCCTTTCAAGACACATTAGCACTTACACCCACTAAAATATTTATGAGAATGTATAGAAGCTGTTTATTTTTGTGGAGTCAGTCAAACGTTAAAGCAATGTGGTTCGAATTCGAAATCTGAACCTTTCCTAGTAAAAGGTTGAGCGTCGAATGATAATAACAATGATAGTAATAATAATTGATTTATGTAATTTATGTACCTATTTAATGTATTGAGAATTTTTGCCCAGTCGGATATACTCACATTATGGCTGTAAAATAATACAAAATTGGAAACGTAGGTTATGTGTACTTCAATGCAAATTGAGCCGGGTTGGCCTTTTGGTATTATTCTCGACTTTTACTTTAAAGGTTGATTGAGTTCATCCCAGCAGTTTCTGATGATTGACAAGATCTAAACGTCGAGGAAAATATTGTGAAGAAACCCGCGGCCTAGTCAACTTCACACGTGGAAGAATAAGAATTAAGCTGAGAGGATGGTTTGCCATTCTTTCGATATAGAATAACAAAATTCAATTATTACATTTATCTAGATAAATATTTTCAAACACTCTCCAGAAGAACTCTATAGACGCAATAACTATATCGTAAAAGTCCCAATACGTATTACTAATAATATTGCATCTTGGGACGTGAGGAAGAGTCTAAAATGGGAAATTTCGCGACCCCCTTAAGCTAACTTCAGACCCTCATCTAAAGTCGAAACGAGTTCAATTTTAACAAGAAAACGAATAGTTTCATATTATTATTACAATACTAGCTGCGCTCCCGCGGTGTGACCCGCGGTCCCTCGGGATTTTTTCATTTTTTTGGGATAAAATGTCCTTCCCTGGGATACAACCTTTAACTAAGCCAAATTTCAGCTCAATCTGTTCAGCGGTTTGGGCGTGAAAGCGTAACAAACAGACAGACAGACAGAGTTACTTTCACATTTATAATATTAGTATGGATACTTGGATAGTATGGATTAACTATTTTTGCTTTAAATGAAAGCCACAAAGCTATATTATTATGCAACCACGAATTGTCTTATCTAGTTTTATGATAGAATACTAGTAGGTAAACTACTCGTACTTAGATTTCAAAGTCAATCACTTCTGACAATCATTACCTACTTGATTTTGTGTTGACTGAGAGCACCACTTTGGTAAAAATGTTGTCCTTGTACAAGTTTGAATAGCCAGTGGGCTAAGCATCCTCTGCTACTTGCAAGTCTTGCAAAATATATGTAAAATAAATATTTTGCAATCCTTACATCTTATAATGTCATCACTACCTCAAGGCTCAACTAGATATTACTTATACTTAATGTTTTCTATTTTTTCTCTTCTGTAATTTTGGCGCTTTTCATAAGCTGATATCTCCTTTGATGTTATAATCAGATGTTTAGTTTGAGCAGCTTTGAGTGCTTACAAATTATTACTCGGAGCTTCGTTGAAAGCTCTCTAAATGTGAAGATAAATTGTTGCCATATTCTGGAATAGACGATTGCGCTCTGTACTTTTTTATTCAATAGAGTCGGGAGAAAATGTTCATGGAAATGCTTACAAAAAGACATTTCTCCACTAGGATTAACACGACTGGCAAATACTTTAATTATTTTGCGAACGTAAAACTTAGTTTTTGTCATTGAAAATCTGCTTTTCAATAAAAGAGTTTGTCTGTTTTTACCTATTTTGCAAGAACGTGGTTAAAAAAAAGTACGTGAGTGTGGTGGAACACTCTGTTGGAACGACGTTTCTTTTTGTCAAATAAATTATTTATTGAAATCCTAGAAACGCACTTCCGTACTAACTATGTAATAATCTATGGACTGATTCGCAACTGCGCACTTCACACTGTGACGTTTTGACAGGTACTGTACATGTGTCATGACGAATAAAATCGATTTTTCGTCTAGCCCCCTGATATCGTCCGAAAAGGAACTTCGTTCCAACTATTCAACGGATTCTTAGATTAGGTAATTAATTATTTTGTACCCTCGTCATTTTTTACACTGCGCTCCACAAATCGCAGGGTGTAATAGGTATTTTATATCATCACAATACATAATACCATACTCGAAAACTAAGGGAATGTGCTGTGCAGTTTTATTTTTCCGAAGTTGCTCATAGCTAAACTCCGTTTGAAAACAATCCTATTTGCATGGTACTTGATTAAATATTAAAAGCGAGACGCGGCAGTAACAATGTCGCTCAATGGCCTCATGTAGACCGTAGGAGCCAAGAAATAGACTGAAATAATTTAAAATGATGCTGAAGAGAAAGGGTGTATTCAACTTAGGAGTATTCGATTTTTACAAAATGCTCCAGCAAAATGCCAGCTCATTTACACTTTTCCCCTTTTTTGGTTGATCTTTCTTTCATTATTTTGAAATGGTTAAAGTATTTTCCATCGATCGTACTATTCTAGTACGAGTAATAGGGACTCGTTTCCTTTTCTAACGTGCTGACATTTGTTTAAATTGTGTCAATTCTGAACTTTTACGAACTAAATTAATATAAAATGCAGTATATGTACTATTTCGTTTCAGCAAGAGTAAAGTGACTTCCAAACTAATTTAAAATTGGCGTCTTTGCTCACTTCTTCAAAACTCACATGGCATGTGAGTTTTGAAGAAGTGAGCAAAGACATGTCAATTTTACTAAGAAAACAAACATTTTAATGTATTTGAGTTGTTAGTTTAAACAAATAATTAGGTTCCTAATATGCTTTTGAATAATAATAAACAGCATTGTTCTCATGTTTACAGAAAAGCGATTTCACAATTTTAAGGTGCTGACTTAGAAGATCACCACTCGTTTAAGACAACAGGAAAATCCCAGCTTATTCTTATTAAGGCAACGCCAAAACAGATTAACGTTTCCTAGGTTTTATTTTAAGCTCATCGCTTGCTTTATGTCCTATATGTTTAGTAAAGCGATGCGAAGATTTACTTTATCATTAAAAAAACTGAAACAACCTTGAAAACTACGTTCTAACTAAATGTTCTAAAAGATAATTTCTTCTTCGTCATAAAGATTGGCCAGTGAGCCTCTACAAAGATTAACCGAACATCAATATAATTTTAATGAACACTATAGATAAAAATAAGGCAAATAATCTTTTAAGTTAATTAACCAAGGATTCACCTTTTGATATCCTATTTTTCATCGCTTGGCTAAGCCATCGCTTAGCTTTGTGAGTCATCTAAGACAGCAGGTAAATTAAACATGAGCATCCGTGCAGGAACGAGCAGATTACGTATAATTTATATTATTTTATATTAAAATCTAAGTTCTTTTCCGCTCTCGTAAATTAAATCTTGATTGCGTTATACATCGTTTTTATAACATTAAAAGACAGCAAAAATAATCAATTTTTAAAGTATATTTGCCTGACCTACACCTGGTGTAGCAGAGATTACATTACACAATAAGAAGGGAGTGAGTGTTGAGATGACAACTGATAGAAGTTAAACGGAATATGTAGGCATGTTTTGCCGGAAAAGGACAGAAATAATCAAGAACAATAGTAGGTACGGTCAGCGTTACAACTCTGGTAACCCCCCTGCATAAGGCATGCGTGCCTTATATATAAGGGGGTTACCAGTTGGTGACGCAGAACATTCCTAAAGAGCTTGTATTCATATAGTGAATGGAAATATATTGATGCACGGCGAGATTTGAGCCAACAGCCGAATTGTAAGTCGAGGTGCTTCCCTTGTTAGCTCTCTTTGTTGATTTTCGTAACTTGTTTTTGTTTTTGTTATTTCAAACTTTTCGTTTGTAAAGGACTTTCTTTGTGACTAGATTTATTTGTATTGTTTCGTGAACCCAGTTCCGAAACCCCTTGCCCTTTTTATAAAAATAACAATTATGTAGAGCACATTTCTCAGAGGAATTTACATAATTACAAGTTTATCGCGTAGCGTTATTTTCTGAAGAAATATGGCATACACTGTTTTCCAGCTTGTGATATTTCGTACGCACGTGTCTAATAACATTTATTTTACGACTCTCGCGATCTAGGTATACCTACTGTGAATTTTGATAGTGAAACGTATGCGTGTACGTAGTATAGATATATTTGTTTTTGTTAACTTACAGTTAGGTTCATCTAAAAAACTTTGTGAAATAATACCTGTAAAGCGCCGTTTACTTGATGCCATTCTGGCTTGCCTTTTGCTTTTTCAAACTCAACGGAGCAAGAGCTAAATATTTTGTGGCTAAAGGTAATAATTGTATGCCAGAATGGTACCGTGTAAACGACGTCTGAGGTATGAAGGTATACAGCTTGGGCTGAACCGCTGACAAATATTTACATTTAACGTATTAGATGACTAACAAAACATGGTGTTTAAAGGTTGGCTAAGTATTTACCAGCCCTGTATAATGTATATTCCTTTGATTTAGCGATCTATTATGTAAAAAAATTAAATATTTTTTTATGTACAAAAATTATAAACTCAAATTTAATTTAGCTTGACTTAATAACCTGACTTGAGTTTATTAATAACATTTAAAACGCTTGAGCGTTTACTAAAAACGCGAATAATTTGTATTTACTACATCGCTAAACGAGGACGCCTCGAAAAAGATTCCAGGCATTTTCAGCTTGAGTTCACAAAGTTACTTTGAAGGTATTTCTCAATAAACGGATTTAATAAAATGGTTTTCTGTTTAAGACGTGGCTAAACCTTCGCAGTCGGTTTAGTCGCTTTTTTTAGTCGACTGCAAAGTGGGAGCGTCTGCAATGCAAAACGAATAATGTATGAAAAATGCCTGTGTTGTAGTCGCGTAGGTGTGAAAGATGAAGTATGGGCAGCGTCTGCCGCGCGGCAGACGCTCCCGCTTCGCAGCTGCTTTGGTCGCGCAGGTTTGGTTGAGTGTTCGGTAACGCTTGTGGTGCAGCTTGCTTAGTCGTTCTTAATAGATTGTCGACGTTCTTAATTTAGGTATCATATTATTATTCCAGGTCATATCCAAAAATCCCAAGTTTTATCCAAATCAGTTCACTGGTTAAAGCGTATTCGAAAAACAAAAGTACTCACTAATTATTATTTAGTTAATTTACTTTTAGTAGTGTGGTAGTGTGTTTAGTAGTGTTTATTTTAGTAGATATACCTACACATGCATAATATATGACTAGCTACCTGCCTGACAAAAAGTCTCAACGTTTCAATTACGATACATTAAGCACGCTCATTTTGCAGTCAAAGCCTAATTTGAGACGTTAAATGCCGGTAACGTTCACATAATTAACCTCTTGTAATTAAGCGCCTAATCACGTTAAGTAAAGTTAAGATAAGAAAGGCTACGGAATGTTTAAGTTATTTTAGGTTTTCTAGGTAGGTATAAATATATATATTTATATTTTACTAAACCTATCCCTCTTTAACTTCCACTCCCTGCGCACTAAGGCACGGTTTGCCAGTCTGGCTCAGGAACCTATGTAATATCAATCAAAATCATATTGTAAGTGATTCCAGCGGTCCTACTGATTTTTTTTAACAAAAAATATTCTTGGTAAAGTTAAAAGTAACAACAGAGTGCTAGTCGGAATCGCGCACGAAAAGTTTCATACCACTCTCTACGAAACATGTGCTACTACAATATTTAAAACCGCCAGGTAACCATGGATGCAGCTAGTATGGAATAATTGCAATGAGCGGCATGGGCTTACAACTTATCACATATTGCAAATTACTGCATATGTATTTGGATGTACGGTAGGTAGGTACGTGTGCCTCTAACTACCCCTATGAAATTTCAGAATCTTGAATGATGTCTACCGTGCCTTGGTGATAATAGTCATGATCCAATTTGTTTTTCTTTTAATATCTGGAAGTCTTGTACTGTACCTGGAAAAGGTTGCCTCCTGACGCTAAATAAATCATCTAGGTAATACATATAGATGTAAAAACCTAAGTTTTTTATTTTATCTATGTATGATATTAAAAGATTCTCGCGTCGTAATTTTATCTTAAACTAATGAGACGAAAGATGTGTGTCAGGCTTGTGGATAGAATGGAGTGGAAATATGTGGTCTCAATCTACCCCTACTTATAAATAAATCCGCCCAAATGTGTCAAATAACTCATAAAGCTAGAAAACGTTAGACTGAGGGTAAACCTCCAAAGCAATTAAATTTTCCATAGCCGATTCCAGAGCCTATCTAAGAGCGGGCTTAGTTGGGCTCACTGGAGTGAAGACAGCTTAACCCCACCCTTTGTTGTAAAATGTATGTAGGTACTTGAAGTAGGCCATGAACACACTAACGGTCATAATCTCCCGAGCCCCGGAGGTATTATGACGCAGGGTAACTCAGGGTTACTTGTTAGGACCCCCATACAGCGAAACTTCAACCATTTACGTACGAATGAGGCATATTAAGTTCGTAGAAGGTTTTTGAACAAGAAAAGCCATGAAAGGCACGAAATGCTAATGCTGGGGAGCACTTAAGCTAAGCGCAGTTGCGTAGTGTGGCTTAAATAACCGCTTTAATAGTTCTATGGGCTTGATCTCGAGCGAGAAATTCACTTAGCGTTTCTATACATTTTTATAATAAGTACCTACTTTACGTAAACAAAATATGAAGTGTTTTGATTTTACAAAGATTTTAAATGAGTATACTTTTCTATTTCTTCGTGTATTTCTTTAGAGGTTTTATAAGCGCAAGAGTTCTCGAGAAGCGTTAATAAGCTGCTTGTGGTTGAGTTATAACAAGAGTACAGTCAGAGAATATAAAACATCACGTGCAGTAGTTTATTACTAGCGGTATCTAACCATAAATGCAATAAATATTTTCGATAATTGACCTTAAAAGTACGACCACACTTCGCACGCTAAGACTTTTTCTTAACCGTTTAACAAAAGATGTTTCCCAAAGGCCTCTCCGAATCACATGACTTCACATATTTTTTATTCATATCCAATCCACTTGAGTCGAATTTGCGGGCATTGTCAGGTGTTCAGAAAAGGGCTTGATGCAAGGGTACGCTCTTAAAAGTTTTCCCGAGGTTTTGTTGTCGGGAAAGTGATTTTGACACAACTTGCTTATTTAAAAGTCTTATGCAAAGTTAAGTATCACTTTGGACGTGGAATGAAGTAAAGCTGTCTAAGCCATAAAGGTTTAGACAGCCGTGAAAATGTGAAAATGTATTATTTCTAGATGTATATCAAGTAATTTGTAGACCACTTCTTCTCAGTCGTCTCACTCTTGACAGAGTGGTCGTGGTCGTCAGGTCGGGAGTTGTGTGGCTCGCTTTACAATTCTGCGCCACTCGTCTCTGATGGTGGTCTTTCTGGTGTACTCATTTAGGGGTCTATCCAGCGCTTCTTTGACTTGGTCCGTCCATCTCATTGGAGATCTTCCTCGTGGCCTTGTACCCTCAATCTTAGACCACTTAGTACCTACTATTAGGACCAGTAGGCTCAGTAAAATCGATCTTGACAACAGCGCCACCACCCGCACAGGTCCTAAAAGTAAGAACAACCTAAGTTTTGGAGGGTAGTAAAAAATATTGTAAAACTGGTCAAGTGCGAATCAGAAACGACAACGAAGAATTCCACACTAGCAATAACGCCTTGTTTGTTGAAAACATGTCAAAAGCCTTTTTTCAATAAAAAATTATAAGTAAATTGGGAAACTAGGTATAAAATATTTAATCAAGTACCTGTATAAATTGATATTTTATTTATTTATTTACACGCGCTAAAAGACTCGGGTTGGCCGGTAATTTATAATTGGACATAAATTATTACTCGCATAGTAATTTACATACAGTATGAACATAAAAAACGTTAAATATTAAAACCTAAACAAGTTTTGTTATAAGAATTGTTAAATTATTTTGCGAAATAAGCATCTTAAGCCGTTTTGATAAAAAAAAACACGTACGAAACCGCCTTAAATGACCCTCAACTCAGGTTTGTACTGTTAGTTACTAAGGAGTTTCGTTAAACTGGATCTGACTTCATCATCAGATGGCAAATTTTTTTTTGGCAATTCTAAAATAATAATTTGAACAATGCAGTGATAACAGATTTATTAAAGAAACATAATTTTGTTCTTTTCCACATGGAAAAGTTGTAGATATTTATTATACCTGTAGCATTTTTTTCTTAAAATATTTTTTTGCTTGATTGCTTCAGATCTGTTTTACCTTTTTGAGCTTCGTTTTTAAGTCCCACAAGTACTCAGTGGAAACTTTTTGTGTCAAACGATCAATAGCTTGCGTTCATGCGCAAAAAATATTCCACAAACCAAAATATTTTCGCCACAAACACATTTCCTTTGGCAAAGTCTAAGTAACTTCTATTTCGTTTGATTACAGTCACTTCTTCAGAAACTTACTTTATTTGCAAGCGTAACAAACATACTTATCATGTTGTTTTACGACGTTCCCTTGGTAAAGTTTTTTGTTTATTTTATGATGTTGTCGCAAGAATTTCGTCACTTTGGCTAAACATGCGAGAGTTGAGCTAGAAAGTTTTCACCTGAAGTCAGCACCCTTATTCTCTAATGCCTCTCAATAGCCTTTAACTGCCACTTGCAGTTACTGCATTGAATGAAATGAAATGCGCTGCAGTTACAATAAATCTCCTTACTCGACAAATACCCTGAGTTACATTTTTGGTAGTTTTTACAACGGATAGTGTAGTGTACTGATAACATGCAACATTTTTACTAGTTCTGAATTTTGTTGATACACAAACTCGAAAGGAAAATAACATTAAGATTGTAATGATCGTTATATTACTTAATTGTAGTCATGTGACTTAATTATAGGGTCATACCCAGTTGCTGTTTCTAGGCAACGCGAGGTTTTTGTGTAGGTACATATAAAAATTTGCCTTAGTAGTAAACCTTAGTCTTTTTATGAAAGATGCGAATTTGGTCGACATTCAAGGCTTCAGTCGGAAACTCGTTCACAATGAACTGTTTTACGTTTGACCTGATTTATATCATTCAAAAGGACCCCCATCATCGCAAGAATACATCAGGTTTAACCGAAACCCAAGTATTTGTGTTTATTTCTTTATTCGCGTATTTATAGCCTCTAACCGCCATAAAAATGTTGCGAACACACATTTAGCAAGACTAACTGGTCGCACGCGAGACGCATGCCGTGATGACGGTCCGTTTTCGCTCTATACGCCTGAAATGATGAGTGTAGTGTACAAATAAATTCATACTTTATGACTGCTCGGTATTTCTTAAATATTTCTTAAATGGGCTTTCAGTTTATAAGCAAAATAAAATAAAATACATATATTGGAAGACATCGCACAGCGTCATCTAACCCGAACTAAGAAGAGTTTGTACTATGAGATCTAGATAACTAATAGAACACTTGCAGCCTTTCAAATCAACACGGTGTGTTATCCTGGGTATAAACTAAGATTTTGTACGGTTATTCTTAGTTAGATACTTACTTATTTATATTTTTATAAATATATACGAAACCGTAAAAGGTGGACTTTGTTTGGACTTTTATGGAGAATGAACGTTACAAATCAACGGGCTAACTTTGTTTCAGAAATATATTTATGTTATGTTATAGTCTTTTTGGGTCGTTAATGGATTTCGAAAGTTAGTAGAATTTTTTCAACATGCTACCAAATGTGTGAGAGAGTATTTATTTATACATATTTATTTTATTATAGTGTAAACCATTATTTATGCTCTTCAACTCTCCTCGCTGACCGTTTTTTTTTATTTTTTTATTTTATTTTTAGCCCGTATTGTCCCACTGCAGGGCAAAGGCCTCCCTCCTCATTTTCCAGTCTTTTCTGTCTTTAGCTATAGCTGACCAGTCTGGTAGATGCATATCCAAATCGTCCCGCCATCTCCGTGGTGGTCTGCCGCGCGGACGTCTTCCGTCGAGCACCCATTCAGTGACGGTTTTCGCTCGCTGACCGTACCAGTCGAAAATTAAAATGATGGATAAAACTTCCTGTAAAATCTGTTAAAACTTTTTATTATAAACAATTTATTCGTTCTCAAAAGAAGATTAAAAGCATCCGAGAAATATCAGGTGGAAGCGTTCAACAGCCATGAGAATTTATCTTCTCTCACATAAATCTTTCGTAGCACTGTCTACGACTGGCTCTACGGTGCTACGAAGTAAAGCCGCACTCTGATGCACAAGAATGTGCAGTAGTACCAGAAATACTGTGCGTCTCAGCAAACTTCGTGCTTTGTATGAAGACTGAATTTTTCCGAATTCGTACTTGTTATATATCGTCGGAAATGAGACATATTTTTCCTTTGCACGACTAATGTACTATAACGGACGGAGGTGATATTTATTTTATTAATTTTCCGTATTTATAATTACTAATTATGCTTGTATGCTGTAGAAAATCACGGTATTATTTAAGACGAGTATTAGTTAAGTTTACTGCATGTTTTCACAAAAATAAATAAATACCTGCATGGTTTACGATTTTTTGTATAAAATTATATATTTTTTATATTTATATGTAGCATATAAATAATAATTAATTACATTAATCTACTTAATTTGTAATAAGATTTTTTTGAAGTTTTATTATTGTGTATCTTTAGTGTGCGACCTAGCCATCATCGTCCAACGTACTTATATTTGTATTGTTAGTTATGATTACTATACTACTACTATCTACTACTATTACTATCTGTAATTATTTGAAACTAATATTAAGCATTCAAATAAAATTGGCATAGCCCTACCTACAATTGGCTATTTCTAAATAAAATGATTTTACGTAAAACATTATGTAAAAGCGAGCTTCAAAAGCAAAGTTTTAAGCTTTGTTCTAAGCCAAAGGCTAACAAGGACGAAGCCAAAATTTTAAAACATTTTTATATATCAAAACCTGTTTTTTTATTAATTTTAAGCTACTTAGTTTATTTTGTTATTTTCGCCAAAATCCATTCTAGATCACAGGCGATAAGGACCCTTATAACTAAGACTTCGATGTCTCTGTCTGTCGCATACCAATATATGTAATATTTCTTGACACATAATATACAGGGTGTAAAAAGACTACTACCGAAAACTGAGGGGTTGTAATCAGACCATGATTCTGAACATATTTAGCGAAAAAAAACGCAAAAAAAATTTTGACTTAGCTACGTCATTTTATTTTATTTTCTAATTATTTACTACTAGTACAACATAATAAGACCATCCCTACCTAATAATTTCATTTATAAAAGAAAAAAACAATTAAAACTCAAAATCCAGCAATCTACGTATAAAAACGCGCTCAGTACATACGCTCGACCAGCTGTGCGAGGTCGGTTTTCTCCGGATATAGTGTTTTTTTCGGAAAATCCTTTTGGATTTGGTTGCGTGTTGGGATGCTGTAACTACCCCTATCGGCTTCGGTAGACGTCTTTTTACACCCTGAATATTGTTTTTTACCGCAATTCATAATTTATCTACGAATTTTACCAAGCAAGCAAAGTTGGAGAGTCGGATAGCCATATTCGTGATTTAGGTAACTAGTTTACCTGTACAGGTTGAGCTAAGTGCCGCGCTCTGAGCATGTTTAAACTGAGCTCATAGATAAAACTAGTTCGTTCATTAGCGCTATACTTGATCCATATAATTAGTTCACATTGCGTAAAGCTCATTAGCTATCAGAGTTCGTTACAGCGCGGAAGTTTTGCTCAAATTTTAGGGAAGCGGGAATAATTAAAAGAGTTTCGCTCGTAAGTTCCAAAGCTCATATGGGGCTCGGGATTAATCGATTGTTTTAGCTATCGACTTAAAGTTTACTTTTTTATTTTTGAGGCGAGATTTTAAAGGATTTTAATGAGAGATAGGTAGGCCCCAGCAGCCAACGATAAGTTTTACTTAGTTTTTAATACTTAGGTGGTATACAGGCAGAATACACAGAAGTATGAGTGCATTAGACTTCCAGTTAAAGAACAAATCAACAGTGGTCCAAAACATTATTTTTTTCTACAAAACTAGAGGTCATAATTCAATGAATCAATAGAAGCCTAATAGAAGTTCAATATATTGTGACACTATGTTTTGTTTCGAAATCAAATATTCGCATTGCAACAATCATCCTCTCATTTGTTGGTTATAAGTCACGATCGCGTTTTGTTTTTTTGTTTTAAACTCGGCATTTGAATAGTTCGATACAATACAATGACCGGAGTTATTTGATTAACTAAGGGCCCTCACAGACTCGTGTGCAGAGTGGCGTGAGGGAAGGACACATCGAAATCGAACGAGTAAATTGATGAATGTAAATGTCGAGTGAATATGAAGAGTCCTGCTAGCGCTACCTACTATTGAAATTGTCCCTTTACTGTGTTAAAAGGAAAATAATTTATAAAAAACAATTTATGCTTTGTTGCATGCTGTGTGTTACAGATTGTAATATATACAGTTAATTTTATTTGTTATATCTAACCGTAACCGCTATTGAGTTTTAAGTTCAAACGTGCGATTTATTATCTTCATGAGTTTGTTGTAGTTTTGTAAAATTTTCAAATAATTACATCATATACATTGACGTTCCCGTGACTATTTAATTTGTATAGCATGTATATTTTTACGTTAAAAACACAGTCCCTTCCTTCACTTCTTTTTATAGCGCACATTGAGTTTACGTTCTGTCATTTTGGCATCCAACTTCATTTTGTGTAGAGCTAGCTTTAGATTGAACGGCTAACAGTTTGGTTCAACGAACATTTTGTTGATTCAACTCGGGGAAATTCGCTTTATTTTACAAATACTGCAGCTATCTGTAACTGTGTACGAATTGACGAAAACAATTTGAATGAATGAATGAATGTACGAACGAAGACTTGATTGTAAGTATATAAATTAATAACAAAACAACACATAAATAAAACACGTTCAAAATTAGTACAATGGGCGGCCTTATCGCTCTATCCCTATCTATCCCTATCATTTTCTAAAAAGGTACCTATCTAAAGATAACGAGAATTTGTAAGTAAGAGGTAACCTCCGCAACAACTTATCCGGCTTAAAAGTCTTTCACCACAAGAAATAAATAATAATTAACCTATGCTGAACAATAAATAAATGATTGATTGAAAAAGAATCGCTTTTACTGTTCATGCAAGTCAAGTTGCGTTTAGATTCGGCCTAATTTAAAGTAAAATTCATTGAAATGTGTGTTATTTGGACTAATAATTGCATTTTGTTTGGACCAAATCATTGCATTTTGTATTTGTCGTGTCACGTAAATAGATCGTGTGAAAATGTTGATGATGTTATATATTCAAATTATCATTCAAATTACCCACTGTTTGTGTGCGTCGATGAATATTTATTGCGTTGGATCATAATTTTTACAAGAGTTTATACAAGACCTAACATCACGTAGTTATTCCAAACTTCCAAATTTTTCGAGACATTTTTCAAATTTTTCTTTGCTTACCTAAAAAAACGAATTACATTTTCTACATAACGTAACAAATATTTTGATTAGCCATTCTTAGTCTTACGTTTAGCGTTCATTAACGAACATTGAGGTAGATTTTTTACCTGGGCTTCTTTACAATGGAAAAGTGAAGTATTCTCAAAGGACAGCGGGAAACACCGCAGAGCACAGCTAGTTTGTGATATTTGTACTACATGCTACTAAATTTGTAGCTTGATATTCCAAAATAGTCGCTATCGAAGATGAAGCTCAAGATTCAATTCGAACAAGTTTAAAGTTTGCCGTTTGAGAACGATGCATCATTTCCGTCGCCAAGGCTCCATCTATGATGCATCACTCTACTCCGAGGATCTAGTTACTTGTTATATAACTGGCAAGCTGAGAAGTTGCTTTTGCTTTATACCACGGAAAAAATTGAGCATCATGACTGGATTAACGCGGTAGACATTCTCTCAGAACATTTTGTAGGTACTCGTGGATATTCTAGCAAGCTAGATCATTAAAAAGAGCCATAAAAGCTAAGTGTCTTCTCCGGTAAATCTATTAAGTACTTACTTATACTTAAACATATCGTTGATTCCACTCTAGAAGGTCAAGTCCAAATTTAATTTGGTACTATCCCACATTTTGCAGAAGTACGTGTCTGGTTGAAAGTTCGAACCTACGACCGTTCAGATTGAAAGTCGAGTTATTATTCCACTCTTTCAACAATGTCTTAAGATTTTATTTATCTTAAGTGAGCTCTTATTTATCTTAACATAATTAAAATCTTCAGTCAAACTCTCGGTTATCATAATTAAATACAGTTTTACGGAATATTCAATTCAGTAGATAAATACTTCAAATGATATTAGTGTAAATATTTTGAATCATTCTGCTATGTCAAGACAGGAATAAAACGAAAACGATTTGATGTAGATGAGGTAAGATGGTTCGTTTTATTTCTGTTTGGATAAGAAGCTGGGTCCACACATTTATTATTTGCCTTTTCCTATCACTGTTTTCATATCACAGCTCATGTCATTGCCGTACCGTATCAATCTGCGTATCAAATTGTTGTCCTTAGTTTTGTCATAATTTTTCTTTCTAAGTATAAAAATATTCTGTATCTTTGACAATCCCTTAAAAACTGGAGAGCATCGTATAGAGTTGTAGGTACGTATAATTCGGTATCAACCTGTCATCGTACTTAAAAGTTTTGGGCAAGCGTTGACCCGGCTGGAATATAATTGACTGATTACGAACGCAGCTGTCAAAAGAACTTTCGTATAAGTACTTTCGTATACTATAGCTACAAACAAGTAGCTTATCCACTGCTCACGAGTTGGAGAACATTTTAACTGTTGAATGGTTTACTGAGATTGAAATGTTTGTATATTTGGATTCCAGGTACTAAAGTGTAAATCAATAATTCAATACGCAAAGGCGAGCAAGTGATCACTCGCAAGAGGGTGCCAGTTTGAATTTATCGGTGGGACAAATATTTGTAAGATTTACAGATATTTGTACCGGCTATAGGTTTTGTGGTAGCATGATAAGTACTTTAATTTCTGGTCCAGCGATGCAGGAAATCCTAATGATTTGATCTATATACCTACTGAAAGCAGACATCAGGTAGCAAACCTAAATATAATAGTAATTTGTATTGTGAAACATAATTATCAAAGAAAATGCTCTGAGAATACTACAAAAGTCTCTAATGCGTGGTAAAAGCATTAAAAACTAACTGAACGAACAATAACAAAGTACGCTTAGAACAATAGGACTCGGCCCCAGGGCCCTTGTGTTATTAGCTTTCGGGCTAAGATGTTTGATATGAAAACATTGTTTTCACTCAAGAAGTTACACTGGTTTCACGCAGAAAACAGGTAACCAGCTTGCTTGGATTGGCCTAATAGAGTTTTAGTATATGCGACCCTGCCGTCATGGGTTCTATGTGGTTATTTATGTGCACTTGCCGGTACTCTCAAACGGTGACGGAATACATCGTGAGGAAACCGGAACCGCACTGGTTCGAAAGAACTAGTGACACGACGAGAAGAACTCGATACTTCCACACGTTCCCGAAATTAAGGGTCTTGACAAACAGATAGATGAACAACAAAATGATCCTATTAGGGCTCCGTTTATTTTCCTTTTGACCCAAAAACACCTGAACACGTATAAACGCTTATAAAAAGATCAGAAACCGATTTATGCACATGTAGCAAGTTTTTTGTGTAAGTACATATAGTGAGCTGGTAGCTGGTAGGTATTCCACGTAGCGACACAGATAAAACTTTCATAAAATATGGCGGAAATTCACACAGCATCTTTTATGCAGTTTCGGTGGTGTTAAAGAGAATATTTGACTGAAGCGCGAGTTTAGTAGTTTACACTCACTTTTTGTGAAGTGTATGAATTACATAAGTTTATTTAAATTGAGGTAGGTGTTAATCTTATAAATAGTTGAGTTTATGGTTCTTTTGCGTGATAACTGATAGTTTAGTTCATCTTAACATGAAAGAAAGTTACATTTCATTAAACTGGAAATGATTAGACACGAGGGTTTTCGCTGTGGTTTCTTTATTTAATTTTTATACTTACATTTTATTATTTGTTATACTACGAGTACACATACGAACATGCACTCTATGGCTATTGCGAAGTGTCTTCTTTCATCGGTTCAAAAATACAGATCCGACAGACAGGTACTTGTAGTAACACGGTAAAAAAACACATAGGTACCGCACGATCTAGGTTGTTACCATTTTTGTAAAAATCATAGAACCCTAGGCAGAATTTATGTTCAACCAAAGTACATTACGCACATCCAATCTTTGTCTCTGAAGTAACTGCGCAGAACCCATTTTTGATGACGCCTATAAAACGAAGACGGCTTTGTATAGCTACCTCGCTCACTCGCTTAGTTTGTTGCATCGTGCTATCTCGCTTAATCAACCAAAACTGCGCAATCGTTTACCACCTAACTTCAGAGAGACAGATCGGTTGTGTGTATTGTAAATAAAGCCACTTCTAGTAGTTTACTCAGTTCAACCGCTATCCTAGATAGTAGGTACACACATAAGTCGAGAGTTGGGTTTCTAAGAGCTTTCAAATTAAACAAACTCTCTAATATAAAATTTATGAAGAACCCACGCTCAGTACAGTGGATATAATTTTGTCGTTGAGTCAATTTATTCTGTAAAATTGGGTCTTGTTTCAATATCATATTATTGGAATGAGAAAAGGGAAGAGGTATTTGACTTAAATTTTATCGAGTACAACGTCAGAAGCTTACAATAGCTTAAGCTCATTCACATCACATGTCAAAAGTAGGCTCTTTATTTGAATTTGTTCGAAGTACTGAGGCTTATCATGTTGTAAAAGATAACGTCACTGCTGCTTATTACGAAAACGTTAAACCTTAGTTTAACTCCATGTTGACAAACAAAACCGTTACCACAAAAAGCGTTCTATGTGCGAGTATTTAAAGATCGTTTTTCTAGGGACAGTTTTTTAGTTAGTCTTAGTCTAAACTCGGTTCATTTTATTGTAATAAGACGGACAATGTTCTATTTTTAATTTTAAAAATAAGTAGAACCTGTTCTATTTTTAAATTTAATCGAGGTGATCACAAGGGGTAACATTATTAACTACAAAGAAGGTTTGTTTTGCCGATAATTGGTCAAATTGCGTATTCAAATGCCTAACAAGGAGGTTGAAATTCGCAAACTTCCTGAGACATTGCAACTACATTGTTCTATTTACAAGGTTGATTACGTTACTGAAGACGTGACGTGAAAAGTTCACGACTCCGGTGGCTTCCTGCTTGGATTGGATCGAAACTTTGCCACATCAATCCTGCCTTTTCTCCCCCACAAATCGTTCAGGGAATTAGAACCATGTGATTTTGTATAGGTTGACCTTTTTTTCAAAATGTCACTATATACGCCACTAATAATAAATGATAATAGGAAAAGTTTTCAATAAAAAAAAATATGTTTAGGTACTGTACTAAGCGGTGTATTAAGCGGTTAATGAAAAGCTGTTATTTTGAAATTACAAAGTATGCAATATACTATTAAAAATTATATACTACTTAGTATATAATTTTTCCGATTTTAGGAACAATTTGATACCTCCAAAGTGCGCAGTTCTGCATCGAGAAAATTTACATTGTGAGAAAAGAGGCCAAAGATTCCTATAGGTACTGTTACGATCTTGTACAGCAAACAAGGGAAACTAAATAAAATTTGCTATTTTCTAGCTTGTTTTATAAATATAATATCGAAGCAGCTAAAGTATTATCTTACTAAATCTAAGAAACAACTCACGAAATCTTATCGAAGAAGCTTTTCAGAATCTCACTTGAGTAAATAATGGTCGTAACATCCAAACAATGTTATGAAAAAACATAAACGGATAGAGTAGTACCTACGATAGAAGTTTCATCGACAATGAAGCGAAGGAATGACACTAAACAAAAAAAGATCTGCATTAAATAGGTTAAATTTGTCAATCAGTACGCTTTAATTGATCAATAAAAAAAAGTTTGCTCTAATGTCAGTTATAATATTTACCGCAGAGAAAGCGACCATGGGCCAATAATAATTATAAGCTAAAGCCATCTAAATTCTAAATTAAGTACCTACTTAAATGTGTACAGGGATAGGTACAGCATCCCTACACAACCAAATTCAAAAGGATTTTCTGAAAAAATAATTATATCCGGAGAAAACAGCGTTTGAAAATGACTGTATGCGTATGTACTGGGCGCGTTGTTTTACGTAGATTGCTGGATTTTGAGTTTTAATAGTTTTTTTCTTTCATTATTGAAATTATAAGGTAGGTATGGTCTTATTATATTGTACTAGTTGTTAATAACTGGAAAATAACATAATAATTATGACGCAGGTAATTCAATTTTTTTTTGCCTTTTTTATTGCCAATAGTATAGAATCATTGTCTGATTGCAACCCCTTAGATTTCGATAGTAGTCTTTTTACACTCTGTATAAGTAATAATAATACACAACTATTTTGTAACTCCCCAAAAAAAAATTAAGGGCAGATGGAGAAAATGATGCTCAGAAATGGCATGCTCAGATTTTTTATATCGAACTATCACAAAGTTATATAACAAAAACCTAACAAAATATTATGAAAACTCTATAAAAAAGTACTCATTACAGGCAACAATTGCGTACGCACTCCATTTTAACTATCCTCTCGCATTATCCCCAGTCAGTAAAACCACAGTAGCTATCATAAATCCATGTCAGACCCGTCTCGTCTCCTTTTTAGGTTATAATCTTTTTTCTATTATTTTGAGTTTTAACTACATAAATGCGATCAGTAACAGACACCGAGACCATGTTAAAATTTTTTTTGGTTATTAAAAATTAGGGGTGTATATTTTTTTTATGATGAATGGGTCAACTCTTGACCTCTAAACTTACACAGGCAAGAATGAGGTCTACGATGGAGCGGGCCTACCCAGAAGGTACCTATTAACTATCTTCGTAAAAACAACAGGATCGTAGCTCAGTGGAAACACAGACGCTGAAAGCTGATTCCAATTTTTTGCAGTGTATTTGTGTTTCTTTACATGGAAATGTTGATCTCCTTGCGCTATACCAAAGCGACCTCTTATGTGCCGCAGTGTAGCTTGAAACACTGCACATTGTAGAGCTAATAATCCGGTATAATAAACAGTCTGAAATGAGGAAAATTTAATCTCGGGTCGTGACAAAAAACATAAAAACAACACTGCGGCGACATTGTCGCGAGGGATGTACCTAAAGCGTTAAGCTCTTTAGGGATGCAACGGGTGAGAATGTAACTATGGACATCGCTGTAAACTACTGCAAGCCAGAGTAACTGAAAATTCAGTGCTTTAACTTAGCTCTAGAATGTCTCTAGTTCTCTTACCTATATAAATATAATAAAAATAATATTTTTGGGTATAAACCTGTTGTAACTTTTACACCACGTTTATTAATAAGGCCGCTAGTTGGATATTGCACGCTCTATTTATTCTTACTACTATGTTGTTGTTTCTCGCCTGCACTGTCCCTCTCACAGAACTATATCTATATATAGTTCTGTGGTCCCACTACTGCCCCCTATAAATGCGAAATAACTACCACTAACTAGATATAGCCACGTGTACCATGAATAACGTTAAGTACCGTTAATTAAAGAGTTATCTAATAATTAGCGCCTAAAAGCCTTTTGTTAATCTGTGAAACCATTTTCAAATGAAAGTTTATCTGGTCACGAAACCCTTAAATGAATTAAAAAAAAACTATCTCTAAAATCAGCTCTACACATTACCCCGCAAGTGAACGAATCGCGAATACATATGGAAAAGTTTGTCATGAATTTAAAACATTTGCACTAAAACTTCGTAATTTTACACGATTAAATTCCGGAATATCTCGTATGGAGCTATATATACCATACAAGGCACAAATGCAAAAATATGGCACTGGTCGCAATTCTTCACAATGGCAAAACTGTAAACCGTGAATTTATATCCAAAAGTCAGTGCTAATTAAACGTTGCCCTGGGCTGCGGAGTCGGCATTGTACATCGACCAACGCTTGTTATATTATTTATCGCTTGCATATTTTACGCGATACCATGAAAAGTTGGCGGGGTCTTTTGCATTTGTTTATTTGCAGTCAGATGAGATCATGTCTGCAGGAGGATCTGAGGAATCAGCTGGAATCATAGAACTTAGATACCTACATTGAATGGGTATCGCGAACCATCTTTTTTTCAATATTTTTTTCATTTTCGTGCAAAGAAAGAGCGAAGCGCGAAGAAAGTAGAAAATAATTAAATAGAGTAGAATGTAATTAATAGTAGAAATACATTAAATAATTAAAAATCTAATAAAAACGTAATGTTTTACATTTGTAACATTTGTATCTTTATAATTTTAGCGAACGTATAATGTAACGTAGTAGCAAGAATGTATAAGGTAAGCTTTATTAAAAAACCGTTCAATTTAAGAGGATTTCTCGTTAACGTTTAAAATTGCACGATCCTGCTCGCATGCTCACTCACGGCCCTCTCCTATTTTATACAGACGAGTGTCAAATTAAAAACTCTTTGAGGTTTCAATTCGAGTTTTGACTGATAACGACGAAGCGAATGTTGGCTATAGGTTTAGTGAAACGTGTGTATTGAATTGAAACATCGTCCGATCAACGACATACCGTGTGTCCTAATTTGTGCTTTATTTCCATGACATTTGAATGGAATAGAAAGACGCCTGCGCCCGACGCCATTTACATGTGGCCTGCGCCTAAGGCGTTAAACAGCTTACCTGTGCTTGGTGGATAGTAAAGTCAATATTTTAGATCTTTAAAAAATACAAATTATAAATCTTAAAAATTACTTAATTACAGTACAAAATCAAGACTTTATCAAATTTTACCTCCTTATAAAAGGGCTTGGCTAAATAAATAACGTGCTTATTTCTCAGTTTACTTCCACAATAACAGTCTTTCTCACTGCACTTCGTTCACTATTCCCAGTGCGCACTCTAGGTACTCTACACCACTACATCTCGAACGAACTAAATCTTCACTTCTATTATTTCAGTTTTAATGCCACCGTCAAATACCAAACATCACATCTTTCTGCTGAAATATACTTAATTTATTCTGAAGCATCAGTGAAAGCTCGACAAAACTCCTAATCCTTATAAAGACTCTACGTACACAGTGACATTTACACACATTTTCTTTAGTGTTTAACGCACCCCTCGTTTGTAAGAACGCAATCGAGAACTGGAGGGATGTTCTATACATGTACCTACGTACAATATTCTCTGACTGAAGACAATAATAATATGTTGTGCAAATGATTTGTAAACAAACTGACGCCAAAAGAAAAAAACACATAGTATAAAGCTAATTGGAATGTAGCGGTGACCGCTTCGCAGAATATGAGACTTTAGGAAATGTCCATTGTGTATCTAGCTTACACTCGAACAAGTCGAGATCTATTATCAAAATAGATGTGCATTCGATACTTAGAAGATTAAATACCTACTTTTAAACCGGCGGTGCTGAACCACCAGGCACTTACGAAGTAAGGTATTGTTTTATTTCGATAAAGCTAATGAGATTACCTTCGCCCACGACTTCGCTCGCATATTATCAGGTACTAACCCTTTCATACCCAAATATAATCTGAGTTATAATCTAATATTATTTCAAGATTTATCAGCTCTCCTTCAGATGTGAGACATTTAAATAACTCTTTGATTCTTTCTCTTGAAAGATTTAGATTTAGATTTAGATTTATTTCAGATAAAGGTTTACAAAGGTTTATCTTAGCTAAACTATACTAGAGTAGTATATAGGTTAGGTATAGGTAGTAAGTACCTATAGTAAGTGATGGAGACAAGATGAGATTATATTTAAAGTAAACCTTGCACTATCGAGTCATTGACTCCTCGCCCTAACTAAGTTAGTACTTGTATGTAGGCACGAGGGATCTCCGCTTCGGCTAATTACAATGGGGTACTCATGCTATAACATTTGTATCAATCACTTAGACAGTTAAGTACAAGAAAGTAGAGTTAAAAGTAGAGTAGGTAATATTTTGTATGTGGGTGTGTAAGTAAGAGTTTGAGAGTGCATGAGTTTGTGTAAAGGTGAAATTGTGTAAGGATGTGTGTGTGTGTGTGTGTGTGTGTGTGTGTGTGTGTGTGTGTGAGTGTGTGATTGGTTTTAGTGTTATTTTATTGAGTTAGAGTCTGTTTGGTTAGGTTACAATGGTCAATAGATCTTCTGCTTGTTTATAGTCTAGTCTGAGTAAGTAGTTTTTTATTTTATTTTTACAATCAATGTATGTTGCATTCTTTATATTCGTGACTCTGTTTATCTTGTTGAAAAGAAAAGCAGCTAGAAAATAGGAGTTTTTTTGAGCAAAAGTTGTCTTACAGGTAAGTAATGGGTATACTTTGTCATTTCTTTTTAGGTTTAACATTGGGGGGATCTTGTTTTGTTTGAGTACGAGTTGTTGGATAAAAAGTTTTCTAACTGATAGAACATTATAGTCATTGTAGAGCAATGTTGTTGGGTATCTGTAAGGTCGGGAATGGGCTACTTTTAGGACTGCTCTTTGTGCTCTTTCGAGCCGTATTAAGAAAGTAGAACCAGCTCCTCCCCAGGCTGTTATGCAATACGTTAATAATGATTGGCATAAAGCAAAGTACGTGTTCTTTAGTTGGGATGTGGTTGCAGCATGTCGAATATTTTTAAAAATTGCGATGAGTTTGCGTATCCTTGAGGTTAGTAAATTTATGTGCGCTTCGTACGTTAGCCGCGAGTCTATCGTGATACCTAGATATTTAATGGCTGGTGCGCTTTCCAGTGACACACAGTTACAACCTGCCTCATTATTTTGTAGGCATTGCAGTGAGTGAGCTTTGATGTAGTTAATGCTAGAGTTTGGAAGCCCAGGTTTACGTAGAGCAAAAGCTACATAAGAAGACAAAGACCGAAGAAGAAAGAAGGAGAAAGACGATTCTGTGCAATATCTTTGATAGTGTTGCCCCCTGTAGACCTAGATAGAGTTATTATACAACCATTTTTGTCGCCGTTACGTTAAAGTGACGTTACCATTTTCAAGTAACAATAATTTTTAGGTCAAAAATTTACGTAAATCTCTGTCGTAATTACGAAACATGTTACGTTAAAGTGTCGAAAAGTGGGGATCAATCGTAACAGTATTTTTTGTCGCATCGTATCGGTTCCATGTTGAAACATTTCAACCTTATTGTGTTCACTTTACCATTCAATGGTTCATTTCATTCATTCCTCTTTATAATCTACCCAGATTTATGAACAGAAATTTTGAAGTGTACTTTTTTAGTTGAAAGGTGTGTTGTGACATTAATTTTATTTTTCGCCGCCATCATAAAAATGTGAGTACCTACATTATTCTGTAATATTTGCTTGTTAGTCGACCTAAAATACTCTGCGAATTGAAATTCATCGTGCAGTTTAGTGTAATTTAACCAAATCTACCGATGCGCCTGTAGGATTTGATAAAATAGTTCAAATGTTTTCTGTTATTGTGATCGTTTTCAATAAAAAAAAAGTCAAAATACAATATTTTCGAACCACATAAATGATTTATATTATACTGTCTATAAAAATAAGCAAAGTGTATTCTTTTTAACTAATTATATTGGATAGTTATATAAATTTCAATGAATAAATATGTATTTACTTGATGTTAAAACTTGACCCACAGTTACGTTAATATGTTGAAAAATTTCAAAATTGTGTCAAGAACTGTTACAGGGCGACTGTTTTATAAAATGGAGTTTTGTTTATTTTATGTTCACAGTGGTTCTCAACATGCCATTTAATGAGGTTTCTGCGGAAGAAGGTTGGGTAGATGTAACCTACCTATTTTGACCTCGCTCATTGAAAAAAACGAGATACAAGCTCTATGATGCAATGAACACAGCATTCCAGAGAAAAACTGGAAGAAAATGAAATGCAGAGTAAAAGAGACATTTCTACATTCGAAAAAGTCCTCCGTTTTTTAATGTGAAATAAAATTCTAAAAAATTAAACTTCTTTTTATTAGATTAACCTTGGATTTTCATTTTTATTTTAAGAGTAGGTACCTACTTAACCTTTGTTGTGTGTTATAAAAACAATCCATACTAATCTATACTCCATACTAATATTATAAATGTGAAAGTAACTTTTTTCTGTCTTTCTATCTGTCTGTTTGTTACCTTTTCACGCCCAATCTACTGAACAGATTAGGCAAAAAATTGGCATGGATAAAGGTTGTATCCCAGGGAAAGACATAGGCTACTTTTTATCCCGAAAAAATGCCGAGGGACCGCGGGTCATACCGCGGGAGCGCAGCTAGTAATTGATATTCATCTGCACAAACAACAGTCCCTGAGCACCACTAAAGCTTGAGAACCACTGGTTTTCTGTTTTGACAAATCCAACAATTAGTGTCGTTATCTTTACTACAATTACTGTTACCTAGTGTCGTCAATGTGTTGACAATTTACTCAAGTCCACACAATGTGTCAAGAACAAAATGAAGAACAAAATAACGATAATTATCGACACAACACTATTACTGTAATGTTTTCGATACAAATTGTCAACACCTTTAATACACGCTGCAACCAAAATCACAAGTAACGTAATTGTTACGACAAATTGCAAATTTGCGACGTTTTTAAAATTTTGCGACCGAAAATGGTTGTATGGGGAGTGCAAAAACTAGTTATTACATATTGTTAAGATTCTTTTCCGTGTAAAATAAGTATATAGTGTAAGTACTACTTCTATTAGAAAATCGTGTAATCTACACCTTTACTAATGAAGTGATAGTGCGAACACTCAATTATCTCAGGGCTTGTACTCGCTTGCATCATTATCGTATATCCGCGGAGCAGTGCACTTCGACGAATTTATCCGCTAATGAGCATGTTGATTGCTTTATTATAGTTGTCTAGTGGAAGCGGCCTTGCTCTCCGGTTTAAAGATCGTAGGTTCAAATTCAGTTGTGTACCTTGTTTTTCTATCCATTAAGAGTACTACACGTATGCCAGTACCCGGTTATGAAAAGATCGTACGGAAACCAGCATGTCGTATTTTGACCAGCACATTGATGTAAGCTGCCTAAGTTTTTACTTATTCTACTTATTATTTTTACTTATTTTAAGCTTCCTGAGCCTCTTTTATATTTCAATTAAATACCTAATCTAATCAAAATAATGTTGGTACTTAGGTTTACAAGAACACACGAAGTGAGTGTCGTGGAATACTCGGTTGGAACGAAGCAATGAGTACTTTTCTATACAGGGAAAATAATAAATTAATTGTCAATTAGATATGCTAGAAATGCTCTTCCGTACTAACAATGTAACAATCTATGGACTGTGTCGCGGCTGCGCATTTCGCACTGTGACGATTTGACATAAGTACATGTGTCGTGACGGTAAAATGGAACAAAAGTCCGTCCGAAAAGGAACTTCGTCCCAAAAACAATATCGGTAACACTTTTCCTTGTTTCACGAATTTTCCAACTCATTACGATACTTTTATAAAGAAAGATAAGTATTGCTCGTAGAACTCATAATCTAAAGACATTATTTGGATCGGTAGTCGAGGAGACACTTGAGGATGTATTGGCGGCTCCTCTTAGGGTCCCTTAATTTTGTTGGGGAGGTTGTTTATTTCAAAACTTTCTAAATAAGGAGGCCAGTTTTGTAGGGTAAAAAACCACAGGTATTACGTGGCGAATGAAAAATGTGTAGTAATTTTACTTCCATTTTTTTCCAAAACACTATATTTAGTGGAATTTGGATTATGTTAAAAAAATATAGTGATCTGCTCTGACTTCGCCCGAGTTATTAAGCCATATTTAATTGGGTACCTTTCAAATGCTGACTTTTTTTTATTAACTGCTGTGGCTCCGTAGATTATAACTCTCTACATTTATTGAAAAATACAAAATTCATTCAGTATACTTATTCTATTTTAGAAGTAGTTTATTTGTGTTAATTTTGTTAAAGCATTTGTTACTGCATTTCCCAGATGAATTGTGCAATATAAAGTGTACAAAGCTAACAAACTACTTTGTGAAATGAAAAATATTATTTAGTTTTAGTTTACAAACGTCAAAGTAGTAGGAAAATATTCTTGCTATTTTTTTTATAGTTGACTAAACTGTGAATTACTGTTTTTTAAAGCAGTTTTTATTAAAAATTTGTAGAGAAAAAATATAGAGTTAAAAGACTGCTGACATCCTCTTATCCAAAACGAAGCTTTGAGAATGTTTCGCAAACAAGTAAATGAAACTCCAAAGGTTTCTTTTAACAAATTTCACTAATGGAAGGTCCACGGACAGAATTATACGGTACCCTGAAAGGAGCTAGCAAATCAAATTGTTCTAAAAGAGTGTATGTGAGCTGAAAGTTGATTCTGTATAATTTATATGTTTATCCGAACGTTGAGCGATCGATGGAGATAACGAGATTATTTAGCCGATGTTCTCCCGTTCTTTATATTTAGAACATGACCTCGACGAATTTATGTCGACAGATAGATCTAAGCAAACAATTTTGTAAGCTCTTTGTGTCTTACTACTGGGCAAAGGTCTTCCCTAAATATTCGACCACAGGTCCCTTTTGGTGATCTCCCACCACTTATTGTCTTTATCAAAAACTAGCATAGATGTAGGAATAACATGTTTTGACGAGATAGATTATTTAAAATACTGCGCAAGCAAAACTGCGGGCGGAAGCTAGTAAATACCACCTAATTCACTCATCGAGAAAAATAAAATCATGGCAATCTATCTATCCAGCCGGTAGCACCCACTGTTGGGTATAGGCCTCTTCTCTTTAACGCAACTCCTGGCGGTCTTGTGCCAGCCGGATCCACTGTTATCCCACCGCCCCCACAATGTCGTCTAGCCATCGGGTAGGTGGTCTGCCCCGAAACAAAACTTAAAATACTTACTGTTTGCCATAAGTAGGTATGAACTTTGGAAGTTACCAACGATTTCCATAAGCCAGAACTAAATAATAATTTCCACACGAAAACAGTAGAAAACTATTATAATGAAAAAGACGAGATTTATGCTTTGTTATTATTGGCAAAGTTCGCAGTTCTCCCGCCGCATTACTCCCAACTCTTATTATGGGAGCTGTATTAATGCAATTCTTTATTACAAATTCTGTACTTTATTTCTCCTGAGTTGGCGTGAAATAAGCCTTCTTTGCGAGTTTAAAGTATGAGAAATATTTTAATACCGTCTTGGGATTTATTTGTAACAAATGAAGATTGCACAATGACATGCTGTACAGTGAGATCAATGACCTTAGTTTTAGTGAATATCTCTGCAACTAGACCGTCACAAATAAAAAGAAGCACACCAGGCTGCGTCACCTACGAGTCACTAAACATTAGGTTAGTATCCAGGTCTCTACGTGCTTGGCCACAGGGTTCTGATGTTAACCAAGAAGTGAAGTAAGAGAGAAGAAGAAGAAGACTAAGCTAAGATGTTACTGATTGGACGGTATAGTCGCTCAGCGACAAAGCCCTTTTCTTTTTATTGTTAAATAAAAATAAATAAATAAATAACTAATTTTTGTTTCCTCAAAAAGTGGGATGGACAGACTTATCACGACGATTGTTCGTATGTCATTGAAAAATATGTTGAATGGCCAATACTAGACGAATTTTTACTAAAAATTTATACAGTGTCAGGAGGTGACCCATGCTCAAATTGACTCCAGGTGACGACTTAGTGTCTGGGACATTGTTAATAAGCTTGCCCTGCACCTAAATCATCTTCTCAGCTATATCGGCTTTATCCACATGTTTTTCCTGTGATGTGGACTAAGATATTGTTAATTGAGTTCGATACAATATCTCAATTCATTTATCATCATCATCCACAGCCTGATTTCATTTACTGCTGATTTTAGGCCTCCATAAGCTAATGCCAACCACAACCAATCCTGCGACTGCAATAATATACAAAATTATAAGAATAAAAAGATTAAAACCTTAGTAAACTTCTATTTCTGTCAATTGGGTTTACTGATCAATGTCATCTCTCAATCGATCTCTCGTTCCGTGGAGTGTTGTAAAATTATTCATGTTCCTTTATTTTTGTAGATGTTTATTCATTGAGTTGTGAACGCTACCGGCATCATGGTGAGGTTTAGGTTTGTATTTTTATCGAAATGAATTCAATTTTGTGGATGTTGGTTGATTGAATAAACCTTTGATTAATGTATTGCTTTTTGGAAGACTTTGTTTTTTTAGCTAAAAGCAGGGATCGTGTGTTGAGTAGGTATATATGTAATTAAAAGTCAAAAGGCTTTAGTTTATCCGATTTGCTACCGAGGTATAAATGCTGTGTCTCAAATATTATAATCAACATAAATATGAGTGCACGAAAGGAGCATTTAGACGCACTGTGGTTCGAAAGTAGTGACACTACAAAAAAAAAAACCAGGATTGTATAAAATATTTATATCTGCGACCGTTTCTCTGTAGCGAACAAAGGTGAGGTAGGGTAAGTAAATTGTATTTCGATTGTAGGTGTGCTCAAAGCTGTGAGCGCCTCTGAAATAATAATAGGTAACGTACACTAAAACATTGCATAACAAATACAACAAAATGAAATCCTGATAAAACGATTCACTAAACTGTATTATCGCATGCGATTTAGTAATATCTGTTTTGACAGCATTTTAGGCATCGCAAAATGTTGTTTCATTATATTAAAATGGTGGGATATTAGATAAGTAATTACAAAGGCAATTAACCTCATTTGAACTATAAATTGTATTCATTGCTTTCAGCATGCTGATGATGACAACTTTTCTAGTCGGACTATTCATGTTTGCTTCAGGTAACACATTTCAAAGAAAAAAATATTTGAATAGGTACGTTATCATCATCTTCCTGCCAAAGGGCAGGAAAGAAAAAGAAGAAGAAGGACACATATTGGCTCTGTTTATCCACGTTGGCTTGTTTTTGATTCTATGAAAAAAATACAGTATTGTATTTATCTACGGCGTAACACATCTGTCTACAGAAGATCTACGCCGTAGACGTCTACGAAATTCACCACCAAACATATTATTAAAGCTACCTACTTATTCAAATTATGTGTCAGCTTCATTCAAAACTTAATATACCGTTATTATTCTTATTTATAGAGTTGAACAATACGCACAAAAAATAAAATTCCCATATTTATAATGCTCGATACCTACTCATTTTAACTTGTTTTGGTCTATTTTCAGCTGTTGCATGTTTATTCAAAGGACTTAATATGCATAAAGACGGAGACACAGCGAATGGAGTATTGGTCATAACTGTCGGGGTGGTGTTAGTTGTGTTTGGTCCTGTTATAATGGGTACGTAAGTTTTGTTTGTAGGTGTATTCTATCCAACCTATCTCTGTTGTAACTAAACATTTCACACGTAAACACTGTGGCCGTTATTAATAAACGTGGTGTAAAGTTACGCCGCGTGTAACTAAGGAGTAACCAAACAATTTTTGGAGTTTAAACCTGGCGTAACTTTACACCACGTTTATTAATAAGGGCCTGTAGGTGTAGGCTTATAGTCCCCGATTTTGAACTATAAATTATTGTTGAACTAGTGGCGCGCTCTCGGCTTTGCTCACGTTGTACGTTTATCCGCCACTCTTTCAGGGGTAGAATTTCCAAAATTCTCTTCTTAGAGCACTAATTATATGATACACGGGAGCACCCTTGTATCATTAAATAAATGTGAGTACAATTACTTGAAGGTTTCCAAGTTTCATGTTTCTTGGATTTATGGTTGTATATATATATCGATCAGTCAGACAGTTACAAAAGCCTTATGTTATGGATCTGTACTACACACAACTAGCTGCGATGAGGGAGCTCCTTAAAATACAAAAGAAAAATAATTTCTCCAAGAATAAAGCGTGTTTCTTTTTAATTTCAGTGTTGTCAGCAATATACTATATGATGAGCGCGAAGCAATTAAGAGACGCCGGTCAATGGTGCTGAAGATGCAGATCAGAGTTTTAAGATACCAGTGAGAAGTCCATTGTAGTGGAAATTAAATTTTCATTTTCTATTTTCATGTTATAATTTTCTCAAAACATGGATTAAATATTCAGGAGCTCGAGGAGAATTTGTGAAACTTAAAAGCTTAATTTAATTTAATGTAATCAAAAATCAAAGGTAACGAACCTTTGAGATTGTGTTATCTCCTTAATAATGTGTTTCTAAAGCTGAGGCTGAGCCCATTACTGAATTTAATTATAGTCTTTAGTCTAAAAATGTTCACTACAAGTAGGTACGGTCTGTTATGTGATTGCAATACAGTCACCAAATTACAGTTTTTTTTATTTTAAAAACATTTTTGTCATGAATAAGGTTGATTATATTGTTCCATATTGCCGATATCACCACTATGTATGCATCCAATGAATTATTCAAAATAAAAATTTGTACCTGATTTTGCTCCAAAATTGCTTGAAATTTTAGACCATTGAAATGATTCTGGTATCATCTATCAGCGAAGTGTAATGAACGCTATTGAATACCATCCGTCAACGGTCGAGTTAATATCCTGTTGCCTCGTGGCAAAATATTCACACTCAATACTGGTGCCGTGTGAAATAAGCCGAATTCATGTTTGTTTTGAACATGAGGCGCTATTTACCAAACCTAACTGTAAAATTATATGAAGCTTGTGGATTTATTTTTTCCACATCATATTGACCTTGGCAACAACTATGTTATATTATCTCAGAATTAAAAAACGTTTGATTTACCAATTTTACTGTAAGTTTTTACTAATTTTACTTTAACTTTAGATATTCAATTTTCATACTGATCCAATTTGTTATAGGTATAAAAGTCGGTAGGTACTTTTATTTAAAAAAAAAGAAGAATATTTTATTGGAAATAGCAATAAAACAAATTATTTGTTTTCATATAAGTACTATCAATTTATGCATATGCAACTAGCTATTGTTTATGTATTTGACATTGATAGCATTAAATAGTTATTGGGGTGGATTAAATACGAGTGGGTAGTATACGCATAAATATTGACGTCTCTCTTAATTGTTTAAATTTTTGACTTTTGAATCCGCTGGCAGGAACAATTGATGTGGTTGGTCTTAATTTGATTCCGGCCACGTTGGACAGATTTCATTGGCTGCAAAGTTTACGTGAATGCAATAAATTCATTTCTGGCGACAGTTATTACCGTGGGTATGGCCAGTTATGCGGTAAGAGCATTATTTATTCATCATCTCATAAAATAATTATGCTATAATGATTCTTTATTAGCCCAGAATGACTAGTGAAGTTCATACGGTGTGTACAGGAAACTAGCTTTCGCGAGATTCTGTCGCGTGGTACCGGCATTTTGAAGCTTATTGTGCTGTTCCTGGCTATTTCCGACATCTATTCCAAGTTTTATGCAAATCAGTCACTGGTTAGACGCATAAAAAATTACATTATAAACAAACAAAATTTCAGATTTATTATGATCGAATAAAGTAGGAAGGATAAGTTGATAAAATGCTAAAATTTATTATGAAAACAAAATGTGTGTTTGCTAAATTTAACCGGTCATTTGTTCTACTCGTATGTACAATTATTGTTGTTTTGTAATACAATGTATTATGCCATTCATAACAAAAACGAGCTTTTAAAACAAACAATTCCATTCCTACAACAAAACCAGCGATCGCATATTTATTCAAAGCTTTTATCGCATAGAAACTAACGTTGTAATTAAATTTAGCATCAACCGCTCGCCGCTAATCCTAAATCGGGATGGAACAATTTTAAAAATGGAATGGATAAATTGCGTTATAATATTTGTTCAAAACGAAAAAAATATGCAAATATGATTTTTGAACTGCTAAAAAAACCAGCAGCGGTATCGCTTGTATGTAATGTTCTGATAATGCTATTCGAGATCTTAGTAATACTCATAGCACCATCTAAATGAATCCATAAACATTTCAAGCAAAAAATTGTTCAGTAGAAAAAAATAAGACAGGTATGCTGGAATTTGGCATGAAAATAATAATCATTTAAAACATCTACTCGTAGTCTTTCATTCGGTTTGAATGTAAGTAATTCTGAAAGCCTTAGATTCTCATCCCAAAATGGCCGGTGAAACATAATTATGCAAATGATTATCCTTTTAAAATTTAAAATGCACAAGCTTCGCTGAGTAAAAAGAAACTTAATTAACATGTTAATAGTCGGGAACCGAGCAGTGAAGATTTCATATGAAAATTACATTTTGTAACTACATTGTAACTTTTCCGCTTTTCGCGGATACATACATAATGATCGACGACTATATTATTATCCTCAAAGCGCGGTAGACATTTTCTCGGGTCTCTTGTGTATGTCAGATTATTTTCACACACTTTGAAGAAAACAAAACAACATCAAGTACCTATAAATAAAGAAATAACGACTATGTAGTGTGGTGTTATTTATTTATTTATATTTACTTACCTATTTATTTGTCTGACTCTCTGATTCATAATCCCCGAGTCGAAACAGCTGAAAGTAGAGAACATTTTGTAAAACGAAAGTGTTCAGATTTCAGATAACGAGTAACTTATAGAGGATAACGGAGAAAATAAATAAACTATACATATGTATATATATACTATAACTATACATACAACTATACTATAATAAATATACATTCCACCTAGTTATATGTGTTAGGAGATCAAAAAAAATGTTTAAAAATAAAATAAAAATTTAGCTCTTATTATTAATTTTCCTTAAAAAAGTCGTGTATAAAAATATATTTAGGCGAAGAGTATCACTTAGTCTGCGAACATAAGCCTCTAGCAACACACTAAGCCGGCAATATTTCTTGCCAGCAAAGAAAATAAAGACAAAACAGTGCCGGGAGCCAAATTAAATGCACGAATAAACTTCAAACAATACATCAGAATTACAGTGGAAACATGAAGAATTAAGTTTAAATACCCTTAGGGTCAGGGTTTTGTCGGTACATTTAAGCGCCATTTACACGATACTATTCTGGCATACCATTCTTGCCTCTTGTCACAGAATATTAGCTCTTACACCGTTGAGTTTGAGAAAGCAAGAGGCAAGAATGGCTTGCCAGAATGGTATCGTGTAAACGGCGTTGTAGAGGGGGTGAGGTAATTAAATAATTTCGCTTGCAAAAGGTTCGCGGCTCGTGCATTCCTGAATAAGTTAATGCTTAGTGGCTTCATAAGTGACTTTTACATCATGCTTCAATAAAGTCAAACTTCAACGCGATATTGTTGTTTGACGACCTCTGTGGCGCAGTGGGCGAAGGTCCGCTTGCGACGCAGAAGGTTGCGGGGTCGATCTCCACCATGGCACAAATATTTGTATGACCTACAGATATTTTTCTCGGGTCTGGGTGTTTCTATGTATAATATGTATGTATTTACAAACAAAAAAAGGTATATTAGTACATTATGGTACTAGTGTGTAATATTGGTGATTACCGCCGAGGCAAATAATTGAGACCCGAGCCATCGGCGAGGGTCTTAATATAGCCGAGGAAGGTAATCATCAATAAACACGTGTATCATACGACGTTTTTCAACACACTTGTGAATAAAATAACAATAAAAACTAATTTCAAACAGTGAAAACGAGTTGTGAAAAATGTTTCGCTATTGCGGGAAAAATGAATCAGTTTTCCTATGCGCGCGCATTGCGATCGGCCACAGACTATATTTCCGCGCCGCGCACAGGGTTTGCGCCTATTCTGCCACGTACAAAATGGGGAATTTAAAGTTTTCTTTTATTACAGAGAAAACAAAAGTTATATTTGAGTGAAAGTTTTATTTATTAAACACGTACGACTTAAAATTGTCTATTTAAATAAGAAGTTGCATAAAATGAGCAAGCAATAGGAACATTAATTTATTTGTTCTGTTGAAAACGATCTTTTTTCTGAATAAAAACTTTTTTAAGAACAAAGCAACTCAATCAATAAAATTAAAAAAAAAATCTATTACTCACTAGTGAGTTATAGTAATGAAAAAGTCACAGTTTGATTATGGGTGTCATTATGTGCCTAATTGCGGTGACCATAAAGCCACTTTATGAGCAAGTGTGTTGAAAAAGTAGTTTATTAGTCATCTAGTACCTATCCATAACACAAGCTCTGCTTACTTTGGGGCTAGATGATGCTGTGTGAAAGTCCAGCGTTATTTATTTTATTTATATTTATAATTTATTGTACTACTAAAATCACACAAAATGTCACGTTTTTGGTTCTTTTAGTACGTACGACATCGAGAGAAAAGTCCAGTATTATTTATTTATAATTTTTTTTTATCTCCTTCTAACCCTCTTTCTAAAATAGTACCTTGTAGGGTTAAGCTCACCTTTGTACATGTCCTATTTTATGTTATTATCCTGTGTGTGTTTATTTGTACAATAAAGAATAAATAATTAAGAACAGTCCGCTAAAAACTTTTTAACGCGAAAATTCAGTTAAACAAACCCACTTATTTTGAAATAAATTGTTCTTATTCTCTACAAACCATTGTAAAGTTAACTTAAGAAATTGCCTGCATGCTATAATGGAATCCTGGATTAGCGCGATTCGGCAGTTACTTAATATTGCAACCAGCTTAGCGAAAGACCGCAGACATTTTTTATCAAACGCCGCAGTATATTAGTTTACCTTATATCATCTACCTGGATCAGTTGAGCTACCAAAAGTATAGATCGTTTTTAACTATCCTTATACAGGTGTAGCAAAATTTTACAACATTGAGGTCAGCTACCTTTTCTTTTGTAGTAACAAGGTTTATTTCGATAATAAATACAACTGTATTTGGATTTGGATTTAAAAAAAAATAACAGTCGGCTTCGAAAATTACATTTGTCAAAATAAAACAAGTTGATCTCAATCGACGTTATTTCTCATCTACTCGGAGGTAATGTATGAAAACGAATACACGGCCAGCGTCACCAACTGGTAACTTCTTCGCAGTTCAAACGGGAAAAAAAACTCCTGCGCAGTTCAAAACGGGTTCAAAAAATTAAGGGGGTTACAAATTGGTGACGCTGACTGTACCTACCTTTAAGTTTAATGAAATGTAGGCAATTTTGTAAACGGTATCATTTGATTATTGTCTTGACAAATCTGTTCCGGTATTTCAGTAACCTGTTGTTTACTGTAAATACCTTGGGACAATACTAATTACATTTTGGTCTCTCATTTAAACTTAAGAAAACTCAATTTTCCTTTATTATATTACAAACATTTGTATTTTACTAATTAGCGTTTTGTGCTCCAAATAATTGTATGATTAGAATTAAATTTTACTTTAATGGGAGGAAACTTTGTAATGTAAATAAGCTTCTAATAAGATAAAGAGAAGACAACATTACCTACGTACATCTTTTACTAACGGTTATTTACACAATTTGGTCGTAAATTGATAAGAATGACACGGGACTGAGAGAATTGGCGTACTACACCTAAACCCAGCAGCAGGTTTTATTATAAGTTAGCTTTTTTATTATTAGCTAAATCAGTTAGGCCCTTATTAATAAATGTGGTGTAAAGTTACGCCAGGATTAAACTCCAAAAATTGTATGGTTACTCCTACGTTACACCCAGCGTAACCTTACACCGCGTTTATTAATAAGGGCCTTAGGGTCAACGTACTTTGCCGATGCTCCTTGTTTGTCTCCGAAGTCGTGAAGAGACATCCATTAATATTTCATCTAAAAAACAGTTGAACGCTCGCGCTCCCCAGCGTCCAATTCGCAACGAATTTACCTAAAGTTAGACATTGTAGTTTAATTTTACGTATTCACTTGCCGCAGCCTGTTCTGGCCAAAGTTCGTAATAAATGTAGCTTGTTTTGCCCAGCAGATGGTTAGTTGTACCCCGCTAGTCTGTGCCACTTCATCTCGACGATGAAGACTCCTCATACTAAACATGTTATATGATTTGTTCAGTAGTTTTTTAGTAAAATAGTTTTTTAACTTACTTAAATACTGTTAAGTTTAATAAATTAAATGAATTCTTGGTAACTTTTTGCCCACATCTGCCACAGGTCTGTAGGTAGGTAGCAATGCTTTTTGCGACTAGTGACATTTAAGCTTTGGTCGAACCTAATTCTTTCCCAAGCCTTCACAATATTGCTAGTACAATCATCTAATCACTTTACAGTCTTCATTGAACCGGTTTCAAAGTCTAGAGAAAGATAGTGCAGATACCAGCAAGTAGAAACTATTCATATTCTGCGGTCCAGGCTGCCCACAGATGTCGAAGCTGAGTCCGCGCACCTGCCTTATCATCCAACATGAATAAATCAAGGCGAACCTCTACTTTCTAGAAAGGTTCACCTGTAAAACAAAGGTCGTTTGTTTTGTTGTTTTTGTTAAAAATGTGCAAAAGTCGGATCAGCAATCAACATTAAAATGTATTTGTTCAGGACTTCTAACAAAGAAATCATGAGTTTTAACAACAATGTGTGGAAATAAAATGTAATTTAGCTTGACTCGTTAAATGCTGATTTCCTACTATCATAACATTTAATATTGACAAATCAGTGGAAAGATAACATAGTTTTTTGGTTTTCGAAACGAAAATGCATTGTTTTGAATCTACGAAATAGAGTTCTGCAGGCTCTCTTGTTAAATACAACGCAACGTACCTAAGATGGAATTTAATCTTACAGCAAAAAGCCCGTAGTGTCATTTGCACCATTGACCAGTACCATTGATGGTGCAAATGATACTATGATGTACCGTTTGCACCATTGCTCCATTGCTACCATTATTGATGGTGCAAATGATACTATGATGTACCGTTTGCACCATTGCTCCATTGCTACCATTATTGATGGGGCAAACATATCCAATTTGCCGTTTACCTCTGACGAAACGATGATTCCTCTTTCGTCAGATTCCATTATTCTACATTTCTGGCTAACCTAACCACATGGGTCGTTGGTTAGGTTATGTTAGGATAGTAAAAAAACCATGCGCAAGGCGAGCGAGCGAAGCGAGTGTGCCGCGGCAGCAGCCGCCGAAGCGCCAGAAATAAATAAATCTGACGAAAGGGTCATTAGAAGTTATCCACATCCGTCATTCATGACGAAACTGAACTGAAATTATACAAAAAACTACTTCCGGGGCGGGGCGGATGGCCAGTAAACAGAGCGATAGCTCGAGGAAAGCCTTGAGGCAAAATAAATATATTTTTTAATAGTGTCATTTGCACCATTTGCCCCATCAATGGTGTAAACGGTACATGACAGTGTCGTTTGCACCATTTGCCCCATCAATGGTGTAAACGGTACATGACAGTGTCGTTTGCCCAATTAATGGTGCTGGCCAATGGTGCAAATGACACTACGGGGCAAAAAGGCTTCTAAATGAAAACTTAATGAGATACCTAATACCCAAAACTTTTGCAAACTTTTCTCAGCTGAACAATTTCATCACAACTTTAACCCGTTTTATATCATCTATTATTTGGGACTTCAACACAAAATAGTTCGCAAAAAATTGAATGCTGATTATGAAGTTGCGAAAAAAAATACGGTTTTGATACTGTGATTATAAATGCATTGAAAGTCGGGGATCAACGATACCGCAATCGAGCCAATTGATTGCAGCTGGTGTCATTTTGATTGGCTAACGCATATAGATGCATTTGTAAAAAAAGCTGGTTTTAGATATTTGAAATTGTATCAATAATTTATTCAATTGATTTTCGTAACAGTTAGGTACCTAATGAATTATTAAATAAGGTGATTTAATTTAGTATACTTGTAAAATCGCTTTTCTTTTGTTAAAATTTTATAGGATTTTGATTAGGTATAGGTACGTACCCGTCGTCGCTAAACAGCAATATCTACAATTATTAGGTAAGTAGTTACACAAATATATTAAAAGAAACGTGCAGTCGGACAGGGGGGTTACTCGCGCTTGCTTTTTCGTTCGTTTGATGAATATTCGGATGCTTCTTACTACGAGCTACATTGTATTTAGTCGATAAGATCAACGTTAAAACACGGTCCCAAACTAGGACCAAAAAAATATTGCCCTTGAAGTCATAAATCGTAGGAAAAAATATTCGATTATTCATGAAACGAACGAAAATAAGAACGGGAATACAGCCCCAGGTTCCTACGTTCGTAAGATTTACCTACTGAAAACCTGCTTCATCTGAAAAGGCGCTTGGTTAAAACTATCAGTTTACTTACTTTTCTGTATTGAATTTTTATTGAACGCTATTCGATTTGGTTTCATGGTTATTTTATGGCAGTCGCTTATTTCGTCGAGGAGTTTGAATCAGCAGTTGATACAACAAATGCAATTTGACTAGTACGTGCTATTTGGTTAACGGCAATGTGTTATTTTTTGAATGCTTGCCAAATCTTTTTATTGTTAGATTTTTTGTCATTCTATAGCTTTAACCCATTGTGGGGTCGGCAACATATTAATCTATCGCTCCTCATTTCCTGAATTATCATTTGATATAACTATTTCGCTCGCTTGGTATGTTTAACTAGCATAGCAAACTGCAGGCCACGTCTTACTAAGTCGTGAAAACCTCGCACTTACCTATTATAATTATTATTATTATATTAAGCTTATCACATATTATCACATACCGTAGTAGATAATAATTAAATCAGTAAATATTTTGAATAAAAATAGATCAAAAATCTTGTAAATGATTGAAAAGGTAGGTAATTTTGTGCGAGTAATGCTCTCGTAAAAGTGGCGAGTTGTTGATGGGCCGAACATCAAACAGACCACCTGAGCACATTGAAATGTGGATCGCATTATACTCGGAGGCAACAGCATTAGTTTCGGGCGTAACTGATGATTTACTAAAATATAAAGGTAAAAATTCGGAGTATTATCTTGTAGGAACCTACATAATGCGAACCTTAAAGTTCATTTTTGCTCCTTTGACTGTCCATCCATCCTTTGATCCATCGATCCATCCATCTACACTTGAGACGAGATTTGATTTTGACTTTGAGATTGACTAAAGGTGGCACCCATACTAGGTGCTTACGTGTTTATTCAGAGTATTATGCTTATACGGAACCGTTTACTTGCAAGTCCCACTGGTTTACCGGGTTATTTTTTTTCGTGTGTTCGCCAAAACCGCAGCCAAACCGCGCTCAATGGAGTATAACCCTTAGTAGTGTTTCAAATATTGTGCAAGGAAAATAAAAGTTTTATATTAGGTATATTCTTTTATTTTTCTATCCCTGAGATCCTTTTGTCGCTATACTGGACCCACCTACACGCTATCGCTTAGAATTTTCATTTATAATGCAGCTCCGCTGATCCGCTTTCCCGGATTATCATTTAGTAGCTCACCCACGGCTTTTCTTCCTATACAGCATAGCTCTGTTATTTAAATAGAAAAACAGAAAGTTTATCACAAAATGTTAAGAAAGGTATGAAAAATAAGTATGTAGGTAGGTACTTAGTTAATTAAAGTAGTTGATTTGAACTCTATTTTCTCCTTCAACAACTCTTATCTATCTATCTCTTCCTCGACTCTTATCAAACTTTTTCAAAAGTGTATGTATTCGTAGCTTCGATTATATGATCGAATATTCGTAGTTATAACGTCAACAAAAACGTATGAGATTACATGAATTATACTGATTGTTACTTTGAATAATATTTTCTACAAAAAGGTACTTCCTTCTGCTCGTATACATACGAGTAGATACCTACTAATAGAAGGAAGTAGGACTCTCTTAGTAAAGCGTTCAAATACCTACTGAATGAATGTATAATTAAACATGCCGTCTGACACGTCGTTTGTATTTCATCGTGAGAAGCAGGGAAGTAGGCATCCGAGAAAAGGTTCAATATACCTGTGTACCTACATAGTCAAGCAATGTCATAAATTAAGAAATCACATGTAAAATATTAAGTATATGTTTGTTCACGAAACTTGCAAAAATTTAAGATAGCAAAGAGGTTTTGAAGTGCGAAATATGCGACAGAAACTTTCTATAATAATGCAAAAAAAAAAGACTGTATCCTCAAGCGCGGTAATCATTCTCTCAAATCTTTTGTGTATTTCTAAAGGGTTCTAAGGGTGCAAGTAGTCAGAGTCATGTCCAAATATAAAAAGTATTTAGCAGTGTCCACTCTCATAATTAAACTAGGTAATAAATTTTCCTAACGTAGGATTTTTGATCATTTGCTCTCAGGGCATAAAAGCTTAGCTAGCTGTTTTTTGAAAGGCTTACCGTGGATGAAAGAATATACGAGTATATCCTCTATTCCATTAGTAAAAGTCTCTATCAATGTTTAAACGTATTTACCTACCTAATAGGATTACATCCTGACTGGTCATTCTTTGAAGCCAGATGGATCTACCGAGGATTATATTTGTTAATGTAATATGATTTTCTCTGAGCTTTATTCGTGTGTTTTTATGGGCTTTTGTTAGAGCTACAAACCTTTAATAACACCTTATTGAAAGGAGGTACTTAGTAACATAATTTAAAAGAATTTTCTTTTCTAAACCGTCATTTGTTGTCATCCAGCATTTTATTGGCTTGGCTGATTTATAATATTACTAGTACTAGAACTTCAGCAAGAACTTTTATGACAGACATTTTAACCTACCAATAAACTGTTCGCATTTTATCTCCAAGTTATTTCTAGGTTTGATAACATTTACACCAAAAAAAAACATCATTGGTGTTTCACATTAAAACTTTCTACTCTTAATCAAAAGTTCTATTACCTACAGCCTTTATTATATTTTCGGATAAATAACAAACACTCAATTTGGATAACACATCTCCATTCTCCTCTATAAATATCAATCAGCCAAACGAAAAGTTGAAACAATATCAGTGTAAAATGTAAATCAAATACGTGGTAATATTTTCATTTGGATACAGCATGAAAATTCGACGAAAAATATGGAAAATGCACCTGCCACGATTCTGATTTAAATGCAAAGCTTCGGAATCGAATCGCGTCGCTTCGATCCGGTCATTTATCGCTACCTTTGTTGCGAACTCTATTATTTCAATCATTTTCTTCCATGAAACTGCGTAAAGAAAACGTTTTCTTTGTGGTGTTCCACCAGGTACCAACAGTTACGGTTTAGTAAGTACATATTAGAGAAAAAATGATTTATAATCATAGTAAGTAGGTACCTACTTATCCCTAAGACGCGGCAGAAGTTCTTCCAGATCTATATACGCATTCAAAATTATAAAGTATAAGTAGGATGCCACAAAAACAATTTAATACCTACAGGTAACAATATTTGTAATAAGTATTTTAAAATAAAATAATAAATAAATAAATAATGCTGGACTTTTCACACAGCATCATCTAGTCCCAAAGTAAACAGAGCTTGTGAAAAAATCCAAATGCTTTTGGCGTTGACCCCGTAATTAAAATGTTAATGACGTCTCAATAATGAATTAATAACGAAATTAATTATTACCCGGGCATGATGTATTACAGTGGATAACATATTATTATTATAATTAGAACAAAAAGGTAAAGTGAGCGGAAAAATGAGCGGACCAGCGGCAGCGGTCTTAAGGGCTAATTTACAAAAAAAAAAATAGCCGCATTGACCTAGTAGAATGTACGAGATTATAAGATCGTGGTTTGGTGATTATGCCGTGCAATCCGTGCATCTCAGATTCTCGTAGACAATTTCTGCAGATATTTTTTCAGGGTCTATAGAAATCGTTTTAAAAAAATATGCAAATATAAAAATATTTTTTATCTATTTATTATTTGCAAAAATCAAAGTACAACACCGTATAAACACAAAAAGTTCAATGCTAAAATACAGATAACACAACGCTTTGACCCTCGTTAGTCCGCTCAGTATGCAGAGAGCTGCGGAAGGCCCGTGGCGTGAATAATCATGAGAGAAATCACCCAAAATATCTCGTTTCGCTGCGAATTCACTTACTCGATAAAAATGATTTAGTTGCGGAAAACAATTTACCTGAGTGCTGTGAGTGGGTTCTTTTCTGACTTTGGTAGGTATAGGTAATTTATTGTTCAACTTTTATAGGCAGAATCGTATTGGATGTCTAGCTTTGATATTAAAGTTTTAGATTGGATTTTTGGTTTGGCCTTCTCCGATAACTTTCTAGGACTTTTTTGTAGAAGTAACTTTTTGGTAACATAAAAAAACATACTTTGAAATAAGTTCCGACCTTTTTGCGTAATCGGAGTTCTAAAGAACTAGGATTTACCTATAAAAAGCCTACTTATAAATAATGCATAAATTCTTTCGATTTGAGTTTTAAAAATATTGGATGGTCAGATAAAATCGTCAGACTGGTTAGACGACAATGGCTGATGTTGGAATGGAACCAAAAATAGAGTGGCGTCCTTGCGTTAAAAGGAAACTGTTGACGACGTGTTAATTCATCCAAGAAGAAGGGATTTACTGGTTAAATGTTGATGAGCATAATAAAATCCTTTGGAACGATATTGAATTTAGAAATTCTAAAACTGTAGAGAGCTAAAATTGTTCTCGTAAGTTAGAGTGCTCGTCGTAATCCTCTGAACTCAACTGATTTTGAAAGTCCTTTTCTATTAGAAAACTTTTACTAGAATTCCTTGCGCTGCTTGAATAGCAGAATCTGTAATGAAATAGCTTAGTATAAACAACGGGGTATAATACCGAGGAACTAAGGTACCTATAATGTTCATGTTCAAGCAGTAGGTATTTCCAATCCTTCTCAGAAAAATTAAGGATCGGCATTAAAATAAATTAAATTTCTCAAATGTCGAAGCTTTTAAACTAAAAATAATAACCTACTGTACGAAATTGTATTTTATAGTACTTATCGATATTAAAACAATTTTCTTTATTGTTATCAATAAAGTTCTGTGCCAAATATACGCCATAACAAAATATCATTAAGTATGGTCAACTTATAACTTGCGGTCATAACATTTATCCACACCATTTATACACAGTTCAGATTTTCAAATCTTTGATAAGTTTAAAAAAAATGGTTTTATTTTATTGGCAATTCAGATCTATCCCTTTTCTAAAGAACATTTATTTCATAACCAGATTTATTCGCTGCAAAGCTGCGAACTACCTTTCCCCGCAAATCTGCATGAACAGACCCAGATAAAAGTCGCCATCACATAAATTCACATTACCAGCTCAAGTACACTCCTATAAGTTTATCAGGGCTGCATTTATGCAGCTTCAAGGTAATCCAGCCGGTTATTTGTAGCTTGGGATACCAAACTAAAAGTGTTGTAGATTCTGAAATTCAAATAGATACCAAGATATTATTATCTTGGCATGAAATGATTATAAACAGAATGCGTCACCAATTGGTGCCCCCCCTTCAGCAACAAAGCGTAAAGTAGGAAGTGAGTGTCGCGCGCTTTTCAGTTGGTGACACTGACTGGCATATTTAGGTCTGTATTTAGAGAAGTGAGAAGTGATTCCACCAAGTCTTTTCCTCTGGACTTTTTCTGTAACTAGTGTGCAGGAAGAGTCGAATGCCGTTATTATTGATTATTATGAGCCCGTGACGTCCCACTGCAGGGCAAAGATCTCCCTTCCTTTCTTCCATTCAACTCTGTTGTCGAATGGAGAAAGTAAGAGTCAACTTCGTCTCTCCACCGTCGCCGCGGTCTGCTGCGTGGTCGTTTCCTGTTATGTGGGATCCACTCTGTGGTGGTTCGTGCCCACAACTCACCCGACATGCGGCAGACAAGGATTACCGTTATTCAATAATAATTAAAATTAGTAAGCAAGCTGTCTCTTCTCAGCTGTTCCACTCCAGGTGAAGGCAGCGCATAATTCACTGCACCGCCCGGAACGCTAACAAATGGTTTGCAATCTAATTGAATTATGTCACCTGGACAGTCTAGGTGCTGCCGTCTCAATTCGGACTAATTTATAACGTGCCCAACCGTGACGTAGCCAACTGGTCACAGTTTGCACGGTGACGAATTAACTTGTTCTGTGCGCTTATTTGTCATGGAATGAAGCTCATATTTCTTGGGAAATTAAGCTGGTCATTCATCATCATCAAACTCAGAATCACAGCTGAAATAAAAAGTCTACTTGCTGTTTCCTGTGATTTCATCTGCAATGCATTTATTCGTGTTATTTCAAAAGTCAAAATCAGTAAAAATTGGTTAAAAAACAGATTGTTTGGTTGACTGCACGCCCTAATTGGCGTTGGTCTCTAACGTAAACTAGCTTACAAAACTAGGGATAAGCAAACACGCGATGCACTGCAACACTGAAGATTAACAGGCATTTTTGTTTACTATCTGTAAAAGCGTGGTAAATGTGGTAATGGACTACACAGGACTAAGCAGAGTTGCGCTATAGAAAGGAGGCCTATACTTACTCAGCAGATGCAACAGACCCATTATTCGATAGATAGATAAGTACCTATAATGATAGATTTTTACAAGCAATGTTTCTTTCTATCTTATTCTATCCCACTATTTTTGTAAACTTTCTCATGTAGGTTACTATAATATTAGTAGAATAGTTTAAGTTTTATTCCATAGCTTTAAAATCTGCAGTTGATTGTCTGCATTAATGTGGTGAACCAGCAACAATGGGCGCGGAGCACTAACGGGCCAACTAACGTCTATTTCAACTTCGCCGACGACACTCGGCGCTCACACCACGCAGTTTGCACTTATACCTAGGTACCTATCCTATATTCTGTTTTGCGGTTAGCTTTCTATTTTAGGTAGGTATTATTGTTTTGGCGTTTTCATTTAGCTCTTGGTTAAACTAAATAATTTTTAGGTTTCACACTGCTACATAATTATATAAAAATAATCACGAGATTTTTTCGAAGAAGCAGTTTTGATCCAGTTTTTCCAACATAAACAATTACCTACATAGAGTTTTTCAGGATAGCTTTGTTTCACAAGAAGATATTGACTTGGACAAAAGCCGAAACTAGCCTTTTTTAGCGCTTAATTAGAGCTTTTATGAACCTCGACATTACAATGCTTACATGTTGAGCTAAATATCGGCATAGCACACTGGTGAGTCCATGGCATATAGGTACCCACTCCAAACTTACGCAAGGCAACCTTACGATCGTATTTTCCCGCGAAGTTTGCAACTCGTCCTTGTATCGCTCGCTAGTTATCGGCCCTGCCCCTTAACTGCTTTAACTTCAGCAGTATCCCGGCTTCTTGCTACGCTTTGATTCTATCTTCATTGGGTCCTTAAAACTTTTCTAGTACCTACCTAATAAAAATCACAACACTGAAGTCCACCGAGTGGCAGCCATTTCGCATAAAGTTTAAATAATCACTAAACCACAGATTAATTAGAAAAAATATTGATTTATAAGGTAACTATCACTAGACTAGCTTCTGTATAGGCTTACGTGCGTCTGAGCTGACTAGAACGACAACTTCGAAATTATTACTTACATTTTTGATTATTTGCAGTTTACATAACTGCATCGGAATTCCTTACTCACCTGTACCTAACATTTTTTATATGCAAACTACTGATAAATACCAAACGTACTAAAGAAATATTCAGGATTAAATTAACAGCAAAACAAAATGTCCATCTTCCCAAATTATGAGTTGCACAAGGAGTTATTTTAATAGGCCTATGGAGCCAGACGTAGAAGCAATATTTTTCCTACATGTCGGAATTCAGTGAACGTAAATGAATAATAGCACGAGGCTATACTTGTAATTTGTACCAGCTCCATGTTGCGTGGGAAGAGGTCAGAAAATGTTGAATATCTATTTTAAGGTACACGCACCATGTTCTAATAAGGATTATATTTTCATTTACATTTGAAACAAGAGTGGCATTTATGTATGCAAACGCAAATTTAGACGGAAACAAACATGTCGTTGTCAGCGGTAAGCCGCAAACTAAATTGCGGATTCGAATGCACAAGATATGTTGGCGCGTGTCACAATCACAAGGCCTTTCTGTTGGGCGGCGCGTCAAATGTTCATCACGATGAAAAGGTGAGTTTACGCTTCTTACTACTATTGACATCGTCCGTAGCTATGAAAACAATGCATGCGTTCAAAAAAGCACTCACAGTGTCCGAATACGCAATTACTACAAACTACGTATTCTACTACTTACTAATTGTCAGGATAGCACTAAATGGGGCCTAATATGAACTTTTGTATCATAGCACACTAAGGCGTTGCGCGAATACGAGTAAGTACAAGACCTACTACCTATACCTACATAAATTGACTTTCTAAATGGACAGCTCGTTGCAATAACTCAGACTAAAATGCGTTAGTAACATTTGAAGCGTTTTAGCAAATCCCTAAGGAAACTGAATCATGGTTCTATAATTTTTGATCCAGATCATTAATATTGCGAAAGGCAAAAGATAGAAGGCTGGCATAAAGCAGATACCTAAACCAAGCAGTGGGTGATCGGTATCACCCGCTGCCTACGACTCGGGCTGAAATTATCATCTGCACAAGCGGGTAGTCAAAATCGAGGAATCGCTCTGCTTATCGCTCCGCTCAAGGTATTACCGTTTGTAGGTATAACCTGTGGGAACGCGAATGCCACTGGCGGCATGCGATCCTAATTAATACAGAGCGCCGCGGATTGCGGTGTGATGTACCTGGATCAGACACAGATTAGAACGCTCTTGCTAATTACTTGGTATATGATCCTGATTTTCAACCGACTTCAAAAAAGGAGGTTATCAAGTCGTCTGTATGTTTTTTTTGTATCTTGTTACGTGATTGTTCCGCCATTTGTTGACCGATTTGCAAAATTCTTTTTATGTTTGAAAGGGAGAGGTAGTCCCAATTTTATTCTTGAGGGATTGATAGTTTCCACGTAAAACTCTAAACACCTTCCCTCCTAGCCATGTCACAAATAGAAATCGAATCGACAGCTTGACGCCCTGAGTCACACCGCGTTTCGAGTCAAACATTGAAGTCGGTTTTCTTTTTAGTATTAAAACGTAATTATTGTTTTGTGTATCAAAATAAGTATCCTATAACACTAATCATACATAAATATCATAAACACAGTAAGCAGGCCCCACAAATCATAATGCATAATAATATAAACCTGAAGTTTGTGTGTATGTTTGTGTTTTAATCACGCCTCCTGGCTGGGCGTACTCGTAATAGCGTAGGTTATTTTCAATTTTTGGAATCACACGATTAAAACTGCGGGCAGAAGTTATAAATTAAACACATATAAATACATACATATAAATTAAATTAAACTTCTTGTAACTTATGTATGTATGTACTATAATATTAAATATGTTTGTACCTATAACTATTACTTCCTAGAATACCTTTACAACAGTCGCATTTATAATGCAAATGAATTGCCGATGCTGCTGAAAATTTCAAACTGCAGAACAAAGCAAAACAAGGTATTATATTTATTTTAGGAATTTAGTAGAACTATTGTAAACCAAATGTGGAAGCACGGAAGTGAACGAATATTTGAATTAGCTAGATGTGTAACTCAAACTTTGGCTATCCTTAGCAAGAATTTCTACCTGTTGAGCCTCTCAAAACGAACGAAGAGAGGACTAGTGCTGCATTGAGATAAACCATGCGTGCCACAATACATAGTAGAATCCTAGAGAACAAAAAAAAAACTCACGAGCTTTAATAAGCTATAGATATATTATCTAACCTAATAAGAATTGCAAGATACCTACCGGTGTTCTGAGCATAAGTTGACCTTAATTTCACATCTAAAGGCATATCTGGTATGAACTGACAGCAACAAGCAAACAATACAATATATGAGGGTGGACAGTAATTGTTTGAAATGTGGTCTGAATTATTGTTATATCTTGCACGACATTTATGACGCTACGGCGTATCCTCTCGTAGCCTCGTAGTTTCGTAGCCTCGTAGCAATAACCCGTAGCAATGTCATATTCTAGAGAAATAAGTACAGTTCCTGTAATTGCCCCTCATTTTATACAATTTGTGCAAGTTTGTTCTGCCTCATTTATTTTCATTTTGTTGTAGAAATTGTACCACAACACCGGTTACCGAGAAAGAAAACCGCATTTTACTTTTCGACAAGCATAAAAGCAATTATGAATTTTGTTATGAGTTTTATAACGAGCTTTATAATGAGCCCAACAAAGAAATCTTCGATAGGCATGGCCATGCACCAATGGTTTTTTGTTACACAGTTTACGATTTTTCCGTCTCATCGGAACATAAGATGCCAAAATACTTAGAAGCTATTCGGAAACCCAATCCTTTAATGTTTCGAATAGTCAGTTCATTCCGACCAATTTCAGTCGGCAGTCGGCCGTCGTCTGCTCAAATAATCATAACCGCCGAACACAAATTAAACATCTCGTCTATTTCCGTTCAATCCTCGGTATCCGACTGTTTGCGACAGTGTAAATAATAAATACAATCAATAACTGAACAGTCGGACAATGGTTGAGTGGTTCCATAAAGTTTTTATTTATCTAATGCGATATCATGTAGGAAATCGTGTTTGTCGGTGTTCTACAGATTATACTACGGTGAGTGTGCCCAGGAGCTACACGACCTTATTCCGCCTTCACCGTTCTTTTACAGGGACTTCAGACGCACAGCTGATTATCATCCTCATCTGGTTGATATTCCACTTATTAGAACTAAGCGCTTCGAAAGTTCTTTTATTATGCGCACTGCAAAAATTTGGAATCAGCTTCCAGCGTCTGTATTTCCGCTGAGCTACGACCCTATTGTTTTTAAGAAGAGAGTTAATAGGCACCTTCTGGGTAGGCTCGCTCCATCGTAGACCTCACTCTTTCCTGTGTAAGTCTGAGGTCAAGAGCCGACCCATTCATCATAAACAAAAAAAAATAATTTTACCTACTTCATTACATCGTTCTGAATTTGATTTTCATAGTTGATAGATTAAGTTTTCTTTTGACGGCGGTACCCTGCAATATGAGATAGAGCTACGATCTTAGGAATTAATCTGGCAATCAATTCCCAGGTAGGTATATTAATTCCGGAGAAGTAATCATACCTTATTAAGTAATAGTTACTACATAGTATGAAACAAAGTCGCTTCCTGAGTCTGTCTGTCTATGTCTGTCCCTATGTATGCTTAAAAGTTAGATCTTTAAAACTACGCAACGGATTTTGATGCGGTTTTTTTTAATAGACAGAGTGATTCAAGGTAAAGGTATATATGTATAATACAGTAGAAACACTGATAATTTTAGATGTTTCTAATGTGATGTCGTAAATAAACACATTTTTTTGCGCTTACATTGCAAACGCTAGCTGAACCCTAATTTTTAGCAACAGCGCAACATTACACCCGTGTGAAGCCGGGGCGGGTCGCTAGTAATAAATAAAATAAATAAATAAATAATAGTACCTAAACAAAACTTAGCATAATTTAGCGCTGCGAGTAAATGTCTCGACCGCACTATTTGGACGGTAAATCTGCTCGGGTTTATTCAGGTGTGACTCAGAGCGCATAATTTACTTAGATTACATATAACTGAAGGGAAGTATCTTTGCCTGATAGAATCACTAGAAGTTTTTTTTTAATAAGTCGTACATTTTATGGATAAAAAATTTAGTTAAAATGGTAAGTAGGTATAATTTTTGTTCCATCCGCTGCGGTGGCTAACGTAGGTCACACAAAGACTTAATAAACCTAAACCTTTCACACACACTTCATACTAATAAGTTCATATTTGTTTTAAACACGGCTGTGCATACGAGAGATCTACGATACACATAAAACATCTCAAACGTGCTGAAAATATTAAGACCTGCCACGACTCTGCTGGGAACCGTTGGTATCTCGTGAACTACTGTAGCTCATCCCAGGATAAGATAGCCTAGGATAGCTAGACATATATAATGCTGGACATTTTCACACAGCATCATCTAGCCCCAAACTAAGCAAAGCTTGTACTATGGGAACCAGATAACTGATATACTAGTTATATACTTTTTGTTTGTAAATAAATACATATTATACATAGAAACACCCAGACCCAAGACAAATATCTGTAGGTCATACAAACATTTGTCCCGCGGCGGGGATCGAACCCGCAACCTTCTGCGTCGCAGGCGGACCTTCGCCCACTGCGCCACAGAGGTCGTCTACTTCATCATCATCATCAGCCTATGGCAGTCCACTGCTGGACATAGGCCTCCCCTAGTGCGCGCCATTGCGCCCTGTCCTCAGCTCGACGCATCCAGCTTCTGCCGGAAGCCTTTCGCAGATCGTCACTCCACCTGGCCGGAGGGCGTCCTACACTACGTTTGCCGAGTCGCGGTCTCCACTCAAGAACTCGTTTACCCCAACGGTTATCGGTTCTTCGGCAGATATGGCCAGCCCACTGCCACTTCAGCTTGCTGAATCTCTGAGCTATATACCTATATACATACTTACTTAATTTTTTTTTCGATGTTTATGAACATGACAAACGGAACGCGGATTCATATGTGTTACAACGCATTATAGAATTCAAATGACTTGAAGTCTCGATTGGTTGGTGCAGGGAGTGTCCTTTCTATGCGTAGTGATTAGATATTCTCAGACTGTAGATGAACATCAAAGCTCTAAGTACCGATAATGTTGGTTCCAGAATTCAAACGGGTCACTCTCCCTAAGGATGCAGCGGCACACTTGGTGCGAATTGCCCTCTTGAATTCCAAAGTAGTCGATTCAATCCAAATGGCTTTGAGAAGATCGAAATGCAAGATTCAAAGGAGTGCATAACTTTCAATGAAAATTTTAAAATTTTCTTCACTGGCAATATCATTTGGATACAATCAAATAACCTATTCCTTTCATTTATTAAATACTGCTTCGTTTTGAATCGTTCTTCTAATGAATTAATCCTAAGGAATTGAAGTAGGTACGAAGACGCCTTCCATAATCTTTCGCAAGACCGACACAAATTAAAGGCAATGTTTCTCGTTGCCTTTAATTTCTGCCTTGAAACAGTTTTACTAAATCTTTAACGTTTTTTTACAATAAAATGTTTAGTGAAAAAATGTAATTTCTTGAACTGTAAAATTCTTAATTGTTTGAGAGTAAGTAGGTACTTAGGTAAGAAGGTATTTTGTTTTTCCACAAATTCCCAATAATGTTAGGATAATAACCAAAATGTACGTCAACATCATCACTCTACACAGCTTTAGGTATCCTGTAGGTAACAAGCACGCTAATAAGTGAGGTAGGCCTTTTTACCACATTTATCTTTTTTAAATAAGTAACACAGCAGTGATTTGCTAAAGCTCAGTTCGATACACAATCTCATTGAACAACAAAGTGATACCTACACAATTGTCAGTGCCGCTAAAATAGGTGCATTGTTACCGAACAGACGGAGCAAATCTGTATGTGTTCAACTAAACCCATAATTCACAGTTTGCCGATATTTATAGCCTAGTTCCGAGGCTTAACACGTTCGTTGCTAAACAACAATAAATTCACAAATAAACCTATTTTCAATTATTATACAACAAAATGTTTTGGATTCTTTTTGTTGCTGATTTTTTGATAACGAATCACGATTTTTTGTTATCTAATCATAATAAATTAAATCATGATTGCTTGCTGTTATCCCAAATAAAACAGGTATGTAATTATACCTACCTACCTAGAATCATTCATTTATAGTCTCTAAACGTGGATCTTGTTACATTTCAAACAAACTCACACTACTCTGGGTACCTATCACCTATTTTTCAACATGGTCATGGTTCCTAGGAGTTTCGACTCTGCGTTACCTACTGCCGGTAAGGTAGGTAAAGGCTCAAAGTAAGCTACCTTCTACATGGCCAAAAGTGGAAGGTGACCGCTAGTGGTACCTAGGTACCTAGTAACTAAGAGATTCCGTGCTTTGGAGCACGGTTGTAAAGTTGTGATGCCATACAAGACAGAGGAACTTCAAGCGACCTAAAAAGTCTTTAAAGTTAGCCACTAAAACATCCGAAAGTAGAAAATAAAATATAAAAATTCACTGCAATTAGAAGCCATTGAGCTTGAGTTTGCTACTCTACGTCTTCTGTAAGCGCTGGTGCTAAAAACCTTCACTAATATTGCTTGCTATACTTAAGCATTTTATTTATTGCATCATTACGCGATGGTTTTTTCATTCCATAAAATGCTTTTATGTTTAAGTAGGTACTAGATACTGGGTACCGAATTTTTTTTATAAGTATTGGGGAATATTTTGTACGTAGGTATTAACAAAATATTCCCCTTAATATTTAAGTAGCCTCGCGTAACCCGGCGTTGTTGTTGATTTACCGTTTAACTTCATGAAGGAAGTAACTTATTAAAAAAAAAATGAAAATGGGCTTAGGAAAATCTTGAAAACATGTAGGTACCTACCTAACTTTTCCATAATGTAAGTAAACGTGAAACACAAAGCAACCAGAGTTGTGCCAAGAAAATGCAAACTTAGAAGATACTTACCTATAGATAAGTAAATAACTTAGCTGTTTTATATTTTACCTACCTACTGCTTTACATAATAAAGTAAATAAATACCTAAGTACCTAGTACCTACCTACATTAAGTACCTACGTATTGTTTTGTTTGGAATAGGTAACTTACCTATTAGTAAGTACATAGTAGGTACTTAGGTGCTAGCTTATAGAAACTACCTACGAATTCCAATAATGATGATCTAGTAGGTAGGTAAATTCGGTTTAATAATCATAGGTAGTATACATAGGTAGTTATAACCTACTAATAATAAAATGAACATTTTGACACCTACTTCATCCGCCATTTTGATAAAATCACGCATATACCAATCGATAGAAAAATAGATTTAAAAAAAGTATTGAGGGGTAAATGTCCTCAGTGATATAAGTACCTACTTTCTGAGATATTTAAGTTTGAAAATTTAACAAAAAACCATTAAAATACTAGAACGTGCTGCCAACTCTAATAAATAGTAACAACAGGGAGGTGTTTCAGGATGGTTTCCATGATAGCAAATAAGCAGTGTAAACCATTTGAAACAAAATTACAAGTTTAATCAAACTTAAATATATCAGGAAGGACATTTTTCCCCTCAATAATTTTTGTTTGAAATATTTTTTTTCTATCGATTGGCGAAGGTTTCATCCCTTGCTGCTAAATCGTGATTTTCTCAAAATGGCGTACAGAGGCAACAGAGGTACTTATGCCAAGCTCTATACAAGAATGTTCATTAGCCTTGATTCATCCACATCTCATTTGATAGGTAGCCATTGGTCAAAGTCATTTGCATATTAATGTCTAGTTTGCAATAGCACTGCATGTTAGTTTTAACAAACTAAACACAATTATCGGGTCACTCTTGTTTGCTTGTTAAACTACCTAGGTACTTAGGTTGTGCCTAGCTTCTCTCGCGTTATTGTTAGGTAGGTAGGTGGGTACCTTACCTAACCTACTTAAAGGTATGTAGGTATTTTAGAACAAAGCCTTAGGTTTTACAAATAAATATCACGGTTAATATTTAATTTAAGCCAAAACTGGACCGAGTCATGTTGAACTAAGGCGAAAAATCTTGTTAAAAAGGTCGTACCTAGTACCTACCGACAGTACCTAATCCTAGATGTGGGAGTAAGGGCGCGTTCACATAGTGATCCGTTTTACAGATCCGTTATGTGATGGCGTATGTAACAAAACAGTAGGTAGGTATTCCGGATCCAGTAAAAACAAAAAACCAGGAGCGACAGATCCGTTAGAAGGATCCTGTAAAAACGTACCTTACCTACTAGGTAAGCAGGTACCTACCTATTTTGTTGACATGAGTCAGCCTATGAACAAGAGCAATGTTGGTCGAATGGTGTTGTGCCTCGACTTTCAATCTGAAGGTCGTGGGTTCGAATCCCGGCCGTGCATCAATGGATTTTTCGTTCGTAAAATTTATATGCGCTTTTAATACGAGCTCTTAGCTCTTGGTAGCATCGTTACCTATTTATTTACCTAAATAGGTACGTTATGTAAAGTTACACGCTTCTGTATAAATTTCAGCTTTTCATATTATTATACAGGGTGTAAAAAGACAACTACCGAAAACTGAGGGGTTGCAATCAGACCATGATTCTAAACTCATTTAGCGAAAAAAATTTTTTTTACTTAGCTTAGTCATTTTATGTTATTTTCAGTTATTGACTACTAGTATAACATAATAAGACCATACTTAGCTAATTATTTCATTTTTAAAAGAAAAAAACTATTTAAACTCAAAATCCAGCCATCTACGTAAAAAAACGCGCCCAGTACCTACGCAAACAGTAATCTTCAAACGCTGTTTTCTCCGGATATAATGATTTTTTCGGAAAATCCCTTTGGATTTGGTTGTGTGTTGGGATGCTGTACCTACCCCTTTCGGCTTCGGTAGACGTCTTTTTACACCCTGTATATACCTACACCCAATTTGCACATCAATAGGCACTAACAAGGATAGAAATGTTAGACACAATCATGAAATTACAAGGGACATCCAACCATTTTCGTAAGTACCTACCTTACCTACCTATTCCATCGCCAATCAGGAGGCAGGGTTTCTCAAATACTTCATTAGGTAGCTCACTTTACGCTCTTCATTCAACCCCACCTTGTAAAGGAACAGTTAAAGGACAACGTTTAATGAAGCATTTCATGTTTTTTTTTAATATTTAGTAGGTACCTAAGATTATCAAAGACAATATATGCTATTATTTACCTAGGTACGCGAAATAGTAGGAACAGGCAGGGGTGACAGGGTGAATACTACTTATTTTTCCGACATATACCTTTTCCACTAAGTAGGTTTGTGGAATGCTTTATTTAGGTAATACTCAGGTAAATTTTGCACTGCTCTACGAAGTTCCCTGTTGTTTTAAAATAGTGGAACCGATTCTGATAGATCTTTATCTGTTCCTAAGTAACTAACTAAAAGCTTTTCCACGCAATGTCTAGTCTAGTCCCTGATTAAGAAGTTGAATATTTTCATTCACGGTATTGTCCATGTCATGAAGTAGACTTTATTATGGTGTATTTTCCCATATTTTAAACTGACCCATGCGCCGGGCTATCCTTAAGAGTTATTTTACACTGCTCTTTAAACGGTGCTTTTCGTGCTCTGTAACGAAAGTTGATGGGCGTTATTGGGGCGGAAATGCATCAATCAAAATGGAAAATCGGTGATGGTGGACTGCGTCCGTTTTAGATTTTTTACGTTGGTAATAATTATAGGCCTGCGTCCGTATAATTATTCATGTTAGTGAACCTACGTACCTATCTAGTTTTACCTGCTAGGTATAGGTTACCTAGACATTAGCTGTACCTACATGTCTACCTCCCTACTTATCCACTACTACTAGGTAGCTTAGGTTAGTACCATTATAGGTCTAACTACCTACCTTGTAAATAAGTACTTAGCAAGTAGGTATTAGCCTGGGGTATTAGCAAGTACCTATCTACCTACCTACCTACTTAAGTATTTAGGGTTCCTTTCCTGCGCTTCTGCGCAAGTTTCAAGTTTGAATTGTAGCAATAGGTACCTATATGTAGGTAGGCAGAGGTAGGAAGGAAGGTACCTATCTACCTAGGTACCTACCTACCTAAGTGCTTACTACGTGCCTCGCATCAATTTCGCAGAGCATCCGAGCGTGCTAAGAACAATTTGGCTGGCATAATAGTTGTGATCCGATTAGTGAAATTAACAGCTCAGGCATTTATTGAGAACGATTATTTTATGGTAATCTTTCTGAGTAGGTAGATAGATAGGTATGCTAGGTAGATCAGGTAGGTAAGTTACTGAGAGACTGTCTACATAATGCACCTTGGTGGTACCTACCTACCCTACCCATATAGTATTGTAGGTAGGTAAGTACCTACATAAGAATGAAAAGTTTTTGTTCAAGTTCAATTCAAGCCATTCTTCTTCTTATACTTGTATAATTCTTCTTGTTTAAGCCTTTCTTCTTTTTTTATTAGTGGCAAATAACTGTGTATATATCTATGCATAGAATATGTAGTTCGTTCAATTATATGCTATAATAATATCTCTTTTTAGTAGAAGAAGAAACCAAGAAGTGAAGTAAAACCAGTTAAGATGTTACTGATTGGGCGGTATAGTCGCTCGCGATAAGCTCTTTTCTTTTTTGTGCATGTAAATAATATATATATATATATATAGATATATCTATGAATCCTCTATGCTATGAATTATATCTCTATGGTTCAAGCATAGAGATATGTTCAAGTCACTCAAAGACTACGTACGTCAACGGCGTCAACGTCACTGGCTTACTTGTCAATTTGAACTCTAGAGTTGTGTTGCAAGTTCGTCAATGTCAAAGAAACCAAGCAAGCAAGCAAGCAAGCAAACGCAGTATCCCTCCCTCCCTATTGTACGTCTGTGAGTGAGTGAGTGAAGTTGTGAACTGAACTTAGTTAATTAAGAAGGAACTGAACACACTGAACAAAAATATTCGTAAAATGAAATCAAAAAAATCGTGATAGGATTTTGCTCGCTCGCTTTTAAATTTCCTTTCTGTTTGGTAATATACCTCAAAATGTGTGACAGCGATGACCCGGGGGACAATGGTCCCTCAGGAATGGATTTGACCGGATTTCTCTTCGGTAACATCGATGAAAGCGGTCAGCTCGAAGATGATGGTCTTCTCGACGGTGATTCGAAGCGAATGTTGTCCTCATTGTCGCGACTGGGCCTCGGGTCGATGCTCTCTGAGGTGCTGGAAGAGACGGAAGCGGCGAGAGAAGAAGAGGTTATAGGTTTGTGGTGATTCTTATAAAAAGTTAGATCTAAGGCCGGCCTTACACTTGTAATTTTTATGTAAATTTTACTCGCGTAAGTAACTTATGCAATTAACTTGCGATAAATTTACAAACGTAAACACTCTTTTGGCCGCCTTTACATTTGTAAATTTTACTCACGTAAGTAACTTACGTAAGTAAAACTTACAAGTGTAAGGCCGGCCTAAGGTCTTCATTACAGTACAAAATCATCTATCTCGACTCTATAAGAAAAAAAATTATAAAAATAATGCTGGATATTTCACACAGCATCATCTAGTCCCAAACTAAGCAAAACTATGGGAACCTGTTAAACTACGTATAAACTTTTTGTTTCTCCCAGACCCGAGATAAATATTTTGCAGATCATACAAACATTTATCCCGCGGCGGGGATCAAACCTGCAACCTTCTGCATCCCAAGTGGGCTTTCACCCACTGCGCCACAGAGGTTGTCAATTCTTTCATTCTTCGTTCTCTTTAGTCCGCTAATCCTCGCTTGGACTCTTGCTTAAATGTATAGATTTAGCAAAATAATTTGTGTTTCTTTTTTCTTAGCTGACTAGTAGCATCATGTTTTGTCCATCTATTTTATACAGATTCATTCAAAAAAACCTACAGCATTTTGCTGCTTATTTCATGTTTTTTGTGTTATGTTTCAGATTATTCACAGAAAAGTCCTTCCGCTGTTGATTTCTTTGACATTGATGATGCTGCTGAAGATATCAAAGTAAGAAAAAAAAACAATCATCACAATATCAGTATAGTATCAGTCAAACTAAGTATTTGGTTCAAAACTCTGTTGTGAAGGTGAAATTTTAGTTTTTACAATCAGCATCAAAAGTTCGATTTTGTTAGCACACTTATTAGCTTGGTATGATGATTTTTAGCATTTATAAGGTATAGAGTGCACAGTATTATAACATTCGTTGAACAGTGTTAAGTTATTTGTGGTTGCACCTTGTTGTTTTATTATAATTGGGGATAAAGTAGAGTTCATCTATTATTCAATAATTGTGGGTAAGTATGTGTTATTTTTTGTATGGTTTATTTGTTTTGTTTTTGTGTGTTTTGGGATGATTGCATTTATTCAGTTATTTTATTCAGTACAATTTTCAATAGAACTTGGCTACAGTTTTGCTTCAAACTGAATGTTAAAAGATAATGCAGAAAACTTCTGTAAGGGACTGCTTTATTATATTTAGAAGACCAAATACTTTCTACCAGCCTATAGTAAAAGTGTCTTGATAGCCTATAAATGATTTCTAGATACATATCACAATCTCCACTGTATAAGTCAAGAAAGACAACAATTCCTCTTACATTACCCATGAAAATATTGCTCTAAGTTTTTGGCTATCCTATAGCATCATCTCCTGGACCTTATCCCACGCAAAGTGGGGTCGGCACAACATGTATTCTTCTTCCACTCACTCCTATCACTTGTCAACTGTGCATCCACTCCTTTTACATTCATATCATCTCTCAAACAATCCAACCACTTCTTCTTTGGCCTTCCTCTTGCATATCCAGCCACACTCAAATTCATAACTCATCTATTCATAACTTTGGCTATCCCATAACATTCAGATATAATGAATAATTGCAAGCTTCACTGTGTTGTCTATATGTTTTGTGTTAACCAATAGGAAGTAGATATAACTAATACAGAAGCACTGAGTGTGACAAAAACGGTGGAGGAAGATGCACAGACTAAGAAAGAGGATCCATTCGGAGATTGTCCACAGACTGAAGAGATTGACAGTTGGAGAGGTGATGAGCAGACTGTGCAGAATGATGATGGGTATGAAGGAGATATGGAAGGTGATGGAGAACTTATGCCTCCGCCTTCTACTGTACCGTAAGTTTAACAAAACTTCTATAATAAAAAAAACATTCATATTTCATTCATTCATATCAACATATTTTTCACGTAGGAGGATCCCTGACTTTAACATAACATTTAAGTTTTACGTTGTACAACGATGAAAATGTTTGTTAAATATAATGATAATAAGTACTAAAAGATACAACTTTATAAAAAGAGGATTTTGTCTATTTCCTTTTTTAAAATTTCAGAAATTAATAAAAGAGCCTTGTCACAGAATCGTTCCTATGTGAAAAGGATTATAATAATATAAATGCGAAAGCTAATGGGATGTATGAATGTCTGTTACTGTTTTACGCAAAAACTACTGAATGGATTGGGATAAAATTTGGCACAGAGATTAATTACAAATAGCTTATTTTTATTCCGAAAAAGTGAGGTATTTCCGAGCGCAGGTAGCACCGCAGAGCGCTAGTGACAGTAAGAGAGCTAGTAATTTGTATAGGAAGTTATGGTTGTTTGTTTTTGATAATTCCTTCACAATATAACTCGTAAGGCTATCGTTTTATCCTGTCCAGTTTAATATAATATAATTGGATATGTTAAAGTAGTTTCTATATTGTTCAGTGCTCAAAAATCTGAGAAAGGTGACAGATCTTCTAAGAGACTGGAAACGCCACTAGCGGCAATGCTCCCGTCCAAATACGCTAATGTTGATGTGACAGAACTGTTTCCAGACTTCAGACCTGATAAAGTAAGTTTTTACACTTTACTTACTTTAGTAGGCATGTTTTATACCTACCTCAATTGGATTACTTTAAAACTATAGTTTTGACAAAAGTATGCATTATGAATGTTACCATTTAGGTATTTCTAAAACAGTCTGATTTTATTTTTTACTTACACACAAATTACGTTTTTCTTTACAGGCAGTACAAAATAAAGTACAAATTATAATTGTTATGGTGTTAGCTCGCCAAGGGGTGCTATTTTTTTTTTAGCAATAAATATTTTTCGATACTTTAAGTTCTCATTGGGTTAGATATTTTCATTCTGATATTTTTCAAAAATGTGCATATTTCCAGGTCCTACTTTTCTCTCGTCTGTTCGGCCCCGGCAAGCTATCGAGTCTGCCTCAAATTTGGCGCGGCGTGAAGAAACGCAGACGACGCAAGCGTAGTGGCAGCACCAGTAGTGATACCCCGCCACTCGCATCTGAGAACCAAGAGGTTCAGTATGCAAGTGATGATGAAGAAAAATTATTGAGGTGAGAGGGCTCTCTAAAGTAATATCAGCGCCCTATAACGGTGATTAATGGAACTATCTATTGTACAGTCGCGGAATGAAAAGGTTGACCAGTTTTCGAATAAATTCGTTTTCAACACACTTGCTCATAAAGTGGCTCTATGGTCACCGCAATTAGGCACATAATGACACCCATAATCAAACTGTGACTTTTTCATTACTATAACTCACTAGTGAGTAATAGATTTTTTTTTAAATTTTATTGGTTGAGTTGCTTTGTTCTTTAAAAAGTTTTTATTCAGAAAAAAGATTGTGTTCAATAGAACAAATAAATTAATGTTCCTATTGCTTGCTCATTTCATGCAACTTCTAATTTAAATAGATAATTTTAACTCGTACGTGTTTAATAAATAAAACTTTCACTCAAATATAACTTTTGTTTTCTCTATAATAAAAGAAAACTTTAAATTCCCCATTTTGTCCGTGGCAGAATAGGCCGCAAACCCTATGCGCGGCGCGGAAATATAGTCTGTGGCCGATCGCAATGCGCGCGCATAGGAAAACTGATTAATTTTTCCCGCAATAGCGAAACATTTTTCACAACTCGTTTTCACTGTTGAAAATGAGTTTTTATTGTTATTTTATTCACAAGTGTGTTGAAAAACGTCGTATGATACACGTGTGTATTGATGATTACCGTCCTCTGTTCTGTTATGAGCCTCGCCTAACGGCTCGGCTCATAAAAACACCTCGGCGGTAATCACCAATGTTACACACTAGTACCATAATGTACTATTACGCGTTGCTAGCACTTGTTACCTTTTTAAGCTGCGTACTAGACGAGAGTGCTGTACCAACTGAAAATTATGTTTAACTGTTTGACAACAAAGTTTAAATTCACTTAGACATTCATTCATTATCACAGAATGTGAAACTCGGTCGATAAAGCAGATAGTTATCAAACTAATACCTACTGCAATAACAGATCTTAAGGTGGTCAACCTTTTAATTCCGAGTACATAGTGGCTTTGGCCTCGCCTAAACCAAGCCATATAAACATGAAACTTGGAGGGTACTTCTTTTAACGAGTGATCCTAGCGGTTCTACTGCATAAATACTTTTTGACTTTGACGAGTAGTCGTGCATTTAGTTGTTGATTGATCTAGTTAGTCCATATCAAGTGGTCAGTGGCTACTGTCCTCTAATCCTCTAATTATTGAATAATCTGGTCTGTTACGAAGTCTGGTCTGTCTAGTATCTAACAATTAATATGGCTACGGCTTTTATAGTAAGATGCACAGAACTAGATATAGTTCTGTGGTAAGATGTCACAGATTACAATGTAGTTATGCTGGTATCCGCGATGAGTGGGGGGGCGCGCGCAGGTTTGATGAAACAGCAAGTCTTCGTGTGAGCGAGAAAGTATTCGACCCTGCGCGGCTGCGTATGCGCTCTGAGTTAGGTACGATCATAAGTTATAATAATTTTTCCTACAAATTCAGTTTTGTCTCAGGCCAATGGAAGAAAACCAACAGATGACATCTGAAAACTCTTCCTCAAACACCGGCGATAAGTCTCAAAGGCCCGCGCCTGCGCACTGGCGCTTTGGCCCGGCCCAAGTTTGGTACGATATGCTCAACGTGCCCGAATCAGGAGAGGGATTCGATTATGGATTCAAATGCAAGGTAATATGGTTTATTTTTCAATGACTAGATTTATAGTCAGCGTACCGACTAGTAGTTAATATGGCTATTTGAAGTGCGTGCTACTTCTAGGGTACCAATTAGTGACGCTTAGTGTTTTCCAAACGACATTTTTCTGTAGAAAAAAGAAAAACACTTTTCAAATGGTATGCCAGAGTTGTTTAATTGAAATTTTTGTTTAACAGAATCAGGCTACAATTGAAACAAAGCTTTTTTTGGACGACCTAGCTAGATGCTTATAGCCTCATTAATGCTTCGAAAAGTAACATTTTTCTTTTTAGGCGCCATCTCCCGAGCCAGATAGTAAGCCATCTGAATCAGATGAGGTTAAGATTGAGGACACTGAGAGCACAGAGAGTTTGGACAGCGGGTTCCCTGATGACTCATTCCTAATGGTGTCTCAGTTGCAATGGGAAGACGATGTTATATGGGACGGGAGTGAAATTAAACACAAGGTTTGTTGCTAATCTTTATTATTGATCTAGAAGAATAGAATATAATAATAGAAAAACACTTTATTGTACACAAAAGAAACACATTACAGGAAATACGCGAAAACAAGTAAGTACAATGGGCGGCCTTATCGCTCAAAGCGATCTCTTCCAGACAACCTTTGGAATTGATCTAATTTGTTCGCTGATCTTTATTTTTGATTGACAAAGGTTTCAAAGACTGTTTGGAACTCTGCGATTGTAGCGCTGAATCTGAGTGAAGCGTGATTTATTTACATGAAATTTTCCCTCTTCAGACATTGCACATACTTAAAAGGTATCCCATAATAAATGTGTCTTACAATATTTGGTTTTTAAAGGTTGCCTGGAAGAAATCGCTTTCAGCGATAAGGCCGCCCATTGTTCTTATTTTGAACGTGTTTTATTTATGTGTGGTTTTGTTATTAATTGGTGTACAATAAAGTGTTCATTCATTCATTCATTTATTCATTCATTCATTCATTCAATATTTCTTCAGAATAACAGCACTTCTAAAAACTAAAACATATTAATTTGTCTAAGCTAAAGATTTTACAACAAATACAATTACAAATACATTTATTGCCAAAAAGAGAGCACACAAAGTGTTCATTCATTCACACATACAAAGTTAACAAAAACAGAGATAAAAATAGTCGGCAATTAAACTGGACTCATCGCTAATCTACGCACATTGTACGTAGTGCTGGTTTTCAGCCCAGTGTTCGAGCTTAGGTGGTTTAAGACAATGAGTTTTGATTACAGGTGCTAGCACGTTTGAACAGTAAAAGCAACGCCGCCGGTTGGGTGCCCACTTCTGTTAGTCGGACTGCGCAACAGTTTTCACATCCACGACCACCGCCAACTACTCCGCTGCAAGCCGCCAAAAATGCAGTGTAAGTACTTCAATTAATATTATCCAATGGTCATAAACATTAAAAAATCTGACTTTCAAAGGACAAGTTAATAATAATAATAAAAAGGCCTCTGTGTGTTGGCTTCGATGCATGCGTATCAAAGGTCCGGGACTCTATAGTTCCGTGATGTTAAACTTTGACAAACAAAATAATAATAATAATGCTGGACATTTTTCACACAGCATCATCTAGCCCCAAACTAAGCAAAGCTTGTACTATGGGAACCAGATAACTGATATACTACTTATAAGTATAATTTTGTTTGTAAATACATACGTATTATACATAGAAACACCCAGACCCGAGACAAATACCTGTAGGTCATACAAACATTTGTCCCGCGGCGGGGATCGAACCCGCAACCTTCTGCGTCGCAGGCGGATCTTAGCCCACTGCCCCACGGAGGTCGTCAATGTTCAATCTTTGGTTCTGGCTATGAAGTCGCTATGCCATAAAATAAGCATCCCAAAACACCCTTTAACCTTTTAACCCATTAAAGAAGAATAAGAATTCTTACATATGGTTTATACTTACTGTATATCTGTCCACCTATTCATCCGTCGTTCTGAAGGTATTCTCGTAATTTTCTTTATCCAATAAATTCATTCAAAGAACACCTAGCAAATATATTTGTTTTAAATTAATATAACATCGCCTTTTTACCCCTGTAAAAAGAGATTTGACGGAAGAGGAAGTTTGACGTGTCTGGCTGTCTTGAGCCTTGTTAATGTATTAGTGTTCACAATAATTTCAATTGAGTGATTAAAACTGTAATACTTCTTGTTCAAACAGGGCAGCCGCAGCGGCGAACCAAGCAGCGAATCCCGACGGCGAAGACAACACGTGGTATTCCATCTTCCCAGTAGAAAACGAAGAGTTAGTTTACGGTACTTGGGAGGACGACGTTATATGGGACGCGGAAAACATGCCCAGAGTGCCTAAACCGAAGATTTTGACGTTAGATCCGAACGATGAGAATATCATTCTGGGTATACCTGATGATGTTGACCCGTCGAAAATTACTAGAGGTGAGTTTTTTTTTATTTGGCTATGTTTATCGAAGTGAATTTCAGTAACCACCATATCATTAACCATTGGAAAGCGATTAAATTTATAAATTTTCTTTTTAATTATTATACAGGGCACACTTAAAAATAACTAATAGAAATAAATTCCGCGTTATTTTGCCATAAAGGTCCGCAGGTATGTACAATGTGAGCTAAGTCGCGGGCGGACAACTAGTTATTAGGCGTCTTTATCAGCTTGAAAATAGGTAAATTTAATTTGTTTAAAAAAAGTAGTAAAACTTCATCTTTTTTATTCCTAGTGACTGGACCGCAGCCTAAAGTAAAAATTCCCCATCCACACGTGAAGAAATCAAAGATACTGCTCGGCAAAGCTGGTGTTATTAACGTGTTACAAGAAGATGCACCGCCGCCGCCACCTAAATCGCCGGATCGGGACCCTTTCAACATAAGTAATGATGTGTAAGTTACCAAACATAGGGATATCAGCTCCGAGTAATTAATAAAAATGTATTATTTTCTAACTAAAACTAAGCTACTACATTATTATCATTTACAAAAGACAATTCAGTTCTGACTGATTCAGTCAAGCCATCTAAGTATCGTTAAAACGATCTAGCGTACCTAAAACACTGGCGACATTACCACGTAAAAATCAATTGATTTTTACGTGGTAATGTTCAAATTGAAATTGATTCAGTGCATGCTGTTTCAATTGAAACAGCATGCACTGAATCAATTTCGATAAGTGGGAACACCTCTGAAGTAAACTACCAAAAAAAAAAACATTATCAATTCACAATTGGAATCGATCAATCGTATCATCGTTTGTTTTTTCAAATAAATATACAAAAAAAAACTTTCTTTCCAGTTTCTACCAACCAAAATCGCAGAATCCCCGTCTCAAAGTTGCGGGCGGTCAACTAATCCAGCACAGCACGCCTGTAGTAGAATTACGAGCTCCGTTCATACAAACGCATATGGGCCCGGCAAGGCTACGAGCCTTCCATCGCCCCGCCATGAGAAAACTTTCTTATGGGCCTTTAGCGGCGCCCGGTCCGCACCCTGTTCAACCGCTGATAAAACATATTAAGAAGAAGTTTAAGGTAATTATTTTTATAAAATTGTAATAGTAATTAGGTATATAATAATTAGATTAATATTAATGGGAATTATTTGTGTAAAAATCTATGATTTAGATATTTACCGCTATTTTTTCTGTCGGCCTAAAACTTGCTGGTACGTGAGTTAGTATGAGCTGGTTGCCTACGCTATGACTATAGATGAATTAAAGGCAGCCTTAAGGCCTCCGTCATGGCTTAATGATCTAAAAGCCGGAACGGTAAATTTTACGTGCCTTCCGATGCAGGGAAACGCTCAGTTCTAAATGCCAGTAGCAGCCACCCATCCACTTTGTGAACGCACAGAACGTCTGTTTACTTCGGTGACCCTCCTAGTTGACTAACATAAGAGATGAATAAAAAACATAATCACACTAATTTAGCATTTAAATTGAAAGCAATGAGAACTATTTCTATATTCATATAGCTAACATTCATCAATTTATATTTCAGCAACGCGAGGCAGAACGTTTAGCCTCAGGCGGCGGTGACGTATTCTTCATGAGAACCCCCGAAGACCTCAGCGGTAGAGATGGTGAAATCGTCCTGGTTGAGTTTTGTGAAGAACATCCGCCGCTTATCAGCCAAGTCGGCATGTGTACGAAGATCAAGAACTACTACAAACGAAGTGCTACTAAGGTACAATAAGCACAACTCTTTATCTCTCTGAAGTTAGGTGCAATAGACGATTGCGCAGGTTTGGTAGAGTAAGCGAGATAGCACGATTTTAGGCGTCATCAAAAATTGGTTCTGTGCAGCTACTTCAGAGAGCTAAGGAACGATTGTGTGTATTGTAACTGCGTTAGCTTTTAGATCGTTTTATTTTTGAGATGAAAAATAAGATCTGAGAGAATGTTTACCGCGCCTTGGATACAGTCGTGATCCTTTTGTTTTAGTGATGATTTTGGCAATAGACAATGTAGACCAACCAATATTTAACTCTGATTTTGATTAATAATCTTGTTGTGCCGATCTTTGACATACTCATGCTTGTACACACGCTAAAACTCTTCTTCGTTATTCTTATTGTTAAATTGAATTCTATTGAGGTTTTGAGATACAATACCCATAAGTTTGCATAGTTGAGTCTGAGCGAAGGTATGGAATATAATAAAGAAGAACTGATATCAATCAAATGAAATGAAATGAATGTTTATTCAGAAAGGACTTAACTAACTAAAGTAAGTACCAATCTTGTATCGAAGTAATGCAAGGGGAACTTACTCGCAGCAAAAAAATTGCTGTTTGTAGTTCGTTGTTCCCATATAACATAAGGTGTAGAGACCTAGTTCTAGATATTGCTTTGAGCATCTCGTTCTAACTAAGTATAAGACTTGTATGTAGAAACGAGTGATCGCTGCTTCGGCTAGTAGATAGGCAAGTAGGTTTGAGCTTATTGTTGACTTTGGAGAAAGTACATATTACTAGTGTTGATTCTATCGAGATATTTTCAATCGTTGCTATTGTATTTAAGCTATTCTCAAATAACTAGACTAGTACTTACCTTAATTTCTTTTAATAGCCATCAATAAACTTTAATTACAGGACAGTGGTCCAAAACCGCTGAAGTACGGTGAAATAGCTTACGCACATACATCGCCATTCCTCGGTATATTGCCGCCGGGCGCGACGCAGCCCGTTGTCGAGAATAACATGTACCGAGCGCCGATTTACGAGCATATCATGCCTATTACCGATTTCCTAATTATCAGAACCAGGTATTTTGTTTGAGTGTTCCTTGCAAACACACTTTTCTGTCTTAAAACGCTTGTGTTATACTTTGCTTCATTGTTCTTGATTGTCCATCCCGGCTAAGTCATAGTAACGACATCTAAAAAGACTGACTTTTTTTGACAGAATAAACTATGTGAATAAAAGAAAACCTCTTTTTGATGTTAGCATGACTGTTTTTTTTTATTTTACAGGCAAGCATTTTACATTCGTGAGATAGACGCTATTTTTGTGGCAGGTCAAGAATGTCCTCTTTACGAAGTTCCAGGACCTAATTCAAAACGTGCCAACAATTTCGTCAGAGATTTCTTACAGGTAATTTTTTTTTTAATTTTCTTAATAGTGCTGGACATTTCACACAGCATCATCTAGCCCCAAACTAAGCAAAGCTTGTACTATGAGAACCAGATAACTGATATTCACCTTATATACTTTTTGTTTGTAAATACATATACATATATATTATATTATACATAGAAACACCCTGACCCGAGTTAAATATTTGTAGATCATACAAAAATTTATCCCGCGGCGGGGATCGAACCCGCGACCTTCTGCGTCCCAAGCGGGCTTTCACCCACTGCGCCACTGAGGTCGTCTTACTGATTTATTCTTCAACTACTCAAACAGGCTTAAAACTTGTATCTTGGATAGTCTTAAGCTGTTAAAAATTGATTCAAGTTTTTATGAATTTTAAACCAAAAGGCAGATTGTATGACTACTAAGTCCGCTAGTATTAATACAATCCTTTCTTCATCAGGTTTACATCTATAGATTGTTCTGGAAATCTCGTGATAAGCCGCGGCGTATTAAAATGGATGATATAAAGAGGGCGTTCCCATCTCACTCTGAAAGTTCGATAAGAAAGCGATTGAAGCTCTGTGCTGATTTCAAGCGAACTGGATTGGATTCCAATTGGTAAGTGTTTTGTGTACGAATTTACAGAAAAAAGTTAAAAATATCATCTCTAAAAAAAGTTTATTTATCGAAACTGTGTTCTCGGGAGGCTCATGGGGTTCCAGTCCTAAAAAAATTATGTACTTACAATTTTTTTCCTTCATACTTAAACTAGGACTTTATTCATTTCCTGTTTTAAAATAATGTTTGAACCTTTGCAATGTTGTGCGCTAAAATGGATTTAGAATAAAAAATATTGTACTTAGGTTCGTCGTATGCATGTAAAGTGAATCAAATTGGCAAAATGTCAATCAAGTTAGCAAGTAGTTGTTTTGTGCCGTGGCTTCTAAACGTAATAGCTATCACATTATAAAGTACTAAATATTACACTTTTTTTTTCAATTACATTTTAGTCGAACACGGACTGATGTGAACGTTTATACAGGGTGAGTCATTTGCATGGGCGCTGGAAAGATACCTTATATAAGTGATGCTTGTGTATAAAAAGTGTAAAATAACATTTTATTCCTTTAGTATAAGGTACTTTGTTCCAGCCTCTATTCCGGCCTTATTAATAAACGTGGTGTAAAGTTATGACAGGTTTTAACTCAAAAATTGTATGGTTCTTAAGTTACACCTGTCATAACTTTACACCAGGTTTATTTATAAGGTCGTATGTGTCCATGCAATGACTCCTGTATAAGCAACGGAACCTAATTTGCTGTCTTGCAGGTGGGTCATTAAACCGGATTTCCGTCTGCCTTCTGAAGAGGAGATTCGTGCTATGGTATCACCGGAACAATGCTGTGCATACTTTAGTATGGCGGCCGCCGAACAGAGGTTGAAAGACGCGGGTTACGGTGAAAAGTTTATATTCACGCCTCAGGAAGATGACGATGAAGAGTTGCAGTTGAAAATGGATGATGAGGTATATTTTGTCTTGCTAGTTTTGCTATCTCCGTTTTATTTACGTGGTGTTATACAGGGTGTAAAATACCACTACCGAAAACTAAGGGGTTGCATCAGACCATGATTCTACACATTTAGCGAAACCCAATTTTTTTTACTAAGCTACGTCATTTTATGAAAGAAAAAAACAGTTTAAACTCAAAATCCAGCAATCTACGTAAAACAACGCGCCCAGTACATACGCAAACAGTAATTTTCAAACGCTGTTTTCTCCGGATATAATGATTTTTTCGGAAAATCCTTTTGGATTTGGTTGTGTGTTGGGATTCTGTACCTACCCCTTTCGGCTTCGGTAGACGTATTTTTACACTCTGTATAACCGGGATTTGTTAGCCTGATGATGATACACAGAGACTGTCTTTATGCAAGCAAAACGATAATGTATATGACCAGTTGCTCCAGAGATTACATGACATGTAACCATCATTATTACTTTAACTTAGTGGGTCATAGTGGAATAGAGCAACTTGGTTATCTATATCTAAGCAAGTAGCAATCAAAAACGATTAGTTCCTTATAGGAGTGCGGACATCAATTTACAAACGCCAGTGATGGAAAAAAGTCAATCATGTCCTGGCTATAGTACAAAATCAAGACATTATTGAATGAGACAGACCAATAGTTTTATCAAAAACGGTCACATTTGAATTTCTTTAAAAAAATTTAATCAGGTAAAAGTAGCTCCATGGAACACAACCCGCGCTTACATCCAAGCGATGCGTGGCAAATGCCTGCTGCAACTGACCGGGCCGGCCGACCCGACGGGATGTGGCGAAGGTTTCTCATACGTTCGTATACCGAACAAACCAACACAACAACCCAATGAGGAGCAACAGCCTAAGAGGACTGTCACCGGCACTGACGCAGATTTGAGAAGATTGAGCTTGAATAACGCTAAGGCGCTGCTGAGGAAGTTTGGAGTGCCTGAGGAGGAGGTAAGTAACCTTATACATATTTTAATAGGATAAAAGAATGTTATAACTATATTTTAATATAGTGACAGATAAAATTGAGAAGTGGAAGATTGGCGTGGCATTTCATAAGGAGGAATCATAATTATGTCTACGAGTGGTGAGTATGAATGAGGATGGATCACCGTTAGAGGTAGGCCTAATAAAGATGAATGAATGTGAATAATTTGAGACAAGAGTGAGTTCTGAGATGAAGGGAAAGGGCGAAGGGAAAAGTGGCATAGAGAAACATGATTCTGACTACATTTGGTGGGACAGGAAGATAACGTTATAGTTGGTATCATGATAACAACTTGTACTAATAGGCCCTTATTAATAAACGTAGGTGTGAAGTTACGCAGGGTTTAACTTAGGAGTAAATACAATTCTTGGGGCCTTACTACTAAACGTGGTGTAAAGTTATTCCTCGGAATAAACTAAAAATAACCATACATTTTGACAGTTTACACTCAGGAATAACTTTATACCACGTTTATTAGTACGGGCCTTGGAGTTTAAACCTGGTGTAACTTTACACCACGTATAACACATAAGGGCCTTAGTGACTAAACTGTTTTACAGATCAAGAAACTGTCTCGATGGGAGGTTATTGACGTGGTGCGTACTCTGTCGACCGAAAAAGCAAAAGCGGGTGAAGAGGGTATGACGAAATTCTCGAGAGGAAACAGATTTTCTATCGCGGAACACCAAGAAAGGTTAGTCTATTAATACTTTATTCACCTATGACATTACATGACGTCGTCTTTCCTGTGGGCCAGGTTGATTAAGCTGAGAGGATGGTTTAGGTGCTGGGCAAGCCTATTCCATCTCTAACAATGTCCACTACAGCGTCCCGTTAAGTGTAGGCTTGGATTGCCTCCTGACACTGTATAAATCATCTAATATAGATGTAAAGGCCTAAGTTTTTTTGACGACATTACTAGTTATATCTTATGAAGACGCTTTGTTCTTGTGAGTGTAGATTTGTTTGGGTGCGTAAGCGATACAGAACGCTCACACAGAAACAACGTGAATCTCCATCTACACACATACAACGCGATTGTGAGATAGAACAACTGTACACTCAGCTAAAAATTTGGTCTACCACCCTACGGTTGAGATTCATTTGACATTTTACTATTATGACAGTTAGTAAAGTAAACCTTAGCGATAGTTAGATTATAGAACTTATAGATTAGAGAACTTTGTCAAAAGTGGTAGACCTCTTTTTTGGCTGACCGTTCAATAATCATTTCAAAAAAAGTAATTTCAAAACTCATCCTTATACTTGTTGTATAAAGTTGAAGTTCGTTTGTTTTAGATACAAAGAAGAATGTCAGCGTATATTCGAGTTACAAAACCGTGTGTTGCAAAGTACAGAGGTGCTTAGTACTGACGAAGCTGAGAGCTCTGTGAGCGAAGAGTCTGATTTAGAAGAGATGGGCAAGAATATTGAGAATATGCTGGCGAATAAGAAAACGACTGAGCAGGTGAGTTCATTCTATTCACTTACTTAAATTCACTTGCACAAAGATAAACGTAGACTTTTTCGTATCGAAACATGAAGACTCTTCGTATCTGCTAAAGTAGACAGAGGTAAGTAATACGCACAATCGTTCTTTAGCTCTCTGAAGTAGCTACGCAGAAATAAATTTTGATGACGTCTTAAATCGTGCTATCTCGCTTATTCTAACCAAACCTGCGCAATAATTGCACCTAACTTCAGAGAGCTAAAGATCCGTTGTGCTTAGTATACGTTCAAGTACATACAAGCCCATATATTGCAGAATTAATATTGAATACGTCGAACAATCATCGCATATACTGTGTTTAAATCTTTGTTGGGCTATTATGAGTGCCTTATTTATGGGTTAAATATGGCACCAGCCTTTTAACCTAAAGAAACAAGAAACAAACCTCATCTATTCCTACTAGATTGAAACGTAAAAAGGGTGTATCTATTTAATGATCATAATATCTTGTTTTAGTTATCATTAGAGAGAGAAGAAGCAGAGAGGGCTGAACTACGAAAGATGATTTTAGGAGGTTCAGAGAAGAAACCACAGATAAATCAGAATGACTCCCTAATCAACAGCCAAGGTAAAGAACACTATTTTGTATTCAAATAAGGAATCATAGTTCTTATTGCTAGCTCACTAATCACTGTTATTGCTTGTACAGTACGAACAACCAATCCTTAGCTCTCTGAAGTAGCTGCGTAGAACCCATTAGTACATCAATAGATATTTTTGATGCGATAACTTCTTTAGGCGCGTTTAGCATGTTTTGAGATGAGAATAAATTCTTGTTTCTCGAAAAGGTCACGTGCAAGTCACGTGACTGCTCACCGACACCTACCAGTAGCGCCATCTAGTTTTGTACTCGGTAAACTTTTACGACACTAATTTTTCATTTCTAAAAGCTAATTTTATAACTGAAACGGGTGAATAAAAATCCATATTTTTTTCACTCCCGAGAGTGTCACGGTTTTTTTTGGTTTGAATTTTTTTTGGACTTTTATATGCATATCACGAGCTTTTACTTGTGAAGGAAAACTTCTTTAGAAAATCGGATGCTTTGTCAGCTCCACAAGTATCAACCATGTCAGTTTACCTATTTATTTAAACTTTATGTTATCAGGACGTGTGCTAAGAATAGTGCGTACATTCCGAAATCCCTCCGGCCAAAGATACACACGCGTAGAGTTGGTACGAAAAGCGGCTGTGATTGAAGCGTACGCAAAGATACGCACAACTAAAGACGACGCGTTTATACGACAGTTCGCGACCATGGACGAAACGCAGAAGGAAGAGATGAAACGAGAAAAGAGACGAATCCAGGTATATTATTCAAGGTTAACATAATACTGAAGATTTCACACAGGTCAGCTAGCTACAACCGAAATAATAGTAAAATAAACTTAATAAAATAATGCGGGAAACTTAATGGACAATTGGCCGAACATGTGGATTGTGGGTACCTGCAGCAAAAAAACGGGATCTCGTTAAGATGAAAAAAAAAATTGAAAAACTTTTTTTAGATTCATATAAACATCATCATAGTTCAAGTATAATGTGTAAACAGGAACAACTGAGGCGAATTAAGAGGAACCAGGAAAGGGAGAGACTTGCTGGCAACCCCATCACATCAGGCCCGTCAATGTTCCCCAATGAAAACAGTAAGTAAAATAATATTTTTACAATAATATACAAGTAATGAAAGTTACAGAAATATTCTTTCTCGTCACGCTTACGTACAAGTAATGTGAGCAATGGTATAAAGCTATTGATAACTCACTCCATACTATTTAGCGAGACACAAAAGTGTATATATGATATTGACCCAACTACACAAGAAACATGAATATGTAATCACTACCTTTCACTTAGCACTTCAGTTTTCCGGTGTAAGTAAGTAACCTCGTTCAACGGATCTAGGAATTCGTGAAGATAGCCTTTTGTCTGCGCAGAACACAATTTTGTATGAAAAAGCGGTCACTGCGCAGACAAACGGCTAACTTCATGAATGAGATCCATTGAACGAAGTATAAGTAACTATTCCAAGTTTCATTCAAATCCGTTCAGCGGTTTCAGCGTGATTGCCAAACATTACATCCCTAAGAAGGATTAATTCTCAGAGACCTATAAATCTAGTACCTAACTTTAGTGGCATACAAAAAAAAAAACTTTTTAATAGGTATGACTAATATGTCATCATCATCACTGATGGATCTCTCTCCATCCCCTGGTCTGATCCCCCTGGGTCAGATCAAGCAAGAGCCAGACCTTCAGACACCTTCTAGAAGACGCAAGCAACTGAAGCCAGACTTGAAGTTGAAGGTAAAGAAAAATAAAGTAGGTACTCCCTGAGTACTGCTATAGTTTTAAGTCAAAACGCATGGATATGAAACGTCCAAACGTGAGTGAATTCGACATTTCAAAAAAAAATCGTGGTAAGAATATGCATGTTTAATTATAACTAAAATCAACGGATTGTTGACTAACATAACATCTAAAAAACCTTTTTGAAAGTATTCAATTGGAATACTTAGGGAGGTGTTTTTTTCTGATTTACTAATAATACATAAAGCAAAAGTAAAAACATTGCTTTTTTAATTTTATGCTTTTGCTTGTAGTGCTAATGCCAGATTAAGCTACGCATTATTTTTTTGCATTGTGTAGTAGTTTCGTATCTATGCGTTCTATTACTTTTTAAGCCGGTTTGACGAAAGAAATCATCTGAAGGAAACCAGCATGTCCTAAATAAATAACCGGCTAAAATTATGACACTATAATAAGATTAACCTAAAAACAGAAATCATTTCAAATCATTACCTTTCATGACATATGCATCACTTTGTGTTGGTTGACTTTAACCTTAATTCTGCATGAAAATAAGTTGGTCTGAAACCCAGCAGTGGGATCAACACCAATATTATAAGCCTCATTATTTTGTGTGTATTTTGTGCTATTGTATAGCAAAATTGGAGTGAGACAGGTAAGTCAAAATTTTTATTGAGAATTCACATTAGCTGTCTCTTGTAACGTGTGTGAAAGTTAGTTTTCTTGCTTCATAGGTAACTCTAAGATGTTGTGAGAATAATACTTCACTTTTTAAGAAGGTTGTTTTTGATCGTGGTCAAAAAAGGAACGAATGTTACCCATATTTTGAAGGTAATTTTTGCCAGTTCACTGTGAATTTGTATTGTATATAATTAGTGCTATCACTTTGATTATGACCTTTGTCAGACTGTACAGTACACAGCATCACCAGAGGCAGCTAAAGTGTTATTATTGCACGATATAACCCCAACTGATTTCTTTATCTTGCCCTAAATCAAGGCTACATCACCAACCCATTAAAGTTCAACTTATGCTTTTGATAAAATAATATTTTCAAATCAAAATGCTTTAAATCCTGCATGAAATGATATGAAAAAAAATATATATTTATTTAGCAGCTTATTTAAAAAAGTAATTATATGCATGCCAAAGCTTATTCAAAATGCATAAACAATTTGTGTTGGTGTATAGCCGTGAATATAACTACGGTTTTCATCAATAGAATTTGCTGTTATTTGCCAACAGTGCGGAGCGTGCGGTCAAGTTGGTCATATGAGGACGAATAAGGCATGTCCTTTGTATACTGGTTCGATGGGAGGTGGAAACTCGTCGCCGGTCGAAACGGACCCAGAAAGAATACAGACGGACCCAGACGAAGACGACCTGGGATATGTTGATGGGGTTAAACTTACTCTCAACGCTACGAAGATCAAGGTACGGAATACACTTGTAAAGAAATATATTAATTGAGGCTCGTATTACAGATGTGTGTAAGTATTTACTCAAATCACAGACGTCTAGATTTCAAAAGTTTTAAAACTGAGTTACGGATTTGTTAAAGAAAAAGTGATAAATTATTCATTATTGAATATTTTTATTGATCTGTTTGTATAGAGTTATGTATGAAAAATGCCGTGACGGCATCAACGAACATAACATTGTAATATGTAAATAGAACTTTGATTAGCATCAATCCGAAACAGTAAACAACACAACAACATATTGATCTAGATAGATTTAAACCATCATCATCTTCATTCCTCATTACAGGTCGGCACATGTATTCTTGTACAATTATAGTCAGTTTATAGTCTATATAAACTATATTATACAACAAAAAATACTTACAGCAATCAACAGAAGACATCCGCCGTCGAGGCAGCGGACGTCGCGGCAGTGAAGCAAGAGACAGAGGGCGTAAGAATCGACGCGGAACAAACGAGCCTTGCGACTATCTAGTGAAACGACCCGCGGATAGGAGACGGACAGACCCCTTAGTGACACTGTCATCACTGTTAGAGGCTGTGTTGAACGATATGAGGCATCTGCCCGATGTCCAGCCTTTCCTCTTCCCTGTCAACTCTAAGGTAAGAATAAGGGGCCTTTTAAGGGCTATCCATAAATTACGTCAACGTAAAAAGGAACTTTGACGAAGACAAATTCTATATCCTAAGAATATACCGTAACATAAATATAAAGAGGTAGGCTTTAATATTTAAGTATATTTTTAGGTCTGTAGAATTTTGCAAAGGATCAAGGCCGCTAGATGAATAGTAAATCTGTTTCCTATTATACTCGTTTAATTAAGATATGAATGCTTCATAAATGATTTTATTCTTCAGTTGGTTGCAGACTACTACCGAATCGTCGCAAGGCCGATGGACCTACAAACAATCCGAGAGAATCTCCGACAGAAGCATTACCAGAGCCGAGAGGATTTTCTAGCTGATGTCAATCAGATTGTTGAGAACTCTACACTTTACAACGGTAATGCATCTTTATTATACAACATCTACAGAATCAATATTTTGAATTCAGTTAACCCAGTAAGCAGACGACTAGCCCTATAGTTTTTTTAACTATACAGCATCATTTTAGGAGGCCTTAAGGCGGCCTAAAAACTGCACCAGAGTGAGTGAGAGAGAGAGAACCACCACTCATTCGAACTTACTTTTCTAGCATTATATTTATATCAGAAGTTCAAGAAGAGTTTTACATAGATAAAGCAAGCAAACTTTGCATCACCATGTCTGGGACCGTTGTCAAATCTACAATTATTTTTGAACTCTACGATTTTGACGTAGACCCTATCCCTTCTTTGTGCCTTTATTTAGGGACCACTTTTCACTTCAGTTTTTTTTAAAAAAACGTTGATTGCATCCTCCTGAAATTGCCGCCCGGAGCAAACACCCCTTTTCACCCCTTTAGATTCAAGAATCATAACCAGTATCATTTATGATTTTTCAGTTTAAATTAGGGATTCATATCCCTAAATTATATCCTGAATGAAATACCAATACTAATTTTAGTGTTTCACAGGTCCTACCAACACATTGACAATAGCAGCTCAGCGTATGTTGCAAAAGTGCGTTGAGAAATTGGCTGAAAAAGAAGAACAGCTGATGAAGCTAGAGAAACAAATCAATCCCCTTCTCGATGATAACGATCAGGTAATTATTATTGGGATAGTTTATAAATTGTATGGAAAATATAACATATTTTTTTGAAAAATGTTACATGTTGACTTTGTAAGTTACTGTGGGAAAAGCTTTAGTGAAGGGATAGAAAATAGCGTCGATTGAGATTAACTTTATTTATTCCACAATATAATTTTTCTAAACCGACTGTACATTAAAAATAACAGAAAATGCGTGTTTTGTTTCTCAAAATAAACCTATTTTCTTAACACAGCATTCTCTTTTCAAAAGCCCCTAATTATCTGAAATAGTACTTTCCATTCGTGTCACATAGCATTTTGAGACTATGTAGTGTACAAACATATATAAGCCAGTGTCGTAACATGTCACGTGACACGCGAGGCGAATCCAAAGTTTTTTATCCATCTGAAAAATGCCCAACGCGCATAAAGAAGTTTTCACTTCAAAAAATATAGGCCTAGCGGAAGATAAGCTACTTTATGGTATGCAAGTACCACAGACAAAGCTGGATACTACTTTTAAAAACCTTATTCCAGGTGGCACTGTCGTTTATACTAGAGAATCTCCTCACAACCAAATTGAAGGTGATGCCCGAAGCCTGGCCGTTCCTGAAACCTGTCAATAAGAAACAAGTGAAGGATTATTACAGCGTCATCAAACGACCTATCGATATGGAGACCATGGGCAAGAAGATTCAAGGTAATTTATTATTAGTCATCATTATTCTTTGACATTACTACCGAATCAGTTGATTTAAGAGCTTAGCTCTTGTCAGTGCAATTTCCTTCAAAATCATATCAAATCAAAATATACAGGGTGTAAAAAGACGTCTACCGAAACCGAAAGGGGTCCCTCAGCATCCCAATACACAACCAAATCCAAAAGGATTTTCCGAAAAAATCATTATATCCGGAGAAAACAGCGTTTGAAGATTACTATATACGAGTATGTACTGGGCGCGTTGTTTTACGTAGATTGTTGGATTTTGAGTTTTAAATGTTATTTTCTTTTATAAATGAAATTATTAGGTCGGTATGATCTTATTGTGTTGTACTAGTAGTAAATAACAGGAAAAAACAAATTGACGTAGCTAAGTAAAAAAAAAATAGTTTTTTTTCGCTAAATATGTTTAGAATCATGGTCTGATTGTAACCCCTTAGTTGTCGGTAGTAGTCTTTATACACCCTGTATTTATTGAGGGAATAAAAACAATGTGTACAAAAGCATTTGAATGCGATGATGCCTGCAGTAGCTTATAAAAGCTGTGTAGCAGACAATAACATTAACATTTAAATTAACTCATTTAACTATTTTGAATCTTTCACTACTTATTTATACGACATGATAACCATTCGTGTCACATAGCTCACTCTATACCGAAACATCCATACTATAATATTATACAGCTGAAAAGTAGAGGATTACCGAGTTTATATGTTACGTTCCCCAAAACGCAACGATAGCGCGATCAAATTTTTCCTGTGGCGCCATTTATTATGTAGTAAAATGTGTCTGTCTGTCTGTCTGTTTGTTACCTTTTCACGCCTAAACCACTGAACAGATGATGCTGAAATATGACATGGATAAAGATTATGTCCCAGGGACGGACATAGGCTACTTTTTTTATCAAAACTAATCATGGAGGGCGGTAAATAGGGATTGAAATATTGTATGGGGACTTGAAGTGAAGTTCCAGTTGAAGGCAACTAGATGGCGTTGCTGTCCCATGGCTGAGGTCGAGATGGCGCTATTATTGCATTTTTATTTTAAAAGTAGAAAGATTTAGAAGATAATCTTCTGAACAGCAGTTTTATGTTCTATTTTTACTAAGTATGTTATTTTTGCTGACGAAGTCGCGGGTACCAGCTAGTAGCCTATATTTCAAAGTGAAATTGTTTTCTGAATAAATTTCTTATTTATTAATTCACACGCTGGGTCAAGGCCTTCCTCGGTCTGTTTACGCCATTTATTTAGTCATGTGTCCCATGTATCTAAAACCTTAAGTTTTTTTCTGATTTCGACCCATGACGTGATAAGATGGAGTATTCCCGTCGTCCCCACTGAGTTCAGCCCACTGGTGGGCCAAACGCCATTTTAATAACTTAAACAAATTTTATTTACTTCCCACCAGCATTGTCGGTGGGACAACGGGAATAAAATAATAATCTATGCTAATTTAATCCTTATTCTTTAGCGCACAAGTACCACAGCCGCGAAGAGTTCTTACGGGACATACAACTCTTGGTTGATAACTGTAAAGCGTACAACGGACTTAACTCTCAGTTCACGAGACAGGCTGAGGCTATCATGAAAGTCACTCAAGAGTCCCTTGAGCAAGTAAGTACCTAACATAAAAAAAGTTATATACGAACCTGACTAAATCTTCTTGACGTGTCACAGTTTCTTCGAACCAGTTTTTCGTTCTTTTAGTGCACTACCGAACGAATTCAAGCTGCGTTTACGTAGTTATTTACTCGCCTTTCAGTATAAAGGTTGTGAAATGTGAAAAAAATATATTTTGCACTACCTGTATTGTATACGATGTAGCTACAGTGAACAATGACAAACTCGGACACCTCATATATCAAAAACCGTCCAGCCGTTTGGAATGTACCGCGTGCTAAAGAAATGGACATACATACTAACATACATACACCCTGTATATACGCTCGAAAAACAGACTGGTCTTCTAACTTACAAATATAAATTGACCAATCACAATGCTCGATTTTAAGATTTTGATTTCTCCGAGCATGATTGGTTAATTCATGAGCCACTAAGCTCCGTTCCGCTCAACCCGGCCTCAGTGAAAAAGCGCCCTTCCTATATTTACTAATGTATGTTACTTTATTTAGTAATTCCTGTGTACATTATTTATATTAATTATACCACAGTTCGGCGAACACGTAAGCCAGTTAGAAGCGAACATCGCTAAAGTCCAACAGAAGATGTTAGAAGATGCAGACCATTCGGATATAGAGGTCGATGACCTGCCGCCGCCGCCTCATACCGATGAAAAACGCGGCCGCGGACGTCCGAGGAAACACAAACCTTCTACATCCAATACTTCTATAGATGGTAAGTAAGTAAGTAAGTAATAACGTTTATTTGTCTCACACAATGGTTCACATAAAATTGTTGTTAGCACAATGGTGTAAAAAGACTACTACCGAAAACTGAGGGGTTGCAATCGGACCATGATTCTGAACATATTTAGCAAAAAAAAAAACGCATCAAAATCCAACAATCTACGTATAAAACGCGCCCAGTACATACGCTCGACCAGCTGTGCGAGGTCGGTTTTCTCCGGATATAATGATTTTTTCGGAAAATCCTTTTGGATTTGGTTGTGTGTTGGGATGCTGTACCTACCCCTTTCGGCTTCGGTAGATGTCTTTTTACACCCTGAATAATGTAGGAGCGAATTTTTTGAACTGTTTGTGCGAGACTGGTGCCTGAGATAGTCTTACAAAAACCTGTAACACAGGTCACCAAGTGCTCTCACTACACGGTTAAACATCTGTTACTTAAAAAACAACAACTGAATTGTAGGCAGGCCTCTGCTATGGGAGATGGTAAGACCTATCATGTGATTATATGAATTTCATATCTCTACAGTAGAATAGAAAGCGCTCGTGGACGTGCTTGCTTAATCGTTCTTGATAGATCGTCGAAGTTAAGCAACTTTCTAAACGGTCCGTAAGTGGATGGGCACTTTAAATCGGAGGCCTCTGTCACCAGAGTTGGCCACTGACTCATACGAACTTACTTTAGTAGATTAGAGAAGATGACAGTTGAGGTATGAAAAAATTTAAAAGGATCTTAGAAATTAAACTGAACTTACAAAAAGTAATAGTATGCTTTAGCACCGCTCCGAACTTCGTGTCGCAGACTATACTAACCTTGATTATGATATATCGTTACCAGCACATTATACGGTTAGCAGATGTCTTGCCTAAATTATAAGGAAAATAAAAAAAAAGGTTTTTGTAACCGAGTCCATTGCTAAGAGAAAACCACCCATTAAGAGGACCCCTTTAAGAGGAAAGTAATAACGCGCACACACACCGGAATTTCAATTTTACAATAAGAATAAGACAATTTTGTAATTTTGCCCAAATTAAAAATTGATTCAAAGTTTTATATGTAGGTGCAACACCTAGGAAACGCGGCAGGCCACGTAAGGATCAAAACAGCTTGGCAGATGGTAAGTCAACTACCTTTGAGCTCTAGTCCCTTGTTAATAAAGAATATTATTGAATGAATTTTGTTTCTGCAGATCTACAGTATTCTGACAGCGGCAGTTCAGAATTGGAGGAAGTTGAGGCGAATGCGGCTGCTGAAGGATTGGTGCAACTGTCTGTTAGAACTGGTGAGTATTATCAAAACATTAATCATTAGCCTTAGCCCGATTTAGCCCACTGTTGGGCATAGGCCTTACCTTTGTTTGTGCCATCTAACACGATTCTGTGCTAATTCCAACCATCTACGACCCACGACCTTGGTTGTTAAACAATACAACTGAATTCCAGATGAAATAAGCTATTTGGCTCACTTCCTGATTAACGGGGACAATGCAAAACACTTCTGCTGACAGAAAGCTCATCTGATGTTAGAGTCAGTAGCTGTTCAAGGGAACTCTTCAGTAAATAAAAAAAAATAGTGTTTCGATTCTGCTCTCGCTGATATATTTAAATTAGCCCGAAAATAGCAACAAAAAATATATTATAACTAGCTATTGCGCGTGGTTTCGCCAGCGCGGTACCAACATTTTTAATAGCCTATATGCTATTCCAGGTTATCTACGCCTATTCCAAGTTTCATCCAAATCGGTTCACTGGTTTAGGCTTGATTGAAACACAAACATACAAACATACTTACAAACTTTCAGCATTATTATATTAGTGGGATAAGTGTTACCCAATTCGTAGTAATAGTATAACAAGCTCTCTATACAATTTTCTTTGATACAGACGAAGACAAGATGTGGGGAAACGATCAATTCGACGTAACAAAGTTCCCGATCAAACGCGAAGTGCCGGACGAGATGCCGCCGCCGTCAGAAGACTTCGTGGATCTTGATTCGCACACGGATTATACCTTCCCTCCTATTGTCAAGGTAAACTAGACTCTATTGATTAAGAAATACGTTCTAAAATATCAGTCAACGATGAACGTTCAGGATATTTCATGTTTTCAATCTTCTTTGTTTTCGGAACCCGTATGTATTTTATAACCAAAGGTTGATTATGCACTTTTACTATTGTTAACAAAATACATGTTACAATTTTACCACACAGCATGATAAAAGTCTTGCGATGGAGTTTTTAAGCCACCTGAAGAAGGCCTTTGACAAACTAAAAACAATTTTTAATATGTCATTTCCCAGCGCCATCTACGAGTATATCTAGAAAAACCTATCTACTTAGGCTGGTTTTGGAGTCGCGCTGACCGTCAGCGCTGATAGAAACATATTCTTTATTACAATGAAGTAAGGATACCAATGGCTCAGCAGATTGGCATCGCTGATATTATTATCTCTCCGCGCTGCTGTCAGTACCCTTACTACATAGTAATAAAGATCAGTTTCATAACATCACTGATGGTCAGACTCTAAAACCAGCCTTAATCATGTCACTTTATCTCGTGTAGGAGGAGCCAATAGAACCCGATATGCAGTTGGAGCCGCCGGCAATGGAAGGGACTTCGATGGAGCCGGCGCAGCAGTTCCAAACACAACAGTTCAAGGAGGAACCGCCAGAAAACTGGCAGGTGAGTTCTGTTATTCTGTTAAGTCTTCTTGGCTCGTCAATATCTCTTTGGAACCAATGTGGTGCAAGGATATTACGTGCGCCTCTAAGAGGCTCCTTTCGTGTTCTTGATATATGTTTTTCGAACTTTTTAGATTCTACAATATGCCAGTTTCCTCACCATGTTTTCCATCACCTTTTGAGAGTGCTGGCATAGCATAGTGCACATTTTTGGTGGGCATGGTCCTAATTTGTAATTTGGACGTGCTCCTGACTACCCCCTTAGACATTTTCAAAGACAATTAAATGATCAAACTAATGAAATGTCTACCATGCCATGTAGATCGTGATTCTGTTTATGTAACAGTGTGAATTTTCCGTACCTAATTATTTAGCAGAGTAGGTATTGCGAAATGTATCGTACTAGCTACTGCGATTGGCTTCGCTCGCGTGGTACCCACATTTTGAATAGCTATGCTGTTCATCTACGCCTATTCCAAGTTTCGTACAAATCGAAGCACTGGTTTAGGCGTGTTTGAAACACAAACATACTCACAAACTTTCGGCTTTATCATATTAGTAGGGTAAGTTGTTGCCATACACAGTAATCTTCAAAATAATTACCTTTTCAGCCCGACCCTGCAATACAAGACGATCTCCAAGTCACAGACAGCGAAGAAGAGGCCGAAGACGGAGGTTTGTGGTTCTAGATAAGAATGAAATATCATTACTATGTAATATGACACGACCACATTCATAATCGTACTATCTCTTTCTATCCTGTGATAAATTATATCGCTGTTCTTATCTATCGTAAAAGTGATTGAATAATGTGGTCGCAATTTAAGATGATGTGTTTAAGTTGATTTATTTAAATAACTTTGATGAATTAATTGTTTTTATGTTAATCAGTATATTTTATATTATAAGGGAAATTAATAAAATTTATTTGTAGTACTCAAATAACTTTTTTATTTGAACTTAGATAACTTTTTTGCTATTCTCGAGTATAGGACTTAGCATAAATATAGAATTAACTTTTTCATCAAAAAAATATGATTACTTAATTTATTGTCCATAAATATGTAAAATTCATTCGTCTGAAAATCAGTACAGCAATTTTCAAAGAAATAAAGAAGCATTAGTTATTACGAATCTAAATTCTCAGTCATTCGCCTATCAATTACTAAGTAGCCGTTCGATTTACATAGTCGAAAATTGCAATCATCAGAGTTGATTCAGAGCCAATCAGAATGTCGGGATGCACGGAATACAGATGAGGATAGCTCAAATCGTTCATAGGTGCCAATCTAGCGAATTCATCTGTTTGAATAATCAAGTTTTCAGACTGAATTTGATTATGGAGTCTGATTTAGTGATGGATTACGCATATCTGTGTTTCAGAGTAAACTTGTTTTAGCATCTCTTTAAAATGTGACAAACCTTTTCAAATACAATATTATAAGTAGCTTCCTACACTGGAACTTCACCTATACAGGATGTGGCAAAATTTTACAACAATCAGGGCATCTACCTTTTCTTTGTAGTTAGAAGGTTTTAGGAAACTATAGGTTTATTTTGAAAATAAAAAAAAGCATTTTTGGATTAAAAAAAAAATTACAGACTACCTAGAAAATGATATTGTATAAACCTAGTTTGGTTTCAATTAACAATCAAAACGCTATATCCCATCTGGGACAATTTTCCGTCTACCATGAAGTGCAATTGCGAAACGGACCAAAATTGCAGGCGATTCGCACTTTCAAACACAAATATCTACGAAATATTATCAGCAAAAAGTCATCTACGATACTTCCAACACGTTCCCATAACATATTTAGCTATTGACATGCGCAATTTCAATAATTTTTACATTAAAATATTCATAGACATTTTCATAATAGTCATTACAGTCTACGTTTGTTGAATATGTAATGGTAAAATTTGAATTTCAATAGGACGTAAAGCTTGCATTGCCATTGATTAATTACTAAACCTCGGATCTGTAGACATTAACTATTTCTATATAAAAATTGGACCTTCTTGCTTTCAATTCAATAATTTCCGTAACTTGAGTTGGCCAATACTTCATACACTTACTTTTTATTTCAACACTGAATCGGTCAGTAGATCTTGATCAAAACCTTATCAACTTTATCATAAAACTTTACAACTAACAAACTTTGTTGACTTACAAGTAACAAATACCTATTTTCAGACGACTGTAAGAGTTCTGATGTTTAGTCCACATTGTCATTTAGTCCAGTGTGGGTCAATGGCACATTCAATCAAATGTGAGTAGGTTAGCTAAGCAGTTACCTACAATATGGCAGAAGCTCTAATTTTGGAGTAGTTAGCGTTTCCCAAGCCATATTACTCATACAGACATACATAATGAACTGGTTTCATAATAGTGTTATCATGACTAATTCTTACTAATTAATTATCCATATACACCCCTAGTTTTTCATTACCAAAAAAAATTTTACACGTGGTCTCGGTGTCTGCTATTGATCACATGTATGTAGTTAAAACTAAAAAAAAAATAAAAAAAAAATATATATATACATATACTTAACCTTAAAAGGAGACGCAACGAGTCAGACATGGATTTATGATAGCTACTGCAGTTTTGCTGACTGGGGATGATACAAGAACATAGTTTGAATGAGAGTCCGTACGCGATTGTTGTCTGTAGTACTTATTTGTACATTTTCATAAAATTTTGTTCGGTTTTGGCAGACTACAATCCTCGATAACTTTGTGATAGTAAAATAAAACAAAATTCTGACCATGCCATATTTTTTTGGTAGTTACAAAATAGCGGTGTATAGAAATTCATTGATAAAACGCAATAAGCAATAGGAAGTAGATCCCGTATCAATAAAAGAGACCAGCTCTACTCGTAGTGAGCAGGTACTTATACCTAAATTCAATGGGAAATAACGTCCATACAAACAAAGTCGCAGGTGTTTTACTAGTCTTGTTATAAATGAGCAAGATTATACACAAACGCAGCTAATTAGGTACTAAATCCCTGCGGAACCCTCATCAAATGTATCCTGGCCCGGAGTTTAGAGGAAAGACGGTCTTCAAAGCTTTAACAAACGCATGTTCTTATACACATGTGTTTCCAGCTAACAGTTTTTAATTAAAAAAAAGCTGAGTAGGTAGATATCTAAAAACCCTTCCTTGGCAGTCGGGTATAAAGCTAAGAACAGATAATAGAAGCTCATTGTGATGAACCTGCCTTACTTCATTTTGCGAATCTCAAAGTAATTAGCGAATAGTTTAACAATTGATTGCGCTCATAGGAATTGTTTAAATGAGACGTTTGTATGGTAAATTCGTCACTCCACTTTCCTCAAATTACAACTTAAGGAAAGTACCTATCGGTCGTTTAAAATGTCTACCTATTTTGGGACCCCTCCTCTCCCTTCATTGTTCTTTGTAGCTGCAAAAACAATTGAAGGGATTGGTCTAAGCCTACTTTTTATAACAGAAGCGCTCGTGGTCGTGCTTGCTTAGTCGTTCTTGATAGATTGTCGAAGTTAAGCAACGTTCGAAACAGTCTGTAAGTGGATGGGTGACCGCCAGTGGCATTTTCATCTGAGCGCTTCCGTGCTTCGGAGGGCACGTTAAATTGTCGGTCTAAACTCCGTCATCAGAGTTGGCCACTGACTCATACGAACTTCATAGTGAACAGTGCCACATATTTTGCTCTTTGGTAATGCATCTAGCATTAGGATAGGTAATAATATTATTACCTACCTACTCTATACTCAAGCCAAACTCGATGTGGAATTTTTGTAAACATTGGAGATCAGCTGGTAGCTGGGTTTTTCTAGGGTTGTCACTCACGTAATGTTCAGTGCTCACGAAACTGATGTTTCATTTATAAATTCTACCAGATTCGTTACAATGTTCAACGTCACTGCTATAAATAATCTTAATAATGGAATTCACACACTTCACTTAATCACCGAAAACGAAAATATAAATGTTTTTCATCTTTTTATTAAAAGTGACAACCCTAAATTTCCGTTTTGACGTCTTGTTCCCCATTGGTAAATTTCTGATGTCACGTGACAGAACTGTCAGTCCAATGTTTACAAAAATTCCACATCGAGTTTGGCTAGAGTAGAAACGTAAAATGATCTTGAATACAGACGTGAGAGGATGTTTGATTTTTCTGTCGTGAGAATGCGATGTTTTTCTTCTTATCGTGTCACCAGTTCTTTCGAACTAGTGTGGTGAATGGATTTTAAGTAGTGCGCCTCGAAGAGGCTCCTTTCGTGCACTTGACACATGTTTACGAATACGATTGTAAGCTTATTATACATGTAAAAAGACGTCTACCGAAGCCGAAAGGGGTAGGTACAGCATCCCAAAACACAGCCAAATCCAAAAGGATTTTCCAAAAATATCATTATATCCGGAGAAAACCGACCTCGCACAGCTGGTCGAGCGTATGTACTGGGCGCGTTTTTATACGTAGATTGGTAGGTAGGTATGGTCTTATTATGTTGTACTAGTAGCAAAAAACTAGAAAATAAAATAAAATGACGTAGCTAAGTCAATTTTTTTTTTTTTTTTGCATTTTTTTTTCGATAGTATGTTCAGAATCATGGTCTGATTGCAATCCCTCAGTTTTCGGTAGCAGTCTTTTTACACCCTGTATAATATAGGTACCTACCTACAGTAACTGAGTTTTATATTGAGATCAGTCAATTTTTTTTCACCTTACGCGCAATGATATTAAGGAGAACCTAAAAGTTGTAAACGATAGCTAAAAAAAATTAGGAAAAAATCAAAGTAGGTCATATTTTAGTTACCTGAAGCGTTTAAAATGCTCGCTACAACTTATAGATTCCTACTTACCGCCGTATACCTACTATAACACGTCCGATAAAATTGAATGAATGAATGAATGAATGAACACTTTATTGTACACCAATTAATAACAAAACACCACATATATAAAACACGTTCAAATTTGTACAATGGGCGGCCTTATCGCTGAAAGCTGATTGATTGTTTTATTTGTCCGTGCAAGTTATAATTTTCTCTTACAGCTTGGTAAAAACCTCATTGTTACCTACCTATTACTGAGCTTATTCGGTGCACTCTGTTATAATATTCGCTTTAGGTACCTAGATACTTAATTCATTTCCTGCTCTCACGTCTCCTTGCTCGATTAACTGTCTCATATTTTAGTTAGAAGATAACTTGTTTTATGTGTATTTCCTTGAAAGCCTAGATTGCATTGTCACAGATGAAATCTCAATTTCAAACTCATCTAGATAGCTTAATACCCTAATGCTGGTCTTCCGCGTAATCCACAAAAGGTACCGCTACTAATCCTGGACTATAATATTCAGTAAAGCACCAAATAATAAAGTAAAAACTAAACAGGATTTCGGTTTATCCCGTTCCTTTATCTCCATTGTAACATTTCTATTATGAAAAGAGACCCATGTTTGGTGAACGTATTACGCTTTTGTCTCGGGCCGCCTTAGACAAATTACCATCCAAGCGTTAGTTTTGGTTTCAATAAAGGAGATTGCCTTGACCTCAAAACATTACCTACGTACGAAGTAAGTCCGTATAACCTTTTATACACAGTAATTATTAAATAAATAATACTGGACTTTCCACACCAGCATCATCTAGCCCCAAAATAAGCAGAGCTTGTGTTATGGGTACTAGATGACTGATAAACTACTTATATACTTTTTGTTTGTAAATACATACATATTATATGGAAACACCCAGACCCGAGACAAATATCTGTAGGTCATACTCTGCGATTTACTAGAGAAGTTTCTGTTTACGGTTATAAGTCAAATGCGCGATTCACAAGCGTTTTCGTAAAGCGCTCTCTTTTGTAAAACACTTGTTTCACCGGACTTACCACAAAAGGGCCCCGAGTCTAAGCAAAAAGGCCATCCGGTGCTATTCTACGAATTACTTATCTAAAGTACCCACAAAGTGAATGTGTTTTTCACTGGAACAAAAACGTGCGTCGGATATCATGGATAATATTGTTGTTTTCACGCTTTTCAGAAGGTACCTACTTACTGGATAATTGAAACATTAAAATTATTGTGTGCAACTTCAATACAACCTACCTACCTACACAGGTTCTGTTAAATTCCACAAGTTCATAGCGTCTATACTGATAAATTGTTATACCTAAGTATAGGTTTTTCAAGATGCTGTTAACTTATAATCAAATCTATCATTAAAGCATGATCCATCTTAGACTTCACTATTGCTTAACATCAGGCTGAGTGAAATCAAATGCTGACCTATTTTAATAAAAAAAAGCTTTAATGGAGAAGATCTATCGAGATGTAAAGGATAATGTCTTGATTACGTAGAAAGCTTAAACGAACGCATGAACACAATCTCTTCTAGTGGCTCTAATATTTTCGGAGGTGAAACTCGTGTTGTCATTACCCTTCCTTATTTTTGGGCAACTCCAAATTGCGTCAACACCTCAATAAGGGATAAGCTCTTAACGTTTGAGTAAAAGGTTGGTCATTACATTAAATTTGTAATTTTTGGGAAGGATTAGAGCCTTCACGTGCTCTCAAAGCTATTAGTGTCTACGTACTTTACATGGGTTCTTATAAATGCCATAAAGCCCGAAAGGATTCAATCAGAAAGTCATTTGCAGTACCATTGACGGCCATTTACGTCGAATTCGCAATAAGGGAACAAGATTGCCGAAAATGTCGGTAAAAAAGTTCGTAAACTGAACGTCCTTCTGTTACTTTCTGATAAGTGGACTTTTCTCGTGATATATTTGTAAAAACGTCGTTTTGAAAATAATTCAATTCAAAAGGCAATCGCTAAGGTTCGATAGATGATAGTTCGGCACTTGTCTAAGGATATAGCAATAACGAATCTATAAAAGTTTAACATTAAACATTAACGACATTAGAGTTTTAGATCCATTTGATGGTAGCTTTTTATAGCAGTAACGTTAGGAAAGCACTTTTAATTATATCGTAAATGTTGAAGTATCGCGATGCATTGCAAACATACGAGCTTACACTTCGCCCAAAGGATCTAGGCATTCGTGAAGTTAGCCGTTTGACTGCGCAGAACTCAATTTTGTATGAAAAAGCGTTCACTGCGCCGACAAACGGCTAACTTCACGAATGCCTAGATCCGTGGGCGAAGTGTACGTTTAAGTTGATTTAATAGGGTCAAAAACTATCTTTGAATTGGTCTGGTCACAAATTGTGCCCGGAAATAAGAGTTCAGATAATCCCTTGGATTTTAATAATGTTCTAAATATACTAGGTAGGTACTCGTGTACAGAGATAGTAGCAGGTTGTTCCTTTATCACTTAAAAAAACTTAAGCCTTTACATCGGTCTTTCATTTTAAACCAACTTAATTCAGGAATTGGGTTCAACAAATAAATGAAAAAATATTTATGTACTTAATGATTTTTTTTGTTTTGTTATGAAAATCCTGAGAAAATCGATAAAGACTATCCTTTTAATTGATTGTTGCTTCTTGTATAACTTAGTCCATCTGTGATATAGCTGCGCTGTGATTGGAGGGGGGGGGGGGGGGGGGTACGTCTGTTCTCCTTGAAAATCATTATGCGACATTTCTAAAAAATCAATAAATAAGATTTTTTAAAGTGAAAACTTAAATCGGCTTAGGAATTTAATTGATACAGTCAAACGTCTATTTACAACCCAAAAAGCCGGCCTTGTCAGTTTGTGTAGTTTAAAATGAAAGACTCTGTATACTAGATGATTTATACAGCGTCAGGAGGCAACCTATGCCTATACTCAACGGGGCGCTGTAGTGCCTGGGACATTTTTGAGATGGAATAGGCTTGCCCAGCACCTAAACCATCCTCTCAGCTTAATCAGCCTGGCCCACAGGAAAGACGACGTCAATACGTGTGGAGCTGACTAAGCTGCGGGTTTTCTCACGATGTTTTCCTTCACCGTTAAGAGCTCGTGTTAAAGTGCTTATAAATTTTACTAAACGAAAAATCTATTGATGCAAGGCCGGGATTCGAACCCACGACCTTCGGATTGAAAGTCAAGGCACAACCCCATTCGGCCAACACGGCTTATTTTGTATCAATTAATACGGTTAAAATGTCTTTATTCAGACTTAGGTAGGTACGCTTTTGCAGATACGCTAAAACTGGAAAGACTAAAACAAGTCTAGAATATATAAACTGACCGTAAATCTATAAAAAACTTCCATTTTTAGATTCGAGTATAGGAAGTCTATACCTACTTCCATTATGAAAACAGGGTTAAAAGCCTGGGCAGTCTGTACAGATTAACCAACTTTACAACTGTCTCTTTCTGACAGTTTAGTGAACAAAAGCAGGATACAAACACTCAAACAACAATTATTCATTCATGTTGGCTACAACAAACTTTGTGCCTATGAAAATGAAATCCGTGAAACTGTCCTCTACTCGCCTTTGCTAGTGTTGGCCTGCCTAGTTATTCAGACTTCAGCGAAACGCATTCGGGTCGGAATCGGTCAGCTGGTCAACCGACCACAACCAATCACAGTGCAGGAATTGATCCAAAACTGACGTTTCTTGCACTGTAATTGGTTGCGGTCGGTTGACCAGCTGACCTATTCCGACCCGAATGCGTTCCGCTGAAGTCTGAATTAAGGGCCTGGAGTCGTTCAGAATAAATAATATTAGTAAGTACTATTTAATTATTTAAGCTACCTAGAATAAATAATAAATTACAAAATTACAAAACCTACAGCCCAACATAAATTGCATATTAATTTAGCTCTATTAATAATAATCATCATCATCAAATGGCTACTATTAATTGATGTCTAAAGATCTAAATGGATTTCTACCAATCTTGGAAAAACAGTATAAAGCTCTATTAAGTTTATAATAGGTACTTAAAACTTTGTACTGGTTGTATGTTTTTAAAATGGTGTAGGTCATTGCATTTCATCATTGAGTCTCCGGCATTTTCCTATTATTGCATCGCTTCTATGATGAATCCTGGGTACGTCCATAAACCTTGCAAATATGTTATACCGGAACTATTTCCACTTGTGTCGGAGCGAGCCGAATGATATTAAGTAATATTTCATGTTCACGAAACTGTTTTGTTTCGCAAATAGCTGAATTTATGGCGTCCGCGACAAGTTTCAGTTATTTCAATTTGTATGCTGCTGTGTCATGTTTGTCATGTTCGATTCAGTCGGGACGTGACGGTATTTCGGCCAGCTGTTGTAGCGCGCTTGACTATTGCTTCCAACCCGGTTTGAATATATTACGTAGCTGACATTTACTGAATCTTATACCCGCTATTTACTGGAAAAACCAGTCCGTATTGCTGGGTGTGCTCTCAGTTTTAGATCCGAAGGTTCTGTGTTCAAATTACGACTATACCTACTCGTATCCTAGAAATATTATTATTAGCATAAAGCCTATTCAAAATGTTGCAGCGAAGTTGCGGACTAAAATAAAAGTGGGACAAGGATCACAGAAACATTACGATGAACCTTTATTTAAGTTACTCCTTTGTCTGTTGTGTTACATTATATCGAAAAAATCCTGTAGAAACTCAGGCTTACTTATTTCAAGTAAGTACATTTTCTTCTCTATGGGTAAGGGTGATATAGTTGAGAGGTAAGGTAAACATGTCTCAGGCACAACGTTCCGTTACATAGGCATATTTTCCTTTAGGCTGTATAATCATCTACGACTAGAACCGACTTAGGTATATTACTGGTCATGATTACTTTCTACGATTAATATTTTCAATTAAAAGAAACAAAACATTAAATTGCTCACTGCCGTATTTGAATTTCTCCAGACAAAACAACACGGAACTTTTGAAATGTAAAAATGTAAAGAGTGAAAAAGGTACAGAAATAGCCGGCAACGGTTGACGCTATTCATGTAATTGTTTTGAATACACAAAAGTGTCTGGAGTGAAGGCCGTAGGCAGGTATCATCGGCGGAAAAAGAGTTTCAGTTTTGAAGTGTACAATACGAAAAAAATTACACTGAACTAGAATGTGTTGTAATTATTTTAACGTTCACTAGTACAATCGGTCAAGTCATGTGCGATTGTAGCTTATACTACCTAGTGTATTATATTGTCTTTGCTTATACTCATGATTAGAGCAACAGTAAAATCATATAATATTTCCTGTTCTCCTGTTCCGGTTTTCCTGTTGCCTGTACCTTCTATTGTTCACAAACTCTATCATCGTTTGTAGAGCCGCCACAATGTTTGTTCTGCCCATATTACACAGCAGTGTCAAGTTAAGTGGTAAAAGTTGGAAATGTCTCGAAAATGTTTGCACTTGTTGCGGTTCATGTCTTAGGTGCAAAATGAGGTTTCTTCTCGTTTCGCTTTCAGTGCCTACACTATAATGCGACAAATATACAAACAAGTATAAAATAACTTTTTTTTAACTGTGATATAAAATAATAATCCATACTACCTATACTAATATAAATAAATAAATAATAAATAATGCTGGAAATTTTTCACACAATTTTACTAATGTTATAAATGTTAAAGTAACTCTGTCTGTCTGTCTGTTTGTTACGCTTTCACGCCCAAACCGCTAAACAGATTAAGTTGGTGTTAGATACTGAAATGAAATAGCTCTTTCATTGTTTAAGTGACCTCCACAAATAAGTAATAACTCTATACTTATAATATTGATAAATGAAAATGCTAAAATTTCTATTAGAATCTTACCTATTCTGAAATCAGTTTTCGTAACTCTCCAATTAAGGTCATCGATTTTGTAGCCAGGTGAAATCAATCAATCCAGGCTCTTAAACAGGAAGCCCAAAGTCATCACTCAACGAGGCTATATTTATCAGTACCTATACTTTCAAAAAGGCTATAATTTATCTCCCCGGCTCTCGACTACGGAGTTGACATTTCCCTAACTTATCTTAGGCTCAAATGCCTTTTTTATTCCGGTTAGATAATTCCAAGTTTGCATCTGTTACGCTAACGTTACCCTTCCGTTCGCTGGCATGGCTGTAAACTTTTTGTTGGAGCTGTTTATTTCAGATGTTTCTTTTTAGAGTTCCGTACCGTTGAAGTGTAAAAGAATACATTAAAGATCACTCTCAAGATTATTTCAGTCAGGAGACTGAAATAACCTTGAGAGTGTCTGAATAATAAAGTGTTTGGGCGGTCCCAAATACTCTTACATTATTAGGAAAAAAATTTGTCAGTTATGCATATGTCCAACACTAGGATTTCCTCTGTATCAAAAAACTACGAGTACCTACCAATCATAACACCCGACCCGGAAAAATTATACTTACTTGCAGATTATGCAAACATTTGTACCACTGCGAGAATTGAACACGCACCTTTTGCATCTGAGACAAGCCGCGCCAACGAGGTCCAAAATATTCTACATACCTCATGGGATCGTTAAGGGTGCGTTTCCACTGAGACGAAACTGAAAGGGGCGAAGCTTAGCGGCTCACGTCGGTCGGCACCAGCCACAAACATTGAGCTGTGAAATCAAAAACTCAAAATCTCCATAAGAGTCGTGTGATTAGTCAATTGACGCGCCGCTAAGCTCCACTCTGTTCAGCTCCGTCTTTAGTGGAAACGCGTTACGTACGCGTACGCCCTCTAAGGGTATGAAGACGATGATGGACCAAGTTAAGCTATAATAAGGGTACGGAAACCTTGCGTCTCGAGTCCTACTCACGATTATCCGAATTTATTTATCTCGCGAACATTTACTTTGCAAGTTTTGTTGTACAAGATTTTTCATCATTCAGACGCCCATAACTTTGTAAGTTTTGTGTAAGCACTTACAAAGCTTTTGTACTTTATTTTCGCTTATCATAAACGGTCTAAATACAAAATGCTTTTTTCTAGCTTACAGTGAAGACGACTCGTAAAAAATCTTCAATCTACGCAAAATTATTGGTACGGTCTATCCCAACCTTTATTTATAGGTACTCAAATACTCAATACAAAATCCCAAAGACTATCACTTTTGCAGTCTACTTTTATTTTAGTGCTCATATCTTAGCCTAACAGAACGCTTGATACTAGCCATCATATTCTTCGGTGTGCCTACGAATTCAAGCGTGCGCTGAAACCTCTTCTCAATTTATGTTTTCGAGAATTTCGAAGCCTTTATCGCACGTCTCCATACGAAGTTTTGGGGTCAGACATAAATCCGAAAATCGCATCCGACGTCGGTCCTGTAGGTCGTTTTACGACACTTTGAAGAGGATACACGTCTTCTGATAGATACCTAGGTAAACTCGTAAAGTTTATACTTTATGCTACTTATTTGTAGGGACTCATCATTGGGATAATTCGTTGGGTCCTTTGTCTTGGAAATCGAGGGATGAGATATCTGGCTACGAACTGGTCATAATTATAACTATCATTCTGTTGCTATGATGATTGGTGTTTTGCAATTTATATAAAAACGTTGTTTCTAAAAGTAACCTTAACTTTTACTTACAAAAGATCTACTTACTAGGTATACTTTCTCTAGATGTCGATTGATACGCTTTTCTGTAACAGATGTCCATCATTTCAACTCAATTGAATCGGATCTCGTTCGCTCCCATCTCGATCCTGCTCCATGAATGTTTCTGAGAGGAATGATTACGCCATCATTCAATCAATCAATCAATCAAGTATTTATTTCAGGAAACTTAAAATACAGTAGGTTATAATTTGTACTACAGCTAAAGAGTAAAACTACATTGTTGTAATTATTAGCTTAGGTATAGGTATAGCGTAGGTAATTTTACATATTTTTAGTGTACTTTAAACCTGTATCTGTATTATACAATTAAAACGTTGAACCTTGCTCTTACTAAGTTAGAAACTTGTATTAAGACGCAAGGGTCTCTGCTTCAGCTCATATTATACTGTTATAGGTAGTTGTATAATGTAAATATTTTTTGGCGATACCAAGTACTTTTGTCCAATAATGCAACGGGCAGCTAAGTTTAAAAGTTACAAAATTAAAGTTTCAAAAGGTTACCAAATGTATCTTAATCTAATGAGTCTAAATCTAATGAATCCTTCTAACTACAAACTCGTTTATTTATTGGTTGAGCTTGTGTGTAGGTGTGATTAAGTAGGTATGTGATTGTGTAATATATTGTAGAGCATTGTAGAGTTGTGTGTAATGTGTGTTTTAGTGTTTTTAGAGTGTGTGTGCGTTTGTGAGTATGTGTGTGGGTGGGTGTGTGTGTGTGCATTCCGTGTGTCATCAAGTTTCGATGTGTAACAATGCTTCCGTTTGTGTGTAGTCTAATCCAGAAAAGTATTTTTTTAATATCCTTTTACATTCCATTAGTGATTTTTGATGTATTGAAAGAGTTTTATTAATTTTATTGTAGAGATATGCTGCTAAGAAATGAAAATGTTTTTGAGCAAATGATGTTTTGCATTTTACTACTTTGTGTATTTTGTCTGTTCTTCTTTTAGTTTTATATTTAGCTTCTGGGACGATCCTATGCTGTTGAAGAATTACTTTTAGTATGAAGAGCTGTCTTACAGATAGGACGTCGCAGTCGCAGTAGAGTTGTTTTGTAGGGTACAGAAAGGGTCGTGAAAAGGCCACTTTTAAAACAGCTCTTTGTGCCCTTTCGAGTGTGATTAGGTGGGTTTTTGAAGCTCCACCCCATGCAATCATACAGTAAGTTAATATTGATTGGCATAGCGCAAAGTAGGTGTTTTTAAGTTGTTTGTTATTTGCTGCATGTTAAATATTTTTGAAAATAGCAATTAGTTTTCTGATTCTGGAGGTAATTAGATTAATATGTGGTGCATATGACAGTTTTTGATCAATAATGATACCCAGATATTTAATACTGTTGCTAGTTTCAATTTTTGGACAAATGCACATAGAGCGGGAACTGATTTTTTGGAGGCAAAGTGCAGTATTACTTGCTTAAAGTGAAAGAAACCAGGAAATTTAATATATATATAAACACTTTATTGTGCACAAGGCGAACATTACAGTAAATACAAATAAAAGTAAATATGAAACCAGAACTTTCAGCACGTAGCTCTCAAAAAAGTTAAAGTATTAAGTTGTAAAAACTTGCTCAAGTTTAAGCTTTACTTAGCTAGTTAAAATTACGTACTGCATACATTGTTTGTGTATCATTATGCAAACTACTTGTTCTGTATAAACACACTGCGCTGAAACTATCTTGCAGCGTAGACTGTTAATTTATAACTTCATAGTCTGATAACTTTCCGATTTTAATCAAAAACGCTTTCCAGATACGCTTTATGGCATAACTTTAAGCTCAGATATTTTACGGCTAATCTCTGCTCTTTTACATGTTTACGTTCTCTTTCCGTTCATCTAAAACATAGAGAGTGCGTTTGTTTAATGTATAAAAGTAGAAGGTAATTACTGGAACCATTACAAATACTTATTTAATATTATTTTATTATCATTCAAGATGGGTAAAGACGGGCTATTTTAATAATAAACTAGCGGGCTTCTAGTTTTATATTAATAAAACGATTAGTCCATAACAGTCGATGAAGCACGTTCTATGCAACTATTGTGCCAAGAATTAATATGAAAACATTAATCTTGCATTATGCGCAAGCAGTGACTTATAGCGTTAAATGGCTCGGAATTGCGATAGTTGGACTTAGTCTACGCATTCATATTGCATAGATATTTGCCCACTGAACTAAACTGAGCACTGACCGGTGTTTGACGAAGCATCTGTGTATGTTTGTTCGTACACTTTTGCAGTCTTTGCTCTTTATTCAAAATATGATATGCAAACTTTTATGTTCGTAATCGTAAGATTTCAAAGGAAAGCTTTAAATTGTTTGATTTTATGGTACTGTAGTTCCCCAAACTAAATGTCCCCAAACAAAAATGGGTGAAAAAAAAAGTTGTTTGATTTTGGCTTATCAAAGCAAAAGAAATGTACTGTAAAAGGAATGTATTAATTAAAGAAATCTCTATCCGAAAATTCCGAAATCACGTCCCGGTGAAATAATGAAACCACGACTTTTCACGGCCCATAAAAATGGCTACGCGTATTTTCTGGAGCAAAGGATCTCTTTGTTGCTGTCTCAGAATAGGTGACAATGACCTTTTTTCACAGATTTATGGCTATGGGGTAGCTTCATTTACTCTCTGAATATTTATATTGTTACCAACTTCTTCCAAAATTTAGCATTATGCTTTATAACTACACAGCGTTAAGAAGTAACTTATTATAACTACAGTCTAGAACGCTATTCTTAAATGAAAATTATATACTTACAGTTCGCCCAACGGATCTAGACATTCGTGAAGTTAGCCATTTCAAGCGTTCACTGCGCAGACAAACGGCTAACTTCACGAATGCCTAGATCCGTTGGGCGAACTTTATAACATTTTCACTAGAATTATTCAAAGCATAGGTACTTTCACAGTATCGGGCCATCAACCATCCCTCGGAAGTATTGAAGTAACGCTTGAACAGCCACGACAAAAACAAACATTACTCTCCCATGATATATCTCTTCCGCGGTCGTAAACATTGTTTATTTTCGTTAAAATTAGGAACTTCCTAACCATCTGTTACTATCTGGATTATAGGTTTGCTGGCGGTTTCCGTGTGCTGGCTGGGTCCCAGAGAAAGTTAGTCGTTCGAAAGACAAAGCGATAAATCCGTGCACTGTGTGGTGATAAATTAGATGTTGGCAATACAGAAACTACGTGTATGGCAACACCGGGAATATAGTTCCCGTAACTAGATCTCCACCTGAGTCTTGTCTGATGTATGTTGGTAGGTACTCCTTAGAACTTTAATGAATGTACGAATACATTGGACTTGCTTTTATCGAATTGTTAGCCAGTTCAATTAATAATTAATTGTAAATATTGTATCATGGTAAATATCCCGTTTTTAGTTTTGATTTGTTTTGATGTACTTCGTCCAATATAATAGCTTTGCCTCCGTGTCAGTAGTAAGAAGTACAACTAGTAGTACAAATGACACACCTTTGTATCACTTGTACTACCGGTTGTACTAATGCACAGTTATGGATCTTCAACAACGAAATATACTCAGTAAAATATACTATAGGCACACACCATTCCCTCTAGCCCTCCATCTATAACATGTGATTATTTTGACCGTCCGTAGATATGAGCTTTCGTCTATTGAGCTCAAGAATATAGAGAACCAGATTTTCAAAGTTAGTACCTACCTAGCTCCTATACGTTCCTTTGTTCTTGTGAAAATGTTTGTAATTTTCAATACGAATGAATGTCCAAAGGAAATGAATGCCAACGAGAACAAAGTGTGCACCGGTGCGAGATACCGTGACAATATTCCGTGAGCGTTGTAACTCAATATTGCTCAGCGGGACTAGATATACCGGATACAAGCCACCTGCTACTGTTTCACTCGTGTGAACGAGGCTATTTTCGTGGCCTCAATATTCAGGCCGCATGTCCATGTAATTGAGATATACTTTTACTTACAGAAACTTAATGCAACTGACTCTAGTCTAATCTGTTGAGCTGTCCAAGGGTCGTGAAAATCGACCATAGATAGATCAACTGATGAAGGTCACTTCTAATCGAAATCGTACTGTCATTGGCCACGCTGAATGGCATTTTGGGCTTAAAATAATTATTTGATTTTCATGTTCATTCAACCGAAGCTTTTAACACTGAAAAACTTCGCTTAGTAGTAGTAATCGGCTATTATACGTATGAGAAAATTAAGTTAAATTCACGCTAAAATAAAACGTACGCAAAATAAGATAAAAACATACGAGATAATTATCATATTCATCGAAAACAAGCATTAGCAAAACAAGCATAATTCTTAGGAGGTTGAAAGGAATGAATTAATCATAACAAGATTTTTTTGCGTTTTTATTACATACGAAATCATAAGAACATTATACAAGTCATTCATGTTTTTTACAAATAGCGAAAAAGCTTGGGAATCAAATGTAATCAACCTAGCTCTCATTATTGGTACACCATGATTAGATGATAGATGATGCTTAGTCGTCGAAGGCCTCACTTGGTTGATATTCCATATATTAGATTAGAACTAAGCGCTTTCAAAGTTATTTTATTATGGGCACTACAAAAATTTGGAATCCGCTTCCAGCGTCTGTATTTCCGCTGAGCTACGACCCTGTTGTTTTTAAGAAGAGAGTTAATAGGCAATTTCTGGGTAGGTTCCGATTTGATCCCTATTTTATTTATAATTTAATTTTACAAGGAAACCTTTCCAGAATATAAAATTACAAATAGCAAAAGCGATATGCGATTCAATTTTATTTGAGTTTGAATAAGTACCTAAGTACTATAAATGGCATATTTTAAATCCTGTAGAATTGTAATTAAATTCGGGACTTTATGCGTTATTCGATTATAACCCGTTGCAACAAATCATTTCCATAATAAAGTAATTATTGAATTCCATTGCACTCACAATATTTTGCAGCTTGACTAAAGCAAAGACCTATAGACAAAACTCGCTAAAAATCAATACAGGGGCGATGTTTGCTCGTAGTCATAGTGAAACGAGGGAGATTGAATATCGTCCAATAGCGGGCAATATTTGCAGAAGCCATGACAACGTTGCGAACGCACCTGTGCCGCAAATATTTGGTCAATATATCAATTCCAGTACAAAAGACTTGTTTGACATGAATCAAGATGCGAAAAAAGCGGCTAATAACATGTACGGGAGAGTCGCCGCTCCTGCCCTCGAGAGATGCAGAGTCAACTTCTGTACAGACTTGGAAAAGTCCGTCCTCATGAGCAACTTCGAACGCCGGTGCTGGCACCAAGTCGGCCAAGACGATGAATGGAACTTCTACTGGGCGTCAACACAAACATGCAGGAACCTCTTCAGCGTAGAAAGCGGGTACAGGATGAACGACAACCAAATGATCAACCATTTTCCAAACCACTACGAGTTATCAAGAAAAGATCTGTTAGTAAAAAACATAAAGCGGTACAGGAAGGAACTGGAACGGGAAGGTAATCCTTTGGCAGAGAAAACTGAAGTCGGCTTACATGGCGGACAGGTCGTTACACGCTACCTCCATCTCGACTTCGTGCCGGTGACGTTTGTACTCCCAGCAGACTACAATATGTTCGTCGAGGAGTACCGCAAATCCCCTCAAAGTACGTGGATTATGAAGCCATGCGGCAAATCCCAAGGCACTGGAATATTCCTCATAAACAAACTCTCAAAATTGAAGAAATGGTCTCGCGAGGCGAAAACTCCTTTTCATCCGCAATTGAGTAAAGAAAGTTATGTTATTTCCCGGTACATAGACAATCCTCTACTGATAGGCGGCAAGAAATTCGATCTGCGACTTTACGTGTTGGTCACTTCGTTTCGGCCTCTGAAGGCATATCTTTTCCAACTTGGATTTTGTCGGTTTTGTACTGTTAAATACGATACAAGTGTGACTGAGCTAGATAACATGTACGTTCATCTTACTAACGTTAGTGTGCAGAAACACGGTGGTGACTACAACAATATTCATGGAGGGAAAATGACTGTTCAGAATCTTCGGTTGTTCTTAGAAGGAACGAGAGGAAGTGCTGTGACGGAGAAGTTGTTCGCTGCGATGCAGTGGCTGATAGTGCATTCATTGAAAGCTGTTTCTTCCGTGATGGCAAACGATAGGCATTGCTTCGAATGTTACGGATACGATATCATTATCGATAATCAGCTTAAACCTTGGTTAGTTGAGGTAAATGCTTCACCTTCTCTCACATCTACGACTGTGAATGATAGAATATTGAAATACAAGTTGATAGACAATATATTGTCCGTCGTTTTACCGCCAGATGGCATGCCGGATGTTCGCTGGAATAAGGTTCCGAGTGCTGATGCTTTGGGGAATTTCGATTTGTTGATTGACGAAGAGTTACTGGAGAAGGATGATCACGGATCTGGAGGTAGAGCTAAGAATAATAAAGTGAAGTAGTGTTAAGTGAAAAACAAAGTGTTAAAGTAGATATAGGTAGTAAGTGATTTGACTATATTTGTTTTTGTTGTTTTTAATACCTACGTATTACATTATTTTCTTATAAGAAAAATTAATATTCTTATCTTTTTCATATTAAGTATTCTATTCGCATTACGAGTATCAACTAAGTAGTAAATATTTTTGTTGTTCGCATTAAAGATAAAAACATGATTAAATTACCCGCAAAGAAACCTTATAAAAATGTTACATGGTCCATGGTCATAAATTCTAACAAGCCGCGGCATTCTTTATCAGAAACGCCGCGGCCACACATCGAATATTTTCATTGGCACATCCATTGAATACTTTCGGCAGTCTATAAATTACCGCATATCGAAGGGTTTTTTAATTGTGATATGTATGAACTTTCGTGGGCTTTGACTATTAGATCGTGGGATTTTAAACATGATTGAATTGTCGCAGTATTTTCAAAAAAGAAGGCTTTTAACATTGTGGCCGTCTGCCATGTCATCGCGAAGCAAGCACGAATTGATTGTCACGACCATACTACGAGTATTTATTTCTTTACTTTCGACAGTAGCATAGCACACCATAAAAAAATTACAATGAAGTGCAACAAAGAAGTCTCTCTTTGCAGCACTTGCGTACATGCTGGCCATTTGCATTTTAATGTTTGGTCCGTGGAAAAATAACTCCACCCTGGCCATTCTATATGCTAACTAGTAAAAACTTCCGGCTAATGCCGCGCAAGTTTTATCCGCCTGTAACTTGCCTGATCCACACGGTAGAGAAAGTAAGAAAGCTGAATTTAAAGAAATAAAAAATAAAAGAAACAAATATCTGTAGATCATACAAACATTTGTCCCGCGGTGGGGATCGAACCCGCAATCTACTGCGTCGCAAGCGGACATTTGCCCACTGCGCTACAGAGGTCGTCAAAGTTGGTATCCTGCAACCAAAACATTTTATTTAAAAAATGTGAGTATTTTATTTATTGTAAGTTGAATTGTTTATATTTTATTGAGGAAATAAAAGGCTATAATAATAATAAAAAAAAGTTTCACATAAGTACTTACCTACTTAAATTTTGGTAAATATTTATTTGAATTAAATGTATTATTCGTCTTTGGTCCCTACGAAGCTTAATTTTATTTTCGTGTTCTAACAGAAAACAATTAACAGCAGAGCTTGTAAAAACAGCAACATTTCACAGTAAATGATTCACTTTACTAGGCATTTAAGAATCTCACGGTCACAAATTAAGACGACTAATTTAACCCAGCTGTGTTAACTGTGGCTTTAACTCGCCTCAGTTGCTAGAACTTTATAATTTGGGGCTTGTTACCCGACGGACAATTGCCTGCTAACTTTTTGAATTGCTAAGCTTCACACTTGTAACTTTGGAGAATTACCCGCACTTCAAAAACAAGCGCTTTCATATCATGATTACTTTGTGCTACGCTCTATGGAACAAACCTTATGAAATACGTGCGTAGCTTGAATACTGATAAAACAGAATTGGTCAAGTGGCAATATGATTTGCGCAGTGAGGGCTCATACAGCTTTTTGTTTTTACATCCTTCGGAGGGCATGTAAAATTGTCGGTTTTAAGAAGCCTACGGTGGCCTAAAAACTCCTTCACCCGAGTTGGCAACTAACTCATACGAACTTACTTACCTAGGTAAAATAGGTACCTATAGTAACAATAGTAACTAATGTTTTGAAAATAATATGTTAAGGGTAAAAATACTAGCTTAGTATTTGTTATAAGTTAAAAACAAAAACACAACACTTAGAGACTGATCGAAGCTCAGAGAGAAAGGAACCTTTTAAAGTCATTTATGTGTGTACTAAATAGAAAAAATATATATCCCAGACGTTACCTTGAGGATGTCTTGGGTCGTAGATATTCGAAGCTACTAATACAATAGTATCACAATTCACAATAATAATAACCAGATTCGAAATAAATATCCGTAGATCTTTCAAACTTGTCCTGCCGCGAGAATCGAACCTTTCCGAACTCAAACCAAACACCATCAAAGTCGTACTAATTTGTTTCCAAAAGAATGAACTCTAAAAACGACGCTACTACTAAATTTTATATATTTCGCCATTTATTATTTTTAAAGAAATGCGTGTAATTAGTGTTTTTTTTTCAGTCTGGTTTGCGGGTTATTCGACCGATCCCGACCTTCGTATATTTTAATGTCGGCGTTTTTCCAAGGCCCAACTTCGATTGCAAAATTCGGAATAGTCGCGTCACCACTCAGTTATTAATCACTGCGGTAAATTTTTATTTTCCTTTGCTATATCCCAGGCTATATTATAAGCTTGGCCTGATTGCTTATAGTTTAATATCAGTGATTCCAAAATTATATAAGTGATCTGTAATTTCCTTTTTCCATGAATGTAACCTGTGAAATGTTGAGTGTCCATTAAACCCACTATAAATATTTTTGAAATCATTTTTGAAATATTGTAATAATGAAAATCCCATGTAATTTATTTTACATTTTATGATGTTTGTCTTTCCTGTGGGCCAGGTTGATTAAGCTGAGAGGATAGTTTGGGTGCTGGGCAAGCCTATTCCATCTCAAACAATGTCCCGGCACTAAAGCGTCCCGTAAAGTGTGGGAATAGGTTCCTCCTGACGCTGTATAAATCATCTAATATAGATGTAAAAGGCCTAAGTTTAATGTGAGATGAGATGAATTACAGTGAAAAACATCACAAGGCTATTTATCATCGCAGGTAAAACGTATTGTATCTATGTCTTGAGGTTAATCTAGTAAAAGTAAGATAATAAAAAATAAAAATAACACGTTCACGACTGTATCCCCAAGGTGCGGTAGACATTCTCTCAGATCTTGTTATGTTACTTATTTCAGATCCTATGTATCAAATATGTGTTTGGACATGCCTCTGAGTACCTCCCTTAAACATCTTCAAAGGATTTGGAATAAGTAAGATAATAAGTTTAAAAAAATACAAAGAAAAAGTCTAGCTATTTTAGGTGCATAGGCTCCTAATTATTATTTTCAAAGATCCGACCCTAAACTCATCAAAGCGTTCATTCTAAATGATTCTTTGTGTTACTTAATTACTCTTTTGTATTCTATTATCTTTACAGTTCAACTCTTTTATTTTAAATTTTAACAAAAAATAGAGGAGACTGAATAATCAAAAACACAAAAGGCCTAATATTGAAAGTGAAACCGATAATCTTTAAATATTATAATTTTAATGATAAAATTTTACCTTAACTAGAGTTTTGTCTGAAAATCTTAGTTGATTAATGTAATTCAAGCATTATCTAGTTATATAGGAATCTATAGAAACCATACTTTACCTTACCCAAACCTTTCACTACTTCTTCTACAAAACTCCATTCCTAGATTATACTGCTCTCAAGTTACAACACAACTGTTACAACCGTCTCAAAAGCATTCTCTCTAGTGTCATGATTATATTATTATAGATTATCTACTTTTTTGAAATACGAATGCAATTAATACTTTCTAACAGAGACAACTTCGCTACGTGATTTGAACATAGCACAGGTACGCCGGAACAGTCGGAAATAGCACTCAATTGGGATAGCAGCGCTCTGCCTACAAATTACGGCACAAAAACTAGAAAGCGACATTACGTAAGTCCATTTGGTAGGCATATCGCCTTTTTTATTTTACACAACCCTTTAAAATTAAAATAAATAATATATGTATGAAATTCAACTCGTAATGACACTAACTAATAATAATAACTAATAATAACACTAACTACACTAACTACTAACACTCTTGCACGTAAGTGACATAATGTTACGTGACTAGTAAGCTGCATCATGCTTTACACTTTTATTGATGAGATGAAGGATTCCCGGGTTTGATTCCTATGTGGATTTAGGGATTTTTCGGTTTGAAAAATCTGCAAAAAAAGGAAAAGGAAAGGTTTGAAAAAAAGGTTTGCTGGAAGAAAACTCTTTGTAGGGTTAAGCTCGCCTTTGTACATGTCCTTTTTTATGTTATTATCCTGTGTGTGTCTATTTGTACAATAAATAATTAAGAATTAAGAAATACAAACATCGTGAAGGAATCAGCTGGCTATTAGCTTGAAAATTATGAAAATTTTCATATAGGGTGAACCTTAGCTAGCCTTCAATGAAATATAAAACTAAGTATCCACTTTTGTGGCCGACTGTATTCGAAGTCTTTAATAACTGAGATAGAGATTTTAATCACATTGTCGTAGATTAGTGCAACTACCGCCATCTACACGTGACTTCGGAACAGACTGCTACTGCGCTTTGTTTTGAGAAATCTTTGCTATTTGTAGAACTGCTTAGATTAGATAGCCCATATTTTTGCTGAAACTCAATTTTTATAAAAACTTTAGAAAAATATTAGAAACTAAATAAGATAAGATAAAACTTGTTTATTTTGGAACATTTTAGCATTTCGTATTTATGCGGTTTGTTTTCAGTTAAAATGGATGTGTATAACCTAGCATAAATGATGACAAAATGTAAAACCAGTGCAGGTTTGGATAAAAAGCAGCAAAAATAAAAACGCAAGTTTTCTCTATCAAATAACTTCACAAAATGATAAATTCAAAAGAATCGCAATAAATGTGTGATTGAAACACTTTTCCAATGATTTATAACCTTTCGTAATAAATGTCGTGTCGCGTCGACATTGACGTAGCACTTGCTACGGCGGTGCTACAACGACGCTACGAGAGGCTACGAGCTACGAGTGATGAAGTGCTCTACAAAGTGACATTTTAAAACTATTCGAATTAAAAATCGTTGATGTTTTTATGTTTTGTAAAGTTTTAATTTAATTAAATACACGTTACACAAATTGCGTGGTATAGTCTGAACAAAAGCACCCGTGGATAATAGTTATTAGAGTTTAATTATACAATCTGCATTTATGTTGCTTGATGCGTCAGGATGTATTTGTATTGTCAGTCAGGCTGTGGTCGGGCGTAGAAATGTCGGATACAATTTTAAACACATTGAAATGTCTCACCAACTATTACTTTAATTATTTCTCCAATCGTTTTATCGAAATCGGTTCAGCTATTCATGCAAAATACACAGAAATTGAGCATCGAGTATCGCTTACACGCACAGAAACAAATCTACACACACATTAAGCTTCGTGAAATGGAACAACTGTAAGTTGCACTAAAATGTATGCTGTGATTGTGAGGTCCAAAGCAGTATAACACTTTTGACGAAGCCAATATATTAAATGACTTTTGCACAATGCTAGTTTATGAAGCGTCGTAAAATCCAAGCTATCATGTTGTGGGATTGCATTCGGCACGTGCACTTGAATTACTGCAGCGCCTTATGGCTTCAATATTGGCTCGAACCGAAGATATTAGCCGCCTTTGTGTTATTTTATTTGTATTGTTGATTAAATTTTTACGGTGAGATGAAGCTGATTTCAATCAGCTTGATGATGAAATTAGTGTTAGATTGTGTTTGTTGTAAAATATATGGTGCTTATGGCTAAATGAAGGACTAGACGGGTTCAGAACACCGCTTTTGCCACCTATAAATACACTTACGGGGTCCTTCCAATATTTTCCTTTACCATTTAAGCTCTTATTAATGTGCATTCATTTTTATGAATAATTAATCTATTGATGCCGAAATTCAAACCCACGGCCTTCGGATCGAAAGACATGATGAAATGAAATAATGATCGAAATAATCCATTCGGCGAACACATCTCTTTAGAATATTCAATTCAATCAGCGAACCTCGGTAACAAGATAAGATATGTTTAAAATTTAATAAAAATGTATTCTCTTTTGTTTGTGTTATGTAGGTAGTAAAATAGCATTAGTTTGAGTGTACCCTCATTTGCCAGTCTGGAAATAAATGCCCTTTCAATCACGTCGTATTTTATTATAAATCCAAGAAGTACCTAAATACAGACTAGCTGGCGCCGAGGATAAAATTTTCGTCATGTCGATCGGTAAAATCGTTCAGTTTGATGTGGATAGTGGAAACTGGACACTTTACTGCGAGCGGGTTGACCTATATTTCAAGGCCAACAGTATCAAGGATGAATTGAAGCTGCCGACGCTAATTACCCTAGCGGGTGATCGAACATACGAGCTCATGGTGAACCTGGCAAGTCCGAAGAAACCAAGCGAACTTACTTATGCAGAATTAGTGAAATTAGTGCGCGACCATTTACAGCCGCGCCCATCTGAAATGGCGGAACGTTATCGGTTTAGACAGCGGCGGCAGGGCACAAACGAGAACGTTACACAGTACATTGCAGCTTTGAAGCAACTGTCTCGTTATTGTGAGTTCAAGAACACCTTGGAGGAAAATTTGCGTGATCAATTTGTGTGTGGCGTAGCGAGTGACCTTATTCGTCAAAGGTTATTTGCTGAGGAAACTTTATCGTTTGCGAAAGCGATGAGCTTAGCGAGTACGCTAGAAGCTGCGGAAAGAGACGCTGCGTCAGTCGAGTCATCGGCCATCAAAGGTACGGGAAAAACAGAAGAATCGGATATCCAGACTCAAGGAATAAACATGGTGAGATCAGGACGTGGACAGCGGTATGGAGCTAATAAAAAATCATGCTCAGCGTGTGGGAACACAGGGCATGAAGCTTTTAAGTGTCGGTATCGTAATTTTGTGTGCGATAAGTGTAATAAGAAAGGACACTTGAAGCGCGTGTGCACGAGAACATCATCCAGGGCCGGAGCTAGGGAACGTGATCGCGGGAGCAGCCAACGCAACTTCTTCGCGAGCGAGACATCGGAAGAAGTCCAGTCCGAGCCTGAAGTGGAAGAAGAGGCAATATTTCAAATGTCTCTAAGCGAGTACAGACCGGTGAGTCTTACTGTGCTAGTGAACGGTAAACCGTTAGTTATGGAGGTGGACACGGGAACACCCGCGTCTTGTATCAGCAGGTCAACTTATGAGGCGGAGTTTAGTGATATGCCTATTGAGAAGATTAGAACTTGTTTTAATTCTTACACGGGTGATAAAATTAACCCCATAGGCATAATTTCACCTATGGTTCAGTATAAAAATGAATGTAAACGTTTAGATTTATACGTAGTCGAAAGAGGTATAACCACACTTATAGGTAGGCAGTGGTTGTCCCATTTTAACATTCAAGTACCTAGGTTCAAAGTCGAAAAGAAAATTGATGTAAATAATTTAGCGAGTAATAATAATAATAATGTATCTCGTTGTATAAAAATTGTTGATTTGCTCGACAGATATAAAAGTGTATTTGAAGAGGGCCTGGGGCGGTACAGAGGCGGTACGGCGCGGTTGCGAGTGCGGAGCGACGCGGCGCCGGTGTACTACCGCGCGCGGCCGCTGCCGTACGCGCTGCGCGAGCGCGTCGACGCCGAGCTCGACGCGATGCTGCGCGAGGGCGTCATCGAGCCGGTCGACTGCTCCGACTGGGCGACGCCGCTGGTGCCCGTCCACAAAAAGGACGGTGGATTACGGGTTTGCGCGGATTTTAAGGTAACCTTGAACCCGGTTCTATTGGTAGACAGGTACCCATTGCCGAAGATACAGGATGTTTTTGCTAACTTAGCCGGGGGCGCTCAATTTTCAAAGATAGATCTTTCGCAAGCTTACAATCAAATCTGTTTGTCAGAAGACTCGAAACCCTATACAGTTATAAATACACATCGTGGTTTGTTTCGTTATAATCGTCTGGTGTACGGTCTGTCGTCTAGCTGCGGTATATTTCAGCGAATCATAACGGATTTAATTAAAGGTATTCCCAATACACAGGCATTCTTGGACGATATTGTAGTTACGGGGCCCGATGAAGCTACTCATTTACGTAATTTGGATTCTGTACTTTCACGGTTGCAAAATAAAGGATTAAAAGTTAAGAATTCCAAATGTGTGTTTTTAGCCGACGAAATTAAGTATTTGGGGTATGTAGTCAGCAAACAGGGGGTCAAACCGGACCCGAACAAGTTAGAAGCAATAAAAAAAATGCCCGCCCCCACTAACGTATCAGAATTGCGCTCTTTTCTAGGCATGGTCAACTTTTATGCTAAATTCGTTCGCAACATTAGTGATTACCTGTTTCCTTTATATGAACTATTGGAAAAGGGTCGTGATTGGCAGTGGAATAGTAAATGTGCGGGTGCGTTCAATGAGGTTAAAGAGCTGCTATCGTGTAGTAGCGTGCTGGCGCACTATGACCCGCGGCAGGAGCTGGTGCTGACGTGCGACGCGAGCGCGCGCGGCGTCGGCGGCGTGCTGGCGCATCGCGACTCGGCGGGGGTCGAGCGCCCGCTCGCCTATGTCTCGCGTAAACTTAGCAACGCGGAGAAGGCATATTCGCAGATACACCGGGAAGCACTGGCGATCGTGTATTGTGTTAAAAAGTATCATCAATACTTATATGGTCGTCGATTTTTATTGAGAACGGACCACAAACCGTTGGTTAGTATTTTTGGACCGCAAAAAGGCATTCCAAGTATGGCCGCCAGCAGAATGCAAAGGTGGGCTATCATCCTATCCGCGTATGATTACAAAATAGAGTACGTCGCGTCGAGCGATAACGGGGCCGATGCGCTGTCTCGTTTACCCATTGATGGGCCAGTTAGAGAACTAGGTCCCTCGGAACAATCCTACTTGAACTTCGCGTCGACCGCACTTCTATTAGATTGCGAAGAGATAAGAAAACAAACGCGACACGATCCGATATTGAGTAGGGTGTTGAATTATATAGAAAATGGTTGGCCTCAGAATGTAGAAATAGACGATATGCGTCCGTATTTGAGTAGGCGGAGTGAACTGTATACGGAGGTAGGCTGCGTTATGTGGGGACATCGGGTCGTAATCCCGATGGCATGCCGCGAGAGCGTGCTGAGTGAGTTGCATGAGCCGCACATGGGCATCGTGAAGACGAAGGCCATGGCGCGCAGCTACGTGTGGTGGCCCGGCCTGGACGAGCAGCTGGAGGCACGCTGCCGCGCCTGCGCCGTGTGCGCCGAGTGCGCCGCCGCGCCGCCGCGAGCGCCGCCGTCGCCGTGGCGCTGGCCGAGTCGTCCGTACGACAGGATACACATTGATTTCTTGGGCCCGATAGACGGAGCTACTTATCTCGTAACGGTAGACGCTAGATCGAAGTGGATAGAAGTTTTCAAAATGCAACGTACCACGGCAGAGAATACAATTAAAAAATTGCGAGAGTCATGGTCACGGTGGGGATTACCGCGACAGGTAGTTTCAGACAATGGACCTCCATTTTCTAGTAAAGAATTTAACGAATTTCTTAACAAAAACTCTATTAAACATTTATATTCTCCACCCTATCATCCGGCCTCCAATGGAGCGGCGGAAAATGCGGTAAAAATTATTAAAAGTGTCATTAAAAAAGCCAACGTCGCCGGAGAAGATCCAGAAACGGCTATCATTAGATTTTTATTGAATTATCATAATACACCGCATACAACTACAGGGGAGACGCCGGCAAAGCTGTTGCAAGGGCGCTCGCTTAGAACTAGAATGGATGCGTTGCGACCGAACCTTGACGAGTTAGTTATAGATAAAAAGAGTGAGCGGAAAGATAACAATCATGTGCGAACCGATACCCGACAGCTAAACGCGGGCGATTCCGTGTGGTATAGGAATTATAGTTCACGTACTAAATGGTTACAGGGGCAAGTGCTGGATAGGTTAGGTAGGAACAATTACAATGTGTCTTCGGCTGAGGGTCTTGTGCAACATCGTCATGTTGACCAATTGAAACGATGTTCAAGGCGGTCTACGTGCGTATACCCGGGGTCCTCCTCGCCTGCGGAGGCGGGTGGCAGCGGCGTTGGCGGGCCGAGCGGGCCGACCGGGGAGGAGACGGTGCCTGAGAGTGCATCCGTCGGGGCCGGCGCCGGCGCTGATAGCGCGACCGCTTTGAGTGAATCTTCCTCGACAGATATAACTGAACCTCAAATAAGTTTAGAGAGTAGTGGTCAAGAAATGAAATCGGTGTCGGGGAAGACTCCCTCAGTGGTGGTGCCTGAGACGAAACAGTCTACTAGAGTGAGAAAGCCAGTTAAAAGATATGGGTTTGAATTTGATTAAATAACATACATTTTGTTAATAAAATAAGTATTATAAGTGCCTATAAACTAAGCTAAGTAGGCTTGTATAGATATTAAAGAACTTAGTTTTGTCAGATTAGTTGTAAGACTTGTAGGTACCAAGTATACATTATTTATAAGACCTAGGTATTTATAAGTTTAGTGGTGGAGGTGTTATGTAGGTAGTAAAATAGCATTAGTTTGAGTGTACCCTCATTTGCCAGTCTGGAAATAAATGCCCTTTCAATCACGTCGTATTTTATTATAAATCCAAGAAGTACCTAAATACAGACTAGTTTGATTGGCTTCCCACTGGAACTTGACTATTTAGTTTTAAGATGGATCACCTAAAAGAAAGCTAGGCCCCAAATCGCGTTTGTTGCTCTGGTTCTTCACGGTATTGGTCGCGAAGGAACAGGAGTAAAATCACCTAGTTTTAAGACTATTCAAAGTGATCCCAGAGGTCCTAGAATAAATGCTTTTTGACTTTTGATTAAAACTGCGTCAATTCTAATCCCGCTCACATTTTGAATTTGTTTTGTATTCGGTAATTCTATTACGCATCCCCTTTGCGAAAGTTGCCACGTTTGTTCCCGGCGTTCGGTAATAACTTCGCAAACACAGTTATGCGTCGCGATTCATGGCTTATTCACTTGTAAGTGTGGAATACGATGAACTAAGAACTGTCTCTAACTGTGTTGAAATGGTACCAGTTGTAAGGTGTGATTTAAAGTAGTAATTGATCGAACTTATTTTCACGAGTTTTAGAAGCAAAGATAATTATTTCGTTATACATTGATATAAGTACAGGTAGTTGAAGATTTAATATATCAAACAAAATAAAAGCTTTTTTTTTTAAATGACGTAAAATTCGCTTACATTTATGAAGGGAAATCTTTCTTGTTTTTGAAGTTATAAGTATTTAATAAAGAAAAGAAAGACGTACTATTACGAATGTTAAAATGAAAAGATGAAACAAACCATGCGATGGATACTCGTGATTTCAACTGTTTGTTTCTGTTTACAAATTTCGATGTTTTATCATTTGTTATCGTTTCCCGCTGCAATATGAAGAGCACAACGGAAGCTCTACATTATGCCACCGATATTTTGACAATCTGCTGAATTTACCACCGAGACTGTTGGCCAATAAAACGGATTAAATACTCGTATACTGCGGTTAACTTGGAATTCCGAGTTTCGACCATGAATGCTGTCAAGTGCCTGATAAGGATAAAATATGCACGACCCTTTTAACTTTTATTTGTATTGAGTGGCTGCAGCAAAATCAATACTGTATGCGACATTTTTGAATAATATAGTTCGTATGGTCCCCGCAAGTTACAAATGCGTATGGTTAGAGTGAGACAGAGTGATAGTGATAGTGCTGTGTGAAATGTCCAGCATTATTTATTTATTTATTTTAGTCTCCGGGAAGAAGACCGATAGAACTGACCGATAGAACTCTATGTCAAGAAATGCAGTCATTGAATTTTGTTTCAATTATTAGCATTTTGCTAACATTTTGATGATAGCTATTTTGATTAATTTATTTAAATAGTGATTACTGTTTTTCTATTAAAATAATTAATTATGTTATTTTTAAAGTAAGAAAAGGATATATTTTTAACAAAAAACATTCTACATTGCTCCAAGTCGCGGCCCTATCACTGTATTATGAAATTTCTCCATTTACAAACATAAAACTCGACTGTAGAGATAAAGTTTCGTTTTTACTACCTGCTTCGCATCATTTCGTAAATGTTTAAATAGCAAGTTTTGTCTTCTGATTATTCGCTCCTAATGAAATTTCAGTTACTTTTCCAACAAAAGCAATAATAACTTTAGAATTACAGACTAAGTCGAGGAGAAACCTTGATTCTATGCTCTGATTTTTTAAATGAAGATGGCAAAACATTTCTTTGTATCAAGTGTCTAAATGTTTTAGTAATATTTCCCCAAAAACTACACTTTCACTTATCTATCTTGAATCTTAAAAAAGAGCTATTAATCCATCACTTCATTAAAGTAATACTACGTACTACAAGTACATACCAGTAGAAGAAACAAATATTCTTCGATTAGTGTATGTGTACCTAATTGTAGATCGAAGCCTGAAGTGTAATTAATCTTCCATTCAAAAACGAAATCATTGAAAATTCTTTATTACGAGTATTATTACTAATCCTTACATACTAGAATAATATGAATAATTTAGCCACCATTCAGCGTTTGCTTAGGGCAGCGAGGAACTTTTCTGAATACCACCACTTTTTCATTCCTTTGATTTATTTTTCGGGTTAAATAAGGGAAGTTTGTCGCCGTGACTAATTTTCTTTGTAACAATCTATCAAAGTTTACTAATTAGAAAGTTTGAGATCTGTGAGTAATGTGTTCCACTCGAAACTCTGAAAGTTTGCGGCTTTGTAAATACTAGATTGGAATTAGAATATAGATTACTGAGGGCTTTAAGATGTGGAGTATTACCGCAAACAGAAACTACTTCCATACTGAACAACGAAGATTTGGTCTAAGCGATAAACCTATCTATGTCATAAATAGTAATAACGCCTTGTAGTCACGTTATGGAACCGAGCGTTAGGTTATATATAATCAAGTAAAGGTTGCCTGGAAAAAATCGCTTTCAGCGATAAGGATGCCCATTGTACTAATTTCGAACGTGTTTTATTTATGTGGTGTTTTGTTATTAATTGGTGTACAATAAAGTGTTAATTTATTCATTCATTCATTCATTCAAGTATATCACAATCCAGTTGCAAGCTCTGCAATCAATGCTGCAATCATTAGTGCAGCCTCTTGTGCACAAGAGACGACCTAAATGATAGGGCAATTTAAGTGCTCACATACAATATCACCTTACTATTGCATTACTCGTTCTATTCCCACACAAACATTCTTTATGATTTGGGAGACATTACGAGTATTTATCAAAGTACCACTCTCATATCTACCGAAAAAGATATCTCATTATGCAAAAACTATTATACAAAAACAGAAACTGCACCTCTTGTGTCTCAGTCAAGTCAAGCCCGCTATTCCACTGAGGTCAAACCTTTGATACAAAATCCATTTATTTGAGAAAATTCCATTAAACATTTTCACAACAGGTTTAACAAAAGAATTCACGTTTCAAAAAGTGTTTCAGTTTGATTTGACTTTGTAAAAAATCAATACCTTGGTTTATCTCTCAAGAGAACACTTTCTTGTCGCGGATGTTATTTGTGGAAAAACGTGCTGCTAGATTTATCGGAAACTTGTAGGAAATTCCCTATTGTCTTTAGTTTTGTTTTATAACTTGCGCGCAGTCTGGAGAATCGAGTTTCAATTGCTTTTGGATGCCTTCTCATATTGTTTCGATTAAATACGCGAAGCTTTAAGGTATAAGTTTAGCTGTAAAACTCGTATATGTTTACGTCGTTTTGAAATAAATAAAGAGCCAATAATATAATGCTGCCATTATGCAAATATGCAAAAACTGTTTTTTCTCTGCAGCAAGCTGTTTCAGAGCAAACACAGTTTTGTAAAACTACGTTTAGTTTATCAACGCACCAGAATTTCCTAGCAACCTCAATGTATTTTACTTTTATTGTGTTTTGATTACTCTGGAAAGAGCTGGAGCGTATTTTTTCATAATTATTATTTTCCATCCAATATTATTATTGCTAAACAAAGTTTCCTTTTATTTAAATATATTTCATTTGTGCGAAAACTCAGCAGCGAGATTTCAGTAAGTATACAAAATTATTATTCTGACCACTTCGTCACGAGATTTCAAACTAGATAGTCTATTCAATTTATTCGCGCTGTTTTTGAACGAAAGTACACACATTTATCTTATTAAATCTGAACTTGCTAATGAACCGGTTCCTTTATTCCTCTCCCAAGCTCCTCCATTCATTATGAGGTGTAGCACAAAAACTTGAGGATAATCACAAGTCCTTGACCCGAAATAATATATACACAAGTATTTCCATCTTTTTCCTGTCGAGTGGAAAGTCTGCAAATTGGGGTCCTGTCTAATGGATCGTGGAACAGGAGAACCCTCGTGATTGCGACGGAACGGAGTGTTGTTTGATTTGCTTGTCAGCACTTTTGAGCATGTAAATAAAGGTATAGGATTCTTCGATTCTCTTATCCTTATTGTTTTCACGATCCATGAAAACCCATTAAAATTAAAATGTAAAAAATTACATCCAATTTTCATTATTATTCGAATGCTAGGTTATTGTGATAGCTAAGACAAGCATCGAAAAGCCTGTATTTCTGAACGAATCAGATATAGTACCCGGTTATCGTTTAACCGAAGTAAAATAGTTCTTTACAACAACCACGTTTCTGAGTAGGTTTATTCAAAATATTAAAGTCAATAAAATCTGAGTAATATTTCATATTTTTTATCTTGAAGAAAATTATCTAAAAACCTTTTTGTTTATTGCTTCGTTTTATGCTAATTTCTATTTTATTCCATCAAGCTAAGCTCTAATATCTATCATCGCAGTTATTTAATTTTCAGCTTAGCAAACGTACAATTTCGCGTAATTTCCATTACAATAGCAGGATTTGTGGAAGCACGGTGCTTAATCCTAAACTAACAAGTAACTCAGTAATAAATAACGAGACGGTGTTAGGTTTAAATATACACTGTTTTACCTTTCAGTAAATTAGTTATTTACGTGGGTACGAGGCTACTGCGTGTTTTGGGTATGATTTGTTACCTATCGTCCACTATTGACCAAAACAAGATCCTGCTTATTGAACAACATCTTTCTTTCTTTCTATACTTGAATGCAGATAACGTCGCAAGTTTCAGCTGGCTAGGTAAAACTAACATGCAAGATTTTGTAGATATATTCAGAGTAAAGAGGCAGGCAACGGACTTGTATACTTATCTGTATGGTAATGCGCAAACATCCGCGATGCACTGCAGAAGCGGGGCAGTCGCAGCATCATCCTAAAGATATTATTGTATTGGACTCGCAGGGCGTCCATCGATCTTTTGGTATGCCAGACCCACAGACTATAATATTTGACATAACTCACAAGGAGAAAAGTTCTAAGATGAAAAGTTCTAAGTATACTCCAATCTAGTCCAATCGGCAGATGTAGGTACCAAAACCATATTAACAGATAGAAAGTTATACAAACAAACAGAGCCAAATTGCTCAAGTTACAATTGAGATTTTCCTTCACTCTACCCGCTCGACCAATAAAACTTTATATACGTACGTATTCTATTCTCAGAGTTTTATCAAAAGCCCGGCGATCGAAGGTTTTATCGGGATTTGCAATGACACCGTTTTATCACTCCACCCATCCCGTTGACCGAGAGGGCCACAGGGACCTTGCGACACGCACGTTGCACACCCGCTATTGTTTAGACCTTCGTTTTGTTTACTTCTCACAAAAAACAAAGGGTCAGAAATACCCCGTTGATTTACATTCCCCAATTCGTTTCTAATAGAATGAATACTAGATCCAAAACCATACCAAATTATGCATTCCCGTTCCAAGAATATCTAAGTTAATTGAAGTTGAATACCAATTCCAGAGTGGCACTCCATCTATATTCATCTAGACCTGTGTCACTCTATTCACTTTCATTGTAAAGACGACTTAACTGAGTCAACCTAAGATGCATTATGGCTTGAGCGCTTGTTAAATTTCGAAAAATTGGATTACCTGAACATGCTGATCCTCAATTTGTTAAATGGAATCGGATTGAATTGGTATGTCATGCGCATCGCTCTCGTGAGGCTTTTACGTTGTTTAAAAACATCCCCTACCTATAAAGATCTATAATAATTACGCGCGATAGAGCGTCAGCTAAATGGAAATGATTTAATGAGACCCAAGAACAGACACCGTTGCGTGCTTAGTTATGTTTCCACTTTACAGATAGAAGATGCCTGGAAGAAAACGCTTTCAGCGATAAGGCCGCCCATTGTACTAATTTCGAACGTGTTTTTTTTTTTTTTTTTATGATGAATGGGTCGGCTCTTGACCTCAAACTTACACAGGTAAGAGTGAGGTCTACGATGGAGCGAGCTTACCCAGAAGGTACCTATTTACTCTCTTCTTAAAAACAATAGGGTCGTAGCTCAGCGGAAATACGGACGCTGGAAGCTGATTCCAAATTTTTGCAGTGCGCATAATAAAAGAACTTTCGAAGCGCTTAGTTCTAATAAGTGGAATATCAACCAGGTGAGGATGATAATTAGCTGTTAATTATGTTAATTATGTGGTGTTTTGTTATCAATTGGTGTACAATAAAGTGTTCATTCATTCATTCATTCATTATTCAAGTTATTATTCTAATTGGAGGCGTTACGTTATCTTGTACAATCCTAGAGGTAATGAAGTTCATTTTTGTACTCAACTAATCCCCGACATGCTTTTACACTCGGTCTGAGTGAAACATTTGTTATTACCTATTGTATCTTCTGTGATAGTCTGGCTTGCATTTTGTGGTTTTCATTGAATATTTAACAGAACAAGGGTAACCATTCATGAAAGGGAATAGAAACGCCATTGACTGAGGTCTGAGCATCTGCCTACATAAATCTAGCTTGTGAAAGTAACATAAATAGAGATAGTTTTTATGCCGATATACAAAATCGATGAAAGTTTGGCAGGATATTTTACCGCGGCATTAGTAAGAAGAGCTCCGAGACCTAAATGGCACATGCTTTTTACTCTATGATACTAAATAAGTATCGATACTTAAAGTTTGTAGGTATGTGTGAGATAGGCTAACTCCGAAAATCATTTTGATTAAGAAAAGTGAGGAAGGACGTTGACTGTATCCCCAGCGCACGGTAGACTTTCTCTAATCTAGTTGTTGTTTTTAGCCCCCACTATCCCACTGCTGGACAAAGGCCTCCCCTCGAGTTTTACAAGCTTTCCGGTCTAACGCCATGGTCTGCCACTGATAGTCGCTGAAGGTGTCCAGCTCGTCACGCCATCTAATCTAGTTCTCTATGATATTTTTTTTTATCAAAAATGTTCCCGCAAACAAGTCGCATTACTTAAAGACAAAACAAACTTAAAATTTTATAGTTAATACTCGATACATTTTATAGATTTCGAAGTGCAAGTGCATGTGCAAGATTGCACCTAAGTATTTTATATCCAAGAACGGCTTGTTTAAAAATTCATACTTAGTAACTATTGGCTGCTCAATTTTCCACTTTTGCAAGAATATTTTTAATGTATTGCAATATTGTTGGTTACAGGCGTGATATTGCACCGTTCTAGGAAATAACATATTATAACGAAAGTAGTTCAAATTATATTAATATTATTCAGTCGTTTATATCGGTATCCATTACTGTATAGAACCATTTGTTCCAATGCAGGATTAAATCATTTATTTCACTGCTATTAAGAGCGGTTTCACATTATCCGATCCGATATCGGTATCTGACGCCGTTACGATAGCGGGGCAAGTAAAATGTATGAACTAGAAAGCTCCGATATCCGATATCGGGCCCGGGCAATATGAAAGACAGGTACATATTACATACATTTTACTATCGGTGTCCGATACCGATATCGGATCGGATAATGTGAAAACGCTCTAATAGTTGTTATGTAAAACTAATGCATTATATTATTAAAGGTATATAGGTACTTTACAACGTAAAAAATAATAGTCTTGGTTCTGTCTGAATCGTCTGAATAAGCGTAAATAAAACACACTCATCATTCACTCTTATCAAAGAGCTGTCAGCCTTTTGAAGCTGTTAATATGATTGTGTTAGTTCGGGATTTGTATAGATAAATAAAATTTACTTTGATAGAATCACAAAAGAATAGGGTTTTGTGATTCTAAAATGTTTCCATTGACATAGTAGGAATTGAAAAATGGAAAAGGGAAAATCATTTAATAATTCCATACCTTTTGTTTTCCTAAATCTATAATTAAAACTTCTCAAACAATTGAATTGAGTTTGTTAAAAGGAAATAGAACAACTTTATAAGAAAAGATGATCGCCAAGTTTAGTCGAAATGACGCAAAACAAACAAAGAAAATATTGAACGAGATTTCCTGAGGGGATTGAAGTCGCCTTCACTAAAATTGGATGGAAAACTGAAGACACAATGGGATTTCATTCTGTCTTGCTGAGGTGTGAACGGTGAAAACCGGCTTTCACCTTATGACCATCAATCAAGATTTGTGATATTATTTGGTTTTGAGCGGGAACCATATTTTGCTATTAGTTGCCGATCTCGATAGCAGGCAGTATTCGTGATGAATGACAATAGATTTTTTTAGATTAAAAATGTTTTGCATGAAATCCTTTCAGTGAATAAAAATCGACACTGCGGAGTCTCCGGGCAAACATGAAAAACTATTTGATCTATACGGACCGCAATGCGTAACTCAGCCACAAAACATTGACAACATGTTGACATTAACAAATAGACTCAATGCTGTTACTTAGTGTCATTTAGATAAAATTTTGTTATTGTTTTTTTTTAATTTTGTTATAATGTATTCTGTATTTATAAAAGCATAAAATCCACTGAAAGCAAACATGGCACAAGAATCTAAAAAACCTCCCCCTCTCCAACACGGAAAAACTGCCCCAACAACAACTGAAAAGGGCAGGGTAACATATTGCACGGACTTGGAGAAGTCCGTGATTATGAGCAACTTTGAGCGGCGCGGGTGGCAGCAGGTCGGGGCCGATGACGAGTGGAACTTCTACTGGTCTTTTACAACGAACTGCCGAAATATCTTCAGCATTGAAAGTGGCTACAGAATGAGCGATAACCAAATGATAAATCATTTCCCTAACCATTACGAACTGTCTCGCAAAGATTTATTAGTGAAAAATATCAAGAGATATCGAAAGGAACTCGAAAAGGAGGGAAATCCTCTCTCCGAGAAAACAGAAGTGCCGCTTCCCAACGGACAGAGTGTCACGCGATACACGCATCTAGACTTTATTCCCGTCACATACGTGCTGCCCGCCGACTACAACATGTTTGTAGAGGAGTACAGAAAATCTCCGCAGAGCACTTGGATTATGAAACCGTGCGGTAAATCTCAAGGCGCCGGAATTTTCTTAATAAACAAACTTTCAAAACTTAAAAAGTGGTCTCGAGAAGCAAAAACCCCTTTTCACCCGCAGCTTAGCAAGGAAAGTTATGTAATATCGCGCTACATCGACAACCCTCTGCTAATAGGTGGCAAGAAGTTCGATTTAAGGTTGTACGTTCTCGTGACATCGTTCCGCCCGCTCAAAGCTTATCTGTTCCAGCACGGGTTTTGCAGATTCTGCACAGTGAAATATGACACTAGCGTCACGGAATTAGATAACATGTATGTGCACTTGACAAATGTGAGTGTGCAGAAACATGGCGGGGATTATAACAGCCTGCACGGAGGCAAGATGAGCATTCAGAATTTCCGTTTGTACTTGGAGGGAACTAGAGGGAGGTCGGTGACCGATAAATTGTTTGCGGAAATGCAGTGGCTTATTGTGCATTCGCTGAAAGCTGTCGCGCCAGTGATGGCGAACGATCGTCATTGTTTCGAATGCTACGGTTATGATATTATAATCGATAACACGCTAAAACCGTGGCTCGTGGAAGTGAACGCTTCCCCGTCCCTCCAATCGACAACACACAATGATAGAATACTGAAATACAAATTGATAGACAATATCGTGTCCGTTGTCTTGCCACCCGACGGGTTCCCCGACGCCAGATGGAACAAGATACCCGATGAAGAAGCTTTGGGCGATTTCGATTTGTTGATCGACGAAGAGCTTATGGAACGAGAAGATGCTAATTCACGCTACAACAAGTATCACCGGTTAAGGCAGTGATTATATTACCATAACTTTATAATTATTTATTTTTATTTTGTGTAAACTTTAGGAAACCCTTTTTTAAAATACAATAATGAAAGAAGTTTTAATTCTGTTAACTTTTTATTTCTATAATAAAACCGTTATTTATCATAAGTAAGAAACCATTTTAGGTCTTAACGCGACTGGATTTATTTTCACGTCGTACAACTTCGCTGTCCCCTCTGTACATGGAATCTTCGTCGATGAGAACTTCAAAATCCCCTAAAGCCTCTTCCGTAGGCGTTTTGTTCCAACGCGCATCCGGGATGCCGTCCGGGGGCAAAACGACCGATAACATATTATCTACCAGCTTATACTTGAGTATCCTATCGTTAACCGTCGTCGCCGTCATCGAGGGGGAGGCGTTCACTTCTATAAGCCACGGTTTTAAGTTATCGTCTATGATTATGTCGTAACCATAACACTCGAAGCAATGGCGGTCATTAGACATAATGGACGCGACGGCCTTTAGCGAGTGTACTATCAACCACTGGATCTCTTCAAACAACCGATCCGTAACATCTTGACCGCGCGTTCCTTCAAGGTATAGCTTCAAGTTTTGCATGCCGAGCTTCCCGCCGTGTTGACTATTATAGTCATCGCCAGTTTTCTGTACACTCACATTAGTCAGATGGATGTACATGTTGTCGAGTTCAGCCACACTTGTGTCGTACTTCATTGTGCAAAACCGACAAAAGCCTTCGCGAAACATATAAGCCTTTAAAGGCCGGAACGACGTAACGAGGACGTAAATCCTCAAATCGAATTTCTTCCCGCCGATCAAAAGCGGATTATTGATGTATCGGGAGATAACGTAAGTATCTTTACTTGTCAGGTGATGTTGTAAATATTTTTTCGATTCCCGTGACCATTTTTTTAACTTGGATAACTTATTAACAAGAAAAATTCCGGCCCCCTGAGATTTTCCACATGGCTTAAGGATCCAAGTAGTTTGAGGAAATTTGCGGTATTCCTCGACGAACATGTTATAATCCGATGGCAGCACATATGTGAGCGGGATAAAATCTAGATATAAAAAGCGAGACACAACCTGTCCGCTCGGCAGTTTCACCTCAGTTTTGTCTGCGAGAAGATTGTTTTCCCTATCCAAGTCTTTCCTGTAGCGTTTTATATTTTTCACGAGTAAATCCTTGCGAACCAGCTCGTAGTGGTTCGGGAAATGATTGATTATCTGGTGGTCGTTGAGCCGATAACCATTGTCTATGCTGAATATGTTTCTGCAGTTCACAGTGTTCGACCAATAAATATTCCACTCTTCGTCGGGAGACACTTGGTGCCATCCTCGCCTTTTAAAACTGTTCACGACGATAGATTTCTCGAAGTCCGTGCAAAAGTTTATTTTCCTTGCATCTATTGTAGAACTTATAACTCGTCCATATGTAGTCATTAACACGGGTTTCTTGCTATATGATGATGCCATTTTCTGAAAAAAGAAAAAATAAATAAGTGCTAGTTATTAGCTTACTATTATCTCTTGACCATATGGATTCGTACCGGCGCGAGGTACTGGCACGTTCTTCTTCTTCTTCTTCCTTTATTCAGTAGGTATGGAATAATGTCAAAATGATACTGACATCTTCATGATTTTTGACAAAGATGTTGATTTTTGCAGTAACTTGGGAGTACTAATAACATTTCGATTAACCTTCTTGTTTGGAAGATTTGTTGGGTTTTGCAGTTATTAGTGCTGTCTTAGGTTGAGGTGTCTGTGTGTTGTCCAAGTGAGGCCAAATCTTTGATCACTAATATATTTTAAAACGGCAAACCGACAGTTATTTTTTTTGACCGAGAGTTATGAAACGAATAGGCACGTCACGCGTCGCCGCGCGTTGCACAAACTAAGTGCACATTAAATGCAAACATAATAATTATGTTGCGCGGCAACAGAAGGGTTTCCTTCCCCCGAAGCGTGACGTCAGAGTATAATTTAACGCAGCTTTCAAAGTATTGATATTTTAAAGCAGTTTATGCACAATGCGTGCTTTATTTTAGGCTTATTTGTTTCTACAAACAAGGAGGCTTCGATCAATCACGGAGGTAAATAGGTGCAATTTAGTTTAAACGAACAGTATTTTTAAAATAAGTAAGTATTTAAAACGGTAAATATTTACCTATTTTGGCTCTCACATAACATATCAACCGCGGGCCTTTTGGTATGAAGACCATAACAAAACGTTTATAATCGGACAATATGGAGCTAGATTACATCAAATCCCATTGAGGAGTATGTTCACTGCTGAGTCACTGAGCTTATGACGTCATTAGCTGTGGCATAGCCATACTATGTAGCGTAGGTTTGAGCTGAGCTATATTAGTTTGAAGCGGAAGTACTAATGTAGGTTTCAAGATACCGAAATCTAGCGAGTTTTTTTTATTTTCGTGCATTTTTTTTTCATTTAGGTACGTTTTATTTGTGTTAAGCACAATGGGAGAGTTCGGAGAAGTTTAAGGCAGATCCTATGTAGCGTAAACATCATCCATTTTAAACATCCTACTATCCTATCCTACCTAAATAAAGCTGAAAGTTTGTATGTTTGTGTTTCAATCAATCATACAATGCGCTCAAACGATTAAACAAACTATTAGTACCAAGTTTTAGAATAAGGTTCCGGAATATTAGGAATCGTATGATCATTCTACTGTTACAACATAAATCAACCTTTAGGTATCATGCAAGCGTATCAGTGAAGCTAGTGTGTTGATAAATCAGATGGCCGCATTTGCTATGCGGATCCTACGCATTCAATATTAAAAATTATGACGCCATTTCCCGTTTCTCCCCTAATTCAGGGCCATAACCACGCGCCGATATGTGTTTCTTATTAACAATGCTCAATGTTTGCACATAACACCAAACAATACTATTGTGTAGAACTGAAAATAAAAATCTAGTCCGTGATTTCGCCCGAATTGAATACTGTTACGACGTTTCCCTATACAAACTTTGATGACTTATTTCTGAGCCACAAAGACGATTTTTTGTAGCTAATGTCCTTTTTGCATATGCAATAAATTATATACAAACTTGATTTTTAGGCGTAAAAAGTTACACACGGACAGACAAAGTTACTTTCACATTAATGGATTTTTCACAATAATATTTATGGGCATTAGAAAAGATAAAATCTCATAGAAACACAGACGGACTCTTATTTGAATGAAAAAATACCCTTCCTTTTGTTGGTACTTTTTAAAAAATATGAAGAACTTGAACTCCTTTCTTAGTAATATGAGTGTTTCGTTACCTATATAAACCTATGTGCCAGCCATACTACATTGTATCAGTTACTCGTACGCTACGGCTCACTTTGCGTTGGATCTATTTCTCTCTAACAATAGAGATACCTCTATGATTTATTTAGACTAGATAAATGTGTGAATAAATGAATATCCAATAATATTTTATTTGCATTTATTTAAACTCGTCGAGCTTTTGTTATGATTAGCGCTAAGAATAAAAATAATACAAACGCACGCAAAAACAAACGACGCACAACAAATGTTATGAGATTAAACAGTGTGTTTCGGAGTTTCAGTTCTTTGTGATCTATTCTATGGTCATAACATAACCCTATGAATAATTTAATACACTTTACGTTCTGAATAACCCACACATCGTAAAATATTAATGGAGTTTCTTTCTACCAAATCCTGTTTTGTGGCTATGAATAAATACTTAAGCTACCATTATATTGGCTGCTCATTCGATTTTGAGCCGTAAAGCTATAGAAGTAAGGTTGAAATGGTTAATTCTTTCTAGGTAAATAATCACATACGTGTATGTATGTGTTTCTTAGCTAGAAAGAATACTGAGTTAAAAAGCAATAACGTCGGTGCTTTAGCGCTTAGAACGACCATTATACAGTTAATGAGCAGCAAAACTCGTTTTTTGTGCGAGTGCTATAAGTAGGTACATAATTGATATAGCAAATTAGCTTTCATTTTTCCAAAAGCTACTATTTTTATAATTTAAATGTTTTTGTTACAAGGTAATATCAGGGAAAATAACTCCGATATTTAACTCAAAACACTAATAGAATATAATACACACAACACTAATAAACTAATACTAATAGGCCTTCTAAAAGTCTATTTTAGTAAGAGTTAGCTTAAAAAGCCGAACAATTCATATTTCCTACTTAGTACAATAATTATTTCTATTGAAGGTATAAACAATTGTTTGCTATTACGATGTCTTAGATTTCTCAAGAAGCGATGCCACGTTGAAACTTATTTAAACATGAAGCTTCCAGTTACACGAGTAGTGTACGAGTAGACTTGCTGTTTTTGGTAGATTGACGAAAACAACCGATGTTCTTTGCTGTCAGTAAGCTGTCATGAAAAGCTTTTAATGCATAAAATAAAGCACGAAACTGCTCGGAACACCTATGCCACACACATGCAATGCCTGAATACAATTTCAGTTTTTTCGTTTACCCCACCATTTGTTGAGAATGTTTAAAATATCCTAAAGAAAAACATTATGAATAAGAAAAACATTAAAATGATTATAAACCAAGATTTGATTTGTAAATGCATTCCAAAAATTGCACACATACGGTACTAAAAGTGACTTTTAGTGGTTTCTAAGCCAACCAAGGTTGATAAAAATCTTTGTAACATTGGATAATTTTATTACGGTGACCGCTTTTTAGAAGAGTTGAATACCAAGGCGCCTTCCTTGCAGGTAGCGCTCTAACAAAAGATGATAGATAACGGCTATCAGTGCATCCGCTCGCTACTTTCAAAAAGACACTTTTCTTTGAATTTCCTAGGATATTGTTATACAGTCTTAGCTGACTTTTGCAGCATTTTATCTCCGAGATTTGAATGAATAATGTAGAACCTACTGAATGGCGAGCGACCCCACAAATAAGACCGCGCTATAGTTGCGTTTTTCACTATGATTAAGTAAGACAGGTATTTTGGTTTGTACCTACCAGCACTGGCTTCTGACATCAGGAGTACCTAATTGGTACAATTACACTGAATATTGAGGTAAATATATTCTTGTATTTGGATTTGCATTTGTTGTATCTGTGCATGTGTTTGTTTGAATAAGAAACATCATAATTATCTGTATCATTGCAGGATACAGAATATTTGATGACATGTTTCACGGTTGCTTTGACTGATCCAAAAATCCGTGACAACTTTGAGTGTGTAACCTTCGTTACTCACTCAAAGGAAAGTCTATTCAATGTTTAAGATTAATATTTTTATACCTGTTGTATATAAAACCTCGCCATTTGAATAGCACGAAAGTTTCTAGCTTCGAAACTACGAACAAGAACGATATACGATTGCGCTTTGCTAAAAAAAAAAATCAAACAGTTATGTATTATGACTGTAATCATACAGTATATTATGTTTTATACTACACTACTCTATTAACAAGTATTACAATAAAAAATAAAAAACCAATGGCATAACTACCTTTGAATACAACAAAAATACACAACACAACAAATAAATTAATTGCGTAAACTTATTACATGGAAACAACCATAATAGTGCTTACAGTACCTCTCACAGATTATACGGAGTACTGAATGACCTAAATGAAAACGGGAAACGTATGTTAACCGAGTGATCAATATCATTGATACCAAAGAGCCAATATCTTGCATGACGGGATCTTCTGTAGCAGCAGGATGTAGCAATTGGCAACTGAGCAGGTAACTGATAACGGATTCAATAGAACGATAGCGTGACTATTGATATCCCTTGAAGCGGTGGAGAAGATAGACAGGCCTTTGTATGTACAGAACAAAAACAGTCTAAGAATAATAGGAAATCACGAACAACAAAATTTTTTCAGCGTTTTGAAAACAACAGATCCATAGAATATGCACGTGCAAAATTCAAGCTCAAAAACTTTACTTTAGGACACATCCGCCAGATTCCACATTCGTCAGTTTTTTTTTACCTCTGACGAAACGATGATTCCTCGTTCGTCAGATTCCATTATTCTACATTTCTGGCTAACCTAACCAAATGGGTCGTTGGTTAGGTTATGTTAGGATAGTGAAAAAACCATGCGCAAGGCGAGCGAGCGAAGCGAGTGTGCCGCGGCAGCGGCCGCCGAAGCGCCAGAAATAAATAAATCTGACGAAAGGGTCATTAGAAGTTATCCACATCCGTCATTCATGACGAAACTGAACTGAAATTATACAAAAAACTACTTCTGACGAAAGTGGAATCTGACGGATGTGTTCTAAATCAAAACTTTGGATGGTAATTTGTTGCTTCTCGCAACAGCACTAGCCACAAACGAATATTACTATTGATAAACAGTTTACAACTCCGAAATAGCTTTGGCGTCAAAGGATTGGGTCTTGTTTGTGTACGTGTACGTGTAGAACATACATTAAACGACGTCTGAAAACCAACAGCACTTATATCCACCTAGACTAGACAGATTGGTATGTCTATTGATCTTGATTATTTTAGCAGAGATACCATCAAATGTAATTATAATGAAGTTCTAATATCCACAAAGGAGCTTGAAATTCCAGACGTTATCACCGAGTGAAATCAGCTCGAGTTCGCCTGATCTAAGAATTCACGAAAGCTCATTTATTCAAAAACCGCAAAACGTTGAAAGTGCGCGAATTTATCTCAAACACTTCACCGCATCATTTAAACGGCAAAGTTTCTTCGATGTGCCCAAACTTAGCATTTCCAGGGCCCAACATTTGCATTCTCCGCCAAAGTGAGTAGATGAAACCCCAATTTACGTCATTTCGCGAAATTAGTTAAGTTCATTACGATAACCGCGTCAGCCGAATGGGGTGATCTAAGCAGTGTTCATTGCGGTGGATAAAATTATAAGAGGACCTTGGACATGAATGAATAACATGATTTGGGTCTACTGCTGACCGCAGGGTATTCAGCGTCCCGAAAACGGGAGCGACCAAAAATTGTCTGATGGACCGGCGGCGGAGTGTGAAATCATAATGAGTTTCGGACTGGTTGGTTACTTTTATCACGAACGCGATGATATACGCCTATATACGTTTAAATTGGACTTTAGAAAAGGAAACAAAAGTCATTTTAAACCAGGTTTGTGGGTATTTATTTTCATCAACAATCAGATTCTTTTCCCTTTAGGTATAATTTACAAATAACATACTGTTCACGTTTTTTAATCATATATTCGTAGTTCTACAAAGTCTAACTAAAACTAAACCCAAAGAAGTTCCCATATCTTTAACATACAAAACTTTCCAAACGATCTCAACCGTACAAATAGGCTCCTATCTATGAATTCTATTTTCCATTCCGTTGTGGAGTATTTTAGGTGCTTCCCTCACTAGTACGGGTGAAATAACTTTCCGCAATAAATCCTACCCGAGAATTGTGCAGTTTGAAACGCAGAACGTACCCCTAGCACACCCCTAGAAATGATAAATACGATCCGTTGGCCAAATGGCCTTTGTCACTCAGCCACAATATATCGACAGTCTAAAAATCTTGGATTAATTGAATTTTATTTCAGAAAATAATAAGCGCAACACGAGCTTTCTTTTACCTAAAACAATGTCTTTAGACAAAATCATTATGAAAATATCCGTTGCATGTATAGCACACATAACTAACAAATATCGCCACGACTGTGTCCAAGGCGCGGTAGACATTCTCTCAAATCTTTTGGTTTTCCAGATAGATCCTTCTGATGATGATTAAAGATTGTCAGCGGTAAGTCTTAATACATTTTAGGACACTCATGTTATGTCATGAACTAAAAATATACTGCGAGTACTAAAGAACGAAATTATAGACCCTACGATTTCAATATAGTGAGATAAATTATCATATTTGCAAAAATGTACTGTGAAATCACTAGCGGAATAAAAACAATAAAACCAATGTTAGAGGGACTGCGTACTTAGCTGCGACCAACTTCAATTGAAATAAGAATCTGGAACTACTCTGCGATTCATTTTTATTGCGATAAAAGCGAGCTACACTAGATTTTAGAAGGTAAAACACTTAAGTGAAATGCCTGAATAACGTGTATTGTATATTAGACTTTATGGTCTTGATAAAGTGAAAATGATAGGCGGCTTAAGGAGTCAGCGTCCTAAGAAACCTGCTCAATCTGTGTTTTTTTGGGTACTGTGTAAAAACATAAGTAGATACATAGATATTTAGGGCAGCTAACTAAGCAGACCTTTGTCCAGCAGTGGGACATGATAGTTTAAGTAAAAATAACTCGGGTAACATAGGTACGGGTTTTATCACGATATTTTTCTTCACCGTTTACAGCTAGTTTATCAGTATCTAGATTCCGACGCAAAACTCCCATTGATACGCGACCTTCTGCAGATCGAAGATGAGTTAAATACATCTCCACCAAACCTAAATTACAAACAAAATAAAAGAAAGGAAAACAAGCTCTTTTGTAAAGCAAGCTTAAATTCCTTGTTGTTATGAGGTATCTAATGTAACAATGATGATACAGCAACTAGAATCCTAAGCTAGACGGCGAATTCACACATTTCCATAGTGACGTGTCAGACGAGAAACATATTACCACTCAACGCACCGCGGTCTAATAACGACGGGAGTCCATTTATCATTCAAACAATATTTCACAACTTTCCACATGTTTATCTTCGCAAGTCATTGCAAATGAGACATGTAGATACACAACTCCTCACAATAAGTTAGCACGCAGTAGGTAAGCATTTAGCGTAATGCACGCGAATGCACACGGGTTTCGGTACCAAAGGATACCAATGGGATCCTGTTACTAAGGGTCCGTCGTCTGTTCGTCCGTCGATAAACTACAGTGTTTTATCTTTTAATAAGTAGACACTTGTAATTTTATTTACAAATTATGTCGTACTATGACCGCATATAGCGGAGAAGGAAAACATGCGAGGAGACTGACGTGTCCTATAATCTTAAAAGTTCGAAAGCATTGTCAAGGGCACGAAAGGAGCCTTTTCGATGGCAAAATTCTTTCACCACATTGGTTTTAAAGAGCTAGTGAAGTAAGACCGCTAAAAAGAAACAGTAAAATATAGGATAAAAATAGATCCTGAGAAAACTTAGCCAGCTCGACAGGTGACCATTCTGTGGATGATTAGTTGAGACTTCGATCATGATCGAAGAGTTGAGAGGAATAAGTGACCCTGTACCATCGCAAACAATGTAGCATATCATTATGAATTTAGCGTCCCATTGTTCAGCGACGGAGTTGCGCTTCTATGTGTTTAGCTCTAGATTATTTATTGTTCTGTTTTCCTTCTGTTGTGTGCTCTCAGTAAATATGTCTTTGTGTATTGTCTATTCTATTTATACAGTCTTCGTTATGAAGTATTTTCTCTGATGCAAAGTAAATGTTTGCCTTGCACTTTCATATTTATTTCAGTTTATTAGCTTGGGACGTGTTTTCAACATAAAACAAAATAATAAAAAAAAGCTTTATTATATTATTAGATTATGTATGCAAACATTTATGTTTGCATATTAAATAAATCATGTTTATGGAGTAAAGGTACAACAAAAAAGTTGTAATTTTGTACGATTTAGTGACCAAATTTGATGGCGAGTTTTTGAGCTACTGAAGGACTTTGTTTTGGCTTAACGACTTCGAAAGCATCCGTGCTTTGGAAGTTGTTAATGCCACACCACAGAACTATAAGTTATATAGTTTATAGTTTTTTTATATTGTTCTGTGTGCCACACAATATCAAAAATGACTAAGCCATCACAAGTTATCACAACTATTATTTTTCGACTTCAGATTTTTTTATGTTGAATGTTGATATACATTCAAACTTCAGAACTGAAGTTTGAATGTATATTATTGAACAATAAGTAATTGTTATTTTATTGAATATTATAAATGTTTATTTTATGTAAAAAATACAAATTAAATCTTTTTCTTCTGTAGTTTTAAAATTTTTGTTGTAGATAATTCAATCACAACTCTGAAAAGAGTGTTCGCTTGAGCTTTTTATATTCTTTTGTACTGAATTTTCTATTCACATTTGAATACTGTGTATTTTATGTGAGTAAATAGGTACCTATTTCATAAAGTGTTTTCACTGGCATGATCTATTTACTGTGCTATAAATATACTTAAGTAGTATATTTTGTGTTCTTTCCACAGAAGATTCTTTTTGATATAGGATGATATCAAAGAATCTTTTGATATAGGTTCTTAATATCATTGTATACTTATTTTTTGACTACCTTTAATAAGAGGTTATTGCCTTTAGTGTTTACCTAATATCTTGAACGCAAATAAAATATGGAAAAATTTCTATCAGATTTACTGCCATCATACCACTGTATTAATATAAATGCCACAGTTTGTCGGTATATTTTTTTTTTTTTTGGTTTCTCCTTCATGCTGTAACGGCTGAACGGATTTGAATGTGAAAAGTGAAAGTATACTCGAGGGGTACGCAAAACAGCGGGGCGCAGCTAGAAGATCGGTTCTAAGGTAATTTTGGGTAAGATTTTCTAAAGAGGGTCGGGAAATATTATGTTTTATAGGAAAATATGCCCTTTATTCGTTACTAAGTAGACCACAGCGTTGCTTGTAGTACCAACATTCCCTACTTCGCATAGGAATACTGGCTGATTTCAACACATGTGATTCTTTTTTGAGTGGGAAGAAGTAATAATAATCTCGTTGACTGTACCAACATTACTACTATCATTTTAAAAGTACCCTCTGTTAAATTTCCTTCACATAGGAAGTGTATTATAAAGGCTGCGGTCCGATTACCTAAAATAAATTATCCCATTTTGTAAACAAGGTAAATTAAAAAGGTTTCCAGAGTTGATTAGGTAACTACGGAAGGTTTTTACGGGATATTTTGCGGTGGTTACAATAACATTTTCCTACCTACGCCGAATAACTTGTATGGTATCAAATTCAAGTCCTTTATTACATTTTCAACCGACTTCAAAAAAGGAGGAGGTTCTTAAGTCGTCTGTATGTATTTTTTTTTTTTTTTTTTTGTATCTTGTTACGCGATTGTTCCGCCATTTGTTGACCGATTTGCAAAATTCTTTTTATGTTTGAAAGGATACTCCAGAGGTGGTCCCATATAAATTTTATTCCTGAGGGATTGATAGTTTCCCCGTAAAACTCTAAACATCTTCCCTCCTAGCCATGTCACAAAAAGAATTCGAATCGACAGCTTGACGCCCTGAGTCACACCGCGTTTCGAGTCAAACATTGAAGTCGGTTTTCTTTTTAGTATAAAAACGTAATTATTACGTGTATTTTTCTTCAGAGGAAAATAAGATTTTTACCTCGTATCTTGATGAAGTATAAAGTTCCATAGAGCAACTAATGCCTACGATATAGGTTACATACTTACAACATTATTTTGACAACTTTGTTAGCGGTGGGCAAGTGCTCGGCTGAAAAGCAAAAAGCTTAGTCTAACCATTTTTGGAACGAAGTTCCTTTTCGGACGGTATCGAGAATAAGTGCTATAAAAAAAAAGCGTTCGATTTTACCGTCACGACACATACATAGGTCAAAACGTCATAGTGCGAAGTACGTAGACGCGAATCAGTCCATAGATTGATTCATTACCAGTATGGAAAAGCGTTTCTAGGATTTTAATATTTGACAAATGCCAAATGTCAAAGTTTTTTTTTGTTGATACTTCGTTCCGACCGAGTGTTCCACGGAGGTTCGACGACACTCACATTTTTTTATGTTATTGTGATTTAATATTACGATTTTAATTATAGAAAGAAATGAAAGAAAGATTCTTCATGTTGGTTTGATTCCACTTAACAAAACCAGGAAGATTTAACTTTAGATTACTTTGTGAGTTTTCTATACCTAATGTATAATTTCATTTAGCTATAAAGGCTTCGTCCTTTCAAAGCAATATCAAACCAAAAGTACAAATTAATCTCTAGCTCTAGAAATAAATATAATTCAATTTCGCAGTAAGTCGCTTTTATATTATACATTTTAATAAACAAGGTTTTAATGAAACAAAAACAAAGCCAGCCCGCATTCAAAGTTTATGCTATAAATTACGGAGCGACATAAAGAGATAAGCAATAAAAGTTAGCGGAATTATGTAGAGGGACTTTTCGGAAAATAATTATTTTAGCCGTGAAGAGCATTTACACTAGTTTTGGCTCGGTTTGCTAAGCCGATGCCATTTAGCGGCCGAGCGAGTGTCGACCAAGACTGATGACCGTTTAAAAAATTGCAGTGCGATACGATATCGTATCGGTTGAAATTCATCCGTATAAATGCTCTTTAGACTTGTCTTAATTTTGTTATGTTTTTCTAAAAATAACTTCCAGTTTTTACCTAAATTGGCTACAATTAGTTTTGTACAGTAGGAAGCAGTATTTGAATATTAGTACTTGTTGTACAGTACATACAATATCGTCTCATCTGAAAACGAAAAAAATGTGCTTTCCTAATAATTGTCTGCCAGATCGTACAATGCAAAAAAAACCCTGCCGTTGTGATACGTGTCGAGCAACTAGATGAGCCATGTTTTTGGTCGTAAAAGTTTCCAAACTGTTCGCGTCCTGAACAATGTTTAGATATTATAAGATTTTTTACAGGATAGAAGTTTTAGATGATCATAACTTTTTTTAGTTTCGAGACCAAAAATTGCCATGTTAGGGATCGGAAAAGCTGTGATGTTTTTGACCAAAAATTGGATTAAAGAGCATATATAAACGATGCAATTTTTGTCTCATTTTTCTTAGCCAATGCCGCTTATCAGCCGATGACCGTTTACACAGCATGCTATTTTAGTTTTGACAGATACCACCATTTCATTAAGTTTTTTAGGGTCTTTAAAGTGACCACCACGCTTAACAAAAAAGAAACTTAGCTTTTGTAACATGTTTCTATCTCCACATCTCTCACTGTTATTCAAGTAATTATTATCTTCACGGGCGATTGCATGTGACTCTTGGTGCGTAGAGAAAGTGTATTGTTGTGTGTTTGACTCATATAAGTAACTAACCCCGATCGTTTTTATAATGATTTTTTTTTAAGAAGCTAGAATTTAAAATAACAGCCCACCGTCCGATTTACTTGATAAAAAGGCTATCAATACTTCAATCAGCGATTAAAGTAAAAAAAAAAATATATTGCGAAGCGAGTTTTTCCCCAGCTCTTTCTTCTATTGCGATAATTTATCGAAAAATTATTTACTAGCTTCTAAAATAACTTGCTACCCACAGTTGACCTTTCTTTACGTGAATAACTAGATTGCTATCTTGAAATAGGTATAGTCGGCATCGAAAGTCGCCTAACATTTGATGTCACAAATCTCAATGTTTCCAAAATCTGTAACATTATGACCAATATTTTGACAAAATATTTTAAGAATAAGTGTCAGCCCATGTAATTTCCCAAGAATATGAACTATTTTTTTCTGAAAACGAAAACAAATAGCGTTTTAAGAAATCAGACTGTTAATCAACTTTCGCTGCTGACTGTACTTTGGAGACAAAGTTCGAGTACGGAGTAAAATAATTACTTCAAAGTTACGATCCAAGTGCCTGTTATGGAATTCTAAGAATAATAGTAAATGTGTGTCAATAATGACGAATTCATTTTTTTTTCAAGGCTTCTAAGTTACCATGTTATTCATTAAAAATATATATATATCTGTAAAGTTATTTTCATTTATTAATTGTTGATTTTGTCACAAATTGAATAAGTAAATTGCATAAACAATTTATTAAGTAACACCAACCTTCACTTCCAATTCTCATTTTTCTGATATTATTCTCAAACTGCACGATATCGTGTAAATCTCACAAGTAATAGATATTTTATCGCACGCTGCCATTTGCATTTGCTCAGGTGCTAAAAGTTACTAAGTTAGAGTTGCGCCGATAATTTGAATATGAATCACAGTAGTTGGGTGGCGATGCCAGTTCCAACTGCACAAGATTTGCTCAAGAGAGTTCAGTTAGAGTTGAATACATTTTTTATTTCAGTAGGAAATTGCAGCGAATTGTTTATTCAATTTAGTATTTGACCAAGTGACTTTCACTAGTTGATTGAGAAAATATGTTTCTACCTTTGGTAAAGATCACTCTACTTATGTTTACCGATTGCAGTTAATAAATAAAGTAACTCATATTCACGAATTTACTTTATACGATTTTTTTAAATTTAATGTTAGAATACATCAAGTGTATAACGTTTTTACAAGCACAAAGTTCGAATTACTATTTGTATTTTTCTATAATTTTCACTATTTTTTAGCGAATTAACCAGTTAGTAAACAACGTTTCTGTAAGTAGTTAATATGCATCAGAACAGTACATCAATTTACTTTGAAAATAAGGTCGCTTTAAGTCCAGAATGATTCAATAACAGCCCCATTTCTGTTCAATCCAGAAGCGTCGGATTATTCGATTATGGAAAAGAGCTTGTCTATCCGTCGGAACGTCGTTGTTTCATAAGTTTGCAGAAGGGCTTACAAGCTTAAAGAAAATGCAACTCTGGTATTATAATTTCTATACCAGTTTAGAGGAACTATTCTGAGTAGAATTTGATCTACTTGTTTGTATATATTTATTACTAGCTGACCCGCGGCAAACGTTGTTTGGCCAATATCGCTATTAAAAATTATGAAACTTTAAAACTCCATTTCAACCCTTTTTGAGGGTTGTTTTGAAAAACCCTGAAATACGTGTCCATTTATTTTTAGTTATTAGTATTCAAACTGAGTTTGAAGCATATCGCTCGACGCATTTAAAAGTTTCATACAAACGTTTTCACCCCGTTTCAACCCTTTTAGGGTTGAATTTCGAAAAATTATGCCTTAGTGGGTGTCCATGGTATAAAAGGAAGCTACTCTCTAAATTTCAGTTTTATAGCTTCAGCGGTTTCGGCTCAGCGATGATGAGTCAGTCAGTCAGGTCAAGCTCTTTTATATTTAAAAATTATGACGAATAACAAAGTGATTGTGTAAAAAATTACTTGGTTGACGTTTAATTAGACTGGCATCTCCTCTCAACTAAAAAATGTAGGAGATCAATCGTGTTATGGGATCGTGAGATGTTATTTTGTTCTAAAAACCGCAACGCAACCATTTGCGTCAATGGCAATCCATTAAAAGATGGCGCATCCTCAAAACTCAAAAATAATCTACAAACGATGAGAAGTTGGTTGATGTATAAAAAGTTAGTTCCGTACAGACAAACACTACCATGTTTATGTAAACCACCTGTGTTTGTGTGTATTTGAATCCGAGAGCTCAGCATAGACATCCCACTAATTGGATGCAGTTTTGACTGAAACAAACATTGTATTTGTTTGTTTGAAAACTTTTGAAGCACTATGCACGTGGTATTCCAAACGTAATGCTTTTATTTAACAAGAATAGAACAAAAGGGTTTGAAAGTAATCAAATTTTAATGTTGATTTAAAAGATTTGGTCAATATAAAAATATATTGTCCAAGTCACTCTGAAAATATAATAGGTTTTAGTTATAGCAGGTATATATATATTTACCTCTTTCAATGTTACAAGATAGGGGACCGAACCAATTTTATCGAGTACTTCCTAAGCAAACAAACACCGATAAACCCTCACCCCACTTCACTCATAATAGTTTGTACAGGTTGACATAATTATAAAAATAATATTATCTCATTTTGGTCGTGGGAAAAACAAAGCGTCACCACACCAACAACCACTTCATTTAAATTATCTGTCAACCTATGCTTTCCAAGCAATTTCAGTCTGTATTAGAAGAAGGTAAAGTCTAAGGTCGCATGTAGTGGGATGACTTTAACGTGCGACAGATTAGTTTGCGGGATTGCTTGAAGCTGACAAATAATGGGCTGCAGAGGCACCACGCCATGAATTTTAATGAGAAGATTCACTCCAATTCCCTTTCAGACGAATGAATACCTACTCGAATAATCACAAAGGGCTTAGATCACATCATCCTATTGTTTTCGATAATTTTCGTAGCGTGGTATAGATTTATTATGGTAGATTAGTTGTGATAAACAGTTGAGTTTGTGTAAATATAAATAGTATTGTTTTTGTTTAAAACACGAACATAACTCGCTACATGCTTGAAATAATTATACATCACATTAATGTTGCAATCAATGTTATGTGCCAACACATTAGCAGAATATTGTTTCAACCACGTGCATAACGATTCAGTAATTAATAAAACATTGCAATCAAACTGTTTTTAATTAAAAATCAAATAAAACCACTGATCATCAAAATTAACTTGAAATTAAATCATGCGGAAAACGCTTCCCTTACGCTTGCATTTGGTTGTTCAGACCTTAATTGGCACTTCAACTGACATATTAAAATGTGTCAGGTACATCTCGTTCAATTTTACAAATTAACCAATTCATTTGGCTATTGGGAAACGAACAAACACCATTTAACGCTTATAATAACGTCATTCATGCTTCTGATGAGAGATTTTAATAAACTGTGCTATATGATTTATTAATTTTGTTGACCAAGTGGGGTTATTTTATGCCTCAATCTAAAGGTCATTGATGCACGGACGGGATCCGAACTTGTAACCTTTGGATTGAAAGTTAAAACATCTCATGGGAAACTGTTAATTTCTAGCTGTCACAGAAACAATGCGTAACCATGGAAACAATCAACGGGGTACGGACGGAGTCCGCTTCGCTTGCGATGGAAATCCAGCTTCAGGCTGACACGGCTTTTGGATATGATCGTGACTTATCCTGTAGCCTAGAGAAAGACCGATGACCTAAGCTATTCCTCAAAGACAAAGACCGAAACCTAATTTTGTCGACTGGTGAATGCAAACAACATTGACATAAAACTAGTGAATGGAAATAAAAAGTAGCATCTCTATAACCAGGCGAAACTTACTAATTGACCCGCAAGAGAGGTTTTTGTTTTTTCAATTAACTATGTACCTATGTTCATGAAATAATTACTGTAGTCGTATAATGGAAAATCAGGCTTGAAATTCTAATGTGTATTTTGTTTAACTAAAACACGCGTGTACTTCCTTAGAGGAATACTTTCATGTTTTTATTTTGCGTCATTGCATAAAACAGCTTTCTATTTTCTGCGCAAGATATTGTACGGAGTAATAAACAGTGCAGTTTCCATTTACGATGTAAAACAATACTCAAGCGACTCGAGGACAAGGTATGAAACTAAAGCACCGCTTCATGCCTTCGATGTTCCGGTAAACTTTTATCTGTGTGACTAGAGTTGGAAATTGAAACTATGAAGTCCGTGGTTTAGCGAATTAGTTAAGTTACTTATTCAAAATGAAATACAAAATGTACGTAAGGATTGTAGCAAGTGGAAAAATTGTGTCTTACGGGAAAGGGGCGTAATTTTATGTAAGTATGTAAGTCTCTAAGGAAACGAAGTGAATCTGTATCCCCAAAGCACAGTAACATACTTTTAGAAAAGTCACTTCAAAGCCTTTGTACTTACCTAGATTTCTCAGGGTGTTATGCCACATTTTGGAGAAGTTAACATTTGATACGTGATAGGTTGCAAGCCCATCGTTGCCTATTAGAATGCAAACAAGTTTTCTCACGCTGTTTCCTTCGCTGTACATGAAAGCTCATGTTAATGTCTACTATCATTTATTACACTTGGCTTGCATATCTAAGTGATTTTAGGAATACAATAAACTGCAGATGTTGGCACAAACATTTCATGAAAAACTATTAAAGAATTCTTGGGTTATATATTCATCTCTCGGAAGAATTGGCAGTGTTAATAAGAGAGACTTGGCATGTATTCAGTGAAAACACGACAGTGACTGAATATCTTTTGTTATTCTGATTGTTTGCTCATGTAAATGAAACGTCTGAAGTATGCTTTGGATAGGAATTTGGCAGACGTGTCTGTGTCATGAGAAAGGCGTTAATTCTGGAGAATTATCATAAAAAAGTTAATCATCATCATCAAATTTAAGACCTCAGCTCTTGTCGGTGCAATGATGCAGCTTCCTCCACCTCTCCCTTTCCAATGCGGTCTCCTTAATACAGGTTTTAATATTAAAAATACGTAATAAGTTACTAGCGCAGAAAGTAGACTCGTGCACTCATGCACAACATAACATATCTACTGCCTGTCTGTCAGCCAGGTAAAAATAGCATTAACCATGTAGGTGACTTCTAAATATACCTGACTTATAATAAAAAACGTAGGTATTTTTATACAATATTTTATTTTTCAGGTTTCGTTACTTAAAAAGTACCCTTTTAGGATCACTTCGTCAAAAATATATGGAGGTCAAATCATAAATATGATTGAACAAATGATCAAGTACAAGTGCAAGTCCTTATAGCTGTATAAAAAATGAGGAGCTTTGTGATATTATTCTGACAGTTGAGACCTCAATACAAAATGAAACTGAAAAATTCGCAGCCATGGCCCTAATTACCCGTTCCGGAGTATAGGTAGGTTCATTAATTATTTCGTTATGTCAGCCGTTGTGGGCTACCCTCATCTGACAAATTTGTAATGTTCCCCAGTGATTAATGTGCAATTTGAAATATCTGTCATTGTTGTCATACAATACCGAAAACGAGGCACGGGTAATAAATAATCCGATTAGATTGCTCTCAACCATATTTTGGTATATTCAGTTTATTAGAGTAAAACATTATGGTTTATTTTTGGTATTTATTACCTATCAAGTATTAATTTCGCATGTCGTTAATAAATTTAAAAGCAGATATACGTAAACTCATATTATTATTATTTTGTTTGTCAAAGTTTAACATCACGGAACTATAGAGTCTCGGACTTTTGATAGGCATGCATGGGGCCGAAGCCAACACACAGAGGCTTTTTGGAGAATTTTGATCTTGTGTGATGGAGACACATACCGGCTACTATCCCTTCAAGACTATAAAAAAATAATTCAGGAACAGTCTCCGGTTTGTGCAGAACTATTGAGGATATGAAAATTATTATTATTATTATTATTTTGAATGAAGTAGGTAAACGTTCTGCGGTGATTAAAATTTAAATATTTATCCAGGGTCCTTACACATTATTACAGGCAACACTCCCAAAGTCGGGGAAAGTATTTTTAAAAGCACTTTTAATATTTCATGACTAAGTTATGTGCGGTTGAAATCTGCCAACTTTAATTTCCTGGCACGAACCGACCTCGAGATTTTTGCGTGAAGCTCTAAATTGTTACATTATGGCCTAAGAGGCAATACGCGAACACATTTACCTTGACATGAGGAAAAATGTCGCAAAAGTGAATTAGAATCGTGGAAAATAAAATTATCTAATGCTATGTGTTTGTGGTGATTGTAACTGGGTAATGCTCCTTGTGAATTATGTCATGAGGGTTTCTAAACAAATTCAACGCAACTGTTTCTCGTCAGTGATCAGGTTAGAAAAACTGTTATATAATCAAAGTGTTTTCAATTAACTATCTTTTGTACCTAGTTAGCTACCATTCCTATCTTCTGTTTTTGGAAAACCATGCTATCAAGAGGAGGACGTTACTGGCTGCGACACAGTTTTATACTATTGCTGTCAGTATCGTTCACAAATGTTTTAGTTTTCATTTGTTTTTTTGTTCCTAATAAATATATATGTATTTGCAATATTTCTGATTATGGATAACTTAAAACTTTTATTTTAATTATTAAGTCAACGTTTTCATTGTTTTGAAACATACGTCATTGCTTAAAGACGACGGTATTTATCGCGTTCGTGAGTCCCGGACCTTTGATAGGCATGTATGGGGCCGAAGCTAACATACAGAGGCCTTTTTGACAATTTTGATCTTTTGTGATGGAGACACATACCGGCTACTATCCCTTCAACACTATAAAAATGTATTCAGGAACAGTTCCAGTTTGTGCAGAACTATTATTATTATTTAACAGGTTTATTTTCGCCGTTTAAAAAAACGTTTATTGATATAACTAAATACTGATAATGGTTCTCTCTCTCACTCATAAACATAGGATTTATGATGTGTTTAATACAATAAAGCTGTAAATCCTTTAGAATTAACAAATAAACTTTCAAACAAACAAAACTCTAAACCCAGTGCCCACAGGCATAATCAACCATTTGCAGGCACCTACTACGTGAAAACGAGCGAATTTAATAGCATAATACTGTGACAAACTTTTATAATCCACCCTTGTGCCAGAAATTTTGTAATGTACTGGGAGCTGACGGCGTCAGTTCTACTTCATTTTAGCTCTGAAGTTCACTTCACATTGTTATTATTACACATATTGCTTTGAACTCACTTATGTAGGTCGTGCTATTATTTAATCATAATATTTAGGTGTCAGATAAGTTAGTTAATTAGTAGGTGTCCTTTGACTAGTTTCTTTTTAGTGCCTGAATCCCTAAAATTGTGCCATTTCCAAAGCAAGTAATTCATGTTTGTATGTATGCTTGGTAGTAAATCCAAAATTTGTAGGTTTTTTTATTATTTTATAAGGAAAATATACTTATATAGCAAATATTTATTAAAATTTACAATAATATTCAAAAGAAAATTTATTTGTGAATAATTTAATTTTTTGTTTATTTTGAGCAGCTTCGATTCCACTCGTTTTTTCTTATAAAAAATGTATTGCCTTACTTCACGCGAAGGTTGGAATCCTATTAGATCTTTTCGGACGGTATCGGATCAGAGCTAGACGAAAAAAAGTGTTCGATTTTTGCGTCACGACATATGTATATTGTCACAAGGCGAAGAGAGCAGTCGCAAAACACTCCATAGGTTGTTACATTGTTAGTACGGAAGAGCGTTTCTAGGATTAGTATGTATAAATAATTGACAATAATTTATTTCACAAATGCCAAATTTCAAAGTTGAAACTTCGTTCCAACCGACTGTTCCACGACACTCGCGTACTTTTTATTGGTCTTATGATTTGGGTAGATTTTCAAGTATTTCTTAACTTACAATTGTTGGAAATATTTCCTGACCCATCCCTTTCGATACGTATCTTCAATGCACGCGAATAGAAGATATAAATTTATATTGGAATGTCCATTGTAGTGTTATGAAGAATGAAGATTTGCGAGCCCCGAACACAATGGCTATACGAGGCTATGTCAATGGTTCGTACGTTTTGTATGAAATGCTTCGCTGGGTCTATTTCTTTCTGAGAATCAGCAAAAATATAAAAATATTTATTTTTGTTGAATGAAATAATCAAAGATATTACATTACAGCTTTTTGGACATATCATTGTGTGATTAAGGAAAATGAAATAAAGCAAAATGTTTGGCTGGCTATACTTATAGCAATGTGTCTATGTGTATATCACTTTTCTAGGATAAAAATGTCGTCTATGTGCAATTATTTTAATCTAATCCAATCTCAACAGAGGTCATACTTTGGATAATATTTGTATACTAAAGTGAATCACGCTTTTATAATGAATCGTAGGCATAGGGAAACCGTTTCTGTTTCGGTGAATATCTAAGTTTCGTCCATAATTCTACTTATCCCATTCAAGCCCATGACTTATTCCGTTCGCTCCTTAGGTAAGCGTGCATCAAAAAGGCTTTTGTTGTTTACCCTTAAATTATTCAAACGGAGAGACACATGCCCGCAATATACTTGGGAATTATTACATGTAATACCGAGTTTTGTCACAGCGTATTTGGGAGAATATTTTATTTTGCTTTTCAGCATAACGTAAAAATACAATAGAACGGAATCTCCATGATCGTTGTCTAAAAAAACCAATAATTTGCATTTTGATGGCATTTCATCTAAAAACTTCAATACCTACGTCTACAAAGGCCGTGTCTTTTGGCCTAGTGAGAATTGCAACGACGGGTATACTTGAGTATTACGTATCAACCGACATTAAATTCGAGCAATGTCACCAAAATTTTTTAAATGTTAACCGTAATACAGTCTGCTCCTTTCTCGTTTTCAAAAATAAATAGTTGTGAAAGCGGTTCTATTAGCTGAATTTTTAGCTTTTGATTTGCGTACAAATAAGACACAATATCTAGTGGATGCTTGCCAAATAGACCCGAGCAACCTTTTAAAGATAGGACGTCTCTGAATCGGGTACTTAATTGGCTGTATTTGTGCTCAGAATATATTCTTATAAGTTTTTTATGTCATTATTTTAAATAAGAGTTTTCTATTTGCTATTATAATATATTTTTGTAAACAAGACTATACTTGAAATTGGTTGTATTAAATCAAGGGACCAATGTTTGAACGTTGTTAATTTGAAAACAACTTCGTTTGGCTTGCTGTAGACAGATTTGATATTACTTTTATTCTAAAAAAAGTCGTACGTTTGATTACCAGAGAGATAGAATATTGCACAGTCGTAATAGTCCAAAAGCCGCACTCATTTGAAAGAAGGTTATACACACCTAGTAAATATATGACTGTACGAGTATGCGTGTACAATGGGTATATACACAAATAATTTAAATAGAACACTACATTCGTTATCTGGGAGTGCACTCTGAAATACAATTTCAAAGCACATTTTTTTGTACAAAAATCACCTTCATCCAATGCTGCAGTAATCCCATTCAGACGGTTCAGTGCTTATTTTTAAAGCCGTACGAGTTGAACAGTTTTTGAACTAGCACTGTCGGAACTTGGATAATGTTAATATTTTTAGACTAATAATGATACTGCTGAAGAAATTATGAATCCCGCCTGAGTCATTAAACCATGACGGAAGCCTTAAATCGTCCTAAAAATAGGTAGGTTTTCTCAAATGAATGCCAAATTATTTAGCATCGAAATCGCTTAGGTGCGATTTGAATCGTTAAAATTCAATAAAAAATCTCTTATTCAATGTTTGTTACATCACACTATCCTGTTGCTATCATACGGGCAATTTTAGGCAATTATTAGGATTAAGTAGTAGTATTATTGCCATAAAAATGTAAATGTGTTTTCTCCTCGTTTGTAAGAGCAGGGGAACTTTTCTATCTGAGCAAAGCAAGGAGAGTTTGTTTCACACACTCGAATATTCTACAATTCAAAGTTAGATTATTACTTAAACATAAGTTTCACTATCTTTCAACTCGTGAGGACGATGATCGAGAATATTCGTCTGTATTCAAGAAGTTACAAAAATTCAAAGCATTATTAAAGAACTTTAGGTAATAGTGGATACCCTTTATAATTGCCGGTGTAGTAGCACCTTTATGGGATGGAAGCTGGCCAAACGCAAATTCACCTCGGAGCAAAAAAGCTGAAATAAGTTAAGCAGGCTTTGCGCTATTCCTCCATTTACTAATCAAGTAAATCAAAGCTAAAAAGTTGGCAATTTTTGCGCAAATAATAATATAAGTAGATATTAATCATCCCCTTTGCCTATAGAAGTGCAAGTTCCAACACTTTGAAGAGCATCACTTTGTTAAATTGGCAGCTTGTTTGGCTTTAAATTTTCTACATATGATAGATCTAAAATCTTTATTAATTGTTCTGACTTTTCACGGAGATTTACATATATTTACAGTAGTTATAGTTCAAAGAAAACCTTTTTATTATAAAACGACTAGTTCTCGTAGCTGTGCTACGTAGTGCTACGAAGCAGGTGGCTTTACGTAGCCCGCTCGTAGCTAAATGAATTTTTGGGTGTTCCCTGCATACCTAAACGCGCGCAACATACCAGTCGTCGACGTGTCCGCATTCTGTTGACGCCGGCCGCTCGGCGCTTTCAACAAGAATTTTATTTTAGCACTCTGTCAGGAATTTGACTTTTTCGCCCCCGTTTTAAATGTGCGACGAATTTCAGTCGTTTCCTGTGAAATATATGATAAGTGCTAGCATTTCATACTTGACATGCTTGTTTTGAGTCTTAGAAAATGTTTTTATTTCCGTCATAAAACATGTTTACAATAGAAACCTGAAAAACTATTTTCTATTCTATTCATAAGTTGAACCACGGCCAAATTGTATCCAGGAAATTTATATTTTTAGCAAATAAGCTACCCATCGCGCATGCACGAATTTAATAAGGAATACATTTTAAGACTTCTAAACAATGTATTTATTCTATATATTATTAGTATTGTAGAAACAATACCTATACCTATCATGGCAATACAAAACTGCGACATTTTACCAGCAAAGACATCGTAACAATCTCGTGTAAAGAAACGGAAACCATATGAGTTTCCTGCATATCTTGGCGGCGGAATGTAAATAAACCACAGCTATGGCCCGTTCACACAATAACATGTAGTGTTCAAGTCTACTACGAGTAATATTATAAAGTTTCTAAGTTTGTTATTTTTGAATGTAGGTAAAGGGGGAAATCCCATAACTGATATCATATATTATGTGGCGATTATGACCGGTTTATTTTTACAGCCGGCCACGAAAACATTTACTTCGGTAACATTTTCATAATCATAATTTGATTCTCAAAGGGGTTGATGCTAGAGTGCATACCTACGCAATGGACTTGCCTCGGACATGGAGTCCCTACTGGCTAATAGGCGTCATATTTTACTTTAAAGGTCTGAAGGTGTCACTGAACGCATTATATTATGTACCTACACCTTGACATACACTGGACTTTGGTATTTAAACTTCAGTTTTGACATGATATTTGATGTAAATTTATATGAGCTAGTAGCCAACTTTCACTGGCTCTGGTAACTGGAAAAGATTAAACAGTCTATACACTCGTATCTCGGTCACACCAGAACATCATTGTCTGAAAAGCGCCAAAGTTTTTGAGCCTCTTTTGTCTCAGCTCAGTCAGTAAACTGGGTCTACCTACACGGTGTGAGACGTTGGAGTATATTCGTCTTCTGAAGTTATTGTTTTAGTTCAGTTCCAATAGAGTTTTGGTACAGTTATTCTATTTACCGGAGACGGGTTGGTATTTATTGTGTGTGTAGATTTGTTTCTGTGTGCGTACGCGATATTCAGTGATCATTCGTCCATGGAGCGTTCCCGAACTTACGCACACCGAGAAAGCGTGCATGTACATCTACACACATAATTATGACCAATCCGCCTTCGTGAAATAGAACAACTTTAACGTGAAGCATCTTCAAACAAGAATTTTAATGTCTACTGTTTTTGAATTTTTGTGTACTGCAGTCTTCTTCTTGTCGAGTCACATTTTTTTAACAAGTGCAATTGTTGCGCAAATAATTTTTAAAATCTGACTGAAAAATAAAAAAATAATCTGTGATATTCCTTCTACATAATTTTACCTTAAACATAAAATTTTTAGAGTCGAATCGTATCAAAAATATAATAAAATAAAATAAAAAACCAATTGGCCTCAAAAAGCTGTGTTCGAAATCCTTTAAACCAATAAAGATCTGGTTGAAATTGATTTGCGTGGAACGAAAGGAGCCACGGAAATGAAAATCCGATTTTGTTCTGTCTTCAAGGTAATAAAGGTAACCATTGTGCTTGCTTGAGGTATGAACCATGATTGTGAATACTTGAGGTATGAACCATGATTGTGAATTTATGTACAACGGCCGCAGCACACGGTACAGTTTCATGTCAATAGAAGCACGCTTGCCTTATCATTTACACAATGGTCAAGCGTATGCATAATGTGTGTGCTTACCACGAAAGAAGTTTTGGCTAGTAAATTTAAATATACTATATTATATATTACTTTATATATATATATATATATATATATAAATACCAACCTGGGCACTAAGTTGATCCAGCCCGACTGCCGTGCATTCCTGACTCCACCTTTTCCCCCATATTACTCGACTCCGGTTGCATAGATCTTGCCCGGAGTGGCAACGGCGCAATTTTTGGGCGACGTTGCCAAACGTGTTCATGGAGAAATTGATGTACTCAACATTTTTATTGCTAAGATCTCGAACTTAATCGACTCCGTAACGGCCGAAATTCAGAAACCCATAAACACTTGTGGGCTCCGTTTTATATACCAAATCTAAAGTCGTATGTTGATCAGATTCATTTATATTATCAAAATTACAGCTTTATTTGATCCGACAAAACGAAACTGTATATTAAGTAACGTAGATTAATTTTTCGTAAACACTACAGTATTCGAAGTAGTGAAGGGCGCGGGGGCCGGGGCACGAACGCCCCGCTCCTGCAATTAAGACAATTATCAGAAGTAGAAAATTATCACAAAGAAAATAAGTAATTTTTAAAAAGGTTTTTGAGAAATTTACCGGTCAATTACTGGTCTTAAAAAAGATACATAAATCCTACTTCACTAACCTTAGCTCGTTCTCCATACATAACGGAAATGTCTGATACACGTTAGTGCACACGTCCACAAGCTCCTAGCGCAACTGACGGTCCAATGACGATGTATTAGTTATTTATGCGATAAAATGTGCTTCATTTATTGGTTCGACTACTCTTTACTATTATAAGCAGTAGTATGCAACCTCTTGGTGGCAGTGGGCTGGCCATATCTCACGAAGAACCGAAACCGCTGGGGTAAAAGTGTTCTTGAGTGGAGACCGCGACTCGGCAAACGTAGTGTAGGACGCCCTCCAACCAGATGGGATGACGATCTGCGAAAGACTGCAGGCAGATGCTGGACGCGGCAAGCTGAATACAGGGCGCTATGGCGCTCATTAGGGGAGGTTTATGTCCAGCAGTGGACTAATGTAGCCTGATGATGATGATGATGCAACCTCTTGGGCATAGAGTTGCCCTGATTCAAGAGGTAGGTTGTTATTTGTAGGTTGCATACTACTTGAGAATTATCACCGTCACTGTTTGACGAAAGGTTCGTCCAAATATCTATATTTTTAGGGTTCCGTATTTTTAGTTTCACAACGTTTTCTATAAGTTTCAATTGAATTACGGTCGACTTCTTCAATTTCCATAAAACTCAGGAGATTTTTTGCTAGCCCTAATTTCATATCCCCATGTCAATGTCATGCAAGTGCCTAGTTCCGATTTCCGCTATGAGCCAAAACATCCTTGTCGAATGAATAATCAATTATAACACACATAAGAAACTTTATTGACACACATAGTACAAACAATATTAATTAAACACACAGTACAAAAAATATTAATTAAACACACAGTACAAAAAATATTAATTAAACACACAGTACAAAAAATATTAATTAAACACACAGTACAAAAAATATTAATTAAACACACAATGGAAGGAGAATATTCACAAAAAAGGAGATTTTTGATAAATTTTAATCTACGTGTAGTTATTGGTTTTTACTGTTGATGTTTTTATGGCTTTTTTTATAAATGTTGTTAATGTAAGTATTTATTTGCATCCATGTTCTATTATGAAGTATTGATTCCTTTCGCAGTACTTGTTCACAATTAGCTTTACCAGGATTATTTTTCATTACTATGAATTTTTTCAGATGACGCATTACTGCGTCTACTTCATCTTTGCTCCACTTCTTGTGAATCGTTTTACGTCTTTTACCTTTATCAACTTGTTCATCCGATTCTGTATCTGTTAGTATAAAAAAGGTCTATAAAAATGTAACAACAGATGAGGAATCGCAGGAAAACCTTTATAACATTTTAAAACAGCATCGAAGAAAGAAGGTCTATAAAAATGTAACAACAGATGAGGAATCTGAGGGAAACCTTGATAACATTTTGAAACAGCATCGAAGAAAGAAGGTCTATAAAAATGTAACAACAGATGAGGAATCGGAGGGAAACCTTGATAACATTTTGAAACAGCATCGACGAATGAAGGTCCATAAAAATATAACAACAGATGAGGAATCGGAGGAACAAGTTGAAAACATTGGGAAACAAAATCGAAGAAAGAGGTCCATAAAAATGTTACAACAGATGAGGAATCGAATGAAAAAGTTCATAAGATTGAGAACAAAAATCAAAGAGAGAATATAAAAATATAACAACAGATACAGAATCGGATGAACAAGTTGATAAAGGTAAAATACGAAAAACGATTCACAAGAAGTGGAGCAAAGATGAAGTAGACGCAGTAATGCGTCATCTGAAAAAAATCATAGAAAAAGAATCCTGGTAAAGCTAATTGTGAACAAGTACTGCGAAAGGAATCAATACTTCATAATAGAACATGGATGCAAATAAATACTTACATTAACAACATTTATAAAAAAAGCCATAAAAACATCAACAGTAAAAACCAATAACTACACGTAGTTTAAAATTTATCAAAAATCTCCTTTTTTGTGAATATTCTCCTTCCATTGTGTGTTTAATTAATATTTTTTGTACTGTGTGTTAAATAATATTTTTTGTACTGTGTGTTTAATTAATATTGTTTGTACTGTGTGTGTCAATAATGTTTCTTATGTGTGTTATAATTGATTATTCATTCGACAAGGATGTTTTGGCTCATAGCGGAAATCGGAACTAGGCACTTGCATGACATTGACATGGGGATATAAAATTAGGGCTAGCAAAAAATCTCCTGAGTTTTATGGAAATTGAAGAAGTCGACCGTAATTCAATTGAAACTTATAGAAAACGTTGTGAAACTAAAAATACGGAACCCTAAAAATATAGATATTTGGACGAACCTTTCGTCAAACAGTGACGGTGATAATTCTCAAGTAGTATGCAACCTACAAATAACAACCTACCTCTTGAATCAGGGCAACTCTATGCCCAAGAGGTTGCATCATCATCATCATCAGGCTACATTAGTCCACTGCTGGACATAAACCTCCCCTAATGAGCGCCATAGCGCCCTGTATTCAGCTTGCCGCGTCCAGCATCTGCCTGCAGTCTTTCGCAGATCGTCATCCCATCTGGTTGGAGGGCGTCCTACACTACGTTTGCCGAGTCGCGGTCTCCACTCAAGAACACTTTTACCCCAGCGGTTTCGGTTCTTCGTGAGATATGGCCAGCCCACTGCCACCAAGAGGTTGCATACTACTGCTTATAATAGTAAAGAGTAGTCGAACCAATAAATGAAGCACATTTTATCGCATAAATAACTAATACATCGTCATTGGACCGTCAGTTGCGCTAGGAGCTTGTGGACGTGTGCACTAACGTGTATCAGACATTTCCGTTATGTATGGAGAACGAGCTAAGGTTAGTGAAGTAGGATTTATGTATCTTTTTTAAGACCAGTAATTGACCGGTAAATTTCTCAAAAACCTTTTTAAAAATTACTTATTTTCTTTGTGATAATTTTCTACTTCTGATAATTGTCTTAATTGCAGGCATAATTGGGGCCTAATAATATCAACAAAGCGGCAATCCATTCTTAAGCATATGAAACTAGTTCACTAACCCTAGCTCGTTCTCTTCGTTCTTTAATTTTGAAAAATCATAGCGTGGATCCGCGCTTTAGTTGTTCTGTTTGATATTCTGCTTGATGAAATTTATCAAACAAACCTATAATGCTAAAACAAATCTGCTAGAGACGTATTATAAAAATCACCAGAGAATCAATCTGATAAAATAATTAAAATGTTAGATTTAGGTCAAACAAATGGCTAAGGCCGCAAGCGACCAATGGCTGAGCTCGGTGGGCTCTGATTGGCTCATTTGAATCGGATCAACAATTGCTAAAACGCAAAAAAGGTGGATTTGTATAAAAAGCACGTAATTATTATTATTACTGATGGTGACACTTGTGGCTCCGTTCGGATCCACATACGGACGGTGATGTGGCAATGGATCAACAAATACCAACCGGATCAACAAGTGAAAACGGATCAAATAATTACTAACTATATGGCACGTTTGATCAACATAGTGCCCATGGAGATATCTATATATTGTTTACTTTTTGTGTAATGAACAGAATAATGTTTATTGCTAAGCCATGTCGGAAGGTGATCTAAAAACTTTGTCACCACGTTTTTCATAAGTACGTCAACGTTGAAGCCTTTACTACCCTTAGATTTCTACCCTCAGTGCCAACCAGACAACAAATTTGCTGCGACGTCAGCTGATCCATTGGAAATTTCAATAGATTCGCAATGTAACACTCAATCCAATTGTTCAAGATTCGAATCAAAGAGAAGACGAACTTCTGTTTCTTCCATTAATATTGAAAAAGCACAATCGTATGTTTTGTTTTGGTGATGTAAATTTTATAAAACTAGAGAACTGTTATAAGAAATTAAATAATAATTTCATCTGTGAATTGAAAGGGCTTCTAAGAACAATTAGCTAAAATCGACTAATTTAATGTAGCTCTTAAAGTACATATATTACTAAATTAATTAATTTAATTCTGAAGGGAAGCTTGACAATCTTATATTCGTATTACCCAGATGTATATTCACAATATAATTATTGACTGGATGCTAGTTTTAACAATCATGATTTCCTATCATTTTATCAAGCAAAGCAGAAAATATTAAACCCACTTGATTATTTCCAGTTGATGCATCTGAAATATTATTTCGGCTGTTTATACGCGTATCATATAAACGAGCATGGCTGTTGAAAATCAGATAACTCGTACATAATGACTGCACGGTTGACTGAATATTAATTGAAAGCCTCCGTGTCAGTAGTACTACGTGGTGCTACTAATAAGCTTACGCGTAGTCAAATGAAAAACTGGCATTCAAAAGTGGGTTTCCAAAGCTTGTGAGCTTTTGGCAAAAAATCATCATGGCAAAGTTACTGCTCTCGAAAACCGTTAAAATAATTTTTTAGGGGATCATTTTATCACGAAAGCAACCGAAGTGTCACCAAAACAAAACAAGATTCAATCTCCAAGCAAAAACCATTTGAATATCAAATCATTAGTAGAACATTTTTATTACAATGAAAAATAGTACGTGGGACATGTCTTCGACCGACGTACAAAATATCTAGTGAGACAGTATTTGTGTTACTGACTAAGTTGTCTGGTTAGTTCACTGAACAATCTCTCGTACCATCATGATTAGATCATTTTTGTTAATTCTACTCGAGTTTTAACTAACTCTCCAAGCGCATATTAATATAATTGTGACAGGTCTTCATAATTGATTGACGTCGACAGGAGATAATGGCATTAAATATTAGCGTTTTTGTGCTTCCGTAGTTAAACTGTTGGTCTTAAGTAAAAATCTGCCAAGCAATAGCGCAGGTTCAAACTGCCTAAAAAAATGCCACCAGATAACTCTGATGAGACATTATTATGAACTTACTTTTCTTTACTTGTTGAGTAAGCCGTGACTGGGTTCCAAAGAATACCAATTCTATACAGGGTGTAAAAAGACTGCTACCGAAAACTGAGGGGTTTCAATCTTGATTCAATGATTCAATGATGATTCTGAACATATTTAGCGAAAATAAAAACGCAAAAAAAATTTTGACTTAGCTACGTCATTTTATGTTATTTTCAGTTATTGACTACTAGTACAACATAATAAGACCATACCTACCAAATAATTTCATTTATAAAAGAAAAAAACAGTTAAAACTCAAAATCCAGCAATCTACGTAAAACAACGTGCCCAGTACATACGCAAACAGTAATCTTCAAACGCTGTTGTCTCCGGATATAATGATTTTTTCGGAAAATTCTTTTGGATTTGGTTGTGTGTTGGGATGCTGTATCTACCCCTTTTGGCTTCGGTAGACGTCTTTTTACACACTGTATAGGTTACATGTGTCACATTTCGATGAAACGATGTACTGTAAGCTAATACAAGATCGGAATGACCAAACATTTCCTCCGCTTGGCAAAACCATTTAGATTTTTATAGAAAACATCAACTTTTAATGCGAAGTTCAATTTACGTTTCAGACTATATCTACTCATAAAATCCTCAGTACCTATAATGTAGGTATAAAAGTAATGTAATGGACATGTAGCATCTGAAACACATTAGTACGTTTACCCTCGGGGAATCATAGCAATGCACTCTGATTATTTTCACTGTATATTTATACGGTCTGTGGAGAATATGGCCCAGTATTTTTGTACGTGAAAGCAGTAATCAGGAGATGGGTTCACAATAGCTACACTCAATAGCTGTGCAAATTTGCCGACGCGGTTTAAGTATGATATAGAGCTCTCTCAAGGAGACACATTTACCGAGCTCTCGTGTACCTAACGTCTAATAAAGTAGCCAGTGTACTATCACGTTCATAATGAAGTTAACATTATACTGAAGTAAAGCTTATACTTTGAGAATTAGTTAACTGATAGTCATTGTTTATTTAACACAGCAGCCATCTGGTTTCCATAATACAAGCTTTGCTTAGCATATTATGCTTGCACCATGAAATATTCTCAAATATTGAGTTCAAAATAGTTGCATACATTAAACTATCCTGCGTTTGAAAGTAATTACGAGTTACGACTCCTAGAGATATTTTAAGGATAGCAGTGAAGGGTAGTTTTCAAAACAATGCTTCGAAAACATTGATGTAATTTTTTTATCCTTCTACTTCGGTGGGCATTTGTATGCGTAGATAGGTATTTATTCCTCGTTTGATGAAAATGGTTTTTCTGATTCATGAAAAGTTGGTGATATTATGGCAATCTTAATAATTCATAATTACGCTTTTATACTAAAAAGAAAACCGACTTCAATGTTTGACTCGAAACGCGGTGTGACTCAGGGCGTCAAGCTGTCGATTCGATTTCTATTTGTGACATGGCTAGGAGGGAAGGTGTTTAGAGTTTTACGGGGAAACTATCAATCCCTCAGGAATAAAATTTATATGGGACCACCTCTGGAGTATACCCTTTCAAACATGAAAAGAATTTTGCAAATCGGTCAACAAATGGCGGAGCAATCGCGTAACAAGATACAAAAAAAAAAAAAAAAAACATACAGACGAATTGAGAACCTCCTCCTTTTTTGAAGTCGGTTGAAAATAATAACGTCTGAGGGTAAAACTTATTATTAATTATTACACAGTTTTATTGGAACTTTTAATTGTATGCATGTTTGAAACCACTAAGCATTGGCATGCACTCTACCTACTATAACTGCAGTTACGTACGTGACCGTACATATAGGAACCTACTTACTATAGGTATAATATAGTCACTTCAAGCAGCTTGCCAGCATCTTGCTCTAATTTGTGGTATTACTTGAACCGTGTACCCTATCCATTTGGGTAGGTACTTAAGTTAATAGATTTCGTGAGATGGCTAGCGCATTTTGTACCAGGATCAAATTAATTTAAGATTGAGTAAATGTATAAAATGTCTCTGGGTTTTATTCTAATAAAAAAATATATTAATAGTACCTATTCGGGGTTATTTTATAAAACAAATTGACATTCTCTTTTTTATTTTCTAGTACCAACCATCTTACCTCTAATCTAGGCGGGCGCCGGCCCTGGCACGGTATTGCACTTGGCCATCATGACTATCAAGGAACTTTTATTTATAAAATGCTTTTATTGCCAATGTGTGTATGAATTTGCTTGTGACTGATACTCTATTGAACTTTTTGAATGATCTTGAATTACCAAATGCCCAACTTAAAAAGAGACAGAGGACATAATTTTATCCAACTGCACGACCAACGTCACGAAACAGCACGATCCAATATTTGAAATTAAAACATGTTTTAATCAAGTTTATTCCTACTGCAGTTATAAATATCAAATTACTTTAACCAGTCAACAGTGCATAATTATTATCGAACGAGAGCGACACACTTAGTTCCCGGTTTTCTTTGACAAGAAACGACCTATTTATCTACGGAGGCACAGAAATATGGGTTAAAAGTATCTCTTTTATCGCGAGAAGTATTTTGTATATCTAAAGAAGTCTAGCTGGTTTTCTCTGCATTTGAACCTTATGTTTTACCGAATACCTACTAGAAAAAATATTAGGTATCATGTTTTCTAGTAGGTTCAAAATTCAATTTAAGAAAAATAGATAAGTGCGGGCTGAATCAGCATCTAAAAACATTTGTGAAATATTTATGTCAGAATCGCAGCAACTGGAAATCCTGTGATCTTTACTACCTTGTAGGTACCTAGGTACCTACCTACGGAGAAGATAAGGTATGCATTAATGTAAGTATATTTTAGTAGCCATTCCTAAAACAAGTTATATTTTTAACCATATTTATCCAACTTTAAGCCAATAAAGTAAACTTTTTATGTCAAATAAGTAAAATGGATACGGTTACGTTTTTGTAGGTCTATTTCAATACCAATGGGCTACAAAACATTTTATAACCCAATATCTATTTACTCTCCTTGCGACTTTATTCTGCTCTCTGGATAAAAATAAACCTTGGAATGATAGTCGTTTAAAAACAATTAAAAGTTTCTCAATAAAAATAAATTACAGAAAATTGCTTCTACAGTCTTCTTGCGATGCCATTTAGGTAGATTTGACGGTTTAAGTACTTAGACCAAAGGCCCATAATAAACCGTAATTATGTAAGAAAGGTTTGGCATTTAAAGATAACTTTAAGATTAGGGACTTGACGGTGATTATTGGATTGTTTTTTTTTAGGTATACTATTTTACCATCCTTTTTTGTCCGAAAAAATATATTCGGCTCGATGACTGAAGAGAAATTTAGAAGCATTTGACCATTGCCAATTAAAGGACTAACGGCGGGTTTCTCGAACGCAAATCATCTTCAAAATTAACTAATCATTGGTCAAATCCATCCACTAAATCCATTGGACCAATAAGGACCAAGGAATTCAAGTTTAATTGGTTTGTCAATTTGAAAAGCGTTCGAGAAACCGGTTGTAAATATCGATAATTAGTCAGTCGTGAAAAGGTAGTGATCCATTGACGGTTCAAACAGTCAACTTTAAATCGCCGGCACGTTTTTATAATGCGGTCAAAGAGTTTCGAACATGTATGAAAAGCCAGCGAGCCAAATCACAGCCTTTGGCGATATTAGATATACTTTTGGCATGCTGGCATCACGTCAGCTTGCTAGCATACCAGCAGTTTTATCAGCGGATCACCCCCTTGAAACGGCAAAGTCGTAAAACTTTAAAACCAAAACCAATTTATATTTTTCTTTGATTGACGATTCACTTGAATCATAAAATGTGAAACGACTTTGTTTTTAATGTTATTTCAATATCTGTGTAGGTATCTAAAGTACAGATCATTCATCTCATAATAATATCTACACTTAATACATATAAAAATATTGGCAGTATGCTCTCAGCATAATTAAACGGCTTCATGTCATTTTGCAAATCTATAATTCACCCAAGAGTGTTTGTGAATACCGGTGTCAATAACATAGTGACTCTTAGTGTAAAAGATCTTTTGTCAATAGGAAAAAAAGGTCATTATTTTTAAACACCTATCAACACTTTGTCAGGGCCGGGCGTAGCACTAAAATTATGATATAAAATTTATTACGCAAGTCAATCATCATAATCTGGCCGAGTCACATCAACCGAGCGATAAAACGGAATGAGGAAAAGCAAAATATCACCCACCTTGCTGGCGCATCATATTTCCAAAGCTGCCATCAAAATTGAATGGTAACCTGGCCCCGATTGCACTGCTAATGACAGCGACTTTTCATTCACATCAGAGTTTTGTGTTATCAATTGTAGATAATTTTTGGGAATTAAAGATTTATTGGAAACGTCTTAAAAGGTAGTAAGTACTAAAAGGACATTCATCCCGATCAGGTGCAATTTTAGAGACGCATTTTTAAACTTAAAATCAAAGATAATTTGCACAACAATGTTTCAAAATATTTCTGTTTATATTCAAAAGTTGCACAGAAATTGAGTAATTAACTCAATTTCTGTGCAACTTTAGAATGATTTATTGATTAATACTATTAAAGAATTCTTAACACTCAGTAACACTCCCAAAAATAGTGACTCTGAAACAAACATGGCGCTGTCACGAATAGCCAAATAAATGGAACCAAAATGGTGAAATCCAAAATGGTCTCGACAGAATCCGAGATTTAATTATAGGTGCACGCGGAGCTGTCTCGCTGGCGATTAACCAAGTTATGGTCATTTGCGCTTGATATGCACATAATTCACCACAACAGAAAGGAAATTGCTCTATTGATTAAATACTGATTATTGATATTGTGTGCACACAGTGCACGCGGACGCACAGGGTCCCAAAAACCTAATGTTTGTGTATACCGGTGTAAAAGTACTAGAAATGTTTATGCTCCACAATATTTTGGTACAGGTACTTATGTTTTATTTTTAAACCTATACTACTTATAGGAATTCAAAGACCTTAGATAGCTTTAGATATTTTAAATCTTTCAATACAAGATATCTAAAGGGGTTAAACTTATCTAAGTATAAAAAAACTAACTTCCAACAGCGGCTTGTTCGCGTGCTATAAAAAAAACCATTAATGCTTTCCAATTTCAAGTATATTGGTGGAAAATTGTGCCTTAATTTAATGAGCCGGGAGTGATTGGATTGAAAAGTATGATAGTATTTATATGTTTGCTGAAGAGCATTTTACATCTTTGATATCTTGTAACTAACCGCTTTCAAAGACGATTGTTGATGGACTACTGCAGTGCGGTACCGAGTTATTTTGTATGAAGAACCATACATAGCCGTGCGTGAGCACTGAGCAGTCCGATACCAATCGCCTAACTTAAAAGGGCCCTAACTTGATACCTCTAAGTAGGTACATTACAATATGTACCTACATATTAGGCTCGCACAATTACTACATAACCAAACTATAACTAATTAATAGATGGAAACCTGATTTGCAACTGTAATTTGTAATAAATAATTGCCGTATTAATAACACGTACAAAGTACAGTCATCAGCGCAAGTTAATTACCATGTTATTTTAAAGTAAGGCTGTACTGTACATCCAAATTCACGATGAAGCTCGTGGTAGCTCGTGGTTAAGAAGTTAATTAATGTAAAGATTTTTAAATGTATCCCAAAAATAATCCTTATTAATTAATGTACTTAGGGTTCTCAGTATTAATAGGTGATCAATTAAAAAAAAACTGAGACGTGGATTCTCCATCTCCATGGATCGCTGAAGTAGAGCAATATTCAATCTATGAATCATAGGTAAATGATTTCGATAGAGTAAAATTTAATCAGTTTTAATAACATTCTGTACTCTTTTATAAATACTAGGTATGTAGGTACATCAGGTTATATTATTTATCACTAAAGTGGTGTATTAAACCTATCATAAAGTTAACAAATTTCGTTGTAAATCTGAATAAATTGGCCGATAAAATATTGAGCTTGGCAGGAATACGTAATGTAAGTAATGTAATAAAAGCTCAGTTGATACGAAATATATTTATACTATGTAGGTATTTTTTATTAAGAACGATGTCTGTATTGTGATAGTTTATCCAATTTTATTTTTACTACCCCGAAATGATCGAAACACATAATATTTATACTTGCCAATAATGATAAAGTATGAAATAAATAAGCAGTACTTATATTATATTGTTTTATAATATACCAATATAATAAATTTGAAGAGCTTTTTTCGCAGCGTTTCTGTTTCTGAGACAAACATATTTCGTAGACTTTTTATTACGAATACATTACGTGTAATAACTTTTTGTTCCATTATCACATGACATAATTCAAACATAAACACAATAGGTTATGCCAAAAACAATTTGGCCGAGTTTACCAATTCCCAGACGTTGTTATGGCACCGGCATTTCACGCTTGTCGGTTACATACACGTGAAAAATGTTACCACAGTTTATAATAAATATTACAGAAATAAAAACACTACATATCAAATTGGGCAGCACAATAATATTATTCATTCATCCGCACTGTTTTTATCCCTAAATCTGCGTTCCATAGAAGACTTCTTTGACATTCTAGAATCAAGTAGTTTTTTATCAATGTAAAATCTTCGTCACAAAATTAATGCCACAGAATTGGGAAAAAAACAAAAAAGCCATTGCAATAATATTACTTCATACGCAAATACTCTTTCTATGGATAGGGGCAGAAATTATGGTTTAAGAGGCTTTCCATCTAAAACAATGTCCTGAGGCAATACAGCGTCCGTTGAGAGTCCTGACGCAGTTTGTTTTATCTAGTCTATGTAAAGACCGAGCCGAGGTATAGGTAGCCCAAGTATTGTACATTCAAATTAATTTACTAAGTAACATAGATTCCAAGTAGGTACTACCTATCATAGAATGCTTTGATTCTCCGTATAATGTAAATCGATAGAACACCACCGGCTTAGCTTGGATGGCGCTCGACTTGTGAAGCCGTGAGAGCCCTTAGTGTGTCTACTGTGACCCACTTCAATCATACAGTGTGGATAACTTAAGTCCGTTTATAAGACTAACACTTTCGATTACCGGAACGTACGAGTAGTTTGCTTGGTATGAGGGCGGATTCGAACTGGCATTTTTAAATCAAAAGTTGAGAGCGATCAAATCACTTTGAGAGTACTTTTCCAAATACATAATTTTGGCATAATCAAACCGGTGGCAGGTTGCAATCCTACTACCCACAAGTACCTACATTGTTATAACAATGTTTTTATTCACCGTTCCAGCTCGTGTACACAAGTTTTTTTTTAACTCATTAAAATAACATCACTTTACTTTAAACAACAAATTATGTTGACAATAAGGTCGATAATCCTCTTGCATGTGACCGCCTCTATACAATGCTTTACGTACGAGTGGGCTTGTGCATTCATTATGTATGTACCTACTAGCCCGGCGGGCTTATTGGCATCCAGTTATTGTCTGCCATTTAAAGAAGTAGCAGGGTAGCTTTTACCTTGAACTATCCTCAAATAAGATGTGTCCTTTTGAACTTATAAAAACATCTTACAAAAACAGTCTTTCAGTCTATTTTACTCCCAAATTTTCCATATTTTCAGGCAACTTTTCCATAAATGCTTAATTAATGAGGTATAAAATCATAAATACTAAAAACACCCAAGTTGTTTTTCTCAAGTAATATAACACGTGTTTTTTAAAGGAATACGATTAATACCTCTGCACTCTGCATAGATAGGTACCCCTACCTATCTGAAAATACTAACATTACTTATAATTATTCCCTAAAATTATTGACTAATGCTATAGACTCTTTTGATTTTCATTGCAATAAAAATGTCTACGATCTTTTGAATTCGACTGAACCTTGTTGATACACTGTTCCTGTTTTGTTATTGAATAAAGTTAACTAGCTTTATCAAAACGACTGGCGGTAAGTGAAGCCCAATGAGTAAGCGACTAAATACCTCCGCACGTTAATCGGATTGGGTAATTCCCCACGCTGATACTTTATTCATGGGAATTGTGTCAGAGACTATAAATGTATAAGTACCTTACACAACAAAAACACTTTTTCTCTACTTATTATATTTTAAAGAAGTAATTTTTGGCGGTGAGAATGGTACTAGATTTTCATGCGATCGAATAGACATTTTCAAACAAACATTCATTATTTTTGTTTTAGATAGGTATAATAATTTGATTTATTTATGACATAGAGTGGAAATATTAAATCTAGCTAGTTGATCAGTGATCACAAACACTCACAGATTTACGCCTAATGCCGTACATCATTATTATTTCAAAGCCCGTCTGTCTCTACACGCGATTGAAACTAGACATTCACGCATCAATAAATTACTTGTAAGCAAAGAGCCGGTCGCTCCTTTTGTATGTCAAGTTGAAAGGATACTGAGCTAACGAACATACAACATACGAATAAATTATTGTTTTGTTTAAAAATCAAGAGAACGCAAATCAGCGGAAACAATATATTTATATTTTGTTAGAGCTTTAGGTTGTATTTTATCCATTACCCTTACATTGTTTAGTGGTTGATTTGACACGTAATATTATAGTACTAGCTGCGCTCCCGCGGTGTTACCCGCGGTCCCTGGGGATTTTTTTATTTTTTCGGGATAAAAAGTAGCCTATGTCCTTCCCTGGGATACAACCTTTAACTATGCCAAATTTCAGTTTAATCTGTTCAGCGGTTTGGGCGTGAAAGCGTAACAAACAGACAGACAGACAGACAGACAGACAGACAGATAGACAGACAGACAGACAGTAGTAGTATGGATAACCGTGTTAGTCACAGCAATATTGTGCTATAAATTCAAAGGGGCCCTTTTCTACTACATGCATATCCTACAAGTTACTTTTCAAATTATGTTAACTAAAGATATTTTATGAAAGCAACTATAGAAGTTACTTACATAATTATTCAATAAACAATTTTTTATTTTTTATTTTCATTTTGTTATTTTGCTCTACCATTTATCAAAAACGTATTAATAATGTGTCTCTAAAAAAAAAGGTTTTCGAAAACTATAAAAAATCAGTTCCTATTAATCTGCTCCTCTTTGCTTTGAAGCACAGTATGACGCAAAAAATTCGTCTCTACCTTCTAAACTATAATCAGACGCTAGCATTTAATCAATACCAATATCTATCAAGCAGGGGCATACAGGGTAATTACGTTTTGTACTAATTAATTATTGTATTGCTGGATGTCACGGTAATGAGAAACTGCACTTGACACTAATGGATATGTATTTCAATCATTATCATCATCCGCAGACATTAATAACCCACTACTGGGTGAAAGCCTTCCTCTGTTCACACCATTAATTCCGGTCCTGAACATCACGTATCCAAAATCTTGTTTAATATCGTATCGTCAATCCATCGCGCAAATGAACCACCCCAATATGTTTTTCTAATTATCGATCACCCATACGATTGCTATGCGACAGCGATTTCAATATTTTGTTTCTCATCGCTAAAGCTATGCGATGCGGTTACTGTATTTTGTTTAAGTATCAAAAAAAACTCTTTTCAGTGTAGCCTCAGCCACTGGCTTTAGTGCAGCCTCAGCCACTAGAGTGTTTTAAATTGAGTTTAAGGAGACTATATGGATATAGGATGTAATCCATGCGCTCAGGAAAAAAAACTATCCTTATGCGTTTTAGTATAATACCTCAGCTTTTAAAGTATTATTTAAGTGATTCAGGCGTAACTTTGGGGAAGTCAATCATAAAATATTAAACATTCCTAGATAGCTAAAGTTTAGTGTAGTACTTACCTACTAGTAGATTTTCTCAGAATTTTATATCTTTCCTTCGTTTTCGAAAGTAATAATGATGCTCTAAACTTTTATTTTATCGTTTCAAAATACGATTGATGAAAATATTTAAATTCTGGCCAAGTGCGCGTGGAGTTCGTATACGAAGGGATTCTTGTTAAGTACGCATTATATTTGAGACTGCGTCTTAAAACTCTTTTATCAAGTTACCCGAGAATTTCAATTTCAAATTGATAGATATCTAAACAAATTAAATTCAAAAAATGACAATGTAATAAAAGTTGGGAGGGAATGTTGTTTACGAGGATGCCAACCGATCCGTTCACCCGTGTGTCACTAGAAATTATGTTTCAGTAGAAAGTGAACTGTATTACAAAGAACTTTGATTCAATTTAGCTTGATGGTTAAAAAGTAGGTAATTACATTTTTCCAGACTAATAAAAAAAATTAAGGACCACGCAGCTGTCTAGACCCAAACTAACCATAGCTTTAATTAAGGGAACAATTATTTAATTTATTCAATTTTGTTCAGTAAATGAACTACATGACCTCCCAACAGGCAGGAATTGTATTTTGGTTTTCTTTATAAATACAGCAGAGGACGATATATTTGTACGGAATGTGGAGTGAAACTATTTTATCCTTTATATTATTGTTCCTTCTGCAGTGAGATCATAAATACCTATCTGCATCGCTGACTTTGTTCAAATAGAAGGGTGTTTGTCCTAATAACTCTTACATTGCACCATAAACAGTGACTTTGTTGCTGGCCTGAGTATTTTTTTTTACTTTTGAAAATACTGCGTCCTTGGTTTTTCACAAACTTTCACATCCCATCCCACTCATATAATAAAGCTGAAAGTTTGTGAGTTTCTTTAGGTAGATAGATAGATAGCTTGACACACGTTTTCGAACTTTGTAGGTTCTACGACATGCCGGTTTCCTCACGATGTTTTTCTTCACCGTTTGAGAGAACTGGCATAGTACACATACATTTTTCGGTAGGAAAATTCATTGGTGCGCGACAGGGATTGAACCCATGACCATACGATCGGAAGGTGGGGCCACTTCCACTAGACCACCAGTGCTCTCCAGTTTACAATGAAATTTGGTAAGGTGAAAGGTATAACTCCAGAATAGCATATTGGCTACTTTTAATATGTAAAAGGACAACGGGAATATTGCATAAAAACTTTAGCAGTACTTTGTTTGACACAAAGAGCACTGCTCTAAGGTTGCCATGACAACCAATAACTTTTGAATTTTCAAAATGGCGAAATTGGCGATGTCAGTTCGTTCTACTATGCTTTCAACAATTTTTAAAGACTATTTATTTATTAAATAAGTTTTTTTTAATAAATAACGAAACACGTATTAATGATTTTTTCAAAACTACCCAACCCCTTAAATGGGTACTTATTTATATTTATCAAAGGCAGCTAATCCAAAAATGAATTCAGTGTTTTCATGGGTTGGTTGAAACAAGATAGTTCTTCTATCATTCATTTGGAACAAGATATTTCTTATATCTTTAAAGTTTGTATGACGAAAAATCTGCGCATTGGCGCAGACGAAGTCGCGCCCGGGTCCACTAGTTTTTAATATTCCTGAGGAAATAGTACTTTGTCAGTATAGTTTTGCAGGTTTCACATAAAAAATGTAGGTAAGTACACCCTAAAATTCCAATATTGATAAAGTTGATAAAGTCTTACCAATTACATTTGGTGACTGGCCCAAGTAAATTAAATATGAAAACTGTAAATAAATAAACCCTATAGCATAGGTTAATACATTTTTATTTCGTCCTATCATTGTTTGGTGACGAAAGCCAGTGTCAGTTATTTAGTATAGCATCAATTTGTCGTGTAACATGCGCTGGTTTATGGTGTCAGCCTTCGAGCGCGCTCTATTAATCTCGGACAGGGCCCATTACGTAGCTTTACAGCCCAAATGAAAGCAACTTATTGTCATTCGGTCATTCACCGTTAAAATTGCGAATTCAGAAAAGAAAACATGTTTTGCTGCAGCAATAAATCTGTGACGATTTGCGACTTATGAACCTACTCGTATTGATTGACATGTATTTTTCATAGAATATTTTATTCAAGTCTGTTTGTCGAATTTAAAAGCCTTATTATGATTGACTTAAACATGATTGCGACTTTTTTCATTTTGTTAATAGCGTACCTTTTAAGTGATGTTTGATGGCTTTACACTACTTGATCGGTTTATTGATGGCCATTATTTAATAGCCACAACGCATCGTAAAGATTAGAAAATTAGAAAATCAAGGCAGATGGCCATTCCGATAAGTAATTGGGGACTCCAAATTGCAAGCCTTTACTCTGGTATTGTTAATCAGAACTTTTGTTCCATTCATGCGCTTGTTGCAAACAAATGGTTTCTTTTTAATGAATAACATTTTATAAAGTTGAAACTACAACTTAAAGATAGTTTTGTTCTAACATTTGTGCTTCTGCATTCCGCTTCAACTTGTATTCAGTGAGTCAGTTTCAGACAAAAAATTCTACTTTGATGTTGTGTTTCTCGACTGCGAGAGAAGAGCGTTTCAACACTTCAAACAGGGTATGAAAATATATTTACAGAAATAAAGAGCAATGGAACGCAGCATTCTCGGCTTTAAGCGGATTGACCGAGTCCGGAATCACGCTGCGTTCAACGACTGGTATTGCCGACGTAGGGCGCAAAACAGCCAAGTTGAAGTGGGACTGGGCGGGACACATGAGTCGGATGCACAGTGAGAAATGGGCCAACATTTTAACAACCTGGCAACCTGAAGGGAGACGACGCCGCGGACGGCCAAGGAAGCGCTGGAGAGGCGACCTCGACTCCTTTGATAGTGGGTGGTGGAACCTATCAAAGGAGAGAGATGGTTGGAAAGAATTGGGGGAGACCTTTGCCCAGCAGTGGGACAGTATAGGTTAAATAAAAAAAAATTAAAGAAAATTAAACAGATTACGCAAGCGACGCCGCGGAAGGAAGCTAGCTATTTAATAAATACGTTCTCGCTAACCGAATTTGTCTACAACGATGTATCCAATTAGACATTACTTAATTACCATCCCTATTTCCCTATTGAGCGTACGAATTAGGGAATTACGCTTCCATGTTGGGATTAGTGACATAAATTATTTAATTAGATTTGGCCTTAGATTAACAATTGTATACAGTGCCTACTGCCTACGAACTGTTCATAAATATGAACAAACTAGAACTTGGAAACAAAAATAGACATTTGCTTTCGGCTTGTGTTCGTTCGTTGGCCGGAACTTTTATCTTTTGGGCCCAAAATGAATGACCTCCTGTAGCTGGCCTTGTACCCGTACCATAAAAAATACACGATAGCTTTAAGTATATATTTGATTCTGGAAAAAATCTTAAATGAAGTAACTTAATTTCACACGTAAACAAAATTAACTACATGAAAAATTAACGAAAGTCAAGTTGGATTTTATACTTGTTGCCGTGTCAAGTTGTATACTTTTACTCCTCAGATTAAGCATTGTTCGATCAATCGTTTTGTATGGGTATTTACTAATAGTAAAGCAGATTTACGGTTTCTGTAGTGATAAGCTTGTTAGGATACGGATTATCTAAATTATCAGCAGCGGACTTTGAAACCTTTGTCGGTTTATTTAAAGTTCTAATTACAAAAGTCAGTATCGTCTTTCATTTAAATAAAACTGGCTCATCGACTGCCTCTTTAGGTAGTAGATAAGTAAAGTTCTTTATTCTGAGGTAGTTTAAGGACTAAAACATTCTTTAAGTATCATGTTTTAAAAAAAAAAAACATAGTTTGCTTTATTCAACAGATTTTTTAGATATTTTTGTAGACGCTGTAGCGTCTCTTGAGTGACTTAAGTGCTTTAAAATGTAAAGGGTCAAGTTTTTTAAGTGTTACTTGAGAATCTAAAATCTTTAGACCTGTATCATGCGCACATACCTATACATACCTTGGTTTTTAAGGGTAGGCGGTTCAAAGGTCACTGGGTCGCTCCCCATCCATCTAAGTCAACCGACAGGTAGGCCATTAATAAGAGGTACGGACACCGCATGGGAGTTGATTTTGTAAATAATGGAGGCTTAGGGTTGAACTTTAATATACAACCATTGTGTCATAAGATACCACAAGGTTTTGTTTCATAGTTCAGGAAGTAATTATACCTACAAGCTTATTCTATTCTTTACAACTTTCGCAGGCTAAAAAAAAAAGGGATGGGGCTTGCGTGGGACCGTAAGAAGTTTAATAGAGAAAGAGAGGCCTATAATACCCAGCAGTCAAAAATCACTTCAATAGTCGTTCGATTCGTTGTTGCATAGGTAGGTATATACCTAGTTACCTATAATTGTGCAATGATTTCATTAAAGTGTACGTAATAATAATTTAAAAGTATCGTAAGTGACCTGATTCCTTGCTGTCTTCCTAAATTATGTATTATCTAATAAGTTATTTAAGCGATAAGACGTCTGTCGTAGCAAGTGCTGCGCCACAACGGGTATGGCACCACTGAAAACCTTGAATAGGTGAAATTTTCAGTATACTTACTAGAAAAAAGATGTCGGCCTGACCCTGCTTGCTAAAAAGAATACATTTTCATGAAGCATGCAGGAAAATATTATATTCACATTTACAACCCACACATAAAACTCTTGTTAGTAAAACCTACCACGAAAAAAGCCGTCAGCCGTCGCTTGTAACATAACCTCCGCATTATTGTATTAAAAATAAATGCATAACATTTCACGCTTGCAACATGAAAGTCGTTTCCAATTTGCTGGAGATTGCATCCGTAATTGCGAGCGGTGCACGCTATTTCCGTGTAAGCTGTGACGTCATCTGCGGTCACAGATTGAAACCGTGTGTTTGTGTTTACCTGTACCTACTGAAACGACCTCTGGCTAAGATGGCTGCCAGCCACGCGATTCTTTTTAACCGACTTCAAAAAAAGGAGGAGGTTATATGTTTATATATTTAGGTTATATATTGTTTGAAAGGGTATACTCTTATAGTGGTCCCATATAAATGTTATTCCTGAGGGATTAATAGTTTTCCCGTAAAACTAAAACAATCACTGAACTTTAAAAAAATTGTGGCCCGATTTCCAAAATTTTTTTTTTGTTAGAAAGAGGTATACTCTCAACGTGGCGCCACATATTTTTTTTTCCTGAGGGATTAATAGTTTTCCCGTAAAACTAAAACAATCACTGAACTTTAAGAAAACGATATTTCCATCACTTGTGGACCGATTTCCAAAATTTTTTTTTTGTTTGAAAGGGTATACTCTTATAGTGGTCCCATATAAATTTTATTCCTGAGGGATTAATAGTTTTCCCGTAAAACTAAAACAATCACTGAACTTTAAGAAAATTGTGGCCCGATTTCCAATTTTTTTTTTTTGTTAGAAAGAGGTATACTCTCAAGGTGGCGCCACATATTTTTTTTTCCTGAGGGATTAATAGTTTTCCCGTAAAACTAAAACAATCACTGAACTTTAAGAAAATTGTGGACCAATTTCCAAAATTTTTTTTTTGTTAAAAAGAGGTATACTCTCAAGGTGGCGCCATATATTTTTTTTTCCTGAGGGATTGACAGTTTTCCCGTAACATTAAAAAAACCTCATTCTCACTACACAACACACCCTGACTCACAATCTGAGTCAAACATTAAATAGTTTGAAAGGGTATTACACCCGAGGTAGTACAAAATATTTCTTTTCCTTATGGATTGATAGTTTTCCCCCTTGCTGAACTCCGGTCTGTCCTTTAGTAGGTCTGTCCTTTAGTAGGTCTGCCCATGACTTCTCTTATCCTTTCCTACCTACTCGTAAGCTACGATAAGCAAAGTCTTAATGTACTCGTAGCTTACTATATTATTTACACATACACTTTTATTTACACAGTATTTATTTACTTACACTAAAAAGTGAAAAATAAAAATTTTTGAAAAAAAAAATTGAACCGACTTCACAGAACACAAACAGAAGAACCTTCTACACACTAAAAAGAGAAAAATAAGAATATAATTTGAAGTCGGTGCCAACTATTCATTTACATCTAAGAAATTCAAAAGAACTTGGGTGCAAAAATTTTCATTCAAAAATTTTTATTAGGTATCTTGCATTCGAAATTTGAAATTTGTTTGACTAAGTATAGACCACTCATATTGCTTGATTGAATAGTTTTTAAATTTTGGAGCAAAGTTCTCCAGAGTAATAATTTTAGATTTATCAAATAAAATATAAGACACTCAATATAATATTTGAAAATAATCATGATATTTTTGAGTGCTCGGGGAAATAATTCGTAGAGAAGTATTTTTAAAATAGAATTGCCAGTCGTATGTTCATGTTCAACTTCCGTCCATTACCGTAAAAATAAAAATGCAATCGTGATAGAAGTACTAGCAGTTGAATTTACAACGCTCACTATGTTTAACGATTCGCGATTTAGATTTATCAGCTTTTATGTAAAAAACATAAACAAAACAACTTATTTTTCGGCTCTTCTATAGCATTGAGTAGGTAACTATACTTGTAGTAGGTAGGTACCTACATAGTTTACAACTAAACAGGATCGAAAACCGAGCTCAATGTGGATCATACAATAGGATCTCAAGGCAGAGTTTAAATAAAGAGAATGGCTAAGTACATACTTTAAAATAAAGCTTTTCTAAATAGGGGGTGTTATCAGCCAGAAATTTCGATGAAAAAATAAACAGCTTATCCATCCATGCTAATATTATAAATGTGATAGTAACCTGTCTGTCTGTTTGTTTTTTACGCTTTCACGCCCAAACCGCTGAACAGATTAAGCTGAAATTTGACATAGTTCAATGTTGTATCCCAGGGAAGGACATAGGCTACTTTTTATCCCGAAAAAACTAAAAAATCCCGAGGGATCGCGGATTACACCGCGGGAGCGCAGCTAGTGTATTATAAAAAATTAACTGCTTAACTTCGACGATCTATCAAGAACTACCAAGCTTCACCACGAGCGCTTAGCGTTCTATTAAATAATCAGAGTTAAAGAGTTTAATCGGTACGCATACTGCTATTGGCACTGATTGCTCCGTTAATATTGACACAAATTGCCGGACTGTAATTTGATTGCGTTGCAAATAGTTTCCTGTGACCAGTTGTGCATTAATATTCAGAAATAAGGTAACAGGTCGCTTCAATTGTGCGAACCTGTTCTCATTTTTTTGAACAGTTTTTAATTCTTAAAAAAATAAGAAAAAATATTACTGAAAATATATCCTTCGTTTTAACATTCAGGGTTTATCAGCACGTAATCTGATGAGTGCAATGTGATGTACATTTGAGTCGACGCTGCAAACATTGCGCAAAAATGTGATAGGTATTCTGGTAATTCTGTCAGATTCGTCTTTTACTAACGTCTGTGCTTTTCCAGCAAAAGGATAAAAATTATCAACTAATTTTCAGTTTCACAATAATACACTTATTTATGAAATCTCTCAAGAACTCCGTAACTTGAAAATCCTACAATCCTTCTGGATTTAGCAGGGTAGATTGGCTGACTTTCCTTGCTATTAAATAATAAAACACTGTTAAAAATGCAAGCGTCTCATACGCGTGTCGCATCAAATCATGAGGTACCGAGATAAAAAATTAAATATGCAGCAGTCTCGTAAACATGCAAAGCACGCGTCACCTTTAGATTTCACGAGTTCCGACTCCAAGTCACTAGATTTAGGTAATAAATATAAGGAACCCTACTACTGATACCCTACTACTACTGATATTTTTCTGCGTCTGCATGTTGAGTAGGTACCACAAAATGGAACTGAAATTGTATGGAATGTATAAAACTACCCAATTACATTAAAGCTTCGCCAAAACGGGGGCATTTAGTAAAACGACTTACTTGTGTTCAGAGGCCTTATTGTGTAATTCAGCTGGCAGTGGACATGGGCTTCATTTTGACATTTGAAACCCATTCTGGACTTCAGTTGTCATTTTCCTATAATCTGATTGGTTGAGCTCTATTGGGATGACAACTGGTAATGGATTTCAAGTTAGACAATAAGGTCAGTATCATTAGAATGTTCTCGTAAATTAAATATTTTGGGCAAAAAATTTAAATAGAATATAATAGAAAACAAAATGCTTAAAATTTTTCATCATGAATTCAACCGCGGATCTATGGTAGGCACTTAAACCTGAAATACGATAGTGATGGAACATAGCTGGAGCATTTACCGTCAAGTTTATAAGCCATTACATTTTGATAGCAGAGTAACGCTATATTATTTTTCCTAGGTAAGCTATCTAACCTACATGAACAAGTTTATAGTAGCTGTAGCTCTTTCCTTCACCGTTTGAGAGTACTGGCAATAATTGAACATTGAACCAAAATAACTACTTAAATTTAATTTATACGAGTTCAAGCCTACATAAGCCTCTTATTTAAATAACCATGTTTCAAAAAGTTTTAGCATTAGGACGGTGGCTGCCATCAAACAAATAGCAAAATGCTATTATGTGTTAAACTTTTTAATTACTTAGGAAGAAAGATTGGCGAGCAAATGGATATCATTAATTTAAGCTTATTTTCCGACTTCATTGTAACTTTAGCTTCTTTAAATTAAATGGAATAAAAAATAAAAGAATTGATTTTTGAATATATCTGGGATTAAATACCGAATACTATCATTGTTAGTTCCCTGGTTACCAACTAATAAGCTTTGCTTAGTGTTGGCCTTAATTGGAAAGTCCCTTTGGGTAAAATACTTCAATATAGGTATTTCCACGCTAAATCAAATGAAAAAAAAAACAATATTTCAGATCAACGAGGTCGTAGACTTTGCTTTTAGTCCACAGAGATCGCAATATCAGATAATACCAACAAAAATAAATCTTTATAGACTACGGCTAATCGAACCATGCACAGGTCGAAATGTTGAGAGAAAGTCAGTTATTAATATTTGCTATTGAAAAGATTTTACATGTGAGATTAGACTTTTGTTTATTTATGGGTTGTTTGCTGGTTGTTGACTGGTCACACATAACCGAAGAAAATTATCAATTAGCTTACACTGTTACACGTTACAACATTTTATTAGAAAATAACACATCTAATCTCACTTAGGAGTAACAGTTTGAACTCGATGGGTAAAAAATCCCAACGAGTCACAATGTTACACGATTTGGAGTCACAACTCGTTGGGGACCTATCCATTTTGCAATAAAAATATTCTGTGTTAAATTAAAACAGAATATTTTTTTTGCAGAATGGATAGTGTTTTTGTCTACTTATAGACAAAAATACGTTTTTGTATCTGTATCCGTAACTTAATTGCATGTTTGTTGTCAAGCTCAGGGATTCCAGATGATTTACTGGCTACCCTTGCAAATACCGTGGTCTACCTTGGCTTTAGGTATCAAACTGAATGATTTGATATTTTACTAATGACTAGCTAAGAAGTCATTAATGATAAAATGTGAGCCTGTTTCTCGATGAAATACTAAAATAGCGAAATCAATGTTTATGTAGGTTCAATACGGACTTACTGAGCGTAGAATTATCATAAGTGAATTGTTGGGTTGATTCCAAGTACTTATTCTGAAAACTCATAATTCAGAATGATGGTGCAAAATAATCTATATTATATTCAACAATGTTACGACTCACGAAACGTTATTATGAAAATTTAAACAAAATAAAAATAGCCGCTATCATTACGCACACGCTTTTGTACAGTGGTTTTCACAGAGTACTTTTGAACGATAAAACATACAAAATAATTAAACATTTGAAATATTTAAATATTTTTTCTACTGCTACACCGTGTGATTGAGCTTATAACAAAAAAGTCTATCAAGAAACTTTCGTTAGTGACTGTGATAACACACTAACGAAAGTTTACATTGACCAACAAACTTACTACAAAAACCCTTTGATGAGCATGCATGTTGGATTGTCGGCATCGCAGTTATCAAACTCCCACTTTTCATGAAATAGCTCAGTCCTCAGAACCCCCCCACCCCCATATTTCAGGCTGCGACCGGGCCTGCAGTCCACTGCCATTTAAAAAAGTCGTTAAATAAAACAAGTACTTTGAGCATAAAATATGATTATTAATATTAAAGTTTTCAAAATAAATGGCTCTAAAATATTTACATTTCACTTTAAATTTATAAAACTGAGCTTTTGATTAAAAATTCAATAAACTAATAAATCTTACTGATATTAAATTCCAAGCTACTCTAGAGATCAGTCTTGACACAATATTTTGCTTTCGCAGTCACAATTATGATTTTTTATGAATCTCTTTACTTATTACTTGCAATTTTGCTAATATTTTCACGAACCACGCCATGCCGTGAAAGAATCCGCTCATAAAGGTACTTCACGGGGTTAGGTGCTGTTTATATTGCTGCAAATTCTCCTTGATCTAAATATCGAACTCCTGAAGCCCTAGTGGTTGTTTCAGCTTGAACGCCACTCTCGTTGGCTGCTGCGATTTGGGTATTATAGAGAGTCGTCGGTTCGAAACTGGCACAGTCTCCTCGACCTTTGTCCCCGGCATAATTGAGAACCGTCTGAAACGTGCATTTAATTAGTCTGATTGGCATGAAATCGAGGGTAGGGAAAATAAGGATAAAAGGATCGTCAGGTTACAAAGGCTTAAAATAAGTCTAGGGATTTGTGTGTGTTTCTAATATATGATACCTGGGAAAATTTCAGAATTAAGTAATTTATTCATAAAAACGGTTCAAATAGGTTTCAGATTAAATATGGTTGAGTCTAAATAATTATGTATGTATTCATATCTAAATAACACCTTAAAAATTGAAATTTAATCTCTTTGTCTGAACAAAAGGCATTTTTATTAGTTGTTAGAAATAAAATAGTGAGAATATAGTATTGCATACAATTATTTTCAGCAGCTCCTTTACTAGTACCACTTTACATTGTAATTGAAACTGAAACTAGAACTGCCTTGCAGAGATAGGAAACCATACAAACTTCCGCAAGGGCCGCTTGAAAACTCGTGATTGCATAGAATTTAATTCAGTCTGCACTTAGAACAAGCTCAATACGTATGTAACTGTACGTAGAAGCACCCACTTTCCGCCTTAATTGCTTGTAACAGGCAAGTTTGCCAAGAGTCTCTTAAGTTCTATCTATATTACACGCGTTCCCCAGCAATGTAAGTTCCTAAACTCAATTTTGAAACAATTATAACTGTAACTGAAATGCTCCTAGAAAAATAATCTCGAAAGAGTTAGACGTCACACGCGCTTCTAAGGAACCGATATTTGCAAAAATGTATGCTTACAATCTGTTGCTGAAGCATGCTATTGTGTGAATCAAAGAGAACGTGAAACTAAAACTGTTTTAAATGCCTCCATAAAGATTGAGTATCGGCTGTAGATTTTAATGGGTTTTCGCTTAACTATCTGTAAATTGTTTTAATATAACTGCAGGCCTGCGCCGGTTTAATACTGATATTTCCTATGCCTTTTGTGTGTTGGAGTTTCTATTGATGCAATACTTCATAGTTGATCTACCTATCGCATTGTGGTATGCCCTTATGATCCAGTGATTGACAAAAAAAAAACTTAGGCCTTTACATCTATATTAGATGATTTATACAGCGTCAGGAGGCAACCTATGCCTACACTTAACGGGACGCTGTAGTGCCTGGGACATTGTTTGAGATGGAATAGGCTTGCCCAGCACCTAAACCATCCTCTCAGCTTAATCAGCCTGGCCCACAGGAAAGACGACGTCAATACGTGTGGAGCTGACTAAGCTGCGGGTTTCCTCACGATGTTTTCCTTCACCGTTTTGAGCTCGTGTTAAAACGCATATACATTTTTCGAAACGAAAAATCCAGTTATGCACGGCCGGGATTCGAACCCACGACCTTCGGATTGAAAGTCGAGGCACAACCCCATTCGACCAACACGGCTCTATTTGACAAAACAAAATTTGATCAAACAAAAGATTGACAAAACACACGTAATAAAGTGACTAAATAAAGACAAAAGTAAGTGAACAACAGCAAACAGACGCGACATGATAAGCATATTAATGCCTATCTAGACCAAGATACGACACTGGGTCCAGGCGCGGTCACTAATCTATCTATTCTTTAAGTACTTTTTTTGTTATTTTGTAAATTTTAGAAGATTTTTCGATTTTGGGGTCATGTCCCATGTGACCGCCCCCCTGGGACCGCGCCTGACTGGGTCCTTAAATAGTGGCCTGTATCACAATGAGTAGAAGTGACTGAAAGTTTGCAGAGATATCGTAATGTGATAAAAAAACTCGAAACACTTACCTTGCAGCAGGTATCACCGACATTCTCCTAAAGAGATGCTCAGCTGCTACACGTAGATCGTCGTCTTGCATCAGGCTGACCATTGCTCTCTCGCGTTTCTCTAGTGGTGCCTCTGCCGACGCCACCTCACCTTCTACTGATACGTTCACACACTATAGGAAAAAAATCCTTATTTATTTTTAACCTTTTACAATCACAGCTCATGTTAAATGATGACATCAAGGGTGTGCTAAGCCCTCCAGATTTTTCTAATTATCTTCAATGCCTGAAGATCTGAGAAAATGTCTAGTACCTGTCGTGATCCTATTTTTCTTTTATTTTGTGTTATTACTCTCAGTTTGGATGGAAATTCTACTCCACTCTAAAATTGTTTCAGGCACTATAGTACTTTAATTAGGCTTAGGTTGCCTCCTTGCTCTGTATAAAACTAAATTAGTGTTTTTGTTTATTTTATACAGTTTTTCTCTACTAATAATGGTATAGTGGGGCGACTGATAACTTATTTAAAAAAAAATACCAGTCGTGTAATAAATCAACTGATTTTGTATAATTTTCAAAAATCTAAAGTGAGCTTAGATTTAGTCTGCTTTTATCGCTACTGAATTCATTTAAGTTCTTGTACGAGTATAGCAAACTTTTATTTATAACTTTAAAAAAAGTTAAATAATGCCATAGCTTCAACTGAATATTAAAAATGTTAGGACTAAGTGAATAGAGGCGTTTGTAGAGCGAACGAATAAAAATAGAAACTGAGTTTCAACCAAAAACGAGTTGAACTAAAAAGGACTATTTTGCCCGCTTTTTGTTTGTTCTATTTAGTGAGCCGTAAAACATTTTATGTACGTTATACAGATAGGTAGTGAATGGAAATAAATAAAAATTATAAATTATAAAAATATTTTACTGTGTATCGAATCTACCCCCCCTAGGCATGTTATGTTAGAAATAAAATACGTAGGTATGTATGCAGTTTTGGCAATTAATGCCAAGACGCAGGTGTAGTCTTAGCGTTATAAATCAAATTGACATGGTTTTTTTTCTATATCTATTTTTAGCATGGCACACAACCCCTCTCCCTAGAGGGGAGAGGGGTTGAACTTAACCCTTTCTGGGGAGAAATAAAAAAAATGTATTTTTTTGATTAAGGCTTACCGTTTCAAAGAAAGCTGCTATATCATAATATGCATATGAGCGGGCTAAGGTAAGTCCTTCCAGTAATACTACTCGTGCTTCAGGACGGTTGTTCTGGAGTAAGTGGCATTGAGCTAGCAAGAAACATGCGTTCAACATCCAGCCGTGATGGTTGGCCTTACGAGCCTCTGCAAGAAAACGTCAATATAACAATATATACAGGGTGTAAAAAGACGTCTACCGAAGCCGAAAGGAGTAGGTACAGCATCCTAACACACAACCAAATCCAAAAGGATTTTCCGAAAAAATCATTATATCCGGAGAAAACAGCGTTTGAAGATTACTGTTTGCGTATGTTTTACGTAGATTGCTGGATTTTGAGTTTTAACTGTTTTTTTCTTTTATAAATGAAATTATTAGGTAGGTATGGTCTTATTATGTTGTACTAGTAGTCAATATCTGAAAATAACATAAAATGACGTAGCTAAGTCAAAATTTTTTTTGCGTTTTTTTTTTCGCTGAATATGTTCAGAATCATGGTCTGATTGAAACCCCTCAGTTTTCGGTAGCAGTCTTTTTACACCCTGTATATAACAATATATACTTGACTAATAGACTAATAGACAATATATAGCTTGACTAATCCTGTTGTATTTTGTAAATATATGTAAATATGTAGTAGCTTAGTTTCTGTAAATAAATAAGTAAGAATATATATATAGACTCGACCGAGTGGTAGCCACACTAGGATCACAGACACCATGCAGACCATTTGGCTGGTGGCAAATAAAATAGATTCAACGCAGAAGAGAGACGCAAACGCCGTGGGCCGGTTGGTTGATGTAAGTAGGTACCGATAGAGTGACTGGACGGAGGCTGATCTGCGGGACCTACAAGCCAACAATTGGCAGGAAACTGCATTGGGCAGAAAGTGGCGAGTTCTCGTATCAAATTCCAAGACTCACTATGGGTCGCTGCGCCAAAGGAGTAAGTAAATGTAAGTATGTATTGAAAGTTTTGAAATTGACGAACGATTTTTTCTCTAAAACCTTTCTAAAGCGTATTGAAAATACTTACTGTGCTTCTTCCTTATGAATATCGTCATCTGTCCAAAGACATAAAAGTTTTATGATATAAAATAAATTCGTTTAGGAAGTATTTAAAACCAGTCTTCGCAGAACTGATCAAAATGGCATCGATCCAAGAAAAATGACAATGGACATAAAACATTAGTCTTTTTACGATCTTTATGAGATGAATTATTATGATGGTTTAATAAAATTGATCTGTTTCTATTCTAAACAGCGTGCCAGTATTATTAAAAAATATTAGTAAGTACCGAAGAACAAAACATTAAAAAATCCTTTTGAAACTTTAGACGGTGCACTAATATTTCAATCCTGCTACTTAAAAACGGACTTTACATGGAGATACATAAGTTTACATAAAAGGTACTTTGCTCTGTTATAACGTTTGACTCACAGAACGTTTGACTCAATCACGGTATTTCTCAAATCTATCAAAAACTTAATAGATCCACGCATACTTACTCTGACGGGAAAAGGACGTGTGTTGTGAGATCTAGTCACGATCTGGTAAAATGAATAAGGCGTGCATGTTCTTCCGATAAATCCCAAACAAAATTGCGTATGCCTCATCTCACAACAAGTCAATATCATTTGCAGCTACCCTTTCAAATAACGGCAAGACACGCTTCGTTGAATTTTTATCGGGTACCAAGATCGATGTATCTTATTATACGGCTAAAAGCATTACTTTTCTTGCCTGGTAGGTGCGTAATTCACTCGCACGGTTGCGTTTCAGGAGCTGGTTCAAAATTCCTTATTTCCATTACTTTTTATGATCCATTCATTCCATCCATTTCTATGATGTTGAGTAGGTACCTACTTCATTATAAAATTTTAAAATTGACGATCCAATATAACTCGCAGCAAGCTGCACCCAATCGCCTATTTATTTTAGTGTACTTCGTTCAATCAATTGAGTTATTCCTTCGTTATAATTATAAAGTTGGATGTAAAATTTATTCGCACTGGACACTCAGCTCCATACAAACGCCGCGATCTAATTACATTCACAGTTACCACACTTTGTCATTTTCGTACAAGCGCATCTGTGCGTAGCGCTCTCATTCATTCGTGAGAACTCAATCAAGAACTCGAGGGGCAGGGACTGCCCATTCTATACGTAGAATTTTATATGCTATCAGTTTATAGTAAATGGATTTAAATTTTTTTATTACGGTCACGTAGCAAGTACCTTTACAGTGCGGCCGCGGTCTTACGCTTTGATGTGATTTATGTGATTGTACTGATTATCCCTAATGACAGAATGTTAGGTTTGTTTATTGCCACAAGCTCCTTACCCACCCGTTTCCCGCGTCACGCATCAGTCGACCCACGATTTACGGCGCTCAGTTCAAGTCACACGTTCCGTTGGCACATTAAATTCCGAACTAGGTCTTCGTGGCACGGTTAGCAAACTTTATTGAACGTAAAATACAGTTCACCTTCGAACTCGAATAAATATGCAATTTTGCATGTCAGCGGACTCTTTGAACGACTGTTATGTTACATCAGACCCATTACAATGTGTGTTTTGTATGGGAAGTAGCCTGAAAATAACCTTATCATATGCGTTATTGAATGATGGGCGTCACGAGTTACAGTGGGTTGTAAGGAAATAATATAACGGAAACAATGTATGGGCTGCATAATAAAATTTATGAACAAAGCCGACAATTTCTAACCTTTAGGTACCTATCAGAAATAAATCAAAATTAAATCAGAACTTTAGAATCGTTCCTACCGTAACCTACCATTAAAAAAAGCATCTTCATTCTGAATTAAACAGAATCACAGCAGATAGTCAAAGCATCTTACAAAAATAAGCATTTTATATACGTGATTGCAAACCCCTCGTCGCTTTTCAGAATACAACACACTATTATCTTTAGCCAGAAACTTCACCTGAAACTAAGAAAAGTAAGAATATTTACCAGCCTGGCACTTCAGAGCATAGAAGCGAGCCTTCAAAGACTTTTTCGTTTCTACAAACAGCCTTGTCAACTCGTGAAGCAAGTACGACCGCTCGGAGGGACGTGTGCTCGATGATAAACTCCGTTCCAATATACGAAGACGATGCCTGAAATGTAAATTTTATGGCCAAAATTTATGAGGACTGACTGCATATTGACATTTAAATATTGTTGGTTGCAGTTCTATTCTAAAGTAGGTAAGCAAACAAAGAAGCTCCTGAACAATTGAAATGACAATTCCTCAGTAGAGATTCTTTATTTGGTAAATCGAATTTATTGTTTACCTACCTACTCTTTTTAGTAAGAATTATACTACAGAATGAACTCTTATTAATTATAAAATTATCATTAAGACACAAGCTTTTGTACCCCTTAGACATTTTCGAAGGATCTATAATATCTGAGAAAAGCCTCTCTTACTATCTTCCCTATACCATCTTCAAAGGATCTGAAATACACAAAAAATCTAAGAGATTGTCTAAGCTCTTTTTCTTTTTGATTTGATTTGATTCAAAATTCAAAATTCAAAATTATTTATTCAGAACAATGTACACAGAAAAACTGATTACAAAAGAACGATGAGAACTGCAAAAGTTTAATAAACTGTGTAGCAGATTAAGAAACAGTCGTGATCCTGTTTTGTTTGTATTAAAATAGTTACGTTTGCTTTAGAGAATTTTCGACAAACTTTACTACCGGTATGTACTTTTTTGTTGGATAAATCATACTTAGCGTCCCTAGGCGGTGCTGTGGGTCTGACCCGGAGCACAGAGTCACGACTTGGCTCTCGCGATAACGCCATGCCGAGAAGAATGAACGCCCTCTTCTCTCTCTCTGACTCACTCATAGACTTACGAACACGTTTCTGTGAATTTTGTAAAGATTTATACTCATGATTCGGGTTTTCAGCGATTTGCAGGTTTTGGGTCAGCCTTTGTTTTGCAAAAAAGATCTGTCAAAAGATTGTTTGCCAATGGAAAGATTGAGGGTAATATTCCATTAACTTCTTATAAAAGTCCTTTCTATAATCATAAAAATACATAAGTACATACTTAATTTAATTAAACTAAAGATAAAAAACAGTGTTCAAATCATCGACCGCAGGTAATGTACCCAAAAGGCTGGCGGCATTACCTCGTTGGATGGCTATACTTATCCTCTGTCCGAGGTAAGCACCCTGGTCATTGGTCTCGTCTATCAACCTCTTGGATAATTTTCTAAAAAGGAGTCCTTCCATACATTTACAAAACTTTATTTCACCGACGAACCAAGTGCCCTTTTGTTTATTCGAGAGCTATGTTAACACTGGAAAAATTATCAGCCACAGGGGATCTTGAACTTACACCCTCTTTATACGGGAATTCATTTACCATCCACTATCGAATCCAATTCTATTTGGACGAAAATACCAGGCGGTATTGTGGCCCATGTAGTAAGGCCCTAATACTCGTAGAAGACTATCTTTGCGCATACGTGACTTGGAAGTTTGCAGATGCATACTCAGGTAATACGGACGACGCGAGCCAGATTATAATGGCCCCACACTTTGAAGCATTTCGTATTACTTTGGGAAATTAGGGAATCGGAAATTCCACATGAGGTGAAATTCACTCAACGCTTTTTGCTGCATGATCGAATTGGAAACGAAAAAGAATGTGCAAGTTGAGTTACACCTCGAAATAGTTCCGCCGGTTAAAAGTTTGGAGAGTATTGATCGAAACAGAACTCTGCATTTGCTGGCTGGTGGTGAATTTAGAAAATTCAAATAAATTTAAAGCTAAGTAAGATTTAACTTTGGCCATTGGATGACCTCCTCAGAGGTCATCAAATGGAGGTGCTCGAGAATAGATAACGGTGTCATGGCAGAAAATAGTAACGATTCTGTACATCATTTAGAACATCAAAAAACGTTGAATATTAAAATAAGTAATACAATAGATCATAATTTTAGATTTTTAAGTTACTGACACTATGTAAAATCTATATTATTTACCGTTGCAAATATTGGTTTGCGGCAAAAATACAATGTTGCCATGAAAATACAGATTTTTAATTAATTTATCAACAAACCTGGTCCAAGAATGTCTCTGCAATAATATCGTACAGTTCCAGTAAGAATTTTTCTTTTCCCGGCAGTAGGTGGGCCGGAATCTTCGTAATTTGTTGGATTCCAAACTCGACCGTCTCCAAACATTTTGCAGTGTCTTTCTGATTGAACGCTGTTTTTGAGTTGCTGTTGAATTATTATGAGCCCTGTTGGCCTTTAAATGCCTTTACTTTCGAAGGTACGAGTATATTTACAAATTCTTAAAACGGGAAAGAAAAAATTCTTGAGGACACTAATATGTTGACATTTGATTATTTATTTCCATTTCTGACATACCATTCTTGTCGCTTGCTTTTCCAAACTAGAGCAATTCTGTGGCAATAGGCAAGAATTGTATGCCAGAATGGTATCGTGTAAGCGGCGGCTAAAGCTCCTTCCTATTTATAAGTTGTAAACTAGTTATACCTGATAAGTCGATTAGCATCGATAATGTGCTGTTTTTGCGCTCGTTTGATTTGCGCTTGTCGTGCTTTGGTCAGACGAGCGCGTGCAGAAGCTTCAATAGCTTGCGCAGCGTACATGGGACGTCTTTCACGGAGAACTGCCTAAAACAAAGACAATTTTTTTCGCTTCGTTGCCTAAAACAATATTAAGTTGTAATACATGATGTGAAGTAGCCGTAGACGATAAGATTTTGCCGGGGTTGCAATTTTACTAAAGTATATATAAAATCAATCTAAGTATTTTGAAGAAGATCGTAGATACTCGTAATTATGAATGTTTTAAAAAAAAAATCTATTAGCCTTTCTGTTTTTCTTGCGTGAATATTTTTTCCTAATAGTTTGCCTATTTGGATCATAACTTATGAAAGATACCTGACCATAAACAAAAGATAAATGCGTGTTTTCTTATACCTTACCTATCCTACAAACATGTACATAAATCATAAAACTACCGGCCAAGTTTCATTCATACAGCGAGAAAAATTTCATGCTATTTTCTGACGAAAGCTCACATGAAAGTTTTTCACACACTATGAACTTATCCGAGCAATTTAGATGATAATATTTGGCTTAGGCGTGATAAAATGGTCTAGTAAAAAAACAGACGTACGATAAAAAGTCTGCGGCAACTTACGAATACGTAATACCTAGCCTTAAGTTTTTGGCGAAGCAAGTTTCTTTCGGTCGATGCAGATAAGCCTAAATGGTAACTGATATTCCGGCATCGGCATAAGGTGGGTAATGTAAATTTTAAAATACCTCTTTTGGTGTTAATTCAATAATCTCGAAAGGTAGGTATAATTTCTGCTCTACATTTCCATGGAGCTTTGCTATTGAACTATATGCACATTTAATTTACACTATAAACACATGCACTTCGTGTTTGGGTACAAAATATTTATTCCTCAATCACTAAAGTTCAAGTGATTGATTTTGTACCATTAGTGTGCCACTTCTACAAAGTGTCTAATAGATAAGTCTACAAAGCTTACTCGAGAAGGCTTACTTGTCGATTCTCTATATCAGTAAGGGCATTGTTTGCCAGCTCCTGTAGTTTCTTAGATCCTTGTTTATTGGCCGAGACCAGTCGCTCGTCCTTACACAAAGCCGTTAAGAAATATTTGTCATGTGCCATTCGCTCCAAATACTTCGATGCCATTAAGCGAGAGATTTGTTCAGCTCTCTGTTTTTCTGCGCGGGAAATTTCTTCGACCTACGGATTATTGTTAATGCCAGCATTGAATCTAATACTTCGATGGAATAAAACGGGAACCAATAGTATTGGTGCGTTCATGTTTTCCTGATGTTTTTTTGAAGCGTACAGTCATACACATTAAAATGGGAATTATTGATGTTGTTAAACAGAAACAGTATACTGCAAAAATAACTAATACTAACATTGTGATATGTTAATCAATTTATCCTGCGCGTCAGTATCAAAACGATACAATTACAAAATTCCTTTTTTAGAGAAGGGCAACAACAACGGAGTCCTCGAACTAATAATGTTTTTGTGTTTACCTGATGCGTTGGTTGCTTTTCCATCCTGCTTTTTCGTTTTGGCGTCGTGTCTACATCCTCTGTTGAGATATATTCTACATTTTTGAGAAGCGATGCTGCGGTCGAAAGGATTTTCCTGGAGCTTTCCCCAACACACTCCCGTATCTAAACAAGCTAAACTCAACTAAAGACGTTTCAAAATCCATGGAAATATTTTATATGTCTATCTCGCCTTGAGGGCAACATAGTATTGATGCATTATGATGTCGTACCTAAGCCTTGTTTAAGGGTTTGTTTTTTGTCTTTACTGAACTAAACAGGTGTCTCCATAAACCAAACGGTCTTTATTTTAAATCAAGCTATTTTACACTACTAAAAATAAATCACTCCATACAATTCTTGTAAGTTATAACTGAAAACTGTGAATTTCCTGAAGAAAATATCGTTCAGAATGCCACTGCGTTTGAATTTCCAAATGGTATTTTAATTCAACGTGTGAACCAGTATCAAAGAGTTCGATAAATAGCAGTTTCAAACGATATAAATCGCCGTTCAAATTCAAGTAGTACGTGGGTATTTTACCGTTTCCTCAGCATGTCTGGCACATTCGGCGAAATCAGGCGGCAAGCGGCGGATACGACTGCCCCTGTGAGCCAGCACCAGCGATCTTTCGAAGGCACTCTTTTCATATTCAGTCTGCGCTCTGATTTGTAATGCCGTTAGATTTTCTGGTGCCAATTCTAAGGGGAATTGAATTAGTAAATCAGGGTTATTGTGGGAGTCAACGTGTTTTGTAAATAAAAATGATGCTAGCACATCAGATTTTAGTTTGAAGTGAAAATTACATGACTGCATGTTTATTCGCAAATATTATTTCAGAGATTTTGTTAGAGCATTTAAGCTAGAGCATTTACATTCAAAGTGTAGGTTTTACTAAGTACTTATAAAAGTATTTACATTGAATGGCAGCAATAGCCAAAGAAAATTAGAAAAAATAACACAAAAGATTAATCTAAACTCTAGTACTCATAATATCCTGCTCATTGAGCATAGAAAGCTCCAAATACTTATTCTATTTCCGCAGACAGTGACCACTAATTGCCCCATATTCGCTCGAAGCTTTTCGCCGTTTCAATGTTATGTCCATTTTGCACTGTACTGTGGAAGTATTATGCCAGTTTCGGTGCTAATTCGGATACTTTCATTAGCTTACGTGCTTGATGGAAATGAACTGAGAGCAATGGAAGCATTCATTCAAGGGAAATACACTCTCAGTCACTTGCTTTGTAGCTTTAGATAAATAAGGCACAGAATTAATTAGGGTACAAAGTTATCTAAAGGCACACGGAACATTCACAGATTTTGTCAACCTTTATGATAACATAACCGCGTTACGCGCAATTTAAGAATCTATTTTATTTCCTGGAAGTTTGGGTTGCTCACTAGCGGCTCAGTGTACCTGATTTTATTTAACCCATACCTATCATTATAAATAAATAAATAATGCTGGACATTTTCCACACAGCATCATCTAGCCTTAAACTAAGCAAAGCTTGTACTATAGGAACCAGATAACTGATATACTACTTATATACTTTTTGTTTGTAAATACATACTTATTATACATAGAAACACCCAGACCCGAGACAAATATCAGTAGGTCATACAAACATTTGTCCCGCGGCGGGGATCGAACCCGCAACCATCTGCATCGCAGGCGGACCTTCGCCCACTGCGCCACAGAGGTCGTCAAATTAGTTGTTATCTCGATCTCGTACCTATGTACGTATAGGTACGCATGAGAAATGCTTTTAAAACGAATTTTCAAAAGCTTGAATGTGACAAACATTAAAAAACAAAAGTAAGTTTTTTCATTGGTCTCGAATTAGTCCTGAATATAAAAAGCATACCAGCCGCGCGAGCTGCATCTGCCAAAGCGCCGGCATAATGTGTCGCTTTTGCTCGAGCTTGGCTCCGTCCAAGCAGTGAACCGATATCAGCATTCTGTGAATAGACAAGACTCATTCAGCCGTTAGTAGACGCCATACGGCCAATGGTGCAAAAGAGGAAATATGTGGGTAATGAACGCCTACGATCAGATGATTGTAGGCCAAAGCGCTTTAATAGCGCGAAGTAGGTACGTACTAAGTATTTTTTCTAATTGGATATTACTGCTGAAATAAACATTTTTTTGAAGAGTGGTATCCTTAAATCCTATTCCATTTGAAGAACTTGGAATCCAAACAAATATTCTCGAAATGAAAGTATTATCTCAAAACTGATAGCACTAATGCGTACACTGTATACCTACTTACTCTATCTTGATTTCTGGAATAATGCAGTAATGTGATTCCGTTATTCCGTTCCGTTATTAAAATCTACCTACATTTTGCCTTCACTAACGAAGTGCAACTCAAACATTATTACTGTAGCTTCTAATTGCATGTTTGCAGCTCCAAATGGAGTATCAAGCTGTTTGCATTGCACTAAACTGACGTCACTGTCGTCTCGCGACGACAAACCGCTGCGTTCTACGAATAACTAAAAACTGCTAGGGTCAGCTCCATGGATGAGTTAATTCGTCCTTGGTCAGTTCACATCAGTGAATCTGCTTTTTTGATAGAAATAAAATATAGAACTTTTCTTCTTCATAAAAAAGTACACAATTCAACAACAGCGGTAACAGCTTCGTGCTGCTTGAGGCAAAGCTGCTGATACCACTTTCGCTTGTGAAGGCTTGTGGTGAAGGTACATTTGTCAACATCGTATGCGCCACGCGCGTTATATGACGTCATCAGCATTTGGATATCTACCGCATTTGAACTATTCTGAACTCTGCGTACAGTGCTGATGAATTATGTGAGCTTTCATAATATGTTTTCATGTCAGAAACGATAGTATTAAATTTTCAGTGCCAATCACCTAGCACCAAGCCCGAAGATTCTTTACTTTTATAAGCTACAAAGGTATTTTTGTAAGTATACTTGATTTTACTTGGACAAATCAGCACCTTTTTGTCGCTACATTAAACAAAATAATCCTACTCATTTTCATCTATTCATTGTGATAGCGGAACTATACCCTAGTATCTCAAACGATTCACTGGCCTCTGCTACTGTTCTGAGAATGTGAGCCTTAAAACTTACAAAATAGGTTTGATAGTAGGCTAACCCCAATACCATTTTACCTTCAAATACCAAGCGAGGCTAATTACACAAATCATTGAAGGTCTAATTGGTTTTTCAACTGGTTAATTCCGATAGCTTTAAAGTTTCGGGACTTTGGCCTTACCTTTTGTGTAGTGATCGTAATCAATGTAACTAAAACCGTCAAAGGATTCCAAGCCTAATGAAATCCTGAGCTAGAATATGTAGATCGTTTAAATGCCCAATTACTGGCCGTTATACAATATTTTAAGACGGTATAGGAACACCAGATAATATTTTAAAATATATTTGATTTGAGAAAAAATACGCGTCACGCTAGCAGGTGCATTTATAAGAAAGAATATTTCAGTTTTGGGGTTCAGATCCATACTCAGCCAACCTATCAGGAATCAGAATGAAGCAAAGATATGTGTCAGAATAGAAGCAAGTTCAACTTGCTTTTATCGGTAGTTTCTGCTTACCTCTACTATTTATTTTCTGTCCACACAAAGTGTATCATTTACACTAAAGAAAAAGTTGAAGAGCTGCAAATAACTCTTGAATCTACTTACATTCCAGCGAAGTGCTTCGTTGTAAGCCTGTATAGCCTTCTCAAACTGCTCCAAGCGTTGTAAGTAATTCCTGGCGGCAAACAATAAACTCATAATGCTCTCGTATTCTTTGAAAACATGGAAATTGAGTGAAAAAGTAATTTTGTGTCGGGGAAACCATTTTGTGAGCAGAAGTTCGTGACTATGCGGATTTTTGGGTTGCAGAGCAGATTTTCTTGTAACGGGAATTCGTACACGAAATGATGAGAGAATATATTGAAAAGTTTATGTCACATTCACACAGCATCTGCATTTGCTCCAACAAATTAGGTTTCCATTTTTTTTTTCTTTTTTTTTTTTTCAACCTATGGTGTCCCACTGCTGGGCAAAGGTCTCCCCCAAAATTTTCCACTTATAAATAAATGGAGAGGCAGAGGGCAATGGAACGCAGCATTTTGGGCGTTAAACGCATTGACCGAGTGCGCAATACAGTGCTGCGTTCAATTACTGGCATTGCCGACGTTGGCAGCAAATCAGCCAAGCTCAAGTGGGACTGGGCTGGTCACGTTAGCCGGATGCAATCCGAGAAGTGGGCAAACACTGTTACTCCTTGGGTGCCCGAGAACGGAAGGCGACGACGAGGCCGGCCGAGAAGGCGTTGGCGGGACGATCTCGACGGGTTTGTGAGGGAGTGGTGGGAGATCGCCAAAGATAGAGGCCAGTGGAAAATTTTGGGGGAGACCTTTGCCCAGCAGTGGGACACAACAGGTTAACTAAAAAATAATAATAATAATAATATTGGACTGTATACTCTTAAATGACGAGTTAGTATTCACAAGTTACTTAACTTTGAATATCTATCAGACAAGCTACGCAACGTGCATTTGAAACATCGTCATGCATAAAAACATTTCATAAGTCTCTGAAAATAAAACGCTTTCCCTCAGGCCCTAAAGACTCATTTATTCTTCTAAAACCTCACTTGTCACCAGCTACCCTAAGGGCCACATATCACCACCATAACTCTAAAAAAACTAATTTCGCTTCACTGAATTCCAAGACGTATCACTCACCCCCTTTCCCTAAAAACGTTCACCACGTTACATATGGGCCTCTCTTCTGGCACTAATTTCTTCCTCATATCCTTACCTGTTCCCTTTGTGAGTTGTGACAGTAAAGGTATGCGCCAGGTAATTCAAGATGCAATCCCGTTGGCCTAGATTTAATGTTGTTTACATGGAAACGGTTGTACACAAGGTAGCGACTTGTTTATGCATAATGGTTGAAACAGTAGCTGTAATTGTATGCGTGTGTGTATGCCTCTAGGCTTCAGTATAATCATTATTTTGCGGTTTGGTGTTAAATTAATTTTGCTTGTACACTTACTTTAATAGGTTTCGATCTTCATGTTATTTTGAATTTTGATTAATATTACCTAAAACAGTGGGGTATCTTAGAGGAAAATATTGCTCGCAGTGAGGCTGTATGTTATAATAAAAACCAAAGGTTTATTTTCCCGTCTCCCTGTATACGGCGTGAAATAAAACATAATGTTTAGATTACGTATGTTTAATGTATAACAAAACATGAATTTAGTTATGAAGCTTAACAGAAAACTCTTCAAAAAAAAAAAGAAAATTTTATTTCACTCACGAGATTGTAAAGTAATGACTGAAGTATTATAAAAAATCTGTTCTCGCGAAGCTTAAAACATTTTAGCTAGGACTTTTTTGTCTTTCAAAACAAGTCTTCGTCAAGAAAGTATGAAAAGTCTGAGAGCTGGGACGAAGTTTAAAGACTTGCAAGTTGGATGCGAAAATCCATTTGCGACACAATATTAATCTTAAGTGCAACTAAGTGGCAGTGAAACTCTGCTTTGCTATTAAGTGACGACCGTCATATTCTTAAAACAGCGAGATAAAATAACATTTTATACTAATATTTTAAATGCGTAGGATTGTCAGTACCTATACTTAATACTAGTATGTTTGTTACTTAACGGATTTATACTCAGAACGAATTCTCTATCAATGAACTTGGCTCTGAAAAAAGAATGTGTTGCCACGAGGCACAAAAATAAAAGACGAACTACTCGTAATAAAAAACTAAACGATATGAATCTTTCAACATTGAACCAGACCAAAGTAAACTCCCAATTAATTGTAACTTTCTTCCACATACAGAATGGTTTTGACGATCTGCATTTTTTTAAAAACACTACACTAAAGTGGATGATGGAATACAGCGTTTGCTTTTATACAAAACTTGTGTTCTCTATTTATTACTTATCTTAATTTAAGAGTATAATTTTTGCATTTACTTTAAAAATTATTAAACTAAGATAAAGTTCTTCAAGTTTTAAAAACACACGTTGTTTATGAAATTGAGTGGTATATTGGCACTGTCTTGTATTATTTTGTCATTATGCATAATCTTTACTTTTACTTATATAAATAAATAATAAATACTTATACAAAATATTATTTTATTAAAATTAAACTAGTCTTGGATAAAAACAAACTTAGACCAACTATCGGCAAACACTCAAGCACCAAACCAAACGTCGAACCCAGTGTCTTCGAAACTTTGACGTCAACACTGAACAACCTCACCAGTTTGGAGTTTGGGTTGAAGCTTACTTGTAAGACACCACTCTATAAAATATTTTTATACAAATAAAAAAAAATATTTATATTGGACGCAAGCATACTTTGGCCCTCAACGCAGCGTCAAACACTAGTGAACCTATTTTTGCATTATTTTGTGGAAGTGAGCTACGACCTTACAGGTCACAATTCTACTAGAGATTCAATATGTGTGTACTCCACTCAGTAAAGGGTATCACTAGTTAATATTTTCTCTAAACATTTACCCTTATAGAAAAATATATTTCTGTAGTAATATTACAGATTGGGCTCGAAAGTCCTGGCAGTCAATGTAAGCTTTAGATCCAACGAAAAAGGTGAAAAAGGTTATAGATTCAGACAGAATGTGCCATTATTATTGGTGAATATCTTGCATCACTGGTGATCGTGGTGATGATTAATCTCAAAATCTGGTGCTAGCTAGGAGTCTGATAAGTAGTGTCTGTAGTTCCTGATTGTATTAGTTCTCTTGTCGATGTGTAAGCTACCTAAGTAGGCAAATTAGTTGCGAGAAGTTTCGAACAATGTTAGGGAAGTGGTATCAAAGTTTTATTTGATTGTCATAGTCCTTGTCTAAACAAGCATAAGTTTGTATTGTTTGGTATCTAGCGAATACTCGTTTGATTATTCACAACAAAGCTTCCCGAAAATTATTTTTAGATGTTTATAGATGTTTACTCTCTGGGGATGAAAGTTTGAGTTCGTAATTTGTTAAAAGCATAAAGATTTGAAAACCCAACATTTTGTTTAAACTCACGGTTTTTAAAACTTTAATCATCAAATAACTAACACTTATTTTGTAAGATTTCTGTTTGTAAAATTTAATTAGCTAAAATTTTTAGGCTGTGTAAAAAATATGTTTTTCCTACTTCAATAAAATTTTACTCTATTTTACGGCAGAGATTAAAGTTGCCTTGGTATACAGGCTGAGATGTCCAGCACTTTTTTCCCAAGCACCATCAGGAAAATAATTAGTATTAAAAAGTGAGATAATAGATACATTTTTGATTACTGCATACACATCCCACTAATTGGGAGTAAATACGCAACTTCCTTAAGAGCAGTGAATTGACTTGCCTACTGTTCACAAACATTAATATTTATCAACATAATGTTCGTTGTTTGTTTGTGTTATAACAATGAACGAGTACTGTATTATTTACTGTATAATAGGTAATAGCGCTAACTTTATTAATCAATAACTTAGATGAAAAGTAGTGTATTTGTAGAGGATTAAGCTAATCTCCTAACCGATTAAAATACATCCGAAGTGAATCAAAATCTTCAAATAGAATTTGCAACAGTTGCTGAGTATCATTATAACAAAGAAAGAATTCGGTAGCTGGGTATAATCACCTACGCAATAAAATAAAAAGAATACAAAAGAAAGCATAAAGACAAGCTCACAATAATGAAAATTATCATCAAACTTCTTGAAGTACGACACATATATTTATTACTAGATTATTTTAAGTACTTATCACTTAATGCACAATTGACGAGTGATAGGAGTGAGTGGAAGAAGAAGACATGTTGTGCCTACCCCACTTAGCGTGGGATAAGGTCAGGGAGATGATGATGATGATCATTTTTTTAGGAAAGTATGAAACGAAATATAAGGATAATGAGATGAGGAGGCTTTTGCCTACTTAGATCACAATTTGATCTAAAGCGAATAAAATTGTAGCTAAGTAAAATATGAAATATGTTTAAGGCATGAACAAATAAATGAATTTATCTTTATTTTTATGAATCTCATATACAGGGTGTAAAAAGACTGCTACCGAAAACTGAGGGATTGCAATCAGACCATGATTCTAAACATATTTAGAGAAAAAAGAATGCAAAAATTTTTTTACTTAGCTACGTCATTTTATTTTATTTTATAGTTTTTTGCTACTAGTACAACATAATAACTTACTTACCTAATCATTTCATTTATAAAAGAAAAAAAACAATTAAAACTCAAAATCCAGCAATCTACGTAAAACAACGCGCCCAGTACATATGCAAACAGTAATCTTCAAACGCTGTTTCCTCCGGATATAATGATTTTTTCGGAAAATCCTTTTGGATTTGGTTGTGTGTTGGGATGCTGTACCTACCCCTTTCGGCTTCGGTAGACGTCTTTTTACACCCTGTATAACTAGTAAGTATACTGTTTATCATACTTTGTGACAGCAGTTTTTCTAGATAACTTATGATTTTGATCCAATAAATCAGGTAATTTTGGCAAGATATTCTGTATCGCCGCAATTTCATTATTTATGTACATATAAGATAGTAACTGTATTCCGTTGACTCGTTTATGCGATATAGTTGCCTTAACATCATAATTATAGACATCTTCAAAGGATCCGGACTACTTATAAATCTTAGCGAATGTCTACCGCGCATCGGGTATACATACAGCCACGATCCTGTGTATGTATTAATGTGTTTAAACAGTACCTACCATGCGAACTAAGCCACATACAAAAACGAGGAATCCTTCCCGGTTGATTGTACAACAAGAGAGAAGGGGTTAAAAGATGACGGTCCCTGATTAGGCTGTCCTTCGACCGTCGTTCGTGATAAAGGCAACATAATGAGACGTCGGGTCAGGAATGAGCCACACGCTACCTATAAACCCATTTATAAGCTTCATCAAACGCTTTGCTATCGTCAAATCTGCAGCTGGAATGTTTATTTTCATAGCAACTCAATTTCTTTTGTTTTCATTGGTACTATCCCATTGTGGGGTAGCAGTCTTCCTTTATTTACCTTTTATTTATGAATCAGTAACCTTCAGCTTTGCCACGTGTATATCTACCTACATACTTACATATTATATTTCAAATACTTAGTAGGAATAACATACTACTCTTTCGGTCGAGTTAAGATAGTTAAACATAGATTACTTACAAACTTTCAGATTTTTAGGTAATGCACCACAACAGCTTAATCTTATCTATTTTATGTGATTTTTGAAAACTATTTATAGTCTTTTTTAATACTTATGATTATTTGTTGATTTTATTTTATTAAACTTCGTCCGCCTCAGAAAAGGCACTAAGTAGAAAGACAATGGAGTTTTACTGATTCAACAAAATTACAGTCATTATTCATCTTTGAACCATTATTAAAAAAGCAAGCTGCCTGAAAATCACGGGCAATTTATCGAAACCCTTAAAAAATAAATCAGCCGAGGATTCATAAAGAATATTTTTATTGGGAGCAAATTGAAAGGAAATTTAACGCCTCAAGCATTATTCAATGCCAACTTAGTTCATTAAATCCAAGCTCTGTTGTTTGAGAGTTGGATTGTTGTCAGAAATATTTTTTCTCGGTCCCTTTTATTATTCTTTGGGCAAACAAACGGTAAGAAGGTATTCTTCATGTTGAATAACAAATTTTACTCAGGTATATCTTCGAATCTTAGGCGATGGAAAAATCCATTGATGTGGATCAATGAATTTTACCATTGCAAAATGTAACACACAGACACGGGCTGATAATGATAAGGTCATCAACACCTTTCCTTCAAATTTGCTTCTCCCTTTTCGTTTATTAAACCGCCAAAAGATAGCAGCGTTGGAACCAGAAGATGAAATTTAAAACTTTTCTTTCAATTAAACGGCGAGTGGAAATAAGAGGGTTTCAATTCACTCTTACATCGTAAAGAGTATATTTTTCTCGGTCTGTGATATACTGTTCGCGGTACATTAAACCACAATGCTTTTATTCTGCCGTATTCGTAAACTACATACACTTACACTAATGTGGCTTTTGCGGTCAACCGCACAATAATATGAATACAAGACTCAAAGGGACTATTTACTTATTTATGTAAAAGCTTCAACATATGTTATGTAAATATCTACGAGTATCTATCTATTTGGCCGGTAACACCACTACTGGACAAATGCCTCTAAGTTGCCTCTAAGTAAATTTAATAAGATGATTTGTTGTTTATCGTAGGTATAAAAATTAATTAAATTATGTACGATCATAATAAAATAAAAAGTAAAATGATTAGAAGAGATGTCAAATTGAACATTCTGCAAGTCTGCTAATGTGTTGTACCAGCTTTTTCCTCGTGCTCCTACTAAATTCTCCTACTGGTAGGAGCACCGGGACACCCATGTCCTGATGCTCCTACTGAACATAAAAACTGTAACTAACAGACCTATAGCATAGGCTGCGAGGAGCGAAGCGACGAGTGGTTAGGTGTATAGTGAACAATCACGCACGAGACGAGCGACGAGTGCCAGATCCCCGTGGTTTTTATGTTCAGTAGGAGCATCAGGACATGGGTGTCCCGGTGCTCCTACCAGTAGGAGAATTTAGTAGGAGCACGAGGAAGAAGCGGTTGTACCTATGGTATTCAGGGTACACATTATATCAAGCTCTATCAAACACAAATATTTTATTCCATTATAAGTTTTAATTTTGAAACGAAACTAATAAAAAATTCAAAAAATGTTACCGCGCTTCAGTTTCAAAGACGAAATTGGATGAAGAATCTACAAAGTGGTTTTAATTTTCGTCTGGTTCGTTATCTCGATGAATTACGAGGCTCATTTCGAATATCAATTTATCATGAAGATAGCTGTAACTGATACTCTGTAGCCTCATTGTCTGATTTTCGCAGTCGAGAACGACTTTATCATAACCAATAAGTAGGCAGGTAACAAATCTACTGAAATATAATTTACACTTTGATTTTTATACCGATATATTACCGCGAAAATCAATAAATGCTTTTATTTTTTGTCTACTAGACATTTATAAATAAAGATTTATTAGATTTTACTACATTTATAAATAAAATTCATGAAAGTATCACACAAGATATCTGTTTTAATGGAGAAACCCTTTTAAAATTATTATCCCTTAAAAGATTATTTGTTACATTACATAAACATTGAATGCAATAATTCATCACTAAAACTGGCTGTTAACTGGACCGTAAAAATTAAAAGTAAATCCAATCATCCGCGAAAGCTCATAAGCTTTAATTATTCAGCTTTGCGTGTATTGGCTCGCCGCTACCCTTTTTGATCACGACCAACAAACAATGATCTTATCGGCAAACAAATTGACTTTCGACCTTTGAACGGCGAAATTTCAAAATCGATATGGAACGAAGCGAGACTATAACAGAATCCATTAAAATGTAAGCCGATACAAACGCAATCTTACAAAAAATATAGCCGTTTAGGCTCCAACGCACAGAACAGCGATCGCAGAACCCATTACGTTTCGCTTACGCATACCTACTTGTTGCTTTACATTTTTCAGTAAAAACTGGGGGTAAATCGCGATGTATGTGTCAAATTGGTAGCAATCCAATAATATTGTACTTTATCATTGTAGCAATTTCTTTCTTCGACCTGTTGTGGAACACAAATATCATACAAGAATAATCGCCAAGCTTTACTCAAAGTCGTATAGGTATCGAAAATTCAATTGTACATGTCAGGCTACTTTTGTTTGTTGTTGTATGGGATTCTGAAAAATAACAAACACCTCTTATGCATTCGAACTCATGTTGGATGATATGAAAGAATAAGGGTTTTTTTTCCACTGCTCATCTATGTAGATTGTATGAATGAAAATGAAATGAATGTATGTATGAATGTTGTATGAATTTGAATTTGTTCAACTGCATCAATTTGAGTAGCACATCAAAGTATTTTCTTTACAATTTACTGTAGACACGCAATCAGATTTCGATAGCACAGCTTAGAGTGCGCAACTCCATTTATTTAGTCTACACTAAAACACACGGCAAAGCAATTAAAAGCTCCATGTAATGTCTTAAGCGCTATAGAATGCACCTAACTAAAGTCTCCGTGGGACTGAAAGGGTAAGGCTAAATAGGAAGCATTTGTCCGTCTCGGCGTGAAAAGGGCTCCATTGGTTGGACATAATGCGAGTCCCTAACGAGGTCTGTAGAACCTACATGTTTGTTTACTTTGCTCACAACTAAGCTACAAGTACTTATGTCGGGACAGTTTCTACCTGTGGGCGAGGTTTTAACTTCGTAGACTTAGCAAACAGTTTTTCATGGTTTCTTTTTAGTTTTTATAAGTTTTAATGAGTTGTATTTAGTTTTAAAGAGATCTTAAAGTCAATAACTACTGGAAATAGAAATGAAAAATTATTTACTAAGTGTATTTACACTAGGTACTTTCTTTTACATTGTAGCTTCGTACATACATTTGGTAACTCCTAAAGTACTCCTCCTGATTCGTTAAAAAAAAATTCACATAGAAAGTTGTATGGTACAAGATCGGCTTTGTTTATCCCAGAAAATGGTAGACTCCTGTTTGAGACTCAAAATCAGTTTAGTAATTGTAGAAAACGCTATATATTTGTTTGGAATATTATCTATACCTGCTAAATATTAGCACGTATGAATACAAAAATCTACTAATCTACCCAAGTGATTCCTTAGTAATAGCCCAAACAAGTGTATTATTCACTGGTCTTCACGATACAGGCTTGCCTAGTGTGAAGACCGCTGAAATAGAACTGTCTAATAAATAAGCTACGGCAACACCAAACCTTGTGCCTAAAATTGTTGTGATTCTGTAAGCCGTGTTTGCTGAAATAAATATTTTTTCATTTTTCATTATATTGTCTTTAGTGTAGGTAATCTAAGTAACCTCAACATATAAACAAGAAACAGTCAGAATGATACCGATCAAAAACTAAGCGATCTCGAACCAACCCAGTTCCTAGTCAAAACGTACAAATTATTCGCAGCAAATTCTTGCCCACTTTCTTGATATTCAGCCAAGTCGCTGAATAGACGTAATTGCATAAATTACGAAGAGCCCACGATCAAAGGCTGGCACTAGTAACCCATTTAACAAGTACATTTACTACCACTCGCCTGAAGCGATCCGTTACAAGATAAAGTAAACGTCTGTTTATAATGCCAATAAATTCTGATACTTACTATTTTTTTTTTATGATAAATGGGTCGGCTTTTGACTTCGAGATTTACACAAGCAAGAATGAGGTCTACAACGAACGAGCCTACCCAGAAGGTGCCTATAAAGCTGATCGCACGATCCATCCGCGCCAAACGCGCTGAACTGTCAATTCAATAGAGGAAATGTTGAGACGTCAGACAGAAGCGAGCCGCATTTTCTGACGTAATCTGTATTTTTCTATAGAAAAATGACTGCGGCGCATGCGGCGCGGACATAATGTGCGATCAACTTTAACCAGGGTCGTAGCTCAGCGGAAATACAGACCCTGGAAGCTGATTAAATTAATGATTTTGTAAATAAGTGAATTCTCAAAAATAAACTACAGGTCCTAAACCTCATTGGATTCTAGTACCTGAAATATATCTGCAAAGATAATGAATCTGATTTGGCCCTTTAATTTTCCAAAATACCTACATAACTTTAGAAATGAAAAGCATTTTTCAGCAGAAAACTTTAGTCGACTAATATTTTAAGTCAGAATAAATAATACTTCATTCTCAAACGAAACTAGAAACAAATATAAACTTAATAGATACCTTCGCTTCCATCTAACTTAAACTTAGAACCACACTTAGAACTAAAAGACGCTTAGACGAAAAACAAAGTCGAGCTTTTTACTATTTGTAAGAACTAACAAGTGCTAAGTAGCTTGAGGTAAAGTTGTTTTCTTTACTTTAAAATGCAAGACGAGTTCTATAAGCTCAACGCTGTCTCATGTGACTTGTTTTGTTGGAAGATTGAGGTACACCTCCCCCGCGCCGTGTTTCTTCCAACACTACTCTTCTGTACTCATCTTCTGTTGCTTTTAATACCGCTTCTTCATCAATCACTTCATCTGGTTTTACGCCACCAGCGTCTTCGTCAGCTTTTATTTTCAAGCGGATTTCTTTAACCCTGGTCTCCAAAATATGCTCCCTGCGAGTTTCCCTATCGTATGTTTGAACCATACGTTGTTTATCGTTGCCAGAAGATTCGACCAAGTTTTCGGACAATGATACAATATACAACACACCTTTGCTATCTCCAATCGCAATTAGTCTTCCTTCTTCATGCGGTTTTATTTTCAAAAGCGGGTTCTTAGATACCGGCAAAATGATAACCGGTTCGCGATACTTCCGTAATAGATCCCAGTATCGGAACTTCCCATCGACACTGACTGACATATAACTTGAAATCCTTTGGGGTGACCATACAACGTCATTTATCTGATACCTTTGAGGAATACCTGTCACGATTGGGGAGATGTGGACATCTTCGCTCCATATGTGGGCAGTCCAATCACCACAAGTAATAAACATTTTCGAAGTGCATGGGCTGCGATGCACAGCCTTCACTGGACCCAGATGTGCTACAAACACGGCACTCATCATTTCATTGTGCGTTTTGCCTTTCCTGTTCACATTTATAACCAAACCAGTATCAGTGCCACACAGGAACCTAGTGGGGAAAGCTCGTTCGTACTGCAATGCGCTGACTCCTTCAGCGTTTGCTAAGCTTATGTGTTCTCCCGGCGGGATCCTTACAGACATAACAAGTGCATCAATTGGATTTGAAATATTACGAACATCCCACCACATACACTTTCCATCCGTGGAACCACTGAAAAACTCGGTGTTCAGGCGAGACTGTACGTATAAAAGTGCTGATACGGGATCACGGTGGGCTAGATGCATTTGGTTAAACATAACCGGTTCTTTTTGGGCGCGGATATCGAATAAACACACCCGACCATCTTTTAGTCCTCCAATTATCACTGTGGGTTGGACTGGAGAGCAAACCAGTTGCCAACAAGCTGTGGGAGGCAAAAACTCCAAAAATGGAGCGTTGGGATTTTCCAAATCCCAAATGAAGCATGTGTGGTCTACGTTTACTGGACCAAGTACAGGAAACTTTTTATTGCAATATGATGCTACAAGTTTTGGATCATCTTCTACTGTCCAAGATAAGCAGGATATGGGTCGTTTGTTGGGATCACAGTAAGCATTGTTTACTCTTATTGAAGACTTTTCTACAGGTTTGACAGATGGCATTTCCTTGAAATACATTTCATACATTTCCGTCGCATTGTTCTGCTTTACGTAATGATCGAACTTCGAGTATGAGTTTAGAACAGCCTCGATGTAACCATCATCTCTTTCTATGCGTCTGCGTAATCTTGAAGTCAATTCTTCATCCTGGAAAGGGATGTCTTTGGGCCAGCCACCTTCTGCATGGTTCACTCCCGTGTCTTGGTAAAATATTTGCTTCGTATTGATGACTTGCTCGGATTGCGACGTCGAGGCTTGGGACTGTTGGTGCACTGGGTTGCGAAGGCCGTATTTTTTCTGCTCTGATAAATTGGGGCAGATAGAATCTAGTAAGTGAACGGGAGTCTCACAGAACATCGGCTGGCGGCCGAAATTTTTGCGTATTTTTGTGTATGAATACGAAATATCCATGACAATTTTTTTTATTTTTCGTGGAAATATCGATTATTTTAATTTTCTGTCACACACATAGAGAAACATACTATTTATTGCTAGCACATAATTCTACAGGGTGTAAAAAGACGTCTACCGAAGCTGAAAGGGGTAGGTACAGCATCCCAACACACAACCAAATCCAAAAGGATTTTCCGAAAAAAACATTATGTCCGGAGAAAGCCGATCTCGCACAGCTTGCTGGATTTTGAGTTTTAATTTTTGTTTTCTTTTATAAATGAAATTATTAGGTAGGTATGGTCTAATTATGTTGTACTACTCGTAGTAGTAAATAACTAGAAAATAAAATGACGTAGCTAAGTCAACATTTTTTCGCGTTTTGTTTTCAGATGTTCAGAATCATGGTCTGATTGCAACCCCTCAGTTTTCGGTAGCAGTCTTTTCACACCCTGTATATAAATTAGTCGTTTATCATTTCTCTGATTGCTAGTCATAATCAACGTCATAATTGGCCATAGCCAAATGATTTGGATAAAACCATATTTAAAGAGGTACCATACTAAATCTATGGATAAAACCAATAAAACCAAAGATTATAGACTAAAATTTTTGGACCAAACATATTTTTCTGAGATAGTCAAATTATGTATGCTAAGGAGGTGAGCCAAGAACTTCGCTGAACGCTGGTAAGCTAGCAATCGCAATCCAGCGAGTACGAAACTATGCTCTTTATGACCGCGGTATGAAATTCCCCAATAATGGAGTTTAGACTGTTTCTTCCGTGAATGTTGCCACCAAAATAATGCACGGACCAATGATATTCAAATAAACAAATCATAGGCAACAACTCAATTTCGTAACGACACCATACCATTGACTCGCCGGCTTATAATTAAGTCACCTACAAAATTATCTATGTTTTCTATGAAAGTTTATAAACCAACAGATTTAGGCTTGTGACCTAAAACCTAACACGCTAACACTACCATATTATCATACTTACTGTACCAACTCGTATCAAACTTGGTATTAGGTTACTCGGTAAGTCTAAACTTTTAGAAGTAAATACAAGAAAACCATAATAATACTTATCCTTAGCAAAGTGCCTTTCCTCTGTCTGTTCACAAATACAAACAGAATTAAGCGAATTCTAAGAAATGTGCCCTTTGGGAAATTTGTCGCGGGAACAAAAACTAGACCACAAGTAAGTGGAGGTACAATTTGAAACGAAATTATAGCGTACAATTCGTATGCTGAAGCCACAGAAAGCCTTGAAAGTTACATACATACGTAATTTTATTACCGTGTGTACTAGTCGACTCGTTAGTTTAGACTGAAATGTCTGAAAAATACTAGACATGGAACATACATATTATTAGTTATATTTAAGACCGAAAGTGTTATTTTTTGTCGAAAGAAGATATTAGATTTGAGCCGCGTTGGCCGAATGGGATAGTGTCTCTACATACCTTTGATCAATAATACAACGATTGAAGCTACATTCAATCCGAAGGTCGAACGAAATGTTGCTGCAACATTTGGGCACAACATGCTCTCTCATTTCGTCGAAGGTTGGAAGCAGCACTGCACATACAACATAATTAGATCTTCCAGTAAAAATATAAGGTCCAAATCCATATCTATCAAATACTTCTATTGCCTACTTCCTACGCTACTAATATTAAAAATGCGAAAGTTTGCGAGAATTTATGGATGTGTGGATTTTTGTTACTGTAGAGATCGATTAATAGTTTTGAAATAGCACATAGGCAACTTTTTATCGCGGAAAAATAAAGTATTCCCGAGGGACTACCGGTAACACGCCGCAGCTAGAACCCCAGAACCCAACTAAAGCTTTAAATAAAGTAGCCAGTAAAATAAAAATTATTATTCCTAACCAGGTTTATATTTGAAATCATAATTACAACAAGGCTGTAGGTATAGAAGCTCAATTATAACTCACGTCACGAATTCTAATCAAACAACAGACTAGATAACTTTAATGCTCTTCAGTTGTACAATAAACAGCCTTCTCATAAAAGAGATAAGGCGGAAACACAAATTGAGATAGAAGTATTTACAAACGCCCAACATTTTCAGGCAGCGAGGGGTAAAACTCACAAGTCATTACGTCGAAAACTTTTGTTTAAGTTGTTAATATTCATCACAAAGCTTCTTCAATGGCTTTACTTGTCTAAAACACTTTTAAAATCAAGATTGCTGACAGAAAAATGTGAGCAGTCAATTTAATTTTAACTTAAGAAAATTAACGAAATAGGTTACCCTTTACATTATGACACACAACGTTATTAGGTAGTAACAGAATAATGTTATTTTTGATCTTGAATGCATAATGCTGAGGAATTTAGATTAGGCGGACCCTGAGAACTTCTCAGTGAGAAGTGTGACTGCTGGGTACATGCCTCTTGTTTTCATGCCACATAAAGAAAGAGACGTACCTAGATGACGATTATGATTGGTTCAAAAATTATTTATATTTCATATTAACATTGATAAGCACGATAATTTTATGTTTATTAAACGCATTTGCATCCTTCTGAAAAAACAACTCAATTTATCTTACCGAGAGAATTTTTATGAGAGCAAAGTAAACATAAATATTTTCTCTGCCAAATTGGTTTTATTCATAGAGTTAATGAAGTCTTTGCTTAAGATTTCAAAATATTTCGCAAAAACAAAAAGTGTGGAGAGAAATAAGAAGAAGAGAGATTAGCCATGTTGGCATCATCAACTATTGCGTTGACTTAATAGCTATTAAAACAAGCTTTGATAAGTGATTCCATTAACAAAATTGCCTTGAAAATACTCATTAAGTGCACTTAATCGCAGTGTACTTCCATCGTGTTATCGCGACTTAAACTTTAGCAACTCATACATTAATTAATACACTCATAATGCCTATATTTATATATTTACTAGATGTTTATGATTATGATGATACAGCGTCGGGAGAGAATATAATTATATGCCACGTGATTCTGCACTTCTGCAGTGCCTTGTTTGATTTATATCTTATATATTTACTTTGATATTTTAGCACAGCAAGTTTTCTCCTCGGTCAATACACCAACAAAAAAAGTTACAAGATTGTTTCTCAATCTCAATGAAAATGAAATAAAAACGAAATGGTAAAGTAAGCCGTTATTTTAAACAATTAAGATTTTTTTATTTACAGAAACTAAGCTACTACATATTTACATATATTTACAAAATACAACAGGATTAGATTATTATCCAATTTATCATTATTATATTTAATATTTCAAACCTAAACTTTATACTCCGTCATATCTAGTTTTCCTTTGTGTTCAACTAGACTGTAGATAATCATATTTGTGCACTCAGCGCACTGCTAAAGTAAGTATAATGGAAATATTTAATTAGTTGCCTTGACAGTTTATTAGTCTATAATAGACACTGCCTTTAGTCGATGACTATGAATTATTATAAACTAAAAACAGTGAGCTTTAAGATGGGAGCTCATAGGTACAAGCTTTTCTGTTTGTTTTTGTTAGATAGCTGTGTGACATTTAGATAAAATATTCATAAAATTATCCACGAAGTTACGTTTGAGCATAATTTGTCTGAATTTCTTAAGTATTCACTTGAAAAAAATCACTTCATCACGCTGCTTAGTGTGTTAACTGTAAAAAAAACTAGAATTTGTGTGTTAATTGAATTTTTGAAGAAGTGTTTTTGTTCGTATACATGACACAAAACTAACGCTCGGTATTTCTCTAGGCCCTACCTTGGAACACACACAAGTAGGTACAAGGTTTCCCAATTAATGTTTTTGTTCTTCGCTGGTTTCATTAGTGAGACAACAACGATTGGTATGTGGATAATCCTCATTCAACTAAGGAACGATTGAGGATTATTTTCTGGCTCCAATAATAATTGTCTTTGCTTTGTGAAATACCTTTTACGTGAAGACGTAGAGAAAATTATTTTTCTATTGTAGGTATTATCCCAGTGTTATTATATTTTCCGCCTACTTTTCTTTCATACTCTCCGAAAAAATATTAAAACCGTTTTTCAAAATAACGTTGCTGCAATTATACAATATACTTACTTATTACTTCCAGCGTGGTAATGCCGCCAGTGTTTTGGGCACGCTTCCAACTGATAGTGACCTGGATCAGTTCAGCTATCTATAGATCGTTTCTAACGATCCTTAGATAGCTTGACTAATCCTGTTGTATTTTGTAAATATATGTAAATATGTAGTAGCTTAGTTTTTGAATTATTATACAGATATACTTAATATTATTTTCTGAATAAGAATTTTCCTATAATTCAAATCGGTTGAGCGAGGACTTTCTGTGACACATTCTCTCCCAACCAAGTAAGTACCTACCAATCCTTCCTAAAGGTGTCCAGGTCATTGCACCAGCGCTTTCTAGGCCTGCCTCGGAGTCGCCTGCCATCCACCAAGATCCAACCAGTCACCACTGTGGAAAGTGACGGGGGAGGCCTTTGCCCAGCTGTGGAACAATATAGGCTCATAAAAAAAGTACCTACCTACCTACTTATTCACTCGTCAAAATAAGCCAAATTATATTTTGGGCGCTCTAAATGAATAAGAAAATATGAATATTGTTCATCAGAATTTTTACAGGCCGCTATGGATATTAGTGATTCTGAAAAAAAAGTACGTGAGTGTCGTGGAACACTCGGTTGGAACGAAGCAAAGAGTACTTTTCTATACTGGGAATTTCAAATTCAAATCAAACGCTCTTCCGTACTAACAATGTAACAATCTATGGACTGTTCGCGGCTGCGCACTTCGTGTGACGATTCCGTGACGCGACGGTCGTGACGGTAAAATGGAACGAATTTTTTCTTTCAGCCCCATCCTGTTTTTCTTCGATACCGTCCGAAAAAGAACTTCGTTCTATAAAAAAAGTATTAACAGTTTCATCACGGACAAACCCAGATGCTTAACACATGCGACATCGTATGTAAGGAAAAGCTCTTACCTGAAATGGAAACGAAGAAATATAGAGCACACACCTTATTGACATTACCCTTTCCTGCAGAGAAAAAGAATCCCTATCGAAATTAAGTTAAGGATGAAAATTATTTGGAACGTTAGTGAAATAATCATATTCGGAGTAAAAATATTTTCGTTATAATACCGTCGCAGCTTTTTATCATAATTACCTACTTACATTTCAATATAAATACGAGCTATTATGCTTGTATAAGAAGGACCTTCGGCACCAGTTTTTACGTTATTCTATTGTAGGTATTTTTATACGCCAATGTGTCTAAATACCTTACACTTACTCAACCTATCTGAGCTAACAAACATGAGACATACGCTAAGCTAAGGCGCATTTTTTTTTTTTGTGGTCAAAGTCCAGCTGACACGAATAATGAATATCCAAAGTGCGAAGTCAAAGGATACGTGACATGTCTGACAAACAGCGCAATGTAAACACGCGCCAGCTGCCCACGCTAACTAGATCGCATGAACCATTCCAGAGAAACAGATGTTATCGGTGCACCATAGGAAATAATATTCTCAAAGATTTCATGGCTAATTCAAATGGTTGGGCAGTGGTTTGGGCGTGAAAGCGTAACAAACAGACAGACAGACAGAGTTACTTTCACATTTATAATATTAGTATGTAAGTATGTATTTCAAAGTAGGTAGGTACTTTATCCTAATATTTTGGTGTAAAATATACTTTAGTAATAACATAAAATGCAGAAGTTCCGACTACTATAAATGGTTGTATGTACTTATGTCTGTTTATGGCACCGTAGCTCCCAAACATTGAATTTAAGAGTAAGAGTCTTTAATTTTAAAAAAAGTACGTGAGTGTCGTGGAACATTCGTGGAACACTCGGTTGGAACGAAGTTTCAACTTTGACATTTGGCATTTGTCAAATATTCAAATCCTAGAAACGCTCTTCCGTACTAACAATGTAACAATCTATGGACTGTTCGCGGCTGCGCACTTCGCACTGTGACGTTTTGATCTATGTATGTGTCGTGACAGTAAAATCGAACGAGTTTTTTTTTCTAGCTTCCATCCGCGCTACCGTCTGAAAATGAACTTCGTTCCAAAAATAAAGTGGGCTCAAAGTATGCATATGCAGTTTTAATCGCCGTAGAGCATGGATAACAAGTATTTCAAGATAATTTATCACTAGTTGCTAGGTAGTTTGAACAGACAAACACACAAAAGAAAGTGGAATATGTTTTGCTCTTCTATTAGTAGGTTTCTTATCTGTTTCTATTTAACTTCAAAGAAAAAATCCATATTAATAAGCTGCTTAGGGCTTGCTCACTTATTTTGTGAATCTGCCATTTGAAATTAAAACTAAATTCATTTTGGAGCTTCAAAGCTTTTACGATAGAAAAAAATAAGTGTTTTCAGATATTTCACAAAAAAACAACTGAAGAATTTGGATGTTATATACTTATTATTATGAGTGCTTCTTCTTTCATTCCAAGATTTTTCATCTCAGTAATTAATAGCATGGTAGGTATTGTATCGACAACCATTTTCGTTTTAAATCTTAAATTCAATGTTTGGGAGCTACGGTGCCATAAACAGACATAAGTACATACAACCATTTATAGTAGTCGGAACTTCTGCATTTTATGTTATTACTAAAGTATATTTTACACCAAAATATTAGGATAAAGTACCTACCTACTTTGAAATACATACTTACATACTAATATTATAAATGTGAAAGTAACTCTGTCTGTCTGTCTGTTTGTTACGCTTTCACGCCCAAACCACTGAATAGATTAAGCTGAAATTTGGCATAGTTAAAGGTTGTATCCCAGGGAAGGACATAGGCTACCTTTTATCCCGAAAAAATGAAAAAATCCCGAGGGATCGCAGGTCACACCGCGGGAGCGCAGCTAGTATTTTATATCTTTTAAATACTGTTTGATTTTCTCCTATGTGTGACAATGAACTGAACTTCATAAACTGGCGAAAATAGTGCAGTAGGTTATATCTTATTCTTATCTACGAGACAAATCCAATCTGCGGTTCCGGAAGCAAGTTTGTGTAAACAAGTATAAACACAAACCGAGGGGTGGCCATTTAAGTCATGCTACTGAGACTTTAGTAGAACAGACTTTTCTTGGTAAATATTTGGAAATCTTTTCGAAAACTAGAAAGATCTTCAGTGAAAATTGTGAAACAAAAATGTTACAGCATCACGACTATGTTCCCCTGACATTCTCATAGACTGAAATTAAGATTCTGTGAAGGTATCTAATAGGTACCTTACCTACACCCATAGTCATAGGCACCTTCCTGCCCTTTTCCAACATTATGTGGGGCACAACATGTGTTCTTCTTCCATTCTCCTCTATTAGACGTGATCTCAAGGAGACGTGATCATTCCACTCCTTTCTTACTCATGTCATCTTTCACACAATCCATCCATCTTTTCTTTGGCCAACCTCTACTCGTAAATACCAAGCACTCTCCTAGTTACATGAACTTCTTCCCTTCTCATTACATGCCCATACCATGCTAGCCTACCATGTTGCTCCTCATCTTTTCATTCACTGGCGCCACTTTCACACTTCCTCTTTTGTACTCTCTCCTTACTCTGTCCATTCGCGTCACTCCACACATCTATCTCAGCATTCGCATCTCAGCCACGTGTACCTTTTGTTGCCCAACACTCAGATCCTTACAATACTACAGGTCTTACGATCGTCTTATATATTTTCCCCTAAAGCTTAACTTTACGTGGATCTTATATTATGAGACCTGTCGCCATTTCATCCATCCCGCATTTATTCGACTTCTTACATCCTTCTCTATCTCGTATTCAAAGGCACCTAAAAATACGTATTCGGCACATAGCACTACACTGAACTACGCTCACAGACCCAAATCGCGGACGTAGCTTTGAAGGTCGCAAAGCTGAAGTGGGATTGGTCTGGGCATGTCTGCCGCATGCCAGGTGAGCTGTGGGCAAAGGTAGCCACCGAGTGGCGCCCCGACCCAGCGAGAAGGCGACGCGGCAGACCGAGACGGAGATGGCGGGATGAGCTCGACCAATTCTTACCAGAGTGGATAATTACAGCTCAGGATCGTTGCCCAGCAGTGGAACACGAATGCATAGGAAAAAAAAAGAAATTAATTACTCGCAATGTTTTTCTTCTTGTTTTTTTTATCAAAAATCAATTAATACAGGATTGGAATTTGAAACTTGTTTTTTAAGCCGAGGCTTCACCCCTGGCCACACTACTGTATAAAGTTTGTATAGACAAATCGTCCTCCGCTAGTTCCTTAAACAGAATGTTTTTCACGCAACTATGGTATCAATACAACATTGAATCCACTAGATACCCTACTGAAATACCATTAGCTAGGGTTACACAAAGGGTCTCATTCAATAGGTTTTTATTGGAGGACAACCATTTACATAAAAGCAACACTTCTTTGAACGAAATAACACCACACAGTGTATAAACAGGCTTCCGACGCGACGGTGTACTTACTTATAACAGACTGCGTATCGGGCTATTTTTTTGCGTGTACCTACTTATGTCTAAGTCTTTGGAAACCACAATCACACAACCACTAAACCTCCACACAAAACGCATACTACATCTCCGTTCCGTCGCGGGTACAAATAGGAATTGAAGGATTTTAATACAAATAATACAAGATTCATCATGATTGTGGGAGTGACTTAGCCATTTTAATCAAAGTAATGAAGAGGGGATTACCTTGTACAATATTTTTGTGTAAAAGAAAATACTTCGAAATTTGTTAAGTACTTATATTTTCTGATTTCATGACATAAACAAAATTATTTAAAGTCGTTTGTAAGAACAAGCTCTATTTAAGGAAATGAAATGAAGAATTAGGTAATTAAGAAAAGTATTTACAACATTCACAGGCAGGTAAGAAACTATGTTAGTGGGTTATTGAAACTTTTGTACTCAAATAGTTGAGTCAGCATTCGTTTCTGCTCGTCAAAGTTCAGCATCTATTTATATTTTACAGACATTTTATTTACTTAAACGCCATTTACACGATACCATTCTGGCATACCATTCTTTCATCTTTATTTCTCGAACTCAATTCTTAATTCTTAATTATTTATTGTAAATAGACACATTCAAAGTAAAAGCTATTACATATTCTGTGGCAAGAGGCAAGAATGGTATGCCAGAATGGTATTGTGTAAATGGCGATTAAATAACAATTAGAAAGGGAGTATGTTAAACATATCTATAGATAATTTCAAAGCGTCTGATCGAAGCCACGCGTGATTCGAAAGCTGATGCAGAGTCTCGACGGATCAGCATTGCCATTCAGAGTGCTAATGCCGTTGACATACGAGTATCATGTCACATGGATCAGCTATCTTTAGATAGATTTTTAACGATCTTTAGATGGTTTGCTTCCTGTGTGGCTAGTTTCTTTTATATGGCACCAAATAATTTTGAGTAAATGGGATTTCAAATGACTGTAAAGAAGCTGCTTATGTACATTTTGATACTTATTCTAGTCACGTATTAAGAATATCACGTCCATTGTGTTTTTGTGGAGCCAGCTAATTAACATTCAGTTGTCTGAAGATTCAGGGACCAGCCTTTCTGTTATTTTTAATCTTCTTCTTATCGTGTCACCAGTTCTCTCGAACCAGTGTGGTGATAGGATTTTAAGTGCGCCTCAAAGAGACTCCTTTCGTGCATTTGACACATGTTTTCAAACTTTTTAGGTTCCACGACATGCCGGTTTCCTCACGATTTTTTCCTTCACCGTTTGAGAGTACTGGCATAGTATTGGTGCACGACCGCAATTGAACCCATGACCTAATGATCGGATGGCGGGGCCACTAGACCGCCAGTGTTCTTTTAATAATATTTAGTTTTTTATTCATTACAATTACCTAAGTATACTTATTTTCAGCTACAACCTAGGTAGTTGATGGTCGTTTAGGCTAACCATGGTTATCTAAGCCTAGCAAAAGTTCATTTGGATGTGGTCTTTACGGGGAAAATAAGCTAAGATTGAATTACATTTACTCCAATGCCAGCTTGTTAACCCTCTATATATTCGAAATTTAGATTTTTAATAAAAAAATTTGACGGGTGATTATTTTATCGTGGCATAACAGAACAAAAAAGAAAAGGGCTTTGTCGCTGAGCGACTATACCGCCCAATCAGTAACATGTGTAATTCAACTGGCAATGGATATGGGCTTCATTTTGACATTCGAAACCCATTTTGGACTTCAATTGTCATTTTCCTATTATGTGATTGGTTGAGCTCTATTATATATAACTAGGAATGGATTTCAAGTTAGACAATAAGACTGCTGGTCAAGTTTTACGCTGTCTTAGTATAGTGAGTTCCATAAACGAACAAAAAAGCCCTTAAAGTCTTTAGAACCCTTATAATCACCCACGTAAATGGGTCACAGCGCTCCGTACGAAAATAAATTTCTTTCATGGAAACTTTTCATAGCTAAGAGGGAAAAAGTTACATAAAACTTTAGAAAATTGTTGTTTTTGGATACAGAATTGGTACTTTTATAATATTTGTACACGCACTTGACCAGCTTTTTGTATACTCACGACGTAGCTGTGATAAATTGCCTGGCTCTTGAGAGGCTAAAACATGTCCATGAAAAATTGATGTGTGAATGCGAGTTGGCTCGCGATTTATTTTTTCACGTTCGAATTATATCGGCTGTTAGCATGATCTATAATATAATAAAACTGTCTAGACTAAATGGTTTGTTGGTGTTATTTTCTAGCAATTTTAGAAAATATTTATATTTTTTCTGCTCTCTCAATAATATCAAATAAAATAACATTAGGTACGTCTTACAATTGATAGGGATCTTCGTTTTAATTCAATTCCTGTATTATATTACCGATTTCTTTGAAATTCCGAATACTAAGAGATCTGAAAGAATGTCCATCGCCCCTTTGGGATAGTCGTATCCTCTTTCGTTTCTTTTTTACCAACATTTCCGTAAAAAAATCGATTGAGCCAGATGCTTTCATTTTGTCGTTTAAAATATCTTCAACCTTCGGTAAAACTCTAATCTCTTAGTAAAAATAAGGAAGCGTCTCAATCAACCTCAGTGTTTGTGTTTATTCCCCTCGGGTCGAGGGTGTCTGATCTTAGTGCAAACTCGTCAGCACCTTCGGCAAACAGGGCTATTTGCATCGCCGTGTCCGGAGACCTGAGCAAACAGTAATATCCGGTCTTGAGTTGGAGCACTTTTGAAGGCCTGGAGCCATGGGATTAGGCAAGTTTGGCAGAACAGCAATAATTTTGAATATGTAAGTAGAGACCGGTGGCAATGAAATAAGCTAAGAAAAGGTTAAACATTATCGTTCTCAAGAAAATAAAGATCCCGGTTTCTCGGGAATACTTCTCTCGTTTGTTGAATAAAAAAGAGTGTGTGTTAGTCAGTGTATGACCTACTTCATAAGAATATTATCCAAATCCATTCAACAGTTTCACCGGGAAGTAATAAATAGTGAGTCTCATTAGTGTGAAGTGAGTGTTATTGTTCTAAAACTTTGCAAGACTAGTTCATCTATGATCCATGTTCTCTGAGTCATTAAGTAGATTATTGCATAATTTTGATTGAATCATGATATAACTCTTTATCTACATAAAATAAATTGCTGGCGAGGTACTCTTGCGCGCTCAAACTAACCGTAAGCTTAACTGCTTACGTGAGTATTCTTATTCCACTTTACTCGATTTGCCAACTAAGCTTAAATCGCTTTGGTTTATTTAACGGTTAGTTATTACAATCTCTTTGTAGTAAAGTTTCGACTAGATAAAGATTTAAGAAATCCGATGACATTTCAATTCATCAATCAATAGAGTATGATGTATTGAAGATAAATTATGCTTTCGAAGAGACATGAAGAAACTGAAACAGATGGTAATGTACCAAAGTAAATATTATATGAACTAGAGTTATCCGATTGTAAAATAGCCTTGCAATAACAAAAGGACCATTCCAACGATTCCCACGGCACATTTTCCGACTATTCCTAGTCTGTCTTTGGCAGTGCCATGCAAACGATGGAATCGTGTCTATTTTAGAAAGGTTTTGTGTGTACATGGCTTTTTTCAATTTTCACTATTGGTTTTCACCTACGCAGTAGAGCTTCGAATTTCAAACTTCCTTTGTTCCATTTTCAGCGTCCGGAGTTTCTGTCGACACAAATATTTTTCTATTGATTGAAACTAGGGAGATACGATACACAAATTCAATTTTACGGAAAAAAGAGTTGCAACTTTGGTTAAAACCTCAAAAACCACAGTATTGGCTTTCTGCTACATTGTCACATGGTAGATAACATAGAAAAACAAATACAATACAATATTACTGCAACTTATTGTATACTAAAAAATAATGCTCCGATGATAAACAGCTCGCCTCATCTGGCAAGTTCCGACCGTGCCGTGTTTAATTCAGGCCAGTAACATTCACTGCCTGCCAATGAATGCAACTTGCCAGTTGAGTCAATGCATTGAGGCACTGCATAGCCACATTGAGGGGAATTGGCATTCCTAATGAGCTGAACGCAGAGACCATGTATCCCTTCAGAAGTGACTTGATTGACTCAAAATAGCATTTGGGTAGGTAGTGGGATTATTTGATTAGGTGATTTAGTCGGTATCTGCTTTTAGTAACTGTACTTTATTTAATTGATCAAGTGAGTGAAGTGAACAAAAATATCACTGGCATGGTGGGGAATATTGTAATTATGCATACACACGAACAAATAAAATTAAACTAAGCGGTGATCCGCTTTGCATGTTTCAACTAGAAAAAAGTACCTAGGTCTTGAGAAATCTGGTGAAAACTCGGTAGAGTTCTTATAATAAATTATTAAATTAAAGCAACCCTCTTTGACCTGCCAGTTTGCAATGAGTTTAATATAGAATGCTATAAAATAACGATGTTACAATGGAAATTCCCACTTGTTGGGGATTCCCACTCATTACATTATTATTACTTTCCTTTTACTTACATTATTATTTTGTTCTAAGTACCTTTATACATATATTTACAAAATACAACAGGATTAGTCAAGCTATCTAAGGATCATTAGAAACGATCTATAGATAGCTCAACTGATCCAGGTCACTGTCAGTCGGAAGCGTGCTCAAAACACTGGCGGCATTACCACGCTGGATGGCAATGCTGATCCTTTGAGCCAAAAATGTGCCAGCTCTCGGATCACGCGTCGCTTCGACCAGACGCCCTGAAATAATTTTGAAAACCCGAAGGGCTCCAGAACCCCGCGGACCTAGGGTCTCAACCCCAAATGGTTCAAATATATAAACCCTATCAAGATTTATATATTTGCGCCTTTTGAGATCCTCAGCCGAATCTGCCGCCGCGCCAGGCCTAACGGATGTCCCCGGTAGATGTGAAAGCGCAAGGGTGTCTACGCAAGTAGCTTTATACCGCTCCACACAGGTAGAGAATAAACTAAATAACGTTTGATATATATTTTTTTATAATGGTGGACATTTCACACAGCATCGTCTAGGCCCAAACTAAGAAAAGCTTGTACTATGGGAACCAGATAACTGATACTACTTATGTACTTTTTGTATGTAAATAGATAGGTACATATCATACATAGAAACACCCAGACCCGAGATATATATTTGCAAATCACACAAACATTTATCCCGCGGTGGGAATCGAACCCGCAACCTTCTGCGTCCCAAGCGGGCTTTCACCCTGCTGCGCCACAGAGGCCGTTTAAACTTATATCAACTTATGAAAGAGTCCTTATTTTCAAACGTTTGATGTTCTATTTGATGACTTTTTCTATTCAAATAATAGTGATAGCTTTAAAAAATATATTTGAAAAGAATATCCAGCCACGGCTTTGCCCCTATATCCGAACATAGTCTATGTGACATTCATTCAGAATTTAGTTTTCCAGCTGGATGTAGGTATAATAAATGTTTTTTCCTCCTGCTCAGAACAGCTTTAAATTTTTAATTTAGTCAAAAGTAAATTTGAAAGTAAATTTTTACTCTATTTTTAGTGTAGAAAAGTATGTGGTAGTAGAAAATATTATGCAAACGATCGTTTTCGCAATTTTCAAACAAAACAAGAGCGACCTAAGCTAAACGGCTCTATCGATCATGGTGTCACTTAGGTGTAATGATAATTTATCATCTGTAGGCACTTCGCTAAATGACGCTGGGTTTCTTTTACGCCGCACTTTAAGATTACAGTTTAGAAGGAAATTGAGTTATTTTAGTCACGTTTTTCTACCAGTTTTTATCAAAACGAAAACACACGGTCACGCAACATAAATTAACTTCATCGTACATTAGTGTATGCTTTTAGATCAAGTCCTGGTTTAGTTTAATCTTAGTTTAAATAAGTTTTTTGGTAGGTTTTGCTTTTACGTTTCTCTTTGTTTTATATTTATTTTCATATTCGTGGTTGATACTTGGTGACCCAAGAGAGAAGTTTCTTCTACGGTCCATAAAACAAAGTGCATCACAGCAGCAAGTGCATCGTGGAAGTCACGACACAACATCGCAGCATAAAGTGACTTGACTAGTATGAATGCAACCTATTTGGCTATACATCTCAGTGAACATAATAAGTAGAACGGGTTATAAAAGTTGGAAAGTAAAATAACAAATTGTTTAGATTGGTAGTTTATGAAATGAAACATGTTATTATTATGCACAGTTTTATTTTAAAAGGTATTTCTGAATGTGATTGGAAATATGAAATTGCAATGTTTTTTTTTATGAAATGAATTACTTGAAATTACTCAACATTCGCTACTAGCCAAAATAATCGTTTATGCCGTGACTAGAAATGTCTAGGAAAGAGTAAATTATACAATAATGTACATGGTAATTGTGAATGAGGCAAACGAGGGGTTCTGAAACTAATGAAACATTTTGATTGAACTCATATCATAGGTATGATTACAATAATTGTTTGGTAGTATTCACTATTGTTGTACTAAACCTGGTTAAATAAAAGCTAAACATGGTTATTACAGCAACGTGAGGTTTATCCAAAATATCATTATCTTATTATTACAATCCAAATAGCACATAAAGCCGTTTTATTGCAAAATATTAAGATGAAACAGAACAATAAAATATGCCTATTTTCTTCAATGTTATTACAAGCGTTCAAACCGGCGTATTATAGCCGTAAGCAGAGGGTAAAACACCATTAATCTTTTTGCATTCCTTTTCGGCAATATCGTTTTGATAATACAATTAATACGACCCTTTGTTGGTCCCGTTGCGTCAACAAAATACTTTAATACGTTTTAAAACAATGCGCTTCCAGCTATCTTACCGCCGAAACTGCAACAACAACATTTCTTCTACTTTTGCTCTTCTTGAGTTTTACAATCCTATAGCTAAACTTATGTTTTTCACTAACACTAACTTCGTTCCCTTGAGCTTGTAAACTGATATTTGTTTTTATATCTCTTGGTTTTTCTCTTACTTTGATCCATCGGTCGTTTTTCCAATCGTACTTTCTCCCTATCGCTAGCAAGATATCCTGAAATGTGGGCCAGTCGCTGGCTTTATATTTATTCGAATCGTTTTGAACAAGTCGGTTTGTTGTATCTGTTGTCGGTTCAGTAGTTACATCTGTTCCGCTGTTAACAAAAGGAAAGGTGTGTTTCTCCCCATCCGTATTTTCGATATTCCTTGTTATTTCTGTGTTACGTTTCAATATGTTGGTCAAATATTTGTAGTGTATTCTATCCACATCATCGCCCTTGAGCCATTCGTTCGGATATTCATCATAAAAGGCTTCTATCTCTCGCTCCAGTTTTTCTGAAAATAATATCGCTGTTAGTATAATGTAGATACTTAGAAGTGCACGATTCACTTGTTATTCTTCTTATGATAAAGCTTCACATTATACATTTCATATGAAAATACCTAACCCTGAAGACTTTGGGGTTCTCTAGATGTTATTGTTTATTTTATTAAAACCTTAATAGCTACTATTTGTTTAGTTACCTTAAGTGAATTTTTACGACGCTTTGAACTTAAACGGTCTAATTATTGATTTGAAAAAATAAATAGGCTTTTTTCCAATGACGTATATTTAAATACTAGGTACAGACGATGGGTACAGACAATAATTTACCTGCAATCCTCTTGTAATCCATAATATCGTGCTGGAGATTCTCTTTGTCCCGTTCTTTCCACCGTCCATCGCCTTGATCTGTTGGGAATAAATTATAAAACCTATATTCTCACAAATCTTCGAGTCGAAACGCCTCAGCGGATTTATTCCGTTTTCAATGAACAAGGAAAAATTTATGTCGATTGATTCTCTGGGGGGCGATATTTTTCCGCTGTTTCGAGAGTGTATATTGTAAGCTGAGTGTGAAATTTACTAGCTATATTGGAAACTACCTGTGTACGGTTGAGACCAATTTAAAATGTTTTACGACGTTTGTTTGCATATGAACTTTTACTAACAATGCAAATCTTTATAAATTTGATTTTTCAACTAGATTTTTGTTGTTAATTGTTTATAATAATTGTAATACGAGTATCTATGCAAATGATATGTTTTTATATAAATTTAATTTAATTTTAAAAAGTAACAACAACGTTTGGTTTAAAATATTTTTTTATAAAAATGTATGGACCTTGAATAAGTGTACAATGAGTGTAGGTATTACGCACTCAAAAGTCTTCGGGCTTGTCTCATAAAAGTTTATACTAATGGTATAAAATTAAATAATAAGTAATATACCTAATTATTAATAATACAATCTTCCAGCGTCTGTATTTCGGCTGAGCTACGATTCTGTTGTTTTTAAGAAGAGAGTTAATAGGCACCTTCTGGGTAAGCTCGCTCCATTGTAGACCTCACTCTTGCCTGTGTAAGTTTCGAGGTCAAGAGCCGACCTATTCATCATTAAAAAAAAACCTCAAACCTTAATACAGTTAAGGTAAAAATAAATTTTAAATGAAATGGAAATACAGTTATGTAGACTTACCTATGCAGACGCTAAGCATCACTAAATACCACATACAGGGCATTGAACTTTTCCCCATCGCACTCAAATTCTGAAACAAAATGAAAACGTATTTTTTAGTTCCATTTTAATGCTATCACATGTCATTATGCTGCTTATTATAAAAACGTAAAACCTTAGTTGAACCCCATGTTGACACATGTCAAAATGACAATTAAATTCAAAAAAAATATTCCATCTGAGGTTGAATAAAAGACTACACCATTTAGGTACTTGTAACTTGACAATTCTTTTTTAAAAGCTTTCTATAAAGTTTCAGATACTTCGCAGAACTAACCAACAACACCTATAAAAGATTAGCTGGTTGGGTAAAAGTTGATTGTCTAGTCGTAACAGCTCTTACCCAAAGTGGCAAAAAGCTCTAACAATTTTAAACTTTTGCAATTTTTCGATTTTTGTCGCCGTCGAGACTGTTAAAATTAGATTTATGAAAATTTCCTCTTGCAAGGGGAGGTGGAACGATGTGGTGACTTTTTAATACTCATTTTTTATATTTAACTTTTTCTCTTATAAAAATGTAGCAGCCATTACGGCATCATTATACACACCTGTGACGTTACTTTTTAATCTTCCCTGCTTATACTTTTTAATTTTATTATTACCTACGACATAAATATGTAGATTTTAAAATAAATCTAAAGCTGAGTATGGTATTATCTGAATACCAATTTTTTTTTGGACTGGAACTCGAAATGATGATACTTAAGCCTAGCCCGGACCAAGCTAGTATTTTAGTCGAGTAGCGAGTAATTTGGACTAATTTAGTCAAGTAGGTTGATAAGTAATTTTTACTACTAAACTACTCGCTACTAGACTAAAATACATAGTGCGAACTAGGCTTAAGAGAAAAATTATTTGCTAAAATATATTGTTCTATGCTACTTGCTTTTTTAATAACAAAAGCGTTTATGCTCATTGAAAGTAACTACTACATTGATCAGTTAGAGGCCTAATTACTCAAAGATACTTGTTTAAGAAGTAAGTTTAGTACCTACCTACATATTCAAAAAGGTTTAGATAAGTATATCAATAGATAAGAAAGCGTGTTCTTAGTTCAAACACAGACGAGAAAATAGTTAAAAAAAAAAAAGCAGCTGTTCTAAGCAAAAGGAAGAACTAAGTAGAAACGCTCTTATCTTTTTGATTGTGAACATAATTTAGGTTGGCTTTTGTAAATCTATTAAAACGAACTTTGCTACAAAATCTTTGAGTAAATGTTGTTGTTACGATACTTTTAAGACAGTTACTTCTTCTTCTGTTGTTTAAATGAGAAATTCCGTATTTTTAGAGACAGATTCTACAAAGAAGGTAAATAAATAATATATTATTACTTATACCTTCAGTTCTGTAAATTACAACTATTAAAAAAAATTAGGCCAAACGCAGCAACGCAAACTACATTTTTAAGTTATACTAATGATTTATGCCATATTCGTCCCGGAGAATAATGGACTACATAAAAGAAATTACTTTCGTCCTACATTGTATGCCGTATACGGCACACAACATATTTTATTTCAAAAAATCTTCATTCGTCCCACTTTTTAGCTTCATATTCGGCCCAAATTTTTTTGTTAGCAAATTATAACTAATTTAGGACAGTTTAAGCAACAAGTCTTCACTTGTCTTTAATAATGATGATAGAATAAAATAAAAATAAATTAAAAAAAAAAAGCCAACTCTTTTCAATCGTCGGTGATGGTTTAAATTATTTTCTATCATTAAAGGGAGGCTTCACTATACCTGACTTCGTTTTCAACCTTCGTTTTGTAATAAAGCAATCTAAGTGGCTTTAAAGTTGCTGGTGCTTTTATTATAGTGTAAAATAGCCGTAATATTTTTTAAAAGTTGTAACTTCCACGACATGTAAACGGCAGTTGCTTTTTAATATTATTCATTATAATTTCGGAATATACACGTCAAGTTTTATATAACAATTACAAAATGTTATAAAACTTAAACTTAAGTTAATATTATAAGAGTTGTTACCCGCACCTTAATTACTTTTATAATTAGGTTTACATAGTAGGTACTTTCAGAATGGCAAACAATATTTTTTTCAATAGGTACCTATCTTTATCTAATGTGAAGACCTTACCTAACATAACAATGTAAAATGTCAAAAGCAAAAGGCTTTCATGTCAATATTAGTGCAACAGCAATGCAATAGTAAAAAGTAGTTCACTTCCGTCGCTGATCGTTCCTGACTTTCAATCTGGTTTGTGGGTAAGGCCGACTAGACTGAAATAATGACTAAGATGCTGGACTAGTTGGAGATGTTGGACATTGTTGAGATAGTAACTAGAATAGTGTTGATCTTAAGATTATCCCTTATCAGCGTCATGTTTTACATAAAGATAAGAAGAATGTGGGCACTAGCTTTCGCCCACAGCTGAATTCGCATCCCACATAGCTTTTGTTATTCCAGCCCACAATAAATCAACATTTATTCCAAGTTTTATCCAAATCTGAAGGAGTGATCAAACTACAAAAATACTCACAAACTTTAATCATAGTAAAATGGTAGTTATGATGTAAAGGCCGATGTTGATAGATAGGTTTATAGTAAAATGGTAAGTTATGATGTAAAGGCCGATGTTGATAGATAGTAGGTTTACGTGGCTATATGCGCTCAATAGTAAAAATAAAATAGCAAACTTATAACAAAAAGATTTTCGTCGTAACTAGAGAATCAGAGACATAACTTCGTATTTAGTAATCATGAAAACAGGAAATTAAATCATTGAGTCATAGTAATTATCATCATTTACAGGAACAAATGTTTGATTATGTTAGAAATTACAGTTTGTTGGTTTGTTTTGTGTTTGCTTTGTGTTTATAATATTGAATTGTTTAGGTAGAAAAGGATACTGAATGAATTTCCCAACCATACTCTAAATGATCATAACAAAAACAGGATCATGCTTGTTTTTACTTGTCTTTTTGTAGTTTACATTGTGGTGTACAATAAAGTATTTTCTATCTATCTGGGAGGTTATTCGCGTTCCTTTTTTCGTTCGTTTGATACATATTTGCATGTTATTTACTACGATTTCTGATTTCAAGGGCCAATTATTCAAACGTTAAAATACGGTCCTGACTTAGGACCAAATATTCCAAACTCAAAAATTGGCCCTTGAAGTTAGAAATCGTAGTAAATGACATCCGAATATTCATCAAACGAACGAAAAAAGGAACGCGAATACGATCCCTGTCATGACTATTAGAGACCATGATAAGTATCCTCAAGACACGTTAGATTTTCTCTTATGTATTTATGAAATTCAATATATTTTTAAACACTTTCATATACAGATGCAGATGATTTTTTAAATTATGCTTAGCATTAACACTTTTTAAAGGTAATGAGGGACTATTAAGTTTATGCTTGTTATACGAATAGACTGTGCTATTTATAAGGTTACAAAAAAAATGGGTGAACTGAAAGTAACTGCAGTCCTGAACAAAATTGTTTGAGTTCGTATTTGGAACTCAATGAAAAATTCCAAATACCTAAACAAAACCATTAATTTGTAAAACCTTGATCCCTTTTCAAAACAACAAAAAGTAATTCTACAAACCTTTATAAAACAGGAAAGCGAAGCACACTGGAACTCAAACAATTTCTAATTACGAACTCAAAAGCAAATGAAAAGTCAATAACTTTAGTTTATTTTACAAAACTTTCTTCAGTTATGTTACGAACTTTATAATCACAACACCAACACGCGTGCGACCGCGGTGGTATCTTAGACTCGACTGAAATCCAAACTCATTTTCCATAGAGTTTTCCTCGCCGAGACTTTGCGGACTCTTCGGGCGTAATGCGTATATTGACGGCTAGATACGAAATCAGTTAAAACTCTAGCAGGAATAGGAGCAATGAGCAGCGAGCATAGAGTTACGGTTAATTGTTAAGAGACATCAGTTCTTCGACCTACCCCTTGAGTGTTCCAACATAATAATTTTGCATGTCTGAAAGCTGAGCTTTTCAATCAGACGTTGCAAGTTTGAAGATTTTTACGTAAGTACCTACTTAACGGTATTAGTATCTCTTTATTGTTTTAAAAGAAGACTTAAAATGATGCAAATTGCTAGCTCACTTAACTTCCATTACGCTGTGAGTTTTACTGGAAAAACATGATTGTGTGTCGTGTCAAACCCATGGGGACACTAATACTTGACCTACACCTTTATTTAAACTAGCTGACCCGCGCAACTTCGTCTGCGCATTATTAGGATTCAAGTGCAGGAGTGTTACCTAAAGTTTATTTACACTGTGTTGGCAGTGAATCAGACCAAGGAATCAAATTTTCCATTCTAACTTTAACACCCTGTAAAAAATCCATATGGGTTGATTTTTTTAAATTAAATAAGCCTATATTCAAGTAGGTACTTAAAGCATTTACGTTCCAAATTTCATCACAATCGGTGAAGTCGTCACGGAGCAACAAAACAAACATTCACTAACACAGACTTTCTTTCGAATCTTACGACTTTAAAACTGCCTTGCATCACCCATAGAAGTTGTTTTGAAAAAAATAAAAAACTATTTAAGTATATTCTCTTTGATAAAAATACATAAATTTAATAAACTTTAATTAATAATCTTCGATCAATTAATAATTTTAGTGGGATAGGATTATTAAAGGAATAAGATCAGAGAAATAAGTATAACCTAAAGCACAGGCTAAAGTAAACTTGACAAAACGCAACGATAGCGCGATCTAGAAAACGGTCAAAATTAGCAGCGCCATCTAGTTGTGTTAATAATTTTAATATTAAAAATTGAAACTTCGGATGTATTGATGAGTAGATTTATAAATGATTACCTACATGCTCATCATTAATTTTAAAATCATAACGTAGGTAGGTACTTCAAATTTTAATTTCCAAAACGCTAAATGATCAGCATTCTTGACCTCGCAACGCTACCTGGTTGTGAAAATGAAAAACATAGATGGCGTTGCTAACCAACGCCAACGCCAAGGAAAAATATTTTATTTTCTAGCTGGTTGGTACCCGCGACTTTGTCAGTAAAATAACATAAGTAGGTAGGGTACTTGAAAACCTATAAAAAATATCGAAAAGTCTAAGCAAAAATCTCCAATAGCTTTCAAAACTCAAAATGATCGTATCTCGACCTCCGCTATAGTAGAAACGCCACCTAGGAGAAAAAAGTAAAAAGCAGTTTTGACCTCGGGTGATACTGATGGCGTTCTAACCAAAGCCAAGGAAAAAGTATTTTAAGATCAAAAAAATCATAATTTCGGATATATTGATGAGTGGAAATATACATGTTACGTGTTTATCATTAATTTAAAAATCATTTACCATGTAAAATGAGAAAAAAACAAAAAAATCTGCAATGCAAGACCATAGCAAAAAGCGGCGGTCACCCATCATCTTTATGACCTCGCCCAGGGTCGCTGAACTTTTTTTCCCATACAAACTTGCAACCCTTATTTTCACGCCCCCTTATAAATATTTAAAGAAAAAAGTAGCCTATGTCCGTCCCTGGGGTATAATCTTTATCCATGCCAAATTTCAGCTCAATCTGTTCAGCTGTTTGGGCGTGAAAGCGTAACAAACAGACAGACAGACAGACAGACAGACAGACAGACAGAGTTACTTTCAGATTTATAATATTAGTATGGATTCATAAAAACTATTTAATAATCACTTCGTCGTTAAGATTTATTGTTTTAACTCTTGAATGTAAGGTGTAAGCCTGTGTTGGGTATCCTTAGTAAATAAACAAACTTTACCCCGCTGACAGAGTAAAACTATAATCAACTTCAAAGAATTTAATTTATATTTTTATGTAAGTAACAATGTTTTAGATTACTAAATTCCATTCTATTATTTTTCATATACTTAAACCAAAAAGGTTTTGCTAGGATTGAATAATTAAGACCAATATTGAAAAAGTGCAGAAAAATACTTATGTTTTTCTATGTATAATATACAGGGTGTAAAAAGACTGCTACCGAAAACTGAGGGGTTTCAATCAGACCATGATTCTGAACATATTTAGCGAAAAAAAAACGCATTACTTATCTTCGTCATTTTATTTTATTTTCTAGTTATTTACTACTGGTAAAACATAATAAGACCATATCTACCTAATAATTGCATTCACAAAAGAAAAAAACTATTAAAACTCAAAATCCAGCAATCTACGTATAAAAACGCGCCCAGTAGGTACATACGCAAACAGTAATCTTCAAACGCTGTTTTCTCCAGATATAATGATTTTTTCGAAAAATCCTTTTGGATTTGGTTGTGTGTTGGGATGCTATACCTACCCCTTTCGGCTTCGGTAGACGTCTTTTTACACCCTGTATAATACACAATTATAGATCGTTTCTAACGATCCTTAGATAACTTGACTATATGTAAATATGTAGTAGCTTAGTTTCTGTAAATAAAAAGATTAAGATACGCACTTGAATAAATTGATATGTGACCCATATTAGCATGGCTCTTTTCGGGACTCTTTTCATTTCTGGAATCGTCGGCTTATGTTCCTGGTTCTTTGTGTGAATACAATTGTAGGCTCATAAAAGCCGTAAATATACGCACCCTATCCTTGTGCCAGCCAATGTCACTATAAAATTGCTATATTATGTAAAATAAGCTTTGCTGTGCTGATTTAAGATTCAATATCGCGAGAACTCAAGCAATCTCAAGGAAAAGTAGGTCCCATGAAGTTTTATTGCTATTCAAATGAAAATGTAAGTGAACTGTTAAGGTACGATTGCTTTTAATGCTTTCGAAGCGCTTCGTGTTTTTAAAAGGCACGTTTAGATGTCGGTACCGTTTCAGCATCCGCAGTGCACAAAGCTTTAATGTTCTTTACTGACATGGACTTGGTGCTTCAAAAAGTTTCTTTTCATTGCAAGCACTTGAGTACATAGCCAAGTAATTTAAGTTTTGCTCAACTACAAAATACTAAGTTAGTATTTATTGAGCAAAACTTTACTGTAGTCAATGGTCAGATTTCAATATACATATCTGAAAAACGAGTAGGTAGATTATGCTATGAACTAAAGTAGCATGTAGGGTATTGTAATGGGATGGTTCCTGGGCAAAGTCGCGGGTGGAAGCTAGTTATAATATAATTGACTGAAGTGAATCATGGATAGGTTTGTATCAGTGTGATTTGTACCTGCTTATCTTGTTGAGTTGTAGCTATGTTTAATGTCTTTAGTGTGGGTTTGTATCAAGTTTAGCCTACATAAAGCGAACCATGGCGTGCTGATGGGCAGATTAGCTACTAATTACTATTTCATTTTAATTCAACACAAATAGCTGGATTTCATGGATTTTCTGAGTACCTCTTTAAATAACATTTACAACTAAATAGAGAAGGAAAATATACAGTTTAATACATGTAAATAGAAGAACAGTTTTAAGGTGCTAGATTCTGGTCATTGCCATTGAATTGCTATATTATTATATAAGGACCAGGGTATATAATACATCTAAATTAGCTCTGATTTTTACTTTCCATGCGTCTATCTGAAATAATTAAACACACAAATATTTTATGCTAAGATAAAATTAAGATTCAAATGATCTCTTTTCTTTCATGCAACTATCAGGCATAAACACCAAAAACCAAATGTTACTGTCTATAACAACGTAGACAACTGTTTGACGACAGAGCATAAAATATTGTCCAATGCGGGCTAACCAAAAGCTATTTTCGTAAATCGTTAATCAGTCGTTCGTGCGGAAAACTGATAAGACCTTTCGCCAATTAACTTAATGGTGATTCTTTCTCTGACCTTCAGGGACCGTCGCGCTATAGACCAGAGATCGTTCCAGCAGAAGCTATGTAGCTTTTGGACTCTGTTTTACAATCATTTTATCTTTACTAGGTAATTGGGTTTTGTTTAGTTGTGACAATACAAATACAATAAGTACAAATACAAAAATCTTTATTTATTAAAAACAAGTTGTACCTCCAATTAATTGGTTGGTAACTCTTCTGTTAAGTTACAATAACCTGAGAAACCCCTCTTTTCTGTGACACTGTGTGACAATGCCCTAAGAGTATGTAAATTTTTCATTATAATAGTAAACCACTGGCAACTAAGGTATAGTAATTTGTTTTTCAGCTTTAAGAATCCCATTAAAACAGTGAATACGCACTGTTTGTGGCTAAATTATGAATTATATTTTTGTATTTTCAAAATTAACAGTCGTGTTATATTACAAGGATGCCCTTCCATCAGATTATATTAAAGCTACGGATGTGTGTTACAGAAAGAACGGGACCCAAAGAGGAGCTTCTAATGCAAAACTGAGGAGATGTGATCCACACCACCAATCCTCTCTCCTACTAACTATTTATTGTTTTAGCGCGTTTATAACAATGAGAATCAAGTGAATCTATTGGGTGAGATCGATTTACACCCACATATATAGATCCAACGAAGTACATCGGAGGAAACTCAAAAACAACAAAGGGTCTCTCTTTGTTGTTCTTAGAGATATGCGTCCAGAAGCTGAATACTCCTTGCCCCGTATGCTTGGGTTAAGTAACAACTGTTTAGTGATCTATACCAGGGTGATGTATTGCGTGGCATCCTCATATATCTGGTTTTATTGCTCGCATAGGTTCGACTTAATCTTCCGTTTTATACGGGCCTTCTGGAAGTATAGTGGCCAGACTTTCTGACTCATTCGCGAATAAATAACCCGTTACTAATTATGCTAGTAAAGAGGTTCAATTGGAATAATAAATAAATAAATAAATAAATAAATAATGCTGGACTTTTCACACAGCATCATCTAGCCCCAAAGTAAGCAGAGCTTGTGTTATGGGTACTAGATGACTGATATACTACTTACATATTTTTTGTTTGTAAATACATACATATTATACATAGAAACACCCAGACCCGAGACAAATATTTGTAGATCATACAAACATTGGTCCCGCCGCAGGGATCGAACCCGCAACCTTTTGCGTCGCAGGCGGACCTTCGCCCACTGCGCCACAGAGGTCGTCAAATGGAATGGAAAATGGAATGTTTAGAGATAATAATTTACTGTGACTGTGTATGGATTTGGTGCTAGGAGTTAAGTATTGAATTGTTCCTAGGACTAAGTATAACTGTAAGATATAGCAGTAAAAGTCTTTTACCACACTGGTTCGAAAGAACAGACAAGTGATCAAGAAGAAGAAGTAGAAGAAAGTCTTCTACTGAAAGATATTTTACAAAAATCTTACTAACATTTCATAACAAAAAACAAAAGTATTTCTGAGCTTAATACTACAGGAAAAACAAATACGGGAAAAACTAGTTAAGCGAGCTCGTGTAATTTGACAATAAGTGAGGTTTTCTTGGGTTTTCCACATGCCGACGAACAATTGGGTAGGTACTGATTACCCTTTCCACCAAAAAGCAAAATGCGCTGACTAAAATGAAAGGTTCAAGAGCGTACCGAAAAAAACAGTCTATGTTCAAGATAATCATCATTATCACATCACTAGCCACACTTTAGTTTAAAAAAAGAAAAGGTTCGGCTGTATGTTTTTTTATGTAATGTTCATCTGATATATTCGTCAATTATTGTGAACTGATTTATAAAAGTATTTTTTTGTTTCACTCTCGAAGTGGTCCTATATAAATTGTATTCCTGATGGATTGATAGTTTTCCCGTAAAACTCAATCAAAAACCTTATCCTCACTTGACGCCCTGAATCAAATATCAAAAAAGTCGGTTTTCTATACTTTTTTAAACGTATAATATCAAAATGTTTCAAACCTTGTCGGATTATGCCAAGCGTAATATTAATTCAAATTAATCAACATTATTATAATCCGTAGGAAAAAGTAAGCATTATTAAAAGTTATAAATTGGCAATATTTTTTGCTGTTGACCGAAGTAAATGACTCGTAAAATTACAACACCCACTTGGAGCATAATTTTAGAGCAACACGCTTTACAATTTCGTGACCTGAGTTAACAATGGGCTCAGGGATCGAGCAGAGTAACAACAATCATGCTACAAAAGCGTGTTAGTATAACGGTTCGCCAAAACCTCACTATCTAGTCCAGAAACAAATAGTTTTAGAAGGTTGTGTCTTCTATTTGGCTGGTTAGTTTATTACCTACTGAAACTTTAACCTAATCCCTAGACTTCAAAAATTCTGATCAATTTTTTTATTTATTTAAAATAGATCTATGTATATCCACAACCTGATTCACCTACACAATAAAAAAAAATGACAGTAATGACATCTTCCCGTTTTATCCACACTCTAATGTCATTACTGTCATTTATATCTATTCTCCGGTACCTAGACAAACTCCATGCTAAGGGGGCTGCTCGGCCTCTATCCACTACGATCAGGTGCTAGGAGGACGATCAGGATTCACCAGCTATGACCCACGGCTTTAGAATGAGTAATATATTTTATTTAACTTTTTTATTTACTTTACTTAAAATATTTCGATGAAATTATTCAATCAAACTTAGAATTATGGTACAACCACATGTGCACACATGCACAACGATAGACGTGGCAACAAATACGTTCCTCTCCACTTTGTTCAATGGAGTCTATTCTAAGAGATTGTTACCTAAAATAATAAACAAAAAGAGAATGTCTTTTATTAAAATTTAAATGAAAAAACCTCGGGCCTCGGCTGTCCATAATTCAAAGGCGGTGAACCGCGGCTACTCTTTCTCTTGGCTTTTTGTCCCAGTTTACTTTTGATTGAACCTTTTTCTGGTGATTATTTATTATGTTTTCAATTAAAATACAAAATTTTCAATTTATTTTTATATTCTTTTAAACCCTTGGTACTTATACATTTTAATCCCCATAGTAACAAACAAAAGATAATTATTGTCTTGTTCTTTTATGTGTACCTACGCTTACACTATGGGAAAATTCAATTACCAGATATTATAAATAAGATTTCTCTTATAAAATTTGATATTACTGTTCTTTATCAAATTAAGAAGAACAATTATCTCAGTACATTATTATACGCCTTTACCAAGGAAAACAATGGCAAAATAAATTGAAATCTAGTCTAGAAGCCGCTAGCTACAGACATGTGGAGATTTGCTGGTTTTATTCCACCGCTTGTTCCGTTTGTAATGTAACAAACAGCTGATTCAGTTCAACTTTTCCATAAATATTACGTATATGCCTAAGCATTTTGTTCGATACTTAGGTACATACTTATAGATTTGAGATATGAAAAAAAATATCGTAGGTAGTAAAACCCGCTACGAGAACGCTACGAAACTGCTACAAAGAAGCTACGAGCGTCTAGTAGTAGCTAGTACCCCCCCTGCCTTGTTTCAAAATCTTTGAGTAAAGTTTTCACTAACTGCTTTCTAAATAAATTACAAGTTTTAGCCAGTTATAAATTAGTTTTACACGTATAGATTGAAATCTGTATAGTCATTTAGTAGTTGGTCCGACATAAAACCTGATCTAGCTGTTTCCAACTTCCTTCTAATGAACACGGTGGTTTTAATTAAAACCGAAATCGCAGTGAAAAAGTCAGGCTGGATTTGCTACTGCGACGTCATTACAGCTCCAATCTGGATCCGATGCGGATACAAGAACTTTAGTACAAGTGTTTGCACACGATTGCGATGCTAGGATTATTAAATTTGTTATTTTCCTTACTGGTAATACTATTTTGTGATATTATTGGTACTGGTGGTAAGATGATATTATAACGTTATGTTTTGGATATTTTTATTGTAGAAGACTGCTGGATAAAACATAATATCATTCTTCGTCGGTCGGCATAACCGGCTTTCTGTATTTTTTATAATGACATTATTTAAAAAAAAAAGCCGTGTTGGCCGAATGGGGTTGTACCTCAACTTTCAATCCGAAGGTTGTGGGTTCGGATCCCGGCCGTGCATTAATGGATTTTGCGTTTCGAAAAATTTATATGCGCTTTAACACGTGCTCTAAAAGGTGAAGGAAAACATCGCGAGGAAACCAGTTAGTGTTCTTATAAGCGGCGATGGGCTTGCAACCTGTCACATATGGAATACTAACTTCTGCAAGATGTGGGCATGTATCAAATATGTTTGGACATGCCTCTGACTACCCCCCTTAGACATCTTCAAAGGATCTGGAATAAGTAACATAAAAAAAAAGATCTGAGAGAATGTCTACCGCACCTTGGGGATACAGTCGTGAACCTATTTACGTTTTTTACATAATTTTTGTACGAGTATACGTGGCTTATATCTGTGTAAAAATTCAGCTTATTTTTAGCAAACTTTAATCACCTACTGCGGGCTAGAAAAATGAGACGTGGAGAAATAAGTGGCAAAACTTTAATCGCCCGATGAACGTTGCCTCGCTTTAAAACAAGTACAATTCATTAGACTCGCAATAAAGGCATCGAATAAAAACGACTGTTCGAAGTATTCCGAACTTACTTGAAACTTTGTCCTCGGAGCGATTTAAATAAGTGTTTTACACTTTGTACGAGAAAGGGTTCTATTTGCCAATTATTCAAATGGATCTCCAATTTTATTCTAAAAGGATAAAAATGTAACGCGATTCGGTATTCGCTGAGCGCGATTTGAATTAGAATGGTTCCCTATAGAATTTTGAGGGGGGAAAGTACGAGTGGGAAGGAATTTAGGGAGTTAAAAAGGGGCTATTGGTCGAGTCCGAGCTACCAAAAAAGTCCTTCCAAAATGGCGCTAGTATTTAGGTGTGAAGATAAATTGATTTTATCGTAAGTTCCGCGACATTCCGTGACTTCGTTCGTGGCGCGGACCTTAAAAAAACGTAAACCATTCTTATAGAAAGTAGGTAATTAAGTACCATTTTTTTATTTTATTAGTCTACGCTGTGTGTTTGATTCTTTAAATCTCGTGCACACAAAGTCCTGAAAGTCCAAAACGTATAAGTTCCAAGTCAACACGTCAGCGATTGCTAGGCCAATATGTAATTATTAATTAAATCTATTATTATAAGAATCTTTGTCCTGACTGACTGACTGATAGACAACGTACAGCCTAAACCGCTGGTCGTAGAGACTTGAAATTTTGAGGGTATGTCCGTCTTGGTGCGTAGGGGTGTACTAAGAAGGGATTTTTTGAAATTCAACCCCTAAAGGGGTGAAAAGGGGTAAAAACGATTGTATGAAAAATCGTATTCCTGGCACTTGGAGACATGAAATTTAGAATTATGATAGTTCAACGCTTTTAATGAAATTCTACATTAAAAAAAATTCAAAACTACCCCTAGAAGGGGATGTAGGGGGTGTTAATGTTTGTATGGGGTTTTTTGAATGCGTGGTCCGATTTGCTTGAAACTCGGTATGATTATTTAAAAATTTAAATAAAAAATGTCCGCACTCCAATAATTTAATAACTACCCCTAAACCGGGGTGAGAGGGGTGTTAAAGTTTGCGTGGGATTTTTTAATACGTGGTTCAATTTGGTCAAAACTCGGTATGAGTATTTAGTAGTAGTGTAATAAATAATATCTGCATGTTTTTTTTTTTTTTAAATCTACCCTTCAATGGGGGTGAAAAAGGGGAAGTACAGTACAGATTCTATGGGAGCCATAAGTCCATTGGGAGTGGAAGTGGGGTATTTGGGGAAGGGATAACGTATAAGGGATAAGCGGGAAAAAGTGGAATGAAGCGGGATAAACCGGGATAATGCGGAGGAAAAGCGGGAAAAAGCGGAATAATGCGGGAAAAAAAATAATAAACAGGGAAAAAGCTGGATAATGCGGAATAAACCGGGAAAAAGCGGGGGAAAAGCGGGAAAAAGCAGGATAATGCGGGATAAAGCGGGAGTAAAGCAGGTTAAACTAGGAAAAAGCAGCATAATGCGGGATAAAGTGGGTAAAAAGTGGGATAAAGCGGGGAAAAAGCGGGATAAACCAAGAAAATGCGGGAGAAAAGGGGGATAAACCGGGAAAAAGCGGGATAATGCGGGATAAAGCTGGGGAAAAGCGGGATAAACTGGGGAAAAGCAGGATAAAGTGGGATAAAGCGGGATAAACTGGGGAAAAGCGGGGGAAAAGCGGGATAAACTGGGGAAAAGCAGGATAATGCGGGATAAAGTAGGGACAAAGTGGGATAAACTGGGATAAAGCAGGATAAAGTGGGGAAACGGTGGGATAAACCGGGATAAAGCGGGGGAAAAGCGGGATAAAGTGGGGACAAAGTGGGATAAACTGGGATAAAACAGGATAAAGTGGGGGAAAGGTGGGATAAACCGGGATAAAGCGAAAAAAAACGAGATAATGTGGGATAAAGCGGGATAATTCGGGATAAAGCGGGGGAAAAGCAGGAAAAAACGGGATCAAGCGAGAAAAATGGAATGATGTGGGATAAAGTTTGGGGAAATGGGATAATGTGGGATAAGTGGGAAAAAGCGGGGAAATAACGGGAAAAAATCATAAAATCATATTCCTGGCACTTAAGAGACATGAAATTTTGAATTATGATAGTTCAACAGTTTTAATGAAAGTCTGCATTCAAAAAGCTACCCCCAGTGTTGATGTTTGTATGGGGTTTATTGAATGCGTTGTCCGATTCGCTTGAAACTCGGTATGAGTATTAATTAGTGTAATTACAAAATGTATGCATTCAAAAAAAACTCAAAACTACCCCTAGAAGGGGGTGTTAATGTTTGTATGGGGTTTTTTGAATGCGTGGTCCGATTCGCTTGAAACTCGCTATGAGTGAGTACTGAGTAACATTTTTATATATTTTTTTATAAACTCCACTATAAAGGGGGTGAAAGAGGGAGTAACAGTTGCTAAGAGAACCATAAGTTCTAAAAACTTGAAACTTGGAGGGTACATTCTTCTTCTGCTGCATTTTTAGGATTTCGTAGGGGTGGGGTGAACTTTTGTATTTAGGGGCTGGGTTGAAAGGGAGGGCTGTAAATAATTCCTGAAACAGGGTGTTGGCGGTGATTAAGTATGTGTGGAATTTCTTAAGTGGGAGTGAGATTGGAAGTGGGGTTAATTCATTTATGGATTTGTGGATGGAGTGAGAATGGTAGTGGGATTGATGGATTTGTGGATTTGTGAGTTTATGGGGGCGTCAGATTAAAATGTGAGAGTGAGATTGTGAGTCACATTAAGAGTGAGAGCGAGATAAGGGTTAGATTGAGGGTCAGATTTAGAGTGAGACTCGGGCTCAGACTCAGTCATCAAAGTTGAACTTGCAGTCACAGTCACTCAGTTTAGTCAATGTGATGAAAAGCTTAAGCTTACCTACTCAAGTGATAAGGGCTATGTTGATATGTACCACGTGAACGAAGTCGCGGGCGTTCCGCTAGTCTGATTATATTTAATAATCAGATTCAGAACATTTTTTTGGTTTTTAATATTTTAAAAACCAAAAAAATGTTCTTAATAAGACTCTGCAAGTATCGAATTTTCTTATGCTAATCTGACGTCACCCAGAGGATAAACGTCTGTTTCGTTACTAATTAACTTTACAATAGACTTATTTATAAACTCACCATTAAAAGTTTCAATTCTAAGACTTATTATTTTATCAAAAACCAAAATACGAGTAGCTGAGTTACCATTAAATCGATTTTAACGAGTTGAAAGATAGCTGACAAAGATTTTTTTTAATTTATTTGTCACATTAAAGAAAATAAACCCTGAGATACAGTCGGGAACTTAATAGACTACTTAAATTAAATTACAGTGGAAGGTGAAAAAAATTCAAGAAAACAGAAGTTGTATTGTTTTTGGGTAAGTTAAATTAGAATGTTTGAAAAAAAAGCAAATAATGTAAATTCGTAGAAAGCCTTTTAAAAGTTTATAATAAGGTTTTGGTTAGAAAAAACAATTGCAGCGATGTTAAAAGTTAAAACTATTTGACACATTTTCCAGCAAAATGTTCGTGACACGGTTATCATAAAGTAAATGTACGAAATCTTTATGAGAATGTTTTTAAAAATATTGTTGCAGACCAAGAAATCTATATCAATTTTCGCCTAATACTATTGTAAGGAGCCATTAATTTGAACAAATCAGTTAATAGGACTGATCTATAGAACAATTCATCCATATAATATGTGATGACTATGCATTAGTTGATCAAACATTTCGAACCATCAGTTCGGGACAAAGTGGATGGGATATCTATTACCTGGCCCATGCTAATGGCACGGTGACAGAGTAATTGCTTATCTATTGTACTGGGTGTAAAGGGTATATGGCGAAAAGTAAAATGCCATTTTTGATTTTGCTTTCAATAGAATTGAGGATGTTTGGTCATTTTTAATGAATTTAATTTATAAAATCGAATGAAATTACTTGTTGATCTAAAAAATTAAATGATGCTTACTTTTTTTTTCAGTGTTTGACAAACAATTTCTTGCTCTTGTTCCTTTTTTTTTTAATTTAATCGTCAACGCCTAATAATATACCTAACCATTGATTTGATTCATTTTAGCTCATGAAAGTAGTCTTTTTATACCCAGTAAAACAAAAGGATGTGCTTGAGTGGAGGTCACCCACCTACTTGAGATTTATGTTGACAGTAAGATAATAATATAGAAACAGGAATACACGCGTTATGATCGAATATAGTGTGTTATTTGACCGAATATTTTTTCATACTTAGCTATTAGTATTAATATTGATACGTGGAACATTGACATCACATGATCACGCTACTTGAATTGAGCAATCACAAAGCTTGAGCGGAGATTTACAGATGATAACCGCTCCTTGAACTTTGTGATTGGTCAACCAACCCATTTATAAAAATTTTTGAAAAAAAAAATTGAACCGACTTCACAGAACACAAACAGGAGAACCTTCTACACACTAAAAAGAGAAAAATAAGAATATAATTTGAAGTCGGTGCCAACTATTCATTTACATCTAAGAAATTCAAAAGAACTTGGGTGCAAAATTGTATCCTGGTACGCTATCGCTCGATTTCTTTTTTTGATAGGTACCTAATCGTATTCACTTGGCACCGACTTCAAATTATATTCTTATTTTTCTCTTTTTAGTGTGTAGAAGGTTCTCCTGTTTGTGTTCTGTGAAGTCGGTTCAATTTTTTTTTTCAAAAATTTTTATTTTTCACTTTTTAGTGTAAGTAAATAAATACTGTGTAAATAAAAGTGTATGTGTAAATAATATAGTAAGCTACGAGTACATTAAGACTTTGCTTATCGTAGCTTAAGTAGGAAAGGATAAGAGAAGTCATGGGCAGACCTACTAAAGGACAGACCGGAGTTCAGCAAGGGGGAAAACTATCAATCCATAAGGAAAAGAAATATTTTGTACTACCTCGGGTGTAATACCCTTTCAAACTATTTAATGTTTGACTCAGATTGTGAGTCAGGGTGTGTTGTGTAGTGAGAATGAGGTTTTTTTAATGTTACGGGAAAACTGTCAATCCCTCAGGAAAAAAAAATATATGGCGCCACCTTGAGAGTATATCTCTTTTTAACAAAAAAAAAATTTTGGAAATCGGTCCACAATTTTCTTAAAGTTCAGTGATTGTTTTAGTTTTACGGGAAAACTATTAATCCCTCAGGAAAAAAAAATATGTGGCGCCACCTTGAGAGTATACCTCTTTCTAACAAAAAAAATATTTTGGAAATCGGGCCACAATTTTCTTAAAGTTCAGTGATTGTTTTAGTTTTACGGGAAAACTATTAATCCCTCAGGAATAAAATTTATATGGGACCACTATAAGAGTATACCCTTTCAAACAAAAAAAAAACTTTGGAAATCGGTCCACAACTGACGGAAATATCGGTGAACATACATAAAAAAAAAAAAAAAAAAAAAAAAAAAAAAAAAAAAAACATACATACAGCCGAACATATAACCTCCTCCTTTTTTTGAAGTCGGTTAAAAATAGCTGCAATTTTTAAACACCAATAGCGGAATTCCATTGCGCTATTTCACTCACCGGGTTTTTAAGCTAAACTTATCCACAAAGGTAGGTACATACCTGAAACTTTACAGATTTGTGGAAATGTGAAGTGGGTAGTTTCTAGCTGCCAAACCACATGCACCCTTAAAGTTTTGAGAGGAACTCTTAGTTTTCTGCAGCTCGCCGTCAATTAATTGTTTGTATACATTTAAGCGATGTCGGTAATGTCGGTATCCTGGATTTCTCCGTTTGTGACTTAGATCAGCCATACTTGCAATCTGTCACGTATGGAGTGCTAATTTCTTGAAAATGTAGGTATGTGCCAAATATGTTTGATCATGTCTCTGAGCTGACTATCCCTTTAGACATTTTCAAAATGATTTTGAATTCCCTAAAATAAACCGAAATAATGTCCACCATGCATTGGGGTACAGTCCTGATCCTGTGATCCTGTTGAAAAATTTTTTTTACACAGATGCCAACCATGCCTTAAGCTGAGTTCGCCAGCTACTTAGTAAAAAAATGTGGTGCCAAGGGTAACTGAACGTAAATATTAATGAACATAATCTGCTACAAAGAAAACTCTCGAAAGTCGAACAAAAAGAGAGTGATGGTTCCACCTTATCTTAGTATACCTCGTTTGTTCCAGCAGATGCTCGCAATACATCACAAGTGTTCTGGGAAGAGCTTTTTTGAAGATTTATAGGCACGATGAAGAGAAAATACAAATAAGTCAGTGTAGCCCGTAAGTATTCCTATAATTTTCGGAATTCGGAAATAAGTGTGTAACTTTATATAAAACTGTTTGTAGAAAGTTGTACCCCTAGTCACTATGGTGGGCTACGAGTTGGTTTAACTTTCTTGTGTGGTTTGGTTAAGGAAATGGTTATAGAAAAGCCGTGAGTTGCGATGGTAAAATTGTATAATAATCACACAACTTCTCTTAGACTATAGAACAAACGTAACTAGATTTTATAGACTAAATGGTAAAATGATAATAATTAAAATGGTTAAATGGTCAATGGTTTGAGCGCGCGATATCTCAAAGAATGGTAAAAACAGGTTCACGACTGTATCCCCAAGGTGCGGTAGACATTCTCTCAGATCATTTTCAATGGTAAACGCAAACTAATTCGAATTTAGGTAATTACAGCGAATGTTCATAACTGCATACGAAGCATTTGTGTATATTCGCTGCGTGTTCGGTTTTAACCTGAACACTGTTTATATAATTTAATATTATAAAGCTGATAATAATAATTGCTCTATTATGATTGTAAAACTTACTATGTACAAAAGCTCTACCGATATCTTGTAATAGGTGGATGGATCTGTGCTACGTTTCAATGACCTTTTGAAACGAATAAAATGTACATATTCTTAAATACAAAGTAATAAAACATGAGGTATGTACATGATACCCACGCAAATAATTCTTTTTATTTTACCGACCCATCATGTTTCATAAAGCTTCAATCAATCATTTAGTTCTCTATATCATTGAAAATAGATCTCATTTCTGCATTTACAAAAAACAAACATATTATTGTATCTACGACATCATAAAAACGAATTGGCCTCAACTGAAATCCGTCTGGGTAATCACAGTGACCCCGTATTGCCTCTTATGTAACCCAACCCTTAGCCTTTACAAAAGAGCGACTATTGTTCAAAGACAATGTTGCCTTAAGGTAACATTTTGTAAAGGAGGGTAAAAGAGGATTTTTGTTGAATATGCATTCAGCAGTTCTATAGAACGACATAAAATAGGCTCATGATGGTGAACTCTGAAATAGGGCAAAACCTGGATCTGATGTTTTCTGAAAATTTACTGACGCTCTTTGCTAAGGGAAATTATGGTCGTATCAGTGTTTTAACATGACTAATGTGTTTGTATGTTAGTTAAACCAAAACAAAAAATATTCGTAGCTTTTAGGAAAGAAACAGGGCATGAAACCTACTTTATTGAAGTTATAGATAGCCTATAAAATCAATCCTTCTCTACCTACGAATTTTTACTCGCCTATAACTTATAGGTGAGTAACAATTAGAAGAGAAGGTCTTATTTCAGGTTTCACTATAGATTTTTAGCGAAGAACATTTTATGCCCATGGGATTCACCAACTTGTTCATACTTTAAAAAGAACAGAAACCTCTGAACTGACGATTTGTTATCAACACCCATAAATTCTGCGAGCAAATCGCGAATTCATAAAAATTTTCCGTTTCTATTCCAAAACTTTTGACAAAAACTAACTTGGTTCTTCGAGGCGTAAAATTTTGAAGACTCAACACTCAACTAATATTAATTTTAGGCCCTGGAAATCTCCGCAAGATTTATGGGTTCCCAGTTGCTACTTTAATCAGATCGTGATTGTGGCTCGGGAATTAGTAGTAGGCCTCGAACACGGGATCGACTTTTAATCGATGTGACGTTGTAGGTACATACTTGGTGCGGTCACCTGTCGGCTGTGAGAAAGGTCTACGTGACAAGAGTTGAACTAACTAAGGTAAGGAGGTATCCCCTTCGTGATATAGAACAATTATTATCAGTTATAAATAAATAATAATGGTGAGATTTATAATATTTGTTTGGCGCGACCGATGACGCTGCACTTGGAATATTAGTCATGTAAGTTGTAGTTCTTACCTCGTTTTTATAGGAACGAAGTTTCTTTTCGGACGGTATCGAGGAGGGGCTAGAAGAAAAAAAGGGTTCTATTTTACCGTCAAGACACATACATAGGTCAAAACGTCACAGTGTGATGTGCGCAGTCGCGAACCAGTCCATAGATTGTTACATTGTTAGTACGGAAGAGCGTTTCTAGGATTTATTTGACAAATGCCAAATGTCATAGTTGAAACTTTGTTCAACCGAGTGTTCCACGAAGGTTCCACGAAGTTTCCACGACACTCGCGTACTTGTAATATCATTAGTTCTTCAAACTTAATCCTAAAAAAAAAACTCTATTTAGCCTATCTCATCCTAATGCTGGACAACGCTTAATTTTATTTGCAGTAAAATATCTAAATCCAATGAACCAATCCATTGTCAAGGTCGCTGATATTCAGTAAATGGAAAATTCTGTTTATAATTCATTTAGGTCAGTGATCTAGTTTCCCCTAATTTTTCGGATTCCCTCTTGGATAGGCACGCAAGCTGCGTAGTTCTGTTATTTGTAGCCATAAGTTAGGGTAAACAACACTTGTATGATTCCCCAGTGGATATTTGGATGTTATTACATGTGTATTAGCAATATAATATTAGATAAGATTCCCTAGAGTTAAATAACAAAATATATGAAACAAATCCTAGATAACCAAGTTTAGGATTTGCTTTATTTCATTCTCTTACCACTGCAGCATTGCATCTGATTTTACATGCTGCCGCATGCATGCATGCCGGGCGTGCGTTGGCTATCCTATCCTACTCTACTAAAATTATAAATTCATGTGTGTTATTCATGTGTGTGTGCAAATGTTTGTTACCACATATCTCCGTGACGACTTAACCGATTGTGATGAGATTTGGAATGTAGATAGTTTATGTTCTGGAATAACACATAGGCTTATCGAAAACAAACCCCAAAGGGTGTTAAAGTTTCTATGGAAAATGCGCAGATGAAGTCGCGCGCGGGTTCACTAGTTTGTAATAATATACTGAGATATGTATATTAGGTAATGTATGTACGTTAAACGTTTGCGATTTTCACTATGAACCTACTGTATGATTTAAAAACTTGAAAACCTATGTAGCTCATAGGTTAGTCGGAAGTGTTATGTACCTATGATGTTAGAAATTATAGTTAAAAACTATTTTTTTTTCTTCATTTTCATTCAAAAGAAGGTTGATTAAGCGATGAGTGGTTTCGTCAATTAATTACGAGCACCCAATATGTCGGATCCATCTGAAAATAACCGATCCGTAAATCAAAACCAGCTAGAACGGAAAACAATAAGTGGTTTCACACGAGCGCAGGCGTGATTGAATTCTGTCATACACTGGGATATTCGTTATGTAGCTGTCGGTTCAAATCATCGTTTCACAATAGAGGTTCTGCCAACGGAACTTCGTTTGCCGAATATACTCCGGCGCCCGGCAAACCAGCATTCCAATTTGTGCAAAATCGGAAAAAAAAGAAATCGAATCAATTACGGTATCGCAGTTTCGAGTAATAGTTTTGTTTTTGTTGAGATAAATTAACTTTTTAGCATTATCTGTAATAATTGTTTACAAAATAACTATATTTTAAATAATAATAACAATAGTATTATATTATTACGAGTATAATCCCTAGAGAAACTTTTATGTGTAAAAAATCGTTCTTAGAAACACAAGCAATACAACCTAAATATTCCTAATATTATATATTTTGAAATTAAAATATTTACAAAACTAAACTTATAATTATGTATTTATTTACATAAAGATAAATTTACTTTCACTATCTATCGCTGCGACGTCTCCTAAAGTTTCAACGGCTGAACCGCATTTTAGTTTTAGGTAAACCTCTAATGTGTATAGAAGTCGTTTAACTGTACACATTAAGGACGAATTACTAAATGTAGGTTAAAGGAAAAGTTATGGAAACAGTTCTGTTATAGGATATATAGTTATTTAAGGTTACTTAATTGTAATTGAGGCCCAGGATCAGCCCTTATTGTACACCAAACTCGTATTTTGTATAATCATACTGTGCACGGATATTTTGTGAAGTGCCAATACTTTTCCTCGAATAATATTGGAAACAAAATGTACATAACTCGCTGCAAAAAAAAAAACTAGTAGGTATTATAATTGTAGCGTTTGTGAACCTTAATATGAATAAGATAGAGACTAGAAGGACTCTCGTGGTTTTTGTTATCAGATTTTACTCCTTACAAAGCAAAAGAATCAATATTTTCAACAGTCTTCAAAAAATTTCAACAGACTTCAAAAAAGGTTCTATTCGTCTGTATGTTTTTTTTTATCTTGTTACGTCTTCTTTCGCCATTTATTTGTCGTTTTTCCATTAGCCAGCCCGGCACCGGCACGGCACCCGTATGGCCGTGCATCGGCACCGGCGCCGGGTTTTCGTTTTTCCACTGCGCCGGTGTCGATGCCGGTTTACGCCCGGCGAGTCGCGTCCTCCTACCCGTCCTGCGCACTCACACACGCACACGGCTACAATTCATATACAATACACATGCAATTTTGCCAGGCCGGCACGGGTGGGAAGCTTGCTACCGACGGCGATGGCGCCGGTAGGACTCATTGCCGGGCCGGCGCCGGCGCCGGTAAGTCAAAAAGCGAGTCATACATTTTCATACATGTTTGCTTCCCCGGCACGGAAAAACGCCCATTGACTGATTTGCAAAATTCTCTCATAACTATAGCTAGAGTCTAGATTACAGTGCTCTTATATCTCCACAGTTATACCAAACTTACACTACCTCACTTTCAAAAATTATTAATTAGTAATTTAAAAGAAAACAAAGATTATTATACTAAGACATTATACTAAATGCACCTGCGATAGACATCACAAACGAGTTCTTTTGTTCCATATTAATTTGAAAGCATTTCTCGCAGCACTGAGGGAAAACTTATTTTTCAAATGCAGTGACCGTAGTAAAACTTTACCTACTAGGTTTGTTCACAGTTACATAGTACACCAAGATTATCCTTGTTACTTGATCTTTGTAATACACCAACCCATTTATTGGCAGTTAAATTAATTTGGTTGACTCTGCGTATGCCTAAAAAAAAGATACTTCACACATTTTTTTTTCTTATCTACAAGGTGCGCTTGAAATGTAACATAGGCAAGGCACTACTTTATAGTAATTTGACGGTCGCGAGTATTTGTAAACTGCTGAAAGTAGAACCTATGTTTCAATTTATTCACTAAGTGAATTCATTAATTAAAAGTTGGCTGATTAAATTTCAATGCCTATTCAGACCTTTCTTAACCCTTAGCTTTTAAAAGTTGAGCATTGTTTGTAATGAATAATTGATGTTTCTATGAAAATAACTATAGTATTTTATGTTATTAAATTTTTCAAGGTTAAATGGGTTGGCTATTATGTTTTTTTTTAATAATGTTATTTTTATGAATGTGTCTTTCCTGTGGATAAAGCCAATTAATCTGAGAGGATTGTATGAAACTGGCCAAGCATAGGTAGGTAGGTACTCCATTTCAACAATGTTCGACACAACGCCCAGCTACTTATATAATAGGTAGATAGGTATGGTATTTTTTAAAGAAAAATAAATAATGTTTTAAATTGTTTCAAATGAATTACATACATGGACAATAAACATGTGACTGAATAAGCCTCATCCATTTATTCCAAATCCCTGTTGAATTAAAAAAGAAAAGGGTGACCAACGGAGTATATTAGGAGTTTCCGTTGCTCAAGTTTTTCCATTCTAATCAAAAAGGTCTAGTCTGGCGGATTTTTATGGCGATTAAAAACAATTGAGCTAAGCATAATTGGCTGAAGGGAAGCCTATCAATTAAGCGAGCCATTGACGCGAAAAACGACCTGAAAGGAAATCTTTCATGTTTTTCTTCAAAGAGTATTTTGACCAACTGTTTACTTAATGATGTTGCTTTGACGCTGTAATTGCAACCAAAACCTTTTCCTTGAGGGTCTTGACTTGTTAGTTGTTTAGGATGCTATTGATTTTTTAGAGGAAAAGCCACAAGCCAGCGCCTACTATAAAAACTTTCTAGATGTCATTCTGGAAATTATTTCACAAAAAAGTTCTATTGCCTGCCTCAAAAGTTTTGCTACCATGAGAGTGAAAACGACTGTTTCTTTTGACTTAATGATTAATATAATATTGTACTTTTTTGTATTATTTCAAGGTGAAATGTTAATATTGTATTTTTTTAATTTGATTGTTTAGATACCTACTAATACCTGATTTTGAAGCTTTTGCAACCTACAGAGAATCCAATTAAAGGTGCGGGTACTGTATCGACCGTCACGGAATGGACGACAGAAAGTTGTGCGAAACCGTGAGTTGCTATAGTCCTCTTCACATAGGAATATGTGTCTATGTCATGTGTCTGTGTCATGTGAATATGTATCCTTTATACATAGGTTCCGTGACAAGGCCCTTTTATGTTAATTTCTCAAATTATTAAAAAGCAAATAGACAAAATCCTTTTTTATTGAAGTTTTATCTTTTAGGATTATCACTCTATTTGATTTATTTCAAAATTTTTCATTGTTGTCTATGTGTCATGGATAAGTTCCTATGTGAAAAATACTATAGTTTAATAATTTCAGTTATATTTTAACACTAGACTGAAATACGACTAGAGTAATGTAAGCCCGTAGACAAAACTTGACACATGAAATGATGAATTGTTTGTAAGATTAAAAATAGTCGAAATATGACCCTACGAACCTCTAGGATATTAACAGATGTCGCAGTCTCAGAGATAAGTTGAGACTTTCGTCACTTTGAAGAGAAACTATCTCGGTTCGCACCATCTGTGTACCGTGACTTTGCAAACGACCCAAGTTTCGGAGACATCTCTTAATAAAGTTCTTATACCTTTTATTTACTTATGTAGATAGGTAGGTAGTTTTGAGCATACAAACTCTGCGCTTTACTTTTAGCACCATTCGTTTTAATTCCTAAAAAAACCTTATTAAGAAATCTTTTTTTCACCCCCTGTAAAATTTGGATGGTAGGTATTGATTGTTAACCGTCGTTATGCTTTTAATATTTACCAAACGAATCCGCGTATTGCGTCTAGCTAACTTCATAATTAGAGCCATCCATTCAACTTTACCTCCCATTGCAGAACTTGTCTTAAATGCATCTCGCTAAGCTTGTTGGAAAATGCAATAAATAACGCTAGCCCAGGCGCAAAGCGTCAAAGAGAAGATTTATTATGATTATTTTTCCGACCCAAATATCGACCAATAGAATTGCACCATTCGACATGTTGGTGAACTTAGCAGATCATTGTCCAGCAGATCAAATTTTTTTGTGAGTTCTTATCGCATGCAGATGAGTTCTATAGTTCCTGATACTTTTTAGAAATAGTTCTGGCGTTTTTACCTACTAAACGACCATGGTCAAAATGATCTGCCAACTTCCCGTAGCAGATCATTTGCGGCAGATCATAATAAAAAGCGAGTTCTTTTCGCATGCAGATGAGGTCTACAGTTCCTGATACTTTTCTGGAATAGTTCTGTACTCATGTTCGAATAACAGCTGATCATGTCAGAAAAGTAGAAAAGTCGAAAAATCACGTTTTTTTTTTGTTCAGTTGTTTCAATAACTTCTTAAAAGCTAGAACTATTTCTTAACTCTTTCGTTTTGCACAGATCCACATCAAACCTACAATCTAAAACTCTGTTACAGTCCAGAACTCACGTCCCAGTGCCAGCAGATCATATCCGAAAGTTCAAATAGGCCATAAAAGTCCTAAAAATGAAGTGTTACCGATTTCATCATCCTTTATGATTGTGGTAAGCCAGAACTCTTTTGATTTTAATAGATTAGAATCATAACTACAATCCAGAACACTTTTGGAGTCCAGAACTCACGTCCCAGTGCCAGCAGAGCATACCCGAATGTTCAAGTAGGTCATAAAAGTCCAAAAAATGAAATGTTACCAATTTCATCATATTAAATGATTGTGGTGGGCCAGAACTCTTTTGATTTTCACAGATAAGAATCATAACTACAATCCAGAACACTTTTGGAGTCCTACACCGACTACACTTATAATACCACACGAGCTTCAAAATTATCTGGCATTTCCCTCAAGGTTCCCTGCAAACAAATAAAATCGTCAAGTTTGAAGTTTTTCAAGAAAAATCACTCGCGCTTCGCGCTCGTGATTTTTTAACCTGAAAAACTTCAAACTTGACTCCTTCATTTGTTTGCAACGAACCTATCGGGAAATACCCGATAATTTTGAAGCTCTTGTGGTATTATAAGTGAGAATTCAACGCATAGCTATTCGATGGCAGTTTTGAGATATCTAGATAAATTAATTTAGCCTTTGTAATATAATAAAAAAACATACCTTTTGCTTTTTTCAACCGACTTCAAAAAAGGAGGAGGTTCTCAAGTCGTCTGTATGTTTTTTTTTTTTTTGTATCTTGTTACGCGATTGTTCCGCTATTTGTTGACCTATTTGCAAAATTCTTTTTATGTTTGAAAAAATACTCCAGAGGTGGTCCCATATAAATTTTATTCCTGAGGGATTGATAGTTTCCCCGTAAAACTCTAAACACCTTCCCTCCTAGCCATGTCACAAATAGAAATCGAATCGACAGCTTGACGCCCTGAGTCACACCGCGTTTCGAGTCAAACATTGAAGTCGGTTTTCTTTTTAGTATTAAAACGTAATTATTTCAAATGTGAATGGATGACGCCTTCAGATGGTAAAGACTTGGCACACGACCGAAAAATTACCTAATAGTTTGCCCAGCAGAAATGTTATACTATTATGAACGCAGATTCATTAATCTTTAAAATGCATTATTTTTATGCTGTTATAACTAATTAAGTTAAATATAACTTATAACCACCGTATAAATCAAAATTATTTAAATGTGTTTATGCTAAACCGTTTTGATGTAGAAAAGATCTGGTTTGTTAAATAAATTACGGTCTTCCCAAACACAACACGTCAGAACAGCGATTTATTGCATGAAATTCGAGTCTGTGATACCGTCTCTGCAGAACTAACGCTATGAACTCATTGAGCTGTATGTTATAATATTGCTTCTAGACTCTAGTAATCTCAGTAGGAACAAATCAAATAATGAAATGAAAGAGGATAACGATTGATTACCCAATCATGAAAGATATTATCATAAAAACATTGCACTTGTGCAGGATTTTAATGCATTTATAAAAATCATTAATCACTATGAAAAATAATATGATTTTTCTTTTATCTATGAAGGAATTCAAAATTCTTTGAAGGTGGTCTAAGCAGGAATTCAGATGCACGTCTAAATACGATACTTACCTACGATTACATTCTGACAGGACCTATTGTCTAAACATTTTTTTTATATTCGATTGTTTTTATTTACAACTAGCGACCCGCCCCGGCTTCGCACGGGTGCAATGCTGATACTAAATTAAATACACTACAGAAAAACTATGAACGCTGTATATAAAAACATAGCGGCCCGCTCCGACTTTGCACGGGCATAAATAAGCCCAAAACAATAGGTTAATTTACGACATCACGTTAGAAACCTCTAAAATTAGCAATGTTGCCTTAGTATATGATGCATGTATTATACATATAAACCTTCCTCTTGAATCACTCTATCTATTGGAAAAAACCGCATCAAAATCCGTTGCGTAGTTTTAAAGATTTAAGCGCACATAGGGATATAGGGACAGAAAAGGCGACTTTGTTTTATACTATGTAGTGATAGTGAAGCTACCGCTTGTCTGTAACTGGCTTAGACACAGCGCCTAGGGAATAATCCCTGTTTGACCAAGGAACACTCCATGACATAATAATGAAGTTTTGTAAATTACACCAACATCGAGTCCGGACCTTTGTATTTTTTCCTCGTCTTACTGCTATTTAGGCGGCTTAGCTATTTATCATGGAACACGCAATCTTCTACCTAAGGGGATGATGTGAAACATTTTTCAGCTTTATGTATGTACAAGTACCTACTACAAGTACAAACACAAATCGAAAAACTTATGGTTGTAAGTATATTTTTTAACATGGGTTTGATTTTTGGGGATGCATTTAAAAAAAAATATTTTTTCACACTTCACAAGCTTTTTTAACGTTTTTGAATTGCTTCTTTTTGTAAGATCGAATACAAAGAGTTATTTTTTTAAATACTTACTGCACAAGATAACATACTGCCTACTTTTAGCAAACTCTACATTTCATAGCTTTGAAGACCGTTCTAACCACTTTCAACCTAATCTTAAACAAACTTCATACTTGATATTCCATTCACGTATCCTTTTCTAACTTTACGCACGTTTTTGAACAACTTTTTACATGAAACCAATACTTTTTCCTCGCGTTATTCCTTCTTTTAAGAAACAAATTTATGTTTATTTACAAGGTGCTTTGCAGCACCAATTTGGAAAAACATGTCTGAAGAAGTGTAGTTTCGGTCACGTGCCACCACGACCTATCTTCGTTTCTAAGATGAATTGGAGCTTTTAAAAAAGGCACACTCCAGTTTTCAGACGCTATCAGCCGTAGACCAGGTATTGTATTGTAACATTAATAAAACAAAATCTACTCCCATTTATCAACAACAAAATAAATTCTGCCCAACATTTAAAGTAAAATCCATTTGAAATATTACAATTGGTAACTCCAGCTTTTGGTGAATCGCGTTTTTGTGAATATCTAACCACTTTAGCCTTTTCAGTTGCATGAAAATATGGCCACATAAAAGTGCTCCGGTAAAATATATGACCATCGAAAGCTTCGCTAAACGTGTACCGTGTTTTAAAATTTTTTTGTCGGTGACATCAGGATTTACACGAAATAAATGCAATGGAGTACCAGTTTATCCGTGATTCATGGCTCGCTTGGAAGCGCATAGGAACGTTATGGCTAGATGGACCACCTGATGCAAAAAAGGCAAAATCATTTGAACTACAAACTTTTTTAGCACTACTGCACAATATATACATACAAAGTACTTAGGTAGTCGAGTCTACCTGATTGTCGATTATATGTAGAAATCCGATTATTATTAATATGATAATGATTTTTTTCAAAAATGTTGTTTAGGTTTTTACCTAAGTATATACCTGAATCAGTATGTGTGTCACTATATCTCTCTATATGTGTTTTAACACGATTTCTTAAAGGTGAAGGAAAGCATCGTGAGTAAACCCGCATCTTAGCCAGCTCCACACGTATTGACGTTGTATAAATAAAAATATATTTATCTATAGCCTTACAAGACATGAGCTGAAAACTAAACTGACTAGCTGGCTTCTACAATTGGATTACAAAGCGACTGAGCAACTAATAATTTTTGACATTAAATAACTTAATACGATATGTAGGTACCTACATACTTTTCATATCAATTAACCTATTTAAAGCTGAGACCCAAACACACCAAATCACACATTCCACGTACACTTAAAACATACTTCACACTACACAACTTACAAGCACATCCGTCTCCCACACACACAATCACACGACACACTTGCACACGCTCTACCCTCACATACACTACACAACTTACACTGGAACATTAAAGCTCTGTTTTTAGTTTTTCTTTTTAAATTTTTAGGTATAACTACGGGATCCAACTACCGTGGATCCAAATGTAAGGCAACAAATGTCGAAGTGAAAGTGCACTGAGGGCGTTAACTGACCTCTGAGATACAGTTTTTTAACTAGTTCAGGGGTTGGTGAATACCTAAAGTGCGGAACTTCGTAGTCTGTTGTCTTACATTTACCTAGCTTTAGTATTACTTAGTATAAGTATAAGGTTGTCTGGAAGAAATCGCCTTGAGCGATAAGACCGCCGATTGTAGGACAATACTGTCGAAACTTAGCATGTAACTACTTCATGTAACACTGTGTCCTCAATAAAGTTCTTATTTATTTATTTATTTGTCTTTTCTGTGGGCATCTCAAACAATGTCCCAGTGTAGGCATAGGTTGCCTCCTGACGCTGTATAAATCATCTAAATAAATATAAAGGCCTACGTTTATAAAATCACACAATTTTCGCGTAGGAAACCACAGATCTAGGTCTCAATTTGTCTCATCATAATGTGATCTAACATTATTTCCACATGTTACGACTCTCAATAAATTCTTCATACAAGCTCAGCTCCACATAATTTTAAATCCATTATATCTCCTCAAATTGAAGCAGACATTTTATTAATTGTTTTCGAAATACAGTCCTAAGTATATCGACGTTGACTTTAAGTTGAGGAAAGATCGATTATCCATGTTATTTTATGGTCCACTCAAGTTGTTGTTACAAGACCCATTCTAACCCTAAATCCTCTTACAAACTAGTAAGTGGAGTACTCAAATACAATGGAGTGGAAACAAATGGCGAAGCAACGGCTATTTATTAGCTCATGAATTAGTAAAGTTAGAAAGGTATTATGTACCTACAACGATTTAGGTAGCAAGTTATCGTTGTGGTGCCTATCGAACTATTCGGCGTTTTACTTATTTTTAGCTAACTTCAAAAAAAGGAGGAGGTTCTTAATTCAATGGATACTTATATTTTTTGTATCTTGTTACTTACTAATTAAAGCCCTTACCTACTAATAAACTTGACATAAAGTTATGTCATGCATAATCTCTATCTATGAATAACTATACTCACATTTTTTTAGTTTAAGCATGACATATTACAAAACTTTGTCAAGTTTATTAGTAAATTGAGGAAATTGCAAATTACAAGTACTTTACCAAAAACATGCGTGATTTGAATCTAACTAATTATATGGTAGAACAAATACCTAATTACAGTCGAACAAGCCCTCTCTGAACTACCCTCTAGAATGGCTGAATGAGTCAAGATTTTCATATTTTTGAGTCGTATTAGTTGAGTAGCAAAGCAGCCATGCCTTTCAATCTGAAGTTTATGGGCCCAAATCTTGGGCATCTATCAAAAATCGAGGTACTATTTGGTCAAAACGGCTCTATCGTTTTCTAGTTTCTTCAAAAGACATCAGAAAGAGAGATTCAGATTATGAAAGTCCATAATACATTTCCTTTTCAATATCGCCTTGTCGTTTATTCAGGATGTCAGTTGGTAACATATTGAATATGACACTCTTATTGAAATGATATCAACTGGAAAAGTTACTTTCTTACGAATTTATTCTTGCTTCGAGTGATTTTATTTCTTTGGTTAAGGGAGTTTGAGTTAACTTAAAATAATAAAATAAAGAAGCGTAAATAAAGTTTGTTACAAATTATGCATACTTACCTAAGTTAGATTTTATAAATAACACAATAGCCCTATGTCTCTTCTATTTGCTGGAAGAGAACTCTTCGGCTTTCTATACTACCTTCAATAGTTTAAAGTAGGTTTTTATGCAATAAAGAACAAATAAATAAAATTGAAAATAGAATCAGTTGATCCATCTAAAGATAGATCATTAATTACTTCGATCAATCCTTCAGACGCAAATCATCTTCAAAATAAACTTATCACTGATATATTTTATAACAGGATTTTATCACGTATTACCTTTATTATTTCCCGACGTTTCGGCTGTATTGCAACAACCGTGGTCGCGGGCGAACAAAAAATATATACATAAAATATAAATCTCTAAAGATGAATTGTGATCGCGAAAGTTTAAGAAAGACTAAACTAATCACTGGTCAAATTTGTCATTCGACCAAAGAGGACCTTTATGGGACAAATGACTAGAATTCTGTAGGACCAGGTATTCCAAGTTTTATCAACTTGTCAATTTGAAAAGCGTTCTAGCAACCGGCCCTTTTTTGGGTACCTCTGAAATCGTAGTATGATCTAACTAACTTAATGACATTACAAACGTCCTTGGCGAAGACCGGAATTCCGAGTTCACTCTCATTGTCCAATGTATAATTTATACAAACCATTATGTTTTGACACTACACAATGATACGTTATATTTTACTATAAACTATCTGAGTAGCATAATATGCAAGTTTTAACACAAGTCTGAAGCAAACGTTTTATATGGGAAAAGAACAGGCCATGCTCATCTGAGATGAGCATTCACTTTAGTAGGTAGATTACCAATAGGTACTAAACACTAAACACAAAACACTAAAGTGAATTCAGAGTTTTGAGTGCGAGATTTGTAACCTGTGAATGAAACCAAGGAAAACCAATAAAAATCTTCGTTATTAACTCGATCAAGTTACTCATAGGCTATAAAACTGGCACTCAATACCTTGGAAACTCAAGAAAAGATTCTTAGGGACCGAATAGATGGGCGAGACAGTGAACTAGGCCGAGTGCTTGGTACAGGATACACCATCACCGAATGCTCGGCCGTGCGCTCAAAAAACACTCAACGTATGCTCAACAAACGCTCTACGAACCCCCAACTTTCAATAACTCGACTATTTTATACTGCGAATAAAATTAATAATCTCTAGAGTAATACTGACTTTATTCGCAGAATAAGACTGCGGCTAAATGATTTGGTCGAATCCGGCCGTGTCTGTCTTATACAGGGTTGTTTGTAAAACACCGATAACCTCTCAGGACTGTATAACTATCATCATAAACAACTTTTGTTCTGACATTTTACAAAACTTATTACATTTACCAAAATCAACAAAAAAACTTTAAGATTTCGTTGTCCTATCTAACACATTTCAACTCTCAAGTTCAAGCGCCCCCGCCGCCCTAACCCCGCTCTCCTCACTATTGTACTATCGCTTTCTTTTGCTTCGCATATACTTTGTCTGTCACATTTAGAGCGTTTCATTTAAATATTTTTGTTTTTTGTATGAAAATCTGATGAACTATGATGAATTTTTAAAAGCCATAGAACAAAAGATGTTGATTATGATGTTAGTAACATAGTCCTGAGAGGTTGTTGGTACAAATAACCCTGTATACCATGTAATCACGATTGTCATATCTGTTATTAAAATTTGACAAAGTCAAAGTACTTTTAATACAAAACATAACAAAAGAGTGACAACTGATAAGAGCACTAAACACGGCTGTAACAACATGGTGGCTATTAATCGTACGACTTGATAAGCGGCTGTCGTATATTGCCACATAAAAACTGACCTTACATCTACGAGTAGCCCTGGCAAAAGTCTATCTTGGTTGAGATTGGAACATTTGTAACCGGAACAGTATAATGTTCTGGTAGATATGTTTCATTTGCTTCATTTGGAACATAATCTCTGAGACGATCGATGTTCCAAACGTTTGAAAAATTTAAAGTACCAACCTACATTTTTCCATTTGACTCTACTGCTGGTTTCCTCATGATGTTTTCCTTAATTTTTTTATTTTATTAGTGTTCTAGATAATCAAGGTTATAGATAGTACCTACCTTTTTTTTTTTTTTTTTTTCTCGCTGGGAAAAATGCATTACGCATCCCCTCCGCCGGGGGGGCGAGAGGGGTATGTGGGACTCACCGGGGACTCCCGGTATACCCACTAAACGATCCAGCGTCATTCCGGCGTCGCCTGGAATGGAGGGGGTCTGGGAAACCGGCACAGCCTTTACGTCCAGTCCCCCTCTGGCGATCCCCGCCCTTAAGGCGGCCCCGCATAGTGGTGAGTAGTGCAAGGCGGACGAAGGTGCCCCCACGCCTTGCGTCCGCTACTCACCACCAGAGCTCTCCGCTCCCTTCATCCACTGCGCACTCTAATTAAAGAGGTGCGCGTGGAGAAGCCTCCAAAAACGGCCGCAGAGCACAGGGAGAGCGGCAACGTAACAACGACACTCCTCTTCCACTGCGGCCCCGCCGCCGACGCATCTTACGGTGCGCCACCGTTGGGTCGCAGGAGATAGGGCGAGCGGCAACGAAACACCGACACGCCTCTTCACCCGCGACCCTACCCGCCAGACGCCACCAGGGCGTCCCCGCCTGGGATTCCTTTTCGCTTCACCGTGGGCCTCCAAACCACGGTTACTAAGCCCCCCCATCGCGTCAAGATTGGAATCCATCGGGGGGGAGATAGTACCTACCTACTCGAACCTAGAGATAAAAATCTTATCATTCCATATTCAATTATTCAATTAAGTGTAATACTTAACACATTTTAAGTTTCATCCAAAAAAGGTTAATTGGTTAAATTGTGATTTAAACACAAAAAAATACACAATTAGCTAAAGTCACAAAGAAATGGCTAACGCTACCCGCTAAACTAGTTTTACAGAAAATGGATCTAATTATTTCAGCTCAGTGGATCAGCAAATTTGGTAATGCCGCCAGCACATTTTCGACTGTTTGACTAGTTCAGCTAACTCCGACTTAGATATCTTCAAATTATTTTTAATGTGTAAAGATCTGAGATGATTGCGTTGTGATCCTGTTTCAGTTTCGTATTTACATATTACCTATACAATGCGAATCATGACCGTATCTATACATACTTATGAAATTATCAGTACTTATGAGTTAATTTTAAATGTTTTAGATAATAAATTACAATGAAAAGGTAATGGGTTGACGATAACTATCGTACATCTCACTGTAGGTATTACCTTTTATTTTTTTATCACTTTTGATATGACAAATGATACGGGTAAGACATGTATATACAATACCTACATAGTAAATACACGCTTAGTGCCAAAGCGTATACAGTGTATTAGCAGTGTAGTGTACAGAGTTTTTATTATCGATCAGTCAGTCCTATGAAGCACTCGTACAAGCAGCCTTATCGTCTGGTCATGGTGTTTTGCGCAAAACCAAACTTTCGATATTCGAATATTGTTTTAGTTCTATCAGTGTTTTCACTGGTGTTTATTTTGTGCAGTAATAATAACAAAGTGACGCTTGTAGATGAAACCTATCGCAAAAGTTTGTCGTTGACACGTAGAAGTAGAAGTGATGGGGTTTTTAGTGAATTTTACGAAAAGCGTAAAGTGAGTCCTTTATTTTTTCAAGAGGAAATTATTGAGAGTCTTTACAAATCTCTAGCTAGCAATACCTACCAAGTACTTACATTTCCTAGGAAATTAAAGTTTTAGTTTACTTCCGCTTTTTTTTATAATGTTATTAAGTAGGTAAGTTACCTACCTACCTTATTTTCTACGTTACAAAAAATTTATAAAATAATATTATGGTGTACAATATTCTCCGTGCTGTATGTATCTCGGTGAATGAAATTTACTATTATTTCAAAATGTATTTGGTTATATTGTAAGTAAGCATTCAATAAGATTCAAATTGATATAAACAAGATGTTATGTTTAGGTACCTACATACCAAAACATGTTACTGTAAAGTGCTTAACACATTATTTAAATTAAATTAACTCATATCTACGAGCAGTACCTTTAAGCGATAATATTTATGTTTATCTTTTTGTAAGTATTATTATTTTTAATTTCAGACATGGAACACATCAAACCTAGGGTCGATGTTATTTAAATATCCTATGCGAACGATTGAAAGGCATGATAAAACATTTGTTATATTGATATGGAAACGATGGGAATTCCTTCAGCGAAGGCACATATACTATTTTGGACACAAAAAGTAAATATTATAATCTAGCTCTACTTATTTATAATCTAACACACGCCACTGTTTCCGGTCCTGTGCCAATCGAACCCAATGCTTTCTCGCATCGACATAGATGTTGTCAATTCGGAGATAAAGTTCATCTCCGATTATGGACTGACAGAGTAGAACCCTAAATCGCATTTTGTCGTGTCACTAGTTTTTTTAACCCAGTATGCTGAAAGTAAGTATTAGAAGTGTGCCTCAATGAGACCCCTTCGTTTCGTAAAAAAGTGATTTCCTTCCAGACATGATCCATTTGAAGGCTGCAGTGTTAACAACTGCATTTTCACTGGAAATGGCAGTTTACTGAATACAGCAGACGCAGTCGTGGTACATCTCCACACGGCTTTGATCCCAGAAACTGAGGAAAGAAACCCTCACCAAAAATGGATATTCCTGGACGATGAGTCGCCTATAAACTCCTTTGCGATGGCTAAATATAAACCGACATTCACGGAATTGGCTAATCTATTTAACTGGTCTATGACGTACAGGTTTGTTATCCTTATCTCTTACCTGACCCACAGAGTATGTAGGTACGTAAAAATTGAGCTGACCCAATAGACTATCCAGTCCAACTTTTTAATCGACTGCTATGTCAAACGCCCTAAGGTTACATTAGAAAAGCTTACATGGTCGGTAAGTTTTCTTATTATCCATGCAACTTTTTTTGTACAAACAGATGGTTTTCCTGTGTGTGTGTGTGTTGTGTTCAATGTTCAAATTAGACAAAAACAATACCTACCTACTTTCCTTAATTAAGTTGTTGTACGTTCGTAGTCTTATTACTCACATGATTGTTCAGTATAGGTCTAATTATTTAGAGATTGACGGAACGAAAAACTAAGCCTTGCCATGTCTTGATTCTTATCAGCAATACTGTGAAAATAACACTTGTAGATCTAATCACCTAGTTTTGATATAAATGTATGGTCTGAGATTTATCTTTAAATACTGTTTACTGTTGTTTTCTCTCTTGGACAAAGGTATTGTTTTATCGAATAGAGTGGTTCTGACGGAAGATCAGCGTTGTGTCTTTCAAACACAACATAGTGCTGAGTCAGACTCCAATGTAACATAAACTTTGTATTTACTTGTGTACTTTTAATCCTGTACTGTGTGTTTGTCTATGTTGCAAATAAATCATTTCATTTCATTTCAAATGTTACTTATATTTGATTACAGAAGCGATTCCGATATTCCAGTACCATATGGACGAACAGTAGCCCTCGACACACCTGTATTAGCGGATACTGAGCCAATAAGTCAGATCGTGCCAAATTGGAAGAACAAAAGAAGAGACGTGCTCCTCACAATTTTAATATCCAATTGTGCCGTGTCCTATAGAATGGATATAATAAAAAGTCTCAAGTTGTTGCTAAAACTGGATGTCTATGGTGCATGTGGCGATAAGGCTCTAAAGAATAGGTAAGTCACGTTGTGTCTAATACGATAAGAAGTTATCTATGCGTTTGAAGTATAATTTAAGTATTCACTAAAAACTTAAAAAACATTCCAACAAAAACAGTGAATGTCAAGTTGGTTGCCAAGACTCGTGTCTTAGGGCCCGTCCCAACCCTAAAATAAATGTATTATCTACAACTCTCAGGACTCTTAAGGACCTTTAAGCTCTGACTCTACAACGGCTCCGAGAAGACCTGCAGCACAAACCACTAGTAGACCTACTAGTAGAGATCTCACAACTTTTTTATAGTGAAATGAAGAGTCTTGGCAACCAATTTTACATTAAGCGCCTTACTAATAAATGTGGTGCAAAGTTATTCCTCGGAATAAAATAGGGATAACCAAACATTTTGACACTTTACAGGAATAACTTTATACCACGTTTATTAGTAAGGGCCTAGATTTTTTTAATGGAATCCCATTAAAAAAATCTAGGCCCTTACTAATAAACATTTCTTTTTGGCAGGCACCTTAGATTTATGAATAAAAGCTCGTACAAAACAGATTACAAGTAAATCACCGCCATTTGAAAAGTAATCGGCGCTGAGAGGGAGTAGTCAAAGACACGTCCATTCCCAAGTCCATAGAGACACAATATCAAGTCCATAGAGTCTAATAAAAATTATCTTTACGTTTGATTACCTCATTCTTTGGAATATTAATGAAGAACTTGTGAGATATCAATGACTTACAAAATATAATTTAATTATTAACTAAAAAGTTAAAATTAATCATACTTATTGTGACGAGTTTACGAAGGAACCACTATAGGGCCTCCCTGTTTCAAAAGTAGGTACCTACCTACTATTTACTAAGTAGGTACTATTAAAAGAAGAAGAATAAGTAACTTGCTTGTTTTTTCAGCTGCCCGGGCCATTTCAAATCAGACTGCAAGACTATGTCTGAATATCTTTTCTACCTTTCATTAGAGAACACAAAATGTAAGGAATACATTACTGAAAAAATGTTCTACCACGCCTACGCTCGAGGTGCAATTCCAGTCATTCAAGGCCCTTCGATGGAAGACTGTGAAAAACTACTACCACCAAATTCTTACCTGCATATCGACAACTACGAAAATCTACAGGATCTAGCCGACGACATCATATCTATCAGCAATAATGTCGAAAGACTACTCAGCTTTCATGAATGGAGAAGGGACTATGAAGTTTTAAATGAGCATGGATATTTTGGCTCAAAATCCTACCATTTGTGTCGCCTTTGCGAGGCGATGAACTATAACGATATGAAAACGTCCGTGTACAGTGAGAATGATCTACGAAAATTTTTGGATAAAAATAAATTGTGTAGAAAATAATTACGTTTTAAAATTAAAAAGAAAACCGACTTCAATGTTTGACTCGAAACGCGGTGTGACTCAGGGCTTCAAGTGAGGATAAGCCCACCATATAAATCGACAGATAACAGACTTCACATGCGTCTAAGGGCATTATAATAACCAAAACTGCATGTACATTTAATAACAAGAATCGCGGCACGTGAGTTCCTAGCATTAGTAAATCGTCTGTTTGTAGATGTTGTAATTAGGTATTATAGTTTAATTGTGCGCGAAGCGGTGGAAATAAAGTAACATAAAAATTTCATCGTCATCAACGTGGGATCCAGTGATCAATAATCACATTTTAAAAACTAAAAAGAAAACCGACTTCAATGTTTGACTCAGGACGCGGCGTGACTCAGGGCGTCAAGTGAGGATAACCCACACTATAAATCGAAATAGAAAAGAAATCGAATCGACAGAAACATCCGAATATTCATCAAACGAACGAAAAAACTAACGGGAATAAGCCCTCTGGCATTACTTATGTCAAACTGACGACTCACAATAGTAAATCGTCAGTACAAATATGTAACATGGCTAGGAGCAAAGGTTTTTAGAGTTTTACGGGACACTATCAATCCCTCAGGAATAAAGGACCACCTCGGGAATATACTCTTTGGAACCAAAAAAGAATTTTGCAAATCAGTCAATAAATGGCGGAGCAATCGCATAACAAAATACAAAAAAAAATTGGTTGTCTGTAAAGTCGGTTTACTGACGATAGTTGAACGTGACAACGTCTACGCATCGCTCAGTCAAGTAGGAGAGAGACGGATGTCGAACGCTGCCGAACGCAAAGGCCGATTGTGCTTCTTTGTCGCTCGTTCCGCGCTCTCGCTTGCACTTCAAGCCTTACATGGAACGCCTCAGAGCGAGGTAACGCCTCATGACGTCATGTTTTTTCGTGCGTGCAGCCGGCTCTATCGAATTATAAGACGTAGTCAGTAGTCACGTCAAAAAAAGGCTGTTTTGAAATAACATAAAAACATCCATGCACCATGCTTGGATTGACTTAGTCGCGTTTTGTTTAAATTTAAGCTCTACTTTTACATATAATTAGAGCTATATCAATTAGGTACTAACGCCTGAAATATTTAGTAAGTATGTAACATCAACAAGAAGATGAAAAACAGACAAAATGAGGCTACATAAAATCTGCAACATCTGTCTGTATGTTTGCAAAGCTTGTTTCAGTACACAGATATCTAAGAGGAGTAAGTATAACTGAACAGAGTTATATTTTCTGGCTACTCTGCTCAGCGAAAACCGTGATTTTGAATACAAGTACCTAGGTATCTGATTCCTCAACATATTTTGTTCAAAAGTCAGTATACCTACATAAGAATCCACTAGGTTCTTATAAAAATAATTAAAATAAATGCTGTAATGCTGGACAGTTTTCACACAGCATCAACCTTCACCCACTGCACTACATAACAAACTCAGTAGTGGATACAAACGGGCTGAAATGATGATTAACTAGCTATTCTAATATCACTCTAGGAATCGAATATCTGTAATCTGCATTACTTACCTTGTTTTTATCTATCCTATGGTCTTCGTATCTTCAAATGCTGAAATTCAGTGCAGTCATAACATTGCAGCTTGGCTAAATAAAAGTTCTTTATAGACCCTGTTTTATCACAATAGTTATAGCTGGTTTCTGGTTTACACTTTGTTAAGTATCAAGTGCGAGTGACAAGTGTAAGTGTTAAGTAATTAGTAAAATCTGAGTGTAACGCATACTGTTACGTAGCAAATAGCACAATCACTATAAAAATAAACTTTATTCAGACTTTTTACAATACTTTAACTTAAACTACTTGATACAGCGAATTGATACAGAGGATTTGTGTTGTGAGTTTGAAATACGAAATAGAACTGTCAACTTATTCAAATACAAGGGTATTTATATGAAAGGGTCGTGGGACTGTTAAACATCATTATGAAATGGAAATATACCAGTAAACAAAAATAAGGTCCTTAAAGCTAATCAGTTATTTACAATACATTTTGAGAGTTTGGGAAAGAACACATTTGCCTATTAGCTAATTAGGGGAACTACCGACTTACTAACTACTTACTTAACTATCTTATTTACTAGAGCAAAGGGCGGTATGTAACAATACGCTATTAAATAATAAGTGCGGGTAACAAGTGCAAGTGCGAAGTAAAGTGATTAGACGTGTCTATTTTTACTGTTAAGTAGCTTCATTCCATAGCGCAGCGCACCGACAGAGCCATTTTGAACCTGCAGAATCAACTAAACACTGTGTGAACTTTCAGAAATACTTAACACTTGAGAACTTGAAAAACACGTTAACTTATCACTCGCACTTGCACTTAACAAAGTGTAAACCAGCTAACCATAGGATTTTTTTCGCTTTATCCTGAAGTCTTTGAGCTTGACTACATATTTTTATCTCTATCATGGACATTGTGCTTGAATTATTGATCCTAGAGAGACGTAACTTTATTACAATTCAAAAATTTAATAAACGCTCTCTCTGCATTTTCTTCTCTGCGCAACGAATCCATTAATTATCAAACCGGCTGCTTTTTGCTCTCGCAACTGAAAACCGCAATCAAGCACTACACAAATAAATTTGAAATGAGAGTCTGAAATAATCTGAGATTGATTAATTGCCTCTAGTCGCTGATGTCTTGGGACAAGGGTACGAGTTGATGAATTAGACGCCTATTCTATTGAATTTGAGAATTTGATAAATAAATAAATAAATAAATAAATAAGATTGTAAGGGAAATAGGTTTTAGAGATTTAGTAAAGTTTTTACATTAAAACTATAGGTAATAAATTGTCTATTGAAGTAGGTATACCTACTAAACAACGATGTAGCTAAGACACTAACGCATTTTATCGTCACATTCAATGTGGGAAGACTTACCTAACAGCTGTTTATACATTTACCTATAAAACTACCCTTAGGTACCTATACCTACCTACTTGAAACACATTGTTTAATAAAAATTGCAGAGAACTCCATAATATCTTGAAAAGACATCCAACATTTAAATTAATCTTCTATGCTTAAGTATTACTTTCTTGTGGCGAAAACACTCGTGAAAATTATGAGATTGGATGGCTTGTTTTGGTATTTCTAATGGTATTAGGTCGGAGAAAACAAGACCATTTGCGTCTTGTGTAACATACGAAAACATATTTCATACCCTCCCCAAATGAGATAACGGTACGTGTAAGAAAGCCGCTTTCATTTAGAACAAAGATAAAAGGCGTAGTTGAGGGTAATAACTAGTGATGTCGGGAATTTGGAAGTGCGACATACCTACGCGGACCCAATACCTACGAGTAGGTATACAGTTTAACTTCTTCTTGTTGTGTCACCAGTTCTGTCGAACCATTGTGGTGAAAGGATTGTAAGTGTGCCTCAAACGAAAGGAGCCTTTCGTGCACTTGACACATGTTTTTCGAACTTTGTAGGTTCTACGACATGCCTGTTTCCTCACGATGTTTTCCTTCACCGTTTGAGAGTACTGACATAGTGCACATACTTAGATTTTTTGGCAAAAAAACTCATTCGTGCACGACCGGGATTAAAGTAAGTAGTTATTTAAAACTAGGTCTTAGAAGTTTTTAAGTATAATTTCAAGTTCCTATAAAAGTTACTAAACACCTACCTACCTATTTATGGACCTGAAACGTCAAACTTATATATGGTTTTGAGGTTTTTTCAGAGAAACGATAAACTACTGTTATTTATATAGAATTCTGGGTTTTTAAATAAATAAATAAATAATGCTGGACTTTTCACACAGCATCATCTAGCCCCAAAGTAAGCTTGAGCTTGTGGTATGGGTACTAGATGACTGATAAACTACTTTTATATACTTTTTGTTTGTAAATACATACATATTATACATAGAAACACCCAGACCCGAGACAAATATCTGTAGGTCATACAAACATTTGTCCCGCGGCGGGGATCGAACCCGCAACCTTCTGCATCGCAGGCGGACCTTCGCCCACTGCGCTACAGAGGTCGTCAAGAGGTTTTCAAAGTTAATTTGAAATAGGAATAATTTTTTGATAAAGTAAAGTTTAGGTAGGTAGGTATGTACATGTACCTACCTACTTGAGGAAATTATTATGTTTTTTCGGTTCCTTCTCTAGCTCATCACTATTCGGTTATAACGAACAAGCATCTGTGCTCCTGTTGTCTACCACTTAACTCTCTGATTACAAACAACGAAACATTAATTATGTTTTTGCTTCGAAAGATACCAATGTAATTTACGTGGCTCCGTTTTTGAGAGAAACAAATGTTTGTAATAAGTTCGCGGCCCTTGTTTGTATTAAACTGTTGGGTTGGCCATTATCAATTTTAGAATTTCGTCCTTAGAAAAGTTAAAATAATTGAGTTAGGTAGGTATGTCTCTGTTGCTTTATTATTGTATTTCGTGGTAAATTGGAGGGACTTTGAAATCGTAGATTACCTACTTACCTAGGTAGGTACCTACCTATGTTATTTTTGCGGCGTTATCATCTGCCCCTTAGCATGGCGATTGTCTAGGTGCCGGAGAATAGATAAAAATGACAGTAATGACATTAGGGTGTGGATAAAACGAATTTGTGAGCTTGAGTTGAAGCTTGAACAGTTGAACCTACCTATTAATTTTTTTTGTAACATAAAATAGAAAACATAGGCCTACATCAATAACGTTCATACAGAAACTACTTTGACTTTTGACCTGGCTGGATCATTTACAAACTACCTACCTACACTACCTACCTTTGATAAGAAGATTTAAAAGTTAATTATTAATATTAAAAAGCGGGTTTTCGAAAGGGAATGGGATGCACGGATCAGGTTTTTTCCTTGCGAAGCATAGCCGAAAATTTTTTGGCCAAAGGTCAAAAAGTCTATTGCGCATTCGTGGATTTGGAAAAAGCCTATGATAAAGTGATGAGGAATGAACTTTGGTCGGTACTGTCGATGTATGGAGTGAACAGCAACCTCGTGCGAGCTTTGAAATCTCTCTATGAGGATTCCAGTGCTTGCGTGAGGATACATGGGTTATACACTGAGTGGTTTAACATCCAAAAGGGCGTTAGGCAGGGATGTGTAGCGTCACCATGGTTGTTTAATCTATTCATGGACAGTTGCTTGAAAGATTTGAAAGATAGTGCAAATGGTTTGAGAATGAATGAGTTACTCGTCAAATGTCTTCTCTATGCCGATGACCAGGTGATACTTGCGTCGTCGGAGAATGAGTTGCAGGAGATGGTAACAGTTATGCATGAAGCTTTTGAGCAAAAGGGAATGAAAGAAAATGTGAGCAAGACGAAAGTGATGGTTTTTGAAAAAGGTGAATGTATGACAGCATGCAATATTCTGATTGGTGATGAAAGAGTGGAACAAGTGAAAGAGTTTGTGTATTTGGGGACATTGTTTACAAGAGATGGAATGTACGATGAAGATATCGAAAGAAGAGTGAATGCTGGAAACCGAGTGAATGGGGCACTTCACGATTTTATGAGCAGCCGGAAAGTGTCCAACAAGGCACGACTGGCAGTTCATAGAGGAGTGTTAGTGCCGACATTGATGTATGGTAGTGAAAGTTGGGTGTGGCAGAAAAAACATCAGAGTAGAGTGAATGCTGTTGAAATGAGAGCGTTGCGTAGTATGTGTGGGGTAACGTTGAATGATAGAGTGAGAAATAGTGTGATAAGGGAACAGTGTGGAGTGAAAGAAGATGTTAAGATGGTTTGGGCATGTAGAGAGGATGGATGACAGTCGTTTGAATGAAGTCCATAATGTGCCTTTCTTTGATTCAAATCCGTCGCTAAATAAAACTACAGAAATTCCCCCCTTTCCCCCCCTATTTTCGCCCCAATCAAAAATCGCAAGGTTTCTAATCAATCAAGGAACCTGTGTGCCAATTTTCGTCAAAATCAGTTGAAAAATGCGACCTCAGATACCCGGACAGAAGGACAAAAGCATCTTTGGCCAATCTCGAAACTGAGACGCTTCGCTCGCTCGGTCAATTATGATTATGAATAAGAATAATGCGATAACAGCGCCTCCCTCACCGGTTCAGATAATATGTTTGTGTGCTAGGTCAACTGACTCAGGTTTCCAAACAAGCATAGGTAGGTGGTACCTAATTATTCGTTAGCTCATAGCAGTTGGAACATCGATGCTAATGAAACTACCGGATAATTGGCAAAGCCTTGACAAAGTTGGTTCAATCAGACTCAAACTTTTGCAGTTAAAACTTTCGTTGCATTTTATCTCACCTCTACTGTTCTATTCACGGATTTAAAGATATTTTTGTAATCTTCCTTTTCTACATTTTGATACCTACCTTGGTTAATTTTTTTCTTCCTATTTCGCTCCTAAGTCCTAAGATCCGCCATTTTGTTTTACATTGATAAGTATATGTTTTTGTATTTATTTCCTTGATTTTGATACCCCACTCGATATGATTGGCTATTTTGTTACTATTTCGCACATAAAATCCGCCATTTTGTTTATTTTTTCAAAAAACCTATCATAAGACACTTGGGATAGACGAATCTACCTAACCTAAATGTCGAAATCTATCCAGTCTACGTACCTACATTCATACATAGGTACATATGTATAGGTACCTACATAAATACAAGATACGCGCGAAAAACATAACCCTTCCTTTGACAGTCGGGTAAAAAATTTACCTAAATTAGATACCTCTCTCATTTATTTGGTCTAACAAACTTCAGCCGTTATCTAGGTACTTCGTCCTTCCACAATATTGCGCAGAATTCTAGTCTGGGCACAATGATTGGCATTTCAATTTGGGTCGAGCAGTATAGGTAGGTACATAACTGGTGGTCGGGTAATGCGTCAATTTCAACAAGAACATTCGATTTGACCAGAAATTGGCTGTTTTTCTAAATCGCAAGTTACCTACAATCTGATAAAATTTGGAGGTAGGTATATAGGTACTTACTTAATTACTTACTTACCTAACGTAGGTATGTACCTACCTACTGTTTTAATTAAAATAAGAGTTCAATAAACCTTCTTAAGTAGATACCTAACTAGGGTAGGTATGGTAACATTGAACCACCTACATTTTGAGCGACTAGCGCAGTATCTCCGAAAGCAGCGTCGTAAATTACGTAGGTACCTAATTCCATTCCGTTGCTCATGGGCATGAAATGACACCGATTAAAATATTCTAATGTTCGTTGGTTTTGTGTCCTGTCCTGATGGATGACCGCGTTCAGTGTAACACCCTAGTCCCGAATTCCCAATAATAAAGGATTAACCAAAATCAACGCGCCGAGCAATTTAGAATAGGTAGGTAACCTACCATCATTTATTCCGCTCAAACCTGAATATTTTCGACGAGTTTTTTTATTGAACTGTTTCGGAGACGGAGGGTTCCGGGAACTTTAGGTGGCCACAGAGTTGGCTACGAACTCAAAGGTAGTTACGAACTTACTACGGACAATGTGAGTGACTGGGGGTAAGATAGACCTACCTATTACGTCTTGTTATTAAAAATCTAAATCTGATTAAAATTGTGCGACACCTACCCTTTTTTACGGAATATCCCGTAAATCAGGTAGCAGTGGGTCAACTCTACCTTTATGGGCTTCAATGCCAATTTTATGGCTCATAAATTCCAAAGATTTGCAACGACCCTTTTGTTTTTGGATCAAGTGACTATTGATGATTTATAAAGCTCTCAAGTAAATTGCTTTTAATTTATGGATTATTGAATCGGAAGGTTCAAGTGAAAGTTTGTTCGGGAAATTCGGTCGGCGAATTGCTACGGTAATTCTACCAAACTGTGTTTTATGATTTAAAGTAAAAGACTGCTACTAAGAGAATGATGTAGGTACATAGGTAGGTAATTAAAAATAATAATAACAAATTAATATAATAATAATAACTTAATAACAAAAACTAGTCCTACACCGTCCATAACGTTCATGAAAATTAAAGCTGTAATTTTCATCAGACATCTCGTCGTGCAGTCTCCTTGGTCCTCTAGGCTTGTTAAAGTTCCGGGGCTAGGCAAATTAGCCGCTGCTCTTAATGAACTCTCCGAAAGTAGTTTTAATTGATAGAAAGGGGACGTTTGTAATTACAGCTACGGAAATAAATGGTAAGAGCTGTTATGTTCGCTTGCACTAAAGCTGTTAGTTCATGTCTTACTTTGTAGGCTATATGTATCTATTCACTTACTTCAGGGTACGGTAGGTCACGATTTGGTAGGTTAGGCTAAACATACCTTATATTTTTGATCCTAGTTATGTAGGTACAAAGTTTTTTCAGCAGCGATCACAAAATAAATCAAAATACTATCACACCATGTCACGTCTTAGAGCTTTTGACTCCCTTGTTAGGTAAGTACCACGATGTCTTAATTTGTTGATCCCCACTCTCCCTTTTAACTTAGCCTGTGACGTATAGTCAGCAACGTAAGTCGATTAACAGTTTGGTTGTTTGGACGCCATTTATTTTCAATTTTTATTATAATGAAAAATAAACTTTGCCTTAGAAATTATTATGGACTGAGACTTAATCTTTAAATATTTGTCGAAATTCTGGTCATGATGTTACGGATTTCGGATATACTTATTCAGAACTAATTAATTAAGGAATGGCCTCATAAGTGATTTTCCTATTAGTTTTGACATTTTGTCTCTAAAAATTGAAAGAAAACATCGTAAGGTAACACGGGTTTTCAGAATCAGTTCCGCACGTATTGCCCATAGGTTGATAAGGTCGAATAGTAAAACAAAGAGCCATTGGCTGTTGTAATTGCGATTTGTGTTTTACTCTGTAGGTATGCTCTAATATCTTTAGGACATAACGGTTCAGAGAATACCAAACCACTTTAGTCGTCACTAGCTGTCCGCCCCGGCTTCGCACGGGTTTATTATAGGTATTTAACAAAAATTTTATAACAAAATGGCGTTCCCGGAGCGGGATGTATGATCCTTTAAAGTTTAGAGGTTAATATGTAGGTAAGGTCTAAGGTAGGTAGGGGAGTATTGGGCAGTAAGGCAGGTTTGGACACCACCGGCAAATTCCCGTGTTATGCCGGCCATACACCATCATGCCAATCCACCCCATACATGGTCAATTCTAACTGATCAAATTCCGATTTGACGATAGGCATGATGGTTTATGGCTGACATGACACCGGGGTGTCCAAACCTCCCTTCTGCCCAATGCTCCCCTACCTCCCTTATATATTTCATTGATATATTACCACTCCCCTCCCCCTCTTCCATAGTTCCCAGACACTTTTTAAACTATCATGGTTTTCAACATTTTTAACACAGTTAACGGGATCCTTTATCCTTTTACCTGTGTTAAAAATCCCAGACACTTGTCCTACCGTACTAACTGATATTTATTCTGTGGTCGCGATGTATCTTACATTTTTAAACTCATGATAACTTTTGAATAAAATGTCCGATTTCAATCATTTAAAAAGTAATCGATGGGTACTGAAACAGCCTTTACTACGAAGCAATTTATTTGGATAAGAATAAATACCAAAATAAGAATAACGTGGTCTGCTTTTGGTCGGCATTTTTATTCACTTTTTAAATTATAAAAGTTGTTATTCTGACACAACCACAATAGTTGGACATATGCTATCGCTGACTTTTTTGTAGATATTGATACGTTCTTTAATATTGTAGAACATTTTTTTGTTCTATCATCAATAGTTTTCGCAGCGCACGCGATATGAAGAATTTTATGTTCAAAATTTTTACACCTTTGGTTACATTATTGCAATTTTCATAAGGATCTCTAATTTTTTTGAAAATAATTTATAGCCTATGTTCATCACAGATAATGTAGGATTCTAATGGTGAAAGAATTTTTCAAATCGGTCCAGTAGTTTCGGAGCCTATTCAATTCAAACAAACAAACAAACAAACAAATGTTTCCTCTTTATAATATTAGTGTAGATTAGGTTAGGAAGGGTCCTATATTGCGAGGTAATTGCTTCGAAGCCTCTGTAGAAATTTAGCCAATTATGTAGGTAGGTAGATATACACATAAAGGTAACCTTCAAAATCAAAATCAAAATCAATTTATTTAGTTACAAATACATAACTTATTGGGTTGGGACTCTTCTTTTAAGTTTTACAACCTGTGTTAGAAGAGTCCCCTCTATTCTGTGGTCTTGTACGAGTAGGTAACCTAACTATACTGTCCGCAACGGAGTCCATGAACATCTTGATGTTTTAAGTTTAACTCAATATTTCCATTTTGGAATATCGTGTATCGTGGTCGCATTTTTTTACTAAGCCGATAAGGAATGGTTTTAGCGCCGAATGGCCGTGATAGTTTTTTAGTTGATGTCTATAGATAGGTAGGGGAGAGCGGGGTTGGAAGTGCCGGGGGTAAGTAGTGCCGGCGAACATAACTCGAAGACGAAAAGAGATAGCTCCATTTCTGTTTTACATCTCAGAACGTCTAACGCGCGTGCATCGCCGGCAGCCACTTTAGTAGCGGCTGCGACGCGTATCGAGTGGTGGCATGCAGTGTGATGCTCTGACTACACGTTAGTAAATATTTTGTGTTTTAAACTTTTTGGTCAATCGCCTTGCTTTTTAAAGCTATTTATACCAGTGTTTCACTAGGTCAGTGGTTATTTATTCATACATCGCTTTTCGGTTTGTTTTGTAGGTTCTGATAAGCAAAACATTTTAAATTTGACAGAAAGTGCGTGTACTAGTAACGGGGCTGAAAGTGCCTCTCATTGGGGGCTAGTTGTGCCGCGGCACAACCGACCCCAAGCGATCCATTGTTATAGTCTACGTTTTTGTCTTATAGTATTCTATATATAATATGTATGTATTTAGAAACAAAAAGTATATAATTAGTTTATCAGTCATTCTAGTACACATAACACAAGTTCTGCTTGCTTTGGGGCTAGATGATCCTGTGTGAAAAGTTCACCGTTATTTTTTATTATTATTATTATAGGATGAGGACAGACAAACGAAAGACCAAGAGAGGGATTACTTCGAAGGAGCTTCTACAAAGAGCTGCTGATGCCATACATTGAAAACTGTAGCTGGGAAGGAAAAAAAGACATGCAGCGCATTAAGAAAATCAACAAATGTATAATATAATAAATATACATAATAAAAATTTTTTTAATTATAATAACACTTAAAAATGAAAACTGATCTCTCTGATAGTGCAAATTATAAGTTATGTTGAGTTTTTTAGTTAAGAAAGAAGAAAAATGTTGATTGTTTTTGTTGTTATCTATGTCAGTTAGTTTAGTAAGAGTTTAATAAGAAAAAACATTGTGAATGTAAGGAGTATTTTTTTTTATATAAAGAAATAGCTTAAATAAAACAATTTTTGTCATATTTTTTGTTTAAATACCATTATTTTTTATATAAAATATCCACTTTTAGAACGGCACAACCAACCTCAGCATTGGCACAACCCGCCCCACGACGGGGTCAATTGTGCCTCAAGGTCTCGTTGCACTAATTTCAATGTCACAAAAAAACTATTGCAAAATACCCAATTATTAATTTAAATTCAAAAACTACAATAAATTTAACATAAGTGTTAAAGAAATTGAGAATGCACGATTTCATTTCAATAGTTTTTTTAAGTGATTTATCAAAATTGGCACTTTCAGCCCCGCTCTCCCCTACCTACCTACCTCATCTAACTCTAGCTAGTCAGTAGGTAATCCAAGCAAAGAAACTCGACTCAAGAACGGACTACCAAAGAACGATTTTAATTAACCCTATGAATTATTTTGCTTGCAACAGACGGAGTCCGCAAATCCGGAGTTTTAATTAGTTTGCTAAAAAAAGTTTGCTGAAATAGATTTTCGTTTGAATAAAGCATTCTAACACAAAAACCACTACGACGACACTTAATCTAAAAAGATTTTGTTCTAACGGACTTTGGTTTAGGTAGGTAGCTGTCTACTTAACCTACTTACCAAAACCTAATGAAAATAGGACCTCTGGAGAATAAGTTTAGGTACTTACCTACCTTTGAAAAAGCTTACAACCTTGCCTTTGAAAAGTTAACAAAAATTGTGAGTTACTAGTACTACCAAGGAAGGTAGCTAGAGTTTTAATTCCGCTTTATTTCCCTTTCCTAGCCTCAAATATCAGAAGGCCTACGTGAGACATGACACTACCACCACCGTGTGGAATTCCGATGTGGTTCATTTGCATTGCAGATGCAACCATTCTACCTAGCACTCGACGTACAGGATTTAGCACTACTAGATACCAGTGCTGGTGCTATAGCATGGATGTATATCTAAACCGTCTGCCGAAAAACGAACGTGGAAACGTTGCAACAAACTTTATTCGAGTAGGTATCTCAATTCGGCTACTTTTTTTGTTGGGGTGTTTGTGTTATTCTAATAATATAAGTTCGTATAAATGTAGGTACCTACCTAGTATCGAGTGATGATTTTTAAAAGGCGCATTGCCCCGTAGGCCACATTTCCCCGGTTGACCCTAGTCACAATCCTGTCTTCCTCCTTTATTACCATCGAATTTACGAGATTAACCTACTTGACCAAATTCATCTTTTTCCGTTTTTATCCCAGACCTTTGTTTCCAAACAGATGTTTGTTACCGATTGGGCGATATAGTCGCTCAGCGACAAAGCCCTTTTCTTTTTTTTGTAAATAAATAATAATAATAACATTTCAACACAGACACAAAAAAACAAAAAAAAGTAACAAGTTAGATAGGTGCATAAGTAAAAACAAACTAGAAAAAAGAAAAAAATAATGAACAAAATTGTTAGGGGTCAAAGTCAAAGTCAAAGTCAAAAAGCATTTATTCAGTAGGACCGCCTGGGATCACTTTGAAACGTCTTAAAACTAGGTGCTTCTACTCCTGTTCCTTGGCGACCAATACCGTGAAGAACCAGGGGCAACAAACACGGTTTGCGAGAGAGGATCCGAGAACCAAAAGACAGATGGATCACAAAAAAAAAACGAGCTAAAAAGGTCCAGTCTCAGCTTATTAGGTACTAGGCACCTAAGTGCCAACCTCTACCTACTAGAGTCTGGCAAATGAAAGTAGACCCTGAAAAATCGTGGCAAATTAAAAAATATAAGCTCTAGAACAGGCCCCTGGGTCACTGGGTCTTTGTTAAAATTATGTATGGCGTATTTTCCTCTAAAAACTAGGTAGATATTAAGTATGGGTGAAACAGTCAGTTTACTGCTGAACCGTAAATTATAACAAACAGCTGGGCCGCAAATTACCTCAACTGGCAAATAGCAATAAAATCTAGTATGGGTAGGTAGATACCTACTCAGGTAGGTAAGTACTAACCTATACCTGCCCACACTTGGTAGGTAGGTACCCAAATAGGTAGGTAGGTAGTACTAAATACTATTTACTTACGTACTTACCTACCTTCCTATTTACTAATTATGTAAGTACAGGGGCTTCTTTCGCCATTTTTGAAGTAGCTATAGTGGCTCTGCTATTTTATTTAGTTTTCTCGTGTTTTACTAGGTTTTATTATGTAATTTCGGTGGCATTTTAATAATGAATCTTTGGATACGTAACAGGAGATTTGGCAAATGGAATGGGGGAGTATTCAAGAAGTTTTCTCATTTGACGAAAGATTTCCGTTGGAGTTTTGAAATTACAAGCCACCATGTTTTTTCAATTGACTCAAATTGACGTAACATATTTGAAGAAAGATTTGAAGTGAAAAGAAGAAGAAGGAATAAAAAGAGGAAGAAGAAGAAACCAAGAAGTTAAGTGAAACTATGAAGAATATGAAGACCTATAAGGTGAAGACTAAGCTAAGATGTTACTGATTGGGCGATATAGTCGCTCAGCGACAAAGCCCTTTTCTTTTTTTGTAAATAAAAAGATTAAAAAAAAATATGTACAGCGCTGTCACAGGGTCAACAACAGTATAATAATATAATAAGTATATTATTTAGAGTTATTAATTAATGGGTTGCCACGCTTACATTATTTTAATTTACCGCGATTTTTCTGGGTCTACTTTCATTTGCCAGACTCTACTCACCACACGTCCACCGCTCACATCTATGCGCTTACCACACTTACCTAAAAGAAATCAGGGATAAATGGATATGGACACCCCTACGGCATACACACCTTTTTTTAGGGTCTGCTAACTTCACTGTCAATGTAAGCAAAGTTAATAAAGTCACTGTCAATATCAATTTCTATTTTCGTTTTTATTTTAGTTTAGAACTTAGGTTTAGAAGAAAGAACTAAATACTTATACTTATTTAAAACTTGACATTGGCAGAATTATACTGTTAATCAGTTAGTTGCCATTAATAAAAAGAAGAAGAAGAAAGAACAAAATTCATCACTTTTTTACAAAAGGTACCATGCTAAATCTATGCTTTTTACGATACGAAAGCGTTTTTCCTTCTTTTTTCACACATTCACTCACGAAGTCACGACTTTGTTCTTGCAGTTCTTGTTGATTTTGTGTAGTAATTTGCTTGTCAATTTTCGTAGCACGTAGCTTTGTTGTATTTGTAAACATTGTGCAACAAGAAACACGCATTCAGTTAACTTGTGTGGACTGTGGAGTTAAATATAGGAAACGGTTACTAAGTTACCAAACAAACCGGGAAACTATGTTGAAAAGCGGTGCGTTGGATAACTGTGCTGCAAAACTCTTCTAAAGCTTATTTTATCGTCGCTAAATTAACTTTCCATTTTCTTGCAGAGAAGCCTAGTCCAAGTTCAATGGACCTTGATCTTCCTCTAGAGAACAGCCAGCTCAGTCAGAATATAGTACAAAATGAGAATATCATTGGCAATAACAATGATTGCTTGCCCATTGGAATGTCGCCTGTGCAAATACAGCAAGAGTACTTTGAGAATTTAGGAGATGGAGATTGGGTCAAGTAAGTAAGCATTCTATTGAAGTAACAGAAGTGGAGATTATTGACTGGGCTTCACAAGTTTAAAAAAAAGCATATTTGGCAGCAGATTTGTGCAAAATCTGCTGCATTATTTTACTTGGGTACATTTTACCTGCCTATTTGTGTTGGTACTTACCTTTTCATGACTTACCCAGTACATAGGACCGATTCCAATGTAATTCAAACCATGATGTCACAAACCACTTTGAGTGATAAAGAGCTTGAGTCATGTATGATGTAGGTAACTATTTAATTTATGCAAATTGCTATGGAGGTATACTTGTTACATAGTAAACACTGATTTTATCTTTTGTATGTTTCACTTTTTTATGTTCAGTTCAGCTTTTTTGGTACCTAGACATAATTTATTTTTGTTGAAACTCAACTTGGAGAAGCCACTGGCTCCTGAAATACAGTTTTTTAACTAGTTCGGGAGCCTATGGATTCAAAGTTTTTTGTACATTCTTATTATGTCAATCAACGAAATTTTTACTTTTTACTTTACTTTACTTTATCTTACTTACTAGTTGATTCTTAAATGACAGGTAAGTTCATACTTAAATCAATTTACAGAGACCACCAATTTCCATGATTCTTACATTATTGAGAGCCGGTGTGTAAGGAAAATAAGAATGGTTTGTTTCCTTTAATGTTAGAGATATGTCTAATAAGTACAATGAAATGATGGTACAAAATTAAGACTTTATCTCAACCCTAACTGTTATGAAACACCTACTTATTAGTACTTATTAAAATTCTCCATTCCATGCGTTATTATGACGTGAATGTTTAAAACTCACAAAAACTTGAAATATGCAGATATGAAAAAAGTAACAGAAATTATTTGATGCAAAATATTGCATTTGCTCTGTATGGAAGTCCGAGCTGTGAAGGTAACCTCACTGAGGTGATCGGAGACCAGAATGCACATTTAGAAGGTTACACGTCTCGGCAACAAGAGCAGGTCATGAAAGTGTATGAAAAGATTTGTGAACAAAGTAAGTAAATAGAATAACTATGATTAAACCTTAAAAATATCAGAAGGATGTCCAAAAACATATTTAATTTAACTCAATTACATGATGTGGGCTTAACATGTCATTATGTAGGTACAACCTGGCTGGGTTGTAACATACACAACTAAACTTAGGCCTTTTACATCTATATTAGATGATTTATACAGCGTCAGGAGGCAACCTATGCCTACACTTAACGGGACGCTGTAGTGCCTGGGACATTGTTTGAGATGGAATAGGCTTGCCCAGCACCTAAACCATCCTCTCAGCTTAATCAGCCTGGCCCACAGGAAAGACGACGTCAATACGTGTGGAGCTGACTAAGCTGCGGGTTTCCTCACGATGTTTTCCTTCACCGTTTTGAGCTCGAGTAAAAGCGCATGTAAATTTTTCGAAACGAAAAATCCAGTGATGCACGGCCGGGATTCGAACCCACGACCTTCGGATTGAAAGTCGAGGCACAACCCCATTCGACCAACACGGCTCTAACATACACAACATAAGATAGGATAAGTACCTAGATGGATTTAGGATAAGATTTATAAAAAAGATTTGAATTTTTTGTTGATATTTCTGTCCTCAAAATCATCACTCTTTCAGGCAAATATTCATACAATGATGAAGACATTGTGATGTCAGTGATATTAATAGTTTGCGCTCGGCCAAAACCTTTGAAGTTTTTTCAAATGCAACCTGCTGACTATTGGGTGGACTTACATGAGAGAAGTGATATTGACATATGGTGCACAGCCGTGTTCAGAGTCAGACGATGTATACCGACTACAGTTGGAGGTAATTTATATTTTTATCTTTGATCCAAAAGTGCGGGAAAAAATGAATCGGCACAACAGGCTTTTTTTTAAACATCGTCTTCTAGCGCCCAAACTAAGCAAAGCTTGTACTATGGGAACCAAGTAACTGATAAATACGTCTTCTATCTTGTATTATTATAAATATAAAAGAGCTTGACCTGACTGACTGACTTATCATCGCCGAGCCGAAACCGCTGAAGCTAGAAAGCTGAAAGGAAAATTTTCAAGTTGCACCAAAACTAACTAATTACTAATTAGATTACAAAAAAATTACTGAAACTAGAAAAATCTAAACTACCTATTACATAATTTTTGAATAAATGTAGAGAATTACTTAGAATTAAACAATAGCGCCTTTATTTCCGTAAACAGGTTTACCGCTCTCCTAGTAAATAACGCATTAACCGTTGGACATGTGGTGCAGGTTGGCTCACATAGAAAAACATTTATTTTTTAATCTATTTTAATTTTACCTTGATCGATTATCGAACATGCTGGTCCCATAGGTCTCTCATTTACAAAACTATTCTTCCAATAGCCTGAGGGTGAGTCGGTAGAGCACATCTGATGCGGCTATCACCGCATCAGATGTCTGAGCGGCTAGCATGCTCTGCCACAGACCCACATCTAGCCAGTTTATCTTACATAAGTTAGATAAAAAAATTCTCATAGAAATGCTCTAGAAAAACATATTGGTAATTAATGACACATTCTATCACTTTTTAATTTATGGTGCAGAAATGTATGAACGCAGAATGATTTCCATTAGAGAGTAGCTTCCTTTTATAACATGGACACCCACTAAGGCAGGATTTTTCGAAATTCAACCCCCAAAGGATTGAAAAGGGGTGAAAACGTTTGTATGAAACTTTTAAATGCATCGAGCGATTTGCTTGAAACTCAGTTTGAATACTAATAACTAAAAATAAATGGACACACGTGTTTAAGGGTTTTTCAATACAACCCTCAAAAAGGGCTGAAGGCTGTTTTTATTTCCACTCTGCTCTATCAGCCATCATCTCAACATTCACTCCTTTCTTACCCATATCACCTTCAGATCAAAAAACCCTGCACATACTTAATATACTAGGCACAGTACCTTAGCAGAAGCTGTGGTCAAAAAGTCGATCACAGAATACTGCAAAGTGGACACAAATTATCGAAACTAGATAGTATCTTAATCGTAAAAGGCGTGAGTTATCATAATCTAGTTAATATCGAGTACTTAAGTGATGATCAAAACATAGCAACTTTTGATGTTTTTCTCGTGTTGGGATCGAAGTTGGCGAAAACTTTATCACTTAATATAGGAGTGCCTATCTGAAACTCTAAAAGTAGTAAGTGAAATACACCTTATCAGGTAGGTTTAAATTGCATAGGTACTTGACATACTTTGAATGATTGGATTGATTACGAGTAGTAGCGATCACAGCTGAAACGCGAATGCAAAATATTTGAATGACCTGCATATTGATTTGGTTTCGTAAATTGTGAAACCAGCTTGATCCTAAACAATTATTCTTATTTTAAACATAGCAATTGTGTGATCCAATCTGCCGCCCCGCGGTCCCTCGGAAATTTTTATTTTTTAGATAAAGCTGTGTGTGTCAAGGATATGAAGGGTAGCAATCATAAGAATCATCTAAATCCGTTCAGTCGTTTCAGCGTGAAGGATTAACACAGACGAACTTTCGCATGAATATTAGTGTGATTTACTTTCAGCAAAGTCGTGTAGAGTTTACGTAGACGACAATGCAAGAGTGTACCACAATTGGAACTCGTATTTAGAGAATAACACCCTATCTAAATGCGTTCTCATAGTGCCGCAGTATGGAGAATACAGTGGGACCATTCTTGAGGTAAAGTTATCTGTACTTTATTCTCAGAATTTTTCAAGTTTGACAAATGAAGTCTGTTCATCACTCCAGAAATCATCTAAGTGACATACATACTCAGTAACATAATCAGTTTAATTTTATGGAATGCGTAACAAATGTGTGTGTGTTTTTTATTTTCATTACATTTTCTTATTAAATTATTTTAATATTACGTATCTGTTCTATTAATACTATTACATTCTCATTACATGTCACAGTATGTATGCATTCGTAGCACACAATTTTGAGCTCAGATAGTATGTAAAAATAACAATTAAATATTTTTGTTTTTTTAAAAGATGCATAGGTACTTAAAGTACGTTCAACGGATCTCGGGATGAAGCATATCCATAGCCATTTGACTGCGCAGTGAATTGTGTACTGCGTTTCGAAATGGCTAACTTCACGAATGCCTACATCCGTTGGGCGATGTGTACATAGGTAATAGGTACTTTATGTTTTTTTAGTATGAATAATATCACTTTCAGGGTGAAGAAACGTTTTCCGTGAGACTGTCCGTAGTTCCGTCTCCGTCATTGGGCCTCAAAGCGCGAGTACTAAGCACAGTGGATACAGCCAGCACTGTTGCTTCGATAGGAGCAATCGGTGTTCTAGGTATGTAAGATTTTCCAATCAAAAGTGAATTGCAATTTGGCGAATGATGTATTTTACCCTATAGGCGAGCCTTCTTGGATCAAATTGGCGACATTTTGTAGAAGGGCCAGGTCAAAAGTACCCTAAACCATAATGAAGAATGAGAGTGAATCAGGCAAAAGTTGTGTGTCAGGATCGTAGCAAGTGGAGATCCGTGGTCTCTGCCTACCCCTTCGGGAAACAAGGCGTGATTTTATGTATGTATGTATTTTAACCTTACGGGAAAGAGGCATGATTATTGTAATTATGTATATCTTGTGAATTTTTTTTTCAGGTGTTGCAGCGTTCACACCAGTGGGGCCGGTGGTTTTGGCGGGCGCAGCCGTCGCGACTGTTACAACAGGCCTCTATGGCCTTGTGCGTTCTTCCCTACATTTGCGTGATAGAAGTGTTCATGAACAGGTAACAGGAATAATGTTTTTTTCTTGGTCGTTGGTTCTTTCGAACTAGTGTGAAATGATTTTAGATGCGCCTAAATGAGGCTCTTTTAGTTGTCACAACATTGACACAAGGTTTGTTCGACTTCCGTCCGTGTCTCGATGGATTTTTCATTTCGTATAAAATCTTATGTGCTTTAAAACGAGCTCTAAGCAGTGAAGGAAAACATCGTGAGGAAACCCGCAGCTCCATACGTGTTGACGTTGCCTTTTCTGTGCAGGCTGATTAAGTTGAGAAGATAGTTTATGTGCTGGGCAAGCATACTCCATCTCAAACAATGTCCCAGGCACTACGGCGTCCCGTTGAGTGTAGGCATAGGTTGCCTCCTGGCGCTATATAAATCATCTAGTATAGATGTAAAGGCCTAAGTTTTTTTGAAGTGAAATCTTCTTTAGGTGCGTTTGGCATTTTTAGATGGGAGAAAAATATTTTTTTAAATAATTTCGTCAAAACTTGTATTGTCACACTGGGTCAACGTGTTAGATTGACCGCCTCTGGTGAGATAACCTCGAGTTCAAATCCCAGGACAGTAACTTTTTTCACTTAATAATTTGTAAGTTTAGAACCGTTACCGAAACTTCGTTCAACTTTTCACTTCTGTCGGCACTCCTGGGATGCCACTTGTTTTTTTTATTTATGAGTGATTGGTATTTTTGTCAACAGAGCATCAGCCCAACGGACGCGGAAGCTAGAGGCAGTTGGTTGAATATAGCGGCATCGAGCGTTGGACTAGCCGCCGGCGCTGCAAGTAGCTTACTTTCTCGCTCTGCGGCCGCTGGGACCAATCTAACAAAGGTAGGATTTATATTCACCGAGGCCCATGTAGACACATTTAATGCTATCCAGAGAAAGCGGATTGCTTCCTTTATGTCCAGAGTTTACTTGTGTAGCAACACAATAATAAAGTCGGGCCGATCGCCTTATGTTAACAACGACTTATAAGAAATGGGTGAGTATCACCCATTAGGTAGGTTTATTACTTTAGTGTTTTTTTTAATTTGTTTTATTATTTAATTTAATTTTGTAAATGACATGTAACATATGGACCTCGTCTGCAACAATGCTGTTTCCTGATGCGCTCGTGGTGTAGCTTGTTTAGTCGTTCTTGATAGATCATAAGTTAAGCAACGTTCTAAACGGTCAGTAAGGTGATGGGTGACCGCTAGCGGCATTATCAACTGAGCGTTTCTGCTTCGGAGGGCACGTTAAATTGTCGGTCTCGACTAATTAGTCGTTAAGCCATGACGTAGCCTTAAGGTGGCCTAAAACATCGTCAATAGAGTTGGCCACTGGTGGCACTGGTGGTGCAAAATGAGGCGGTCACCCATCCTGATAAATGACCGCATCCAGCGCGTCATATAGAAGGTTTATTTGTTCCCCATACAATTTCCAGCCGTACTTTCATTCCCTCCATAATTATTTTTGGGAAAACCTTTTTGTCCTTTCCTGGATATTCATGCCAATTTATTAAAATCTTTTTAGGTTAAAAGGTAAAATGCAGACAGACAGAGTTACTTTCACATTTGTATTGTAATAATGGTTTGGGTCATAGTTAAAACACCTAATAGTAAGTTCTCGTCCAGACCTTTCACACCAGTCTACAAAACATGTATAAAGTTTTTCGTTCGTGGTTCATACCTAAGCAACACTAACCCTAATTATTGTTAACAGACCGGTCAAGCGTTGGCGGTATCAGTCGAAGTTCTACGTCACGCGAATATCGTAACAGGTGGCGCTGGCGTCGTCAACAGTCTTGTTCACATTATACTCAAGGTAATTATAAAAATCTCTTTTATTTCTAATGCCATCTAGTGTCCACTGCTGAACATAGGCCTCCCCCATCGATTTCCACAGCGATCGATCTTGTGCAGCCTGCACCCAACGGCTCCCAGCCTTTACCAGATCGTCTTTCCATCTAGTGGGGGGCCGTCCTCTACTGCGGTTTCCGGTGCGTGGCCTCCACTCGAGAACCTTTCTGCCCCAACGGCCGTCAGTTCTACGAGCTATGTGCCCCGCCCACTGCCACTTCAACTTGCCAATCCTGTGGGCTATGTCGGTGACTTTAGTGCGTCTACGGATCTCTTCATTTCTGATTCGATCTCGTAGAGAGACACCAAGCATAGCCCTATCCATAGCTCGATAGATAGATGATATTATTTACAGCGAAACTTGTGTGTCAGGATAGTAGCAAGTGGAGATCCGTGGTCTCTGCCTACCCCTTCGGGAAAGAGGCGTGATTGTATGTATCCTACTAATTTATTAAAGCCGAAAGTTTGTGTGTTGTGTGTTTGTGTTTCAATCACGCTAAATCAATTAAAAACAATAATATTTTTTAAACTTGTAAACTGATTTGGATGAAACTTGGAAGAGGTGTAGATAGTAACCTGGAATAGCATATAGGCTATTCAGTAGCTAATTTCTAATAGCTTACAAAAAAACAATATTGTCAAGTCTAGCCATCTAAGTATCGTTAAAAACAATCTACTGATGGCTCAAATGATCGATCACTGCCAGTCGGAAGTGTATAAGATATGACGAAAGCATAATTCATTTATGAATTGTTTTTACAGTACCGAGACCACGGCGAGAAACCGACAAACTTGGAACTATTCCAGTTCACAGCTGCTACTTTGTTCTTTTGCAACGCAGTGATGGCGAATCGTACTGCGCAGAACATTATCGAAGATGCGCAGGCTAAGACGATCAACGAATATCGCTCAACTTTGAGAAGCAACAGACATCGGTATGTACAGTAGTCAAGTCACAACGGAGGCGAGATAGGACGATGCCACAAACATAAGCGAGTGAGCGAGGCAACTATACAGCGCTGTCTTCATCTTATAAAAAGAGTCTCTTCTTCTTCTTCCTGCCCTTATCCCACCTAAGTGGGGTCGGCACAACATGTTTCTCTCTTCCATTTCCCTCTATCACCCGTCATATCAGAACTCACTCCTTTCACAAACATATCCGCATTCACACAGTCCATCCATCTTTTCTTAGGCCTACCCCTACCGGTATATCCATCCACATTCATACTCAATACTCGTCGTGTTATATGACTCTCATCCCTCCTCATGACATGCCCATACCACGCCAACCTTCCACTTCTCAATTTGTCAGTCACTGGCGCTACTTTCAAACTTCCCCTGATGTACTCATTCCTTATCTTATCCATTCTAGTCACTCCACACATCCATCTCAGCATTCTCATCTCTGCCGCATCTTATAAAAAGAGTCATTGAAAATTTTACTTGCAGCTAACTTCAGAAAGACAAAAATCCGTTTGTGACTGCTGTAGCTGATTTATGATTATGATACACAAAGTTTAACCTAAGTCAAAAAGCATTTATTCAGTAGGCCGCTGGGAAGTCATAGAAGAGCTACGTGATTTTACTCAACCAAGGCGACAAACATGATTTTGAGCTTAGCCGCCTTATAAGTGATCCATCTTTTTATATCTATAAAGTTTCAGTGAGTCAATCCAACATAAGATTATCTTGCGTTACAATTTTTGTGTAATTGTGTTATTATTTTTAGTGTCACGATTTTGATAATGATTTCAAGACAACAAGTTATTCTCGTATATTTTCTATTGTCTCCTTACTCATTTGTCGCTTACAGGAAAATGTTCGACAAAATCAGCGCCGAATCAAGGAGAGTCCAAGGCGCAGTGCAAGGCAACACTGAAGTTATCCGCGGCATCAAAAACATCGTCGACAAAGATCAATACTTCGCCGACGTACTACGAATTAACAAGGACATAAACCAGCATAAACTGAGGATATCTATGACGTCAGACGGGAAAGTTAACCTTAACGCGCAACACAAGTTTAACCCCTCAGAGCTATATAGCATAGGGAAGGAAGGTCGCGCTCAATTATTCAACTCGCTAGGACCAGCTGATTTGAACGCTCAGAACGTGACAACTAGAGTTGTTCCAACTACAGGCGTAGGAAGGTATATCGACAATGAAGAAGAAAGTGGCATGCTAGTAGGTATCCACCCAGGTGAAATCATTCGTATCGGCCATCTCCTTGTTAGAGTAAGCGCTTCGGGCGCGGAAAATATAGCGCTTATGCTCGAAAACCTAAGCCAAGATATCTACGCGAACCTTATGACTGTCTCATTCAATATTCTCTCCCAACTAGTACCGGAAGATATCGCTAGACTGAGGCTACTCAGTCCAGACGAAGATCTCATAGTTCAAATAGTCAAATTTGTCTTCAACTATATGAAACACACACGGCCTTTAGGCGAACCGTGTCGGGACAGCGATAATGGTATCGTTGTGGTTTTGAAGGAGTTTTTTCAAGAAGGCGTGATTCGGCAGGAAACGATTCTTCATTTGAAAGATCGTTTGCTCGGATGGATTGACGAGGAGGTCGATCGTAGAAGGGAACAGTTTCCGTATAAGAAGTTGGTTATTTGCGAATGCTGTCGCGGTGTCAGATACGCTTAGATTTCTTTTGAATATAATATTACTTGGTCCTTCGTCCCGAGATTCTAAATACGTGACTGAGTTGTAAATTCATTGGCGTGTATCAAGTTGATTGAAATATCTTATCAAATTCGTCATTCGTTAATTCTTGAACCGCGATGTCAAGTGACCAGCGAAGTTTCAGTAAATAAGTAAATGTAAAAAAAAAATACGAGAGCAACCATTACCCTGTAAATTTACCTTTTCCCAGAATATTTAGATAATACATTGCAGCCATTTTGTATTGAAGTCTATGAATCTCGAACGAAGATCATAATAGTACATAGAAGAGAAGAGAATAGTACAGAGAAGTCATAAAAATACATTGTATTTATTGTTGCATCAGTTTTTGTTGTTAGAAACAATAAAAAAGCCGCGAAAAGTCAATCCTTATTATGCGTGAAAATATGTAGAGTACGCAAACTTGCAACTTTTTAAAAAACCTGTTTAAAAAAATCTAATACATATCAAAATGTGTCACCTAGGCATGAATGTTATCCAAATTGTGATCTAAGTACCAAATTTTTTTAAGCACTTATGTAGTGTTATTTTTATAAACAAACTTTACAAACAGCTTCTTATAAGTGTTGATGGGTGTATTCACGTATAAAATGTACTTAGTATAGTTTGTTACCGCGGTATCAATTTATGTGTAAGATACACTGATCATTTTTATTTACAGAAACTAAGCTACTACATATTTACATATATTTACAAAATACAACAGTATTAGTCAAGCTATCTAATGATCGTTAGAAACGATCTATAGATAGCTCAACTGATCCAGTCGGAAGCGTGCCCAAAACACTGGCGGCATTACCACGCTGGATGGCAATGCTGATCCTTTGAGCCAAAAATGTGCCAGCTCTCGGATCACGCGTCTTATTACTTATTTATGTGTTGTCCTAACAAATACTTCGCTAAAAGAGTAACCACATATGTAGTTCGCGAATGTTATTTTCCGTACATCTTCCTCTAATCTGGGCTCTAACATAAAACAACTACTTCATAGTTTCAATATAATAAATTATTTGGTTTTCAATCAATCACTTATGTGTATTTGTATACAGTTTTAGTTTCAATGTTTGCCCGAGCTTTGCCATTAGCACAGTCTATTCGAACTGTTTTTTTAAAGGCACGCCAATTACTCGTGTGGCGACCAGGTGAGTTCCTGGTCATTTGCGAGAAAATTGTTTGTTCGTTTATTTTTATCGCGTAGCACATTATATAAATGTGTCTATTATCAAAATAATATCGCTTTGAGTCTAAAATATGTACATGAATGTGCCCATAATTGTGATACAAAATCACTGTGATAGGTTTTCACTTGTATAAGTAGTGAAGAGATATTTATGTTTATATCAGTGCTTATAATATTACTTCTTACTCATATTATAGCTTTTGGTATCGATTGTATTATTTATACTCTTTAATAAATGGTTCAGGTACAGTCAGCAACGAAAGCGAAAGTTTGAAACAGTTTGATTTTCAAAACGTCATTAAAAAACTTATTCTGGGATATGATTAAATATAGATATTTGTCAAAATTTTTGCATGATGATACGGATTTCAAAAGTATTCTGATGTGTAAAACATCAAAATGTTAATCGACTCTCGTTGCTGACTGTACCTTGTATCGTTACCACTTTGGGTAGCGATATTGGTATAATTATGTCAGTACTTACAAATCTATGTACCTACCCTAATTGGCACAAAGCTTTCCTATTATTATAAGAGTTTAATATAGTGCCTTACTATAAAAGTAGTTATGATAATTATTTTAAAAATGTATTGTCATCAATATTTTGGAGTAGAATTTTAACTTGTGCTATACCTAATAGGTATACAGGGTGTAAAAAGACGTCTACCGAAGCCGAAAGGGGTAGGTACAGCATCCCAACACACAACCAAAACCAAAAGGATTTTCCGAAAAAATCATTATATCCGGAGAAAACAGCGTTTGAAGATTACTGTTTGCGTATGTACTGGGCGCGTTTTTATACGTAGATTGCTGGATTTTGAGTTTTAATAGTTTTTTTCTTTTATAAATGAAATTATTAGGTAAGTATGGTCTTATTATGTTTTTTTTAGTAGTAAATAACTAGAAAATAAAATAAAATGACGTAACTAAGTCAAAATTTTTTTTGCTTTTTTTTTCGCTAAATATGTTCAGAATCATGGTCTGATTGAAACCCCTCAGTTTTCGGTAGCAGTCTTTTTACACCCTGTATATATGTTTTCACCAAATGTTGTTTATGTAAAGTACTTTTAATAAAGTTAATATGTATGTAAATAATAATGTTGTATCACATAAATAAAGTACACCAGAACTTCCAAAACCTTTAATTCTATTGGTCCATAAAACAAACTATTAAAAAATGCGTTTTAAAAATGATTTTTTTCAAATCACAAAGATACAGAGAAATGTTGGATTGCCTAATCTATCCAGGTAATCTACTTATCAGTCAAAAGGCCTAAAAATCTATATAGATTGTAGTAGAAGTTGTGAGATTTTAGCTGAGCAGGTACGAAATATAAAGATATTATAATTTCTGCACAGTTGGCCTTGACTTTCCCTCGAAATAATGAAAATATTAAGATTATATTTTGATCTGTGGAAATGTGCATCATACGCAAACACCACAGACTACACTTGCTATTTTGTACATGAAAAGTTTAAACGCTCTTAGTACAAGTGGCATCACGTGGTTTGATAAAGTTGCCTTGTGTGTAGAGTCCTTACTTCTCTCTGGTCGGGGGAAATCCTTCAAGCGCTTGTAAATTCGCGTGGCAGCCTTGCAGCAAATTCGGTAAGTACCTCCTAATCTTAAGAAGTGATATAAAATAAGCTTGCCTTGGACGCATTGTATCAATAATAGTATTATAATCAAGACAAGAACACGATTAGTGCAACTAATTCTGTTTTGAACAGATTGAATTATTGTAGTGTAGGTAGAGTGAAAATAGAAAAGAAATTATCTACTTACGTGTGAAATTGATATGAGTAGGTACGATTAATTTTGAAATACAAAATAAATTAAAATATATTCCAGTGATTTTTTGGTGCAAAGTTTTCTCCTGATACGGATCGTTAATCTATCGACACACGTAATTTTTGCAAGTTCTATTTTAAGATTCTGGCTACCTACGCCATGTTGGATTTGCTGTGTGAAAGGAGAATGGGCAACAACCTATTGTATTTAGCTCCGACCAAGTTTCTAAAATAAATACTCATAGGGTTGAAAATATAGAAAGGGGCAAGAGTGGGGCAGAATTTAACCATAATGTAGTTATAGGTAGGTGTAGGTACTAATAGTGACGCAAATACACAGAACACTAATACCTTCTGTCGGAGCGCAAATGGCACATTAAGTTGTGTGTGGGGTCAACGCTCGGCGTGTGCTACGATAGCCGGTGAATCATCCATGGGTGATACTGATGTCACATTGTTGACACAGGATCCAACAACGGTGCCTTACACAATCGCGACTTCACTGCGCAGCCTTCCCATGACCTTATTTCCGAAATTATTGATAGGTAAAATTTGTTTACAGAAATGAATCGAGTACCAGCTATTATGGAAGCTCCAGAAGAGGTTAAGCTGTCTGCAACAGATATCCAACAACAGTTTTACGAAGCTGTTGGAGATGCAGATTGGGAATTGTAAGTAGGTATAAATAGGAAACAATTTAAATGTTAAAATGTACCTGGATGAGATCGCGAGACAGAAGTGGGATAAAGAAAGAGGATTCATACCCAGCTGTGGGCGAAGTCATATTGTGGGTGATGTTGAAGTGTAAAAAGCTGGGCCACTATCGGGGAGGATCGGGGGCAAAAACATACACTCAGGTAGGTACCTACTTATATTTTAATATACAATAATACCATAGACAATAAGTAGGGGAGAGCGGGGTTGGAAGTGCCGGGGGTAAGTAGTGCCGGCGAACATAACTCGAAGACGAAAAGAGATAGCTCCATTTCTATTTTGCATCTCAGAACGTCTAACGCGCGTGCATCGCCGGCAGCCACTTTTGTAGCGGCTGCGACGCGTATCGAGTGGTGGCATGCAGTGTGATGCTCTGACTACACGTTAGTAAATATTTTGTGTTTTAAACTTTTTGGTCAATCGCCTTGCTTTTTAAAGCTACTTATGCCAGTGTTTCACTAGGTCAGTGGTTATTTATTAATACATCGCTTTTCGGTTTGTTTTGTAGGTTCTGATAAGCAAAACATTTTAAATTTGACAGAAAATGCGTGTACTAGTAACGGGGCTGAAAGTGCCTCTCATTGGGGGCTAGTTGTGCCGCGGCACAACCGACCACAAGCGATCCATTGTTATAGTCTACGTTTTTGTCTTATAGTATTCTATGTATAATATGTATGTATTTACAAACAAAAAGTATATAATTAGTTTATCAGTCATTCTAGTACACATAACACAAGTTCTGCTTGCTTTGGGGCTAGATGATCCTGTGTGAAAAGTCCACCGTTATTTTTTATTATTATTATTATTATTATAGGATGAGGACAGACAAACGAAAGACCAAGAGAGGGATTACTTCGAAGGAGCTTCTACAAAGAGCTGCTGATGCCGTAAATTGAAAACTGTAGCTGGGAAGGAACAAAAGACATGCAGCGCATTAAGAAAATCAACAAATGTATAATGTATACTATAATAAATATACATAATAAAAAATTCTAATTATTATAACACTTAAAAATGAAAATTGATCTCTCTGATAGTGCAAATTATAAGTTATGTTGAGTTTTTTAGTTAAGAAAGAAGAAAAATGTTGATTGTTTTTGTTGTTTTCTATGTCAGTTAGTTTAGTAAGAGTTTAATTAGAAAAAACATTGTGAATGTAAGGAGTATTTTTTTTTATATAAAGAAATAGCTTAAATATAACAGTTTTTGTCTTATTTTTTATTTAAACACCATTATTTTTTATATAAAATATCCACTTTTAGAACGGCACAACCAACCTCAGCATTGGCACAACCCGCCCCACGACGGGGTCAATTGTGCCTCAAGGTCTCCTTGCACTAATTTCAATGTTACAAGAAAACTATTGCAAAATAGTCAATTATTATTTTAAATTCAAAAACTACAATAAATTTAACATAAGCGTTAAAGAAATTGAGAATGCACGATTTCATTTCAATAGTTTTTTTAAGTGATTTATCAAAATTGGCACTTTCAGCCCCGCTCTCCCCTACCTTTTAAATAATAGCTAAAAAGGTTTTTGTCTCATAAATATAGGGCAGTTACTTATTTGGAAAGCTAAGTTCATTACAAAAATGATTTTTTAGATATGAGAAGAAAGAAAGAAAATACCTCCTTCAAAAAATAGGGATAGCACTATGTGGCCCTCCAACAAAAGAAGGAAATTTGGAAGATGGCGACGATCTTAAGCTACAAGGATACGGTGTACGAGAAGAAGAAAGCTGTATGGAAGTGTTCAACAAAATATGCCGACAAGGTACGCCGTGGCACGCCGTGGTTACTTTTGCACCATTGATTTCCCCCATTAATGGTGCATAGCATAAGTAACTAGTTAGTTAAGTTCGCACAATTGAAATTGATACATGATACAACCCTTGCTTTCCTCGTAGATAAAATAAATAGGTAGGTACTTGTATGAGTTACTCCAGGCTTGTAAGTATAAATGAAAAAATCGAAAAAATAATGAAAATTAAGTATGTGTTATTTATTTTCCAGCTGAACGCTCTTTTAACGGAGAAAACGTACTTGTTTCAATAATAAGAGTGGTATTGGTCACGCCAAAAGATGTCGGGATATTTAAAAGAACTCCCGATGATCATTGGGACAATTTGCATTTGAAAAAAGGGAAAGATGTCTCAATTGCCGTGTTTCATATATTTTGCGTGAGAACGTGTACCTTGGTGAAATTTGGAGGTAGGTATTTGGAGGTAAGGTATCTTGCAGAACTATTAGACAAATCATCCTTTGTTTAGGGTCCTGACTACGAGTACTATACTACCCTGAAAAAAAAAACTGTTTTATCTACTTGAAGTTTAGGTAAGTATAGAAAGATAAAGTTATGTTTAAAAAAAAATGTATTTTATAAGGCAGGCGCTGCAGAATTTACATCGACCATGATGGCAGGGTGTATCAGAATTGGGATAACTACCTGGAAAATAATCTTTTACCGAAAGGCGTGCTGGTCGTTCCTAAAAACGGTGAATATAGAGGCACTGTTATGATTAAGGTAAGATTTAAATAAACTGCGATATGTACCTACCTATTCACCTGCCATTTTATACCTTTTCTACTTTCACAGTTAGTTTTGAAGCTGGCTTATGAACTTGGCTAGAAGCCAGATAAATACCTAAGTTCGTTTGAGTTAGTAGCCAACTCTGGTGATGGAGATTTTAGGCACCATAAGGCAGCCATGGTAGGCGGGACCGAGAATTTAACATGTTCTTCGAAGCACGGAAGTGCTTTAGTCGATAATGCAAATATAGCGGTTAGATATACCCATCCACTTTGTGACTCCACATAACATTGCTTAACTTCCACGATCTATCGAGGACTAAGCAAAGCTACACGAACGCTTCTAATGAGACTTAAGTATTGAATAAATGTTTCTTTTATTCCACAGGAGATCAATAATGATGAAGATTTGGATGACACTGAAATGCCAAGAGTAAAGTTGACCGTGGTATTATCGCCTGCTATGGGCGTCGGAGCAAAAGTGCTTTTCGCCACAGATATTACATCAACAGGTAGGTACCATCGAAAATCTTTTAAAAATTTACAAAAAGAAAACGTTTTAATAAAGTAATGTATACTGAGTATGACATTTCTTTGGGTATTGCATTGAAAGAGAAAGCAAAAAGAGGCCTATACCCAGCAGGGTGAAGTCAGGCTGCGGATGATGATAATTGCATGCAATTCATTGTCCCCTTAGATAAGAGAAATTGACACGTTAAATCCCGGCTAAGGCCTCTATGGTGGCCTAATATACTCGTCACCAGAGGTGGTCAGTAACTCGTGCGAGCTACTTAGACAAAGTCTCCTCTTCTTCAGACCTTTACCCATCTTTATTTGTGGTCGGCTCTCCTAATCGTTCTCTAAAGATGTCTTTTCTGGGTTGTCAGCGGGTCCACTTCGTTTATTTCCATGTCTTTGTTTAATACAGACATCCATGTAAGCTACTGAAACAAGATGATTTCTTTATTTTAGTTGCATTTTTTTTCCAAGATAAGGTGATATATTATCCTAATCATCATCATCATTTACAGCTTGTTGTCACCCATTGCTGGGAATAAGCCTCCCCGCTCAAACGTCACTTCACTCGGTACTGTGCGTCTTTCATACAGTTTTCCCATTGTAACTACGAGTATAAAAATATCATATGCATCCATGCTTTATAAAAAAAAATAACAGGGTCACGCTCACGACTGTATCCCCAAGGCGCGTTAGAGATTCTCTCATGCATCTTCATAATTTTTTTTTAACTTTTTTCCAGTTGCAAATATTGGAGCAATTGGTGCATTAATAGGAGCTGCGTTTGCAGCCCCGGTTGTCGCGCCGGTTTTAATAACCGGCGCCGTGGGTACTGGCGTCGTCACAGGAATCTATGCCATCGTTCGCTCGTCTATGAACTTGGCAGATAGAGGAAAACACAAGCAGGTAAGTACTTTGTTTTTTTTTAAATAGCGCCACTGAAAACCAGCCCTATAACAGCCATTGTGCTACTGGAGTAAATGCTGAGGGGTAGCCTTAAGTATTAGGTAGTTGTTGTACCTTACGAAGGCTAAATTTGTTTGTGTGCTTAAGCGATACTGCAATGAGCGCTCATTTGTCTTATTGAGCGTTCCCGACACACGCTTACGCACACAGAAACAACGTGCATGACGTGCCCACACAAATAAGACCAACCCGCCACGATAAAGATGGAAAAACTATAAGTACTTTTAATAATATCATGCTGTAATGTAATTTATTTTTTGTAACAGGGTATTGGCTTGGATAATTCAGAGTCACGAAACTGCTGGATCAACATAATAATGTCGGCATTAGGCATTTCGTTCAGCGCTGCTGCAAAACTAGTGGCCTGGGCAGCTTCTACCGGCACTAACTTAAAGGTACTTAAGTATTGTTGAATTTGTAGACCTAATTATGCAAAAAGTTCTAGGATGAAATAGATTAAGTTATTATTGTACAAACTAAAGGTGACCCCAGTGGCATTATCAACATGAGTTATAAACTGAGCACTTCCGTGCTTAGGTGGGCAAGTTGCATTGTTGGTCCCGACGGAGGCCATTAAGGCGACCTAAAAACTCCGTCATCAGAGTTGGCTACCAAAACAATAACTAGGTAGGTAAGGTACTCACTCATTGATATGCTTATCAATTTTTTCGCATTATGTGAGAAAAGTGTAGTATTGACCTTAGGAATAAAGCTATCTTGCACGCGCTTGAGTCCCTCGGATTCTAGACATAACTCCCGTGTGAAACGAGGGATAACACACTTTGATTTATTAATAATCTACTACTAATTATGTATTCAATTCCATACTAATAAGTAGCGAAGAATACCACTTTGTTCTACTCTTAATAATTGGCTTCTCGTATATATATTATATATTTACCTTGATTTTCAGATTTTTATAAATGCACTACAGTTTTTGAAATATACAAACCTAGCGACTGGCGTTGTGGGCGTAGCAAACAGTCTTGGCGATATGATTTACAAGGTGGGTTTTTGTTTATATAAGTAAAACTAGTAGGTACTTAAGTATGTGTAGGCACTTGTACTAATATTATCCTATTTGTGATCAAACCCAATGTAGCTTTTATGCCTAAGTACATATTTTTCTCTGAGGCCCTTTCAAGAGATCTATAATTTGGCATTCGTTGAAAAATTACAACAGAATTTGATTTTGGCTCGCTACCGCTTTGAACTACCAACTTTTATTTATATTTTAGTATGTAAAGTACGAAGAAGTTCCTTCCAAATTGGATATATTCCAATTCACAACATCAGCCTTGTTCCTTGGTATCGGAGTAATGTCAAACGCAACGGCCCAAGATATCGTTATGGATGCTCAAGCCACAACTATCAATGAAGCGAGAGATGCACTTTCTAGCAATGTCAAAAGGTACGTTGTTTTTAGCCTGAGCTGGCCCAAAGCTGGGCAAAAGAACAACTCGAGGCCTTCTCCAGGTTTTGCGGTCGAACGTCAATAGCCGGATCCACACCGAACGATCCAACGCGCTCCGATCGCGCGCGGCAGGAGCATTACCTATGTATTAAGTTCCTGCCGCGCGCGATCGGAGCGCCGTGAATCGTCTGGTGTGGATCCGGCTATTGTTAATACTAGCGCTCGTGATGTAGCTTGCTTCGTTCTTGATAGATCGTCAAGTTAAACAACGTTCTGATCGGTCTGTGAGCGGATGGATGACCGCTAGTGGCATTAGCAACTCTGTGGCACGTTAAATTGTCGGTCCCAGACGGTGTCCTAAAGTCAACCTAAAAACCCAGCACCATAGTTGGCCACTTTTTAAAAGAAAAACAGCATTGTAAGTAAGTTCGGGTGGCAAACTCTTTTAGGCCGCCTTAAGGCCTCCGTCATGGCTTAACGACTTAAATAGCCGGGACTGACAATTTAACGTGCCCGCCGAAGCAAGGAAGCCCTCAGATGAAAATGCCACTGACGGTCACCCATCCACTTACAGATTGTTTCGAACGTTGCTTAACTTTGACGATCTATCAAAAACGACTAAGCAACGACCACGAGCATTGTGATTATCGGGAACAAATGGTTGACCTATAAAACATTCAAGAATTTGTCTGGCTGGCTACATTTGTTTCAATGCAAATCCTTCTGCTTTCAGGAAAGCGTTCGATAAAGTGACCGCTGAAAATCGAAGAACTCTAGGTAACATCAACGGTAACGCCGAAACTATTAGAGGCCTTCAGGTCATCACGGACAAAAATGACTTTTTTGCGAAAATAGCGCGAATTAACAAAGACATGAATAAGAACAAAGTGAGGGTATCTCTGACTTCCGAAGGTAAACCATTGATAAACAACCAACATAAAGTGAGTATATCCGAACTTTACGGAATGGGTAAAGCGGGTCGGAATAAATTGTTCTCAAATCTCGGCCCCGCTGATACTTCAACGAAAAACGTACCGACCAGAATTTACGTATCATCCTACGGAAACTCCAGAACTATGACAACGAAGAACCTGAAAATATATGTGTGTGCAGGTGACATTGTAATGATAACACAATTTCTTTTAAAGCTCAACAAAAATGACCAAGATTTCGTAGCGGAAATATTGTCGCAACTCAGCGCTCATATACATGATGCATTTCTGTTGGTGTGCGTCGAAGTAGCTAAGCAGCTACCTGGTGATTCCAATTTCAACGCAAATATCGTTTATAACATTTTCGATTATATCAAATCTAAAGTAGGCGAGTGCGACCTTGAAAATGATCGCGCCTTTGTAATCATTTTGAAAACTTGGGTAAAAAATGGAAGAGTCGATAAAAAAATTATTTTAATGCTGAAAGATAGAATTGTGAATAGTTTACGAGAAAAGAAGATAGGAGCTTTCCACAGCGATCCTCAAAACTATGATTACATTAATGAATTCAGAAAACGGCATAAAAGGTTTTTAACATTGCGAGCTGGTGAAGAAATATCAGTTGGGAATCATAAGATTGTCGTGAAATCTAACACACATCAGAAATTGGAAGAATTGTTGAAAGTTTATCCTCAAAAACACTGCGATGCACTTCTAGATTTCACTTTTATGCTTATATCTTCACTGTCTACCGCGGAACTTTATTCTCTAATATTGCTAAATCCAGACGAAGATATTATACTTCGAATAGTGCATTACCTTATGAATGAAGTTATTATCGCTTTCATACTCATTGAATTCGAAGAAAACGGTACAATGCAGAAAAAACATTTGGAAAATATGAAAGATGATTTGCTAAAATGGAGGCGTCTGCAAAAGGTCAGAAAGCACAAATTGTGCGAAACATGCAGTGGGATATATTATTATAATTAATTCCTTATCCTAGTTATGGGAATGATGAGTTAAGAATAAGCGAATCTGTCATAAAGCGAACAAGGCAATATACTGCGCAATTGAAGACCCCCCTTAGACTTAAATAATACAAAATGTGCAAATAACTTAATTTCTTAATTCGGTATAATAGTATTAATTTAGAATAAAACACATTATTTGTGGCTATTTTGTAATAAACTTGCTGAATAAACTATTGAGGAAGATCTCTTAAAATGTTTTTCTTGTTGATGTCTGGCAGTGGTTGTGGATTGTGCTCAAAGAATTTAGCAATGAAATACCTGTAGGAAAAGTTTACGTAAATAATATGAGTCGTGCTGACCACTACCTATTTAGACAATTTCACTAAGGGACCGCGTGGAAATGTGAAAAGTGGAAAAAAGGGTGAAAAAGAACGCGTTGTCTTTTTATTATTTCTGTAAAATAATTTCCACGCGGTCGCTTAGTGAAATTGTCTATTATGTAGTGGAGGTAGGTAGTGGTAGTCCAATAGGTAGGTATGTATTTTATATCTAAAGTACAGAATCACAACTATATCTCCAAAGCACAGTGGTGAAAAAGTTTTTTCCAACATTGTGTTGTTAGGCAGGTCGCTAACAGTAAAGTCGGGGCGGCGTCGAGGCGGTGTCGGGGCGCGGGCGAAATTGACGTGTGCTAAGCGTCGAGGCGGCGGCGTGTGTCTTGTTTCATTCATTCAACATGTCATCTTCAAAAGATGAGTAGAGACAGGTGATTAGGAGTCGCGGAGGAGGCGCGCGCCTCGCTCGCGCTGACTCTTGGCTTTTGTTTGTTTTTAATTTTTTCAACGAGATTCGCGCCCGCGCCGCGCCCCCGCCTCGACTTTTGTTTCTGTTAGCAGTAAGGCTTAGAGTTTTTACTGGTTAAAGTGGGTAATAGGCACAGGACCAGAAAAAGTGACGTAAAAATGAGGTCCCTTTACTCAGCAGTGGGTGGATGGAGGCTAACTAGATAGATTACCAGACGAGTATTTCGACAGTGACAAGAAGACCAGCGGCAGCGGTTTGTGCCGCGACTTTCGTCGGATCGTTAGTACCACGTAGGGCTGCAGCGAGCATCGCGTCGCCAGCGTCCGAAGCCGCTTCTAGCGCGGCTACCAGTAGAGCTGGCGCGGCCAACCAACGGGCACCACGACGCCACCAGGATTGCTACACCAAAAGTATGTCTTTAAGATAAAGGTAGGAAATCAATCTATACCAGTAACATACCTATCAGTATATAACCTATTCAGTATATAATATGAGCCGTAGCAGAGACCCTTGTGTCTAAATACAAGTTTAAAACTTAGTTAGAGCAAGGTTTAACGTTTTGAATTGTATAATACAGACTCAGGTTAACTAATTACAGGAATATAGGATATAAATATCAACTATTATTAAACACCTTAGTTTATAACTCACTGTATTGTAATCTTTTTGAAAATAAATACTTTGAATTGAATTGAATTGAATGTACAACTTATAAGGGCCAATCCAGCGGCAAAATGTAGCCGCGCAGATCAAATGTTGAACAAGAAAATCATTGGCGCATGACAGGATTTGAACTCTTCGAATTGGACTATCTGCAGCTCTCGGATAATACCTAAGTAACTAAAGCAATAGCTAGGCTAGAACTTGTATACCTCTACCTAGCAAACACCTAGTAAGCTAAGTACTTATCTAAACACTATTCCGAAGTTACGCGTCCGGAGTTCGGCATGATTACCTACCTACGCCTGCAATGCTATTATGAGTTGTTTTCATCTATCCAACAAGATTAAAAATACTAAAAATCAATACGTAGCATAATAGGTACGTAGAGAATAGCTGTCCTGAAAAAAATATATAACCTTTGACATCACAGCGATCAGTAGGAGCAGGGAGCTAGCTGCAGTAATGAAGGCACTCAGTTTCCCATAGCCCATCACCAGGCGAATCGTTGGTTTGGTTATTCTGAAAGCATGTTTAATTTTTTTCTAATCCATTCAGTCCTTTCTTACGCACGTATATTATTCACGATTGTAGCGTAGGTACTCAGTAGTATGCTATTCTGCCTAGTTGAGAATTGAGAACCTGTCTCTAAAAACTCAAATCACCAGGGTTGGCCTCTAACATACGAACTTAATTTTATCTTTTTACTGATAAAAAACTCAAATCGTCTATAATCTAAATCTAAAAATTTCACTTACCTACACTTTATTCTACCGTAGACAATAGACATAATATGAAGGTAAGCAGAAATAATTTTAAACTATTTCTTTTCTAAGAAGCCTTTACATCTATATATTATATCTATCTATTATATCTATATATTAGATGATTTATAGAGCGTCAGGAGGCAATCCATGCTTAACTAAATGGGACGCTGTAGTGCCTGGGACATTGTTTGAGATGGAATAGGCTTGCCTAGCACCTAAACTATCCTCTCAACTTAATCAGTCTGGCCCATAAGAAAGACGACGCCAATACGTGTGGAGCTGACTAAGCTGCGGGGTTTCCTCACGATTTTTTCCTTCACCCTTAAGAGCTCGTGTTAAAGCGCATAGAAAATTTACGAAACGAAAAATCAATTGATGCACGGCCGGGATTCGAACCCACGACCTTAAGATTGAAAGTCGAGGCACAACCCCATTCGACCAAACGGCTCAGAAGCAGATTGAGTTGTGCACTAACCGCCGAGCAAAGCTGACATTGTTGAGTTTCTGCGCGACATGCTCGTCATCCAGCTCCAGTTCGACCGGCTGCGAGGCAAAGGCACAAGCGGACATGGATACCCCTAGAAGGGCCACCAAAAGCGCCCGAAGCTTCACACGGAGACCTTCATTCTCTGCGCTTACTTCGTTGAGCTAGACAAAATATGAATCATGTTGAGCTCCTCGCAATTGCAGCCATGTTTTTCCTTTTAGCAATCGCAGCCAGAGGAATTTATTATGTTTTAGGATAAAATATAGGTTGTAAAGAATATAGGAAGTTCTATCAGTGAAATAGTTAGGTATCAGAACTGGACCAGCGTTACAGGTGATTTTTTTACTTTTTTTTAGGTAAACATAAAATAACAAATAACATTTAGCTATTAAACTTATAATACTTATCTCTGTTTCTATGCTTCAAGATTGCTAAACTTTAGTTATGACCTTTCTGAATAAAATTAATTTCATCTAAGCACGAATAGTTCAATGATAATTCCGTTATCTGGTTCCCATGGAATAAGCTTTGCTTAGTTTGGGACTAGATAAAGCTGTGTGAAATGTCAAGCATTATTTATTTATTTAATATCTAGAGTAATTTTTGAACTCTGGTTTTCGATTATAAGTCTCTTCTCTATTCTTCTCATCAGTCTACATCAGCATTATCATCAGTTTAGAAGTCTAGGTACTGCTGGACGTAGGCCTCTACGTCATAGAAGTATATTCGTACAAAGATAACTACAGGGACTAACAGTATTCTTAGTTTATCCTCTATAGGGAGATTTTTATCTTGGTTAAGGTCTGAAAAGAAAAGAGAAAATTACTTACTGCATTTGGGTGATTTTCATGCTTCAAGCGGAGTTGGTTCAGAAAAGCGGTGCTTTCAGTCTCCATGTTGATTTTAGTTTAGACACATAAAACACATTGTAGTGGAACAAAGTAAGCTATTCCATGAGCATTTTACCAAATACTTTACACAAAATTAGTTGGTTTTACATTGTAGGTGATATTTTGACCAGAAGAATGACATTTTGTATGAATTGTCGTAGGTTTCGCTTATTGTTTTTAAATGTCAAAACAAAAAAAAGTATTATATGTTGTAAAAAGGTTGGTTTGAAAATCTTGAAAAAATTCAATATATTATTTTCGACCTCCTTTGCGGTTAGATAGAGCTTTGTGCTGACCAAGTGTATGTGCAGGACAATAGCTTACCTACTTTTATGCCAAATTACAGCTTTCTAGTAGTTATCGAACTCTAAAAGAGATAAGTAGTAGGTACTGTACAACTAAATTAGTAAAGCGCTTCTGTTAGTTTCGTATTTCTATCTATTTCCGAATATAATCCGATCGACTTCAAGGTAGTAATTATATCCCTTAACCAATTATAACTAGTATGTATTTCTTTAGATAATTACTACCTTGAAGTTCTTGATGTATTCGGAAATAGAGAGAAATACGAAACCAACCGAAACGCTTTATTAATGTAGTTGTACTGTACCTAACTCTATATCAAAGGTTTATGATAATTAGTTGTAGTTTTAATCAAAGCTCAATAAAAGTATGTATAAGTAATAATACATAAGTGAATAAATATATTTCACAGGTCACATATACAAAGAAACCGTCGAAACACACAAAACTCTTGGCACCAGTTGAATGACATGAGAATAATAGCAAAAATCTTATTTCTCAGTTGCGTAAAGGTCTTGAACTTTATGTGGGAGAGTTGGAGAAAAAGGTTGAGAATTTTCACTGAAACTATCAACAGTTGGGCAGCGAGATGAGGCAGAAATAACGCTGGATTTTCCTGAAATTGATAGACTTGTTAATACCTAGAACCACCATTAAAAACATAACAAAATTCATTAAACCCTGCTGATCACGTTTCAGATTAGGAAAACCTTTCTGGAATTTATTTTTGGGATCGCGAATTGGAATGTTTACAGTTGGCACTTACCGTAAAACATCCAACTAGGAGACAGGCGTATTGTACAACACTCATGGACGTGGCTATGATCTTCAGATCATGAACCATCATTATTTCAGTGCTCGTGTAGCTATCATCGACTGGGAGCTCACCCAGGTGTTTCTTTAGGTGATTAACGTTTATGAACTATAAAATAAAATAAACATTTTAAAGAATATCATAAGACCCTACTAGGTAGGTACCTAAGACTATTACTTAAGTTTTTCATTAAGAAGTTAAATAGGTAGGTACCTACCAGTTGATTTTGTAGACCATGGAAGATTTTTTTAATTGAAGATCTATCTACAAGGCATAGGTGCCTAAACGTTTTGAATTAACTTAAATTAAGACATACAAAAATAACCTAGTTCCAATCCAAGGAATCAAAAGTATTGTAAAGAAATCTACACATAAGTACGTAAAAGAGACTAACAAAACCTATAGTCCCGCAGATGGAGGTATAGAAAATGCTTATCGCAAACGTTGGATGCTGGCATAGCAATCTGGACTCTGCAAAATACGGTTTCATTATGGGGTTGAGTAACTTATTGAAAGGCAATTTCATTTCACTATTTTAGGCACTTAGAAGTTTCTATTTTCCAAGTGCATTGCCTAACATAAGATTCAATGTTTTTCAATTAAAAATCTGATGGAAAAATCTAAAAATGCGGTAAAATGTTTTTGAAAGTGACAAGTTTGTAACGCAAAGATTTTCGTTCCGTACAAGTCTATGGTACAAGTTTCGAGTGTTAAATACTTCGCAGTTACTGGAGGCTGCATGCAAGTACAGGGTGCCCAAGACAAACCCAAGACAAAACAAAGGTATTTGACTTCTGATCAATTTCACTTTACGCTTTTTCTTAATGTTAAATGAAACCATGAAATTGTGTTAATGATAGGTACGTACATATTACATATCTTTGTGTACGAAAGAAGTAAATGCTGAGATGACGATTGATGGAGTGAAATGAAATGGAAAAATAAAAATCTTGCCCTGTCCTCGTCCCAAATTAATAAAAGAAACCCATCAGTAATATTTTTCACGCGAATTATAATATTGCAAACGCATAAGAATTTAACAATAGCAGACTGGTAAAAGCGATGCGTCAGTACGTGAGTTCTACTGAGACGAATTCATGTTGATTCAACAAAATTATATCGGAAAATGTATACGTGCGAATATACATAATAAGTGCAGAAACATTGGATCACTGATTAGTGCTGCTACACTTTATTGCAACTAGAAGTGTTGAACTATATAACATATTCTAATAACATTTTTTTAAATACTTATTACTTTTTCCAATAAGTAGTTTTTATGCCTGTTACTTAAAAAAGGATACTTTGGGAAGTGTTATTAAATTTTGCAATATATATTCTCAAATAGGTACCTATAACCAAATACGTGCAACCAGTTTGTGCAACAGAAGTATTACGATGTAAGTAAGTTTAGTCGAATTAATATTACAAAAATATTACAGAAATATATTTAAGTTATGTATATGAGAGGAAAATAGTCTTGTCCTATGATAACCTTGATTTAAAGGCGTGATAGTCCTATAGCTTATCATACAGGTAGGTACTTAATTATTTTTACTATGCAGTTTAAGTATGCACGTAGGTAAGTACCTAAGTACCTAATTTATGACTGAACAGAAATAAAATAGTTTATTAACAAAGTTTTGTCAAATGATTTCTTTCAAATTCAAATGTCATATTTTTTTTATTTTATTTTTTACAAGAAAAAGAAAAGGGCTTTGTCGCTGAGCGACTATATCGCCCAGTCGGTAACGTCATCTTAGCTTAGTCTTCATCATATAGGTCTTCATATTCTTCATGGTTTCACTTCAATTCTTGGTTTCTTCTTCTTCTGCTTTTCATTCCTTCTTCATCTTATCTTAATATTGATCATCAGCTGGCATTTAGCCCAATTTAGTTTTCATTCAAAACTAGGCTTAAGTATCGACGCTGCTTGTACCTAAGTAGGTACCTCTAGTCTATGTTTTCATATTAATAAGTATACCTACAACAGTGGGTATTTAATCAAAATATCGTGAAATATTTCTTTAATTAACTAATATTTACGTAATTACAAGAAATGAGAAAATATTGAATTATAGTTAACTCTTAAGAATCAGTTATAGTCGCTCAGCGACAAAGCCCTTTTCTTTTTTGTTCATATAAATAAATAAATAACTCTTAAGAAACTTTTTCTCAATATCAAATTTTTATTATATACTAGCTGACCCGCGCGCGCCTTCGTCTGCGCATTGTTTCGTCAACGATCTTTGGAACTGCCTTGCACAACCTCTAAGGGGAGTTTTTCAATTTATACCGAGTTTAGAGTGAATCGGATCAAGGAATAAAATTTTCCATATAAACTGGACCACCCTGTATACCATTTTTCTGTAATAAGAACCATCTCCTGACAATAACAAACACAACAAAAAAAACGTGACCAAGGGATATGGGGATTAATTTTTATATATAGAGATTTAAGTTTTTAAGATCCTTTGATGCAGTGTAAAGGGGTAGTCAAGGGTTCGTGTTAAGATTTTTATTTCGGCTTTACTTTGCTTAACTACATAGGTGCTTTAGTAATCTTTAATTGAAATTAGAGCTACTTCCGAAACACCCTATACATATCATTCGTTACAAAATTTTTTTAAAGCCACGTTGATACTTTTTATATGCACAATAGGTTTTTGCCGTAATAATCATCCATCATTGTCATAGTGACATTGCCCTCTCTTTGTATTTGCTTTGTATCGTAGTTGTCCTACTTAGTGTTGTTTTCTGTCTTTGTTATTGAAAAAAGTTATTTTACAGGTGTTCAAACCTATTATTTCATTAAACCATACGTTAGTATAATTACTATTTCACATTACTTATTTATCTAGTATCAATATTTTCAATCTATTTGAAGTCTTCTTATGAATTCCATACTATCAATACCACGTTGTAATACCATTGTTTACAATGTCTAATTATTAATCTACAAAAATATGCAAGTCATTTCAAAATTTGTAACCCCTGATAGGTAGGTACCTAGCTACTACCTACTTGTATGGACTAGTTCACCCTATGTGCCGCCAACACCCGCTCGTATCCATGATTCTGTCAACTTATGACTTCCTAACTTTTCAGAAACGCAAATGGCCAATAATGAGTGAACAGTACCCCTTATTAAACGAAGAGTTCACCGATGAAGACAAGTTCAGTCCTCGCTTCCAGCGTCGGCGACCTGTGAACTTGAGAGGACGCGCCACATACCACATGAAAGGTGCTGCAGCTATTATGACTCGTTGGCCAGGTAAATACACAACAGCTTATCTTGTTTATGTAGAAAAATATGATTAAGGGAAAATAATCAATGCTTTTACAACTCTCTTATACTAGCCACTTCTATACCCTGTGCCCTCCGATCTAAACTATACCTTTCTAATGTGCCCTCAGACGACTTCGACTCCTTTGGTATTTTCTCTCTTCTACGATAACTATGTGAATATATTTTTATTTTCAGAACACTGGACGTCTATATTAACTTATTGGTGGATGGGCCTCGGTATGATTGCATTAACAACTTTTATTATTTACAACACATTATTCTCAATTGCTTTGCTACAACCAACGAATACAATTCCTGCAAAATATGCAAAATCTGTGACTCATACAACTAAGCCAATTTTACCACCTGGTGTGTTCATGCATGTTTTTGCTAATGGCAAAGACGATCAAGATTTAAACAAGTATATACCCTACATAGAGGTATTCGCGAATAAATACAAAGACTTCACGTACAACCTCATCATAGTTGCAAACGATACTAATGTAGAAACAAATAATGTACCTGATCAAATGTACAACGATATTGCTCTCAATTCACTATGGGGTAATAATATCAACTATGGTAACGTAATACCTACCAAAACAAATATAAAAGTAAAATATGTTAACCTTTCGAAGTATTTGAATGAATCGCCGCTGAAGAAATACTGGAATGATTTACCGTATCAATTTATTCAATTTCTGGTACGTGCTGTATCGGTTTGGGAGAAAGGAGGAATTGCTATAAACCCTGATATACTGACACCTCATTCACCCCATGCTGAGTACGTCGAAAAGTTTGTATCAATTATCAAAAACTTTAAAATAAATAGCGCAACAAACATTTTTGAACAAAAACAGGAAATCCCAGCCAAAAAACACATTAAAGCATCTCCAAGATTCAATAATATTCAAGATATAATAAATGCGTTGGAAACTGAAGAAGGCATAATTTATTCTGACAAAGAAATACTTCATGCTGCAGAGTCTCAAATCAACCCAATGACGGCAAAGAAAGAAATCATACCTAGATCGGTTTTAGATCAAGAAAAAGAAACTTATATACACCAGGAACAGTCATATGATCCTAATGTTGCCCTTGATACAACAGAGGCATTCAAAGTACGACAACAAAGCTCGGAGACTAAGGAATATAAAAAAGATTCGTCTAACTTTCTTCCGTCATTTATGGATTATCTCTTCAAAAGGAAAACAAAAAGCTATGATGATGTAACACATCCCTTGAAAAAGCGAGATTCTGTACATAATGATGCAACTGATATTGCAGAAAATACTGACTTGTATATGAGAAATTTTTGGAACGATATCAAGAGTACTGACAATTACAAGCCAATGATAGTTAGTGCTAAAGGCATACCAAATAACACTGCAACAAACAAAACTTCAAAAACTCATCAAGAAAATGAAAAGTTATTCGATCTTACTGTAGATTTAAAAGGCAATATAATTGCAACTAAAACGCCTTGCCATGCGTTTATTGGAACTGTTTTCACTAATGCAATACATCACGATGTGTCTGAGAGTTTAACAGATTTTATCATAAAGGAGCTTTCAATATTTTGCAAAGGACTTTTGGCGTCTTGTATGGGAATCGACGTCATTTTAGTTTAGATTGTTGATATTGTTTAATAATGATTTAAAAACAGATATTTTATGCTATGCGAACCAAGATCTCTTTTTGATAAATACATTTTTATGTTATAATATTACAGATTGTCTATCTATCTATCTATCTATCTAATCAGCCCACATCCACCCACTGCTGAGTATAGGCCTCCTCATTTTGTCATTTTATTTTTTATTTTGTCCTCACAGATTGTCTATCTTATTTTTATTGCCTCCTTGATGACCTTTTTTCACTTTAAGAAAACTAAAGCTTTACAATGACTTATTTTATTTATTTCATTATCATTACAAAAAGTCGTGTTCAAAATACTATTTCAATATAAATAATATCTTGTTCACAAATTTTTCTATAGTCTTATGGCAATTTTATCATAATAAGTATCATATGTTTCAGTTCAAAACGACTAGATTCTTCAATTACTTTAGCTGAGTGAAAATTGTTTAGCTGTACAAATTTAGCGAAGAGTGTTATCAAAATTATGTAACATTTTTGATTTGAAACATTGTCGTAAAAATTTGGATAGTTACTTATCTACTAACTTAAAATAAAGTATAAAAATGTCATACACTCATAGCTCCATTGCACAATGCACCGAAATTACAAACTTAGCACCGTCAGCTACTTAAACACTGTTAGAAAGCGACATTTTTTCTATCTACTGGTATGTTCCATCTTCCTTTCCAGTCATTACTAGATTTTTTACAGTCTCTTATGTTAGCAGCAAGTTCACATCGTTTGCTGATTGTCCAGAAAAGGTATCCTTCCGGACACTGATGAACATAGCCTCTGATTTTTCCAGATTTCTTCTCACATTTTAAGAATCCACTGGAACATTCGATATTCTTTTCAAATGCGAAGTATCCTTCCGATGGGCACGATTTCTTTCCAGTATCGACAGTAATCTGAAAAAAAAAATGACTTCATGTATAAAATTAATTTTAAACTAGCATAATAATAATAACTTTCGTATACAAAATACTTGTAAGGAATAAAAATATACTTACTGGATCCTTAGAGTCTCTGTTCAATCGTTTGAATCTATGTCGTCTCGCCATTTCACCGTTGCACTTCTTGTCTGCTTTCTCTTCTTCAACACATTGTGTTTTACTTTCATCATAAATTGTTTCATTTGGACATTTAAACGTAGCAATCTTTACTTCATGGGTATCGTCATCTTCTGTGCATTGATAGAACATGTTACAGTACTTGGGATGTCTCTTAAATGAGGTGGGACAAACAAAAAGATATTGATTATCTTCAGTCTCTGGACATTCTTTTTCAGATGACGACGACGACTCTGTTGTGGATTCATGTTTACCTTCTGTGGTACTTGACTGTTCAGTAGTTGAACTACTTTCTTTTTCTGTGGTAGAACCTTCAGTTGTACCATCCGTGGTTGAAGATTCCGTTTGTTCACTGCTCTTTTCTGTAGTTTGCTCAGTAGTTGATTGTTCGGTAGTCGATCCCTCAGTGGTCTGTTCACTTGTAGTAGATTCTTGCGTTGTCTGTTCGCTTGTTGTAGATTCTTGAGTTGTTTTTTCACTTGTTGAAGATTCTTGTGTTGTTTGTTGATTCGTTGTTGATTCCTGAGTTGTTGTTTGTTCACTCGTTGTAGATTCCTGAGTCGTTGTTTGTTCACTTGTTGTCGATTCTTGAGTTGTAGTCTGTTCACTTGTTGTTGATCGCTGTGTAGTAGTTTGTTCACTAGTTGTAGACTGTTCAGTTGTCGTCTTCTCACTTGTCGTCGATTGTTGAGTTGTAGTTTTTTCACTAGTTGTAGTTTGTTCGGTAGTAGTTTTTTCACTTGATGTAGATTGTTGTGTTGTTGTTTTTTCCTGTTCGGTGGTTTGCTCGCTTGTTGTAGACTCTTGAGTTGTAGTCTGTTCAGTAGTTGTAGACTCTTGTGTAGTTGTTTCTTTTTCATTTTTGGCAGTTGTTGTTTCAGAGGATGATTCCGTTTGTGCCTGGGTCTGGCTACAATCTCGCGGTGGGTAGACTGATTCTTCATGATTGCATGTATCAAGAGCAGGATCCCAAATAGTGCCTTCCCCACATTCAAAGTGGTAAACTGAAAACCGTTTGCCATCACCATCCCAATCTACGCACCTATAGAACTTTTTGCAATCGTTTGGATTGGGATAGAATCCAGCTTTATCACAAGATATGTCTTTGCTGCTTGCAGGCTTTTTAGATGATTCTTCCTGAGTGCAGTTGGATGAGGATTGAGTGCTACTCTCTGAAGAGCTTGATGAGCTCTCTGAAGATGAGGATTCAGGTGAACTTGTTGTACTACTGGTACTTGAACTTGTAGATGATGTTTGAGTTTCTTCTTCAGGTCCTCCTGCTCCCGTTTTACACGTTGGATTGGTGACGTCTTGAGGATGATTACAATTAGTAATATCTTGATCCCATATTGTTCCTTCACCACAAGTAAAGTCATATTTGGTGAGGCCTCCTTTTCCATCGTCTACACACCTGTAAAATTTCTTACAGTCTTTGCTATTTCCATGATAGCCCTCTGATTCACATTTGTCTGCTCCTTCTGAATCAGAACTAGATCCTGTCTCTCCGTTTGGTTCTGATGATGATGAAGATGATGATGATGATGTTGTGGTACCCTGTGTATTGCTGGAACTGCTTTCTGTTGTTTGAGATATTTCTTCATCTTTCATTGTTTGTTGACTGTGATTATTTTCGTCGTTATTTTTTGTACAACTTGCAACTTCGTTGATATGATTGCAATTACCTATATTCGAATCCCATGCTGTACCTTCCCCACAAACAAAATCATATTTGGTTAAGCCTCCTTCTCCGTTATCTATGCATCGGTAAAACTTTCTACAATCATTTTTGTTTCCAAAGTAACCTTCTGACGTACATTCATCAGAGTTTGTATTTGTTGGTTCCTTAGTAGTTGGATATTCATCGTCTTCTTTACTGTGAGTCTGGCTTTCAGTGCTTTTTGTACTTGAAGAGTAACCAGACTCTGTTGTGCTAGAACTAACATTACCCTGAGGTTTTGTATTCGATTCACTTGGCATTCTACACTTTGTGTCTCCATTATCATGATCGCATGTTTGTATCTCTTGAACCCAAATAGTGCCTTCTCCACAAGAAAACTCGTACCTAGTAAATTCTCCGTTACCATTATCAACACAACGAACAAATTTTTTGCAGTCATGAGAGTGAGCAAAAAATCCTTCCGATTCACATTTCTCATTTGATGTAGTTGCTGGTGGTTCCGTTTTATTTGTTTCGTGACTGCTAGTAGTTGTAGAAGAGGAACTAGTAGTACTCTCTGATTGAGATGAACTTGTTGAGCTTTGTGACTGTGTAGCTTCAGTCGGCCTAGGTCCACTGCTTAAACATGATTTATCATCAGATTCGTGATCACAAGCTAGTATTTCTTGATTCCACACTGTACCATCACCGCAGGTAAATTCGTATTTTGTGTATCCTCCCTCACCGTTAGCTACACATCGATAAAACTTTTTACAGTCAGACGGATCTCCATTGAATCCTTCGGAATCACACATACCCGAAGATGTTGGCTGTTTGGTCACCTCTGACTCTGATTCTCCTTTATCTGAAGTTGTTGAGCTAATTTTTGTAGTAGTTTCTGTAACCATTTCATCGTTGATATGATGACTTTCTTTTGTAGTTGATTGATAATCTTGATCACAAGGCCTATCTGGTGATGGGTGATCACACGCTGCAATATTTTGATTCCATGTTGTGCCTTCACCACAGGTAAATTCATATTTGGTAAAACTGCCTTTACCATCATTGACACAGCGAATAAACTTTTTACAATCAATCAAGCTGCTGAAAAATCCTTCGCTTTCACAATCTCCTTCAGTTACCTCATTTTCATGGGCGATTCCTGTTGTTGATGTACTCTTTTCCGTAGTATGTTGTGAAGACTCTTCTTTTTCAGACTCTGTTGAGCTAACAGTGCCTTCAGATGAACTTTCACTATTATTTTGCGAGGAACTCGTGTCACCCGCGCCACAATCTTTAACAGCCCAATAATGGTTACAAGCCGAAATACTTGCATCCCAAACGGTTCCTTCACCACAGGTGAACTCATAGCGATCATAGCCACCTTTGCCGTTATCTACACATCTGTAAAACCTTTTGCAGTTGATTTTATCACCAACAAAACCATTTCCAGTACAAGTTTCATCTGTAGAAGAAATATCATTTCCCATAGTGCTTGTTGATAAAGAACTTTGAGTGGTAATGCCAGAATCATAGCCTTGAGTGGTAGTGAGCTCATTTTCCTTGTCTTCGTCTTGTAATGTTGATTGCTGTGCAGTAGATGAGTAAGTAGATGTTGTAGATTCACTATTACTCCCACATGTTTCTACAGCCCATTCGTGATTGCATGCTTCTATTTTGGAATCCCACACTGTTCCCTCGCCACAAGTAAATTCATGTCGAGTATAAGTTCCATCACCATTATCTACACATCTGTAGAACTTCTTACAGTTTTTGTTATCGCCCATGAACCCACTACTTTTGCATACATTACCCTCATTAGCTTCTGTAGTTGTAGACCCTGATACAGAGCTGCTGGTAGTTGTGCGAATTGGTTCATCAGTATTTTTATCAACGATCATTGTGGTAGTAGAAGTAGTTATTTCACTACTAGATTGAGCTGTGGTTTTCTCAGACGTTTGACTACTTTCACTTGTATCTCCACTCCCACCGCATTTTTCTACTGCCCAAGCATGGTTGCATGCCTCTATACTAGAATCCCAAACAGTACCTTCTCCGCATTTGAATTCATGTCGAGTAAACCCTCCCATTCCATTATCAACGCATCGGTAAAACTTTTTGCAATTATTTTCATCGCCCATAAATCCATTAGACTTACATTCATTATTATTGTTTGGTTCTTTTTGAGGGGTTTTTGTTGTATCATGGTGTGGTTCTTCATAATATGAAGTTGTTTTTGTAGATGTTGTTGATGTTAATGTTGTAGTTTCTGTCTGACCTTGATTTCCATAACCTACATCTATATCATCAATATCAGGCTCAGGAACTTCTGAAGTACTTTGAGCGGTTGTATCGGCGTGGTAGGTACTGGATTGCATAGTACTTGTTTGTGTTATGGATTGACTTTGACCTCCACATTCTTTAACAGCCCACGCATGGTTACAAGCTTCAATACTTTGATCCCAAACTGTACCATCGCCGCAAATGTATTCATACTTTGTGAATCTACCATTTCCACTATTGACACATCTATAAAATTTTTTGCAATCATTGAAATCTCCAATGAACCCACTTTCCGAGCATTCATTGTTTTGGTTAGAACTTTGTTTGCTCGTTGATGTTTGTGATGTGGTCGATTCATGTATTTGTGTTTGAGATTGACTTGAATCTTTTGAGTGGTCTATTTGTAGTTGCGTTTGCATTCCTGTATTTACATAGTCTATCTGTGTCTGTGTTTGACTAACTGCGGAACCATGACTTATTTGCGTTTGATTTTGTTTAGATTCGGAGTCTTTATTTTGATTCTCACGATCGCCATAGTGAATTTGCGTTTGGTTCTGTATGACTTCGTCGCTGTGACTTATCTGAGTTTGTGTTTGAGTAACTTTAGAACCGTGGCTTATCTGTAGCTGCTGTTGTACTGTCTTGCTTAGTTTTTGTCCGTACTTGGCATTGCTTTGCCTAGGTTCTTCGGTGGTTGCTTTCGTCATATGTGGTTTTTCGGTTTGAGAATGATCTGTAAATGTTATGCTTCTTCCACATTTGCTACGTTTCACAGCCCATGGGTGATTGCAACTTTGTATTTCCTCATCCCAAACTGTGGATTCACTACAAAAGAACTCATATTTATAAAATCCACCTCTTAGATTACCGACACATCTATAAAATTTTCTACAGTTTTCAGTATCACCTACAAAGCCATCGTCACTGCAAATGTGGTTGTCCTTCGAGCCGGTTGTTACTTTGGGGATTGATGTTGCTCTTATCCACATATTTTCTTCTTTTTTTGGTGTCCATGGTTGATTTGTAGACATCACGTTATTATATTCTGCATTATACTTAGTTGTATCAAAATACAAAGATGGACTTTGTGTTTGGTGAACTGTAGTTCTGTGAGGTTTCACAGTTGATACACTTTGACTTGTAATCCATTGTGACTGAGTAGGATGTGTAGTTGTTGACTCTTTTATAAATGCTAGTTCATTGGTGTTGATTGGGCGTGGTAGTTCTTTTTGGGATTCAATATCATTGACAAGAGTAGAATCTTCAGAATGCGTTGATTCTATCATACCACCGCATTCTGTCCGTCTAGTACTTCTAGGATGATTGCATGTTTCTAAGTCAGGGTCGTAGATTGTTCCTGGTGCGCATTGATACTGAAATCGGAAATAAACTATTGCAATCACCAATTCGGAAACTGAAGTTTTTTTACTCAAAACATGTCCAATAAAGTTAATGGATTCTTCTCTAGAAGAATCGTAAGGGTAGACAAATATTGATTATAATGGAAGTTATGATAATATATTCAATCATCCATAAGAATTTACAAAAAAGTTCTACTCACTCTGAAAACATTGAATTTTCCATTTCTTTCTCTAACGCAACGGTAGAAAGATGCACAGCTGTTGGGGTCGGATTTGTACCCTTCACTACTGCACATATAAGGCTCGGGGCGGTTCCCAGAATACACTTTTACTATTCTCCCGCTAACTCGAGGAACTCGATGTTCATCGACTGATGAATCTGTAAAAAGTCCAAAGTTACAATGGTAGAAATCTGTTGACTGTTTTAATAGGCAGAAAAGATGCAAGACGTTGGATACGCAGACGACAAAACGTGTTACGTTCAAGCCCATTATTTTCAGATTTTCTTTAGGTTTGTTTTCGCTGTTCTATGTATCTTGCATCTTTTTAAAAGTTGGATTGACTTTGTTTGTCGTTTCACAAAAGAACACAAACCATTTAAATTTCTTAAAGGATGAAGAGACTTTTAATATCTGAGAGAAGACATAAAAGGTGTTTTAGTAAACCTGACCCAAAATGTGTGTAGTAGGCAGTCCATCCATTGTAAAGAAGTTAGCAGAGTAATACACACCATTGAATACGTCCGCTCCGATCGAAGTTGTAAGAAAGAGCAGGAAAAAATAGCATGCAGTAATTTTTTCCATGTTGCTGGTTGTACTCGTTGATCATAAAATCATTATGAATCCTGAAACAACCATATTTTTGTTTTATATCATTATTGTTGTAATAGTATCTATGCAATGTTTTAAAATATTTTTGTTCTGACTTAGATCATTGTAAACTTATTTATTCGAAAAAAGAAAAAAAAAAAAAAGATCCGCTACTAAAACATATTTATCAAAAGCAGTGGGTACGAGTATATGTAAAAGAGAATTTTACACTTTTCGAGTAACAAAAACACTGAATGAAGTTGTGTAGGTCAAGTTCAAATTCGTGAGTCATTGATCTTTGTAACCGGTTACGATGTAAAATATAGAATTGCTATAAATTCATCGAAAGACTTTATGAATGAAACCATAATTCTTGAGAAACTAGTAGTGAAAATGATATTCAATTTTATTATATCTTATAAATAGTGCATTGAATATAATCGAGTCATCGTCTTTTTACGGTCATTAGCAACGCTGACATTATCTACTAGATATTATCTGCACTAGTTAGAGACATGTTAAAGTACTAACTTATTTGTTTTAACTCAATATCAAATAACATTACCTAACCTATGCCTCTTTAAGGCTCATATAAATCTACTGGTAAGTTAAACGTCGACTAAAAGATAGTAATAATTCTGTTTTGAAAAAAAAAACTATAAGATATTTCCCGGTTGTTCAAGATCTTTATTTTGATTACTTTTAAATAGGCCAAGGCCACTAAGCATAATACCCACGTTTTTAAGATTCAATTGCATAAAACTTATTACTTATTAACTTTCGTCGTGTAATAGTTTATTTCAGACTGTTTTTTTTTTAGTTTGCATAGGGACTACCTACTCGTATATAAAATTCTATACTTAGCATACTAAATTAAGCGGCGAAGTAAAACGAAACAAACTCAAAGGCATTTTTCAGTCTTGCATATGAGCATCGCAAGTGGTAAATGCAAAAATACCGTCGTAATTTAATTGGCACTGGACCTCAATGTACGCTGCACATTAATCTTGTATGTTTTTAAAATGCAAACGTGAATTTGAAATTCAAGAATAAGGCTTATGCGCAATTTTTGCAGGTTTATCAATAAAACATATTGGTAACCGGCAAAAATTGCATGTGTGATTTGAATTGTAACGGGTTTGCAATGTCCAGCTGTTTTCAATTACTGTTTTGGGAAATTTTATTTCTCATTTGAAATGACCTTTTATTACATAACAGTAAGTTAGACCATCGTATTATTTAAATCACTAATAACATACTCAAATCTAGAAAAGAACCAATTTTGGTAACGTTGCTTAGGTATTTAGGGAAAATATCTGAAGGTATCTGCCATACCTACCTATTATTTTATTATACCTATGTAGGTATAATTTTCAGACACATTCAATTGTGCAATTTTGCAAACGACCTCGGGCGAAAGCCCGCCTGCGACGCAGAAGGTTGCGGGTTCGATCCCCGCTGCGGGACCAATGTTTCTATTATCTACAAATATTTGACTCGGGTCTGGGTGTTTTTTATATATAAAATAAATAAATAAATATAAATAAATAATGCTGGACTTTTCACACAGCAAATATGTATGTAAACAAAAAGTATATAAGTAGTATATCAGTCATCCAGTACCCATAACACAAGCTCTGCTTACTTTGGGGCTATCTGTGTGAAAAAGTCCAGCATTATTATTATTATTAATTTTTATTGAATTAGACAGCTTTTTCTGCCAAGATTTATGTAATAATGTCCAGATTACCCCATTTACTAAATACTTGAGATATTATTCGATTACGACAGTTTAAAAAGTAAACTACTAACACCCGCTTGCTCATTCCTTAAGAATTCCCAACTATCCGAGCAATTTTCTAAAGGTCACATGTGAACAACCGCACAACCTCAGAGTCGTAGTTAGGCTGAAAATTGAGCCCAATCTGATTTAACACCTTAACTTGTTAGTTCGCGCCACCTTCCACTATAGGCTCTCACTCTTTTCTCTATAGGTGTCCTCTTAGGTCCTATAGTGGAAGTTCTCTCGATTTTTTAAACATAATCCAAATAACATAATTGGAGCAAGTCATCATATTATACGGTTTTTAGAATAGTTATGCCTTCTGGAAAATGTGAGCATGGCGATTATGTATTACGTGCATAATATGTGTAGGTATACGTGCCTCTGAATACCGCCCCTAGAAAACTGAAAAAGATCAAGAATGACGTTCATGTTGAAATATGCCCCCTTTAACTTAATTCTGGATACGTTTTTAAAAAACCTTCACACAGATCAACTCTTTAGCTCTCTGGTTCATTGGCACAGATAATTACATGAAGATGTTGCAAATAAACTAAAACGCAGGCTCTGTTTCTTTTTATATCGGGAATGAAGCCTGTTATTACTATGTACCTGTTGCATTACGTACCTACGACTGGTACTTATTATGCTATGTGAACGCACTAGATGGTTTTAAATTAAGTATGTTTTTTCTCTTGTGACAGACATTGTGCTTAATTGAAATAATAAACAGAAAAGCAAATACGCAAATACTGCATTCTAGATTATTTATTTTTATGGTATGAGGAGAAAAATATGGTCTAAGTTGAGATATTTTTATTACTTTGTGTGACGACCGTGTAGCGCAGTGGGCTAAGGCCCGCCTGTGACGCAGAAGGTAAACGTAAACAGGTTCACAACTGTATCCCCAAGGTGCGGTAGACATTCTCTTAGATCTTTTTATTTTACTTATTCCAGATCCTTTGAAGATGTCTAAGTCAGAGGCATGTCCAAACACATATTTGATACATGCCCACATCTTGCAGAAGTTAGTATTCCATACGTGACAGTTTGCAAGCCCATCGCCGCCTATAAGAACACTAACTGGTTTCCTCACGATGTTTTCCTTCACCGTTCAGAGCACGTGTTAAAGCGCATATAAATTTTACGAACGCAAAATCCATTGATGCACGGCCGGGATTCGAACCCACAACCTTCGGATTGAAAGTTGAGGTACAACCCCATTCGGCCAACACGGCTTTTATTACGCAGAAGGTTGCAGGTTCAAATTCCATGTTATAATCCTAGACAATGTTAGTATTTTCTGAAAATATCTCATTTTACTCTATTCTACCGAAAGAACGAGAGATAGAGTGGTTGTGGTAAGAAGGCAGGTAAAAAAGTACGAGAAATTTTTATACTCGTGAGTTCGTGGTCTGCTGAGGCGCATAATAATTGTAGTACAGTACTTATTCCATAACTCGCTCCAGTCGATTGTTTATTGCAAATGCAATCGCACGCAACACAAACAAGTCTCCCATAAAGATTCCCTTTCGAGCTGATGCAGTCTGGCTGCATTCTTGCGGTTGACGATTGACTCCCGATAATGTCTAGGAATAAATTGGATACATTCAATGCCTGCACTCCTAATACAGAACATTTATCTACTAGCATCGGTATTGTGGTCCGATAGAAAGAAGCAAGTTCTTACGATTTACAATTTTACACGAATCTCAAAGGGATTCTTTGTATATTAAAGCTACATAACCTTAAATTATGATTAGGTATAACAATTTTATCACACTAGATATATCTATATAATCAGAAGCTTAATATTTATCATGAAATACGTATAACTTACCTACCTATAATATAAACAAACATTAAAATTTGTTCTATGAAAACAAGAACATAATGTAAAATGTTACTATTGTGTGTAGCGCGTTGAAATCTTTTGTATGTAAAACAACATTCCTATGGAAAGGATTAGATTAGACCTTTACGGACTGTAAATATCGTTAAAGAAAGACATCTTATTTTCTCAGCCATGCTCTACAATTGAGTAAAGTATGCTCTTATCTTGTAAGGTAAGTAATATTGTATTTTACTAGAAAAGCCAAGTCCTCCGAGCGTTTAACGGGAGCTTTTCTTAGTTTATGTTCAGAGAGAATCTAATATCTGCTGCAGCGCTCCCGCGGTGTGACCCACGGTCCCTCAGGATTTTTTCATTATTTCAGGATAAAAAGCTATAGCCTAGGTCCTTCCCTGGGATGGGCCAAATAATCCGAACCGAAAAATTGGCCTTTGAAGTCAGAAATCGTAGTAAGAAACATCCGAATATTCATCAAACGAATGAAAAAAAGAACGGGAATATACGACCCTTGTCTTCATTTATGGATACTTTGTTTACGTGTGGTGAACAGTAGAGTAATATAGTTCCGAGCCATCTTTACTTGGAATAAAGTTACGTTGTTATCTGTTTTGCTAGTAACATGTTCTCCACCTTTACATAGTTTCTTTGGCGGTTTTAACAAAGTATCTTCATGTTTACCTCTTGAGGGCATTGCATGACTTGCTGTTTTGTTTGCTTTTATGGAAACAGAAAGTACTAAGTATGTACTTACTTTCCTATATTTATTGTTTTCTCATATAGAACAAGATCTTGTTCGAATTTCCCTATTTTTTTCGTCCTATATTTAATCTACATTTTACAAACTATTACGAATAAAAACTTAGGGACAAAAGCCGAGATACTTCACTCAGCAGATCAGCACCAAAGAAAATTATACTCTGACGAGTTCAGCACGTTATAAAAAATAATGAGTAGACTTTTAATAGCAATTCACACTTAAAAGCCGATTTAACCTACCTACAGTCATTCGATACCTACATTTTGTAGAGGATTCGCTGATGGTCGAAGAGATCTCATAGTTCCAGATGCTCCTGTTTTTTTTTCAACAAACCACAAGCTATCAAGAACTGTGCGGTTGGTGAGCAAAAACCGCACCGTGCATCGCATTTTCTTGATTATTTCCGCATTAACATCCTGTGATGGACAGACAAACGCAAATCATCACTCACTGACATTATTGTATTGTAATTTGCATGTAACTAGCGTAACTTGGCGTGAAGTTGGCGATTCTTAATACTTACGTACTATATATATACTTAATACTTTACTACGTACTTTTTGATGAAAAATAGGCATGAAGATGTGTTTTTTGCACTTGATTGTGCTTATCAACAATCTACAGTTGAATATTATTTATAAATTTTATAAGTTAATATTATATATGGTTGAATATTTTATGCAATTATGAATTTTGTTTATGAATGATAAAATACATTAAATCTTTACGAGATGGCACTAAATTGCCACTCAACTTCATATTATAATAATAATTTCAAGATTAATTAAACATTTTAGTTACATACACCGAGCCGAGTGAAATTACTATGCTTTATCATGAGAAATTAGATACGGAATGTAAGTCTGCGGGTTACTCAGTCAATACTATCATATAAATAGCAGTGGAATAAAAATTGTAATGAATACTTATTGTATCTTACGTATGAGATAAGCTTCTCTTGTATCTTTAGATATTTTTTTAATTAAATACTCCAACAGGTGTACATTTCTAAGTTGAGTTACGCCAAAGAAGTAAAATACGCTTGGCTAGATAGGGTGATCATTTTCATATGCTAATTTTTAATTTACGCCTCAAGGTATAATAAATGAGAAATAATAAGAACAGGGAATCAGATGGTTTTTTAGTATCGACTTAGTTTGTCATATTAACAGGTCACTCATTCTTTATTTTAATTAAATTTTAATCTTGTTTGAGACCTTTGTCTCCTCTTATTCTCAAAATCAAGTGTTTAGGGCAAAACACCGTTACCACTCTTTCGATATTTAAAAAAAATATTGTCGGTTTTTGTTACAATAATGAAAACCTATTTATTGAGACCGCAAAAATCAGGTAGCACAACTGTAACTAAGTAATAGGGTAATTCAATATTGAATGGCAAATAGTAAAGCAATGTCATGAAACAGCTCGCTAGCTGATTCGTAACAAGTTCACGGTCAAGGCTACGCTGCGCCTGCACCGACGGCACTTTGCTGAACCAGTCAATTACTTTCACAGCCTCGTTAAACGCATTTTGTTTGTTTGCTTTTTACGGTAATATATTTGTTATTTACGATGTTTTTAATAAGACTGTACTTTTACAACCAATCAAAAAGTTTGCTTAGTTTCGCATTATAATAATACTTTTCTTTTGGGTACTCGTTAGTGATGAGTAGGTAAGGTACGTACTTATGAATGTGTTTGGAAGCAGGGGTAAGTCTAAGAAAAGTTGGATGGAATGTGAATGCGGATGTATGTGTGTGAAAAGAGTGAGTTCGACAATGACGAGTGATAGAGGGAAATGAAAGAGAAAATGTGTTGACCCCACTTAAATTGGTGATAAGGATAGAAGAATGATGATAGAGGGAAGTATAAGAAACTGACGTAACTGACGACCTCTGTGGCGCAGTGGGCGAAGGTCCGCCTGCGACGCAGAAGGTTGCGGGTTCGATCCCCGCCGCGGGACAAATGTTTGTATGACCTACATATATTTGTCTCGGGTCTGGGTGTATATACAGGGTGTAAAAAGACGTCTACCGAAGCCGAAAGGGGTAGGTACAGCATCCCAACACACAACCAAATCCAAAAGTGTTTTCTGAAAAAATCATTATATCCGGAGAAAACAGCGTTTGAAGATCACTGTTTACGTATGTACTGGGCGCGTTTTTATACGTAGATTGCTGGATTTTGAGTTTTAATTGTTTTTTTCTTTTATAAATGAAATGATTAGGTAGGTATGGTCTTATTATGTTGTACTTGTTGCAAAAAACTAGAAAATAAAATAAAATGACGTAGCTAAGCCAAAAAATTTTTTGAGTTTTTTTTCGATAAATATGTTCAGAATCATGGTCTGATTGCAATCCCTCAGTTTTCGGTAGCAGTCTTTTTACACCCTGTATGTAGTATATCAGTTATCTGTTACCATAGTACAAGCTTTACTTAGTTCGGGGCTAGATGATGCTGTGTGAAAATGTCCAGGATTATTATTATTATTATAAAAAAAAGTAGGTATAATTATATATAATTATTATTATAAATTATGATGATAGGGACAGGAAACGACCACGCGGCAGACCCCGGCGACCGACGGTGGAGAGACGAACTTTACTCTCACTCTCCTGATTGGACCATATTAGCTCACAATAGAGAGGAGTGGAAGAAACGAAGGGAGGCCTTTGCCCTGCAGTGTCCCACTGCAGGGGGCTATTAATAATATCCCTCACACAAGATCAAAATTGTCAAAAAGGCCTCTGTGTGTTGACTTCGGCCCCATGCATGCCTATCAAAGGTCCGGGACTCTATAGTTCCGTGATGTTAAACTTTGACAAACAAAATAATAATAATTATTATAAATTAATTATTATTATTATATATTATTCTTATTTTGTTTGACAAAGTTTAACATCACGGAACTATAGAGTCCCGGACCTTTATTTACCTTTACCTTTTTTATTATTATATAAGGCAAGTATAACTATATGGATTATCTTTATTTATTTTTTAATTTGATATATTATTATATTATGGGGTCACCTAGATAGCTGAACCCGGTAAGAGCGCTCTTCTAAGATGTTTAATTTTAATTTTAGACCAAAACACAAGTGGCTGTTTTTATTTATACATAACATAATTGATAATTCCGTGTTTTTTTGCTGTCGGCTCTTCATAATCACAAGGTATGAAATAATAGGTATTATTAAAGATGTATGAGCTATAATAACTGATGTAATTGTACAGGATATGACCTATTTGTGATTAAAAGGATTACTTTATTACTTAGAATTCAGTTAATTAGTTTGCTTGAGCTACTTGACAACATAGTCTGAGGTTTATGCCACTTCATTTTTTAAACTGTTTTGCACTACGTTGCAGTATGGTGTCATTATTTATACGTAAAACTGTAAAATACTAATAAATTGGTCTGTAATTTTATCGTGCAATTTTGATTCCACGCCATGAAAGAAGTCCGGCGGAATTTCTGTATATATTGTGTGGCAGAAATAACGAAAAAAATTTTGCAATTACTTATTTATCACGTGGATAGGTACAGTCAGCAACGAATATCGATTAACTGTTTGATTTATTAAAATGTCATTTTTTTAGATTTCTAAACTTTTCCTGGGAAATTATTACGGACTGAGACTTAAATCCTTAAATATTTGTCATTATTTTGGTCATGATATTGTTACGGATTGCGGAAATATTCAGTTCTGTGTTACATCAAAATAAAAGTAAGTCGACATTCGTTCCTGCATCCGAATATTCATCAAAGGAATAAAAAAACGAACGGGAATAACCTCCCAGGTTAGATAATAGGTACCTACATGCATTTTTTCACGTAGGTACAAATGTTTTGATGGCCCTGAAACTTATTCGAAATCAATTATAATATTATCCTATTATTGTATGAATTCTTCAGCTCTACTTGCGTTCGAATTACCCGCCACGCTATTAAAAGCTATAAAGTAGGATAATGGTAGGTAATATTCAATTATATTAGGTAAGCTTTTATTTGATTTCACGTCGATTTTACTGCATAGTAATAAAGACTTTTATGATCACAAATGTGATGCTTTAGTTAATAATAACTTCTTGGTGGTCATTCATATATTTCAAGTTTTCCAGTTCACTTAGGACCTAAGAATAATTCACAATAGATGACATGCAATTACACAACTAAAATGTTTTATGAACTTGTACACGTAACTATAATTAAAATATTATTTTGAATTTATGCAGGCATTTACGGTCTTTACATTACAATTTAAATACAAATAGCCTAGTTGAAATACTTCAATGATGTAACTACTTCAGTAATATGATTACCTAAAAAGATTAAACTTTGAAGCATCCTTATAAAACCTATTCATAACAAAAATGGTTAGCAGAGAGGAAGGCTAAACTAAGATTTAATGCATCTCTAAAAAAGGTTTCCTGTTATGAGAACTTTATGACTTATGCTTATCTAAGCAGTTTTTTATTTGTTTCATATAGAGCTGAATGGATTAAAAGGACATGAACGATTATGATTTAGTAGACAATTTTATTGCGTAGATCTTGAATTTTTGTTTCATTTTTTTTATTCACAGTGCATGAAAAAAAAAAACAAATAAAAAAGGTGCTTTTTGTAGCAAATTAAATGTTTTTATGAGGCTTCTTCGTATTTTGGTTTCTTTATAAGCTCAGGTTGAACAAACTTGATGAGGTACCGAAAACGAATAAAATTGTAGGAAAACCTAAATGAGCGATGACGAAGTTTATGCTCCTATTGGGACAAAAGAAGGCAAATATTATAATAAAGTAACACCAAATACCATGTGATCATGCGTAAACTCTGTTATCGAAAATCGATAAAACGATCGTGATGTTTTGCACATTAAATGCTGATATATTAAATGCATGCAAATATGAATGCAAAGTTGCATAAATATTTTCTTACAATAAACTTCTCGCCTTGACCGACAAATTGGCTGCCCATCAAGTATCAGGATACCACGGTGCAAGTCAATCTTCCGATTAAATCACGACTGCGTGGCACGCCGGAACGATCAGATGACTTCACTGGTTATGAAGGATAATTTGAAATTCGTTTCTTATCTACCTACCTATTCGTCAGTTCGGTTAGGAGTATGAATGAAAGGAGTGGAAGAAAAAAATGTGCCGATTCTACTGAGCGACCTGTCAACAATTTGGCGTCGGAATTCATTATAAAACCAAACGGCCGTGGTATAAAGTTATGAAGTTAAAAAATGATGTTATACCTTTCATAAGTTTACACCACGTTTAATTAATAAGGCTATTTGTTTTGTCTCGACTAACTTCAGTGACCGCCAAGCCATAAGCTAATTTTATAATTATCTTATCTAATGAAACACGCATCTACATCACCAGCAAAGAATACCGTGTTTGTTGCAAAAAATATTATATAGGTATCATTAAACATGATTCATTCATCATTCTCACACGTGGATTGCTTTAGTGTTGGTAGGTATATTTTATATATAGGATAGGGGCAACTGTAAAAATCCTTAGGAGGTCAATTTACAATAAGGGGTGTATTTAGAAAGAGTCATGAATAAAATAAAAATGTTCCTTATTATGTTCTAGCGGAGGTGTTTTTGTTATTATTTTTTCATGTTCTGTCAAACAATGCATGATGATTTCAAAGACCTTCATCACGCTCAGTAGTTCTCAATAAATCAATCCTAAGGCAATTGGTGTTTAGACCACTTGAGATTGTATCTAACCATCCGGCGATTCAGTAAGTTGTGCAACCGATATATCTGGCCACTTTCTTATTGTTTCGTCTTAATTACGTACGATGTGACTTCTGATTCTAAATTTGGTTCAATGGCATCTATTTGAGGGTCAGATCTAGTCTACTGCGGTGACCTAAGAACAATGATACAATGCTCCTGTGAATCGAAATATAATGAACAACACTATCGAGTAAATAAAATGTGGTTTTAATAATTACACACCTTGTAAACATTGTTAATTAAATAACAAAACTGTAGTCGGTAACATGGAGATGTTTTTCTCACAAGTTATCTTATATACATACATAACTTAGGCCTTTATATCTATATTAGATGATTTATACAGCGTCAGGAGGCAACCTATGCGAAGTGCCTGGGACATTGTTTGAAATGGAATAGGCTTGCCCAGCACCTAAACCATCCTCTCAGCTTAATCAGCAATCATACATACATATCAGCAGAATTACATACATACATATGCGTTATATGCACTTATACACCCCTATTTTTTAATTACCAAAATAAAATTAAATATGGCCTTGGTGTCTGTCTGATCACATTTATGTGGTTAAAACTCAAAAAACGGAGACGATAGACGAGTCAAACATGGATTTATGATAGCTACTAGGGTTTTACTGACTGGGGATGATACGAGAGCATTTTAACAGTTTAAATGAGAATCCGTACGCGATTGTTGTCTGTAGTACTTATTTGTACAGTTTTATAAAATTTTGTTCGGTTTTGGTTAACTACAATCCTCGATAACTTTGTGATAGTTAAATAAATAAAAAATTTGACCATGCCATTATCATTTTCTGCATCTACTGCAACCGTCTTTAATTTTTTTTTGTCATAAAATTGCTGCGTATAAAGATTATATATGAATGAATGAATGAATGAATGAGAATTCTTTATTGTACACCTTAAACTATGAAACAAAATTATTAAATATAACAAATAATGATAATGTACAATGGGCGGCCTTATCGCTAATGAGCGATCTCTTCCAGGCAACCTTTGGATGGAGGGGAACTAAGTGAAAGAAGGATTGGTCAGGTGTATAATAAAAAGAAAATGAATTTAAAGCTAAATACATATAATATATACAATTAACTTATAAACTACATAATAATAGGTACATAATATTTATGAAATAAAATAAAACAAACATAAACCTAAATACATAACCAACCATACATTTAATAAATATTATAGACTACATACTTTTATTTTATAGAAATAAACAAATAAATATAAACACAAACTATATAATACACAAAGTACTTTAATCAAACGAATTAATTCAAACAGAAAGGAAATACAATTTGTATATAAGTACTTACTGACTTAGTTTTATTTTGTCTAGACTGATTGAAAAATATACGCATTCATTTCTTTTTCCGCAAAACCTATGATTATACCACTCGTAAGTAAAAACTCAATCAGAAGAGAAATTTTAACGGTTCCTGCGACCAATATTATGATCCTTATATCATTAGTTTTTTGATGATTAGTTGCAATAATAACATCTTTAACAGTTTTAATTGACGGTCAAAGAACTGGTACAAATTAACCGTTTAAGACTTCAAATTGATGTTCATAATTTTGATTGAACGATCAAGTTTAGAAGTATAATAACAACAATTTGCAAAACGTTGACACACAATTCAGATATTTAGAATATACTTAATGACGTTGAAACCCGTATTTTTTACTGATGTAGGGATGGTTTTTTTTAATACAGGTATAATAATATTTAATTCTATTAATATAATTATTATCTTACGATAAGATAATAATTATCTTCTGTTGTTTGAAGGAGAGCGCTCACTATACTACTGTTATCAAACTTTTGCGGTAGTAAACGTTTCCATTTAGTGTTTGCTTTTATGTAATGTTGTTCTAAAATAAAGTTTTTATTATTATATTGAATCATATAAAATAGGTATGTGTGACAAAAAGGACCTGGCATGAATCTGACGAAAGAGTTCTTGAGATGCCAGAAGAAATTATGCGTGATAACAATTTGAATAACTACTGTAAAAATAAAAATAAAATAGGTATTGTTATTCTAACGAACTAGCACCTTGGTAATTAGACAAAAACTTGGCGTAAGAACTTTGAATTTTTGATACTGACTTCAATAAAAATTTGCATAAAACGTTGGGCCCTTGCACCCAACCGTAAAATTATGACATCACATAAATTAAAAAAACACTTTTATGATTGATTTGAGGAAAAAAACAAACACCTAAAACATGCTAATCAAAACAAATTAATTTACTACTACTTATTAAATAAATAAATTCCATTATTTTTGTAAATGGTAACAAGTTTGTTGAAAATAACATCTAATTTATACTAGTTACTTTAATCCATGCCTACGTCAATGTTATCATCGTGAATGTGGCGAAGTGTCAAAATGTATTTGTTCGTGCCCTTGACTGCCACTTCGATGTCTTCAAAAGCTTATGAACTTCCTATAGATCTGAGAGAATGTAAAACGTGAGAATACAGTCGTGATCCTGTATGTATGATACACAAGAACAATACTTTGATATGATTGGCTGGCTAGCCCAATATTTATCACCCATACTAAGTTTTCCATCACAGGTCAAAGTCATGATTTGAAAAATATACTCAGTAAAATTCATTAAATCGTGCAATAGCTCAAATGAAACCCTCTGCAAAAGCTAGTTATATAAGAACAAAAGATGATAATACCGAATATGCTTAGCTTAGCGTAAGGCAAAAAACAAAGTACCACGTCCAACGAGTCATCACATATCTGAGTACATTACAGAAACAAAACATCCTCATTACGAACGTGTGGTCTGATACCAATCTCTGTGTAATTATGTTTCTGGACCACATAATCCACTATAGTATAGATATGTTTGAATGCCCTAGAGTGGGTTTGGATATAGAAGAGTTCATTGTCCTAGCTTATTCATAGAATAATTCTTGGATTTCGTTTTAAAAACATGCGCATTAGGTAGCTACGCAGCTGATCGGTTTAACTCTATTGATAAAGAACTGAAAGAAGTTGCTTTTACCTATCTAAATACCTACCGCGTTTTATTACTTATCTTATTTTTTCAGTAATTTTTGCATAATTCTGTTTTTGCAAAAGCACACGTGCTTTCATTTATTTTGCATTTTCATTGCATTTTATATTAATGTCTCCAGAAGTTTATCATCCTCGGGCTTACTTCTAAATTATGCATTTACTTATGCACCAAATGTTCGAACGTTCGACGCGAGTTAAATTATTTTCAACAAAATAAAATCAAAGTTGAGATCGATGGGGCTAGAGATTTACGAGTTTCAAAGCCTCGCTTATTTATAAACGTACAACCGTGCTAAAATTAAAAAACTTCCCAATTGTTCCTGCAAATCATCGAAGAATGTTATTGTACGTGTGATGCTGAGTGATGGTGTCCGTCTTATAATAAGTAGGTGACGTAGAGTTGAACTCACCACGCCTTAAGCATTGTCTCAGGCTTGTCCTGTTGGTAATGTACTGTTAGAATACTAAGCTTGCCATCTCTATAATTAATTTTAAATCGTTGGTAAATTTCAGGTGATTGAGTAGGCCATTGACACAGGTAGGTAGGTATGTAGTTAAAGTATGCCTAGTTTAAGGTGCAATAATTTTATAACGGTCTTTAATAAACACCTTTAGGAAGTGTGAATTAGTAAAATAAATTATTAAATCACGTTTACCTACACAAAGAGATAGCACAAAAATTTGTGTTACAGGATAAAACTAGGTAGTTAATGTTAAGAAAAAAATGTAACTAAACGTTAACATTTTCAAATATCTTTTAAATTGAATGCATTTCTGAACACAATAAATTTATTTTTTCAACAATTAAAATTATGATAATGCGCTGTTGATCTGAGTTTTAGTTTGTATCGTATAAAATGTGATGATGTGATATAAAATGTGAATGCCGCATCCAGAGAATAAATACTTAAATCGTTCTCTATTTCCATATGTCAATCTATCTATCTAAATTTATGGAATGATAAAATCTGTTATTAAGATTATTTTTTACGATCTTTATTGGGAAGAGATGAGTTCTGCAGATGCTTGTTTGAACCTCGACATTGATTTTATGATTCTAAGTTGAATTACATCCTGTGCTTAGATTGTACACAGATTAGATTACTTTACAGATTAGATTACACTTTCTGCATGTCTGAGTACATTTGGCGGTACTGCCAAGTAGGTTTACTTGTCTCAAGTTCAATGCCAAGAATTTGCCCCTCATTGAGACTTAAAACTTTCCACACACATTTACGCATATCCAGGTTACCTTTTTGGCATGGGCTAAGTAGATTATCTTAATTCTCTATTGTCTGTTGAAGGTCGAGATCCACTCCAGTTAAGGTTACTTAAGATTCTGCAAAGATACGGTATCCAGATAGGGAAAGTGGTAAAGTACCTACCTACGTGTACGTAGCTTGGTAATAATACCCGCCGGCTACTCCGATGATGACGTCATGTTTTGAAAATATAGGTACTTAACTACCAACTAATTAGCAACTTATCAGAAAACTCGACGTGAACTAAAACGAGAAACTAGACGTATTCAGAGATATGGATAGATGTAGGTACAGTTCTTTCAACGGATCTAGGCATTCGTGAAGTTAGCCGTTTGTCTGCGCATTTGTCTGCGCAGAACACAATTGTGTTTGAAAAATCGGTCACTGCGCAGGCAAACGGCTACCTTCACGAATGCCTAGATTCGTTGGGGGAACTGTAGGTACTCTGACCACCCAAGACATTGCAATTTATCACACAAGTGCTTTTCTTATATCTTAGCTCAAGAACCGTAGTACTTAGGTACTACGGTTAGCCAGTAATTCAAAATTGAACAGGTTCGGTTCTCTAGCCGTGTTCAATAAAATATTATTATATTATGCGTGTGGGACGCACAAGTTACTTGTTGAGTGGACGTAGTCCAGGACATTCAGGAACTATGAAAATACTTTTAAGTAGATGCCACTATGACCAATTTATCATTCTCAGTTTTGTAATAATAACTAGCAAATTACTAACCGACTTCAAAAAAGTTGTTTATTTTTAATTTTTTTATTTGTTACTAGCTGTTCACCGCAGTGTTACCCACGATCACTTGGAAACACTTAATTTTACCTCGACAAAAGTATTGTTATATTCTAAACTGCCCCAAATTTCACCCAAACAGTTACGAGCATCCATACATCCCCACAAAATTTCACATCTTTATTATTTAGTAGGGTAGTGAGATGTAACTTATAAACTAAACAATAAACTCATTGCTCTTAGTTTGTCCACCTTATCCTTTATTTGCCAATAGGTTCCAGTCGGGAATACGAGTAAATAAGACAAAAAGTCTTAGTAACTACGTGTTTGTGCAACTTCTGCACCTGTCCTACCTAGAATATTTTAATGGAGCTGTAGAAATAGTCTGTGGATAAAACAGGAGAAAAATGAAGATAATAAATTGATCGGATAAACATTTTTTCTTATAAAGTAAGTTATCTACAGAGACACAATCTTTATAGGATACTGGAACTGAGGGTTGGTGTCGCGAATGATTGATGTTCATCATTATCCGCTCTATCTAAGTACTGTAGAGGTACCTACTGTATAGTTTTGAAAATGATGAATTTACAAACATGAATCAAGTAAGTTTACTCGACCTATCAAAGGGTCTTTTTACAGGCTAAGATAATTTGCGATGGTTCTCTTTGTGTTTTAAGATATCAAATAAAATAGACATTAGCGTCTCTCTTAAACTGGATAAAGAACTCTTAGCAGACTTCAACATCCTAGAAAGTCCCTCACGCCCTTCAAAAATTTTATTACTTACAAGTAATATATTATAATGTTAGAAGCATTAACAGCCTCTTAAAAGGAACTCCCGTTTCGCACAGTTACGTAAAAGCGTTCAGATTTGCATCACAAATCGCAGGCTGATATGAACACCATGAATGCCACGAGCGTAAACGAAGAACATTCATCACACGTCCATCTGAAGCGTTAACACTCTAACTAATCTATTATTATAAGAATCTTTGTCCTGACTGACTGACTGACTGACTGACTGACTGATAGACAACGTACAGCCTAAACCGCTGGTCGTAGAGACTTGAAATTTTGAGGGTATGTCCGTCTTGGTGCGTAGGGGTGTACTAAGAAGGGATTTTTTGAAATTCAACCCCTAAAGGGGTGAAAAGGGGTAAAAACGATTGTATGAAAAATCGTATTCCTGGCACTTGGAGACATGAAATTTAGAATTATGATAGTTCAACGCTTTTAATGAAAGTCTACATTCAAAAAAATTCAAAACTTCCCCTAGAAGGGGATGTAGGGGGTGTTAATGTTTGTATGGGGTTTTTTGAATGCGTGGTCCGATTTGCTTGAAACTCTGTATGATTATTTAAAAATGTAAATAAAAAATTTCCGCACTCTAATAATTTCATAACTACCCCTAAACTGGGGTGAAAGGGGTGTTAAAGTTTGCGTAGGATTTTTTAATACGTGGTTCAATTTGGTCGAAACTCGGTATGAGTATTTAGCAGTAGTGTAATAAAAAATAGCTGCATGTTTTTTTTTCAAAATCTACCCTTTAATGGGGGTGAAAAAGGGGAAGTACAGTACAGATTCTATGGGAGCCATAAGTCCATTGGGAGTGGAAGTGGGGTATTTGGGGAAGGGATAACGTATAAGGGATAAGCGGGAAAAAGTGGAATGAAGCGGGATAAACCGGGAGAATGCGGGATAATGCGGGGGGAAAAGCGGGATAATGCGGGGGGAAAAGCGGGATAAACAGGAAAAAAGCTGGATAATGCGGGATAAACCGGGAAAAAGCGGGATAATGCGGAAAAGGCGGGGGAAAAGCGGGATAAACTGGAAAAAAGCAGGATAATGCGGGATAAAGCGGGGGGAAAGCAGGTTAAACTGGGAAAAAGCAGGATAATGCGGGATAAAGTGGGATAAAGCGGGGAAAAAGCGGGATAAACCAAGAAAATGCGGGAGAATAGGGGGATAAACTGGGAAAAAGCGGGGTAATACGGGATAAAGCTGGGGAAAAGCGGGATAAACTGGGGAAAAGCAGGATAATGTGGGATAAAGTGGGGAAAAGGTAGGATAAACCGAGATAAAGCGGGGGAAAAGCGAAATAAACTGGGGAAAAGCAGGATAATGCGGGATAAAGTGGGAAAAAAGCGGGATAAACTGGGAAAAATCAGGATAAAGTGGGGGATAAACCGGGAAAAAGAGGGATAATGTGGGGGAAAAGTAGGATCAAGCGGGAAAAAGTGGGATAAACTGGGAAAAGACAGGATCATGCAGGATAAAGTGAGGTAAAAGCGGGATAAAGCAGGGAAAAGGCAGGATAAAGCGGGAAGAAGCTGTATAATGCGGGAAAAGCGGGGTAAACTGGGAAAAAGAGGGATAAAGCAGGGAAAAAACGAGATAATGTGGGATAAAGCGGGATAATTCGGGATAAAGCGTGGAAAAAGCAGGAAAAAACGGGATCAAGCGAGAAAAATGGGATGATGCGGGATAAAGTGGGGGGAAATGGGATAATGTGGGATAAGTGGGAAATAACGGGAAAAAATCATAAAATCATATTCCTGGCACTTAGAGACATGAAATTTAGAATTATGATAGTTCAACAGTTTTAATGAAAGTCTGCATTCAAAAAGCTTCAAAACTACCTACTACCCCTAGAAGGGGGTGTTGATGTTTGTATGGGGTTTATCGAATGCGTTGTCCGATTCGCTTGAAACTCGGTATGAGTATTAATTAGTGTAATTACAAAATGTATGCATTAAAAAAAAAAAAAAAAACTACCCCTAGAAGGGGGTGTTAATGTTTGTATGGGGTTTTTGAATGCGTGGTCCGATTCGCTGGAAACTCGCTATGTGTGAGTACTGAGTAATATTTTATATATATTTTTTTTACTCCACTATAAAGGGGGTGAAAGAGGGAGTAACAGTTGCTATGAGAACCATAAGTCCTAAAAACTTGAAACTTGGAGGGTACATTCTTCTTCTGCTGCATTTTAGGATTTCGTAGGGGTGGGGTGAACTTTTGTATTTAGGGGGTGGGTTGAAAGGGAGGGCTGTAAATAATTCCTGAAACAGGGTGTTGGCGGTGATTAAGTATGTGTGGTATTTCTTAAGTGGGAGTGAGATTGGAAGTGGGGTTAATGGATTTATGGATTTATGGATTTGTGAGTTTATGGGGGGGCGGCAGATTAAAATGTGAGAGTGAGATTGTGAGTCACATTAAGAGTGAGAGCGAGATAAGGGTTAGATTGAGGGTCAGATTTAGAGTGAGATTAGGACTCAGACTCAGTCATCAAAGTTGAACTTGCAGTCACAGTCACTCAGTTTAGTTAATGTGATGAAAAGCTTAAGCTTACTCAAGTGATAAGGGCTATGTTGATATGTACCACGTGAACGAAGTCGCGGGCGTTCCGCTAGTCTATTACTAAAGTACCTATAGGTGAAAAGCTAACTTCATGAACTTTTTAAAACAATCGAAAATAAAAGCAATTTTTTATTAAGTAAGTAAAAAAAGATATCCATTATTTAAAGTCTCGACTTCCCTTCAATTATCTCTACATTACAATTTCAACTGACGAACTTTAGAATCACAACTGTCTTTACGTGAGTATAAAAAAAATATGGTTAGTATTACCGTATTACCTAAACTATTGATCATTGTTCGAGCTCCCGCAGCTTACAATTATTTGCAAACTGTAAGTTATCTCTCATATAAAAGGCAAATTATCCAAAGAGACCGGTTTGTATAAATAGCCTACGGTTAAAATCCCTACTATTTAAAAAGAAAACAGAGCAGTGGCTTTGTAACATAAAGTAGTACTTTGTTCCCAGGGAGTCGAAGCTTTTATTTAAAAGTTAGTACCTTTACGGAAAGTACAGTCAGAAACACGAGTTGTAGAAATTGAAAAATTTAGACAATTTATTTGAATAATGTGCCTATATTAAACAAAGCTTTATAAATGTGGAACTTTTATATGAGTTTCTTATTTTTTATAAGTATAAGGAACAGTAAACTAGGTAAGGTATTTTATAAGTTTAAGGTATAAGTACTTAATTACCTACTTACTTTGATATAAATAAGCTCACATAATTTCTGAAAAACTACAAATCTTAATCAAAATATGACTTAGGACTGGATGCAAAGAATGTATCGATTTGTGGTCGACACAGTACCAACTGAGCAGCCTCATTATCGATCGGATTAACATGAGCGGAGTCGTGCGCGTATCCGAGTATCAACGAATGCGAACACGACCCGATCCGCTCCTACGATTCTTGTAGATAGAAGATAAACCACACGTCATTAGGGTTTGTAAGGTGTCTTTGGTCTTATTGTGTTCATGACTGTACACTGTACAGGTAAGTTGATGTGTTCACAAGTGTACCTAAGTACTCGTAAGTACTACATCGAGTCGATACGAGTTGAAAGTAGTTTCTATCAGAGTGTAAAATGTATCAGTCGTTCTCACTTTAATGATGACCGGGAATAAATATTTGGAAGTATCTAAATTAAGTATGTACTAAGATCAAATGAAATCAAACTTGTGTAGGAAGCAGCACATATTTCAGAGCCAATTTTTGTTAGCAGCTTTTTACAGAAGCATGACAGTGACATTGTTATCTTGCGGGACCCACGAGTCTTCACAAAACCCTACATCACGAACCTGCATAATGAACTAAGCTTACCTACCTGTTTTGTCGAGAAATTGCAATCAATTTTTCCTTTTACTCACAAACCGTGCGGTAGATATTTACCGCTCCATTTAAACGCTTCTAATAATTTGAAGAGCCTGTTTTTAACCTACAACTTAATGTAAAACTTTTTTTTAAATAACTAAACTAAATAAAATGACTTACCTATAAGTAGTTTAAAAAATATTAACCTATGTATGTAGTAAGAGGATTTATTTACAGAAACTAAGCTACTACATATTTACATATATTTAAAAAATACAACAGGATTAGTCAATTGATCTAAGGATCGTTAGAAACGATCTATAGATAGCTCAACTGATCCAGGTCACTGTCAGTCAGAAGCGTGCCCAAAACACTGGCGAATAAGTCATTGATCTTGTTTTCCGATATAAAAGACATCAACGCACTCGTCTGATAAATCACTTCAGTTTTGTTTCACGACTCTAATTTTTTCAGATAAACTTAAATAAGCTTAAAAATTTTCTTAAGACTTACCAGTAGATTGTTGCACTATTTCGAGTTTTCAAGAATTTATTTCACTCTCACAAAAAGTAGTTTTTTATCCAATGAAGAAAAAAATACAAGTAGAATGTAGACAATCTACGAAACTATTCAATCTTTTAAAAATAAAACATTTCAAAAAGAGAACATTCCCTTAGGCGTGTTCGTTCGAAAATGGCGGGCGGTTTTTCGTAGGGGCTGTAGGATGCGTCCTTGCGTTGTGGACAAGGTCTTGGCGATCGCTGTGCGCGGGCCGGCTCATTCGCCTTTATACCTAGTCATCGTAACGTTTAGCAGAGAGCCTTACACAGGTTAACGTAACATATACAGCTATAAATAAATCATTCGTAAAGGACAATTACTGGCAGGCTGGTTTATCTGGATCTAAAAAAAAATAAGAGAAACTTTTAGAGGACTTTAAAATTGCTTGAAATTCTTTCTACTGACATGTCCAAAAAAAGTTTTTCTTTTGCGTGTGTCCTTTCAAAATTAGATATCAGATTTAAAAGTGATTGAGGCACAAATACTTATGTGGTAAGTACTTAATTGGATTTTTGGATTCTAAACGTAATCCGCATACCTAATCCCAGCATCACCAGCATCAAAGACCACTGCTGTTGGACAAGAGCTATCCTAATATGTATTTAGGATGAACGCTATTTGCCACCCCTTTCACTAATAACCAGTGGCGTAGCTAGGTAGCCAAGGGCCCTGGTGCAAAATAAATTGAGGCCCTAACTGAACAGTTTAGGTTTTTTCAAGTCAAAATATGCAGGTTGTGGTAAAAATTTATTTTTGTAAAAATTACGATTTGATTCGTCATTTTCTGGGCTGGCTGACTGTAGTTTTCAAAAATATCTAAATGCAGTTGTTTTATTTTCAAAATAATTATACCTATAGTTTCCTAAGGACAAAACCTTCCGGACTCTGGGGTTCTGACTCAGAGTCCGAGGGTCCCTTGAGCTTAAGGGCCCCGGTGCACTGCACCGCCTAGCCCTAAAGTAGCTACGCCACTGCTTATAACCCACGTGCCCACGACTCATATTTTTCAAATTAAAAAAAAAATTCAAATTTCAAATTATTTATTTACAAAACTTATCTATAGCATCACAGAGAACTCCAAATCGCCATAGCTCATAATACTAGTAAACATACTAAAAAAACATCAGTAAATCAAAATCAAAAATATTAGGTACTTATAATGCGCACAATCGTTATTTAGCTCTCTGAAGTAGCTGCAGAACCTATTTGTGGAGACGCCTAAAAATCGTGCTATCGCGCTTACTCTATCAAACCTGCGCAATCGTTTATTGCACCTAACTTCAGAGAGCTAAAGATCCATTGTGCTTACTATTAGGTATCATCCATCAGAAGGTATGCTGTCCAATATGTACCTTACCTATCACCTTCCTGTAAACTTTGAGACAGGTAATATCGCATAAGGGTGGTCGCACAGTCCAGCCGAGCCGAACGCGCCCAACTGTCAATTCGATAGAGAAAATGCTGCTGAAGTCAGAAGCGAGCTGCATTTTCTGACGTCATCAGCATTTTTTGTAGAGAAAAATTGCTGCGGCACGTACGGCGCGGACAAATAAATGTGCGATCAGGTTAAGACCTTGACAATAAATCCTTAGAAGATTTCATATCGGATTTCAGGTGTATAAAAAGACACTTTCACACACATTCGGAAGCATTATTTCACATCTTCAAATTAAGTGTCTAGGTAAACATAAGTCCTACTACTCTGCTAGCTATACTACGCAACCAAAAACTGCTGGTTAGTGCTATTTAGCGATCGGCAAAAACAAACGCTCAGACTTTAAATGGGACCTCATTTCTGTTAAGTATCAAACAATTGAGGAATAAAAGTGTCGAAGATAACACTGACCCACATTCAGACTACCGACTGAGGTAGGTATCACATCGGATACACGACCTGTCACGATTTAAGATTACTACCCACTTACAACCAAAACAGAAACACTAAGTACTTTCCGCTGTATTCACAAATAACTCTTCAGGCTCTAGATACAATTACAGCTTTGATGTAAGTAATTTTTTTTCTTATAACATTCATCATTCTCATCCACCTTATTTCACAGACTGTTGAGTGATTATGCCTCTTGCTCTGCTCTCAGTGTCGTCGCACCTTTGTGCTACGGATATGACATTCAAACTGTTTCTTTCAATATAGGTAAATTAAAAACTTCTAAATGCATTGATTGGATAAAATTTATGCAAACAAAAATAATAAAAAATAAATGTAACAAAGAAAGATGCATCATCAAGTCGAATTTATGATGTTTGTCTGCGCAGTGAACGCTTTTTCATACAAAATCGTGTTCTGCGCAGACAAACGGCTAACTTCACGAATGCCTAGATCCGTTGGGCGAACTGTAGGTAGGTACTTAAATACCTACTTGGTAGGTACCGAAATTAGATGCCCATTGCCCAATATTCAAAATTAAAATACCTAATCTATTATTCCAGAAATAAAAACGTCTCCTTTTCACAGTAACGGAATCACAACATGTTTAGATTAGGCGCATTTATGAATACGGGGCATCCGAAGGATCGTGTTTATACCGCTAACCGTTATTCCCGTATTTTGAAGACCAAAAAAGGACAAGCCAAATAATCGCAGACGTAATTGGGAAATTTTTCACAACCTACGTTATTTATGATCTATCATGAACAGGCTTGATAAGTAGTACTGTCAGTACTGTACAGTCCTCGGCTCTTGGTAAGGCACATTCGATCATAGTAGGTATTTATTTATAATAAATAATAAATAATGCTGGACTTTTCCCACAGCATCATCTAGCCCCAAAGTAAGCTTGAGCTAGTGGTATGGGTACTAGATGACTGATAAACTACTTATATACTTTTTGTTTGTAAATACATACATATTATACATAGAAACACCCAGACCCGAGACAAATATCTGTAGATCATACAAACATTTGTCCCACGGCGGGGATCGAACCCGCAACCTTCTGCATCGCAGGCGGACCTTCGCCCACTGCGCCACAGAGGTCGTCGATTTATTTATTAAGTACTTGAAAAAGTACCGGGTTAGTTTTCATCTTTTTTTTATAAATTGCGAAAAAAGAAGAAGAAGAAGATCCCTTTACTAAGCTAAGATGTTACTGATTGGGCGGTACCTATAGTCGCTCAGTGACAAAGCCCTTTTCTTTTTTATGTTTACGTAAATAAAAAAAAAAGTTTTCATCGTGTTTATATATTTTGGATTTTATAATTTTTAGGTACTTACCTAGATTAGGTTTGTGACTGATAACAAAAAACAGAAGAAAACAATTATCTATTCTGAACCCTTATCTCTCACAGTTCGACAAAATACGCATGCAGTACAATGTGTCATGGTATGGTATGTTTGGAAATGTTTTGCTCCCTGTGGTTTCATATAAAAGTTGACAAATCGAGTAAATAAAATCGTTACCAACTGGAATTTAGGAATATTGAACCTTCATCAGTTTTTGTAGGCCGCCTGGCATGAACATCGTAAGATATTTAGGTAGCTTTGAAAACTTATTTTAGTGCCTTTAGTAGGTTTTTTTATTTTATTTCTAGTCTATTAGCTAGGTGGGTGGATGACATGGAGGTCAAAAAGGGATAGGATAAGCACAGGACCGATTAGAGTGGCTTTTTTTCCGGAATACTAATCGGATACTCGCCAATGGTGAAAGACGGTATCACTTCACCATTGGCGAGAGTGATAGCGTCATCTGGATCGCCAACGTTTCTTGGCCGTCTGGGGCTGATAAGAGTGGCTTTTGAGGGAGCAGATTTTATAGTTATCTTCATCATTTTGAGATGCCAATGATGATGTTGACTTATCTATGTAGCCTATCAAAGCAAGGTAGGTACGTACCTAACTTAGGTAGGTACCTACTCATACCTACTTTTTTAAAACCAAACGTCGTTGAAAATACCCTACCTCTGGAAGTTCACGGTATTGCTTCAATCAAGGTAATGTTTTTCCATAAAATTGCTCGCTGATGAGTTCCGACGAAAACTCAAATCCCAAGTTTAATGGTCGTTAATTAGATGTCCTGTTGTACACAAGGTAAGTACCTCCTACCTACCTACATTATTAAGCATCCCCGACATAGGTATCTACCTACAGTGACTCTAGAGGTTCTTTTTCTATGTGATATTTTCAACATTTACTGTAAAGCTTTACCTAAAGTGGCACCTATTTCTGAAAAGGGGTGGAGTGCTCGGCTATCTTGGTATGTTTCGTTGGTACCTAGGTAGGTATTTTAATACCTAGTGAATCAAAACGAAGCTCACGATCTGTCTAATTTTCCTTTGTAAATCTTATCCTTAATAGAAGGTTCTTCAAATTAAATTTGCAAGGTAGGAGGATTATTAGGAGTCCTTATTAAGGAGGTTCCCCTATCAGTTCATTTTATTTTCGTAAAGCAGATTATTGAGTCTGGCAAATGAAAGTAGCCTGAAAAATTACGGCAAATTCAAAAAATATTAATAACTCATTAATTAATAACTCTAAATAATAATATTATTATATTTGGTACTAGAAAATAATAACCAAGTATCAAGACAAGTGTGTTCTTCCAACGCCACGTTGTGTTGCCACGATCATATTTTTTGAATTTGCCGCAATTTTTCAGGGTCTACTTTCATTTGCCAGACTATTGTTTATCATATCATTGATCGCAAAGCTAAAATTACTTTGTTACTGATGGGGCCATAGATTTAGCATGGTACCTCTTTGGTACATATATATATGGATGGGGCGGTATAGTCGCTCAACGACAAAGCCCTTTTCTTTTTTGTTCATATAAATAAATAAATAAAATTACTTATGCACAAGGAGTACGTACCTATAAATTTTCTGTATCTGTATTTTTCTGCAGAACTTTGAAATAAAAAAAAAATTCCATCGGGCATTTTGGACTTTTTAATCTGTGTTCCTGTTTTCTAAATCGTGTCACTGTCAACCACGTCATGGTCGTCGTCACGTCACTAGTCACTCGCGTCAGTCAGCCGTCAGGCAGAACAGGCAGGCTGGGCGTCCGTCAGTCAATCAAATCAATACAATACGTCAACCGCGTCAACGCTAAATTTAACAATTTTCATTTTAGTGTTTTTGCAATAAATTATTTACTGTGTAGTAAATAACCCTGTTCTAAAATCGAAACCCCTATTTTTCACTACCATCCAAAATGCCACGAGGTAATGACTTTAAAGTTTCCGTTGTTTTTCTCAATGTCGTCCAATGTAAGGTGAATGTGCTTCAATCTGAGTCAACTGCTCCTTTAGAAACGTGTTTTCAGTTATTGCTTCTGGCGATATGCCTGTAGACTATTTGTCATTGAAATAACCGCGCTCTCCCTAAATTCATCTGCATTCTAACCTCCTTTATTTTTAGGCAAATACACCAACCACAAAGGTCGTAACCGCAAATTCACCAGTCCTGAAGAGCTGGAGGAACAGCGTAAACAAGAGGAGCTAAAACAAAAGTAAGTTTGCCGTTACGTACATTATACAATCACCCAAATGATGCAATAAATGCATTGACTTGCATAGAAGACACACTTGTTGAAACACATCACACATATTTTTTTTGCTGTCATTGTACTTTATACATCGAACTTCTTTGTGGCTTCTGCCAGTGTTCGTTTCATGCCACAAACAACATAAAAATCATCATTAAATTCTAACCACACTTCATTATTGTAATTCTCATTCCAGGTGGAGAAAGGAACATGGAGGTGAGAGTCCGAGTGAAGAAGAGTCTGATGACAAGTCTGGATCTGGAAGCAGTGATGAAAGTGACTCTGACGAAGATGTGAGTAGCCATTTTATCTAAGTTCATTGACCTGTAATTCTATTATCGGGACTCAAGGAATGTGCTTATATCAGTTAGTTGCCAACAACATTTTTTAAAAATATTTTTTTTTCTTTTTTCAGCATCCAACCAAAGCTAAGGGTGTTTCCGGCCTTATCGAAGTAGAGAATCCTAACCGTGTTGTGAAGAAAAATAAAAAACTTAGCAACCTGGACGCCTCCTTGGGTGATGCAGAAAAACCTCAACTCTCTAGGTCAGTAAAAGAATAAGGCTTTATAAAATTATCTTGAATTAAACTTTATTAATCCGTTTTGAAGTTGATGGTTGATTGCGGGTTCACTGTGGCTGGGAGTGACAGGGAACAGAACAGAATGGAAACATTTGGTTATTTTTGTTAAATAGCCAGAATGGTGTGCAAAATTAGAAATATGTAAACTGTAAAAATTCTCAGTTAATAAATGCTTTTAAATTGAAATTTAAGTGGATGGTTGACAGCTAGTGGCATTATCATCTGAGCACTTGTGTGTTTAAAGGGCACATTAAATTGTACAGACAATTTAATGACTGATTAGCCAGGACAGCCTGGCTAATCAGTCGATAAATCATGATGGAGGGCACCTAAAAACTCAACCAGAGTTGGTTCCTAACTCACACATTCCTTTTTTATTAACAATCTTAAAAAACAGGAGGTTGTATGTTCACCGATATCTCCGTCAATTATGGACCAATTTCCAAAATCCTTTTTTCTCTTTGAAAGGTTATACTCCTGAGGTGGTCCCATATAAATTTTATTCCTTAAGGTTTGATAGTTTTCCTGTAAAACTGAAAAAAACCTCTTCCTCAGTAAGAAACGCCGCGCCCTTTAAATCAAACATTGAAGTCTGTTTTCTTTTCAGTTTTTAAAAAACGTATTATACAGGGTGTAAAAAGACTGCTACCGAAAACTGAGGGATTGCAATCAGACCATGATTCTGAATATATTTATCGAAAAAAAAAAACAAAAAATTTTTTTGACTTAGCTACGTCATTTTATTTTATTTTCTAGTTTTTTGCTACTAGTACAACATAATAAGACCATACCTACCTAATCATTTCATTTATAGAAGAAAAAAACAATTAAAACTCAAAATCCAGCAATCTACGTATAAAAACGCGCCCAGTACATACGCAAACAGTGATCTTCAAACGCTGTTTTCTCCGGATATAATGATTTTTTCGGAAAATCCTTTTGGATTTGGTTGTGTTTTGGGATGCTGTACCTACCCCTTTCGGCTTTGGTAGACGTCTTTTTACACCCTGTATATTATCGTATCTTATTACAGACGTGAACGCGAGGAGATAGAAAGACAGCGCGCCGCCGCAGCTTATCAAAAGGCGCACGCCGAGGGAAAGACCGACCAAGCGCGCGCCGACCTCGCGCGATTGGCCATCATCCGGCAGCAAAGAGAGGAGGCTGCTAAGCGCAGGGAGGCCGAGAAGAAGACCAAGGATGAAACTCCTAAAAAGAGGTAGGCATAATACGAATGTCCGTTGATTGTGAGCCGTGTTGGTTGAATGGGGTTGTTCCACGACTTTCAATCTGAAGGTCGTGGGTTCGAATCCCGGCCGTGCATCAATGGTTTTTCGTTTCATAAAATTTATATGCGCTATACTTAACACGAGCTCTTAACGGTGAAGGAAAACATCGTGAGGAAACCCGCAGCTTAGTCAGCTCCACACGTATCGACGTCGTCTTTCCTGTGGGCCAGGCCAATTAAGCTGAGAGTAAGCGAGAAAGCATGATGCAACAAACTAAGCGAGTGAGCGCGGCAGCTATACAAGTCATCAAAAATATGTTCTGCGCAGCTACTTCAGAGAGCTAAAGAATGAATGTGCGTATTATACATATTTAGTTCTAAGTACGAACAATGAGCGGGCTTCATAAAGACGCGCATGTATAAACAGTACCTAGGTATTTATTGAGTTTGTGTTACTTACGGAGCTTTTGGTTTTTTTCTTGTGGAGTTATAGCCGTTATAGGCTTCCCAAAGTAAGCCCCTTTTTGATTTTTCGTTTTTCAGTATGAAAACTTAATAAAAGCTTTAGAGATTTGTAAATTGAGCGACCTCTGTAGCGCAGTGGGCGAAAGCCCGCCTGCGACGCAAAAGGTTGCGGGTTCTATCCCCGCGGCGGGACCAATGTTTGTATGATCTACAAATATTTGTTTCGGATCTGAGTGTTTCTATGTATAATACGACGCAAGTGACGCAGCAAGTGCTGCGTCACAACGGGTATGGCGCCACTGAAAACCAGCGCTCCAACACTCGAGCTGTTGGAGCAAATGCTGAGGGGTAGCCGTATTTTTACCCACATAAAATTGTGTAGATTTAAGTACCTATTGTGTAACTGTTGTATATGATGTGGAGAAAATAAAACTTTATTCTATTCTATTCTATTCTATTCTAATATGTATGTATTTACAAACAGTATATGCTGTTGTGGCCATACAATTAGGAACGCTTAATGAAAGTGAAGATTTTTTTCGAAGTAACAAGTAAAACTAATTGCACGTATTTTTTTTTTATTTCTCCCAGTATCGCATAACTTTTCCATACTAGTCTTACATTCGTTGATACACATGATTGGCAAAAAAATTATCGATATACTCTATACCTTAGATCTCGACCTAGTATTACTACTTACTGGCTGGTCACATAATTAAGAACGATGAATAGTTTTTTTTTTATTCAAATTCAAATAGAAAACACTGTGGTTCTATGTCAATATTCGTATAATTTTGGCGCCATTTAATGCTGTAAAAGTCTTAGGAGTGATTGCTTTATAATAAAACAATGGGGAAAAATAAAAGTTTTGATAAGCCTACCAGAGCAGTAATAATAAAACTTCGCCAGAAGAATTGGTCGTTTAAAAAGATAGCCGACCATCTGCAATGTTCAAAAACGATGGTTTTCAACGCTGTGAAGCATTTTGCCATGAATCAAACTACTTCAAATGTACTGAGTGTACCTAAACAGAGAAAGTCATCTCGTCGTGATGATCGAAATATCGTTCGTTTGGCAAAACAAAATCCTTTTAAAGGGTCTAATGAGCTGAGAAAAGAATATTTTGGTGAAAACAACCCCTTAGCAATCTCAGCACGCACTATTCGAAGGCGTTTGGTAGAAGCAAAGTTGCACGGAAGAATAGCAAGGAAGGTGCCCATGTTGAAAAGGTCGCATAGGCAAGCCCCACTTGCATTTGGAAGAAGGTATGAAAACTGGACATCTAGTCAGTGGAAAAATGTTATTTTTTCTGACGAGACAAAAATAAACAGGGTTTATTCTGATGGAAAACGATATGTCCGACGCCCTCCAAATAAAGCATTCGACCCAAAATACACAAAGGTGACATTAAAGCATGGTGGAGGAAACGTGAAAATTTGGGGGTGCTTTTCAGGACATGGTGTTGGACCTGTAAAGTTGAGTGAAGGAAATATGGATCAATACCAATACAAAAATATACTGGAAGAAACAATGTTACCTTATGCCGAAGACGTGCTTCCGGTTATTTGGACATTTCAGCACGATAATGATCCGAAACACACTGCACGATCCGTAAAGGAATTTCTAATAACGCAATCAGTCTCCGTTTTAGACTGGCCAGCTAACAGTCCAGATCTCAACCCGATAGAAAATCTTTGGTGTGAAGTAAAAAAAATGTTTCTAATCGGCAGTGTGGCAATCTAAGAGAGCTGTACGACGTTTTTTTAGAAGAATGGAACTCTATTTCTCTTGCGAAATGTCAAAAATTGGTAGAGTCAATGCCTCGCCGGTGTAAAGCCGTAATTAAAAGCCGTGGACATGCTACTAAGTATTAATTTTAGTTTAAAATGTATTAAATTGGTAATTTTTCTTACGCGCTTCACGTTAGTGTGATTTATTCAATCTAAGTTTCATAAAAAGTATTTCTCGAACAGTTTAATAAATCGTTCTTAATTATTTGTCCAGCTTCATTACTATTTGATTTTGATGATATAGAGAATAAATGAAATTTGTTATGAAAATAGTCTGCGATTTTATTTTATATTCCTAGTCCCGTTTGCTCTTTCGTGTGGCTATTTCATAACATAAATAGTCACTTCTAAGAAGGAACACATAACCACACATGACATGATTTAGATAAAAAAAATCTGGAATTACAGATCGTTCTTAACATATAGATAGGCCACCACTGTATAAGTAGTAAATCAGTCATGCAGTACCCATAACACAAGCTCTGCTTACATTGGGGCTAGATGATGCTGTGTGAAAAGTCCAGCGTTATTTTTATTTTTTTATTACATTTATTTAACATTTATGTACTTGTTCCAGGTAGATGACCAGCAAAACCATTAATTTCGCGGGATTATTTAAACTTTTGCTGTTTGCATGCACATCATGTCAGGCCAAGGCTTACAAAATCTCAGTTTAATAAGTGATCTTTTACTATACAATAAGCAGTGGAATTGTCGATATTTATAATGCATAATAGATAAAAGTAAAACATTTTCATAGTTAAAAAAAGCCATTTTCAATATTCTGTTTGTAGAGATTTAAATTCCCAATTTTGTTTGACTTTTATGAATGATCTACAGCTGTAATACCGTTATACATAAATGATTATGGATATTCGTAGTTTTTGAAGCTGTGTTGGATTTTCGACGCACGCCAAACTTTCGCGTAGGTAGTTAAAAAGTTAACCATTATCCATACATTCGCGCGATCACCCAACTACTAGCAAATAGTACTCATGTGTGTGACTCTGATTTACGCAATGTGTTCCATACAATTTACTAAGTAAATCAACTCCATGAAAGTTCAACGTTTGTGTGTCGATTTTATCCAACTTTGAAACTTGTAAATAGAATATTGACCATGGTTTATTCGTTATGTAGATCGCATTTCACAGTATTTCCACGAAATTTGCTGGATTACCTCGTTTGCAAATCGATGTGTCATCAACTTTAATGTTGATCAATACGGCAGAGTAAAAATAATGACTAGACCGCATCTATGCAAGAACGAATTAGTGTACAATATTAGCACAGAAAACTTGCTGAGCATAGAACATTGTATGGATTTTACTGCGGATTGTTTGGTTGAACTATGAACACATCTGGAATCTAGTAAATCTTGTGGAATTCATGTGTCCCGCGTACTGGTTATATTTACTGGACATTTTGCTATGACTGGTGTAATCTACTTATTTTAATCAGTGTATTATGAATGTGAGTTAGGTGTAAAGTCACTTTTTGTTATTGATTGTGTACTATATGTAGTAAAATTTACGTAATCTGCCATGAATGACTTATAGTCGGCGTTGTTGAAATTTTATGAACTCTGTGTCTCAATAAAATGTATGTATTTCTGAATAATTTTCATAGTAAAAGTATATTTGTTGTACTGAATAATATTCTACATATTTAGCAATGAAAAGTCATACTACTATGATGTAAAACTAAATATTATTATATTATTATTATTAAAAAATTATGAAGGGTATGAAATTTGTATATTTTTTATCACCCGGCAACTAATAACATTTGAATAGGTAAGTACTTATGAAAACCGTGTAGGTATGCAGGAAATAGAAAACAGGCTGAGAACGATGAGAGAAAATTAATAGTACAGTACTTTTCTTAGATTAGGTAGTTGTACTTGTAGGCATGGATGACAAATATGGAAGTAAGTGTCATGATCATGACTCAACCATTCGATAGATTTGAATGTAATTGGAGTAGATTGTGACATGGAATAACATATAACATAACGTTTTAAAGGAACAATTTTTCATAAGATTTATGGGTACCACTTTGCGAGTGAAGACGTGAGTGAAAATTAGTCGCTTTTGAAATTAAGATGATAAGATCGATCTAAATCTAATCTTAATTTTTCTTAGAAATACGGTTAAGTACTGCATTGCTATACTTTTGCACTAAAGTTACGAGTATATCAATAGGGTCTCTGAAATAGAAGCAACTCGATATTCCAGCAGTCTCAATTTCGAAAAGTGAGAAGAGACATTATCGTAACATTTGCGTAGCAGGGTTCATACTTTACGCGTCATTATGTTATGCCGGGGTAATGGGCCGTCTCACCGCTGAGATATGAGACTGTTGTTCACTTTATTTTCTTAAACTTGCGCTTTTGAATTTTGTTTCGAGACTTAAAAAGTCCCCTATCAAGATAGAAGATTAGATAGATATAGAGCATGTCAATGGCCATATTGCAAAAGCACAAACCCACGTTTAGTTCAAAATTTATATATACAGAATCTGCATTTTTACTAATTCGTTTTCTTTTACCTTTGCAATAGGTTAGCAAAATCTTACGATTTGATTTGTTGTTACTTTGGGATTTCGTTCAACCAACAATCGAAGCTTTGGGAAAACGTCCTGAAAAATTGCATCAAATCAAATAGGCCAACTTGTCTTTTCCACTATAGACGATAGGATTTTTTTCGCTGTTTTCCACATTGTAATTTTCTGGCATCATTTTTTGTAATTCTGAAAAAGGAAAAGGTGTTTTAATCGAGATTGTCCTTGGTGTGAAGGCGAAGAATTCACAAAGTAAAACAGGTCACAGAATATTACTTCCCTCGTAAACTCTGCAAAACAGCTCATCAGTAACATACCAAGGTTCATATTAACACATAAATTCATGTTCCTAGCTCCCCAGATTTCAGCTTGGCTCGGATATGACGCAATTTGTTTAATATGCGCATGCATGGAACACTATGAAGACGTTCGCGCGGAGAGCATTTTTCTTTTAGGCCTCATTTACATTTTGTGTAGGCATAATTTTAAAAACGTTTAAACCTAAAGCTTTACATCTCTACTTTTAGGATGGCAACGCAATACCTTGTTCGCCTTTCTCGAGATTTTCTTTTATCAAGTTAAACTCAAAGGGAAGGTGACGAAGGTGATACGCGCCGCGTGTAAGTGTTAAACTCTATTGTTACCCTTGGCATCCCTTAGTATCTTTGTTATGATGGATCATGTTACCTTGTTCTTTATCCCGGGAAAGTCGAGAAAGATTCAGCTTCAAGCTTACTCACGCTGACACCTAAGCACTGAATTATTTGTATGAAATCATGCGGTCCATGCTCATACACCGCTATGGAGCACTAAAGGCTCTTAAAACAATATGCTACCTATACTCTCTGGTTATTGTATACGTAGGTACCTACCTACTTATCTGTGGTTATCTTCACACTCGTTACGTAAGACCAATTTCAGAATTCGTAGCAAGGGTTTACCCTTCCGATAAGCGTAAAGGACCACTGACAAAGGCTGATGGATGTAAACGCTAATGTATGATGCTATCGCAAGTTCGCAGCCTTATCTATTGAGGCGTTTTCAACGGGGACAGATTTCCCAGCCTATCTGTAGTGATCGATGTTGAATTGATCACCTATTTATACAGGGATGTAGAGGCTAAACTGATTTTGACCTAACAGTTTCTTTCGTCGGGACTTTCTTGATTTTCCAACATTACTTTTATGTTGTACTTATCATATTTATTGTCTTGTAGATTTTAGTTTCATATCAGTTGCGCGTTCTACGAGGAGTATGTAAGTACCTATACTTACCTACAGGCACTTATGTTCTTACCTAGATCATAATTAAGGAACTATAACATAATTATTATACACCTACCTACTTACTTATATTTTTGTATGTTAATACCTAAGTGTGTGTGTGTAGGTAACTAGATACCTATGTCAATCAATCGTCTGTAGATTCTTCAGTGAAAAATCATGATTTCAATTTGATAGATATATTCGTAAAGAACACAATGAATCCTGGTATCGGAAATTCATGAATGCACCGAGTCTAATTTAAAGCATATCAGTATTTTCTGGTTTGAACTGCTATACTACATGCTTGCATATCAGGGGGATTATTCTCGAGCAACCTGATTCCAATCCTAAAGCCACACTGGATTTTACTCGAAATCGTAGGACTCTTGAACGCTAGGTCATAAAGACATGGTTTTCAAAGTGCTCCCAGCGGTCCTAATGCTTTTTGACTTTGACTTTGAAAAAGGTCCATTCGTGTGGTGCTAAGTTGCTGGTTTCCTCGCAATATTTTCGGTCACCGTTTACCAAACGAAAAATCCATTGATGCACGTCCAGGTTTCGTACCCACGAACTTCGTATCGGTAGTCCAAGCACTTAGCCAACGATTCACGATTGGAAATGAGTCGAGTGTCAAGAGTAAGTCTGAAAAATGCAGTCGCACACCCATAGAGGAGGTAAAGTCTAGTTACGATGGCCGAGGACCGCGGCTCTAACTATGCTAATTTTACACCTCAGCCAGCTATGCACCACGGATTAAATAATAGTGGTTAGGTAATTTTGGCTTGAATTGGGCTAAACTGTTTCATGATCAACGCAGTCTAGAATTTGATTTCGATCGAAAAGCACAGCGTAGGTAAATTTAAAACCTACATAATGCGTCACCTACGTACGAGTTACTAAACTATAAGATCTCTATATATATCCAGTGGGTACTGGCCCATTTATAATATAATGAATTCAAAATAACGTGATGTGGAGCAACTGTGAAACACTTACCGCTCACATTGCAAAGTCAAAACTAAAATTACGAGGTAAAAGCCTAGGGTAACGAAAATGAGGGCAGCCTAAAAATAAGCTGCATTTTCATGTAGGTACAGTTTTCAACATTTTGCTGTTGCACAAAGCGTAAACTAAAACTAATTACCTACATTACTGCAGGTAAGTGACTGTTGGAACTCTCAATAAATTTTCTAACTCATTACCGACTGGCGGCGTAGCATGGATTAGTACCCGGGGCGACTTTCAATTGGACACCCCCCATCTTTTGTCTTTTGTTTGCAAGTGTATTGAAAGAGTGTGTTTGAAACTTGATAACGATATCACATGTCATATTCAATAATAGTAGGTACCTATACAGTATAGGTACCAACCTGATATACCTATTAGAGTTCATCAAAACTGAAATTATGTTTACAGCTAGATTGTAAACAAATAAGTTAACCATTTATTTACCTACCGTTTGTAAATACCGATCTCGAATGTTGTTTACGTAGAGATACAGCTTCAAAATTTACCATAAACAAATCTAATTAATTCGTCCATAATCTGTTTTGTAAACTAAACTGAAAACTCGAATAAACCAAATGTAAATTGTTTCTTCAAATTAGCTGTTAAACTGAAATTAAAACTTTTTACTTCTAAATTAGCAAAATTACTTTAAGGTATCACCTAACTAACCTAATTGAATAGCTAATAAACAAAGTGTCTAAGTTGGCTGCGCAATAAATAATAGATAAAATTAAACGGTGGAGATGCCGGACCACAGAGCAACATACCATTAGCTCGGTAGTCAGTGAACTCGAGCGAGCATTTTTGAAATCAATCAAAGATTTAGCCGCATTGCTATAGTGATGATTTTGATTTGTACAAAACTAACCTTTCTCTTCATGTCATAGATGCGGAACTTATGTACCTAGCTAATATGTCATATCATATAAGAGTCATAGATGTCTATAGTCCTGGGCCTGGGTAACGACATACTTATTATTAAAGGCATTATCCGAAGGGACTGTCTTGGTACTTGATCTGTATGTCTGTGATCCCTGTGATTACAGTCGCGATCCTATTTTTTAGCTAGATAGGAATCAAACGCGATGAATTACCGTTTATCTAACCAAATATGAATAGTGCCAGCCAGTGGTCGTAGTGGTGGTCCAGTTCAATACCTAAGGTTGAATAACTGTATTTTTTACTCTATGGTTGAGCCAAACAGAATTAAAACTTTCCGGGAGGTTTCACCTAAATCACTGGTAGGTGATTTATATTTCACGCACCTTCCGTCCGTGTTCCCGGGCTCGCCACGGAATTATGCTTTCGTTGAGGATCATGACCTCATAATTATTGTAAGGGGTTATGGTTTGTTTATCTATTAAGAAGGTTTACATAACATTATTAAGGTATCAAGTTGCGAATCTTAGCGCTTTGAATAAGAATCGAATCTATCAAATGTTTAACAATTTTGGGATTAACTTGAGGTACTCCTGGACCCTGTCTGGTTTGTCCATCTACAACAAAATGTCGCACTATTTGGTATTCTGCCTAGAGGCAGAATTAAAAAAAAATTAAAAAATAGTGCGACCTTCGTCGAATTTCGATGTTAGGTACCTATATATATTGTCTGTGCTATAAATCAGATGTTAGGTTGCCCGGAAGAGATCGCTTTTCAGCGATAAGGCCGCCCATTATGTACTGTAATAGTTCTCTCTTCTTTTGTATCTTGTATTTTTAAGGTGTGCAATAAAGTATTTTCATTCATTCATTTATTTAACCTATCTGTGAAATTGCGCAATCAGCATTGCGGGTTCCATGTTTTACTATTATTTTGCATATTTTTAAGGGCGGCTATGCTTATGACGCTTAAGTACTGCAGTGCTGACAAGTCAAAGTCTACTCTTGCAAAATTTACTTATGGCTACACAGAAAACTTGGAACACTGATTCTATAAATTCTTCGTGTTCAAACTTTATAAACTTTATATCCTTACAAATTGTATGCGAACTAACAAATTGAACTCAAGTTTGAGTTCTGCTTGTCTTGTTTGAATTGCCTAATTGCATGGAAACGAAGAAGTTAGAAAATATATTTGCTGTAGATATGACTAGATATTCATGGTGGTCGCAGACCTATCCGCGTCGAACTGTCAATTCAATAGAAGAAATGCTGAGACGTCAGAAGCCAGCCGCATTTTCAGACGTCATCAGCATTTTTGTATAGAAAAATGACTGCGACGCGTACGGCGCGGCCAAATGTGCGATCAGGTTTAAAGTAGGTATGCTATTATATATTTACCAGCCAGTAAACACTGTCATTTAAGTATTCTTTGATTATTTTCATCGAGGTTGTTATTTTTGTTTTGGTATTAGCATCTACCACTCAACCGCCGGTTCTATTAGGGATAAAGTATTATGTTGAACATATTTGATCAAAAGAAAAGCTTTCATTATTACATAACATTAGTTTCATAAAATATGAAAGCGGTGGAGGTAGAGTTCTAACCCAAGTTAGTTTGCCTAAAAGTTTCCTTCTAATACAAAGATGATTGTAGATCTATTTCTATCTCGACTCTCAAACTAAGCTTTGTGGTATATCAAACAGTTTGGGAACTTTTCCCATTTACATAAGTGACTTAACCTTCATTTATTTTATATTCAAACCCTGCGCATAGCCAGGGAATGCTCCTTCCACTCAGAAATATTACGACTATCCAATTGGTATCTACTTTTGCTACCAGGCGAAAGCGAATTTATTTTCATGGGATGAAAATAGTGAAAGTCCAGATAGATCATTCTGCCCGGATCAAATAGCTATATTTTATTAGGGCTTACAGTAAGTAATGTATTTAATTTTCTATGGATGATTTTTATTGAGACTTATCGCGACGTATCGTATTTACGGTCGGCGACCATAGTTCATGAGCACTTGATATTTTATAAATCACTTATCACTTCGAAACTCGTAGGTTTATGAAAAAAATCTACTGTCAGATGCTTTACATTGCTGAATCATAATGTATAACAAATTCAAATTGTCCATGGACTTTGTAGTGACTGTACAATAGTTAAATTATTTTATCTACACTATATGTCTAACTTTCGAATAATTAGGTAAGTAGGTAGATACTCGGTACCTATATTATTTTCCTCAGCCTGATAATATTTTAATATGTCTGTTATTTTAACCCACGGCTTGAAGAAAATATATAAGTAGGTACCTATTATTAAAATAATGTTATGAATGTCTGAGTAGCCAAACAAATTATTTATTTACTTACATGACAATATGTGTTTTTAAAAACGTTGGCTGATAAATGATGATACCATAGTAAAGTTACTTCTTGTTACCGCAATCATACTTTAGCTGAATAATTTACTTTAAGTTTACTTCAGGGAGTGCACCTTGCAGGAGTTAAGCTATTGACACTAGCCTAACATCCGTGTTTACCTATCCAGTCAACTATTTTAGTGCTGAATATAGTTTTGTCTACTTTCGAAATCTACTTCTTTGTTTTTGCATATCAAGTGGTCTGAATAAGGAAAACATAAGCATGCAACTATACTTCACTATTATTTTACTCTACAGCTTATTCTCAATTAATCAATCCCATGAAAACCCTTTCAAAACATTCTCGCAAGAAACATTTCCAATAAACACAGAGCTTTCCGTGGGACGCCTTTTTCCTGATTGCATAATTTTCTTTTATTTGCCGTAGTCTGTAGAAAAAACCTAGCGAAGCCGAGCTTATTCAGCCACCATAAGAGATGGAGGCTGCCCGACAAGTCAATAAATCATCTTGGCATCGGCATCTTATCGATTCTATTCAATAGAGATTTATTCGTCTGATACTTAATCGCTGCTTTTCAAGTTTGAGCAGGCTTTCAGTCTAATACTTAGTACATGCTTTCGAAATCGCTTGTAATCTTATCGTTTATAGGAATTTGTATCGGTAAAGCCGATTTTCATGCTTTGGATTAAGTTTTTCAAATCTTTTCTAAATGCCTGTAATAAGAATTAGCAGGTATTTATTAATCTCAAGGGTTTTTGTGTCAAATTCAGGTAGTTACAATCTTCAATGTGAGGCCTAGTAAATAAAACAAAAATCGATTTTTTTATTTGATAAAAAAACATGAACGTAATCTCTGTGGTTCTAAAATGCTTTTAAAATAGTCTCTTGGGTGGGTTCGGTACGATCGGATACTGGGCTTTACGTTCAAATAACATTTCGTTTTCCGCTATTCAAAAAAGTTATTTATTTTAAGCAGACACATTTAGGCAAACTTATTATTATTATTATTATTATTATTATTTTTAGCCTGCATCGTCCCACTGCAGGGCAAAGGCCCCCCTATCCCCCCTCCACCTTTCTCGGTCCTGTGCTATAGAGAACCAACTTTCCCTGAACGAGTCCAGCTCGTCTCTCCACCTCAATCTAGGTCTGCCGCGACGTCGTCTTCCGCCATTTGGGGCTGACGTCGACGATCTTGGTTTTGGAGCGCAGAATAATGTTCCTTATCCTATCGGTAAGCTTCACTCCGAGGATGCTGCGCTCCATAGCCCTCTGACAAACCCCGAGTGCAGACCTCTGTTGAACTGTCAAAGACCACGTTTGTGCGCCATAGGTAAGAATAGCGAGAATGCATGCATACGTCCATGAGCTTGCGTTTGAGGGAAAGCGGCAAGTCGCCCTTCATTAGGTTTTTCATTGCCCAATAACTCCTCCAGGCGTTTTCTGTGCGTCTAGTGATTTCTTTTTCCTGCCTCGACTGGAAGGAGATTATTTGCCCAAGGTATATGTAGTCATTGACGTATGCAATCTCCCCACCACCCACAGATATTTTATGCTTTTGGCTGTTGGTCTTTAATTTGGTCTTTGAAATGTTCATTTTCAGTCCATTTAGGCAAACTTATTTGAACATTTTGAGCAGAATTTTTCCCTACTGTTATCGACTACCGTTCTATGACGCCTTTTCGGTCCTGGTTTCGCAGCGTTGATGTGCAAAGGGCTTGACGACTAATGTTCTATTTTGTAACTTCTCCTTGGACATAATCTTGTACAACTCGTTCGGAATACTTAACTTCGTGTGTCCGATGTAAATCACACTTTATTTTTCGCCGCGATTTCAGCGAATACCCTCGAAGCTATGTTTTAATTAAAATGTCATACCATTATGAGTTCCGATAGCCATTTAAGTTTATATGCAGACGTAATTTATGCATTACGTTCATTGCTTTTGCCCATTATACCGTTTTATGAAACCTTCTACCAATTTTCATTTCCTCGTGGCTGTGCGACAAAATTGCTTTACAATATAATTACTGTCCTCCATTGTTCTGGAACTTCGATTTCCATTGCGAATGTAACGAATTGAGCATGAGTTACGAAATGTTTAATTGTTGGGAACAACTTCAGCAACCGCACTACGGCACTCTGTAAAACCACTTGCAATCCACTGCTCCAATAAATTTATATAATGTTCCTAAGAGCAACTACTTAGGAATTCTACACGAATTTATCTTTTTAAAGTACGCGGCCGCGTTTCCTTCTTTTCTATCTATTTTTTCTATTCTATCCAACGTAACGTTGGTCTAGTATTGAAATTTCATTTCATAAGGAACTAAGTTGTTAAGATGTAGACGGAATAAGTACTTGCACTTGGTAAGCAGATTTATGCCATATTATTTACACATATTCAAAGGATCTGGAATAAGTAATATAAAGATCTGAGAGAATGTCTACCGCATCTTGGGGATACAGTCGTGAACCTGATTACGTTTTTTTTTATTTACACGATTTACACGATATTATTCACGTGGCTCTATATGGCGAGCAAATAACACTAACTACTATTATGATTGATTTTCTGTAAAACAGCAGGCCCATTATATGAACCTACTAAGAGGCTTAACACTTCGAGTAAGCTAACATAGCTAATAGTGATCGGAAAGATAGAAGGAAAAAGACCTCGTGGGCGAAGTCCGATGCGCTGGTCTGACCAAATTCGCACCACTCTCGACACCACGATTCACAATGCTCTTCATACTGCCGGGGACAGAGGAAGGGGAACAGGGAGGGGAGAATGTGATACCTCAAGGAGGTCACGACCCTCAGCACTGAGGAATACGACTCGAGGAGGAGGAAGCTAACATAGGTTAGCTTTAGGTTAGTTTGTGGAAAAAAATAAAGATTGAAGTAGATTTCACTAAAGATCTTTATTTATTTTTATACAAATAAGTAACATTATGTACAACAATATAACTAAGTTATCATACTAACACAGGTGTAGGCATTACATTTCATTATGGTACTACTTGATTCGGTTGTAAAATATAGTTAGAAAAAAGAACCGGATTATTTTACGGACCGTGAAGGTTTATTAATTTTTATTAATGCTTAAAATCTTTTTAAAGTTTTTTTGCAGTTTGCGAGGTTAACAGCGTAAAAAACTTTTGTGCTTTTGTTTATAAATCAGCGGAATGCAGAAAACGTTCTTTTGAGCTACGCAATGTCAGAGTAAAACAAAAATTGAAAAAAATATTTACAACAATAAACAATCATTGGCACTAAATGTAAAATTAACAAGTTTAATATTTTGTTGTACATTAGGGTAATTATGATTTGGTTTAAATATCATAACTAATGATAATCTTAATGCTAGTTCTAGAAATAATATACGCTTACTTATTTTGTATTCATTTAACACTTATATACACGGCACATTTATTAACACTATATAAAACGAAAAGTTATTATGTCAGTGCTCTTTAAATATTTACATAAACCCTTAACTAAATAAAATAAGGTACATAATTAAAGTATTGAGAATCATGGTAGACATTCAGAGATATTTTCAAATTATTTTGGCAGTAAGTACTGGTAAGTACCTTACTCTAAAAAAAAAATCCCTCTCTATTTGTACCTGAGAAAACGTTTTTTTCGGTAAAAATGTAGTTTTTCAAGTCACAGATAAAATAATGATAAGTGGGAAATTATAAATTGATTTGATAAAAATGCATGCACCTTAATTTTTTTTCAAAAACATTTTTGTTAAACAAAGTTTTCTAAATTAAAGAAAGGTTGATAATATTGATTGTGATGTTTTGATGACCTACCATATAATAGGTACAATTGTCATTAGAATAGTAATTGATATACTAGTTTTACTTGTACATCATTAATATGAAGCAATTTTGATTCTAAATGTAAGTATTATGGTCTAAGATGCTCTCCTCTCATTTTTTAGTCAGGTTACTGCCACATCATTTATCTTTAATTTTACTGAAATGAAAATACATTTAATATTTTGACGACCTCTGGCGCAGCGGGCGAAGGTCCGCCTACGACGCAGAAGGTCGCGGGTTCTATCCCCGCCACGGGACAAATGTTTGTATATGATCTACAAATATTTGTCTCGGGTCTGGGTGTTTCTATGTATGTATTTACAAACAAAAAGTATTTAAGTAGTATTTCAGTTATCTGGTTCCCATAGTACAAACTTTGCTTAGTTTGGGGCTAGATGATGCTGTGTGGAAAATGTCCAGCATTATTATTATCCAGCATTATTATTATTTTTTGTTGTGTTAAAAGTGTTGCTATACAATATTAAAGAACCGTATGGATACCCATGCCGATCGAATAATTATGTTAAGTAATTTTTATGATTTTTAAATTCTGGGTTATAAGCTGACTAAAAAAAACGACCGTGTATAAATAATGATTGTACGAAATGCCTATAATTTTAATACTTAGCCAGGACATCTTTAGTCATCGTAGAGAGAAATTTATTTGGTCATAATAATCTATTTAAAGATATCTAGTGGGTCACGTGTTTTTTTGTCGATACTAATGCAAGCATCCTAATCTGTCACTATTGTTAAAATTAGCAATTCACGTGATACCGACTCCTTTGCCTAATTAATTATTGCTAAACTTTTGTTATAAGTGCGCTAAAATATCGATTTCTGAAGGTGGCGTGTGGGTTTCGTTAAGCGCAGCAGAGCCTGATACTGTGACGATCACGGGTTGGGAGTCAGTGTGGACTATAGTCACAAGGTGTTCGTCTGGATCCTTCTCCTGTTCGGTTGGAGGTGGTTCGATGTCGGTGTATTTGAGGTCGTGTGTGATGGGCTCGGAGACGGTTACGGGAGGGTCGGCTCGCGGCGCCCGGTAGGACGGCGGCCCGCTGTACTCGGAGCCACACCAGGCTGCGGCAGTTGATCCTCTGTGAGACAAAACATCATTTTATTAACAGTAAAGTAATTGTGACAATAACACAAAAGTAAGCCACAAGATTAGAAAACTAAAATACTAAATCCCGAATTCGTAGAGACTAAAATTGATTTTGAAAAGCAACCTTTGTCATCCAGACAAATCCTTTGAACAAGGTGTGAGTAAATTATGTTTAGTACAATCACTTGTAGAACCTATTTCTGGCCCTCAGATCAACTGTGATCTATTAAAAGCATCCAATAATATTAGTTATTAAAAGGTAATGTGATGTGCGTAGATTTATTAGAAATTCTGAATAGTTTGTAAGTATAATAAAATCTCTTGTTCGACGACGCATTCAAGCAACCTCAAGTTTTCTAGACCACGATAAACAAGTTGGATATGAACATTGAATCTGAAACACAATTTTCTCGGTATCCGAGTTTATCCCTACAGTTAAATTAAAGCATAAAGTCGAGCAATCCCGTATAAGATTGCTGTGGTATCTGTAATGACGTACCTGACTAGACTGGCTGAGTTTGATCTGTATGTGGGGGGAGGGGACACCGCTGGCGCACTTCTGTCTAAGAGAAGCAACCTGGAATACAAACATTTCACTTGTTAAAAATAATTCTAGCTTGATCTGATTGTGACTAAGTAGCTGTAGCATTGAATGTGACCCTATTGGCACCAAAGTTTAACCACAAAAACGAATCAAACATACATTGCAATATTTATGTAAAAAATAATTTAAACAGTAGGTACTCGAAATAACATGTACGAGTACACTCGAACTTGTAGTTTTGCTACATTTGCGACGAATAACTCTTTTATTTTTGAAGCATTTCTTTAATTCACAGAGATTTATTACTTTGCTCGCATAACATTTCAACTAATCTTACCTGAGTCTGTACTCTTGCATAGAAGCCTGATAGGTCGGCGGAGGCGGCCTATAATGGAACTCCGGATACAGCATGGCCGCGTACGGGTGGTGAGGCCGCGCGTAGCTCGGAGGCAAGCGCGGGACTAGCCGACGGCAGGACGCACGGCGGAGGCCTAGCAACGCGCATGGAGCGTCCCTTGCCCCGAGTCGCCATGCTAGTCCGGCTGCTGTCACTAGCACCACGCCTATCCCTGGAAACAAACGTTGTATTATGAGCTAAGCTATATCTTAATTTTTCAAAGTCGTGCTACTTCAGTAAAAGTTTTACCCTTATAGCTATTACTTTTTTGACTGTACCTAAATATTTTTTCAAAATTTAAATAAAAATTGTGTGGCAGTTCTTCAAGTTTCACAACGAAAATTTTGACCGTAATGTCTGTACATTAATGGGTAGAGGTCATTTTTAATGATCTGATGCACCTACCTTTGATATATCTGGCAACATTAATATCTCGTAGCACAGAGCAACCAACCGGTATTTGCGAACTGCTAATTATTTTGTGCTCGTGATCACGAACAGTGTGTTCCGTTGTAATCCTCTATTATCTTCTTTATAGTGGGATAATGTATGTTATGAGCTCGTTACATCGGTTTTCATTACTTGGAGAGGTACATTGAGACTATGATCATACATCAAATCACCAAATGTTGAAACTTGTTTACCTAACCGTAAATAAAGAGCAACCCAAGCTTTCTTTGACGCATAGATGTAAGTACTCCTAAATAGAATGTTACGTTTTCAGCGAAAATAAATATAGCCGCCTGAATAAACACCCCTCATGTCGTAACGGCAAACAGCCATAACGCATCACCCGTCGACAAACGCGATGCGTGAAGTTAGCAAGTGAGTGACGCGTACAAATTACCCATCTCCACAATAGATCGCTTGCCTGTAACAATATCATCTGTCCCGAACGCTAATGAAAATCCAATTAATTCCGCTCCCAAACTCATTTGAAGTTTAATTGAAAACTTGGACGAGGAAGGGCGCGCGCTGCTGTGAATGATGTAATGAGATTGTGAGACTTGCTATTGTCGTATGCATGCCGAATAACAGATGAGCGCAGGACACGCAGATTGTTTCACGGTTAATTACGGTCTGCGCCCAACACATTGGACAAGACTGATGAATATTTGAAGCCGGATGTGCGTGGCATAGATTACACAATACATATGTCACACTTTTTTTGAATATGTTACCAACTTGTGCAAATATTGTGCAGTATTTGGAAAAAAAATGCGTGTGTGTGAGTTTCAAAAGCTTTTCAATGTCGACTAGTAAAAGGTAGACACCAACTATCCTTTATTCTCCCCAAACCTCTTTATTTTATGCCACTCTCAGTCAAATTCATAAAAATATAACTTAGTTAAGTACTTAAGTATATAATTCGCCTATTAAAATATTTTTTCTAATCCCCACGTAAGTATCTGTTAAGCGTAATTTAGTTAAACCGCTAAAACCGATAACTTCATTAGAACGTGGTTATCGAATCTACACAAGTTAACCGGTAATTCCCGGTTGAGGCTTTCATTTGCTGGCCAGTCCAGTGGACCGGATAACTTTAATCAGCTATAGAGAAAAAAATGCTTTAGCGTGAAATGAGTCGCGAACTGAAACGATCAAAGACTTCGGATAAAGCCTTTTTTTACGATCAAACGAGGTTTACTAATGCACTGCTTTATTCGCTTTAAGGGAGGTAAGATTTTTTAGTTTTTCAATCGGTGCTAACTTTTCTTTTTACTATTTGCAAAAGCTTCACAGTCTAGTAAAGTAAGGTGAACGCTAATAAATAATTTTATTAAAAAACGTCCCAGTTAGAGGTAGCACGCAGGTTACAAACGTGGCTAACTAGCTACGTTGAGTTTCGTAAGAGTTCTGACGATCGATTTTTAGAAAAAACTTTTTTGCAATAAGCATGCTCGCACATTTCAACAAACAAATATCATCTCACCTATCATAAGTAGCAGTAATGTGAGAGGAGCTCTTGGATGTGGCCTCAGCGCTCCAAGCACTGCACCAGCGGCTACCAAACATGCTCCCACTACGCCGAGAAAGAGCACGCACAGCCTGAGCGGTGGTCGTCCACAGCACGATTTGGGGGCGCTGCCATCGCCTTCTGAGCAAGCATACGCAGCGCCTCTTCCAGATCTGAAAAACAGGAACAGCTTTTAGTACTTACTTCTTTTTAAATTTTGTGAACTTTGGTTTTGTACCTCAAAGTCTTAAAATTAATCAAAGTCTTGAAATAATTTAGGTCCGATGGTGAAAAAAAGTAGCTTTTACTTGTAAATAAATCATCAAATGTTACACCAATAAACCGCTTTTGTCTAAACCCAACAATCTAATTTAATTAGACAGTTAACATAAATCAGCAAAATATTAGTTATATAATATTACTGTTAAATGCCCAGTACAGTAATGCCCAACTGTAGCCCATGCACTCCACATAAGCGCGCAGTGCCAAATTCGGCATCGCTTACTATAATGATATCAATTAACTACAGGCTTGACTTCTTGGCATCAATACACAATACTATTTCACTTTATAATAGATTAAAACACAGATAACTCAATTTGAGCCGCGCTTCGAGGCAAATTGTATCAGCTTTATCATAATTGAGTTTTGCAAACTCTTGTCTTTTGGGACTTGTACATTTGTGACCAAAGTAAAATGTTTGCTCTAGAAAATTTTACATGAATTGAGACTTTTAATTTTCATGGAATCAAGGCAGCAAATTTTGAGGCCGAAAATGTTTTCCTTAATTGCAGCACCGAGTTCTTTTATTAAGTTCTTTGGGGAACGTTACTGAAGCCCAAATCCTAAATTATGTTCCCGAAATTTCATGACTCGCAGAAAATATGAGAGCAAGAAATTGCTTACATAATGTAGAAAAGTATTTCTCGGTAAATAAGAAAGCTTTCTTCGGCATTATATTGGCGTCACCTCTCCGTACACAAAAGAGTTTGAATACACTGAGGAATTGTTTGCAAATATTGCTGAAAATATTTCTATGGTGTCTTGCGAATTGTAACTAAATTCATTTTTTTTTATTGGAAATCTGACAAAAACTGATTTATTTTACCATTGAAACCCGAATAACAAAGAGTAGTTGTTTTTTTTTAAAAGCTAAGAGCGTGCGTACTTTGTTTGACTCTCTCAAAACTCCTTATAATTATTCCTACTTAGGACTTAGCGAACATTCTAAAATATTTGTACTATAATTTTATCAATAAAAGTTTCAAGCCCTGCGTGCGTCGTCGCAAAGTCGAGGCATAAATGACTTTAGTCTTTTATAGCGTACCCACAACCTTTAGGAATAACGTTCAAGCGTATGAGAGTTCGCATAGCCTGTATTTATATTATGCAAGAGTGATCCAGTTACCGGGAGCATTGGCGTTGGCGTAACCCCAACCATTGTGCTATGCACCGTTTGCTAGTGTTGCGAACAGCTATTCAACAAATCATTGTATGTTTGCACTTTAAACCGGTTATATACACGTGGTCAAGCCTATTCCGTATAGGCTACCATCTATAAGTCAACTGAGATGTAACTGATTTCATCATCATCATCATCATCAGCCTATGGCAGTCCACTGCTGGACATAGGCCTCCCCTAGTGCACGCCATTGCGCCCTGTCCTCAGCTCGACGCATCCAGCTTCTGCCGGCAGCCTTTCGCAGATCGTCACTCCACCTGGCCGGAGGGCGTCCTACACTACGTTTGCCGAGTCGCGGTCTCCACTCAAGAACTCGTTTACCCCAACGGTTATCGGTTCTTCGGCAGATATGGCCAGCCCACTGCCACTTCAGCTTGCTGATTCTCTGAGCTATGTCGACAACTTTCGTTCTATGTCGGATAGTCTCGTTGCGGATTCTATCCTTCAGAGAAACTCCGAGCATAGCTCGTTCCATAGCTCGCTGAGCGACTTTAAACTGTAACTGATTTACTGAACTGATATATGTAGGGCTAAGATACGCACAAACCGGAGCTTAGGGGCTTGGCTCTACTAGTAGAGATCTTCTCGTAACTTTTTTACAGTGAAATGTAGTCTTGTCAAGCATTTACATTGAATCATTTTGGTGGGATCACGTATTTTAATAAACCTAGAGAATATAGTCGCACACAAAGAAAATTAACTCATTATGCAAGTTCAACCCAATACTTTTTTATTCAAATAGAATACCATATCCCTGGGTTCATTGCATGAATAGCACTTTTCTGCGTTAACGAGGAGATAAAGGCACACAAACGGTGGATGAGCAGCAATAGGAATAATTCAGAGCCTATGAATACCGCAGTGGAAAGCAACGAGTTTTATTATTGTAGATCTGCGTGTATAAAATTAATTATTAATTCATAAGCATATTTTACTTAGCTCTATAAATACACCATATATCATCTTCCTGCCCTGCTATAATGTGGGGTCGCCGGTCGATTAAACAGCTAAAAGACAAACACCAAAATATTTTTTTACTTAGTATATCACATAATTATTATGATCAATTATTAGTATCAACGGTAATCAAAGAAAATTATCTTACATCTGTCGTGCTGGTTAGATTTTATTTCTTTTTGTTGTTTAGTTTTCGTTGGCGAAATAAGGCCAAGAGACCTACAAACTTGCATGCACTCATGTTAAAATTATAGCTAGGTTTATACGCTCCCTGCAACCATGACGTTTTTGTGTTGTTGTAAGTTTATTCCATCCTTTTCCTAAGTATATCGCATTACATCATACAATAACTAAGAGCAACCTCTAATACAGGTATTTTCTTACTTAAAAGAGGGTCCCAAACCCATGAAATGTATTTTAGTCTTAAGTTAAGGAAATAAAATATTTTGTATTTGTAACCTACATATTGTTGAGCTCAGTATAAAAAAAAAATGCAATGTAGGTAAGTACTTACCTACTGTTTATAGTTTAACTATTTTGAAATCTACTGTTCATGTTATTATGTAGGCTACATAACAATTTCAATAATAGTGGTAGAGTATAGGTTAATCTACTTTTATGTGTAACATAACAATGAAAAGTAAAGTAATCACTAGACGCAAACGCTCTTTCACAATAGTCCGTTAAAAATACCGATTTAATATTCGCCTGTTTTCACAAGATACGATAAAAATGACAATTCGTAATGTTTTTACTGAATACTGTAAAATGTATAAGGTGCAGTAAAATGGATGATAGATATTACTTTGTTTACGAGAGCGGTGGGATTAAACATTTGCAAATAATAACTTGTTCACGACATGTAAATAACTACAATGTAATTTACCAGCCGTGAACTCTACAAAGGTCGTCCTAATATAAATATGTAAGTAAGTTTATCTGGTCTAAATTCACTAATTCATCAAATATTCTACCTTAATGTAAAAGTAGCTGATGTTATCAATAAATCAAGATACTAAAGTTGGTCATTTCACTGAGAGAATCATAACCAAGGGAAGCTAAGCTCAATTCAAACTTCCAAAAAGTTTAATTTGAATGTTAGTAGAAACTTTTTGGTGTTTCTTTAGAATGCTAACCATAATATGCCCATAGAAAATCATTATGAATGAAAATAATTCAGTATTTCTTTCTATTGACTATAAATACATTACAATTTATACAATCGTATCCTTCCTTAATTAACATTTGAACTCTAAATCCCTCTTTTGTATACCGTATAACGAGTAACGAGGCGATTGAATGCACACAAGTTTGTCGACCCCATATCATATGACCCCAAAGGAAGAGGGTTCCTATACTATCGTATTAATGGTTTAGTATACATAGATAAAACTTTCTACATTATCTGTGTCACGCTCCATTAATTGAATCTATTCAAACTCATTATAAGAATTCTTTTAAATGCGTGGGCTCGAAGTATTATTGTATAGACAAAGACTCAGTGAGCGGAGTAAGCCACCATTAGTATTCCTACCGTGATAGCTCTAGAAATAAAAGTGTGCCGTCAATGGCAAACATTTTATCTTTTCCAGCGTACCGATCGCATTAGAATTGTATCTTGAGCGTAAAAAAGCAATAAGACCAAGACTTTGGTGGGATAGGGCCGCGTTCGTGTAGAAAACCGATTTGGCGTCAGATCTGCAGCTTTATTCATCTAGGATCAAGTTGATGTGTGATGATATTTCTGCCTCACCACAAACAATAATATAACATTAGGTACATTTTTATGAATAAAAAAACGAAAGATGATCACGACTGGTACCTACTATGGGATGGTATGCTTATTAGTTATTCTAGAGCATTTACTTTTTGCGTAAATTATTTGTTAAATACAAAACAACCGCTTGAAGATAAACTAACCAAATGTACCAAAAAAGTAGCAAGCTCGCCAAATTACACTCGCCATTGGGCGACCATAAGGCAAGCTTCATTGGTGAATGCATCCTCGTAAAGCTGGGATAGTTACCCTTACTTCCCTTCGGACATTTTGATAAATTACCATCGGTCCAATAACATTCATTGCTCGTCGGCTTTTGTTTTTAATTTGACTAGTCATCGCAGAAAAAAACAAGCCTTTTCTTCGCTGTGTAAAAACAGCTTTTTGCAATCTTCGTGCCCTTACAATTTGGTTCTTTGCACCTATTAGACAAGGGATTTTAAAACACTTCCCAGCAAAGATCGTCACAATTTTAGATCAATATCTTTGATCAAAAATGCATCGAGGTTGGGATGAATGGTCTACCCCACAGAGAAAAATATGTCTACCCATTGCTTCTCAATACTAATTTTAGAAAGACCATATATATGTAAATATGTAGTGGCTTAGTTAGTTTTTGTAACTGTCCTTAATGTTAAATGAAGTTTGTAATAAAATTCCAAGCATTATGTTAGTATATCAAAATAATTATATCTATTTATAGTATTTGTAGCACAAATACGCGAGCATATCAATAGAAGCTAGTTAAAAATATTGCACAGAAGATGAAAAAAAGTTAGGGTGTCGAATGACATTACAATAAAATGCATTAGCTCACGCCAGATGTGTCGATAGCTCGATAACAGTGACTCGGTTTACGGCCCCAACATACAAGGCATGCATCGTGACAGTTTACGACACTTACGCGATAAGTGCTTCGTTTTGTTGATGCCGCCAAGATCTTTAATTCTAGGAAAGAAACTTTGTAAACTTGCACGGTTTTATTTTAAGTCAATGTTATGTATTAATTTTGGCAGGTTAATTAAAAAATGTAGCAGACCTTAGCATGGCAGACAACCCTGAACATTTTCAGACATTTAGAAGAAGAACATTTACCTAAATGTCTGAAAATGTTATCTATGTGACTATCTTAGGTACGGTACGGTAAGATCTTTTGGAGATAGTCACAGTACTCACAGGCATTGAAAAAACAATCTTCAGTTTTAAGATTCACTTAGGACTGTTTGTAAATACTTTAAATCACTTTCTTTGTATTTACCTACTGTGCTTACTTTTGGGGTATTATGCCTAAAATACTCAACTTGCTATTAAACATGCCCTTTTACTTAGCCTTCTCTTCCTAATGGTTATGAGCTGAAGTTACGTAGGACCGTAAAGACTACACAGATTAGCAGACGTTTAGAGTCTACGTCTTACAAAGAGCCCTACTTTGGAAACTCACTTTCGAATTTATAAAGGCTTTGAGAAGTCGTTAACGAGTTCTATGTGATTATTATAAATGCATACAATGTTTGTAATAATAGTTTCGTTTATAAGTATTTTACGTCCAAAATGGCTTTTAGCTACTTTATCATCCTAAAAAATATTCAGCAGTTCACGATCCCAAAACATTGAACTATTGACGTAATTGACCGCTGTGTCTTGTTAATATAAAAAAAAACAAAACCACACAATGACAATATTAATCTAGTCGAAAAACATCCATTCTTTCAACGTTTTTTACTCAAACAGTAGAGTCAAAGAAACACAACAGCTATCCAAAGCGCTGAGTGTTACGCGCATATTAAACCCACATTACATTCTCGAGTGCGCTTCGGAGGGCGAAATTTATGTCGTTAATAAGGGCTACGGAGTTTAATTAGCTGATTTATGTTGGCCATATTGTGGCGCGTGGTATGGGCCATAGCCTAAAGATGACAGTTTGTACAAGCTTAACCTTATGTGTTTATTTTGCTAGAGAAACAGCAAACAATTTTACAGCTATTTATGAGAGGACTCTTGGAACGAAATAGTAACTTAACTTCAACTGATTTAAGTACATGGCGAATTTCATTTAAATCTTATTAGTCGTCGTTATATTTTTATCAAGAATCTGATTAGTCATTTTAAACTGTGGTCACAGCTTGTAATATTTGAATATCGATAACAATTTTATTAGTCAAAACCTTTGGACTACCTATCATTTAGATTTTCTTTTGTTTACGTTTTGTACCAGCTTATGATTATAAGCTACGTTCAACCCTCTGTCATTGACAGTTTAATGGCCTCGGCTATAGGTCGTCATGGATTGCATTTCGCGATTATGGCGAAAGCTAAGACGCTGTGTTGATGTGTGACCAATTTGTGGAAACATTTGTACAAAAAACAAGTAGTTTTGTACGAGAGAATCCAACAGTAAGTTGTCATTACTAGCAGATACTATATCAATAAATCATAAAGGTACTAAGATAAAACTAGTGCACTGTATTTGAATACATAATATTATATTTTAGATAGTTTTGCTGGGTTCCATCACAAAAGGTTTCCAGGCACTACGAGTACAATAAGTAAAGGTATTATGATTAAGCTGATGACAACCAGACTTCAACTGTTTTCTATGTAAATGTTTCCATACAAGCAATCGATGATTGTGAAATATTGCCCAGTGTTTAGATAATCAACTGCACAACTTTTATTGTTTTATGCTTAGAGTTGTTGAAACAGTTATATAATTTTACTGTTAGCATTTAACATAATATTCAATGAACAATTACTGTTGTACAAACGATACAATATTTTACTACCTACTAATTTTATTACCTACTAAGCAAGCAAGGCTCTATTTTACGACCAAATGTGTTTTTTCGATAGACCAACAGTATTTTTCGCTACGTTTAAACCTATTTTTTCGTTTTTTCTAATACTCGTAGTTTAATCTTTTTTGTCTTTACCCAATTTGGATTAAAACGATATTCTCCCTACATGATCAGGGTAAACAGCATCGTTTCGGTGCAAATTGACGCGACGCGCAAGTAATGGCTGAATATGATAGTCGCGCGTGCCATAAAAATGGCAATTCTGTAAACGAACAAGCGTGTCCCCCTTGCTAGACGGGCTACGCTCGATCGCACTAAGGATGGCAAACGAAACCTAATAATCATAATCCAATATGGCCTTAAAAAAGTGTGGTAAAATCCAAACCTTTTCAGTTCCTCACACAAGTACTCCTAGCGGGCTCAAGGTAGCAATAAGCAGGCATCAGAATACCTTTAATGGGCACGTATGCCCATGGCGGAATCAATGGTACGCAGACATTTGTGTAAGTAAGTATAAAAAGATGGTAAGATGCATTAAGAACATGTGCCAAGTACACGTAAGGAGCTTCTTCGAGGCACACATAAAAAACTCTCACTAGACTAGTTCTTTAGAACAATGAATGACACGGATGAATGAATGACGGGAAAAAGAAGCACTGAAAAATCATTAGTATTAACTTGACTATTAACATTTCAACAAATACAGCCCTGGGACAGACGAACGGATGGACAGAGTCCATCCAGAGAGACACACAAACAGAAAGACAGTGGAGCCCTATTTATTCTTTTTTCCATTATAACAACATAAAATTGTATGCGGAAAACACGTACACATGTCATATACTTACAATACATTATTATAGGATATACTAGGATGTACTATTAAGAGGGTCCGTTGGCACCCTTTAGTTACCCTAAAAATGAAATATTGTAGCTACATTTTTATCAGTCTGCCAGCAAATCGCGTGGAACAGCCCGTAGCCATGTTTCGCCCTATCGCGTAGTCTCCCGCATCCTGTCGCTGCCTCGATCCATGGGGCAAGCAAGTTATCTGTTTTAGTTCTACACAATACAAAGTTGAACGTAATTATTAGAAATCAAGGAATATATCAAACACCTATACTGTGATATCTTTTAATAATTCTTTGAAGTCAACTTTGTATTCAGATAATAACTTTCTATCCCTTTTGATTCCCTATCGATGTTTACTGAAGTGAAGAACCTTAGGGATTTTGCGTACGTACCTACTTAATATTATGTAGGTATTTTTTAAGGTATTTTGTATACTTATATAACTCTATCCCTTTTAGAGCTCCGCGGAAATTCACTAACAAATGCCTATAAAGAAGTACGGTTTTTGTGTACTAACCAAAACAGCTAAAATAACCGCATAAAATACGATATCTCATCTAGAGTGTTTTATATCTAGCCGACCGAATTTCCTAAAAATAAAAATATTGAAGGTTCAAAGCAAGTGCTTCTTTCACATAAAAAGTATCGCACTACAAAAGCTATTTCGATCACAGTTTCTCGTTTCTATAGATTTACACGAAGCGACGTCACAAAGCAAGTTTCAATTTTAAGTTGGAAATTCTGGACCTACTGTTCGTAAAAGCGTATTTAGTCACCATCGAAATTTATTTTCAGTGAAAACAAGCCTATGAACCCTATGACCCTTCTACCTATATTATAGAAGGTGTCCTAAGAAGTTGCGGCCCTTGATTTGTCCAGCAAGAAGCAAGAATTCATAATTTCCCGAGATTATCACAGCTTTCTTTTTGTGAAAATATTTTTCTACGTATAACAAATTGTAAAATTGATAGAAATTTCTTCTTTAAATTCTACTTCAGACGTCCAATCTCGTGAGTACTGCAAATAAACGAAATTTCTACAAACAATTTGTATCAATGTTTGATCTTATTGCGATTAAAATAGATTTTCAGTTTTATCCGATATTTTACGGAGAGTTGTTTGTTTATAGATAGATGACAAGATTATCCATGAGCTCATTGTTTCACCCACATAGATTGTTCTTTGCATCAGTTTGAGTCAGGTGGTTCCGTCAAGAATAAGATTTTCTACTTTATCGAACATAGTTACATTAAGTACTTATGACAATGTATGTCCATCAAATATCTATCTTAATTCTATAGGACAAAATACTCATAAATCAACCTACGTTCCAAAGTTTTATGAATAAATCCACCTTCATTGAATGCGCCGTGTAAAATGGTATTGAATGGAAATAACAAACATGGATCATTTATTACGTTTGCATGACACGAAGGGCACTTTTTGCTCCATTTGTCTCTCTGTAGGCGGGGCATAGGCTAATAACAGGCATAGTACACCTGCACACAGTAAATCAGATTTAAAACAACGCAGAATTCGGTTTCTACCTAAGCGTCGAACAATTTTAACGAGTAGTCAAGTAAGTTCGAATAGCTGATGAAAAATGCTCAGACTTTAGATAAAGCCGGGAACGGCAATGCACGGTGGAAATTATTTCAGATCCAGATGTCTTTGAGGAAAAAAGGTATCTTGATCATAAAGATCTAAGGAAATGTTTAGGTACCTAAGTACTGTGTCACTATCGTTATCCTTTTTCTCCGATAGAAGTTTACATACTGCCAATTAACCTTACAGTGAATAGGAAGAGGAACTGATCACGAGTTGAAGATCAACGATCGTTCTGCGTGCTGTAACTATTAGAGACGCGTCATTTGTCTGCCACTGAACTGATCCGGTGAGATTGTTGACACAGGTAATTTATGATAGTATTTGCTAAGATAATTTAAATTAACTACTTAACATCATTGAGTTTTTATCAATATCTCACTGACGCTAAATATTGTATTTTATGTAATATTCGGATAATTAATTCTATTACGAAAAATTGAGAAATCATTAAAATAAAAATGTAAGGTTAAATACATACACGACTATTCCCCAAGTAAAGTTTAGGTATGTTATAAGTAGGTTAACACTTCCACTACGATCTGTTAAAACTGTAGGTACATATACCTATTCTTTGAAGATTAAATAAGCCATGGACTAAACTTCAAGGTTTCAAGTACTTAAGAAAATGTTCAAATGAGAATCCCAAATTCTCTAAGCACTTAAGGCGGCAGCGACGTTATCGTGACTATCAGAATGTGTCGTGTGAAAATCCTACTGAAATAAATTGCGGGACACGATAAGCGCCCCTTTGACGAACCCTGTCCTCAGATTTTGGGCCTGAAAAATGATGGTTTACCTACGCTCTGTCTGGTGTCATTACACAAGTATTTTGTTACACAGACACCGTGACATCTCAAAAAATGGTCACCCATTAGCCTTTTCCTGCTAGGTCATTTGCTTATGTTGACATTTGAATATGATACGCGCCTTCCTCGTGTCTCAAGTTTTATCATTTTATGGCGCCTTGTACCTTGGAATACTGATGTGCATTATGATTATTGCTTTCATCGTTGATAGAATGACTAAATGGATAGCAGTGGCAAAATTAATGCCTATAGTTTAATGTTTAAGGAGCTAATGCGTGATGAGAAACATCACACGAAAGAACAGTTTGTTTTTGGTTTCAATAACAAAAAACTCTTCATGTTTATTGTGTTGGTTCTGACCAGATTATAATTCAACATTGATGTTTTTGTAAACCTAACTTTTATCGTTAAAAGTCTGTCGATGCATGGTCGATGCTGTTAAAAAACTATTCGAATTTTCGCGTAAAAACTGCCATAAAACAAAAAGCGTTTAAACTCTAACAGAGAGTAACAATGAAGGTTTTTAGGTGTGCGGACATTGAAATGATTTTTTTCTATGGACGTAAATAAAATACAAAGGATCGTGTGAAGCATTTTTTGCCTAAATCCAGCGAGACCCAGAGGGGAAGAGATAAGTGTCATGTCACGTGTGTAAAGCCTACATTACTCAGTTTGACAAACAAACAGTTAAGTTTGGTAACAAAATTATGTAAATAATGACGTCGATTCTGTTGTGCACTGATTAAAGTTAACTAAACTAAAATGCTTCATTCGTATTTTGTATACGATAAAGTCCATAATAAAATGACTATTACAGTGACATTTCTAAAACTACTTATTTTTAGTGAAAATCAAGTATTTGTGGGTAAAATTAGTCAACACCATTTTGCTTGCTGTGTCTATCAGCTGTTACAGAAGCTCAAAGACGCCATTTTGATTATAATTTTAGTAATGTCACTTTTGGTGACATGCCGTTTTCGCCTTTATTGAGAACGAAATAAGAACGTTCAAGTTTTAGTTTAATTAAGTTTAGTCTGTGAACAACAGAATCAGCGCCAATATTCACATAAATAAGATGATTAACTAATAATTTCTAAGTTTCATTTGTTAAATCTAAGGATCGTTGCAAACAACCTTTAAATTGTTGTATTGATTCTGATATGTTTTTAAATTTTGATCAATTTTTTTCTTTTAATAACGATCAATGTATTATTCATACTGTCGATGTGCCATAACTTTCAAACCCTTAATTTGTTAGCCTTATTGTGTTGCTGACAGTTCCTACAGATTTTAAGCGAGAAGGAACTCGTATTAGAACTTTATTGCTTGAGTAAAGTCTAACCTAACAGATAAATCTAGCACATCTGTCCTCACTCGTCAACAGACTCTTACAATTAGTTACAATTGTTTATTTTGTTTGTCTTATCCATGTAATTAATTATTTACACTGACAGATAATGCTGTGTGTACTTTAAATTGTTTCTGTTTTGCTCTAATATCTGCAAAAAGAATATAATAGATTGTCTACCATAGCTCTTCTAAGATCCCTTAGATCTTAGATCGCACATACTTGTGATCATCAATGATATCAGGAGATAACCTAAGCTTACAGTAACATATGTATTTCAAAACATTTCTGAAGATTTATTGAACTGTGAAAAAATACAGCTGTGGATTACCTGCGGTCATTGTCAACATTCTTATCTGTCCACCAAGGGGACAAGAGTGACACATCTACAACACTATCGTTGTCCAAATTTTGGAAATATCGTTCTTTACAAGTATTTTGGTAGACTAGTGTCAAACTCGACCAGTTTGATCCTGAGGTTTGATTTCATAAAATGTTTTAGAAGAAAGGTGATTCTACAAAAATGATCTTTAGCGATCATAGCGAAAATTTGCTATACTTTTGATAGCTGTTATTTCGTAAGCTAATACTAAATATGATTTATTTATTCGTGTCAAAGCTTTAATAAAAGCAGAAGGAAGATAAAATGTTCGCATAGATACGAACCTTTACAAAAGGTTAATAATTATTCAAGCCGCCAACAGTGATTGAGTATTTACTTCGCACGAGGAGGCTCTACGAAATGTTTATGTAAATCGAAGATTGAAATTTCTGTAAACAAAGCCGATAAAGCCTCAAATTTACCAAACTTGTATTCTATATCACTGGAAATTAACTTTTAATGTAAAATAGGCTTTATTGCATTTGAATTACGGTTCAATACAACTTTGGAACAAATTAGATTATAAAAACTTTGGGTTTAGGCAAAGCCTACGCAATCTTTGGGTTTCTCGTATATTGGCAAGAACAAACTTCGGAAAGCAATTTATTTGTTTCTTAAAAGTATAAGCACAATACGATTTGATTATGTAGGTACTTCTAATATCATTCTAATTTTTCAAAAGTTCTAAGTAATAATTATACCTATTTAGTTTTTTACTTAAAAAGACACGATACACGTCTAATCCCATTTTTTCCAAACCAACTGTTTTTCAAGATTATTTTTTTACAAATAAAAATTCTGTATTTCTAAACTGCTATTGAAGCTAAAGTGTGCTCAAGAGTCAACTCTCAGCTAATATAAACTGCATCGCAAAAAGCATAACGCTTATTATTTTAGTTCTTCAGTTATGAAGTGAGTATTTTCAAAGTAAGTTGGTAATATTATTTCTTCTGTTTTCACACTGGCGTGAAGTTTTCATCTGATTCTTTATTCATTCGATGCGATTTCCATAGAAAACAGAGACATTAGAATTTCTCTCAGGAATATTGATAGTCACAAATACTTATTTATTTCCACGGATTCGGAATAGTGATACGGTTTACAAATAACTGCTTTATGAGTTGAGTACTTTGTATTCATTATTCAAGTACTCGTTATAAGAGCGGAATAAACTGATTAGATACGAACGTCTTTACAATCTGTAACATTAAGCACAAACTATATTGAGCTTTCAAATGAATAATTTATAGTTTCTGAACATTGGTGTATTCAGTCAAGTTCTAAACCGAGCACACTAACCCAGTAAATAGGGTAAGTAGCTTGCATGCCAGACCACGCCAAGTGTGAGACGATGTCACAGGAGATACATTTGCAAGGTAATATGCTTGCCATTTCATTATTTAAGCTACCTGACATGTTTGGTTTACACAATCTAGTAGCTAGTAGGTATCTACTAGCTATTTGTATGCTACCGTGTTGACTGTCAGCAATTTGTGATACTGGCTATAGCAATCAGAGTAATGATTCAATGACCGACTAAATCGTTTTGTTGTGTTCCTAGGCATATTCTGCTGACTGCTTCCGTGAGCTTCCGTGATCATTATTCGGAAATCAAAACATCAACATTTTACCTACTGGACAATTGCGTAATTAATACCCAATACCCTTTTTGCAAAACTTTTTTTTTGGTACGGCGCCAACACTTATTATATAAGGTAATAATAGTAGGGAATAATAAGGTTTTCTACCTTATTATTCCCCTTATTTTGATAAATTATGTATCAAACTATTTATAATACAAAATATTTGCTACTTGTAATTGAGTTACTGATGAATCTAAAATGACAAAAACCCGTGCTAAGGTTCCAGGTAGCCGCTTGTGTGATAAAGAAAATAAAGCTCTACCTACGCTTTGTTAATTCACATCCAAGGGTAGCTTCAATTGGGTTTCGTGGGGTTGTTTGGAATTGTGGGTGGTTTTTGTGCGATTTCACGATTTGAGCACAGCTGCTGAATGAAACCAGATGTGACTCGAAGACGTGTTTAATATGTTTACACAATATTATCTTAAAATGGTAAATTGTAATTGTTTGTGGTAAAAAGTATGCGTGTGAACGTTCAGCAAACAGACTAATATTTTTTGTTTTTCAAACGTTCATCTTGCCTTACCTATCATCTCATGTATATCGTGAAAAATGAATGTTATGGCTTGACACATATTAATGTTCCTATCTTAAATGAATCTGCCCAACAGTCACATAGGTAGTCTAGACCCCGAACTAGAAGTCCCTGTATTATGGGTATAGGTAACAGAAACTTAGGTACCAATCGTGCAAACATTTTGTCCCGCGAGAATTGCACCTCTTGCGCCATCGCCCGCCACAACATCGAGATTATATTTTCCGAAGGATGCTTATTGACAGTTATTACTTGTAGATAGCCAAAGCGACCGTTGATGTCCATTTTTACCCCCGTGGTCCGCGTCTCACAATTCAATTTAGCCCAACGCTTTAGGGCGATGAAAAATTTCCCTTTCAAATTATGAATTTGTTACCGCCATCACGCGCTCCGTCAATTTAATTAAAGTGAATTTTGTTTCTTTATTAAATTCGTTAGTAAGTTTTTAGTCACGTACTTAATTAATAAAAAAAAATCTTTCCATGCTATCCATGGATTGAAAGAGATAAAAAATATTGGAAGTTAGACGTACCTACTTGTGCGCATCGTAGTATCCTACCTAGTTACCTAGTTACCTAGCGACGACCTCTGTGGCGCAGTGGGCAAAGGTCCGCCTGCGACGCAGCAGGTTGCGGGTTCGATCCCCGCCGCGGAACAAATGTTTGTATGTCCTACAGATATTTCTCGGGTCTGGCTGTTTATATGTATAATATGTATGTATTTACAAACAAAAAGTATATAAGTAGTTTATCAGTCATCTAGTACCCATAACACAAGCTCTGCTTACTTTGGGGCTAGATGATGCTGTCTGAAAAAGTCCAGCATTATTTATATTTTATTTATAGTTAATAGCCTACTCCTTTTTTAAATGTTCGTGTGTGTTTTTTTTAATGTGCTGAGTTAGGCTCCATTTTGCAGCAACCTAGAATTTAAGTTATTCTCGTGTCTGTCGTGTTATGTACCTACTTATCGTTGCAAATAAAACATTTTCTATTCTATTCTATTCTATTCTATGTTAATAAATTTAAATTTTTACCGCACCTGGATGACGTTAGCACGAGACCGTAAAAAGTGGCATAAAAATAGAGAGGCTTATACCCAGCAGTGGGTAAAGTCAGGTTGTGGATGATGATAATGATGAAATTTAAATTGTCAGCAAAGCAAAGAGTTGACCCATTTTCTCTTTCATCACTAGACAAGACTTCGATAGTTGGAAATGAATCAACCTGCTTTGGTAACTCGATTTAAACCTGATTTAAACCAGCCTCTGTGAATCAATACGAGTGAGGTGGTTTAAATTCAGGATTTACATATTAATAGAGAACGTTAAGCCACGCTCGAAACTGGAGCTAAAGTTTCGATTTTTTACCAAAATAATGGGTAATCCTTTTCAATTAAAACTTTTTGGCTTTAAACGTAAAGCATCGGTCGACTGGCGGTTTTGCTGATCAGTCTACGTTTAATCATAGTATGTAAGTTTTATTTTCTGTGTCTAGTCTGATTATTTTATGCAGATATTATAAAAAACAGATACAGTACGAAATACAGAGTAAAGACCTATTTATGCATCAGAGTTGGCCAATGGCCATAGATCAAACAAAGTTTTCATAATTTTAATTGTACATCTGCACGACCTAAGCTCATATGAGCTGTGCGGCACGTTTCAAAACGCGTGGATCAAAAGTTTTAGGTGGATAATGGTAGCCTTAACGTACATAAATATTAATTCAAAGTACCTTCACAAACAGGTGCCATTAAAACAAAAACAGGGCCAGATTTCACGGAGAGATGTGTCGCGCCACCAACTCGTATAAAATGACCCATTAGTCTGTAACGAGGGAATGCTGACTTTCATTAGGACGCTAGGATAAAGCCATTTTTATTTAAAACCCCGTTTTAGCGTCATTATTTATGAAAACCTTTATTTTTTCCCGTGGTTTTATCTGCATTAAACTGTCTGCCCTTGATCAAAAAGATCTGACCGAAGATTTGTAGATAGGAAAGTTAAAGCTTGACATAGTTTACAACAAACATTCGACTGGTATCTACTAAAATCGATACATTGACACTTATTTATTTTCTTGTACTTACTTTTATTGAACTGGGGGATACAGTGACATGCACCTGACGTGTATATAGCCATAAAGAGTGGAAATACAATGGTGTAAGATACCGTTTAGCATAGATATTAATAAAAACTGACCTACAAGCCCATGTGAAAGGTGACATTTATCATGAAAAAAAGAAACATAAGGCTCATCCAAAATATGGGCAAAACGGAACGTCATCGGAAGACAAGATACACCCAACAGTTTATCAGTAATGACATCCGATTAGAACGCTAAGCCAGCGACTCAGGATTATCTTGCTATTAATCATCGCAGGTATCGAAGCATTCGCGGCCGGGCTTCTACTCGATAATCCCTGGATTATACCTACGTGTTACGACCATCCACCGCTTTGTGCAGAAAACAGGTTACAGTTACCTGTTTTCCACACCAACTCATGGTTGGTGTAAACACGACACACCTTGTACGACAGTTCTTATACTAAAATGTCACTGTGGCTACTGCTTTTCTGGAATAAGGCAAGCGCCGACGGTGAGTATTCGCCGAAATAATTTCGAGTTTTATTGGTTGTCTAAGATCTCTGCCTTAAAACCAATAATTTAATGTTTCAAAAGCACGAAGTTCAACAAGAATACGATCATTTTGATTTGCTATCCTAAATCTCTGAGAACTAGTCATGCCCTAAGCTTGCGATTGTCTTTTGATCATTGTAGGAACAATTCGTTATTAAATTAGGCGCCGATGACATGCTTTCTACTCAAAACTCAGACATCCGCTGGATTCTTCATTCATTGCCAAATTGAAATCTTGAAAATGCCCGGGAAATTCTAGTTTTCTGGATCTTATTTATGGACCAATAAGTTTAATAGGACTGAGAGGGCAATCGATCTTGGCGCTTGCGAAATGGAAAATTATCTTTTGAAAGAAAAATAATTGTGATTTGATCCAAATACTAGACTTCGTATTCCAAGGAATTTTGTCATTTTACTAGAGCAGTATTGGCTTCTCGGTTCGATACGACTTTCAATGTTCAAACTTTAAACTTATATTAGGTACAGTCAGCAACGAAAGTCGATTAACAGTTGGACTTTTTAAAATGGCTTTTGTTTTTGAAAACCAAGAAAAAAATAACTTTTTTTGGGAAATTATTATAAACCAAGACTTTATCTTCAAATAAAAATAAAAATGTTGGTCATGATGTTACGGATTTTGGAAATATCCAGATTTGTGAAACATAAAATGTTAATCGACTTTTGCCGTAGGTACTTTTCGTCGTGTAATAGGTATATTTTGGAAGAAAGATAAGTTTTTTATTCATAGTCGTATTCACTTTCTTATGTGTAGACTTACAAATCAGACATCGTAAATAGGTTGTTATAATTTTATGCATTGAATTCCTAGTGTTAAATTTATCTAACCCTGTTTACTTCTTCATTTTAATATTATGTATAAGTTGACTTATATGAATATGTATACGACCTGCGCTTTTTTGGTTTCCGTTGAGAAACACAGCTCATAAATAATATACAGGTAAAATAAAAACCCTGCATTGTTACGTATAGAGTAAAAAGATCAGTATTTCTAAATAGTGCTTTCAGACCACGATTATAATTTGACCTTGTATTGTTAACAACCGTTTTATTCCAATGTATGTCAAGTTCATGACTATTAAAGTTTAAAAGAACTCTGACAGTCTAACTTTTCGTAAAATAGTAGGTAGTAAGAATGTTCTTTAAAAGTCAAATCTCAAGAATAGGTACGGGATTGCTATAGTCTTTCTCACATAGAAACGGTTTCGTGACACGGCTCTCTTTTGTAAATTTTTGAAATTATTAAAAAGGAAATAGACAAAATATCTTTTTTTGAAGTTGTATCTTTAGTACGTATTATCACTAGATTTCATTTATTTCAAAATTTTACTTTTATAGTTTAGTTTATATATACATATTCTGCGGATTAAGCGTCCATCGTCAGTTGAATGCTGAATTTGATCTCGGAATTGTGTCAAACCAATCAAGCTTTCGTCAGCGACTTTGCGGATCACTAGGATTTGAGTTGATTTGCCGTCATCGAATTCTGCCTGTCTTGCGAACATGACTGATTGATGTCCCCCAGACGATTGTAAATCATCAGCTTAATCTGGGTTACAGTTTTGTAAGAATCATTCAAAAGTTCATTAACAGCGTAGTGTAATGTGTGTAGTATTAATAGTGTCGATAACCATGATGGTTCAAAAAGCGTAGTGTATTCTGAATGGTATATAGGTAATATTTATATTATTAGATAGGGATAACAGGATTACCTATATTTATTTACTTGATAAACAAATACTCGAAGTATATAAATACGCATAATAAAGAATACTGAAGAAAAAAGTTCAAACAACTTTATATTAAAACAATAAAAGTGGAAAGCCTTCAGGGATGCTAAAAAGTTTTCAAGGAAAATGTTCGATGAAACAGTACTCTTACATTTGATATGCGAGAGAAATGTACCTATAAGGTATGTTTAAGTTTATAAGTACTTCAAAATCTTTATGATTTCTCGTCGCTGACCGTATTATATTTCTAGCCTAAATAAATAATTAATGATTACAAAATTCCATAACGCACTGACTTAAAACTTTATCGCATTATGTTTAATAATTATGTAGTGTTACATCAGATGAAGATTAGCATAATTTGCTGATTCAGACTGTTACACCGCCGCGGCCGCGCCGTGTGATAATATCACAAATCACAGCAATGTACAGACAGCATCAAAAATCTGGTTTTAAGTTGTTTTTTGCTGAGCTGTTGTTTGGGCTAGTGAATGTAGGACATATTTTTGTTTCATTGTTTACATAATCAAGGTTCACATAGACATCTTCATAGGATCAGGAACAGCAGATCTGAGAGAATGTCTACCGCGCCTCTGAGAAACATTCGTGATCCTGTTTACGTTTATTTGTTTGGTAGGGTAAACTCTTGAGGCGTTGGAATACCTGAGTCCAACTTGAGACTGTTTTCTACCCACCTCTTTTACTTTTATTATATGTAGGAACAGGTCACCGGTGCGTATCAGTGCGCTGACATCCGCAGCGCATCGAGGACGCAACTTCCCGACACCTGGCTGCGGTTGTCGCACTGCGAAACATCCAGCTTAATCATAGACAAAAGCTTTTCCGGCCAGTACATAATCACGACATCATCAGTGCCTTGGATGAGAACAACACGGGGCCGATTAGTGGCGTTTGAGAGGCAGTGGGCTATTTTGAGCTGCCGATGAAGATGATGTAAAATCACGCCTGTTTTAGTGTCTAAACACAATATGTCGAAGTTACGTAACCATAGTTCGGCATTATTACGCCTGCAATGCTATTTGAATTACTGACACACTATGCCGAAATTAATTCATACATTTTTTTCAGCTGCCGAACTTCGGTCGCGTTACTTCGGCATGCTTGTCATGAAGTATTATAATAATACTTCCATAAGTGGGCAAATTAAAGCAAATGTACAAAATTAATAAGCTTTTATTGTTGGTATGTATCACTAGAACCCGGTTTTCCATTTCAAATGACTATTAAGTACTCACATAATAAGGAAAATACGAATGGAATTTCTCGGGTATTCACCAATCAAATTCAATTCTCTGTTCCCAGAAATATGTTTTTAGCTCGATCAATTGACCCCAATAAGTATACTAATCTATACCTACTTACTTACACATAGAGCCTTGTCTTGAAGCATCAGACCGTGTATTGTGATATTGGCCAGTACAAAAGATCATCCATACAAAGGTATTTCCAGACAAATACGACTCAGGCGCCTTCAAGACAAGAGCCTATTCCTACCTCAAAGGCCGGCAACGCATCTGCAGTGCTTCTTGATGCTGCAGTTGTCTGTTGGCTGTGGTAATCACTTACCATCAGGTGTGCCACTTACTCGTTTGCCCCCTCTTCCATAAAAAAAAAATCTATATTCTAGACATCAATCTATTGTCAATGACAACACAATTACTTACATCAATCTATAATCCTCAACATATTGCTGTGGACAACCGACAATATCCCAAATGCGACACGCAGTGGCAATGGCGAAAGTAGAGCACGTCTTAAATTCGCCTGATATTGATTGATGTGCGATATTTGTAACGGTCTTTTGGGGAATGACCCGCGGCGGGGAAATGCTTTCCGTTTATATGGACCCATGAAATATTAGAAAAGGAATTTGGAATTTTCGGACCAATAAAAGAACTTAGAAAAGTACCTATATGACTTGTTTATATCTTGGCTTGAGCTTGCAAGCATATAAATCCGTCACGAACCATTCTTTGTCGTGCCCTCAAAAAAAAAGAAACTACCTAATTCTGGGAGAATATTTCCATTATGTACTTACATATTTTTCGTTGTCAATGGTGACCTTTGTTGTGGTCAGATTCCACGAACGCCATTGACAGTGATCTTGATATTTGTTTAACAAAAGTTTTTGCCACGTGGATTCGTCCAATGTCTGTTTTTGTCGTTTTGGCAAAAAGGCAATAAGCGAGGCAGCGTTATTGTGTTACACTGTAATGATTCTCCAACAAAAAATATGAATTATGATCGCATTCGTTAAAAAATACCGGCGTCGGTTTCAAAAGCTTATTTTCATGGAGCTAGAGAATTTATAATGAAACTGGAGTTAAGCGATCAATATTTGTAAGTAAAAAAATAAAAGAAGCATCACCCCAACCAAAATCACGAAGCATACACAGATTCGGGGAAAATTATATTCCTGAGACCTGACATCATTAGGTACCTACGTGAGAACCTATTCATTTTATCCTCGAAACTACTTCATGAATGTAGAGCACAACACAGAAACTATAAAGACAACTACGCTAGTAGACATTTAAACCACAGTTTTATGAGTACCTTGGTATGTACCTACGTACTACTTATACCTAGTTATCTGTTGCTGACCGTGCGAATGTTTCGACCTTGTTGTGTCGTGATATAGTATCACTTTGTTCCTAGGGTTTCCTTATACCGCAAGGTGTTATCCAATTTGTAATTTGTAACTTACTTATTTATTTATTTGTGAAATAGTTTGACAATTTTGTACTTATTACTAATGAACGCTGAGAAATTACAGTAGTAAAAACTGTGTCGCAATTTTCAGCGCCCGACCTTAGGACAAGAGGGCACAAATCGTTTCTAGTAGAAAGGAGTTTATATAAATACTAATAATGGTAGTAACTTAAGTAATATTTTAGTTAACGTAACTTAATTTTATCTAAAATAGAACGGAATGGAAACAAGTCTCGCACATTATCGTCGAAATAATGTTGGCTAAGTGGATGCATTAATTTGTTGCGAATATGTGTGTTTGTGTGTGTGTGTGTGTGTGTGTGTGTGTGTGTGTATGTATGGTGTTATCCAATTGCCTAGTAGGTAGATATTTCAGGAATTAATGCTACGTTACTTTAGTAGTTTATATTTTGTGAATTACAAAAAAATTACTCTGTCATGGACGTCTTCGCGTAAGCAAATCGAGGCATGTTATATGTCGTATCGTGTAAATGCTATTAAATTCAATTGTTTTGCTATTGATTGTCAGTGAAATTGATCAGTCGGGTGGACAAAAAAAAACTAGACAAATCCAATGGATTGAAAAATGCCTCTACAGAATCATATCAAGCTACTTAATTTGGTTTTGCAAAATTGAGTAAAATACTTATAAAGATAGCATGTATATTCTTATATTTGTTTTAAATCAAATTATACCTCAGAATAGTATAGTTCAGTTAGTATTTACATAAACATTATTCACAGGAGCGTGTGCGGTATATACTCGTACTTGCCCATCTAATTAAAGGCGGCATTGACCTCCCACACGAACAGAAATAACGCGCTAAATTCACGCGAGTATACTAAATGCAACCTTGAACTGAACCAAGTTTACCTTTAGGGTTCCGTAGCTTTAAAATAATACAGAACGCTTGATTACATGTCTTTCATTGCGTTTCTAATTTTGGTTAGGAAGAGCTGATATACGAATTGTTATAACAGCAGAACACTTATAGCAGTTTCACATTATCCAATCCGATATATTCGATAATTTGACGACCTCTGTAGCGCAGTGGGCGAAAGCCCGGCTGCGACGCAGAAGGTTGCGGGTTCGATCCCCGCCGCGGGACAAGTGTTTGTATGATCTACAAATATTTGTCTCGGGTCTGGGTGTTTCTATGTATAATATGTATGTATTTACGAACAAAAAGTATATAAGTAGTATATCAGTCATGTAGTACCCATAACACAAGCTCTGCTTACTTTGGGGCTAGATGATGCTGTGTGAAAAGTCCAGCATTATTTATTTATTTATTTATTTATTTATATCGGTATCGGACGCCGATACGATGGCGGGGCAAGTAAAATGTATGAAATTGATAGCTCAGATATATATGGGATCGGATAATGTGAAAGACAGGTACATATTTCATACATTTTACTTAGATATCGATATCGAATCGGATAATGTAAAACCAAGTTAGTTAAAACTAAACACCCTGAAAATGAGTAGGTAGGTACTCAATTTAGGTATCTTACATAATTATGTAACCGTTTAACCAGATATGTTTCAAAAAAATAAAAAATAAACTTCACGAAGTTCCATCTAGCTAGTTTATTACAAACCGTTGTTAGTATCAATCAAAAAGCTTATTTCTTATTGTTATACCTTCAATTCTCAACATTGATAACAAAGTAGAATTCATTCTACAAATGGCTTCAATTTGTAGAATGGCTCATTTAGAGATACAAAAGAGTGGTATCAATATCTATGTAGCATTTCGAAACACAGCTTATTTGGAAATAACTAGTCCAAAAATGTATTTACCTTTATCGAATTTTGAGCGCTTTACGTGTAATCTGTTACATGCATAGATAAAATTTCCCGTACAGAGGTACGCAGAGATCAAGAATTTAGCTTACCTAGATCCTTATTTAATGAAATGAAATGAAATGAAGTTTATTTGCCTATACATCTTCACTTTTATCACAATGCTCGCTCATACAAGCTGACCGGCTTTTACACAAACTTGTCTAGATTTTAGCACTCAATGCAACAAAATTGGACTTCGCAGAGCATTAAGCTCACGATTCTGGGAGTGTACCAGCTGTTTCTCTATCAGTCGTATGTTGGTTAGGTGTGTCGAAATCCCATCGGGTATTTCTTGCAATCGCGGCTCGCCACGTTCGGCCAGCCTTTGTTCCATTTCGGCGTGAGGTTGGGAAATTATGAGGGTACCCTATGCTGCGGCGGTAAGACCACTGCGGCAACTTTGGAGAGACCAATAGTAAACCATTATTTATGAAGATGAGGTGAAAATATCTTCTAAGATAGGAAATAAAGTTTTTCAACTAAGATATCAAGACCAAGAGTTTGGTTAGTAATTGTGTGAAATGTTTTTTGGCTTAGGTTCATTGTAAGTCATTAAATATTTCAGAAGCCCTGTTCGTAGGCGAATAACACTAAAACTGGACTGAGAAAAACTATAGTCGTTCAATACTGAAAGCTGTAAACTGAAATATTCCTTCGACGGCGGAAAAGCTATCAGCGAAAACTACTCCGGGAAAGTTCACGCACAGATTCTTCACTAAAGAGTAAAATTTCCTCAAGCATGTCACATTTGCCAGTTTTCCGGGAAGTGTGACTTGGCAACCCTTTCAAACTTCGGCCGAGTTTTATAGATTTGGCTTATACGTACCTACAGGGTGCATTTACGATGCCATGCGCGAACGTTAAATTTACGAGAATTCGGTCGGTTTAATACACTTCGGATGGTGACCGACCGATTTTATTTGGTGCAAATAAAATGTCGATTTCACTGTTTATCGGTTAAGTTAACTGGTGAATAGAATATCGAGTCAAGGCTAATATATTTTATGTATGTAGGCCTCGAACATTTGTATAATCCGGAGAGATTTGTCCCACTTTTATGGTTCTTTTTATACAAACTCGTAACATCCTTAGACATTGCTGCGACCGATTTCATGGGAAGAGTTAAATAATTTTGACGATACATGTTTTTTACACAGGAAAGCCGAAACCGCTCTTTACTGAGGGCAAGGAAATTATGTGAATAAACTTTAGGTACCAATTACTCGTTGATAAGCTAAGTTGATAAGCTCCAAAACCTCGCGATGATTATCATATTTAAACATAGCGCCAAAAAATGTAAAAAGGAGCTTGAGTTTCTAGATATTTGCCGGTAAGGTTCAGTGGGAGAGAGTCTACAAAGCTCTTGATTGACAAAATCTGCAATGCTTTGACACCAACGTAACATTACTCATACGAGCGTTATGACATGTTCACAACTAGCAATAAGTTTAATGATGCATGAACACAAGGTTACAAGATAATTAGGTACTGCTATTTCTATTTGTCTCATCAAACCTAACCACACGGTGATGTTGTGGTATCTGGTAACAAAAAATATGAATTATGTTTCATGTTTAATTCTTGGTCGTACCGAGGCCAAAAGTGCGTAAATTTTTTAGTTTATTGCGTGAAATTAGTTGCGTTTACGTTCAACAGGAACAGCTTATGAATCTGTGTGGCACAAACAGAACTTTCGTATGCAAATGAATACAGCGTAAATTACACGTAAGATGCTGTACTCAAAAAATAAGCTCGTTTGTCGCACTATATCTTTCTCTTGAGCTGCTTAAAAACTAGTGTATTTCGTAAAAACGGTTATCTATTTGATAAACAAAATAGGCTAAAGACATAGCCTCGCCCTATCCAGGCAGTAGGCTAGGCAACGATCACCTATCTCAGACCGCAAACTTCCGATTTCGTAGATAACCTGTATGGCTAGAAAGCCGGCGGATACAGATCTGTTTGCGGTGAATGCGGCTTGCATAACAACGGAACAAGTATGTACTTACAATCATACTGTAACTGCGAGTTTCTGTTACATGCGTTTCCTTGTTAAAGATGTTCTTCGATGTTTTTGCAATTAATGGTACAGACAGCTAAAGTTATGTTACAATTTATCGGTACCTACAAAATGTGTATTTTACTTCATTAAAGTCAGATAGTCAGCCGCATGTCGGATGCGTTGTGGGCGAAAACCACTACAGAGAGGACGCCTCTGAACGGAAAACAACCTCGCGGTAGACCACGCCGCAGATGGAGAGATGAATTGTCTACAAAAGCCCAGAACAGGGATGAGTGAAGAGAGGGGGAAAAGAGGCCAGCCCTTCAGTGGGACACTAATAATAATAAAAAGTCAGATACCTAATTAGTTTAAATGCCGATAAAAAAGTAGGCAATTCTTGCAAGGTCATATAAAGAGGAAGCAATTCCTCTTACAACACAATGCGACAGGCCTTCGACTAAACTTAGACCGTCACGAACTATAACATCAAACGAAGGCTCCACAACAATAGATCGATTGTCTAATTGGTACACTATTACAACTAAATCAATCGACCTTAACCCGTAATAAGTACGTCCTCACAGCTCCTTAATAGGATGAGTCGTATACAGAATTGTAATGAGATTTACCGCCAATGCAGGGCAAGGTTCCTTCATAATATTGAACGTAATTCACTTAATTCTATTACGAAGTGCGTGCGCGTAGGATACTTTATTAAAAGCTGTCTTGTTTATTGGATACGTTGGGCATAAATTTTGTTTTAGGCGTACCCGAATAACTTAGTATAGGTTTACTATTTGGACATTCTTGGGATGAGTTCGAAGAAGGGTCCGAAAAATATTGAAGGAATCCTAGAATAGCCTCTGAAGATATTTTCGTGATATTTTTCATCTATTCGGTAAAGTTCAGGATCACCCTTTCCAACATTTAATCATACCGTAAAACTTTTTATGCAATAACCATTTGCTATCTCAGTTGATGTGAAAATTTAAATACTATTATTAGTTTGGTGATTTCTGGTATGTTTTCAATTTTCTTATTCAAATTAAATAAGCATTTGAATTTATAGCATTCAATTTTCATTTTTCAGTTATAGGTACTTTTTTCTTTAGGTTGTTTTAGTGGGCTTTTCGTTACAATTTTAAAAGATCAACATTGCTTGCACAGCTTGCGTGTTTTATGTACCGTCGTGTAATTTATTGAACTTAGTTTATATATATTATAACATTGCCAAGGCTCCATATTTTAGGTACCTTATATAAAAACTACTTTATATACAATATTTCGCACATTCAGATTCAAAAGATTTCTTAAGTAGAAAAATCTCGATTTCGATACAATTAAAATTGTTGACTTACAAAATCATTTGCAAAGTAGTTATATATGTATATATATATAAGTACCACATTTCCATTGTACGTTACGACCATTATTTAGTTTATCTACTTAATGGGTTTGTTTTAATGGTTGTAAATAAAACTAACCCGTAGGTTTCAATTTGCATTAGGTATCAAACCTATGTTACATGGAAACAATAAATTCGCTTTTTAATTGGTTTATAACGTAAAACTGTAGTAGTATTAGCTTACATTTAATAATAGGTATACAAATAAATAAATAATAAATAATGCTGGACTTTTCACACAGCATCATCTAGCCTCAAAGTAAGCAGAGCTTGTGTTATGGGTACTAGATGACTGATATACTACTTATATACTTTTTGTTTGTAAATACATACATATCATACATAGGAACACATATTAATGTATGGCCTATCTCTACTGTTCTGAAAACTGCTTATTCGAATGTATGTTTATGTTTCAATCCCACCTTAACCAACTTATCGAAACTAATCCATAATAATGTACAAACCTATACTAAGAGAAATGATAATCTTCTAGTACCTAGTAACTAGTTTATCATTTCTCTGCTTAGTGCGCGTAATTATATCCGTATACCTTAATTTCAGATCCCATATTCATAATTACTTACAACTTTGCCCTTATTACTTGCTTCGCGTGTTGTCTGCCATATGCGCTGCGTGTATTCGTAATTAGGTACACGATTTAGCTAACGTGTGTTACCTGATAAAGATAAAAACATTAATTTATACGAGCAATCAAATACAGATTCATCTACTTTAGTTACATATTATATACAAAGTGGTTTTGTTTGTGTTAAATGTTGACTTGATTTACCTAACTTTGTTTTGCCTTATTATAATTATTAAAATTATTATCCCACGGCTGGACAACTACCTACTCTTCGTGATCACTCAAGTAATAGCAATCCTGTGCCGTTCGAACCCCCATTTACTAAAGACGTTTAGTTGTTTTATCCTAAGTAGGTAATCTTTATTAGTTCGTATTTGAACGTTCAATCAATCACAATTAAAACACCTGTCTTGCGAACAAAGGGTATGAAGCACGTGTTTTGCATTCAACTGCTTAGTCTCTCATTAGCACCTAATAAGTAAAATTACTTTACAATACGAGTATGTATTACAAACATGCATTCTTATTTTCTCATCCTAAAAAATGTTTTGTTTCTGTTCATAATAAAACAATCAATATTATTATGATGCTTATCAATATCAATATTATAGTGTGACAGTAGAGTAAAGAGTCTATACTATACGTACAGACTATTAAAAAATTGCGCTCTCAATATTGAAAAACCAACGAAAGCTTCGGACACTTTTAGTGTTTTCTGTTTCTAGTAGGTATTTTTGTTTCGATTCGAATTTAATTTGATATAAAAGGTAAATCATTAAATGCATGGAGTGCATCACAGGTGCATTCAATAAAACTGAGCGATTGCTGAATAACGGAATCGGACAATAAAAAACCTATCATTTCGAAGTGTCAACTAAATATTATTGATTTTCATTGGAAATTCAGGAATAAGTTTACAAAATCTGTGGTGATACAGTAGACAAAACCTTTATTAAAATGGTAACTTCAGACTTTTACTTATTTGGTACATCATCATCATCCACAGCCTGACTTCAACCACTGCTGGGTATAGGCCACCCTAAGCTTGTGCCATCCACCGCGTTATTTGGTACAAGATGATTTATTTAGTGTCAAGACCAATAGTGGCAACCTATGCCTACACTTAACAGAAAGTTGCTTGAGATTGTAAAAGCTTGCCCAAAACCTAAACCAACCTATAAATCATAAGCTTATAATATCAATTGATATGTTTCACTGTCTCAGAGCAAAGCGATGTTAAAAGAGCTTTTGCAAAGCGTTTAAGAACCTTCCGTGTCCACGTATATATGAATTTAAAAGTTGTTATGTAAACACGCTGAAAATTGATGTAAGTAGGTACCTATTATTTGATATCGCTCGCACATTAAAAATAGTGCGGAACAAAGAGTAACTCAAGCTAAGAAGTAGCTATAGTTCTATTATTTATTCTGGGTTCTGAATCACGTGCGAATTGTGAAGTAACATTAACAGCCTCGCTAATTGCCGCGTAATGTTACAAACATTCTATCCATGCAGCGCACGTATAGCGCGCGCTACAATCGCATCATTTGAATAATCAACACACCTGTAGTGCCACCACACATTTCTAGATGCCAGAACAAGATAAAAAAAACAAACAAAACAGGACAACAAATAATAAATATCGCCCGAATTATCATTACTTTACTCTCAGCGCTTCTTGATATATAGCAGCCTACTGAATAACTATGTAATATGTAGTATGTTTATATGTAGTTTAGTCTTTCATTCTACTAGCTTGCCATGTAAATCGGAGACTATGTAATAATATTAGGTTTAGAAAGCCCAATCTATTTTCACACCCACTGAACAAAATGTTGATAGAAACATTAACTTCAATAACGTACTACTGAGTATTAGATAATTTTAATGAGTCCTGTGATTTTAAATTGAATGGTAGCCCTAGTATCATCTTTGATTGCCTTTGTTGCTTAATTGGAACACAAACGGGTTTCATTGAAAACTTTAGCGATTTAAATAATAGGATTACCTAAATCCACTATTAATTGGTTCCATTGAGATCAATTGAGCACTGATTGAATCACAATCAAACATCCGAGGATTCTTGATTTATAATATTAAAACTTGAGTAAAGCGTTAAAGGTTAACGTTATAAGGTAGGTTTTAAAATGGTTTGCGTGTGTTCCAATTTTCGTACCACCTGCTTCCTTTTATATGGACATAAAAACATGTGCTACTTGTCAATGAACTGAAAGTTCTCATTCAGCATAATTGAAATCGTGATCACACCAGAGCTTTAACAAATTGTTTCGTATAAATGTTTGCATTTTCTGCCATTAAAACGTGAGATAAAAAAGCAACCACTAAATATAATCTGGGTTACTCCATCCAGGTCAAACTGTGTATGGTTTATGCTCACTGGATAAACGGTACGCGGCAATTACTTAAACGAGCTTACACCGAAATTGTTTTGTAACGAGCGAGCTTAGTCTAAACTGATATAAATGCGAGTTATATTTTACTAACTTGTTTAAAAATGTGGGTAGAATAGCATACTTTACACAGATTCAAAGATACGGAGCCAAAAACAAGATCACGACCCTTTTCCTGAAGCGCGGGAGACATTCTCTCAGATCTTTTATGTACCTATTCCAGATCTTTTAAATGTCTAGGGGGTTAGTCAAAGGCATGTCCAAATACATATTTGATACATGCGCAATTTTCGAAGAATATGGAACTTCAATAAATAAATTAGTAAAAACTCAAAGCTCGTATGAAATAATATCAATCTATCATCAGCAAAATAATCGGTTCTTGATAGAAAATGAGTTAATTCCAATAATTCCATACCCGAGATTAAATTATCTTATCTCTATGATGGATATCTCGGTTTAAGCTATCAGATGGTATTCATTATACTGAACTTAATTAACAACGATTTGAAAGTCGACAAAATCGATCTTTCCATAGAAAGTGCGATTTTGTTATCCCCGAGCTTTTGATTCAGACTTGGCAACTTTGGTATAACCGTCCCACCACAGAACTATATCTTAGTTACACCACATACATATACCACACACATACACACACACCACACGTACACTTTTAAGAGTACTTGGCTGTACTAAACCAAACTTGGTTTGAATTTTTGTCTTTTAAATGTTTTTTTTTCTTTCCTTATTAGTAGTTGAATCACGCAATTTTTTTTTTCTCTTGCTCATTATAACACCCGAAGCAAAGATCCTTCATGTCTATACTACAAGTAGATAATACTTAGTTAGAATGAGGAGTTCACGTCAAGATTTTTCATGTTAAGGTGACAAATCTTTCTTAAATGTACCTTCTTAACCTTTTTGGTCTAAGTTAGTATATTATTATTATTATTATTGTTATTTTTTTTTACTCCGTTCATTTTACAAAACCGGAATTGACTGAATTGCACGGGCCAAAGCCAAGTATTATTATAGTTCTGAAAGTCCAACCATTGTTTTTTGTAGGCTAGGCTTTGCTTACGCAGCACTAAGTAACATTTTGAATATTAGCTATTTCAAACCAATCTATACTTATTCCAAGTTGAAACCAAATCAGTCAACTGGTTGAGGAGTGATTAAAATACTCACAAACTTTCGTAGGATAAGATTATAATAAATGTTTTATGTGAAATGTGATTTTTCATTTTAGGGTTTTAGAATTTTTTTAAATATTATGTCAGGAACATTACAAAGCCATAACATTTTTTTCTAATTTAACAAGTATACTTTATTTACAGAAACTAAGCTACTACATATTTACATAAAATACATACAAGCCATAACTAGGTAACTTATAACGATATGGTTCATGATACATCTCATTCAAAACACGGCGAAAATGTAACGTGATGAAACAAATGATTGCCGATGCGATATTCTCGTTATCAAATAGGCTATCTGCCAGTTTATTTACCATACAGTCGATTTCAACTCGAACTTTCTGAATAAACAAATAGAATATTGCAATGGTGTGCTACCAAGCATAGTTGCTAAAAGAGAGTTATTTCTACAGCGCTATATTTGAGAACACTAAAATTCATAAATATTAATATTATATCAACAAACCAACAAGCAAACTGAATCCCAAAATATAGTTCAAATTAATATTCGAAAAAAAAAATGTTATTTTCTAGTATGTTACTTTAGTTCAGTTTAGCGAGAACAAGAAATACATTGTAGTATTGATTGACGTCAAATAATGAAACTAAACGACAGCTTCGTCTTTGAAAGCGAAGTTCGTAGCTATTTTTTTTTTTTAGTTAGCCTATACTGTCCCACTACTGGGCAAAGGCCTTTTGTTAATTATGGAATGAAAATAGCTTATGTGCAATTCAAGCAAAATATTATAAAAATCTTATTTTATTGCCAATTTCAAAAAGGGTCGTAAAAATGCGATCTGCGAAAATAGCCATATATCAAAAGCACAAAATGTTTGTCATTACGTTTTATAATATTCCAAAGTGAAACTTAATGGCTCTCCTGAATGTTATTTATTGCGTAGCATTAAGGTTGACTTTATTTTTTATATTCAAATGAATAGGAGTAGTGAATGAGTGTAACTGTGCCGACGGATGGACCGAACCGTCACGCTGCGACGAAACAATGGGTGCGGGAAAACGGTCCTGCTCTAAAACATTGACCTGACTCAAAAAGTACTTAGTATGACCAGTTATAGTATTTTTCACGTAGGAACGTATCCTTAACACATAGAACTTTTACGTTTCACGCTGTACGACAATGAAATGTTTTGAAATAAATTAAATCTAGTGATAATACTAAAAGATAAACTTAAAAAAAGGATTATGTCAATTTTCTTTTTAATAATTTCAGATATTAACATAAAAAAGAGCCTTGTCACGGAACCGTTCAAAAAGGACTAAAATAAAAGTATTAAACATGTTATATGTATCCTTATCTGATCCTACAATTGAATTGATAACATTTTTGAGAGCATGCTCCAGAATTATAATTTAATGTGTCTCTGACTTTATAGGGTGTTGTCGCGTATCCGAACGAGGATACATCAAACGTCAAAATCAAACGTCAAAAAAGTGTCAAAAGATATTCAAAATTTAAACATGACTCGCTACTTGTCACCTACCGTGAACACAATATCTCTGTACTCTAATTTCTAATTTTCTAATTACACGCAAGTTTTTATCAATCTTGGCCTTCCATCATTTTCACAACCCTTGAAGAACCCTAAGATATCTGCTACAACAGGTGTTGTGAAAATGGTATGCAGATCACTGCATCTTTTTTAAAAATCGTCTCGATTTTGAAAACGCTTTACCATAAACCTCGAATAGTCCTATATTCTCCTAAATTAGAAAGCAGTTTACCCAATGTCATTTCTTGGTCTTTGGCCTCGGTATGGCACGATAGCTGGTTCGCGGTACCACCTGCTGCAAAATGGATTCGCCACGAATGCGAAACTCGACCCAGTTCCATTATACCTATTACGGTGCAGTGCCATTGCAGCAGGTTTGATTTACACAGACACACAAATCTTAGCCAGATTTGTGGCGCTCATCCCGTTCGAAACAGTTCTAGCCAGAACAAAAGCTAGGAGGGAAGACCTGGTATATTTGACAGATAATACTGCTGGGTGTTACGTACCTATATACATTTACTAACATAACCTAAGCTGCTACGTATATACCTACATTTTTTAGGGATTTAATTCTCCTCTGATCACGCCAACAGAGGACAATCTTGAAAAACGCATAGATTTTTGCTTAAGTTAATTGTATTCCTTAAAGTAAAGCAAATGTACCCAACCATAAGTAACATGTCTATTCGATCTGTTCTGTCAATACGTTGAAATTATAGGATAAACTTGTTCTTTCTGTGTTTGTTAGTAAAATATACTTAAGCATTAGTCTTACGGAAAGTAAGAGCGAACAAAAAGTTTCCGAAACAACCTTAACTCACAGGAAATAAAACTATTCGCGCTCGTTAATTTGTACAGCTTTATATTCTTTGCGTGCCCTACCCACTTATAAAGAGATAAATACACTGTGATTCATTGGTTTTTAATCAAACTTGGGATAAACGAAAATTTGAACTCGAGAAACAAAAAGTCAAGAAATTAATCTCTATTTTTTGTATAAATAAAAGTTGATCCAATTCATCTTCTCTCTGTGTGAAAATCTAACCAATTTACTGCCAATTTCATATTATTAGTTACATGTACATTGGACAGGGAACCTGTTAAACAAAAGGCCATTATAGGCACGATCATTGAAATAATTCAATAGTAAGGTTTTGTAACGGTGAACGCATCTTAACAGTCGTAGAAAGCGATTACGTGTGAGAGCAGCATTTACTTGTAAGGAACAATGGTTACACCTACACGCAGAATATTTAGAGAGTAGCATGCCACAACAAAATTGTCCAAATACATCCTATTTAGAAACAATTCTACCTCAAATGGTAAGATAAATAGAATTTATAGCATAAAGCTAGAAGTTGGTGTGTACAAGACCACCTTGGCGGTTTCAGCCGAGACTAACCAATGTTAGGGCCAAAAAGCTTTTTTTTCCGGGCTAAAAAAAAGTAAGTTCGTATGAGTCAGTGGCCAACTCTGGTGATGGAGTTTTTAGGCCGCCTTAAGGCGTCCGGGCTTTATAACCGAGATTCTCTTACCCATACGGGTAGGAACACTCGCTACTTGAAATTGCGAAAGGTTAAGAAACTAGGTAGGTACCTAATATTTGTTTGAAATAAACTGCACAAGCGACCTGCACCGTCTTTATTTAGATTACTTTATAGCCGCTGTTTATAAATAATTTACCTTTCAAGTAGTGAAAGGATTACTCTCCACAGATAATAACATTGTAAAATTCGCTCTCTCTCTTTAGTAAAGATAGAAGTTGTTGGTGATTTCCAATAGCATTTAGTTCCTAATCTCGTCTGATTTCAGAGAAATACCGACAAAGGTAGGCGAAAGGAGTATTGTGGTTTGATACTCATTTGTGGTTATGAGAGCAGGATTGATGAAACTCGATGCTGACACGACCTGGTTTTCTACTCTGCTACTAAATCTTACTTTACACGGATAATACTATCAGCAACACAGAACCACAAACAAATCTTTCGTTTGTTAATATTATTGTAACTCTTATTTTATTACTACGGCCTTATTTCAAGCCTAAGTTTCTGAAACTACAAAAATACAAAATAAACACAGCCTTGCTGATAAAATACCTACTATAATACGCACAATCGTTCTTTAGCTCTCTGAAGTAGCTGCGCAGGACCCATTTTCGATGATTTGTATAGCTGCCTCGCTCACTCGCTTAGTTTATTGCATCGTGCTATATAGCTTACTCTACCAAACCCGCACAATCGTCTATTGCACATAACTTCAGAGAGATAAAGATCCGTTGTGCTTAGTACACTAAAAACACGTAGAATATAATATGATTCTGTTTTTGCCATGATACAACGTTTTTGCTTTTCAATGATAATTTACAACAGTGAAGATTACTTACCTTCAATTGATTTATTATAATCGTGCCAATGTACAATTTATTGCTGCAGTAGGCACATTAACATGCTTTATTATATTAGATATAGTAAATTGTAATACAAATCCAAGCAGGCAGCCTTGCTGTCGCCATGACACATATACCCAGTAAGGTAGAGTACCAACGGATCGACTGACCGTGCGACAACCACACACTTGTCGCTATACTTGGGTCATATTCACTGACTTTGTCCTACACGTGCGTGAGACACGAGTTGCTTTAAAGCATATAAGTATACTAGCATTTTATCGTTTGATTCTTGTTTAGTTACTAAATTCGGTGTAACCCAGTTCACCTTGTCACAATGGTCTTAAATAATTTTCTCATCTTATTACTGTTTATTTCTCTAAGTATACAAGTTTAAGTTGAATTGCTTGTAGGTACCTGTACCACACTACTGATGAGTGTGCAATATTAAAAAAATTGCGGATGACGTTTTAAGTTGAGAATGAAAAACTCAACATGATCATCAAAATTTTTCGGACATGTACTCATACAATGCCAAGGTTCATAATGAGCAGCACGTGTTTAACGCGAGTGATAGTAAGAATACGCCAGCAGGTGATTCTTGACTTCCTTTTACAGTGAGGGTTAGTTTTTGTACGCGTTTTATGCTCTGGATTGCATTTTATTTGTGTCGGTTAACTGTTTTGTTAATGACTTACAATGCAGGTAATTTATAAGGATTGACATTGTTCGGTAGGTTCTACTTAGACTCTCATTTTCTATAACTTGTTTAGTTTACCTGCATATCTGAGATAAACTTCTTTAGCTGTAAACCTTGTTTGTAAAACCTGTTTTGATGACCTACCTAATGCTGAGTACAAAAGTAATAAACATTTTTACGATCATTCTTTTAGTAGTTTACGTTTTCTGTAAGAACTTTTGCGCTTGAACTACCTAAACGACTGAACAATTTTTGTCCCTCTTAAACCCCGACCAATTAAGTAGTTTTTCTTCCTCTGTAGGTATAAGAATAAAAGCGATAAATTACAAGTCTTGGACTTACTTGAGCCACAGCTTATAAAATGCCTAAGCTAATTGAATACATGTCAAGTTACAATCATTTTCATGGACGTGAATCTTCGAAGTTACATTTTAGAATAGAATAATGGTTGTGGTTGGTATTATTCAATTGCCTTCAAAAAAGCTTTTTATTAATGAAGACAAAAGAGCATTGAAGGTGTCTTCAGAGAAATAAGTGATTATATAAACAAGAATTATATTAATAATTATATTTACACCGTATTTTATAGCTTTCTTTTATACAGCGTACGTACACTGTGCGTCCACATTTGTTAATGTCTTCTCCCTAGACTTAAAGGTTTGCTGGTAGAAAACTCTTTAGGGTTAAGCTCGCCTTTGTACATTTTCTTTCTAATTATTATTTTGTAACCATTGCCTTGTGTACAATAAAGAAAGAAGAATTAATATTATTTAGTAAGTTAAACTTCTCTAAAGTATGATTTGAAGCTATAGTTAAGTACTCAACATTGTTACACCTGAATAAATAAATTATTAAAATTATTAAATTATTAAGTAACTGTACCAGCTTTTCTTAATTTGTCATAAAACTGTGCATTTACTTTGGAGTTGAGACTTGTAAGGCGGCGTTCAGTTAATTACTTTGTATCCTAACGAAGTGCTAACTCGCAATATGTACGCAGGTCCCGTTTAATAAGTCCACTTTGAAATTAAACGGGTGAGGAAGTTACAAGTTTTCTAAGACGGTGCAGGAAAAGTTCACCGCGGGTCACACCATTTTATAATGAAATTATTGAGTCACTGATTTTTATTACTTATAGTATAGGTTCGTAGCTATGTCCATTTATTTTTAAAATATTATTATGTATTTAACAATCTACTTATTATTTAAACGGTAATTGTTAGGTACTTACCTTACTTACAAGCGCAAATAAATTTTTGTTTTCAGCAAATAATATAAATTCTCTTTTGTCATAGATTACAAGACATGTTAGAGATATATAGCTGTTTGCTAACATAAAAGCAAATACTAGATTTCTTTTTAGTATCTCTACGAAGAATATAAATAAATAATAAATAAATAATGCTGGACTTTTCACACAGCATCATCTAGCCCCAAAGTAAGCAGAGCTTGTGTTATGGGTACTAGATGAATGACATACATATTATACATAGAAACACCCAGACCCGAAACAAATACTTGTAGATCATACAAACACTTGTCCTGCGGCGGGGATCGAACCCGCAACATTCTGCGTCGCAGCCGGGCTTTCGCCCACTGCGCTACAGAGGTCGTCAAACCCAAACCCTTTGATATGTCTAATCCAAACCGAATCATTAAACTAATTGTTTTGTAAGTTCGGTCGGTTCCCACTCATAGTTCCACTAATAATATCTACGAGAGCTTGGAATGAAAACGCGAAGTCCTGTCAGTCAGCTGAGCAATTATGGTTTTGTTTGAAATGAAAACCCATTGTTTCTAACGTTCGCATTCATATAGCTACCCTAAATTATGTAGGTATTGTGTTATTTCAAACAGTTGTTTAGAAAGTTGTGACGTTTTTTATCAGGCATCAACATACTGAAAGATGGTGTAATAGTAATATGATGTGTGATTCAAATACTTTGATCACTTTTTTAACCTTTTTGTTTTCGTTGTTATTTAAACACATATATTACATATATATTCCTTAGACATCTTCAAAGGATGCATTAAGTAACATAAATGATCTGAGAGAATGTCTACCGCACCTTGGGGATACAGTCGTGAACCTGTTTTTTTTATATATATTTTAACCCGCGGTCCCTCGGGATTTTTTCATTATTTCGGGATAAAAAGTAGCCTATGTCCTTCCCTGGGATACAACCTTTAACTATGCCAAATTTCAGCTGTTTGGGCGTGAAAGCGTAACAAACAGACAGACAGACAGTTACTTTCACATTTATAATATTAGTATGGAGTATGGATTGTTCAGTCTGTCGGAATAATAATTTTTGTATTGATTTAAAAATGTGTTAGTGATGGATATTGTAATTCAAAATCGTTATTATATCTTAGTTAGAAGATGTATAATAGTTAGCATCATCATCATCATCATCTCAGCCTGGTAACACCCATTGGTGCTGGGTATAGGCCTCCCTTCTTTTATGCCAGTCTCTTCTATCTTGCGCCTCTCGCGTCCAAACATTCCCTACGACCTTCGCGTCGACCTAACGTGCTCTCGGACGACCTCGATTCCGGTGGTCCGATCTTGGCCACCACTCGGTCAAAGATTTACTTCACCGGCCATCACCACGTCTAATAGCAATAATAATAATAATATAATAGTTAGCAATTCTTGTAAATTAGATAGATGATTAATGTTAACATACAAGCTACCAAACAATTACCCGTTTAGCACCCACTAAACTATATTGTTAGTTTGCTATTAATTAAGCTAAATTAAGTAGTTGTTTACTAATTGCTATTAAAATTTCAAATATATCAAACAATATTATATTGACATAACAAAATTTACCGCATGCAATGTATTAATTTTATGAATTGTATTTTGTTGTAGCTCATATTAATCACTTCTGCCAAATAGAGCTCAGCGGCTTTAAAATTATTTGTGCATTTCCATTGAGTAAATTGAGTACGGACTTTGACCTCAAAATAGTTTAAACTAGTTGATACTCTTTTGCCAAAAAAAAGATTTGACTGTTTTCCCGTAGATCAGCTAGACACTTTGTCTTGTCACATATCCTTCTCACTGAGTGTCTGTCGGAGACTCTCCATAAATCGTAAATTAATAGGACATGTAAAAAATATATTATAAGCTTTTATCTGGAGTTCACATAAATCAACCTTGTACTAGACGAGATAGGAAAATACAAATTAATTTTTAAACGCAGTATGAGAAAGTCTATAAAACAGGGTGTCCATAAATTACGAGCAGCCACGTACTTGTAAGTTTATTTTTTAAGCTCCGAAATGGCGTTCACTAAAAATAAGTCGGTCGTTAGTCGGCTCCCTTCTCTGCATTCAAAAAGAAAATGAAAATAACTTCGAAACAGTTTTGGAAATTAAGGTAACATACAATTTTGCGTTTTAATGAAGTTTTGACCTTTTATATATATATACTATTGTAGTAGTAATAGTATTACTACTTTATACATATTGATATTATTTGCTCTGTTTAATTTATTTTTGTCATCCATTATATGTACATTTTATAAAATATTTTCTACAGAGGTTTTTATTTCGGTCACAAAATATTGTGTATAATTTCTTGTTCATGTTTACCGAACGATTCTTGATGAAATTAGTTGAAAGTTAGACAGCGTAAACAGAGCGATGGAAGCGCTTCCTTGTTGAATTTCCAGGTTGCTATTTATTTATACCGACAATTTATTTATTATTAATATTAAATAAATAGCTCATTTTTAGAAAGCGTTCCTATACAAACTGTAATTTAATGTTTTCTCGAGTGCTCTCGAAGCTACTATAACAAATCGGAAACCAAAACTTTCAACCCTGCCAGTAAGTAATCAAATTATGAAATCATCTGTCTACCTGTTGTGGCGCTGTAAAAAAATCTGGTTCAATAATTTGGTGTGTAATAAGCGTGTTTTCATAGATTTTATGAAGAAAACTACTACGAACTAGTATTTTTTGTACCTATATCTAAAACGTGTAAGTAATAGCAGATCTGTAATAACTGAATAGCAATATTAGCCATTTCAACAATTCCTGTCAATAATCATAACTCAGAATCGAATATTCCACGCAACAACGAACATAATCGAACTGCATAGAAACCGACAATAATCGACAAATTATCAAATCTAGCGTAACTGTAGACAATGGGTATTTGAACGAGCCAACTGTGATTACCTGACTATTACGGGCGTCAACCGCTGTGCAAGGCAGTGAAGCGTTCTTAGATAAGCATAAAGCGACAATTGTAGGGAAAAGCGATACTCATCCTATTCAAGAACGGAGATTGACAGCTATTCTAGATCATTACTCGGTGTTAGAGCGGTTTCACATTATCCGATCTGATATCGGTATCGCACGCTGATACGAAAACGGGGCGAGTAAAATGTATGAAATTGATAGCTCCGATATCCAATATCCAATCGGATAATGTGAAAGACAGTACATATTTGATACATTTTACTTGCCTCGGATATCGTATCGGAGTCCGATACCGATATTAGATCGGATAATGTGAAAACGCTCTTATAGTGAACGGATATAAAACATGCAAATGACTCTATGAGTAGTTCTGGTTCCCATAGTACAAGCTTTGCTTAGTTTGGGGCTAGATGATGCAGTGTGGAAAATGTCCAGCATTATTTATTTTATTTATTTTATTTAGTTATTGATTCCGTGGTCAAAACGCACTTCAAGATTTCAAAGCTCTGCTTAATTTGGGACATTCCACTGTGCGAAAGCTCCTAAGTAATTTGCACTTCAAATACTGTTACAATCTATAAACAAACTACTGGCAACATGTTACCAGATTCATAGACAACCTTAACACAGTGAAGAGCCGTGAAGGCGTTTTCTGCTCATTAATTCCATTCAACTGAACAGGCAGAACTTTAATTAGCATGTGAACAATGCCTTTATCGCACGTGCAAGTACTTCGCTAATCAGATTTTCCGCGTGCCGATGCACTAGAAGTTGGTTCAATGAATCTCTGATGAAAAAATTATAGAAACTGTTTTGTTCCAACTCGAACGCAATATTTAGCGTAAATAAAGGCCATGATGGTACTGTTTTTTTTTTCTGTTTTAATCAAGACAAAGAAGTTCTTAGACTGCCAAAGGTCTTGTTTGAGGACTCTTGTTTTTCGGCTACATAGCATTTTCTTTATAATGTGCTCTCTAAAGCTTGTTTTTCATGATTTTAACTAGCAACCAATAGTGTAACACAAGATCTTAGTAAAGCAGCTCAGAACGTATGGGCCCAACGTGATTATTCGATTACGATTGTCATTCTACGTCTGCCGTTTATAAGGGATCAGTTTATCCAGAGACAGCGCTTTAAAAATCCACTCTGGAATTTCTGATTAAAATACGAAGCTATTCCGGCAACATCCAGGTCGTGAGGCTAAATTAGATTCGGTCAGTTTGTGTTTTTTCCGGTTTGAGATCGTGCACTAATCGTGGTCATTTTATCGAGTCAGGTAAAGTCTTCGTGTGTCACGTCAAATTCTTGAGTAACACAAATAATTGGTTACTACGGTATCGTAAAATCAATTTAAATATTGACTAATTAGTTCTGAGGCAGTAAACGTCGATGTTTATCAACTAAGTATGAAATGAAATTGTTTGTAATATTTGAAAGTTTATGAGCATGTTTTCATCAATCACGCTTGAACGAACCATTCGAATTTTGGTAGCTTAATAATGTGGTCAAAACATTGTTAGACTTTTTAAATTTTCATCAAAAATTATAAAATTTCTGTTTTCCTGTAATCCTTTGCATCCCAGAATAATCCTTTTTCAATACATCACGCTTTCTTCGCACACTTAAGCCACGTCCCAAGGTACTGAGTGTTGTGAAGGAGAAGTAGAGCATTGCATTAGAGCACCCCATTAAAACCACATGTGCGCGACGTCACTGTCTTCATTCACACCCAACGCTTCTCAAAATGAAGTCTTAACTAAATCATCAGTTACGAAACTAGCATGGTTCTTTATTTGGACCAAATGAACAGTTTACCTAAAACGTAATAATTAGTAGTAACTTAATGTATTCAATGATTTGTTATTCTATATTTCAAAATCTGATGTTATTTTTTCATATCTCAGAGATAAAAACAATTATTTCAGAAGCCCATTTCACCAACGACTGGTATGGATTACCTACATTTTACGTTAATTTGGTCGTGTCGCGACTGGATTTATGGACACAAACATCCTAGTTTAATAAAACTCTTGAATCTACTGGCAATATTTTAGCGGTTCTTACAAATTTACATTCTGTGCGTGACCCAATTTTAACTAAGTAATGAAAAATCTTGCGTGACATACATTTTGCTAATGAAGTTGAATGAAAGAAACTTCATGGATCAGATTTCGTCGTAAAAAAATAAGTGAAATGTTATTTGAATCTGATTATATCGGTGGGCTAGACCGTGAAGCAAAAATTGCATGCTATCTATAGATATTTTTAACGATCCTTTGATTTCCCGACTGATTCGTTAGTTAATGTAACATGTTAGTTATGTTTAGTACCTATTTTTAAATAAATTTTAATTTACTATGTAGTTTTAGCAAGAATTTGAAATACTTTTACGCAGTCCAAGAGAAGTGGGCAGTGCACCATACTGCACAACATACTTTTTTATTCCTATAGGTATTGTATGCATTAGATGTATGGTAGTATAAACTCTTATTTTCTAATATTCACTTGGCACGTTAAAGTGCCTAAAATTATAAAAATGCCTTTTTACTAATTCTCACTCTCACTTATTAACTCAGAACTAAGCTGTAGCAACCTCATGAATTTCGATAATTCCCAAACAGGCGTAAATTACAAATATCTTGAGGCAAAGTTTGAGATGCTCTAGCTGTAATTTGTTTGCGCCCGCGGCTTTGTTTACGGGAGTTCCATAATATTTATTTTAAGGGATTAGGAATACAATTCTCTCAGCCGTTTCTCAGTTGAAACGTTTTGATAAATTATTCTGAGGGTTTGATGATTCATAGACCAAATGCTTGAAGTGGAATACGAGTATTTTATGTTATCCATGCTTGATAAGGTTTACTTTTGCTTGAATACTTAATTAGAAAATACCTATAAGCCTTAACTTTTATTTTCCTTACATTTCACTACTTTATACTTTAATTTATGTGCGTGCATACTCTCAACGGTTCCATAAAAAAGAATTTCTATAAATGTGTAATTTATTGATGGATGGAAAAATGTATTGCGTTTATTTTCAGTAGATTTTATTAAGAACAGATGTGTCCCGTCTGCCATGCTCGCTCAAATAAGTAAGTTTTATTGAGATCCTTTGATGTCTTCTAAAAGCAATTTTCTCCGTGTTTATTTATCGAACATAAACGATTTTATACCATTGCTAATAATAAACGAATAAAACTCTCTTATTTAATATAATATTTTGTATAAAAGCTTATTATAAAACACATTATAATATTTATAAAGAAGATTAACATTTCATAACAGCCCGATACGATCCGAACTGAAGTGGGTTAAAACAAACTATTAGCATCGAAGGCCATTACGAGAATCTTGAAACCGTCTGTAATTGAATATTCCCTTTGCGTAAAGTCGTCTTACTTCACCCTTTAAAATAAAATAAAGGCTGTGAGAGAAACATGTAAATTTTATCGTGCCTGGGCCAGAGCCGCTCGGGACCGAACGGATTTTTTACCATCCAAAGGTAAAAGAGAAAACTTGGCTCGTATTTTCAGCTAAAAGTTACCCTGCAATGCTCTACGAGAAATACTTTGTGACTTACGGACCGAGTTATAAAAGAATGGCGTATTGTGTAAGCCGGCCCGACCAACAAATCATTTCGGGTCGCATTAAAGAATTCAGTCACCACACAGAGTTTCCTAACCCACGGAAATATACCCCCAAATAAATTCTGAGATTTTCATACGAACGCCGCTTTATAAACCCATCATTTGAAATTATCTCTCCGGAGCTGTTCGTATGGGGTTCATGAAGAACGTATTATAGCCCACATGGGACTAGAAATTCAAAAAGTAACTGATACGAAAAAATTTTAGCCCTCTATAACATTCGAGAAGCGATGGCCATTTTGTAGCTCTATTGTTGTGTATCAAAGTGATGACAAAATGTGGAGATGTGCCAAGTAATTATAATATGTTTGAACATGCTTTTGGTTCTCCTTAGAAAATGTCAAAAGGATCAAAAAGATTTAAGAAAATACAAAGGATCTTGAATTCCCTAAAGATAAAAAAATTCGATTTTTCAAAACACTCTTTTTTTCATTTCATTTTTATAGATTTGAGATAAAAGTAATGAACATGCAAAAAATTTTACGAATAAGTCGTTGTCATAGCGATTATACTACGGGGGTGATACCCCTTGTCTCTCATTGCATATTTAAAAGCTATTTGAATCTGGCGTTTCTCTAACTTAAAATAGCAACGTTCTTATTTTAAGCTGTGCCAGTCACGTTCAGGAGATTGTCTTCGGGCAGTTATTTAAACTGCTTACATTTTTGTCGAGTTTAATAAAATTCTTAGTATTAAGCAAAATAGAGAGGGTTCTGAAAATTTTGAGTGAACTCGTAAAACGTTTTTATGTAAATTTATTTTGGTTTAGTGAAGTGCACTAAGAGATAGCTGACAACCAACAAAAAAATCACTGTACTTTTGTAATTCATTTTATACAGAAGAATAAACATTTACTTCACACAAATTGATAGAAAATTTATATGTAGCTATTCAATTTCGATCATTGTTACCATAACATTTATTGTTATTTCATTAAATTAACTTTAAACCTTAGACAATAAAGTCTTAATTCGAATAATAAACTTGAATGGCAAAGCTGGTATAGTTCGTGGGTAGTGGTTTGCCTTTCACTTGGCAATAAAAGTGGTTTTATAGTTGAGTGCACGTTGCCATGCAGATATGGAGTTCTATACGAAGCTCTCAGTTTATCGGGAAAACCAATAATCACCTTTAAAACGGAGAAGATATCAATTACTTTTTTACACATAAAACTCATGATGAATTTATCCTAAGGAGGCTTGAGACATAAAAATACGAACAAATCACAATGAAAAATATATTTGATCTAAGCTTGTCCAAAAAAGCAATTCTATAAAATAAGCCCCATTGCACCCACCACTCGATGAAGGCCTCTCTATAACGTCACTCTGTGCTGGAGAGCACACTTTCCCAGCAACATCGATATATCTTACTTCCTTTAAATATAGAGCCGTACTAGTTAATTTTAACGAAACTTTTCACTCCAAATCCACTTGAGAGTATTTTTTTCAGAAAACTTGCTTGAAACTGCTTCTGAGTGACCTACATTTATAACTTTTCTGCTGATCTACTAAGTTTGAAGTTTAGGAGAGCACTGGAACAAAAACTATGTTTTTATTACCTATTCAATATCATTTTGCTGATTTTAAAAGCTTTTTATTATTCATAAAACAAAAATAATATTACTTAATAACAACTAGGTACCTACATAATAGATTTTTGTAGTCTGGTATACAATGTGCTCGTAGTATTCTAGTAATTTTACCAAACATCCTATCTGGATCGTTTTAGCATTTTATGCCGTAAATAATGTCAAAGTCAAAGTCAAAGTCAAAAAGCATTTATTCAGTAGGACCGCTGGGATCACTTTGAAACGTCTTAAAACTAGTTAAACTCTTAATGCAAGTATAGAGCTTCCGTTCATGTTATAAGACAAGTGCCTGCTAATAGAAGGCATCCTGTTATTCACAACTGATTAGTTGATATCTGAGATAGGTCACGTTAACCTTAGACAGATTGGTAGCGACTGTGATTGGATCAGAACCTGTAGGAACTCATCTTAGTCGAAGAAAACATAAGAATATCTTAAGTTATTATGTTTTCTTTAGTTGATTTAGATTTTTGCATCTGATTGATAAGAGTAAACACATCTCGTCAGCTTGTCTGTGTTGTGCTATATCAGACTTCGTCTTCTAAAGTACTAAGTTTAATGCCTTACAGTTACCTTATTGTTATGTTACGGTAACAATTTTATCCGTCTTTGCCCGCTGCTATCTAGGTTTCCTTACGATGTTTTTCTTCACGAAAGTATCGAGTCAATATGTAAGTAGAACACAAAATTTTAATTGAAACGAATAATTTTAATAGTGGAAGTCCTCGAGGCGCACATAAAATCCTATCATAACATTTGTTCCAAAGAACTAGAAACAGACACGAAGATTTTAATAGTTCACGGATAACAAGCAAAATATCTAATCAGTTAACTTTAGGAACTGAATTTTATGTTTACGCAATAATAGTGTAGAAAGTCATTTCGGTACTCCACTCTTCCGTTAAATTGGCTGTCACTATAAAGCGTTTGCATCGTATAACGTAAACACGGAAATTAAGTACTGAAGTTCATTTTAACTAACAGTTATTTATTCTATATCTATAGATACCTGTTAATAAAATAAGGATATAAAGTTTGTAATCTCTAGTATACTGATTTGATTCTGATTGGGATGAAAGTTAGATTAGTTATGAAGCGAATGGAGTATAGGTTTTATACACATTTGGTACAAGGCGAGTGAACTTGCTGGCGGGAGCTTACTATAAATGTTTGAGTGTGTTATGGGCAGAGTGGGATAGTGCCTCTAAATTGTATATGCGCAAGCGAAGGAAAGCATTCTGAGAAAACCAGTAACTATGTTACAGGCAGTGGCTGTGGACTTAGACCAGTCACATGAAATGTAACACAACACTAGACAGTGCAAACTATGGATACATGCACAAAGTAGGTAGGTAGGTATATCTATTAGGTATTTTAGATAGGTAAAGTTTGTTTGTTTGTTTTATAATGTAGGTAATATTGGGTACGTATTAGAACCCCAAAGTTGAATGCATCATCCTGGAGGAGTTCATGACTCTAGCTAGCTCTTAATGCACGTAAAAAAACTCAAAACGGCTGAGAGTACACGATACTATCACACATGAGTCGAATGCTGTTGTTTATAATATGCAATATTGTATCTTAAATCAGCTTGGTAAAGTTAATTTTACATTGAGTACGGTCGGCGAAAACATACTAGAATACGAAGGAGTTTACGACTACCAAACGTTTATGCGCACATTTCCTGTTGTCACTATTTCCACTGTATTTTTCATGGCGACAGTCAAAAGGCTTTTATATACGGGCATTGCTCACTCCATATGCCATTTTGTGTGTCTTTATTGAAACATCTAGGATACGAAATAAGAAAGCGGAGTCAAAGCAGGTTCTTGTATTCAATAGCTTGATGACATTAGAGCTGGATGCAAAAGGCAAACCTTTTAAAATTCTTATTCAAATAGATACCTAGATCAACTTCTTCTGTTTTTTGTTAAGTTAATGATCTGAATATTTTGTTTAGGTATTAAATAAATGTTATTTTTCATTAAATAGGTTAGGTATCCTTTATTAAGATTTAACGGGTTGTGAATTAATTCAGGTGAATTAAGTAAACGTCGCCGGTGTGACGTGATCGCAAAGAATGACCGCTAGTTATTAGTTAGAACCCAGATAGAGATTCTTCGGATGACTCTAAATCTAATCTTTATTGGCGATATCTTCAACAGAGTCCCGTATTCCCGTGCGTTTATTAGTGTATAAATGTCGATTACATACTGAGCTTGATCACATAAGCGCAGTGGCTTGTAAATCTGATAAATACGTTTGATAATAATAACCACCCCCTACTATTTGTCGAACATAATGGACGCTACCGGATGCGAGTAGCTACCCACACCAGCTGATTGAATAGAAATAGTCAATGTAATTATGGGAACGTCAAATATTTGGAGTGTCGCGCGATATTAGTCCGATGATTAATAAATGGTTCATTGAACTGGATTATTGGAAATATTATGTAACCTATACATAGCCAAAACTTAAATTAGTAAATATTTTTGGCACTCCGCTTACAATCAATACGAATTTAGCGTAAGTTGTGTTGCTAATTGGTTGCTGAAAATGAGAATTAGTCCCCAATTACGACTTTGTAATTAAGGTTCAACTTGACAGCCTCCCTCAGCGTCTGGATAATTACATTAGTCGAACTTTCTTATCAAGAAAATAATTAGGTACAATATAAAAATAAATCAAAATGTTATTCAAAGGTATATAAATACTTAGGGTCCATAAATACAGATTAAAAGTAATACTGATGTTGATGAATGGGAGAATGTTGTGTTGCCAGTCAAGTCTAATTTAACTTCAATTGCCCGAAGCACTACAACGTACACTTCGTTTAGCGTAGGGTAGATAAACAATAGTTTGTCTAGTATAAAGTTAACAAAGGTAAAGATATAAAAGCCACAAGGCATAAAACTATGACTTCACGGTCGCACACACGGAATATAAGACACACACCTCAAAGTTAGGTACTTATTACCAGTTGCCTCAGCAATTCAAAGCATAAATAATTTATCAACGCATTAAATCTGCAGTAAAACTCTAGTTGCCCAACAAACAGAATGTGCGTTACCTTTTTACAGCTCTATTATACCACACTCTGTGGTTTAGACGCAATTTACACGATACCTTTCTGGCATAGCATTCTTGCCTCTTGTCACAGAATATTAGCTTTTGCTCCGTTGAGTTTGAGAAAACAAGAGGCAAGAATGGATAGCTAGAATGGTATCGTGTAAATGGTGGTCTAGATTCGTATCACGGTAGGTAATTTGAACAACAACGAAGGTCGCATCGATGTTATACAAACAGCTGGCAATTTGTAACTGCAATTGTGGATTCGTGTGTGCAAAACGCATAAAATAATAATATGTTCAGCGGAATCAGATAATTATGTTCAGCGACACTAGCTCGTGAACTTTCTAAGTTTAGAAATCTTCTAATGCGAAACACGTAGGCAGGCATATTTACCAAAAAACTAAAATATGAATGAGTATGGTATGAGACTACTTCACCAGAATAAAAACAGTCATTTTAAATAACGTTAAATTTTCAGCCCCAATTCAAGTGGTCTCATCTCAGAAGTAAATATTGCATCAAAATTTCGGCAAGCTCTTGAAAAAAGGATCGGCATCAAATCTTTCAATAAATCTCCATAATTGGCCGATAAAATTATTGCTTGCGGCACCTACAAAGGGATTTTCTTTCCTTTTCCTTATCACGAGTTTGAGGGAATTTTTAGGGACATAAACCTTGTAGTGTAGGCTTAGCTTGGAAGGCGTAACGCTTACAATTCTATGGAACAAATTGGATCCCTCGGGATTTACCAATGCCTTCACGCACCGACCCTACCTCTGGGTAGAATACATAAAATTCGCACTCATAATAGCTGCACTTTAAAAAGTCCAACTAATCTGTTATTCAAAAAATATTTAGCCCGTGCTAGAAGTGAAGCAAATAAACCGGTTATGATAGATAGATAAAATATTTATTTGGCACACATAACATTTCAACACAGACACAAAAACAAAGACAAGTAACAAGTATGTAGGCGCACAGGTAAAAACAAACTAGAAAAAAAAAAGAAGAAATACACCTAATACTAGTAGTCTACATATGTGGGTTATGGTGGGTTATGGTACATGGTTATCATTTTGATAGACATACATTATTTTATTTACGATAAATTATGTTTTTTCATACTTCATTGGAGATATTGAACAAAAATCCACTACATGCACTGAACTCGTTTTGAATGTAAAGTCGATTTGGAGTGGCAATAGACCTTCAGGTTACCTCAAAGCAGAATATTTGATCCCAGTGCCGGTGTAACGCCGAACCCACTTTATGTCTATCGCAGCGCAGAATGCAAATAATATCCCCATCTTGCAAACTTCATGATTTAGAGTACCGTTTCAATTCCCCTCCCCAAATACGGAATGAGGTCGTTATCATTAGATACTTCCATGGAATACAAATGACAGTAATCTGAATGCACCCCTCGGAATAATGCGGGTAAATTAGTAGACATCCGAATAATTCGAAACAAAATAAATACGAACGATCATCTTTAATTAAAGTGGTGTTCGAGGATCGATTTGGAATCTTTTATTTTAGGCAAATGCCATCTAATTTCAAGGATCGGGCGAGTGTCCTCGATGGAGGGTATCGCAGGAACAGGACTAGTAATTGGGTCCGGCCCCCGCAGGGCACCCATTTCAAATCCCTTACGTGAACCCGGATTGGTTTAATGACGCACATGTCAGGAGGTTTTTGTGCCGTTCTTTTGGGCTGAGTGGAGAAGTAGAAAAAACAAAGAGATTTTTTGTCACTTCGGTTTTAGCTTCATTGAAACTACAAGTAATTTAAACAAGACATGAAGCGGACTGAGCATCAATTTACGCTGTATCGAGAACTATTGACTGAGACATAAGGATAAATGTGTCGCGGCAAATATATGAGCAGAATAAAGTCAAGACGGTTTCAAAACCGTATGAACAAAATTCAATATGAACCTAACCAAAGAGCCACCAACGTGTAGCATCTAATGCTTTTCCTTCACATCCTGACCCGATTTTAAAAATTGCCTTTGTTCGAGTGCATTCTCAAACGCGCTGACTGTAAGTGGATCGTCAGCAAAAGACTCACATTTGCTGACAGTACGAAGCGGAGTCGAGTATAGCTTACTATACAATGGCTAGATCACCCTTGTTCCTAAGAGAAAATAAAACTTTATGGTAAAAATGCTTTAGCTATACCTACAAATGTAAGACGAAACATACAGGTATACAACGCCAGTATACTATGTTAGGTCCCTTCATTATTTTTTTATTTCATAGTTGCTTGTCTGTGTTCCACTACACTAAGCTGTTACGGAAATCTTCCAATTTCAAAACGAGAGTATTGAATTATCGATACGTACCCAATTTTTGATCATCGAATTAGTGAAAGGGGTATTGATAAGAGTATGCCATATTTCGTGAGCAATTAATGATTATATTCATGGCTTTACAGCTTTGTATGTTCATATGATAATAATTAGCAGACTCTTATCGGTTACCCTATTAAGAAATCTGGGTAGCAAAAATTTATTTGTCATTTATTATTCATTCGCTGAAACGAAAGTGGAGTATACCGTCAAACCGTACGTGACTCCAGCTGCCTGCAATATCTCGCTCGTGGAAACCGCTTAAGCCGGTGCAATCGTGCTTTCTATGTAACGCAAGGAAACTTTATTTTATCAACCTAGTTTTGAGAATGAAATGAAAACTATTAGATACTTACTACTTCTCTCTAAGTTTTTAACTCCCAACGCGTAAATAATTTGATGTATAATCTGCCTGTGTGTTTGGATATACGTGTGTGTTTGTCAGATGGTCATGTATCTCCAAGCGGAAAAACTGATACTTTTTTGTTTATGGAAACTGTTCTTGTTAGCAGCATTTTAAAAGATAGATTTTTATGTAGAAGGTCCCAAACTTATTTATTTATTTATTTATTCTTTATTGCACAAAGAAATTACATACATATAAACTTAAAGAGAAGTAATGGCAGAGGCGAGCTTAACCCTAAAAAGAGTTCTCTTACAGCAAACCTTTATAGGAGAGAGAGAGATGGGGTTGTAACAGTGGGTGCATGTGCAATTAGGTATAGTGAAAAAAAAAATTCAAGTCCTTAACCTACTTAATGTAAAGATATTTAAAAAGTAACTAAATATTAAGTAAATTATGATACTTACACTAAAATAAATACTGAATACATATACTTACAAAAGATTAATATTAGATGATATACATAAAAATACATATACCTAAATAACATAACTATAAAGTAAGGTAATGCTCTTTGACTTTACGCTTGAAGATAAATAGAGAGGGACTAGCACGAATATCGTGCGGTAGGGAGTTCCATAACCTAACCGAGTCGACGGTGAATGAGTTACCATAACAGCCTGAAGAGTGAACCGGGAATTTTAGGAGAAGGGAACTCGTTGTTCTACATGGTTGATCACGAGGGTAAAGGAAATCAAAACGCTCACGGAGGTAAGAAGGAGATAGGGGGTTATTTAGAATGTTATAAAGAAGTGAAAGGACATGTAGATCACGCCGGCGACGGATTGGAAGCCATTTCAACTGAGCTCTGAACATTGAAACGTGATCATACTTCCGTAAACCAAAAATAAACCGGATACATAAATTTTGAAGGCGTTCTAATTTGTTGAGTAATTCCTCCGTGGCGTCAAGGAAACAGGAGTCAGCATAATCAATTAGGGGGAGAAGAAGTGACTGAGCCAAAGTGATTTTAGTGTTTAGAGGAAGGAATTTCTGAAAGCGTTTGAGAGAATGAAAAGAGTAGTGAACTCGCTGGCTGATAGCATTGACATGCTTCTGCCAGGATAGAGAAGGGTCAAAAATTACTCCCAGATTCTTGGCAAAAGCAGAAAAGTAGATAGGAGAGTTGCTATAGCAGAGAGGGGGAAAAGGAGATTGCCGAGCTATGTTCAGCATGTACGGGCTGCCGCAAAGTAGAGCCTGAGACTTCGAGGGGTTGACCAAAAGCCCGAAGGCCTTTGCCCATTCATATATATTTTTGAGATCAGAGTTAATTTGATCAACACCCACGGATATTTCATCAGACTTAAAATGGCAATAAATTTGCAGGTCATCAGCGTACAGGTGATACTTAGAAGAGATTACAGAAGTAATAGAATTAATGAAGATGGAGAAGAGGAGAGGGGATAGAACACTTCCCTGCGGCACACCCGCAGTGATGCCACACCAATCAGAGGAAGCCTCATCAAAGCGAGCACACTGCGAGCGGCCCGAAAGATATGACCTAAACCAATTAGTAGCTGAAGGAGAGACATTGAGCGAAGAAAGGACAGATAGAAGGACATCATAGTCGACAGTGTTGAATGCACTACTGAAATCAAGTAGTACAAGAATAGTGAGAAGTCGGTTATTGATGGCCCAGCGAATATCATCCGAGACTTTAATTAGTGCACTCACAGTACTGTGGCCAGGTCGAAAACCCGATTGGAAAGGACTCAACAAATTATTATGGTAAAGAAAGTGAGATAATTGCGTATGGGCCACATGCTCAAGGATTTTGGAAAGGATGGGAAGGATAGAAATAGGTCTAAAGTGGGATACAGCTGAGGGATTAGAAATTTTAGGGAGGGGTATAATGAAAGCCTTCTTCCAGGCAGATGGGAACGAGCTAGTTTCAAGGGAAAAATTAACAATGTGAGTGATTGCAGAGACAAGCTCACAGGAGAGAATTTGCAGCATAAAGGCACTTATGCCATCCACGCCAACAGCTTTAGTAGAGATGGATTTTAAAAATTTTAGGATATCATTCTCAGCAACCTCCATAAAGTTGAAGTCAGGACAATTTGGTTTAGGGAGACAAGAAAGATGGTTGATAGTAGAACGCTTTGTTTCATTGTCCAACGAGTGAGGGGAACAAGAGAAATGAGCATTAATGGTGTTTAGGTCAAGAGAAATGGGTGTATCACTCGAGCCCCTACCAATGCCTAAGGTGTTCAAAAATTTCCACATCGAAGAAGGGTTTGAGTTTTGGAGTTGGTGGTGGAAATACTGCCTTTTGGCATTCCTACACATCTTTGTGACACGATTACGCAGCTTCTTATATGCAGAAAGGTTTGCTTCATTTGGGAACTTCTTGTAGCGTCTTTTAGCTTTGTCGCGTTTGATCATAGCCTTTTTGATAGAAGGAGATAGCCATGGTGAAGGAGGGTGTTTGACTTTAACACGCTTGATGGGGGCATGAGTATCGAAAAGGTTGATAATAATAGTGTTGAGAGCAGAGACCTTACCATCAATACTGTCCGCCTCAATGACAGGAGTCCAATCAATTTGGCTAGCATCCCGCTTCAGGCTATCGTAATCAACATCTTTAAAGCTACGAAGTAGTCGAAATTTGGGTTTAGGTTTAGGGCAACGGATTTTATACGAAAGGAAAAGGAGATCATGATAGGAGAAGGAAGCTGTCAATTGACCATGCACCGCAACACGATCAGGGTCAGATACAATAATTAAATCTAAGAGAGAAGGGACACAATGCGGGGCATGATGCGTGGCGGAAAGCGGGAGAATATGCAAATTTACTGAGGAGATTAGAGAGGAGAGATTATTAGCCCTTGAGTCGTTCTTAATCAGACATGTGTTAAAGTCCCCTAGTAAAATAGTATGATCATACAAAGGTGAGAGAGATTCAAGTTTTAGTTCAAGAGATGAAAAGTAATTAATATTAGAATGAGGGGGATAGTACACACCTAACAAGATTTTGGAGTGATTTACTATGATTTCAACGAAAAGGTGCTCAGCAAAGTTCGAATACTCCATAGGAGAGCTATCAATAACTGTAGCGGAAATGTCGCTACGAATATAGATAGCTACACCGCCACAACCTTTGCCTACTCTGTCGTTTCTGATGAGTTGAAACCCAGGAAGGATGTATTGGGAAGATGGCAAAGAAGGTTTTAGAAAAGATTCTGATATAAGTACAGCATCGAGAAGCTTTAGATCAAAAGCAGATAATATACCGTCATAGTGGGCAGGGATGCTTTGAGCATTTATATGAACTATGTTCAGATTTCTTGAGTGAGCCTGAAACACCCTATCAAGGTGGTCATGAAGACTAATAGAGTCATCATCACTAGCAGCGCTTGCAAAGTCAGAAGAGCATGAAGAAGAGCATGAGAAGAAACTATCCTCAAAGGACATATATATATACCTACTTACAATATATATTACAATATATACTTAATAAACGGATCAAATGTATTCCTTTCATATATGTTCTCAAGATTCATTGGAAAGGTTAGGTGTAGAGCCACAACAGCTAAGCTTCTATTTATACACAAGTAGGACAAAACGGGTTGTTCATGATATGAATGATGTAGGTACAGGTAAATAGGTAAAATATAACGGTTCTCCAGGCATGCAATAGCAGACAAATTCAAGTCCTCACGCATCCAGCACTTCCTGGTACCATTTTTACCATTAATATACTATTCCTACTAATTAAATAGCGATTTAATAAACTACGTAATAAATTAGGCACTCGTGCATTTCAAATTGCGATTATGCAGATAAATTGGTAACGCATTTGGTTTTTGTAGTGTAGGTAATCAAATATATTTTTCAAGCTGATACGTAGAGTCAGACAACTTTCGATTAGTTAGACTATCTCAAAAGTGTGCCTATATTTTTTTTAGGATTTTCTGATTTAAAAAAAATATTCAAGATAAAACGAGGCCAGAGATTACCAGAACCAGTAAGTATTAATAATAGGCAGCGATAATACCGCGAACTTGTTATTATGGAAGTTTTATTTATAACCAAGCTTGGTTTGGTTGTACCTATCTCTGACTACCCCCTTTGAAAAAAAGCTCTAGAATCCTGAAGATCAGTGCCTACTGCCTCTGGAGATAAAGTAGAGAACCTGTTTACGTTTAATCAAGTAAGTGAAATACAACACTGTTTATTTTCATCAGGCAACATTTAATGAATTTTGGTTCTAATTTTGGTTCTAATTTTGTGTTATCATTTTAGTATTTATTCGGCTTCATTAAATAAATGAATTATTTATATCAAAGAAGTATGTCCTCGCAAGTCAAATAGTTCAATAACATTTTCTCATTGAACTTTATCAAAGCTTTGATGAGAGCGTCATTCATTGCTCTTTGAGGATTTTTTCAAAGCATTTGAATGCGAATAAGTTCTAGTACTTAAGAAAGGTACTTATATTATAATAAGCCTAGGTACCTATTATAAATAACATTAATCAATACCATGTAGGTAAGTATTACTATAATACTGCTGCTGGGTCCAATACCTTCCTATGATTTTATTATTGAATTTTTGGGCATTGTCTTAAAATATAATTATTTTGATATTTAGTTACCTTTTAGCAAGGTAGACATTATCAATGTTCATTCAAGGTTTACTCACATTTTGCTGAATTATAATCTCATCTTGTAAATGCAATAAGTATTACCTGAAACAAAAAAATAACAATTTAGACAATTTTAATTAATCAGACAGAAGAAAACATGTTTTTGTATATGTGTTTTCTAGTAGATTAGACTAGAACAGCTAGGAATAATGGTTCTGTACCATTTATCCACTTGAATAATTTTGCAACAAAACCACATACGTGAGATGAAAGTTGACATTCGACAACTTGGTATATCTAACCTTGAATTCGAAGTGAGACGTGCTCGCAAATTCACATACTATCTAATCCACTCATATCCAATGTCAAGGGTACACTGTTTTTTGCTTCGCAGTCGAACAATGAAAGTGGATTATTCTAAGGAACTGAGAAACCCTGATGGATTTTTGTAATAAACCTAATATTCATGTATCAATGAAGGATTAAGCTCATCGCAGTATCCATCCGCGCCGAACGCGCCGAAATGTCAATTTACTGCTGAGCTGAGCCGCATTTTCGACGTCATCAGTATTTGTTCTATAGAAAAATGACTGAGACGCGTATGGCGCGGACATTATGTGCGATCAGCTTAACTGTTTGTGTGTCAAACTCCAAAAGTTATTATTTATTTTGCCTTTTGTTTGTCGTAAAGAGTGAGGATGTGAAATAGTTTGAAATAAAGTATCGAGCGTATATAATTTTCAATGAATTGAAGTAAGTAAATTAAAGTAGGCAAAGTAAATTAAAATCTCTCTCGCATTCAGAGCGTTTTTAAATTGATGCGATATAAAAGGTTTACGATTGATTCTGGAACCAGCTGAGTTCGCAGCTGTTCGTACTTCGGCCAAATATAGTTTTGTTTTGCTTCCGTTTGCAAACGGTTGTACTTTTAAAATTACCATGGAATGAGAACATTAAGTATTTTACGTAAACTCATGGAATAATTCATAATGAATTCCATGAGTTTACGTAAAATACTTAAATGTTCCTAGTTCAGTTTATATAAGTTACATACAAATGAAACTCGCTTAAAAGAGACTTCAATCGGGCAATTCCTCTTTATTAAGCATTCGTGTTCAGTCAGTTGAGTTCTTGTTCTGAATTCAGAATTGATTTGGGTTCCAAACCAAATTCACGAAAATTTGTGGGAGTATACGCTCAGGGTCATTGATTTTTATTTATCCGATACGTGATTGAATTGAATGCTCTCGCTTTTGCCACGTATTCTGTATTCTCGACATGACAAAGACATTTTTTATTGAAGCTCTTCACGGTTTCTCGGGCGAATATCTCGATTCGTGATACAAATTCCAACCTTTTTTCGATATTCATTTGGGGTTGAAATGTATCTTTATTCAATCGAAACATTGAACTAATATTAGAGCAGGTACCTACCTACTAGCATCTTTTGCATTAGTTTTTATTTCGTATAATTAGTTGCCTTTAAAACGCATTCCTATTAGTTGTACGAGTATACAAAGCACATTACTTGGCCACACCTGGTATAAGTACAAAACATGTACATACAAAAACTATGCAGAAAGTAGATAGTAGTCAGCTTGCTGTCAACATAATACGGCGTGCGAAATAAATACTTCATCAGGTATTTCTGGGTGCAATTAAAAAATATTTATAAGCTAAACAAACTGATGTTAAAATCTCATTAGCATCCTATTCGTTTGTGCTCATTAGTATGTAAGAAGGTGAGAGGCGTAGGTGTGTCAAGGTTACACAAATATTTGATTTAGTTTTGTTGCACCGTTCCCGGGTGGTCGGAGAGACATCTGGGCAACGAGCGTCGACCTCAGTACCGGTTTAGTTAGGACTAGACTGCGTGCGCATTCACAATCAACCAACATCCAACCTAGTACCCACGGATATGTTACTACGACACACTATTGATCAAAGTTAGAAAATCATGCTGGTGCGTTATTTTATAGATTGAGTTGAATTTAGTGAATGTTATTTCATATTTTAATCCATTTTAGTTTATCATTTACATTTTTGTTGCAGTTAAAATAAATTGGATAAGTGTAAATAAAAAAACTTTTATGTTTGTATATATTTATAAACATTTAATGAGACGCTGTAATGCCTGGGACATTGTTTTGAGATGGAATAGGCTTGCCCAGCACCTAAACCATCCTCTCAGCTTAATCAGCTTGGCCCACAGGAAAGACGATGTCAATACGTGTGGAGATGACTAAGCTGCGGGTTTTTCACGATGTTTTCCTTCACGGTTAAGAGCTCGTGTTATAGTGCATATCAATTTTACGAAACGAAAAATGCATTGATGCACGGCCGGGATTCGAACCCACGACCTTCAGATTGAAAGCCGAGGCACAACCCCATTTGGCCAACACGGCTCTCAAGTGTAAATAAATTAAATACAAATGCATGCAATTTATTATGAATACCGCAATCATTTTAAACTGCTGTTTTTAAATCGAGTTGTGTGTAATAATGTCAATAGAGGAGTGGTGTAGGTGCTACAAGAAACCTTCACAATATTCAATGGTAGTTCCACGCTCTGGTTAGGCTGTGTTTATGTTTGCGGAAGTTTTACCGTCTGTTAGGCTAGGTTATCTTGTCACATCAATTTCATTCTATTCATTCTCAGTTTATGAACAGCGTCAAAACAGAGATAGCTTTTGAAAGCTTTGATTTATGTTTTGCACATTGTTCCGTACTTCAAAGAGTTTTAATCTAATACAGCAGAGCTTGCTGTTTTATTGCTTCAGTTATGAGTCAGCACAAATTATTTTATCAACGTTTCACGTGACTGAGCCTAGGGCTCATCTCTTCCATTATTTTTCTAAAGTATATCATTATCTAGCGGTTTCTCAGTAGCAATCTGATACAATAATTTAAAGGTAAGATACTCGCAATTTTAAAACATTTCAAAACCTGAAGATTGACTTAAAATATATTTCTGCGAAAAACTCTACTTAGTAGGTACGTCTTGGGTAACAGTCGTACTCATAATTATGATTGAGTGTGAAAAAAAAAAATTCTACGTCGTAATCGTGTTTTTTGTTTGTTTAATATCGATCAATCAGAATGTTAATATCCTATAGAAAAATTACTGAATCCACAGTTTGCCAGTTTGGTACAGATGGTCTCCATGGTTACCGACGCGTGTTCGTTCCGCAGGGTTGCTCACAGTTACACCGACGTTACGACATCACCTGAGAAAATAGTTTACATAATAACACGAACATCTACATCGTGTAAAATGCATATTTGAATTTTAATGTTTTCAGTCGGATGTAGGTAAATGAAAGATACGGCAGATAGTGTTTTTACATAAGTAAAGTTGCCTGCACTAAACTAGGTAGATATATCTATAACACTCCACAATTATAATTATTGTAACCTTCCTCTTAAATGTAAAATAAAACGACTTACTTATGTTTTAAGTTTGCCGTGAGGAAACTTATTAAGAGAACATAATAAAGGTATTAGGAGTGGCAGCTCACGCATTGCGTTTAGCGTATAAACAAAGCCCAATCATTTAGCTGCAAGCAAAAGGAAGGACAGAAACCTTGTTTCCATCAGTTTCTCACGATGCGTGCTCTGAACTAGTTCCCGTCTCTTTCTATCTCGCATACATCTATATGCGGAACAGAGATGAAAGACCTCACATGGTAACAAAGAAAAGCGTGTCCTGGAGCAGCAGGTTTTGACAAAACAGGAATTGAGGTCAACGCTGACTCATGCGAGTTACTATTGAAATTAACTTCAATGTGAAACTGTAACGTAATTTAATATTTTGTACCTTCCAGATATTGCATTATAAAAGTTTACAAAGCATGTTGATAATAAAAGCGTCTTCAAATCGCTTCTCAACAAGACATTGTAAACGAGCGCCATAACATTGTAAACGTCTTCGGAGCAGGTAGACGGCATTGTAACGATAACTGCTCCTGAGGGTCAGGGATTCTGTTAAGGCTATGTTCAAACCGACGTGCATAGCTTTTGATATAAAATTTAAACTTTCATAGTACTAGCAAATAGAATTTGGGAATGATAATTTAACAAAAGAGATCATAAAATTGGTGTCATTCGGTCAGTAACGACAGTATCTGTGATAATTCAGATTCAAAAGATAGGAGTTTAAACGTAAAAAATCCACGGCACATTTAAAATTGTATAATAGTTATTTTATTTTAATAAAAATAGAAAAAAACGAAGATTAGTATTTTTTGAATTGAATAACTTTATAAAATCACATCGGTTTTCGCGTCAGTTTAGCAGTAATTTTGTTGTTTGTTACTTAAATCGCCAAAACTGATACGAATCTTCTGAAGGGTCTGGTAGAAGTCTCTACAATAATGGCAGCTGGCGCAGCAACGTGACGACTAAAAATTCTTTTTTTTTAATAAATTTTATCTCTACTCTGTCCTCTTTTGACGTCATTTTATCATTATACTCGTACGAGTAAATTATAGAAGCAACAAGAACAAGTGAGCTAAAATCTCCGCTAATGCGAATACTTTTATGCGTTCAGATTATCATTCTTTTGTTTACAATAGAAGTCACGTTAGTTTAGTATTTATTTAAATCGGTCAAAAACGTTTCTTTGGTGGCTTCTCCCTCTCCAACGAGTATCTTCGAAGGGACATTTGCAAGGGAGTTGCTTGACGACCATTCATCGTCTATCTCTTCGTCTCTGTTGTAGCCGTCATATGATGGTGGTTGTCTCTTCAAAACCAAGGCTTAACAGATATTGGCACTTTATGTAATGGGAAAGGAGACCGCTTTTAGTGCGCTTACCTTCCAGTCGTTTACTAAGTTCTAAAAGGTATTGCTGTTATAATATTTAACGCTGTAAATCAAATTAAAAACGAAGAGGTTTCTAATTCATAACACATTTACGTTTACGAAAAGTAGATTATCATTCAAAAATTAATCTTATTTGGGGGATCAAACTCCTTTGAACAAGTTTCTTTTAAAGTTTTAAAAACGTGTCAGTCTCACATACGTGTACCTCAAGGCAACATAAACACGTCTTGTTTCAGTGAACAATGCTTAAGAAATTTAAAATTTAAAGTCTTTTCCAATATTTGATAAGTTTTGTGCTAGATGTTCGTATGAGTTAGTGACCAACATTTGTGACGAAGTTTTTAGACCGCCTGACGGCCTCCGTCATGGCTGAACAACTTACAATATAGTACAATATCCATCATTCAGTGGTTTTGTCGAAGTTCTAAGAACAAACCAAGGCAATTTCATTAACGAAACACTTCGGCTTAAGTAAAGCAGATTCCCAAATGTATCCTGTTCAAGCCAATCAAACATACGAAGGCCTACTATCATACCAACTATTCGGTACTTTTAGCACACGTTTTGTACATTCAAAATGTAGGTAGTGTACTTGGTTGACTCGCCGTTGTCAAACCCTTTACTTTGCTTAGGATTAACTAGAAAAAAATCAATACCTATTTAGTAACGGGAAAAATATATACGAACAGGACTTTGATTAATAAAAATTGTAGATCATGCCTGTAATTTCCATAATAAAGCTAGCAAGTAAACACAGTGATATGAACACTTTTCAATTTACAAATAAAAAGACTTACGATGAAGCAAGCGACAGCAAAATTCATTTATATTCATTCGATACGGGATCGAAAAGACAAAAAGTACAGTAAGATTCTCATGCTTAGAGCACTGTAGAATAAATGTTATATACATCGTGTATTGATAGGGGCTTTCTGTAGCAGGTAGAGCGTCCCTTGTCAAGGCAAACGTAAGCCACACGTGTGCCTATTCAATAAATCAGGCCGACTATCCACAATACAACATCAACTAAAGTATCCCAATTTAAAGAAAGCCCAAATAGAAAAAATCGTATGGTGCAATAAGCTTTTACTTGACTACACAAAATGGCTGTAATTTGTTACGAAACTGCACAGAAAATGTTATCTTTACTTGTAAAATCTATTTATAAATTATGTGTTTATACAAAAACACTAGTTGAGTATGAGTGTAGTAGTGGTCGTAGAGCGTGCTACCTATACAAAGGTCACTACCCTATATAGTGAGTGAAGTCGGGTTGGGATAATATGATGACCATTCAGTAGCCAGCAAAATTTTAATCAAAGAAGTCTTTCAAAGCAAATATTTGGCTGTCTGTAAGCTTACTCAAAGCTTAATGAATAAAGATGAGTTAAAAAAAATCTAGAATAACAATTGGTGCCACAATGCTAATTTCACATATTACTACTCTAGCTATACTACGAGTATAATGGTCTTAGTGTCTATGATAATATGGTCGTATAATAGGTATGTACATACCTATGGTATGGTCTAGTCTCATAAAGGAAAATATAGAGTCGGATGCCGAAGTTTATCCGTTCTTTGTTTACTAAAACGCGTGCGAAGGAAATAATATAATCGATCAAGGAACAAAGCTTGCTTACATAACTTTGTGTATAAACAAAAGTCCGGCGTGGTACCCCACTGAGTCATACCCTTTTAATCTGTTCACAACCAGTTCTTCGAAAAAAAAAGATTGTACGATCTGACCTGCGGGAGCGCAAGTTCACTACGTAGGTTTTGTTTTTACCAAAGCGGAAACCGTAACATGACTGTCATAATAATTACCTATTAGACCTAGTGAAGCGAGTTCTCCGAACGTTTATTAAGTTTTTGGCCAGTATAAGTAGTTTAACGTAATGTTCGACTGACATAATTTTACGTTACGCACGAATAGTTTTGCCTTTAGAATCAATGAAAATACTAACTTCAAGATTTATAATTTAGCAAAGAAGTAAAATGTGATGATCCATAAGTCCATGATATAACCATCAAGTAACGGTAGCCGTTTCTTCAGCAATCCAGGGTTCTTAATGTGTGTATGTACGGTAATGCTGTAGAGCCTTCGTCAGAGACAGAGGTCTGCATGTGTGCGTGCAGCGAGTCGTAACCTGTTCATGTGGCTGAATGAAGAGTGGCTCAGGAGGTAAGCTACTTTCTACCGGTCGCGCTGCAAACGGGCCACGCGATCATTCTGTTTACTGAATAGTGCGATATGTCTTTTATTCTTCTTCAAAATATTATACTTACTAACATCAAGCACATTCGTGCGCTCACGAATGGGTTATTTGATATAATAACCCAGCATTTTTGACAACCTCAATGGCGGGCGAAAGCTCAGCTGAGATGCAGGAGGCGTGTTCAATTCTCAAGATATTCGTCTAGCTAGGTATTGTACCATGATACGTAAGATAGGTATGGAGAATGTTAGCTGTTAGGTATATTTTAGTGAGCTGGAAATAAATATACTAGGAAAATATCGGTTACAATCCATATGTGATTGTATCGTTCATTTTGTTTTTGTAAATGTTTTGCAGATTTTGTATGGCCAATTATGGTTAATTTGTTTTGATACGTTCATTCTTTGATCTTTTCCCGTCTATTTATTGGCCATAATCAAATTATTAATAAAATTTTCTTTTTTTTATCATCATCATCATCATCTTCAACCGCAGTCTCACTTCCACGTATGTATAAAACCTCATTTAGTAGCGTACATTAGAAATATATTATTATTGATATCCAATTAAAAACTGAAAATATGATTACTTTTGTGTTTTGTGTGTAAACCGTAAACTTCTCTAAACAATTAAAATGTCACCTTGGTATTTAGCAGTGAACTTTAGGATAGAAACTCTGCAATAGAGTGATTAATAGCCACAGCCTCCACGGGCAAACAATGCTTTGCCAAGTGTAGAATGATTTGTCGGCCTTATACGAATTCTATAGACTCAGAACAATGTACTCTATTATAGAAGATGCTCATTAAAAGACTCCTAGAATCTTTCACTCATGCTCATAAACCCAAAACAGGGATAAAAACAAACCATTGGCAAAAATACAAAGACTATGAATCAGAGTCGCATCAGAAAAATGCTTAGCCTGTTATTAATTAGACTTAGAGGCTTCCTATAGCTCAATGCTTCCCAAACACCACAAAAAAACATTATCTTGCCTTGTTATAATGGAGTTGAACGCGAATAATGAGGTCACAGCGAGGACGAATATTCGTTCTTTGGTCACAGTGACCTACAGTATACAAATCTATAAAAAGGTTATCAGGTGGCTATATGTAAGTATAAAACAATTGATAAATAATTGGCAATCTAAAAAATATCGAACATCGAAAAATAGGAAAGGGGGAGAAATGCGAAGGTGTGAATTCAATACGGGTTGCTTAATTCGGACATTGACTGAAATTGGGTAGAGCAAGGAGTGGCACAAAAGACCGTGTCCACGCCATTAAGGCCCATTGATACGGGGCCCGGGTGGTCCCGCGAGATGAAATGTGGGGTGTTTTGGAAATAGCGTACTAACCACGGATTCGTTTCGATTTTATCACCCTTGTGTGGAATTTTTATTCCGTGCCTTTGTTTGAAGACACTATACAGAGTGGGGTTTGGACACCCCTGCTGGTTGATCGAGCAGAGCTTTGTGCGCAATACGCTTTGATTATGATTATGATTTACGATATCTCTTGCAGTAATAAATCTACCTCAGTGTGTAGCATTTATAATTAGGATCAGTTGTAGATACCAAATTAAGTAATCATAAAAACATAATTGCATGAAAACAGCTGTTGGTATAAAAATTAATATCATAATCCTTGGTAGGTGACACCAATATAATACACCACAATATAATATGACCTAGCTACCTAGATTCCCTCCATAAACACAAAATAATGAACCTTGCAAATTGTAACATAATATCTATGGGAAACTCAACAGTCACTCCTCTCATTGCTTAAATAATAACTTTTAAGAGACAATAGAAATAATTCGATGTTCAACTAAAACGATAAATCTTGAGGGACTACAATTAATATGGACATAAATTCATTCATGGCCGACGATCCAGTTTATGTATAGGGTGAGTTTCCCTTACCTACGAGAACCGATAAATAAATAAATACCACACCCTAGTTTGAAGTATAATGTTTACTAAACCACAATAAATATTAATTGGGTACGATTATTAAAATAATGCATAAGGAAGGCAACCTTAAATAGTGTGCAATAATTAGGTAAACAACTGATTGATAATTAAATTGCAGTTAATTTAATTTTCCTGTTTTTGAACTATGCAGTTAGTTTTTGATGCAAATTATCCTTCCTTAAAATTTTAACTAACAGTAGCAAGAGTACGTATATTACGTACTAACTACCTAATGTTATGTTTGTAAAACCTAATAATATAGAGGATCCTTTCGTAGGTAAAGTCACGATGGCCTCTTTTAATATCCTTTCCCCTCATCGGGTCAACAAAACTATTTAGTAAAATGATAAGAAATAGAAGACAAAATAACTAGTTCCGTGTCTTGTACTAAATCCACTCATACTAGGTTAGTTTTTCATACACCAATACATTATAATTCCCACGTTGTCGGCTAACGATAATAATAGACAGTAAACAATGCACAAACAGAATAGTAACAGGGATTTAATTTACATTAACGTGTTCGCATGCAACGCATCTAATGTCGGTATAATTCTTGAAATAGCAGCATGTTTATCACAAGATTACTTGAACGAATACGAAACAATTTGAAAATTGAAGTGAACCATAGATCAAATTAATATAATATGTACCTAGTAGAGTACCTATTTATTTTGGACACTATGTTTAAGAACAACGCAGCTCAAAACGATGGCGATAATTAGTGGTACCGGTAGTAGTGATGATCCTTATCCTTACTCCTTACTAATATTATAAATGTGAAAGTAACTCTGTCTGTCTGTTTGTTACCTTTTCACGCCCAAACCGCTGAACAGATTAAGCTGAAATTTGGCATGGATAAAGATTATACCCCAGGGACGGACATAGGCTACTTTTTTCTTAAAATAATCATAAAGGGGCGTGAAAATAAGGGTTGCAAGTTTGTATGGGGAAAAAAGTTGAGCGACGGTGGGCGAAGTCTTAAAGATGATGCGTGACCGCCACTTTTTGCACTGCAGATTTTTTTTTTTTTTTTATTGTGCATGTTAAGTGATTTTAAAATTAATTATAAACATGTAACATGTATATTTCCACTCATCAATACATCCGAAGTTAAGATTTTTTGATATTAAAAATACTTTTTCCTTGGCTTTGGTTAGAACGCCATCTATATCGCCGAGGTCAAAAATACTAAACGTTTTTACTCTAGCGGAGCTCGAGATACGATATTGAATTTGGAAAAGATAATGGAGTGTGTAGTGCTTAGAGTTTTCGATTATTTTTATAGGTTTTCAAGTACCTACCTACTTATGTTATTTTGCTGACGAAGTCGCGGGTACCAGCTAGTGATGAATATAACCAACCTATAATTTAGTTTTTTCATTAAGACGACTTGTTTTCAAAAACAAAATTAAGGACACCAGAGTTCTAATGAACTCTGAACTGACAATCTAAGTGATGACCACTTGAGAATTTACGAAACCGAGGAACGTAATTAAGAGACTGCTAATTAAAAACCTGTCATGTTATACTTATCATATGATTGAAATACTACAGCAACGCTATGTACTAGAAAATTTAAACCCCAGTTCCGCGATCCATACATTCAACTATTACATGCATGCATGCATGTATTATACAAATTACCTTCTATGTAGAGAGAGCTGCATTGTATAACGACAGATAAGTAATACTTAATGAGTAATGTTGATAATAGGCCGACATCTCGGACCTTACTTTCTGGGAATAAAACAACAATTACATTTCGTCATAGATAAATTGCGGTAAGAACAGTTCGATGGCATCATAGTTTTAGGAATATAGCAATTTCAACTTTATAGTCATTAGCATAAAGGTTGTCGTGACAGTAATACAGGTGTAAATGCGGGTCTACAGCATCGAGGTCGCTTTAAATGTCAAGCTATCAAATCCATTTTAGTGTTAGTACCTGCCTACCAAACACCTTGCTAAAATAATGTTGTTATGATAAAATAACCAAAACTTAAATACTACAGAAATTCCACGTGTGCTAAGCTAACTACTCGCTGACTGTTTAGAAAACAAACCTATACCGCAAAATGCAATGTTGTGCTAAAACACAAAGTAGTAGTACTACGTAAGCAATGTTTTCGCTCTTACAATTTCTAGCCACAGAAAGAGCCGCGGGAAATAAATGTCTCCCGCAACTAATGGCCCAAGAAGTTCAAAGTTCGTAAGCTGACAATTTGGAGACGCGTGATGGCTGACCCATCATTATGGTCCCGTGAGCCACAGTCGTTTACATAATGACCTTAGCGAATGACGGTGAAAAGATAGCGGACAAAAAACCTTCGCTGCTTTTACATTATTAACTGTTAGTACCTGCTTATATCATAGTTTTGACCGAGAACAACGGGTTGAAAGTTTCTGCTGATGATTTTAATTGCGATTATAAACAATACTATGATGGAATGAGTACAGGAAAATTATACTAAATATTAATAAAGAGCATAAATGGGATTTACAAAAATAAGTCTACATCAAGTCGCCATTTTCATTTTGTGTCTAGCTGTTTCTTGCTGTCGTCAATATTGAGAAATGTGTCTTTATCGGTTTGGTAACAAAGCACTTAGATAACTCACATGAAAGTGTTTAATGTGATATTGCGTAATGTCGTTTAGCTGCCGTCAATGAATAGAAAACCTTAAAACCAAAATTTGTAATGGGAGTACAGTTGACTACAAAACAGTTTCATGGCGTAACACCTTATCTCGTATCCCGATGTTCCGCCTATATCGCGAAACAGAAAAAGATGGGAACCCAAAATAAAGTTTATAAAGATTTTACATTCAAATAATGTAACCTGCACGCATGCCCACACACATACACATGTGTATGCGTGTGTAATAACTCACACACACACGCACACACACATATAATACAGACTACACACGTACACTTTTAAGGGTTCAAAGTTGCATGTTTCTTTCCGATAGCTTCAAAACAAATATAAAGAAATTAATGTTTTTCCCGAATTAATACTTCATAAAAACTCTCATCCTTTGAAATGTTCTATTAGGTATTATGTACAACATTGAAGCTGGGTTTTCTTTTGACGTGACTACGTCTTATAAATCGGTAGAGCCGGCTGCACGCACGAAAAAACATGACGTCATGAGGCGTTACCTCGCTCTGGGGCGTTCCATGTAAGGCTTGCGCAAGTGCAAGCGAGAGCGCGGAACGAGCGACAAAGAAGCACAATCGGCCTTTGCGTTGTCACGTTCAACTATTGTCAGTAAACCGACTTAACAGACAACCATTTTTTTAGTAGGTATTTTAAACCCAATCATGGAAAAGGACTCGTGCTAGGTATTATGTGTTTATTCTTACCATACTAGTCGGCGACTGTACTATAGGTACTTAGGTAGTATATCTATTCAGTCGACTGGTATTACGTAACTGATGCTCTAACACTTATTGCTTTGTCCGTCATAATGGAGTGATATAAAAGTAGACCACTGATTCCAAATTGCTTACATTAAAAATTGAATCATTTGAACTACATTTTAGTTATGAATCATCGCAAGGAAAAAAGTTCACATATCTAGTTATATTATAACAGGACTAGTTTTATTAGTATTTTACATCAGAAATGTTAATATTTTCCCTAAACCTTTCTATTCAAGAATTATTTATCTTTTAAAATGAACCTTCTTATGTTGCCGATGAGCCCATAACGAGATTATTTGTTCAGCTTATAACAGAGTCTTCCTTGATAAACATTAAAAGGGACTGATCCCAAACATTTCTAAGAAATAACAAGGGACCGCTCGTATAAGCTTTACAAACCATATTAAACTAAGTTTATGCTTTTAGCATATTTGATTACCTATTATAAATCAACCCTCCCCTGTGGTTTCGTTTGCAATATTATGATATTGCAGGAAAACCACCCATTTATTTATCATTTATTACACCTATTTACCTCAAACGATTAGCTGTATATTTAATGAAGTATTAGCAACATTTTTACCGTTACGTACATCCATGAAGTTACAAATCATCTTTACCGTAGAAGTAGGCAGAAGTAGGCAGAGACCACGGATTACTTGTCACGACCAAGATCATTGACATACTATTGACCGAGATTCAAACCAAACAATCAAAACCCATATTCTCTCCCCAAATGATTCTGATCCAAAGTAGGTTATTTATATGGCTATTTCAGAGAAATAATATGTCACAGGAATCATACTAACAAAGCTAAAAATAAACACGCAGGTTCATTATCGAATAATGAATTAACTTGTTGTGACAACTCATTTATACTCAAGAGACGTCCCGTGTTATGTTTATCGATGTAATTATATAGTGTACTTATGACTCATATTATTAATTATTATTAACACACAACAGACGTGTGATAGTAGGTACGTAGTCCTGACTGCATATGTATTTCCCTGTATAGTAGCTATCAGAAACTTAGATTACAATAGTAGGTCACCGCAACACCTAAAAAACATCAAAACCCGAGTTTGTAGATCATATTAGATATAAAAATTTGATATTAGGGGAAGTCTGAAAGTAGCGCCAGTGACTGAAAAGTTGAAGAGCAATAATAGAGATATAAGAGTAGAGGTAGACCAAAGAAAAGATGGATGGATTGTGTGAAAGAAGATATGGGTAAGAAAGGAGTGGATACGAAGATGACGAGTGATAGGGGAGAGTGGAAGAAAAGAACATGTTGTGCCGACCCTGCATTAGCGGGATAAGGGCAGGAAAATGATGATTAGATATAAAAAATTATTCCGCTGAGAGAATCGAACCCACAATCTTCTGCGTCAGGCAGACGTTCGCCAACTGCGCTAGGGTAGTAAATTTTATATAAATAGTTTTTGTAGAGCTGCTAATAGAGCTGGTTTAAGAACTTGTGCTGATGTTCATGATATCGCTGTATTGCGTGTACCCTGGATACGGACATCACGCTTGTACTCGTAGACACATTTTATATTCATAATGAATTCTTGTGTAATCTTTGAATGAATGCATCTAAGACTTCTATCAATAAATTATACCTATTCTGGTTATACTGAACTAGATGCATATTAATCTGAAGATTAACATTCGCAAGTATAAAAAACATTCAAATCCGCCAAGCCGTTTGAGATGGTATGGTGCAACAGAAAGAGTATAAGGTTTATTAAACCTATATGTAAGTATTAGATTATCAGCATGTGTTCATGAACAAGACTTTCAAAGAGCCTCATAAATATAAAGTGATGTTTGAAAGCAACGCAGTGTAGTCTTGGAATGGAATAAAATGCAGTTATATGAGTGAAACTATTAAATTACTTTTGAAATAATGTAAAAACTTGTGCTTATACTCGTAGCTCAACACTTATTCTGTAAACTTGTTTATCATCCCTTTGGAAATATTCTTCATTTAAATAGTTTTCACTGACTTGCCATCTATTCAACCCAAAAATAAAAGCCGGCCAAGTACTCGTTCTATAGAAAAAATAAATTGTACTTTACAAAACGTACACTTCAGTTGCTTGCCTTGGCTTTTGTATGCGGTAAGTTTCGACACCTGACACTTTCTCTTCGTTGTTAGATATCTAGTTGGTAAGTGAGTCGGAAATTTTTGATACGAACCCCAAATTGATTTAGATTCGTTCGAGTTATTAAAGTTCAATGAACAACTATGAGTACAAACTGTGTAAATCTGAGCTGAGCAACGCAAGTATCAAAGAAGAAACCAACACGTGTTTCATTGACTATCGTAGTTGTTAAATAAAATGGTTTTACCAATAAGCACATGAACGACGGTTTAAAATTGATGATAATCTATTTCTCTTGACACCTAGATCAATTGTAATTGTCTATGAAAAATTAATCCACTTAACCATCTAAAATGCTTGAAAACTTAGGACAGTAAAACTGTAAAACTAACTGACTAACCAGTCAAGGTCAGCTAATAACATAACACCTGCCCGCCAAGAACAAAACCGCCACAATATCAAAGAAAAACGTGCTCAATCCAAATTGAGTGCTCAAACATAACAGGATTGTGAAATACTGATCTATTCTCGTTATCGCCTAGTGGCTCTTGTCGTAGAACAGAGGACCTTAGAGAAAACAGACAAAGGCAGTTGCATTTTGTTGCGTCATCAAAAACATTGACTTTTTAGTTTAAAGTGGGCTCAAGATTCGTAGACAGCCGGACAATGCACCCACAAATTGGATTGCCGGTGCCCCGAGCATCGAAGTAGGCATAGTAAAGCTGCACTTAGTAATGCAACATGCTATATAGTGCATTGCATTGATTGTGGTTGAGAAAGTAATCAATAAAGAGAGTGTCAAGTAATTATTATTATCATGTACCATACTGACTTAGGCACTTTTCTATATACACTAATAATCAAATAGGAAAACTTAGCAAAAAAGATTTGCCGGAAAGCGAAATCTAATTATGTTAAACAATTTTAATAACATTTGTGTCTGTCGCAATACCAAAAAACACCTAGCTTATCCAAGTTAAGTTGTTTGTATTCATCAATAAATATGTTTTTTTTTTTTAAGTTAATGAACGTGCGGTAGTTCGTTCTACTTTAGTAAGCTAGAAAATAACTGCAGATGTAAACACGTGCGTTTGAGTTTCCCATGTAGATTAATCACTACCTCTGCTCTGTACTAGGTACATTGAAGCAGGCTAGTAATTGGCTGCTGGGCCTGCTCGAGTCACGAGTCCTGCCGCAATCTCGACCAGCATTCAAACCACGAACTGTTTTACAACACAATAAAGAAATCGTATTATTGTAGCCTCACATTCACTAGAAGCTTGAGCATGACCTTATAAAAATTACTCGCAAGGACGCTAGTAAATTAGCATCTTCAAATTGTAAAAATGCTTTGTGCATTTCAGCGCTAGAGCGTGTCGATGAATAACTTTGATTGCGATGAACAAAATACAAATATTCTGGACTTCTTACCTGAAGAACCTATGAAAATCCTTCGGAACTTTTAAAATTCCTTTCAGGGATAAACTTAAACACTTGTAATTAGTACGCCTGACCGAACTCAACCAAATTTATAAAGGAATTCAAACAATTTTAAGACCACTTAGTATTATTTCGAGCAATGCTTAAGATTAAATCAATCCAACTTAAGTTACATGATTCCAATATTAGAAGATTTTCTGGTGGCTTTGGCGCTAGCCCGAGCCATTAGGATGTTGGCAAAGAGCCAACAATGCTCGAGCGAGGTGCAAGTATTTATTTGTGAGCCCAACATTCAAGGAAGTGAGGGATCTCGGAATAGACGCCGCATGGATGAACGAAAAGCTGGTTGGTTTGCTAAAGGGTTTGCTCTTTCTATGCCATTTCCGAGTACTTAGGGACAAGATATTCATCTCGTTTATCAATGTAAATTGGGACATTAGATCAAATGGATTACAAAGCGACTGCTTCTTAGTTCACGTTTAAACGTTCTCTCCGCATGTCTACTTTCTTACTTTACTTTCTTACCTTTGAGATCATTAACTTAAAGTGGTACTACTAGTATAGTTCATTCTCTAAGCACCGCCGAGATAGCCAATATAACATCCTGCAGTCAGTTCAATATCTATTCGAGTGAATAGTTTCTATGGTAGTTCCCCATCTCGGTGGAAATTCTTGCTAGTATTCAGGTATAATAGCAGTTGCAATTAGTAGGAATCTGAGTCTACCATTACTTTGATGAAATTCTGTGTAATGAAGCGAAGCAATTATGATGCATCTTAATAAGTAGGTCTCAGCTGAAATATCTATAAGGTTCTGCATGCTACCGCAACGTGAATGAGGCCAAGGTGGGCTAACTAAGTACCTTCGTGAAAGCGCAGGAAGGTTGAAATTTTTATCTTTTAATCCGCTGGCATATTATACCTACAGGGTCATGAATTTTGTAAAATTTTAGCAAATCTGTACAGAAAATACTAGATCATATATTCAAATTTATTGTGTCCTTCAGCAATTACTATAAATCTTAATGTCGGAAGGTGGCCTAAATACTCTGTCAGACTGTCACCACAGTTGGTCACAAGCTACGAACTTGGTTTTTATTGAAATTTTTGTTGTGTCTATGTGTATTTCAACTACTTATTACAAAACAGTGTACCTCGGCAGATGCGCCTTAGCAAGACATAGTTTCAAGGTGTAAACATGGTTTCGCAAACGCTGCGATATTGACCGACAAACTGTTTGGAGGGCAAAACTATGTACCGTACCAACGCCGCTTACGACACCTAAATAATAACCAATAATAAAAAAAAATGTATAGCTACTTAATACGACAGATCATTTTAATTCAATATTATATAGAAGATAGCTTTCTTTCCACACAAAATTCAGATTAGTGTTTGGGTGTTATAAGCCTTTGTTTTAGAATTGCAAATTGCCTTGATCTCATTAGTAGGTTTTTTCTAAACTTTCCCTAATTTATCATTCACCCACATGCAACCTAAGTTCAAAGGTTGCGTAAACCTGTATGTTACAAAATAATCCACCAACTAGGTTAGTACAAAATGGTAGATCCGTCGTGTTCTTATTGCAGTGAAGTAGAAAGTGTTGTCAAGTTGTGGTAAAAGTGAGATTCAGTGCAGGAAAACTTTGATGAATGTCTACCTGTTACTTTAAGAACAAATATTGATATTACACATACTTGTTTACAACTCTTGTGACTACCATAGCCTGATTTTTACAAAATGTAGGTACATAAGACGAAAGTTTTCGTAAATTAAGATGTAAAGCAAAACATATTAAGTAAAGAAAGACCATCATGAAAGATTCATGAACTCCTTAAGAAATTTATAGAAAAAATGTGTGTCATGTATTTTGTTTCTTTGCATAAAACTAGTATATTTATTATAACTTTCCAGAAAAACGATCAATCAAAATCAATAAATATCAAAATTACTTCTGTTGCATTTCTTTGGTATCAAATAGAAATCATGATAATGCTACATAAATATTGCTTTACAATTGACTTATCAAAACCTAATTCATCTGTCTATTAATAAATACAGTTAGAAACAATCATCAAGTAGTTTTATGATATAAACCGGTTAATGGTATCAAATTAATGACTTATTTACAAGAATTAAACATTTTTATTGAGTATTAAACAGTACACGCAGCACAAAAAATAATAGCATATCCTACCAAAATAAGTTTAGATCGCCAATTGTAGTTTTTAGTTAAAATTGTACATTGTACGGGTACTATAGCTTCCATGACCTAGTTACAACGTTAGAAGGAAACCTAAGCTTTCACACAGAACCAAAAATATATCTAGTAGTAATGAACTGCCCATCATAGTACGTTGCTACTATCTACAATCACTAGGTACTTTTTTTATTTGTCATATCAGTTTTATTCATTTACCATGCTGACTGTTCAAATGAGCTATAGTCTATGTCCTACATACATCAAAGCATAGCGCGAGCAACGCGGACCTTGTTATGTAGGACAGACATACTACCACTTCAATTGAAGCATTTTAATAAAAAGTATATTTTTCAACAGTAATTATCAGGCATCAAAACGAGTACGATATCGCAGACTGTGTTACGATCTTCAGATTTTTTTGCAAAGAGATCATCAAGGTTATGGTTATAGTTTTGGCTTCATCGCTGCATGCTATCGACGATAACCGATAAAAGACGCTATAAAAGTGCGCAAAACTTGTGTACATTCAGCTCTCTAACCCAACACAATACGAGGTCGATGCAGCGCAGTCACTTTTCACCATGTGGTCGGTGAAACCAGTTTCGAATCTAACTCACTAGCTCCTTACGCGCTAGTCGTATTCTGTTACAATATTTTACAGATCTAAGAACTTACAATAAGATTTGATCATGTGAGCCAAAAACCATGTTTATTTATTGACCTCTGCGTTTTACTTTTCAAGTTTTTTGCATGTTCACGAACCTATTACATTTCCATTCCATTAGCAATGGTAATGAACTAAGCCAAGAAACAAAGGAAACTATTCCGGTATGAATTATCCTAACTCAACAAGCAAATAGATAAACAACTAATGGCTTTTGTTCATCTATCTATTATAGTTACATTACTTTGTTATCTTCTTTGTCCCCAGTTGTTTGGCTATCTGAAAAATGGGCACCCAGGGGTACAGGGACTCCAAACACATTAATGTCATTTTGAGATTTATTTAAGCCGAGTTTTGTGAGAGCTTTGGACTTAATAATTTTAAAATACAAAAGACACTGAAATAGCGGGTGAAACTGTAATAGTTGGGAGTACCTAGGTAAAGAGGGCACTATTTAGTGCTATCTTGACGATCAGTTCTGACGTCAGTTTTCCGTAGCTACTGTCATGAAAACAATTGCGAAAAGGTATCGCAATTGTTTTCATGACAATTCAATGATGGTAGGCCAGATAACCGTGGTCAGTACTTACCGTATATCATAGAATAAGAAAAAAAAGATTTCATTAAGTCGTAAGTTATGGTGTCATACATTAATGAATCTTCGAGCTTACCTTGTCAACCTTGCAAACTGAATATGTGTAAACAATCGAATTACATACATAACGAGGCCGACTTAGCGGCTATTACTAAACGTAGCATGACCAAAACAATTACAATTTGAAATAAAAACCGTTGCGTGATAGAGATGTGTAAGCTTTTTTTCTATCATATTGAGGTGTTTGTCCTCAGATTTTAACTAGCCTTTGTTGTGGCTCGAAACAAAGTAAACCTACTTGGTTATCTCAAGATTGATAATTATACTAATTTCTCAGTAACAGCCTCTACCCAAACTTTTTATCTAAGAAACATAATATTATTCTTGAAAAATCCCTATTATTTTGTTAACAGACTTCAAAAAAAAAAGTTCTATGTTCAGCTGTATGTATGTTCACCAATATCTTCGTCAATACACAAAAAACTCTTTCTCACTACACACCCTGAGAAATTCCGCGCCCTATAACTACTTATAAGTCAAACATTGAAGTCTTTATAAAACGTAATTATATGGAGAACTATTGATGTCAATGTTGGAGTTTAGAGCCCAGGTTTGATGATTTTATAACACTAACCTTTCTAGTTTTTGTTGAATGCAACAATAGTTCTATATGAACTTTAGAACCCAGAAAGATATGGTACCTAAAAGTAAATAGAAGAAAACAGGCATCAATCAAAATCATCGCTGTCGGCGACGTGCAATGAAACATGAAATCCTTGGACGGACAAGATCGGTTGATGCGTCTGTAGGAGGTATAACAATTATTTCATTGAGCAAATCAAGGTCCCACTAGTATGACATTAAACAAATCAAAAAAACTCTTGAAGAAACTTAGCAAAAAAGCCAGTTAAACAACATTGCGAATAGCAATAAAAAATAATCGTATCGCTCGCATGTGGCGCAAACAATGTAATCTGTAATACACTTTTGTTTGGAAATCAAAGTATTTTCGTTAAAATGTCTAGACGTTTCAATGGATTTTGCTTATGGTCTTTGTAAAGTGATATATTGTAATAGCTGTTTTAGTTCACTCTCTAGCTAGTTTGTTTTATGGCCCCGAGAAAGTGGAGCCAAATTTTCTAACAAAGTAAATTAGTAATTTTTGCTCCTATAATTATTTACAAAAAATAAGCTAACGATTACAATCTCATGTACTTTTTAAATATTGTTTTTGTAACCATTATCTTATGTACAATAAAGAAGTACAGAATTACAGAATCTCATATAATAATATATTTCTTGTTTTTATTGTTTAGAACTTGCTACTAATGAATACCTATGTTTTATGTTTGCAAATTGATTCCGAAGTATAACCCTATCCGCTCTGTACTCGAGCGAAACCATGGGAAGTAGCTTGTTTGACACTGGACAGAGTTGGTTATGATAATAACTCTACGAATTCAGTAACAAATCCACTGATATTATTATTGACTCCAAACGTGACATGGCAATAACGTGCAACATGTGAGTGGTTCATTTCAAAACATGAATGCAACATTCTAAAAGTTAACTGCAAATTTCTCATCGATGAGCGTGAAATTCGTTGCGGACATAACATTATCGGTGTAAAAGTAGGTAGGTAGGTGAGCATTCGGCAGCTTTCGTTCCCAAAGCGATCGCAGTCGTCATAGCCACGGATTCGCTCCACTTTTCGCAGACGCTACCGTGTTCCGTCCACCTTTCTGTTTGCGACTTGCGACTTGTTTGCTCAATCGTTATTCTAATCCTTAAGATTGCTTTTCACTAGATAGACCCACAACTATTTAAATGATGATACCGTTATGAAAAAAATATTTATATCTTATCTTTAATATTTCAAAATAATATTGTTGTATTTTTGTTGCAGCTGTATGTCACATACAAAAGACTTCAACGCACTCCACGCTACGAAATCGCGTGTGTACGAAACCAGCTGTTTCGAGATCTAGTACGAGTGAACCCATACGTTTCACAAGTTTCTAAGCTTATATGTAGCTTCGTTCTCAGGATTGTTCGGTATTATTATCTTGTTGTCATTGACTCGCGTTTGCATCCAATTGACTCGAACCTTGACCACTCCGAATGTGAAATGAATATGTGATGGTTTTGTCGTGTCTTAGTAAAATTGTTTACAACGGCACAAAAGCGTTTGCTTTAATGAAGTCCTGACACTGTAATAATCATCTAGTTAAGATGAAAAGGTCTAAACAAGTACCTGAGTGGAATCGGCTGGAAAGGAAACCGATGCGTAGGCGGGTGTTGCGCGATGATCGGCGCAGGTTGCGCATGGTGCACCGGCATCGGAGGATGCACCGGTACCGGCACAGGCATCGGCACGGGCATTGGCACGGGCACAGCCGGGTGCGCATGCTGCGGGGGCAGCGTGCTGTACGGCGGCGGCGGACAGGCCTCCTCGGGGACTCTTGGAGCCCGTGGGCGCCGCGCGCGCCGCCGCCGCGCTGGCTCCTCCGTTTGGCACTCCGCGCTCACAACGTTACGCTCTCGCTCCGTCTGCACTCCACTGTTCACATTGCGACTCGGCGCTGTTGGCGGTGCATCCTGCACCTGCACTATGTTCACGTTCACACTCGACACGTTCTGTCGGCTCGGCTCGCCCGGAACGCGCACCGAAACCGAGTCCGACTTGCGCAGCGGGGCCGGCGCCGGCACAGGCAGCCGCATCTCGTCGCGGGGTGTGGGTGCGCGGTACGACGCGCGCGCATGACGACCGCCGTTTGGCGACTGAGGCTGGAGGGGCGCGGGCGCGTCCCCCGCGCGGAGGCAGCCATCGGTGCGGGAGCGCGCGAGGGGCGGCGAGCGGCACTCGTACGGCTGCCACAGCAACGAGGAGAGTGCCTCGGCGGCGGACAGCGGCGGCGGCGGCGGCGGTGCGGGCGACGGCGACCCTTGCAGGCCGCTCATCTCGCGAGCGCGCGCCGCCGCCCCAGCGCCCGCGCCGCCCTCACCCGCCCAGCATCACCGGCTCCAACTGCAGACAATTTAATTCAAGTCAAAAGGCATATAAAAATTCAAATCATGAATAATACGAGCATTTGATTGGTCTCCTTCACTATATTACTCTGCTAGGTAGGTATATAAACAAATAATTATACGCTTCTTTAGCGCTCAAAGTTTTCTTGAAGAGATTGCTTCTAAGCATTAAGATCATCCAACACACATTTATAATTATAGGGTTTTCATCCAATAAATTCCTATTTGGAAAGACAAAACATGAAAATTATAGTTTTAAATTAAAAGTGGAGAAAACAAAGACATCAGAGATTGCACAACAAATTCTCGTTTAAATTTTACTTAACACACAATAGCCAACAACCTAGTTTTATTAATCCTTCCACGCTTCAAAGAATGGAGATTTACCACGGCGAAGCTTAATATTATGCGGCAGGCTCTTATACAAGAGAAAACCCTAGACAGCGCTGAAACTTTATGAAATTTTAATATCTGTTCTAGTAAAGTCTAGGGTTTAAAGCAATAAACCTCTTAAATCGGCATGTTTTGGTTTACTTGAGGAATAACTATTCAATGAGACCAAATTACATAACAAATCGCTGTAATTTTTCCTAAATTCACTTAGCTGTCATGCCTTTTTTATTTAAAAAAAAAAGCTAAACTACACTTTCTGTAAACGGTCATAAATGCTAAAAGCGTGTATCAAAGTCACGACCGGTGGTACCCGTGTATTACGTTTTGGAATTCACAATTCAGTGATCAGATAAACTGGCCACTCGGCTGTCATATAAGGAGATATTTCCGTTACATCAGGCAGATAGGCTCAAAGAGATCAGGCTGTAGTAATCTGAGGTTTCACCTTACGGATACTTTCTCCAAGGCCGCGCCGGCGCCACTCAACTATAATCATATACAAACAAACACGGATACTGTTATGTCATACGCAATAACGAACTTTCCTTTAAAATTGACAAGAGGAATCTATCACGGACAAAACATTTGGTTGCTTATTTTTTTTAGACAGCCTACGAGTAGACATTCTTACATTGGCGTGAGTAAGTCGCATACACAGGATAGATGAAATCGGTGGATTTTTTTAAACGCAATAGCAATTCTATAGTAGAAGTATTATTATTATTTTAGTAATGTTATACACTAGATGAAGATAAAAATAAAGATAAAGATAAAGAGATAAAGATAAAATAAAGATAAGACAGAAAATCAAAATGATCCCAGCGGTCCTACTGAATAAATACTTTTTGACTTTGACTTTGAATACAGTGTCTAAACCATAGATTTAGCATGGTACCTTTTATCCTATGTATATGGTCTAAACCAATTCATTTCGAAGTGTTTTCAGATCTTTCCTTGTATAAATATGTTAGCATCCTATAGTTTGTGATAAGTAAATATTTTATTAAGGTTGTCTTAGTGATAAAAGTACTTAATTATTTTACTGTAAATTCTGCAATTCAGGAAAAAGCACGTAAAAATGTTTAATGCATGTTGGTTTGCATGTGAAATTAAGACACATGACAGATTGAAACGCAAGCATAAATTGTAAAAACGATGAATTTTCGATATCCGATGTTGTATGGACGAATTTCACTGTCAACATTACCATGTAGGTATGTTTATGTATTTATGTATGCGAGAGAAGTAAACGCATTATAAAGTAATTTATCAAGAGGACTTGCGAGCGTCTCGGGAAACCATCCATTCTAATAAGAAATGTGATCAGAATAAGTTTCTTGGATCTTAAAATCATTACTTTACTAATTTCTTAAATGTTAGGATGAACTTTGTATGAGAAAATGTCTAATATGCCTTAAGGATAATCATGATTAATTAAACTGTTAGGTGATTAACCTTATGGTTTATTGAGCATTGGTCGTATTACTGTGGCTTTTTGATAAAAGTTACAACATGGCAACCTCCCACTCCATTTAAAACTATTGTAGGCATTACGATCCCGCATCTATACGTATTTAAAAGGCAACGCCTTTAAAATTCGTTATATTTTCAAAACTCTCTTAGATATAAGCCGTTTGTAGGTTCTTAACACAAAATGGTAATCTAGCTATTTCAATATTTTAAGTCAAGATAATAGAACAATTCCTCCCCAAAGAGCAACTTTGAAATAACAGAACATTTCCAATGGAAATTCGAAATCGAAACGAACTTTTGTTTATGTTAGAAGCTCGTAGATACCTCCCACTTCAAGAACAAACATGCAAACTTTACTTTCTGCAAAACAGCATATTCTAAAGCATACATACCTACCAAAACTTGTAACTCTATTAATATTAGGAATAAAATCCTATTCATTACAATAAAAAAGGGCAATTTGATTCAAAAAGTTTCTGCAAGTGCCATCTTACCAAATCGTATTAATTCGTATTACGACTTTGGTACGACAATCGGACATTACCACAGATTCGATAACAGTTTCTATGACCGTATGCTAATGAGGGCGCCACGGTACGAAACAAGATTGCCGGCTTTATAAAAATTACAGGCAAATCCACTTTCATTTTTATTCTGAGTTCCGGTGCGGCTATTGTTGTTGGTGCCGGCACAAAGGTGCATTCTCAGTGAACTGCGATTTGGAGAAAGCATTATGTAAACTCGAGTTGACACACAGTGGCTTACCAGTTACCTTGCTTCTTGCCTGCAAACCAAGTCGTCATCTTAATCCGCACCACTGGGAACGAAGATTATCCCTTTGTTTATGTTCTGTAGTCTAGCTGGTTTGATGGATATGTTAATTCAACTATCTTGAAGTGCTCGTATTGTTTATTCTTGTGTGAAGAAAAATATTTTTTGTAGTTGTATAATAACACAATAATCTATATCTATACTTAATATTATAAATGTGAAAGTAACTCTGTCTGTCTATCTGTCTGTCTGTCTGTTTGTTACGCTTTCACGCCCAAACCGCTGTACAGATTAAGCTGAAATTTGGCATAGTTAAAGGTTGTATCCCAGGGAAGGACATAGGCTACTTTTATCCCGAAAAAATCAAAAAATCCCGAGGGACCGCGGGTAACACCGCGGGAGCGCAGCTAGTAAGAACATAATTTTTACCGTAGTTACAGTCAGCAACAAAAGTTGATTAACAGTTTGAGTCTTTAAAACGCCTTTTCTTTTCGATTTCTAAGTAAAAACAAACTTTGGCTAGGAAATTAGTATGGGATGAATCCTAATCTTCAAATATATGTAAAAATTTTGGATTGCAGAAATATTCATATTTGTGAATTACCATATGTTAATTCACTTTCGTAGCTGACTGTACATACCTAGGTTCTTATAGTGATAATTTTATGTCACAAATGAACACATAAAAACTGTTATTTGTCCTACCAATTGAAATTATATTTTGGGTCGGTCTTGGATGGTCTAGAACACAATTTGACTACATTTAATATTTGCCTAGAGCTTAATATGACTACTGCATTAAATGGTCAAGCACTCAAATCTCCTAAGACACAAAATGACTAGTGCATATTTTTCCTACATAGCATAGTGACATGAACCCTATCTGTCCGGACATTCAGGTATAGGATGTATCATTTTCATAACGTACAATCTTATTTTTAACTGAGAGTCTAAATATATTTCGAAACCAGGGCTTGTGAAACCTAATCATTGTGGTAAGTAATACACTATCATTCTCATTTATTCCTGCAATTACTAAAGATTGTCCGATTGTCAGATGCAGTAGATACGTTATCGACCGCAAAACGTATTAAATATATCTATGTAGTATAACGACTACTGAAACCACAGCTACGAGTATGTCTAATCAACATAAAATACGTCGCTAGACTACTAGCATAATAAAACTAAACTGAATCTAAAACATAAAAGGCATAGCAAAGGTTTTTGAGAGAATAGTATATAAGCAGGTATACGCTAGTTTAAAGAATACTTTTAGCCCCTGTCAGCACGGGTTCTTGAGAGGTAGATCTACGGTCTCTAATCTCATACTACTGAATGACTACATTACTGAGGCTATGGATATTGGTCATCAAGTCGATGTTGTGTATACTGATTATAGTAAAGCGTTCGATAAAATTGATCACAATATCTTGATTTGCAAACTTACTAAGGCGGGTATACGCGGTGATTTGCTAAGGTGGTTTGCATCTTACATAGACAATAGGTCTCAGGCTGTTGTTCTTAACAATTATATTTCTAGTTGGGTTCTGGTCCCCAGTGGGGTCCCCCAGGGTTCCCTACTGGGTCCCCTTCTATTTATTATTTATGTTGGTGATATTGACTCCTGTTTTACATCATCTAACCTTTTATGTTTTGCTGATGACATGAAAATCTTCTCCACAATATCATCCAATCTTGATATGGTTGCCCTTCAGACTGACCTAAGTCGATTAGAAGATTATTGCCTTATTAATAAGCTGGAACTGAATCCCTCTAAATGTTGTGTTTCAACTTTTACCCGTAAATTAAATATTATCCCTACTACTTACACTTTACAAGGCCAAGTTCTCTCTTATACTAACTGTATGCGTGATCTTGGTGTACACCATGACTCAAAGTTGCTATTTGATGTCCATACTGCTAAAATTGTCAGTAAAGCATCAAGGTCATTAGGTTTCATAATGCGGCTTTCAAGGAATTTTAGTAATATTAAAACCATTAAATTATTGTACTGTTCTTATGTCAGAAGTCACCTTGAGTATGGTTCTCAAATATGGAACCCGTGTTATTCCGTTTATTCAGATCGAATTGAAAGTATCCAAAGGCGTTTTCTAAGGTACCTTTGTTTTAGAGCAAGGATACCATATCATTCTGATAATTATGTTACTCTTTGCAAAATGTTCCATTTCATACCTTTAAAAGTTAGGCGTGATATTGCTGATTTTCTTTTTATGCTAAAAATTGTGAATAATGATATTGACTGCCCTGACCTCCTAAACAAGTTGAAATTCAATATTCCAAGCAGAATTCTTCGTTACATGCCTCTTTTAAGTATACCTACATTCTCTACTAACTATAGGCAGAATTCGTTTATGTTGCGAGCGAGTAGAACTGTCAATGACTCGATCAGGTTGTTGGACATTGATATGTTTAATACCAGTGTTCCCAAGGCAAGGCGATGCCTAGCATTACATTTCTTTAATCAGTAAGTTTAGTTATATTTAAAATTAAGTAGGTTTACATATATTTCTATTCTAAGTATCTATTTTGTGTATTGAGATAGGTAAAGTGCATTCTAGTATTAGTGTTCACATTTTTATAGCTATTCTGTCACTATTAGCGAAGACCTATAATTGGCTCACTGTTTCTAAAGTAATTATTAAGGACACCATGTTATAGCTGTTGGTTTTCCAATAATTAAATAAATAAATAAATAAATAAATAAATAAACTATTGATAAATATTTTGACTGGAAAACTTTTTTTTCTAAAATGGTACTTACTTTTTTTGATCTAAAAAATATGGTTTTATCTGACAATGCCAGCCGACGATAGCAAGCGGCTCGTCGATGTTATTTAAATTATGTTTTTCTGCTTTCTTCCAAACTTTGCCTATAAATAAGCAATCTTACGCTTTCCTTTTATCCGTAGGATTAATTTCCTAAGTTTTATCCAATATTTGAATATCAAACAAGTTTGATAAAGTAGGCTGTTTTACTACGTCACGCCTCTTGTTTAAGTTTTGGCAACTGACATAACATATATGCTTGTGTATTCTTCAGAGGAAAACTTTGTATCTAATATTTTATTCACATACGATTAATAACTTACTTTTGAGAAGATTCTGAGTTATTTTTCAGGGACTTATGACTTTAACATTGTATGTAGGTATATGTTTCAATCTCGAGTCAACCATTGAACTCATTTAGATGACACTTTGAATAATCGTAAATCTTAACCTAGTCTGATGATTATGTAGTGTTAAAAAAGCTTATGTAGGTATTCTTCCATTTATCCCGAAATTTTACTTGTGAGTAATTAGAATAGTATTAGGTATGTAATGTGTAATTTAGCTACTGCTAAAAAATGATTACTTGCACAATAAAATTGACTAAATATAGGTAAATATATGAGTTTAGACCTTTTGTTTGATTACAGAATCGTTGGCTGCGGGCAAATCTAATTACGATACGTCCATTGTGTATGCTCTAAATTTTGTCGTGACATTGATTTTGATTAATCGACACAAACAAAATCCGAAATAATTTGATTGGATCTGCTGAATCAATCACGGAAAGCCCTGATTGCTCTGACAATTGTTTTTACTACACGTAACTACATGTCTCCTGTTCTGGAAACATAACTGTTTCTTTTGTGCTTCACTTTTCTTTCGTTTCCTAGTTTCCTACCTAGTGTTTCCACGTGGTTCAAGATCACGGAACGCAGACAAATTTTATAGGTACATAAATACTCGTGAACTCGTCCTCGTTCTGAGTGAAATTTTGTATATAACTGTCTATAATACAGCATCTGTGGTTGCTTTGAATCCAATGCGCTCATGAGATTGAACCCTCAGCTTAGACGGATTGTAATCAGTTTGTAGTAATTGAATCTGGCTAGGCATTTAGGAGCCAGGGGTATCATGGCATTTGCCAGCTAGGTTCAGCCTGAATTAATGCGTTAAGCCTAGACTCAATAAATTAATATTTTTAAGGCATATACGATAGTAGTTACCTACTGTAAAAATATAAATTGCTCTACATGTTATTCCCCTAGATAAATACCTACAAAAAAACGATCAATGGAGTTTTGTGAACTAAAAATGAATGAACGAAATATTATTATGCAAATAACTTAAAAGCTTTTAATTTCGTTCAACATCTGAATGTAAACTATCGAAAGTTGAACAATCAAATTAAAATAGCGGTCACTATGGCCGCATGAGAAAGTGTTATAGAATCCTTCACGCAGACCATGAACCAGACCGGTTGGAAAAGTAAATATGGTGATTATTGAAATTGAAGACCGTTTGCTGTCTAATCAGCGTCATGCCCTTTATCTTCATTTTTTACTTTTTTACTATCATAAAAGTACTGCAAGGGATATTGCCATCAATCTACATCGATTGTTCCATAAAAATCTACAACAGACTTTTCCTGATTGTAACTAAAACAAAGCTTTATTTTATTTTCAATATAAAATAAAGCTTTCTCTCAGTTCTAAGCTGAAAAGTCTTAAAACTTTAAATCCTGAGTATTATGATATGTATTTAGGTAGATTAAATGGATTTGTAAAATTAAATTAAATAGTAAGTATTTCGAGACCTAAGACCTAAACCCTGAAAAGAGAGAAGAAAACTAAAAATACTTTTAAATTTTTGTGAGAGTTTTGTACAGAATCCACTAAGCTCTTTGAAATTAAGTTTGTTATGACCACCGCAATTTAGTTTTCAACTCTATTATATAATACAAATTTACCGCTTTACTAAAAATTTGTCCACGCGCTGCAAAGTTAAAATTGTTTATCGATAATGTAGTCAATAAGGAAAACCTGTAATTTGAGTGTTATCACAATTAACAAACGCGATAATTATTATTTTAATTAAAAAATAAAGGCTGGAAGGTAAAGTTATGTTATCAAACACTGAAGGGTGAAATCGCTAGACTGATAGAGTTACAACCATGAACCAGTGATTAATTCTTGTCACTTTCTACCTGACCAAGGCCCGGTTAAAATTATTTCATCACTTGATACTCAAATCTGCTAAAACACAACGACGATCCAACAATTTAAAAGGATCCGACTGCATTCCTGAGTTACAGTAGACATTAGGGACTTAGGTACAAAAAATGAATTATTTTAGTTATTTCAGAACCTAAAACTAATTAAGGAAACTTTGAGTCTGGTCGGTCCTAATAGGTAATGGTACATAAACATACGTGCCTATCGCACTAAACTTGAGATTGAAGACGTAATTTATATAGGGTGATAAAATGTTACGCTTGTATAGTGCTTTTAGTTTTACAACGCTCATTCAGAGCTGACCCTATAAACTGTCCCAGGCTGAGCTGTGAAAATATCACCCTCAGGCCGGGGTGCATAAATAATTTAGCCGGGCAATCCGTTGCTTGCATTCGGATTATCATATTAAACGGATATCGCAGGTCGATACAATACAAACAATATCATCCAACATTTTTAAACTCAAACTGAAGAAGTCGCCGAACGAAGGGTATCGATTGTTTTCATTGGAATATGATTTACTGCTTTTTTTGCTTTGGTTTTTGTTCGACCTGTCTCCTTGATTGTTCGGCGAAAGGGGAACTTACGTTTTATTGTTGCTATACCTAATAATACCGAGAGGTAGACCACCAGCCTGGTGTTTGAACGATAATGTCATAGTCAGAAAACACTAGATGAGATTCGTAAGGGAGCGAAAATAATGGCGTAATAGAGATGAGGCCTATACCAAATAATTGTTGCAAACGGGCTGAGATGATGATTGTTATTAATACCAAATGAAAATACTTTCGACAAACTGAATAATTTTATAACTCAAACAATTGCTTAATCGTTATCGTAAAAGTTAATTTAGTTTTTAAGTAGCTTCGTATAACATCCCAGATCAGACAACAATGAGCGCTGGTAATTACGTTCTCAAATAAATCCGGGGAGTCGGGGAATAGAACAAGCTACAAGAAATTACCATTGTTTGTGATAAGTCTGAGACATGTTTAAAATTTTGTCAAACAAAATGTAAGAGTTCCTCTGTTATATAGCTTTATATAACTCGATCAGTTTCAATTAATACGTATAATATTGCCATAATATTAACTTGCGTACAAAAATATCAAAATGATTTTATTTCGAATTGATAAAGCAGTAACATGCCATGTCAAGTTGTTTTCTTACATTTATTATCATCTTATCGCAGGAAATGTATTTGTACATGCACATGATTTTGGATAAATTATAAGACTTCATAAATATAATATCGTAAACATGATTTTGAAAGTACAACATTAAAATATTTGCAAAAATTTACGTTATAATTATCGTGAGAAAATATAACTCTCATAGTAAGAACTGCTGGAATGTCGTAAATAAAAAAATATTATAATCAGTAGGTACGTACAACGTAATATACTTACAATAATGTAATAGTCCTTAGTACACGAAATTTTTGAAGTATAAAATAATGTGTTAACATCTTTATTCTAGCCAAAGGAAGGCTGTATCAATAGCAAGCAACAGATCAAACTGCTTACTAGAAGAGGAAAGACAGAATATTTAATAGTAAAGGGATTACATAAAGGGCTGTAAGTACACACGCTCGGGTGAGTGCACGAGTCCTTTTTGAGGGTTGCCAAAGATTTCAGCGTCTTCCCGATAAATGGCAGCTGATTTCTATCAGCCCTTTTGTGACAAAAACTTCAAAGAAACAGATGGCTTACAGAGCTCAGGGCCTATAAACCATTCGTTTATAAATTACCATTTTTATGATCAAAGACTCATTTTTTGAAGGTACGAATTAAGTATTTCAAAGACGTAGTTTCTTTTCAAGCGGAATCTGTTTATGATTTTTGTATTAAAACAAAGTTCGTAAAAAATAAGATAATAATTTCTTGGAAAGATTATAAAAAATGAATATTTGGTATTTTATAGACATGACGTACTTATACTTACCTACCTACGAATACCTGCCCAAGGTACCGAATTAGACCAAACTACCCATGTTAAATACGCTCCTACAAAGAAAAACATAGCAATGACAGACATAGATAAGATCCGAGCAAAGCTGTAAACATTGAGGTTGTTTACACAACCCTTCTCAAAAGAAACCCTAAACTGTCTATCAATGAAAATGAAAGTGCCTACTTATACGTTTTGTGATATTTTATTTCCTGTACAACTCTTGGGATTTCTGTAGAAAAATACATATATAATTATGTATTTCGTTCTACGAGGGTTTCACCAATCTATCACGTCATTTTTGGTTGTTTAATTATTTATATACTTAGATAATTTATTCATTTTCGTGCTACATTTGATTTTTTATATATAAGAAGTGAGTGGTTTTGATACAAAAATTTCAGAGATTGTTTTAGCAGCTTTATCCACGAACGTGTTGAATGCCTGGTGATTTTGGACGAGCAAAGTGTCCATGACACAACTTAATAAGTGGCAGGGGCGTAAACTAACAAACAATATTATCTTACCAAGTTGATAAAACAATTGCACAGATAGTATCATTTACACTACATTATCATCATCATCATCATCATCCACAGCCTGACTTCACCCACTGCTGGGTATAGGCCTCCCTAAGCTTGTGCCATCCACCACGATCCTGCGCTAATCTACACTACATTATAATCTATTTAAAAGCTTAAGGTCAATGCGACTCATATCATAAACTTTAATATTTTGTAGTCATAAAAGTAGCTTTTTGCATACATTTTATAATTAAGTGCCTAGAACAAACCCAGAGCCGCTACATAAAAGTTGGTCGCCGGCTGCAAGAGGAACTTTCCCAAATTGAATTTATCCAGATTTACTGTCTAGTTTTGTTTCGCTCCGGTGGAGTTTTTAGCACCTGACATGACTTACAGATTGTATTGGCAAGCTTCTGTGCCAAAACCAGCCTGACCCCTAGATAAGTGTCCTTTCGAGCGTTAAAAATGTATGACGTTACCCAACTCCACCCTGCATTGGAAATTAGAACTGTTTCTTATTAGGTTAGGCCGAATAACTTGAAATCATGGTTGAAGTGCTCGGCAAGCGAATGCCAAAACTTTAGTTTCATCTCCTAGTTGATTGACACCACAATAGCATCAACGTTTTCGACACACAATAATAATTCTCATAGCGAGATAAATAAAGTTCAAGACAAAGCGTGAAATTAAATTACGCTATCGCTCAATAATACATTTGTTGGTGTGTCTCTACCCAGCGACTTGAATTAATAATTATTGTCACGTAGAACGGAGCTTTTTATGCCTACGGATGCGGTGTCACAGCCGTTGGGAGAGAAATTGGAAACAGTACGCTTTTGCCATTATAATTCAGATACAATTAAAGCTCTACGATACCAATTTGATACTTAAATACCTATAGGGTTTTACCTTATCTGTATTAAAAAGTCGTATTAGTCATAGAAACCACTCCACCATCTTATTAAAGCGAACTTTTTTAGTAAAGCGACTATCCAAGTCCCAAGATGTCTTAGCCAAACAATTATATTTTATTATTATTATTATTTAGCCTGTGTTGTCCCACTGCAGGGCAAAGGCCTTCCCTTCTTCCACTCTTCGCGATTCAACGCAGCAACAGGCCAAGTTCTCAGGTGAGAGTCCAGCTCGTCCCGCCATCTCATCCTAGGTCTTCCACGTCTGCGCGTCATATTTTGTGGGGTCCACTCCACTGCGTGGCTCGTTTTGCCCACAAATCGTCCGACATGCAACAGACGTATCCTGTAAGTTCCACTTCAGTCTGGCGGCTTTGTCAAAAACGTCAACAGTTCGTATTCGAGCGCAATATACTGTTCCGCATGCGGTCTGACAGTTAAACACCTAAGATACTGCGCTCCATGGCCCGTTGACAGACCCCAAAAGCGGACATCGGACGTTTTGTTAAAGACCAAGTCTGAGCACCGTACGTAAGTTTATGGAGAATGCGTACGTCCATGAGTTTCTTTTTGAGAGTAGTTTGCCCTTCATAAGACCATTCATTGACCAGAAGCATCAGAAGACCAGAAGCCAAACAATTTTTAATTTAAAAAAAAAGTGTTTGGCATCATAATGCGATTCTAAACTATCTAATATCGGAGGCGACCGTCGTATGAGTCAGTGACTGCGGTCAAGTGGCCCTTTCGAGTCGATCCCGAGCTCATAATAATGCTGCGTTAGTTCTATTAGGGCTACCACTTACCACGCTCTAGTTATTTCAGTTTGCCTTCAAATATTATATTATAACCCAGGAAGCTACGATGCGTATGAGGAATGTAAGCTAGGTGCCTACTTGTTCACGTAAACGGGATTTGTTCGAGATGTAGACTTGAGTAATTTGAGGATTTCTGCCGAAATACGCTTCTCGACGATATTGTGAAGTGCGTCAATTAATTAAAGAAAGTAGAGTTCAGCTTTCAGCTAAAGAGGTACTCAAGTACCCTCTGTATAATGTTTCAGAATCAGAATCAAGATCAGAATAATTTATTGGCAAAGAATTGGTAATTAGAACAAATTCTGCCTCGTCAATTTTTCAAATAGGCAACTTCTGATACCGACACAGAGTTATGAACAGTTGGCCATTTTAGTAACCTACATACAGTAGGTATACCTACTAATAATCTACGCAAACTTTTATTATTTCTTGGTTCAGCTGTTGCAGTAAGCAACGTCTGTTTGCGATCGTCGATAACCCTATCCCACATTTTAGCGTTCCGACGTTCGTTCCAGTTTGAAATTCGAATGTTCATCGACGTCTCGGCGCTTCACCCTCGATTTGAAGTTCCAGTTCCAACGTCTTCAATTCCGACTTTAACCGAGTTACTGACCTGGACAAGCTTTTGATAGTTGAGCTATTAAACGTGCCTGTGATTTCCGAACCGTTTCTAAGTACGCATGTACCGAGCAAATTCTTTGAGAGCAACTTTGTCGGGAATTGGATTTTCACGTAGAAGTTCCTATTGTGAGCGAAGTGCTGCAGTCAAAGTGGAAATGTTTTCTTTGTATTTTTTTGGATAAACGGTTCGAACATAGAATTCAATTCTAGTGGAAGCTCATAGCTATAAAAGCCCTCTACCGTAGACCACTACAGATCTCTGGGTAAGTATTTTAAAATACTTTTTGTTGACTGGAGGACTATATCAATACAGAAATCCAAACACACGTTTGGCACGTGCCGTTATTTAGCTTGCACCTGACACGTTGCAAACCCAAAGCCACAAATAACAATTCTTGTATTGCATGAAATTTTATTCAAAAAAAAGGTATAGTCAGCAACGAAAGTCAATTAACAGTTAGACTTTTTAAAATAGCTTTTGTTTTCGATAACCAAGAAAAAAAAACTTTTCTTAGGAAGTTATTATGAACCAAGACTTTATCTTTAAATATTAGTAAAAATGTTACGGATTTCGGATATATTCAGATTTGTGAAACATAAAATGTTATTTGATTTTCGTTGCTAATTGTACATTACATTAATTTACCTGCCTAGCTACTTATCCCGTAACATTAATAAAAAGCTTCTACTTTGTTACTATTTACTTTACATAAAGGCTAAAAAGTTAAAGGAAACTGCAGTAAATCAAGCTCGAGGCCATTCGTATCGCGACACGATTTCTATCTCTAAATTACCAGTAGAACTAACAGAGCGTTTATATTAATGTTCATTCCAGGTAGACTTGCTTATCTCTAAAGCTTCGTATTTTCATGAAACAGGGAGCGTCTTATGGCGGTATTTATTACTGCCGATTTCAGTTTGCAATGGAGCTCACTTTGACCAGAAAACATCGAATAAAACACGGTAGGAAGGATACTCCCTCGCCTTGCACTTGTCGAACAAAATATTAAAAAAAATCTTGAAAAAAAAACTGCAGTATTTTTAAAATGGAAACTTAACAATGGAAAAAACAAAACAAGAAAACTCGAAGATTGATGTTCCCAGAGGCTGGCAAGTTCATGAATAGAACTACTGGGTAAAAGATCCTAAAGTTATATGACGTCGTAGTTGCAAAGAACAAAATGGGAAGTGGTCGAGAAGAACCATCCTTTGGGAACAGGGACTCTTTCAACAAGCTAGGTTTTACTTAAGATAGTAACATTTATATCGAATCTTAATTCTTTTATTGGCGATTTTAAAACCAACTTCAATATTGGATTAAAATTGGAAATATACATGCAAAAAGTACCTAATCTCGGGAATAAATGTTTATGAGATCACCTAACTGAAGAGTTATACTTTCAAAATAAAAATTACATCTTCTTCTTCAAAGTGATCCCAGCGATCCTACTGAATAAATGCTTTTGGACTTTGACTTTGACATCCTCTTATTTTTAAATCGGTTAAAATTGTCAGTAGGTATCTTCTACAGGAGCGCTTTAAAACCCAGAGAAATGATAAACACGAGTAACATAGAATTCTGTGCTTTAACCACTTCTTGTACAAACAATCTGAATACTGCAGAACAAAAACTATTCAAATGACAATAAATGAAGAAAAACATGCTTACTGTCTAAGTAAAAGAAAAAAATACTCTTGGAAATTAGGTTTGATACACTTCAAAAGAATCACACAGTGGAATTATATTTTATTTTACGTTCCCATTTTAGTTCCCATCCAATTGGAAGTAATGGTGTTCGCACATAAAGTGTCACAGCTTCGAAGTAGGAGAGATAGCAGACGTTGAGTCGATTGATTAATTCTACGACACGAACGGACGCCTTTCATTTGCGCCCACCCACCATTCGACAGGCGACGAGTTCAAGATGAAAGCAGACTTCCAACACCTAGTTTTGGTTATCAGATCTCTATTCGTGCCATATATTTTGCAAATAATATTTTCTTCTTACGAAAAATGATTGTTTAAGAGAATAATCAACTTTGATGGCAGTGTTCTATGCTGAAGACCTCTGTCTTGATTTGACGACTATCTACAGACGGGTTACTGTTGTACCAAAACATAAGCAGATATACAAAAATATCAAATCTAAAACATGCTATTACACAAAACCATGGATCTAAAAAGGTTTATGACTAATCCTAGTGCAATCTCTAGTTTTAACATGGTACCTAGCCAAGGACATCTTTATTCTTTTTGAATTCGCAGAGTCATATTTATCAACCGGAAACCTGTGCTTATACAGAAAATTCCTTTAACGGTCTTGTCTACGGGCTAAAAATAACTCAATAAATAATTTAATCAAAACCTTTTTACATTGGACCCTCGCTCCCAGTCTGTTTTGCCACAAAAATGTTGAATAATAAAGTTGATACCTACATTTTCTTTAAAATTTTTCAGCTGATTCAAAAATAGTTGTATCATTGTGATCATGTCCGGTAGATCCGTTGAGCTATCTGTAGATCGGTTTTTATGATCCTTCTACAAATTGGATATTCTTAGAACAGTAGAGCTATCGAAGGAAACATTTTTGCTGATGATTTTATAGTAACAAAGGACAATCATAATTACCCACAGAAACTAATAAAACCCAGACCAAAAGCTACTGTAGCACCTCTCATTTTTCATTGTAATACCCCTCCAAGCCTTCCTTTATCAACTTTTTTATTTTCCTTCCTAATAACATGCAAAATGAACGCTCGGCTCGCCAGAATGGTCGGCGGCTCATTGCATCCTACCGTAAATCCCCTGCCGTTGTGTTTGTTTGTATCAGTCATTGAACACATACCTACCTACCTGAACTGCTTTCATAATCAAAGCTGAAAGTTATATACTTACATCGAGTAAGCAAACTAACTTCGTTTGGCGCATAGAAAAGGCGCAGAGCCATTTATTGGAATATAGGTAATATAAAAGGAAAAACAGGATCAAACCGTATTTACCAGGAGACGGTAGGTAAACAGTCTCAGATCTGTTTAATGTTTATATTCAAGATCAATAATATTCTATTAGAATACTAGGTTAGTTTTCGTGATGTTTTCCTTCACCGTGAAGAGCTCGTGTCAAAATGTCCGTGTACATTAAATATCATATTTAGATATCGATTGTTTGGTAGGTACACACAAGATCCCATTTTTTTTAGCCTGAGCCACACGGTTCCTGTGCCAGTATTTATTTATTCCCTAGGTTAAATGAGCTTTAAAAAAAGCCAGATTAATGTTAAAAATAATGCCATAGATCAAATTACATTTATTTCTTCCCTTGTTACAGAAAATATAAAAACTATCATGATATAAACAGTTATGTGACTATTGGAATCACATAAATCTCTATTCGTGGCATTCTTACCACGTTCTCCCGAACCATCGATCACAATCTATCTAAAAGCTCGCTGTCAGGGCGATACCAAAAGAATAGTATCGCTTCTTGCCATCGTTTCATCCCAAGTGACAATCGTTCAATGCGGTGAGTATTATTGTCCTACCTTGAAAGCGTAAACGTTTCAATAGAGATGTTCCTTTGAGATACGATTTTCCAACTGTCTCACTTTAGTAGGTAGGTATTTACTATTCTCTATCTATAGGCTGGTTATTGTTTGAAGGCAATTAATGTGGCGTAGTTATTTGTGCTTAGAAATTGTGAGTTCTCATGAATCTTTATTTTGCAAATATTTTAAATGTGAAAGTGTAAAAGTATACCTACTTACCTACGTATGTTTGTGTTGTATCATGCGCAAACAACGAAACTGAAATCACTTTTTTAATATCAGAATTTATTTCTTTTTTCAAAAAGGTATATACGTAAGTGTTTTTTACTAGGTGAAATTGAAGTACATAGTTGGCTCTATTTGCCACATCTCTAGCACCAACAATGTTTCAAAAATGTTTTATTCCCAGGAAAGGCTGTAAAATTTTTATCATCTGTTATTTTGTAACAAAGGTTTCATAAAATATCGCAGAAAAATATTGTAGTTCTAAAATATATTTTTGAATTACTTTATTCACTAGACATTCTTCAGCTACGTCCCACAATAGACGATGAACGTTATTGCTTTAGGAGTGGTACAATCATAGTGTGTGTGACTTGAACTTTATCAATGGCTTTAAATCCTACTAATACGAGTATAATGAAAGCTGAAGGTATGTGAGTATATTTGTATAATTATGTTTCAATCACGCCTAAACTAGTTAAACGATTTGGATATAAGCGATTTAAAAAAGGTGATCCATACTCGCGATGCTAGTTTCATCTATATATAATATAGATCGATGTAATCACAGCATTTTAGAAGGCAAATTAGGTATGATCTTTTCTCCTAACAATATTTGCGAACTCTACTCACGACAAGATGACACAAACGACTCTACTTATTTCCTAAATTATAGCTTTCATGAGGGTAAGTCTGATTTCACATTCATACGTTTCTGACTGCCTCTAAATAAGAGGGGACACTGAATATAGTTTACAAAATTAGTAGTCATATTTTTTGCAAAAATGTTATGGGTAATGGAGTAGTATTCACCCTACCGGTAGTGTCATTGTGTCCTGCGCGTTTATGTTTTTTATAAGATATCAATCTGTCAGACCTTAGCACATATGTTTATAATTATTATTTTGAGTACAAGTACTATTTTTCAGCTTTCCCAGAGGACGAAATCTGTTTTAGTTATTAAGTACTAACCCATATTATATAACCTTTTTGGTATAAGTTACATATTAAGGTCATGTTTGTAAAGACTTTGTTTGGAAATAAATATATTTTATTATTTTTTATTATTATTATATTGTTTAAGATTTTCTAACACTGTGGACTCTGTTGTCTTGAATAAAAACTATATTATTATTATTATTACTATGACACCTAATCGTAGTTTCTGATATCAACGACACGGGAAAACTTAAGTAGGTACCTACACTACTCAGGTTGCAGGCAGGATTGTGCGTAAGTGACTGATCGGTGCTTTTTTAAATAAATAATGTGTTTAGGATAACTGGATATAGCCATGGCCAATAAAAATGTAGGTTACTATTTCCAAACAATAGAGAAACTAAAAACGATTATAATTATATCTTTCTGTAACCAAACTAAGTCGTGCATAGCAAGCATTGTGTGTTCAGCCGCAATTGTTACAATTAGAAGTCTATTCTCCCAGCCTCCCACTTTCACCCTCCGTCTCTACCTAGTACCTATATAGGGTGATTGGGGCGGTGTTGCCAACTTTAATGCGTTCCGGCTACCAATACGAGAAAAAAAATGCTTTTACAACTTTATATGATGAAGACTAAGCTAAGATGACGTTACTGATTGGGCGATATAGTCGCTCAGCGACAAAGCCCTTTTCTTTTTCTTGTAAATAAAAAAAAAAAAAAAAAAGTACTTAACAATAAGCAAGGTGAAAATTTGGTGTATTCGTTAGTTTCAAGTAGCAGAGGGTTCAGCAAAAGCTAAAACTTCTACTTAGTTGTTGAAATTTTTATTATGATTAAATATACAAGAAAATACATAATTTCACATTATGCCACGAGTTTTTGTCAATTTCAGATAATGTTTGGTAGATATAATGTAGTCACTTTAAACACGTTTGATGGCAGTTGGTAACACTGCTTAGCTTTTCTTTTTATAGTCGGTAATTGCTGTGATTGGTACGACGGACGCGAAATAAAGCCGCATCGTACGGATTTTTAGGATCAAACGAGTCGGCACACAAATTGTAAAACAACTAGGTACTTAGGTACGCATTTTTTATTTATTCCCGTTTGATGCTCTCTTTTTGGTTTTTCGATTCCTTTTTGAGACGCTACTAGGTTTACTTATTTAGCGCTCGATCGATATAAAAATCAAATGAATACCATACCGGCCTAATTGGTCGGTATTCTAAACATTTTGCGTTTCTCTCATACAGATTGTGAAAAGTGTGGTGTTGCATGCGTCTTTAGTTTTTCCCATGTAATTCCAAAGATCATGTTAGGAAACGTATTCATATAAGTAATACTTACTTACCTAATGATGTTTTTCCTCTAGGCCGTTTTTAGTGAGTCCCTAAAAAATTGAAAATCAAGCCAGTGAGGGCTGAAACTCGCTTCATTTCATAACATCTGAATAATGGGCCCATTTAAATTGTTATTAGTCCCTAGGTCGGGAAATCTGAATTAATCTCCTGCAGGCGAGAACACAAGAACAAGAACTGTAATCTATCGTCGGGAGCTGGGACTTGTAGGTATTTGTGACCACTGTAATGTCGGTCGGTCCGTCAGCACTACTTAGTCAGCGCCACAAAAGTCCAGTGGCGTTTAGTAGAACTTATGAAATTCTGTTGTTTCACGCGTAGCTGCTACCTAAAGATGTTTCTCTCAAAATAATTTTGAAACGACAAGAAAAAAAAAACATAGTTTAGGAACTTTAAAGAACATGTAATAATTTCCATTTGCTTGAAACACCGGTGTTGCTCCTATATACCTACATAGGTGCTAAACAGCCATTCCACCCTTCAAAGCTTTAGATATTGTACTGCACGATATTGTAGAGTTCGTTGTACACAAAGCCTGCGTTGAGCGAAAGCAAATGAAGATAATAATTCGGATGGATTGCAAAAGAAAGAGTAGTCGTTCTATCATTTATGGAGACTTCACGGTCACGAGTAGTATTTATTTCAGTAGGCTTCTATCACATCTTTTCAACTCAAGAAAAAAAGCTTATTTGAATAACTGATACCATACAATAAAGACAATTGGAGAATGTGCAGATTTGTAAATTTTAATGAACCCATTGAATTAATGCTAAGGGTTCCGTTCGTAAAGTATTCCTGGCAGATATCAATAAAGTTAGTTACTTCTCGTGTGTAGAAGGTATGGCTAAGGTGACCGAGAAAAGTATTAGTACTTTTCTCGGTATATACGTTAATAATTAGTTATTAACGGATATAAATCTCAATAGTCTTCAACGCACATGGTCATAATCTAAGCTTAAACGAAATAAAAAATGCAACTCTTTTTAAGAGTTTCCTTACAGAATCATTAAATTATGATAGGTAAGTTTTTCAAGTTTAAAGTAATGATTACCGTTATATGTTGTAAAATGAAATCATAATATGTACTTAGAAATGAAATCATGAACTTGATTCGAATCAACTCGTATAGACTCTGATTCGAGTTATTCGAATCAGACAACTCGACTCGTTACATCGCTTGAACCAACTGAAATGTTCATCAACGTTTAAATCATCAGAAAAGCAGTGTTTCGACAAACCGACCCAATACAGAATACAAATCTGTTGTAGGTACAGTTGAGCGTTTGATCTAAGACTGTTAGTTCAATGCTAGCTAATGGCTTGGTAAGTGCTCCGCTGTAACTTCGTTGCCTACTCCTGTAACAATGTAACCTACTTACTTATTCTTGCAAGCTCTGGTTTGTACAAGGCTATTTGCCAGTAGTGATATAGCGATGCCAGCTTGGAGTAGATATAGTAGATTTATAAAATAACTGCGCGAACGCCAACATGCAACATCTATCGCAGGATCACGATTAGATAGGTACATAGACATATTTTATTTCTCAGAAAGTTAACAATTTTTAGGTAGTAGTATATCTTAGCATTATAATGCTGGCTGGACACATTTCAGACAGCATCATCTAGCCTCAAGCTAAGCAAAGCTTGTACTATGGGAACCAGTTAACTTATATACCTACTACTTAGATACTTTTTGTTCGTAAATACATACATATTATAAATAGAAACACCCAGACCCGCGATAAATATTTGCAGATTATACAAACATTTATTCCGCGGCGGGGATCGAACTCGCAACTTTCTGCGTGCCAAGCGGGCTAACACCCACTGCGCCACAGAGGTCGTCAAGTGTTTCTAAACCTATATTAGGTTTGTCTAAACATTACGTTCTCGTTTACCTACAATAACAAAGTATTGTCAAAATGAACGACGTTCAAAGGGGAGGTAAAAGTTGGACTTCTAAAAGTAGTCTTTTTATTTTACGTGGTCAAAATTATGTTATTTTTCCGATTCTAGCAAGTATGTTCAAAGCAAAAATAAATGGTGAAACTCAATCTCGCCCAGACAGTTACGCTGCTCTTTTTCCCTTAAAAGTCGAAGGAGGGTCGCTTTTAATATAAATAACGATACTAATGATGTTGACGGTTACAGACTAAACATTATAATCGGCCTCTTGATGAAGCTGATCGTAAATAAAATGTACCTGCTGCCATTATTTATTACATTTAACTAATTAACGTGATCTGAGAGCTGGCACATTTTTGGCTCAAAGGATCAGCATTGCTATCCAGCGTGGTAATGCCGCCAGTGTTTTGGGCACGCTTCCGACTGACAGTGACCTAGATCAGTTGAGCAATCTTAAGATCGTTTCTAACGATCCAGATAGTCAAGACTAATGCTGTTGTATTTTGTAAATATATGTAAATATCTAGTAGCTTAGTTTCAATAATTAACAAAACTTAATGCGAATCTACAAAATCGCAGCTCATTCGTAAAACCAACTTCTGGAAAACTGCTTTTCCACAATCGTTGCAAAAATAAGGCCAAGTCCCCAGCCACAGTCATAGTTCAGCTCAAATGAAGCGGAACCTCTGAATTACGCTTAAAATGTTTGCTTACAGGAGAATAGCTTCGCTGTTATTTAGCCAGAAGATGAACCTTTAGTAGTGAGTTCCTGTTATCGCTCAGAAAATATTTGTTTATGGTAACTAACTCTCAATGTATCGATTTTTTGCTCAACAATATCATATTTAATGTGGAAAGAAACTGACAAATTAGGGCACGTATAGTGTAGGGTTCTTTATACTTATATTTATTGCCATTGTACACATTTTTTCCTTTTAAAGTTGCTCTACGACTATTACCTATTTTTATATGGTAGAGCCTTTGTAATAGTCAAAATTCGTTTATTCATTAAAATTACTTTTGTTTGCTTGGAACCGTTATTTTACAAAGTTTATTATGTAGGAAATTACTTATTATTTTAAGTTTTATTTCTATACCTATTTGCACACACTGAAACTTAAAGCTTAGCTACACCTTTTGAGTGTTATTTAACTTTTCCCATAACACACTTAAAGCGTAGACAAATTGCCGTGATGTATGAAACTGTCGACGCCCTCGTGACAGATTGAAGAGGGCAACGCAGGGGTATCTCCGTAAACATAGGGACGTGTACAGATGTTCAGGAACAATACAAGTTCCTTTAGTTTGAAGACAGACAGAAGTATTTAGTATTTATTTTATTAAAATCCGTTCACAAAAAAGTATCTCCGAATGCAGAGCTCAGCAGCTGATCGAGCTAGTAATATTGAACTGCTAAAAGGTACTTTCTCTATTTTTTAACTCAACAGACTGTCGAATCAAAATCACAGAAAGAGCTAAAACAAGATAAAAATGTTTATCATTTCACCTATTTTCCCTCTCACTAATTCAGAAGGAGAGCTAATATTTTTGCCAGACTTTGTGAGAACTTACTGGCTTACTAGGACTTTTCAGTAAAATAAATATTATACTTCCAGGCATGCTGAGGCTGTCTTTACAGATGCAGGCAGTGATTACGCCGATGCCGCCTTCGTCAACCACACGGCTTTCAATGTTAATCTGTGCCTTTCATACGTGAGACGTAGACAAATTTAATTAGACACGCTCCATCACATTTCGTAGAATATACCGATTTGAACTTACATGCTGAACTGAAACTAATCATATTGTGGGCTCCAAGTTGTCATAGTTGTATTGCTTTTAAAATATTACATACATACATACATACCTCCAGAAGTATACTCTTTCAATATAGTAAGAAGGCAAAGACTCGCGCCTCATTCATTCTCATGTCATTCTTTATACAAGCTCGCCGAAATGTTATCATTATACCGTTCAATTTGCTAAGGGATCTGAGCTAGATTTATCTGTGTTTGTGAAGATGTTTTAACTTACTACTAAGCACTTTAATTAAAACAGTGTCTTGAAGGTAATGCTTCAAAGATACTTTCTATTATTTTATTTGTTTTTGTAATGATAAGAAGGTACATATCGTGAGTCCAATTTCTTAGTTTGCTTTGTTCGTGTAATGTGATAGCTATGAGATTAATTAAATTGTAGTATATTTTCGTTATATATTATAGTTATATATTTTCGCAAGTTATTGCTGGACTCCCAAATGAAACCTGTTTATGTATGTAACTATTACTAGCTATTTGAAGTGGGCGGCGAACCTCACGCCTTCATCAAGCTGTGTCTATCCGCTCTGAAAATGTCATGAAATAAGATCGAATGGTGAACTAGTCTGAACGATGTGTATTCTATTGGTTCCTAATATTCTACTCTAACTCGCTATTTTGTTTTTCTATGCCACAGTAAAGTCGAAATTTGCATTAATTGCTCAAACTTTTGAACTTGTTATTTTACTTGGCTTTACGTTGAAAATTTGTTTTACATGAAATATTAATTGTTTGTAATAAGTTTGTTTTATAAGTTAATTCATATTCATGAATAGTTGATTTATGAGAATGTTTTGTTTAGTTTATTAGGCTGATGATTTATAGTTTATGCAATAAATATTTTATGTTGTTCTAATAATAATAATTCATTTTAGCATGCTAAACTTACTGAACCTAGTTTTACTTTGACATAACCTTCTATGAAGATAGGTATCTAATACCTTATATACTTTATACTAATATTGTACGCCCACTATGGGCAAACTGTTGATACACAGTTTAACAATATTTTTTTTTTTTTTCTTATAATCTCTCTGTGTGTAGTATTTCTTATAAATCTCTCGTGTTAATAAGAGCCTAATGAATGGCTCAAAACTATAAAATGCTTGCAACCGTAGCTTCGCTCGCGTGGTAACAAATTTTTGATGGCCTATATGCAATATCAGAGTATGATCTATATTTTAGTGAACTGGTTCACGAGTGATTAAAACCAAAACAGAAACATACTCATAAAATTTCAGATTTATTATATTAGCAGGATTTACTTATTAGCTCATACAATTTTACATCGGATGTCCGCTTAGATAAGCCTGGCTTTAATAATGCAACAGAGTGCATGGTAATCCCTGTCTAGCGCGCGGCTTTACTTAGTGGACCTTGACCGTTGAAATACGTTTTTGCAGAAAAACACTTTTAAACAAATATTACAGTTACTTTAACAGGAAACTGGAAAACATTTAAAAGACAGACATTATTAAAATTACCAATTTCATTTTCATATACAACCCAAACTTTTTAAGGAATATTTGATTTTGATAAGTGTTATGATTATGATGCATTACATTTAATTTAGTGTAATTATTGTAATCGAATCAACATCTCTATTATCAGTGACAGTCACGTATGGAATCCTAACTTCTGCAAAATGTATGCCATTTGAATTTGAAAATGATATTAACACGTATTATACCCCCTATTTTTTCAAACTATTCTGAATTTCCTTATAGATCTGAGAAAATGTCTACCTTGGGGATCCTTAGAATATAAATATATCTATAATACATTGTCTTTATAAATCCTTATAAATAAGTTCATTATATTATCTTCCCCTCACTTTCTACTTGAAAGCAAGTCTACCCAAATCCACCACAGTTTACGATACGAACCCCAAGTAATAAGATCCAAAGTTATAACCACAATTTATTAAAGTTAAATCCCGCGGTTTCATCTGATATTTTGTCATCATGGTCACTGAGCTTGATTGCAATTAAATCTGATTTCAGTTCAGCTTATTCGTCGAGTTGTTAATCCCATGCGGCTTCGTTATACAAGAACGAGACATAGATTCAATTATAATGGCCACGTGACCCCTACTTCTGTGACTCTTTTACCTATAGGTACCCCTTATACGAAAGAGTTTATAAGACGTTGGAATGATATTAAATTTAATTGTAATCTCAACCATTCAGCACAATTTGACGCAGCATTGAAGTAGTTTATCACTTTCATTTAAGCTTTCAAAGGAAGCTTTTCCGTACCAGTAAAATCTAACTTTTCTAAACATTCCTAGATTATAATTATCATAAAAGTTCCAACCAAGGTGAATTAAACAATGAAAGCCTCAAAAGTAATTCAGAAACATATGGTAAAGCCGAAAGAAGGAGATTACTGCGAAGTGGCAAACTTTGATGTCACCGAGATATTTTATTGTGGAAGTTTTTTATTCGGTGCAGCCTACTCCGACAACTCTTCTCTCTGAATTTCAGATATTATAATATTTATTATTTCCGCTTTCTCATCTTTGCAGCATTCTTAAGGATGTTTTATTCACTTCTTTGGAAGGGGCCACATAACAGCTTAAATAATATATCCAAAGTTTGATAGTCAGCATTCTTTCAGATCAAATAACTAAAAGAAGATTGATTTCATTTTGAGTAATTCTTCAGAACCCGAACTTAACAACCCGAATCATCCGAAGAAATATAATAAAACCTATTCTTTGTTCGCTCACGTTTGTCTTTTGAGTTTTCTCCTACGAGAGCGTGTATCCCTTGATCATTAAGTGCGCTTGTTAAATGGCACTTTCGGAGGAAACTCCGAACCTTTACGAACATATTATATGGGTGCTTAAACTTATTAGGGCTACGCTACATTGCTCTTTGTTTCATTAACTTTCTGTTTGATTATTTCCTCGAAATGAATTTTGGAATGAAAAATGGCCCTGGGGTCCATTGTTCATGTTTTTCATTGGTAGAAAAATATCTTGGTTTTTATAATTTAAAATCATACAGTAGGTATACTTTTTATTTTAGTGGTACTTTTTTATTAGAAAACAGAAACACTTTTGTCTTAAATCATTTATTTCTTTTTGCTTAGAAAAACACTTTTTAACATACAACAAGTATTTTACATAACAACTATACAATTTAATGCATCAAAACAATGTTGCCAGTGAAAACACGCAAATAAAAATAATTGACAAAACTATGGATCAACAATCACAAAAATGACATCTGCCGGCCATTCACCAAACATGCAATCAACTAAATGAATGTTTAAATTGCTTATATGCACCTACAAACTTGCTAATTTGAAGATAAAGAGATATATTTTAACCGAAATACCTATTATACCAATTTTTTTTATAAAGACGGTTTTAAAAAAAACACAAAACGAAAAACACTTTTACAGTGCACTTAATAGATAAAGGTATTGTTTACAAAGACACCTATAGACATGGCTTTAAAATAAAAAAAGCAAAACGTTTCCAAATACAAACAATAATTACAGAAAGTGCTAAGTTCATGCAAATTGGTAATCACGTGGCCAGAAAGCTGTTAACTCAGCACTGGAGCATCATTACGAAGATTGCAAACAAACCCCTGAACAAAGTTTTGGATAAATGAGATGAAATACATTACCATTAATGTGAGACAGTCATCATCGTCATTATTATAGCCATACATACACAGACAGGACTGTTGGACATTACATACATTCGTACTTCGTAGTTTTGGAAACGGATCAAACACGCAAGTTTATTTTGCAGATACTATTATGTATTGTATAGGAATCACGATATGTGTGAATACAGTCGCTGATTGGTTGTCTATAATTTGATTTGAATAGAAGGGTATATTTTGGCACCTTCTTGACTAATTTTATTCTAAACTACTGACTTATTCTTTTTATCAAATTCAAATCAAATCAAATCAAATATATTTATTTCAGTAACTTAATCTACTTTAGTTACATGGGTTTGAGACCTCCTTTTAAGTATGAAAATACCTGTATTAGGATGTCTCGCTCTTCCGTTACAGAATATCTTTAAAGATTAAGTAAAGAAAAATAAGGTAAAAAGTAAAGTAAAAAAAGAAAATAATAACAAAAACCATAATATAGTGCGTCTTAGTTTTGTGTGGTTGTGTGTGTGTGTGTGTGTGTGTGTGTGTGTGTGTGTGTGTGTATTCGTGTGCGCGCGTGTGTGTGTGTGTGTGTGTGTGTGTGTGTGTGTGTGTGTGTGTGTGTGTGTGTGTGTGTGTGTGTGTGTGTGTGTGTGTAGGAATGTGATAATGTGGAGGTGTTTATGTGTACTTGTACAACTTGAAACTTTGTTTTATAGTAGTTGTATATGGGTAAGTCACTATATTTATTTAATATAGATATAAGTATAAATATAAGCATTACGATACAATATCTAGAAGTTTTTCTACATCATCGTAGCTCATTGTCCGTAACCATTCAATTAATGTTTTTTTACAGTTATATTTATTCATAGGATACATATTTATTTTTTTGTTAATAGAGTTATACATACAGGTAACTGGATTGAGATTAAAATTGATGATCAACATTTTCTCCGAAATATTTTTTTACAAATAATATCTCTAAAAAAGTATTAAAATGAAAATAAAAGATAATTTCTCTCGTTTCAATTTCTCAATATTCACACAGAAATCATAACGCAGGCATTGTGGTGGTAGCTCGTCAAATTAATCAATCGAGAGCCTCGGGCAATGAAACACAACAGCGCGAGCTACGCCGTAGCTTAGCCTCTACGATCATGAAACGAACGATATTTTCATATCACTCCTTTTGTTATCCGCCTATGAGAACATTCCCGATCCTCTGTGCATTCCTTTTTTTGACTAACGAATCGAATGTTTCAATTCAGCCATATTTCAATGTCTATTTCGATTTTTGGCGTAAATTACGACCGGCCAGCCCCGAGCCTGATGTATGTAGCAATTACTTTGTTCAAAGACTTGTGGTAGGAATCTATTTTACAATCAAATTGAAATTCAAACAGTAAGATAATTTTTTAGTCAAATGTTTTTATTTCTGTTCTATTCTTAAAGGCTAAGAGCTCTAGTTACGGTAGTAATGATACCTATATCCATATGCTTTCATAAAAGTAAATTCAAATGATTTAATTTCAACAACAGGCCTAAAGTTAAAGTAGATTTTGTATTTGATTCCGCAATAAATGAAAAGGGATCATTACAATACTCTCATTGCCTCGAAGGAAACTCCCCGGTTACCACGCGAGCTCTGCCAGTTCACAATATTAATGTCAATTATTAATTAAAACGCAAACAATTATCCTACCCCTTAATTTGGAGACCACGCGGCGGCAGTCTCAAATTATTGCGCTAAATACGCAGCCCAATTTATCTTAAATCTCGTCAGGATCGGGGAAATTTAAATTAAAATGTAAATGTTGTTGGGAGGGACCCTCTCTAATTGCGACCTACGTCCGCCCGTTGTCCTATTTGTGGTTGATGCAGGACTCGCGTCGAATGCGATTTATTCATGCGATTTAGTTTTACGTGATCAGGATCACAGCCTCCGGCTATGTTTGACATTCACTAATCCAATCCCACTTCGGACTGTTGTCACAACATTATACAAGGACCAAGTTCAGTTTATGGTTCAATGGACTTGTGAATAAAGTTGTTTTAATAATTCCGTGTCAAGTTGTGAACAGCTGTAAAAATATTGAACGTACGTAGTAGCTTTCATAAAGCTCAAGTATATTTATGGTGTTGTTTTGAAGTGAATCTATGAATGCCAGTTAATGTTTGAAATAAGAGTTGCTACTTTTGAAAAAAAATACACGCATAACATAAAAATAAAAGGTGATATTAATGTTTAACTTATTGCATCTACATGAAATCACACCTCTTTCGTATAGGTAGGCGCAGACCAAAAATGCCCACTTGCTACGATCCTAACATATATTTTGCCTCATTTACCTACTCTCATTACATTTCTCTAGTAATTTTTTGAGTTGCTTTTGTTACAATGTCATAAGTGCATTAATGCAATTTCTTCTCATGAATATATCTTCCAAGCGCCGGAACTGTTTCAATCAGCCAAAAACAAGTTGAACAACGTAATTTTTCAGGACTTAAACAAACTTTTTACTATAGTAACTTTAAACTAGCTGGATAGCGCAAGAAATTGCAGGTTCACTAATTAAGAGCTACTCGAGATAGTACTTGTAGCCAAATTTAAGGCAACTGGTTCAGTTTAGGATAACAAAATATCAGACTAACCATCGAGGTACCAACAATTTGGAACCAAATTCGTATAACCTGATCCTATCTTTGAAAACCTGATTTATGTGGTCAAATGGCCTCTCCATACTAATACGCATATACCTCTTTTTTTTAATCATCTTGAGATACGTAGAAAAAATACTCGTCCTACTATTTAGAACTACATAATATTACAAAATACGATCTAATTCGCTATTCCTAACTAGAACCATTATCATGAAAATGAAAGCAGCTGCTCTTCGTTTATCCTATGTCACTAGCGACAGTTTGGCTGGAAGGTAAAATCTCTAGCAATATCTGATACAGTTTGCTGAAAGTTCAAATTTACCGTCGACTCCGATGAGGCAAATCAGTTTAATTGCGAGAACTTCTTGTAACTTAAAGGTTAATCATGATAGTACTCGTAGCATAATTTGTTGAAAATCAGGCTAGCTAAGTAAGTTCGTATGTATGAGTTAGTGGGCAACTCTGGTGACAGAGTTTTTAGGCCGCCTTAAGGCCTCCGTTATGGCTTAACGACTTAAATAGCCGGGACCGATAATTTAACATGCAGATGAAAATGCCACTGGCGGTCACCCATCCAATTACGGACCGTATAGAACGTGGCTTAACTTTGATGATCTATCAAGAACGACTAAGCAAGCACGACCACGAGCTCTCCATTAGGTTAGTTAGGTACTTACTTATTGTAAAAATTAGTCTCTGATTATCCAAAAGATGGGAGAGAATGTGCCGCACTTTGAAAGACAGATGGGATCATATTTTTTTTTAATTAGAGTTTTTCAGAATTAATTAAACTCAAAGTAGGTACCTAAATAACACCACTGTCGAGTCAAATGCTCTGGTTATTAAGATAATAAAAATATTTACGTGACGTGCGCGAACAAAGTCAAGTTCTCAAAATAATCAAAATATCCCTCTAGAAATGTAAAAACAAAATCGCTTATTCTATAAAAATCGGCCCTCAGAATAACATCAAAAGGAACCAGTTTGATGTAGCACACCTTAGTGCCCACATCATTATGTGATAATAATTATGAAGAGCGAAAAAAGTATTGTAATGTGAAAATACCTGGTCTCAATGGCTGGAGCTGATTCTAGTGTATTTTTTAAATTAGGCTGTAGTTTAAAACATTTTTTTATTGTATATAATCTACTTAACACAATAATCAACTTACTTAGTTCAGTCATTCCAAACTTCATAAAAATGTAATCCATTTACACAGGACTTGTTCATCAACTTTTTCAATCACAGTATGCTATTGTTATTGTGTTAGTGTCACGTTTTGTTTGCTTTGACCATTTATCGCACCCGCGTTATGCTCATCGAACTAGATAAGCGGAGTTGACGTGAATCGTGAAAAAGCTGAAAGCCTGAAACACGTCCGTACCCGGCGCCGCGCGTTTCCACACTGACAGCTTTTCCCGAAGGCAACACATGATCTGAAACAACCAACAACCCCACCGGAACTCGGTCGAGAGTGCAAAACCTTAGCACAGTGACACGAGGGTGAACATAATAGCAGTTCGTTAGCATAATCTCCGCCCTTAGGCATTTTCCTGGCTTAAGTAAAATATTTGCCTTATTAAATGATTCCAACCGCAACCTTTTCAGTTTTGACTGTTTGTGCCGAATCAGGAATTGTTTTGGGTTGGACGGATTACCGCGATATACCTTTGTTTGCATTGTCATGCTATGAAAATTACTGATAAAGAGTTATAAAATGGTCTACATTAAACGTGCAACATTCATAATTGTTTATTTTTTGGCATAAATTCATAAAAACTCTAAATTGATAAGTAGTAGACTCTTACTGCAACAGAACTAAATTCTGTTTTAATATTTGCTGATATTGCTATAGCAAATTTTTTTTATGTAGATGTATTATTCCTAGTTTTATATAACGTAAAGCTATACTGCTCGAACATTTTTGTACAAAACTTGTATAAAATTTACATACTCGTCAAAAACATAACCGTATTTCTGACGCAGCTGGGTAAAAACTTTTGCGGCATTTTATCTAAGTCTTTAAGAAATTTTCTAAGTGAAACTTCTTCTTATCACCTAAACACTACAACGGTTCACGTCATATATTTTAAAGTTTTCGTATTCAAATCACGGTTGGTGCCATGACTAAGTAAATTGTGTACGTGCTTGGCCCGCTGCCGAATAGGTCGGCCGCAGACCACCTCGCCACAACGCTGCCCAATGTTATCAAATAATTGGTGATAGTATGGTTGAGCATAGCGTATGTACTAAAAAATCTTGGAATTCAATAGTTGAATCCCTTGTTTTCAATAAATTTCTTTTCGATGAAAAGAATGCGTCCCGGATTTTATAGGGCTAAAAGATAGACTGATGACTCTGAACGGACGCGATCAACGCGTTGTATATGAACAACTTATGCGACTGTTTGGATGGGTAACCGTCAATTACATTAAACAGCCATTAGAGGTCTGGATTTTAAGTAATTTAGTGTGACGAAGGCCATTAGGCCCAAAACATCGTCATTAGAATTTGCCAATGGCTCAAGCTTATAACATAATCTTGTTATCTCCATAAATCCTAGCACTATTATAAAAATGACAATGTTCAACTTGAACCTATCTATCTCATGTAGGCGTGAGTTTGAAGACGAACATCGCAAAAGTTTCAACAACTTAGAGGTTGAGCACCGCAGTTAAGCACTTTGTTTTGTAATCGGGCATTTGCTTTTAAGCTCTGCAATTCATAAATCAGACGTGAAACTTGTTAAGTGCTATTTACTTAATGATAGTCGGCAACAGAGCAGTTTATTTGCGGTATCTACTGGTTATAGCATTATGTTCAAGCAGTTCGATGCTTAGGCAGAGTTAGATATATCGATGTGTTTACAAGTAAACTTGGTGAGCAATAGGTATAATTAAAAGAAAATTTGTAGCTGTTGGAAAGCCCAAAAGATATTTTTCTATGTTTTTATGAATTAGTTAGAACATAGTGCCTAACTAATAAACAGAGTTGCTGATTATGGCTTACAAAATATGAAAAGGGCTTTCAGGAATAACAGAACCGTGTGTCATTCAAACAGAGCTGTAAAGAGAAAATCAAATTAGGTAATATAAAAAGTCGTTAGTAAGACGGAATAGGGTGCTCGAGCGGGGTTATTAACAAAGACAATAACGCTCGAGATGAAAATAAAGTTTTAGGTTTGCCTCGATTGCGATGGCCCAGTTTATTTCGAAAGAGCGTCGGCGACGGAGACGTTTTTCTTCTTTTATAGCGAGACGTTTCATCAAGATAATTTTCTTTTCAAGACGCTCTCGATTTCTTCAGTGGACGCTATCAATTCTCGGGACGAGAAATCACTATGGCGTGGAATTATGTCAAACGTTTATATCTCTAGTTATAGACAGCTTCGTCACTATCTTCGGTACTCGGATAAATTAGCTTTATTCTGTTCTCAGTAACAAAGTTTCTTTTATTTACTTTTAACATCTATCGTGAAGATGAGGGAAAACATAACAAGACCATTCTTACCCTAGTCCTTTACGGTAACGGTCAGAACAGTTTCTATATTACATAGCTCTTATTATACGATTTAAAGTGTTTCCAGTGGTCACTCATAAACGCTTATTGTCTTTGACTTTATCATCTCACATACCAAGGATGTGCCTATATACAACCATTCTCAAAATCTTTAAACATTTGTATATTTAATCAATCACAATACGGATTGAATACCTAAACAAAGGTTTCTCTTTAAAGATTTATTCTGAACTAGCTGCGCTCCCGCGGTGAAACCCGCGGTCCCTCGGGATTTTTTTATTTTTTTCGGGATATAAAGTAGCCTATGTCCTTCCCTGGGATACCACCTTTAACTATGCCAACTTTCAGCTTAATCTATTCAGCGGTTTGGGCGTGAAAGCGTAACAAACAGACAGACAGACAGAGTTACTTTCACATTTATAATATTATAGTATGGATAGTATGAATTTGAGTAGAGAATTTGAGAATGTCTAATTGAAAAGAAAAGAAGTGTCGAGAGATCTCCACTGGCTATAAACAATGTAAACTTTAGACAAGTTGGATGTATTCTGGGTGCGATTTTGTCAACAGGAAAATGGCGGACCCCGCCGTTGGCGTCGCTTTCGGATATTTATGACCTCAAGTCGACAAATTCAGCCGTCTTTTATTTTTACACTGGACTAACAGAGCGTTAAAGGTAAAAAAACCAGGTACCTAAACTGAATTGGCTTGCATTTTAACTAGGATATACGAGTCAGTAAATACGTTGTTTAAAGTGCTGTGGTGTAAAAATTACTAAACCGTACTCTCGGAAAAGCTTCCAGCTAAGAAATGGGTATTTTATGTAAGAGCTAAATACTTTGAATGCGCTTTGAGCATTTTGACCACTAAGAATTATAGAAAATCAGCTGCTACTTTTGTTATTTCGTGTGGTGAAAAGATGACCAGGTGTTTTGAAGGGACTATAAGTGCGCCTCAAAGAGGCATTCAAATGGTATTTTTTATATAATTTTGCGAGTTCGTCCCTGCACTAGGTGTTGAGCCGGAGGCGTGGTGCCATTAAACAAGAAATCGCCAAAGATAATTCCTGACTTAGCAACCTTACCGATAAGCGATAGGACGACTCAGCGAAAACAATGTTCGAAGGTTGAGATTTCATTGCTGACGTATGTGTAAGTCTAGTTATACAGAACCGCTATTTTACATACCTATTCAGTATGTAAATTGTACCATCCAAATGTTGTATGTTTAATGTTTATTGATGTAGATTGAGTTTGGTGATAACTTAGCTAAGGATTTACCTACTATGTATATTGAGTAATAAAAAGTAAGAGGCGAAGACAACAGGTAAGCTAAATAATGATTTTCTATGTATGTTAACTCAAAGAAAACTACTTGATAAGTAAGATATTCAGGAAATGCATTGTTTTAGTGACAGACCGATATATTTGCCAAAATGCTTTCCATAGTTTTGACTAAGACCTTATTAAATTGGCCATCAATTTGCAAGCGCTTGCATTCGAGAAAGCAACGTCCGAAAACAATAACACGGTTCAATAAACACTGATAAACTTGCCGGTGCGGTCTGGTACACATAGCTACTACGCCCCTTAAGTTTCATGGCTTAGTTTTCTAGCATAGAACATGATTAACCAAACTGAGTAATATCCAGCAGGATCACACTAAATATATTAACAATAACCAATGCGACGGCTAGTAAGCTTATTTGTGGCATATTTAAAGTAAAATTGAATTTTGAATACTACAGACTACGATCCTCTTTACTTAAAAAAAAATAATAGTTACTATGCAGTCAGTTTTTTTTAATAAGCATAAAGTTAGGTTTGTCCGCTGTGTGACTAGATTAGCATTACAGCTTTTTAAACCTCCATTCAATTAAGCTGAGCTGAAATAGTATCGTTACCTATTTTGTTAAGTTACACCACAGATAAAATAGTACATTATGGTACTAGTGTGTAACATTGGTGATTACCGCCGAGGTGTTTTGAGCTGTTTTTCGCCGAGGTGTTTTGCTCTTAACAGAACAGAGGACGGTAATCATCAATACACACGTGTATCATACGACGTTTTTCAACACACTTGTGAATAAAATAACAATAAAAACTCATTTTCAACAGTGAAAACGAGTTGTGAAAAATGTTTCGCTATTGCGGGAAAAATTAATCAGTTTTCCTATGCGCGCGCATTGCGATCGGCCACAGACTATATTTCCGCACCGCGCATAGGGTTTGCGGCCCATTCTGCCATGGACAAAATGGGGAATTTAAAGTTTTCTTTTATTATAGAGAAAACAAAAGTTATATTTGAGTGAAAGTTTTATTTATTAAACACGTACGAGTTAAAATTATCTATTTAAATTAGAAGTTGCATGAAATGAGCAAGCAATAGGAACATTAATTCATTTGTTCTATTGATCTTTTTTCTGAATAAAAACTTTTTAAAGAACAAAGCAACTCGACCAATAAAATTAAAAAAAAATTATATTACTCACTAGTGAGTTATAGTAATGAAAAAGTCACAGTTTGATTATGGGTGTCATTATGTGCCTAATTGCGGTGACCATAGAGCCACTTTATGAGCAAGTGTGTTGAAAAATATATTATAGGTTAAGTATAGGTTTCACTAAATTATGTCCATAAACAAAATCATTTAAGATTAGTGTAACTATCCCAAACCCCTCCAAATAATCATAAAGTAGGGAAACGCTTACGGCGATTTAACAGTGTTTTGTAAAGGTTGTGGCGACTGCTAATTACGAGATTTCCAGGGTGGATTTACAATGCGGTTCCATGCAATAGAATCAGGGTTTGTAGCCAGTGATCATTCGCTCAGGTGGCGTCTGATTTAGATAGTTTTGAGCTAAATACCTACTGTTTATTTATTGTTTTCGTATGGGTGTCTCTGTAGGTCGACAGTTTCGAAATCGCTAATGTTAAAAAACCGGTTTTTATTAAAATTACCATTTTAATTAGCCTTCTACTATAACTTAACTACTACTTACTTCTGTTTGTTTTTCTTTATTAGGATATTTTTGGAAATAAAAAGATATAATCAAGGAAGCGTGGAAATTTTGGGGGAGACCTTTGCCCAGCAGTGGGACACTATAGGGTGACAAAAAAAAGGACCTAGCACCAAACAGCATACCTATTCGACCATGACGACCTCTGTGGCGCAGTGGGCGAAGGTCTGCCTGCGACGCAAAAGGTTGCGGGTTCGATCCCCGCCACGGGACAAATGTTTGTATGATCTACAGATATTTGTCTCGGGTCTGGGTGTTTTCTATGTATAATATGTATGTATTTACAAAAAAAAGTATACAAGTAGTATATCAGTTATCTGGTTCCCATAAAGCTTTGCTTAGTTTGGGGCTAGATGATACTGTGTGAAATGTCCAGCATTATTTATTTATTTATTCATAATGGTACTGTGGTTGTAGAGCAATATACCTTAGGCAAGTCATCTGAGAAGATGACGTAAGAAATTATGAATCACGAAACATCTCTTAATAAACATAATAACAAACTAATTATTTCTAAATTCTATCATAACAATGTAGTTTTACGAAGAAGTATTTGCTTAAATACTTATATTTTCCTTAACCAAAATTACGGTACCACCTCATTCCCTACTTAAATAATATTTGATGCATGTGATTTGTCAATAAAATGGGCTAATATGTTTCCTGAAGTGATCTTGAGTACCTATTCCGACATAACAAACAACGCTAGATGAGTTATGATAGATACATTCATCCCACATAGACGATGTATTATTTATATGAGAGTAATAAATCACGTTTGTACCTACGTGGAATCGCGATGATTCCCTTTTCTAAATCCGAAGTCCATTATACAAAATTCAGGAGCAGACGGCGTTTCGAGTCCCTTACGAAGCTGAAGGTGCGAACTCCTAATATCACCTATGCGATTATCATAATAATGTTATGCCTACTGTCAGTTGGCAGGGTCTGTTCACACCGAGACGCGACGCGATTCGCACTATTTGACATAGAATGAAATATAGAACGTATCTACTACACAAAGGGTACACAATTCAGTGTCAATCTTATAACAGTTATGTTATCACTTTTGCTAGATACTAGTTTTGAAACCGAAAAAATGTTCATAAAATTGCGTCTTTGACTGTATCAACCTTAGGGTCTGCTCACACAGAGACGTGATACGATGCGACGTATCGTAACGTTCTTTTTTCTTAAAAACCAGTAGTAGGTTTATAACTGAAATACACAATTTGCAAATGGAACATGAATTTCTAAATTGTTCAATCATGAGCTTAGATAGCTGACTATAGGTACATACAAAACTTTCAAAAACATTTTCATTTTACAATTATGTAGGTTCTCGTATAATCGCGGGATAGCAAGCTGAATTCTAATTGGGTAAACTTTTTGTAAAGAACACAAATTGTTGAGCCAGACAACATAAATTGAACCTAGTAGAGATGCTTGAGTCGTTCTCCCACTCATGTTTATTATGTCTGAACGAAATAGAAACACTTATTTAAGAACATTTTATTTTGGTGTTCCGTTCATTTATGTAAATGCATGCAATAGATAAGTAGGTTACTGTCTAACCTAACACGACACGTTGGATCCGGTATCATGTAACTTACTTTGGGGTATTGTACTGTCTCGTTTCAAAAAGGTATCGCTTTGTGGATTATGTTTGTTTCAGTGTGGCATTGGTAAACCTTTTCGTATTGCAGTTGACTGTAGGTACCTTTCAAATAACCTTATAGAACGCATAAAACAACACAAATTGAATTCATATGGTTATTTATATCATTTTGCAAAACTCTAAAGTAAAGTTTGAGCCGCAAGATTAACATGGGGTTAAGAAGTTCTTACCGAAAGGAACGTGTGAACACAGAAGTTTGTCGTGAATCGCGGGCTGGGAAACAATAAAATTCACGGATGGCTGGCATGCTCGCAACGGGAAGCGGTTCTCAATAGCACCGATAAATTTGCCGGTAAGCCGACCGATCTCAGATACTTCCGATGTGCACTTTTGTGCTTGAACCACACTTGAACTATGGCTGCGACAGAGCTGGCTTAAACTAGGTGAATTATTACCTGAATGTAATACGGTCTATCTTTATACCTTCGAATCTTTATTTTTACATATTATGCATATCATTCTAATAGATTTATGAGTAGTAAGATAACAATTGCAATAATATGGAGGAACCTACACAATGCGGGTTGAGCTAAAAGATGCTGATAGTTTCGATGATTATAAATCCTATCTAGAATGGTAGAGTTTAGCTAACTAAACTCTACTACTATCCGGTTGTACAACATTATGCGCTAAACTATCTACAAACACATAACCTTAAGTCCCGTACTAGAACTGAAGTCACGAATGGAAACAATAATTGAATTAATGGTTGCTCTGGGATGCATTAACCAAAGATATTCCTTGTATGCGTCATGCAATGCAGATTTCAGTACATTTGTCTTTGCTATCACACACGCACACTTCTCTCACCATTTACGTAAGAGGCGAGAGTTCGAGTTTATCGTGAAATGTTATGAAAAGTTTCAACATTTAAAGATATCGCGAGAGAGCAGTACGAAATATAAGCCTTAAATTCCACAGCATTGTTTCAACTGCAACATTTAGTAATGTAAATTTCGTGTTCATTACAAACACAACATTGCTCATATTTGTAAGCAAACCGAACAGTGCGGGAAGCCAAGTCCCACCAGTAATGTATTTTAATTCCCCTTCCATTTCCCGAAACCGAATTTCCATTTAGCATTGCAACATTTTCTTTTCAAGTTAATTGTTTTGCCCGTCAATGTAGACTTAGGTTTTATACCGTTTTCCATTTGTAGATTTTTTATTTTGGCAGCAATCCCAAGGTTTATTTCTTCCACCTGAAAATGTTAAAAATAAATTGTGATCTTAGAAACCAGTCTAGTTCAGGTAACGTGGTTCGGATTAGGTTTTCAGAATCAAATTATTTTTTCACGCACTTCTTATTAAGTTACGATGGATCAATTTCAATAAGATCATCCATTTATTATAGGCTACGGTTTTCCACCTCACAAAAACATTATCAGAAAGCACAAATAAACAAAACATAAAAGTGTGCCGTCATCGCCAGTAAATTGCGGGAAGAAAACCGCACAAATATCCTTCGCGAAAATGGGTCGCTTTCCAATTGACAACGCATGATTAATGCCTTCCGAAACTTCGCATAAATCACGAAGATGTTGTGGTATCAAATCTGGAGATATAAAATGTATTTGTATGATTTATGAACGTAAACAGCTAAATGGTATTTTAATTCCACTGTTCTTTTAACGTAATGAATTTTCACGCGTTTGACATTCATGATCTGCAACATAACTTACTGTAACTCCCATTTGTTCTATAGGACTGTGACGTCATAGAACTGTTAAAACTTTTTTATCCCTATTGTTCCATGGTAGGACTATTGAAACAAAAACTAGCCCATTTGTTCTATAGAACTTATAAGATGTGGCAACTCCCAGTAGTTCTATCAGTCCCATAGAACTATGCATGCATTTTATAAAGTTCAAGCATTAAAAATATTGAACTCGAAAAAAGCCAAACGTGCCCGTTCAAAAATAATATTAACCGAGACCGCTTCATACTCGACTCGCAACTACAAATTGATGATAATTTCGCGAATGTGTTTCTTGTATTACCTACTAGTAGGCTAACAGACCTATAGCATATGTTGCGAGGAGCGAAGCGACGAGCGGTTAGGTATGTAGTGAAAAACCACGCACGAGCCGAGCGAAGCTTGCCGCGGTAGCGGCCGGCGAGTGCCAGAACCGACTTGCTCCTGTTGTACCTTAGCTTTATTACATAGGTAGGTACTTTCCGAATGACAAAAATGTATTAACAGTTCAATCGCATAGTTCTATGGGACTGATGGCACGATTTTCGTTTCAATGGTTCTACCATTGAACTAAAAGGACAAAAAAGTATTAACAGTTCCATGGACCAACAATTCTATAGAACTACTGGGAGTTGCCACATCTTATAAGTTCTATAGAACAAATGGGCTAGTTTTTGTTTCAATAGTCCTACCATGGAAGTACAGGGATAAAAAAAATTTAACAGTTCTATGACGTCACAGTCCTATAGAACAAATGGGAGTTACCGGTAACTTATAGGTATCTTTTTTATAGATAAGGTATTTATTCATCTTCTTCAGTAGTGCAAGACATCTAAAGGAATCTTATGAAAACACGAAATTGGTATTTTCCTAGCTGAATGACACATTAATTCTAAGAGTATCTATATTTCATCCTGGCATCTGTTGTCATCTGAGCTGAACTTTTGTTAGTATTTCGAAACTCTGATAAATAGGACATAGGAGCTCCGAGCGGTCGTGTTATTGGATTGATCCGACTACAAAGGTCCAATTACGGCGGGATGGCACGGACTACAAGGTCAATCAGAGACTATCGCCACACACGGGCCTCGTGTGGTCAGAAAGGATCAAATATCAAATTAGCTTGTCACGGTATCGTTATCCAACTAAATAACTGTTTTTAGAAAGAAAAGGGTTTTCTAAAGGCGTCTAAAAATAGGCGGTCCTAAAAGAAAAATCTAATTTGGTTTATACTTATTCTTAAAAAAGCTCTCCTGTCGATTTTCTTGTCTAACTTTTGGTAAGTTAAGACAGAATGGTCTATGAATATTGATCGATCGAAGTAAATCACCTTTCATTCGTAGTAGCAGGTATGCATTTAGGTACCTTTAAATTCTTGAGTCAGGTGACTCTCTTTTTTTGAGATAAACTTCACAGTCACTTTTGTCCAGCTACTTCTTAAAGACTAAAACAAAAGTCCAGAGAAAAAATTATATTATTGAGATAAACATAAGCCATCAATGGATTCAAAAAAGTCTTGTCTTGCAATGACTATAAACTTTGAACCGAAATAATAAAAACTGCATTTAGAGGCATGAATAGACAACCGATGCACACAATCGTGAACTCAGATAAATCTCTCTAGATATTGTAAAGTGGTCTTACAAACAAAACGCTCTTTTGTGACCATCCCTCGGCACGCTCCATTGTCCATTGTTCGCGAGGAATTCATTCACTTGTGCGAAATGAAGACTGTGCAATATAATGTCGATTTATCATACACCTTTTGTCTTCAAAACAATTATGCGGTAGATAAATACGAGAGGTATTAAATCAGACATGATTACATAGACTGTACATAGACATATGTACAGTTGGCTGTACTGAGATGTAAACACATTATTAAATTTAAAAGTAAATTGCCAATAATCTTATTCAATATGAATATATTAAGTACCGTTTTGGTCAACTGTTTTAGTGCGACATAAGTATGTAGTGTACAATTGTACATATTACTTGGTATTACTAGTATTATGCAACCTATATCAGTACATAGAATTAATGCTAGTGTATACGTGACGAATCGACGGCAGTCACCATCTACTAATAAAAAAGTACGTGAGTGTCGTGGATCACTCGGTTGGAACGAAGTTTCAACTTAGACATTTGAGATTTGTCAGTTATATTAATTATTGAAATCCTAGAAACGCTCTTCCGTACTATCAGTGTTACAATCTATGGACTTCATCGTGACTGCGCACTTCACACTGTGACGTTTTAACATATACATGGGTCGTGACACAAAAATCTAACACTTTTTCTTGTCTAGTCCCCATCCGAAACCGTCCGAAAAGGACTTTGTTCCAATAATACCGTAAAGTAAGTGTTGCAACAAAGGCCATAAATCATGAGCCTAATGGGTGCCCATTGCAACTATTGCAAGGTAAACCACCCTCTCTATCTTCCTTCTATCCATCATTGCTTGAGGATTTTACAAATGGCTAAACAAATAACGCTAGGACTAATCAGTCAAAAACTCGCTAGTCATACAGAGTTCGGCATATTCTCTCTCTATTAGAAAAATAACAATCTATTGCCATCTCTTTCTTTATTTTAAGTGTTAATTTTCTAAGGCCTTGCTTTTAACAAGAATGAAGGGGGCTGAATAATAAAAAACCTCATAGACATAAATCTGGATTTACTGTAAATAGTAATAGGTTTTCATTGACCTCATAAATACATTTAATCTACTAGATGATTTTAATGGCCACCGGCCACAAGGTTGACTTGGGGTCAATTACTAATCAGCTCAAGAAACGCCTGCTCCGCTTAATGACCAATTACGCCAATTCAACTTGACCATTATAATTCTGTTGAACCCTTTTCGTCGCGCAATTATCACAAATCGTGTGATGAAAATGCCAAATGAGAGGTTTTAAGTCCGCATTAGATACGCTACCTGTGCACAAGATAAAATGAATTTTGAATAGATATCGGGCTTTTTAACGATATTTAGGATTCAAGAACATTAGTATCATTAGTTATGTCTTAAAAACTACAAAAACAAGCATACAATTAAGCAATCCTCATTCGAATAAGGTCTTCCAAAAATAATCAAAACGGTCATTGTACTTTGCATTCGTGGTATTTATTAATTGGCAATGATTACATCCCGCCCTCGTCGGCAACACGATATTCAGACAGAAGCTCTGACTCACCCCTAATTTGCTACAATTTTCGTTGATTTATGCAACCCAACTTTCAAAATATGTATAAAAGTCTTAAACCAAAATTGGCCTCACGTGCCAGAACGACCAAACTTCGTTCCTACTCGCTTTCGTTGAGAGCTTTGCGCTGTCGTGACTCGGTCATTACCGCTGGCCCACATTGCAAAGTACACTCTACTCTACCCTAACGTTTAGTACCTGAGCGTTTTACCTCTGCATCCTCGCTTGTTCCTTTGTTGCTCCCTAAACAATACAATAGAAACGAGATTTACTATTTCCTACACAAAGTGTGCTTCGTTTAGATAAGAACAAAAGGTACCATGCTCTTCAATCATTTTAATCAACCGACTTCAAAAAAAGAGGTTCTCAATTCGTCTGTATGTTTTTTTTTATCTTGTTCCGCGATTGCTCCACCATTTATTGACTGATATGCAAAATTCTGTTTTTGTTTGAAAGGTGGTTCCATATAAATTTTATTCCTGAGGGGTTAAAGAAGAATAAGAAGATCAACGTTAAAATACGGTCCTAACTTAAACATTCCAAACCAATAAATTGGCCCTTGAACTGTATGTACATAATTTCCTTCCGATCAGGAAGTCTATAATTTCCAAATACTCGTAATGCCATTAGACGCAGGTGGAGTCTAGCGTTATCTGTCGATTCGATTTCTATTCTATTTCGATTTTTAGGGTGGGCTTATCCTCACTTGACGCCCTGAGTCACGCCGCCGCGTCCTGAGTCAAACATTGAAGTGTTTTATAACGTATGGCGGTTTTCTCTTCGTCCATTTATTTATATTGGAGAAAATAAGAACTCGGAAAAGTGTTTAGTTAGGCTAGATGCGTACACGGTGCCTTATGGAGACGTAGCTGTTATACCACTATCCTAATCGTCATTCAGCACACTATCGGCATATCAGGGAACAGGCAAACCAGTTGTAGCTACTCGCCGACAACCTGAACCAGCCGACTCTTTCCGCGTAGCCCGAACGTCACGCGCCAGTCACCGGCGAAACCTCCGTGCGTACGAACGCTGCGCGCGCGCCTCGCACGTGTCACCTCGAAATTCGAATTCGAAATTTCTAAACGTGACTCAAAAGCCTATGCTGTGCCCAATCGTGACGGGAGATCGACACTATCCCATGTGCTAGATGTACGGTGAAGTGCTGTGGAAATATGTGAATTGATTATTGTTTGTGCGATACTGGTATGGTCACGGAGTTTGCATTTTTATGGTAAGGAAATGTTGCTGTAACTTTGTGGAATTGTTGCTTTACAAAACAATAGCGGTGTGTAATTAATGTTTGTATAGAATGCCGTAGGTAATAGTTTGGTAAACAATAGTATGCCAGTGCTTGTAAATTAGATCTCGGTTCGTAATCTGGGATCTAACAATGTTTACAACAACAATACGGTCTGCATGCAGATGTACAGAGCAAACGCTAACACTCCTTCGGGCTTAGAATACGTAGTTTACTCCTAAATATTCAAAATGTTTACAAGATAGGTACCTACTTATTATAGTTCTATGCATATAATTGTACAGTAGATAAGTATTAATCTAACAATAACACTTTATTCGTAGAACCTTGTGTTGTATAGTTCGCCCAACATGACCGCTTTTTCATACAAAATTGTGTTCTGCGCAGTCAAACGGCTAACTTCACGAATGCCTAGATCCGTTGGAAATACTGTAGGTACTATGATTAAAAATATCCGTACTAGAGCGTATATTAGGAACGAAGCATCAAGTTATACTTAGCTAACTATTGGCATGTGCTCGATGCATATTAAATGCAACCGCATAACAACTCCTTGCCTCCTACGATGTGGTTGCAACACTTCCTTGTACCACAGTTTAATAATCGTAATACTGTACGAGTTACAACATGGAAAACGTCTTGGAGCAAAGCAAATTATGGTGATTAGAGGTTTACGAGTGGAAACACGCACAATGGTAACCATATAAAGAAATAGCTAAGGGATAAATATTATTGAATATTTATATAAGTAGTAATAATAAGAAATAATAACGTGAAGTAAATTTTCATATTTCTACCCTTCATAAAACCGTTGGTTTATTTTTCACGTAGGTACAATTTAAAAACAATTAGAAACAGGAATTTAGTTCCGTGCCCTGAGGATATAGTCGTGATCCTAGTTTGTTTGTAGTACGAATTTTACTTTGACTAGGTATAGCTTATTTATTATTTAACTAATAATTGAAAATGAACCAATAGCTGAAACCACTTGTAAACCAAACAAGGACACATATGTTTCCCGGCGGTCATGACGGACTTAGTCACACTTGATATTATCTATAATTCCATCATCAATATTCATGTGCGTCGCGGCCTTGTGGATTTGTATTTACCTTTGACATATTTTGCTACAATTTACGGTCAATAAAAGAAAAACTCGTTTGATTTAAAAAAAGTGGATTTTCACCATGCCTTACATAAAATCCACGTACGAATACACGAAGAAGCGTAAAACTTTCGGGAGACAGCTATTATTTCAAGATGTCCCAGGACAGATTTTGGATTCAATAAATCCTGTAAAAGAAGACCAAAAACAGTATATGCTGCGAAATCCAGTACATCGAGAGGTACAGGCTACCTTGCCACAATCACAGAACGAAGCCAACACAAAGCAAGTGATTATCCACGAGCAGTCCATGAACCATACAGAGGGTGGGTGGCCACGGGAAGTTCACCTATATAATGAGGACCACGTCGAACGATACTGCCGTCGCATCATGCATGACGAAAGCTACATTCACTCCGTCCTTACCACCGCTCCTGTTCTACAGCACTACATAGACCAAAACAATGCAATCGAAATGTATGAAGCCTACTTTGATAACATGGTAACACAAGAGCCTGTGGAAAAGTACAGCATTCAAATTGCTAATGTGTTTCGAGACCCATTCTGTAGACCAATATCATGCGTTCAGTGGACAGCTGAGAAAAACTCCAAACTGGCCGTTGCTTATAGCTACAAATCCCTAACATCGGACAAACGCAGTGATTTCATGAACGATTGTTACCTTTGGGATGTGAATAATCAAACTTCACCGTTACTAGAGTTTCAAACGGAATGTTCTTGTTGGCAGATAGCATGCTCGCCTATAGATCCTGCAGTCCTGATCGTTGGCCTCAAGAATGGTACAGTGAATGTGTTTGATGTTAGAGATGGTGTGAACTGTACACAGAGTAGCTCCATTTATAACTCTCACAGAGAGCCTGTAACATCTTTACTTTACACTCACTCACGAACAAACACAGAATTCTTCACTGGTTCTCCAGATGGTCTATGCTTATGGTGGGATACTCGAAATCTCTCAGCACCAATGGAAAGTCTACCTATGTCAATAAAATTACCTCCTGGAGAAACACCCAATTTAAGTAATGCTGAGGGTGTAAGTCAATTGGAGTTTGATAATGGGCTGCCCACAAAATTTCTCTGTGGAACGGAATCAGGGCTTGTAATAAACGTAAACAGAATGGGAAGGTCACATTCGGAAAGATTGATTTCGTACTGGTCCGCTCATACTGGACCAGTGAGAGCTGTAAAAAGGAGTCCGTGTACATTACGAATGTTTCTTACCTGTGGCGATAATTCAGTTCGCATATGGAGTGAAGAAGTTCGTACTGCTCCAATAATAGTGACGAGGCCTTATGAATACGATGTGACTGATGCTACCTGGGCACCTTTACGCTACTCTAGTTATATGTCAATTTGTGCTGGTGGCTATTTCTACTTTTGGGATCTACTTCGGAAATACAAAGAACCTATTGCAACAATGCAATTAGCGAAAGTTGCACTGACTAGATTGGCTCCGCATTTGGAAGGGCAGTTGATAGCTGTTGGAGATATTCAGGGAGCTTTGCATCTGGTCCAACTATCGGACAACATGACGGAACCTGGAAATCGAGACAAAATTCTTACGTTCCAAACATACGAGCGTGAGACTAGACGTGAACACATACTGGATAACCGCATGAAGGAGATAAGATTGAAAATCAAAGCCGAGGAGGCTGCAGCTGAAGCAATGGTAGAAGAAGTCCAAGAAGAAGAAGAACCAGAAGTTGCTGCCGAGTCTGAGTATTTTCGTATAGTCAATGAAGAGTTACTTCTCATGGAAAATATAACACCAAACGCTTCAATTATATAAAATACAAAATCAGAGTATTTTTCAAAGCAAAATAACTTTATCAAATAAAATATTTTCTCGTCGGATAAGTGCAGCATGTTGCTGTATTGATATTGATTTTAAATAGTTTCTAGCTACAAAAGGCATTCCGGATGTTGTGTTCGGAGCAGCCCGCATGTCTCCCTTTGCGGGGCCTGCGGGGCCATGACCGCCGATTTATCCCACAAAACGACAACTCTAACATGAGCCGCCAGAATTCAATTTCGATCCCATTTCGTAGAGTACCTATGCGAGATATAGGATGGTCGGGACAGGCCTAGTTTAAGTGGTAACGTAAATTACTTGCGGCCGTGAGCAGTGTGAATACAAAAGTGCGTCACCGACAACTTTCACCGCCGAGTAACCACTGAGGTGTCGAGGGCAGTAACCAAGCACACGGCAATGCCCTACCGATTAGCATAATTATTTACTATTTATTAATACTTAGGTAATTAATGTCACGCTGGAATGTTTCACTTTCTCATACAAACTTGATTTTACTACAAAGTATCTATACTTTTCTTACATTGTAGGAGATTCACTGTCAAAGTTAAAAACATGTTTACTTTGAAGTGCCATCAACTGGAAGTCATACTAGCCGGTTGTGGCCTCCAAGCCTAGTTATTGCTCGGAAGCTAGGCATGTTAATTCTTTAATAAGCTGCCTGGTCATTGAGGGAACTTCATACGCTGGAAGCATATCTCAAATGCATGACGAGAAAGCGTATGCGTTGCTATTTGTATTAGAATTCCAAGACAGTTCTATCTATTGAAGATAATTTCCATCATGTTTATAATTAATGGAACAGGTTACTTAGTACTTAATAAAATATTACACTTAACTTAGCATTTGCAGAAATTATGCATTTTTGGGTTGTATTTCTCGAAGGTAAGCTTCAGTAAAATCATCTCTTAATCAAAATTCATCAAAATCTTATTTTATTTTGACCTATAGAAAGTAAGTAGGTCACTAGGTACATATGTCAATGCTTTAATTAGACTAAGAATCTATTAATTTATTATCTTCTAGCTAATCATGCAAATTTAATTACCTACTGTCTAATAGGTGGTCCGGAGTAGTGCACATAAATTTTGAGAACTCCTAGCCTTATAAGTCCACTAAAGCTTACTAATCAAGTTGCAGACATTAACCTACTTATTCTACGAACTAGTTGTGAATGCAACATTCCTAGTACATCGTCTCTTAGATTAATTACATATTTGTACTCTTACATAACTTTATATCAACACTAAGAAATTGCGAATTATTATGATAATTTCATTACCACACGTGGAGCAATTCTTTTTGTGAAATTTACACGGAACTTATGAGAGAACACGTTACAAATCTGCCTTCAAGTATGTACATTATGCGCTAGCTAAAATCCCTTGACATTCTTCTAAGTGAGACTGGTTTAGAATCGGTAGATCTGAATGTAACTCAGAAATGTCAACGATACTCCTTGATACCAAGCGTGCTTCCCTAAAACGAGTGGGTTAGTCCCACGAGTTTGTTCAATACTAGACAATTCTATTGATTTATCAGAACGATCATCAGGTTAGGCAGGAACAAAACATGTGTTAAATCTTACCTTCAGGTAAGATCGGAAATAGAGGTACTTTTGGCCAAGACGTCACAAATGATACCATACCTATCCGTTCACTAATATCATTGTGAAACCGAATGATTGCAAAAGGATCTTGAGGATACAATTTAAATAAACAAACAATAATCATTAATATTGAAGAGACAGCGGTGGAACCGCTGATGGTTTTTGAATGCCAATGCCAGATTTGCAAACCCGTTGGTATGTTACTGTTACCGAGACTGACTGACCCACTTCAGACACAGAATACATAAAAGTAGCTCTTTTGAGATCATCAGAAACTATAATTATACCGCAAAAGGAATCGGTTTTTCGGCAACTTTTTTTGCATGGTCAATGACATCGTTTTAATTGGACCGAAGGTGATTCAACCATTCTTCAGTAGTTCTGAAAAAAAATTGTAACAAAGAAGTGAAAGAAATTATACGCTCTAATTTTATTATCGTCTTACATCATCAATCACGATGCTCATATATTTTATTGATCCCTATGGCACACAACCTATCGTAACATAGCCTATCCCGTTCAGTGAGAGTATTATAAAAAAATCACACCGCATTTCTGACTCTCACTACCTCATATCATTATGTATTACAACAGTACAAATCATAACAGATCATAACAAAGCATCATTTTGATTCAGACATAATCTAATGGACATTGCTCGGTTCATACATAATGGAGAAAGTGTTTATACGTGTAAACGTGTGGGCTAATCTAGAGTAAGATAAAGCAGCACATTTTCTCTCTTATGTTTATGAATAGAGTAAAAAAACATCAAGAACATTTTACATTACGTAACTAATGCATAAAGCAAAAACTAATGCATAAAGCACTAGCTTCTGCCCGCGGCTTCGCTCATATGGTCCCAACAATGTACATAGCACGTACTTACTACACAGTCTATCTTATATTCTATAACTCAGTGGGCAGTGGAATTAGCTATCAAATTCATTACGAGTTTTAATATAATAATCGTTATGTTAAAGGCTTAACCTCCTCGCGACCAACGATTATCTAACTACCAGAAAATAAATCAACCAAAACCGCCTTTTCAGACTCAAATTATGTCGAACCGCAGAAAACCTTTATAAATGTTTACTTGTAACGTCACCCTAGAGCTAATATATCACTGGATCCAATAAACCTAGTGTAGTAGGACGGGATGGTGCATGGAATCCGAGCATTCTTCGAGGTAGTTCAAGCGCGCTGACCTAATTGCAACGTCTACGTCAGCGTTCCCTATATGAGGCGTTTCCTTTTAATTAAAGCGGTCAATATTCTGCTTACATGATAAAATAGTGAAGTATTATAAGTACTCCAAACGCTCCTAACCCGCTTTGAATTAAATCATTTATTTATCTCTCAGAAAACAGTCTTTTTTTTTCTTGAAACGCCAGTAGACCACAGATTTCCACTTACAATGCAATCTTCACATTCATCTTCCTCCTCATTCCTATGAAATAGGAAATGCAAAAGACGCCCAGTATTTGAGAAACACATACGAATTATACGCAAAGGCAATGTCAACACAACACATCTGCCTTTGTTTAGCTACATGATCAACACAACAAGCAGTGTAGTCTGTTCTGTTTCTGTAGAACAATACCGGGATAACATGTCGACAGCGGTAAACTGGACAAGGATTAAATCATTGGCAAATAGATAGATTGCATTGCATGGATTGTTAAGTGGATAATATGAACGAGTATATTGATCCTACATAAATCTGAAAGTTTGTGAGATCAGATATAGAACTTTTGTTTCAATAACGTAGATTTGGATGAAACATGGAACAGCTATGGACTGTGAACTGTAATAGCATATTATAAGATTTACTGGTCCATCGGGAGCGAAGCCACAGGAGCAAGCTAGTAACATATAAGTAAACAAGTAATTTATTACTTCATAGGTACATCCTCGTCCTAAAGTCAAAACTATGAACCTACCTATCATGAAAAAACATTCACTTTCCAGCATTTTTTCGGACGCTTGGGTACCCTCTTAACTTTGTATTTGTGGAGGTGCTCCCTAGACATCTTCAAAGGTTTTTGAATTCCTGCTTAGTTCTTTTTTGTTTTGGTAAACAAGACTAGATTTAGATACTGAGGTTACCTTATATATAATTAGGTACTAGTAAGGTACTAGGAAATAGAAAGGGAAAATGTAGTGCTTGAATGATTGAGTGAACTAGATGCTTATCGACCTTTTGGCGTGCATGACACTTCAACGCTGACTTTCTCATTGTCTTTCTCATTTAAATTCAATTGCGTCATTGTATGCTGCCTTGATAAAGCTGTTCAAATATCGTTTTATTGACAGACAGTTGAAGAGACCACCTGGAGCTTAAAGTGGCTGTTACACAAGGAGAGTTCCTCGCACGCAAGCGGCGATTTCTTCTAGGCAATAAAATAGTCGCCTAGAAGTCGCCGCTCGTGTGCGAGAAACTCTCCTTGTGTAACAGCCGCTTAACACGACTTCGGGTTGTCTAATGTCTAACGATGATCTCGCAATGTTTTTACTCGTAGGTAGGTCTAGGTACCTATTGGTCGCAGTCGTAGTCGTAGTCCAGTAGTAGAAGTTCGTCGTAATTTATTGTATTTTCGAATATTTTGACTTGATGACTTCACAGGTCACCTAAAAGCTCTGCTTTTCGCTGCAGGTTGTGGGTTCGACTCTCGAATATTCGGTTCAGATAGTTTCAATAATTTCAAGATCCTCTAAAGACGTCTGTAGTTGGTAGTCAAACACTGAAATACACATTTAAACACATATTTGGCACATACATTTAGCAGAATTTATCATTCTTTACGTGATAGGTTATGAGAGTATATAAAAATATATTAAATATTTTGAATTTGTTGCAGTAGTGCGATGGGTGCTGTGCGATGACGCGGGCGGTTCTGGCGGCGCTCGCGCTGATGGCTGCGGCGGGCGCGGCGACCGCTCAGCTGCGACCCGCCGATGCACCGCCGCCTATAAATGATACACGTGAGTTTCTTCTTAAGTCTAGTTCAAAGAAATCATCATTGGCCTCATAAATCTACAAGAGATGGTCAGTCCGGCACTTACGTAGATGAATTAAAAAAGAGACACCTAAAAATCTTTCATCACTCTGGTTCAAAAGAACTAATTACGTGACAAAACACCATACAAAAAAATGAAAACCAATTCTAATCCAAAACCAAACAAAGACAAACTACTTACAAAGAAGCATCAGCAATAGTGCAATTGAAAATGCAACACCTCCACTTATAGGCACACTAACACATATTTATAATACATGGTAGGTAAGTTCATATAGCAGTAGGCGGGCTTGCATCCGTTTGAGCAAAGAAGGTTATGAATACTTTACTAATATTAACTAGAAAACGTATATACCGGTTAGTTCATAAAATAAAACACTTTACCTACTGTTTGAGGCCAAAGTAAACCAGAGTTATGTTTTGAAAGTGCTTTTGCTTATAGTCAACTAAGGTAACAGAAAGCACATAAGGTAAGTCTTTAACAGTCAATAATCGGGAGACAAATAACCAACTGCTTCTGAATAAATGCTTTTTGACTTTGACGATCTATCATAAACGACACGAGCGCTTCTCTCAGAGATGCTTTCTGAATATCAACACCAAAATGCGCCGCGGGCCGACATAAAATGTACCTAACTGCACAACACGTACCGCAGTCACGCAATGACTATTTAAATCAATCTAAAAGCCACTTCACCGTTCATTTGGCAGTGATTCGTTACTTTCCAAAGGGAAAGCGCGCGCAATATGAGATTAGTTGCTGTTCAGAGTGTTCAGCGTTGTTCAATTAACGGGACTCCGGAACCCGTGCTTTGTTTACATATTAGGCTACTGGTATTTTGGAATGATGATGTGAAATTTCAATTTTGGAAGGCCTCGATAATTAAATTACTGATCGGAACAAAACTGAGTTATTTCATACAATAACGAAGTCTTCATGTCCAACATCTACGCAGGCATAAAATATCTCCGTATCATTTTGGTACAAAGAAGAAAATAAAGAGTCTAAAGCGGCTGTTACACAAGGAGAGTTTCTCGCACACGAGCGGTGATTTCTTCTAGGCAATAATATGGTCGCCTAGAAGAAATCGCTACTCGCGTAGCCGCTTTAGACACTATTTCTAAGCTATTACAAAAAATGTTTACAACCTTATCGAACATAAAAACATAAAAACTCCTACATCCCGATTCCCAGTTTAAAAACAACGGCCTGCCCTTGCCCAACGTTTATTTAATTAGAAACACACAAATTATCCAAGCAATTTCAATCTATAATTGATTTCACAGTTTACAAAGCTTAGAGTTCATTTTGAATTCAAAGCCGAAGAAGTTTCAGTTATTATTGAATAAATAATTTACCTACCGTGAAATTGGTTACGTCGGTTGATGGTCGGTATGTAGTGTTTATCATCATTACATTGAATATAGGTACAATCGGAACCTAGGCTATACAATCATGTGTAGAAATCTAGTACCTAAACTAAACAACTTACCTATAGACGAGGAGCTAGTCAACTTGTTTGAAACTAGTAGTTTTTAAAGGTAACAAACTTATTGTTGAAGCAAATTCTTCAAAGAGAATATGTTGTCTAATAAAAACTAGGAATAAGAAAACTTGTTTTGGTTCAGAAAATATTCTCTGAACTACATTTTATACGTCTGTAAGGTGATATATTTTAAAAGATGATAGAGGCCAGTCCACGTCAAATGACCACCACCAATGCTCACATAATTGCACATAGCATTTCCAATGGTAGGTATCCAAAGTCACAATCGAGTCCCTAGTCCTTACCACCAAACATTTTTTTCATCGATCAAAATAATAGAATTATAGCTATCAAACAGATACGGCCTTGCCAAGTCAAAATTGTCTCAAGTGTAGGATCTCAGCATTGTTATTTAGTCGCACCTTGTACTAAGCCTGCATAAAAAGTTACTTATTAATGTTTTTTACACCATACCGCTACAACAATGCCGTGACGGTATGGTCGCTTCCACTCTATCACCTTTCCTAACCCACTTACGACAGCACGTGCAATAATTACTGATTGCTTTCAATAATTCACAGTAATATGTTTTCCCAGTGAAAATCACACTGTTTCTGTAACACTTTTTGCTTTTACATTGCATAATTACAAACCAAACAATCGAGCTGCAGACTTATTGGAGCAATGTGAATTTTAATGATTTTCTGCAACAAATATGGTAATCTGTATAAATTATGGACATTAATTACCCTGTAACCTTGTTAACTACGAAATTTTGCATTTACTCCACCAGTATTTTATTTACCTACCAAAAATAAACAATAACAATTAAAATGACCTAATCTTTAAATAATTACTTGGTAAACTAGGTTATTTAACTACAATTTAATGTTGTTCAGAGAGCATAGCAAATTGCAACTTATAACTAAAACCGCATTACATTTATATAACCTAGATACCTGACACGCTGGACATAACTGATACAACAACGTGAAAAAGTTATACCCGTTTGTTCCAGGATGTGGTACAGAATGCGTGCGGTGCGCGGCGGACGGCTGCGTAAAGTGTGCCCGCTTGCTCGTGTTACCTGAAGGAAACTGTGCCCACGACTGTCCGGCTGGTACCAGGGAGTCGTGGGCTCATGATGACCACCTCATGGGCCGGATTTGCTACCCCTCCCATTCTTATAACGAGGTAACTACTTCTTTTATAAAAAGCCTGTTTTCTCGTAGTGCCTTTATGTGGTCATATAGTGTCTATCACGAGACATATAATTGTTGGTGTACTTCTATTGGCTTTAAAACTCCCATCATAGAAACGCTGTAAGTCTAGTGCTCGTGTTTTTTAATTCGATCAAAAACTTCACCTGGCTTGTCTTCAACCGAGACTCGCTAAAGCTAAACGAATATGCAGAAATAATATATATATATAGAAGGATAATAATTATCTAACATTTATGATCTTGTTCTATACTTACTAGAAAAATAAATAAGTACTTAAAGCATAAATCATGCATGAGATATTATAGTAGGTTCGAAAATAACCATTACCCGTAGAGGTGCGCGTTGATGTCTTTTTTTAGAACATTTTAGGGTCGGCCCCTTCGAAACGGTGTCAGCACAGTGCAATGCCTTTTTCCGATTAAGCCATGGCGCAACAGCTTTGATGCTACGATGAAGCAACGTTTAAAATCATTAAAACCACAAAACTGGCTGAGAATCCGGCGTGTTTACAAACCGATTTGGTGCTCTTAGCCCGTAGCATAGACACGAATATCAACATGTATTTTACCATTTGACATGCTTTTTTGTCCGTAATATGTATTTGAATACTAGAAAGTTTCGAGCACCTGTTGTGGATAGTAGGTAAGCCCACGCTAACGAATACCTATATAGAATATATAGATAGGCACTTGATTACATAATAAAAACTCTAAACTTACTTATACTACTTTTTAAATAGGTGGGTAGCAAAGGTAGGTCCTGGTAAATCAATCATTCATCTTGATAAACGTTCTTGGCAGTGAAATTGCAGTCGTAGCAGTCGTAGGTAGGTGGGTAATTGAAAGTTTTCCGACTGCTGTTCATTAAATTTCCCGCGCTTTCTCCTCTCTGGGAAAAATGGCGGCATTTTCATAAGATTTTATTTTACCTAAGTACTTGTGAACCAAGTCATTTAATTTCTTCCTGATTGCGACACTTTAATGTGTCTGTGATTGAAGCTATTTCTGATGATTACCTACAACCTAGCAAAATAATTATGTCGATCCAGGAACCAATTTAGATCTAGACTTTTACTTTCTATCATCATTATGAGATGAAGTGAATGGTGAACTGGATTTGGTAGAACCAATATAACTAAGTACCTAGCTAGCTCGATCAAGCAATAAAATAGGTAAAAACCTACTGAAGGGTGGGTCACCAGCGAAATATGTATTTGGCACTTAACAACATTTTTGTAGGGCAAGCAAACTGTCACGTTGAAAACCCATCGCTGCGCCCTATCTATCAGAACGAATTCCCATGAATACCTTGTTTCCTTTCAACGTTTAGTCTAACAATGCGCATTTTTTATGAAATCAGAGTGTTTATTAATGTTTACATTCGTGTCGCTTTCAGCATATTGATAATGATTTTTTACATCATACTAGCGGCCCAGCCGACTTCTATCTATCCTAACTTATTTACTAGGTACTTACCTAATATTAAAATAAATTGAATGTTTGATTCGCGGGCGAGAAGCTATGTATGTTTGGGATAAGTATAATAAAGCTGAGTGTGGTTTCAGAGATAAGATAATCAACCAGAAAGTCCAGAAACAAAATAAAAGCGGGTATAGTTTGATAATCCTCATTTTCTTTTCCCAGTTGATAATAGGTGGGGCCTGTGGTGCTGTAGTCTGCATAGCACTTGTCGCAATAGGCGCGGCGTACGTACGATGTCGAAGCACGTCCAGAGCGCAGGCGCAGCCGCTGCCGCAACAAACGAATCCTGATGACGACACCAAGCTGCGGGAGTTTCATAAACAGCTGGACTGTCTACGAGTGAGTACTTACCGGTAAAGCTTTGCAAAAAAAGTAGAAAGTAATAATAGTATAAATAATAAATAAATAAATAATGCTGGACTTTTCACACAGTATCATCTAGCCCCAAAGTAAGCTTGAGCTTGTGGTATGGGTACTAGATGACTGATAAACTACTTATATACTTTTTGTTTGTAAATACATACATATTATACATAAAAACACCCAGACCAGAGACAAATATCTGTAGGTCATACAAACATTTGTCCCGCGGCGGGGATCGAACCCGCAACCTTCTGCATCGCAGGCGGACCTTCGCCCACTGCGCCACAGTGGTCTAACCTAACCTAACCTAACCTAACCTAACCTAACCTAACCTAATCGTATGGTTTTGTCCATGGCTTCGTGCTGTGTAGCTCACCAAAAGGGCTTAAATTATGTTTCCTTCGACAAAACATAATTTAAGCCATATAATACGAGCAGCAACCTACGAAAATTCCGGCCAATTACCGATGATAGGACCGGTTGAGTTTGCCAAAAGTGTCGATGCAGGTATCGAACCCGTGACCTCATCTTTCTCAACCGGATTATTTGCCCGCCAAGTTTCGAAGGTCGTTAGATAAAATTAACAATTTTTAGATACAATGAAGTAGGTAAGCCAAGAAAGGTGGAAAACAAAACCTATGTAGGTATGTAGGTATTCCTACCCGCAAATTTCACCAATAAATTTTGAAGCAACAACCATTGAGATGGTTAAAAATCAACTGGCAAAACTTTATAGGGCATATTACAAGAAAATGAGCAGAGTTGAGACCAATGAGACCAAGTCTAACTAAAAAACTGTCCCTAGAAAAACGATCTTTAAATACTCGTACATAGAACGCTTTTTTGTGGTAACAGTTTTGTTTTGACATGTGTCAACATGGGATTCAACCAAGGTTTTACGTTTTTATAATAAGCAGCTACTTATATGCTTTCGTTGAAAGCTTTTTGTAATGGGTCTTAGTCATTAAAATCTTGATAGACTAGATGAATCAATTATATTTTAGTTCCATGGTTCATTAACAAAATTTAATCAAAGAGATTAGACCTCTTAAAACCCGTTTTGGGGCAAGCACGTGCGTGCTAATCTAAATAAGGACCTAATATAATAATAGTAGGTAAAAGTAAGCTATTAGGTAACGGCGGAGAAGACACACCGATTCCTAGCCCGGCTAGCGTGCGACAGACGTGATATCTCGTGCTAGAGAAACCAAAAATGTAGGTTGTGAAGACATTACGCGTCATGTATAAGTTATTAGAGGGTATTTTGTCTAAAAACCAATGTATATATACGTTATGTTCACAAAGTTTAAAATTTGAGCTTGGAACATATTGTGACAAAAACTCGCTCTAAACTGAAGTAAAAGTTTTGGTAATAAGACAATTTCGATGTTTTAATTTCCACACGCTAGTAACTACCTATCTATATTTTATAACATCATTGCTATACACTCATTACACTTCGTTTGACACATTTGCGCAAGAAGGCACGAGATACGTGTGAAGCTGAAGACCACAATGGAGTTTGATCACAAAAATAACTGCGGTATCTATCTTGCTTGAATTATGTTCTAACAACCTACCATAGCTTAAGTCTGCAAGGACAAACTGCTATGTTATGGTGTGCATGTTTTAAAAGCCATAATCGACAAAATTTCTCGTTTCTCGTGCACGAGAGTCATGTCAGCCCGGCAGGTACGGAAAAGTACGTGAGTGTCGTGGAACACTTGATTGGAACGAAGTTTCAACTTAGACATTGAATCATCACTTACTTACCTACCACTATTATAGTTTCTGTTACGTAGAGGAACATAATGTTATGGAAACCGTTTTAGGCATCGTAACGTGAGGCAATGCTAACGGCTCAATGACGCAATTTGCATTGCATTCTGGGTTATTGGGTAATGTAGATCATTGACCCTTAAAACCCCAAATTAAATTGTTTTTTCGTTTTCAGCCACATGCTTACACGTTATTGGCTATTCTGAACCATACGAGACACCAAGTGCGAGATCTTTACCAACTCGGAAACAATGATGCTGCAATAGCTTACAGGTAAAAATACAAATTAAAAATTATTTTACAGATAAGTAGTCTTAGTACAAAATATCGAATGAATGCCAATAAAATTGATCCGAAATCTAATTTCTTTTATACCTAATCAAGATACAATAACCCACGACCCAATCAAGACTCATTATTTTTTGTGGACACCCGTGATAAAATGTCTTAACACGTGTGTTGCGTTTTTGCTGCCCCACAAAAAATGGTCCAAATATCAAATGCCTCACGCCCAGCTAACACCACACCAGACGGTGCATGTTTATTTATGTGGGTAGCACTGCAGGTACCTACTTACTTACCTACAATATTCTAGTATAGGTACCACCTCAGATGTTGAGCATGCCAGCAAGGGGCTTAAAATTCTATTTGAGAGTTTTGGTTATCCAACTCTGACTATATTCCTCCCTTCTTCCTTTCATCTAATTACTAAGATACATTATGGTCGTTGCTGCGATCCATAGACTGCTGGCTATATTTAGTTTTATTGTATTCCAGTTGCATCCTGAGCGACCTGGCGAAGTTACTCATCCTGCTAAATAAACAACAAGTTCCCGTAGTTCCTGAAGAATGGCCGCGGCTTGCAAGCTGGGCTGAAAGGTATTAATTAATAACCTATTTACTTGCCATAAAGGAACATAGGTACTGTAGGTACCTATCAATCTCCTTCATCATCATCATCATCATCATCCACAGCCTGACTTCACCCACTGCTGGGTATAGGCCTCCCTAAGCTTGTGCCATCCACCACGATCCTGCGCTAATCTGACCCATTGACGGCCGGCGACGTGTACAATATCGTCTGCCCATCTGGCCGCCGGACGTCCTACGTTCCTGTACCCAGATCTGGGCCACCATTCAGTCAATACTCTACTCCACCTGTCCACCACGCCTCGCTATGTGTCCCGCCCAGCTCCATTTTAGGTCCATTATCCTATTCCCGACATGAGGGATGAGGATGAGGGTGGCACAGAGGGCCATGGAGCGCGCCATGCTCCGGCATCAAACTTATAGACCGAGTTCCAAATGTCGAAATCCGAAAACAGACCAAAGTCCAGGATGTCGGGAATAGGATAATGGACCAATCTCCTTCAGATAAAAAAAATAACTTTCGCATCGTAAAGCTCTATCCGGTTTAAATTAGTCTGCATACGCGTTACCAGAGACTGATTACTTTGCCAACTGGATTATTTTCCGGCCAAACCCCCTAGACTAGACATTAAAACTAGAATTAATAGTTGCATTACAATTTCCAGAATTCTGAAACGGTACCATCGAATGAACGCGAACCAGCCGCAAGGGCACCAGCTCGTGAACTTCCTTCCTGCGCTCCCAAGTCAAGGCTCGGACTCAACTCAGTCCTTCTCAACCTTCAAACCTCCATCATACTCCCCTACGTCCTACGATAGCACTATCATCGATAAGGAAGGCTGTGAATGGAGTGACGTCAGACCACCGAGCTACTCTCAGATTGAAAGAGAGACAATCGATCTCTCTGATAATTGGGAAAGGAGACCTATTGTTAGAAGGGAAAGTGTTTGGTTGGAAGACGAAATGTTTGAAATGACCAGGAGACCACAGGATGAACTTACAACCGAATTGTAAAATTAGCCAACCAAAAGCAATTAAGAATAAGACTGCTCAGAGCTTATTTGGAACAGTTTTGAAAAACCATTCCAAGTGACTGATTGAGGACCTACGGCGGAATTCAGAAAAAGACATGCTTGAGAGCAACGAAAAAATCTTGTCTTCTAAAGATAATAATTTTATAAGTATAAAGTACAAAAACCCTAGTTTATAAAATAGATTAAATATTAGGTGTACTTAGGTGGGAACCTAACCTACCTACTTACAAAACTACCTTATAACTTACTAATATATAACTTATACCTTCTTCCTTTAAGTCCCACATAGGTGCTTAGGTAGTAGTTTGAATTGAACCAATGTAGGTAAGTAAGTAGGTACCAACCTATCTAAATAATTTCCGAAATTTTATAACAGATAGAAACCTATCTTCTTCCACATAGTAAGAAGGTAGATTTTCACAAACGTGTTTGATACCTAGCAACCTAGGTCATTCTCACAAGAAAAGGCTTGGTTAGGTAGGTACGCTAGGAGTAATAGTGTTCTGTGGGTAGGTATCTAGGTACATTTTGTTTTATCTACCTTGCAAAATTTATTGTATGTATGTACCTACGTACCTACCTACCAGACGTCATTCAAAGGAACAGTAGTTCAAACCAAAGTAGATATTATATTAGATTTACACTAAGAAAATAGTTAGTTCTAGTCTGTAGAGCAAATTTAACGAGAATTACCTACCTACATTTGTATAATAGATACGTGAAGCTAAGTGTAAATTGTAACAAGTAGGTAGGTATTTTACATTAGTACCTAGGTACCTACCTACCTAAAATTGTTGGTCTATAATTCGTTTTGTTAAACCTAATTATTTTAATAGGTTTATTATTTTGAAAATTACTTACAAAATGTTATGGTTTGAGTGTAAAAGGAGCAAAATTTATTTAACGAATAAATAATGTTTTTGTAAATTGTACTTGTTTCTTACTTTTACATCGTCCGTCACTTTTTTTTTCATACCATACCATAGAGATATCCCCTTACATAGAAATATTAGCATGGCGATAAGAGTCTGGCAAATGAAAGAAGACCCTGAAAAATCGCGGCAAATTCAAAAAATATTAGCGTGTAACCCCATAAGGACATTTGGAAGAACACAACTTGATACTTGGTTATTATTTTCTAGTACCAAATATAATAATTATATGAAGTATATTATTTAGAGTTATTAATTAATGGGTTGTCACGCTTATATTTTTGAATTTGCCGCCATTTTTTCAGGGTCTACTTTGATTTGCCAGACTCTAGAAGGTACCGGAGAATAGATAAAATTGTCAAAAATGACATTAGAGTGTGGATAAAACGGGAAGCATGTGGATAAAAGCCAAAAGCCCAGGTATCGGTCAGTACTGGTCATTATCTGACAGTGACAGGTAGATATGTACTAGGGTTGAGGGCTGGATAGTAGTAGTTAAATTTAAATGTATATACTCGTAATACCTAGGTTGTGCCGGTTGTGCATACAAGCAAGATCTTATTATCATACAAGTCTTGTCACTTACTTGCTTTGAGCTTTGAACGGAAAAATAAAAAAAAACATTTGACAGTGGCAGATATATATAAAGTGACATTGACAGCAGTTGTCAAAATAAATTTTATTCTGCACTATCAACACAAAGTCACAAAGTAGGTACAATAATTATACTACAATCAATCAATACAATACTGCTCATACTGCTTTCCGTGAATTTGATTGAGAGAGAAAAGTTCTCAGATTTTGAATTTTGATTGATTTTTTTGTTTGTTGGTTGAATGCTGGGCGCTGGCTGCTGATGCAATACAGGCAGGCAAGCAGGCTGCTGCTGTGGTATTCTTTCAACGATCGCTCAGCTCATTCGGTCAATTTCACAGCGCTGGTTTTCATACAATAAACGCTATTGTACGCGGTAGGATCCCAAAATTATTAATAATTCACGAAAGCGGTATAATTAGTGACAACGTTGGCACGCTGAAATTGATAGAAATTATCCGTGTTGTGTGGTTTTCGATCATTAATTTATAACACCTTGCCTTCTGTACTAACGGTAAACATTGCGGTAATAATATCGTACTTTCCATATTCTTCACATGACCTGTGGCGTATTTTATCAATTCTGTTATGAAAGCGAACTCTTTGTGATAAATGATCTGTTGACCATTATTCTGTAAACATTCTTTGTTGAGCACTGAGTTTTGGAAATATTGGTTGCAGATGGACGAATGGAAAAGTGCCTGAGTTTCGGTGCAATATCTTCTCGCATTAATGCTTCCAATATCAAGCCAAATGGTAAGTGCCTACTTACTTAGCCAATACTATAATAACTATTGGCTCTACTGAAGTACCTACCTCAATCATTGTAGAGTAAATTACCAGGTACATACAAAATTATTATATCCAGGAACCTTCACTACAAAAAACTACTTATCCATAAATAATGTTTGCTAGATGTAAGACGTGGAAGCAGGCCTTTGCCAAGCAAACAGATGCGGTTGTCGATGTGGTAACTTAGTTATGTAATGATTGTAAACATAGTTTGTACGCGTATGAATAAAGGCTTTTATTATTAAGTATTATTTATTATAATGGTAGACGTCCACTCAAATTCTTAGATAATATTCAAGATTCACTTAAACATTGGTTTTTCTTACCTACCAACATCTTTAAGCCCCTATGTACCAGAAGCCTATTTGAATTTTCTTCTTGGAGTTAAACACTTTACTCACAATAGCTTTGAAATTGTGATGTATTGTTTATATCAAGGTGGTAAATTATGATGATCATTTACACAAAACAGAAAATGCCCACTAATTACTTTGACAATTTAGTATTCATATCGAGGTAAAGGTGGTCTATGCTGTGGCATGATTCTAAGCAGTTCCAAATCAAAAAAAGATTTTATTCGAATATTTTACAGTGTTTTAGTGTTATAAATGTTATAATCTCTTCAAATCTCATTGTTCTAGCTCCCGAGTTCCTTAGAAGTGATACTATTATCAACAACTAACTTTACACATTCTGTGCATCATGAAGCAACTGGCAGCATGGTAAGGATAGATAAGAAGAATGGTTTGTCTTTTAATTATAACATGGATCTCAACTGAAATTCAGTTTGTTTTCACAACAAAAAACAAAAAACAGCATGGAGAAATAAACTTAAGATTAAGGTGTAGGTACTATCTTTGTTCCTCACTCCCTTATCTGAAGCGGTCTGTATAAAAAACAGGATCAAGACTTTATCTCCAAGGCGAAGTAAACATTCATCTTAGATCATTTTTAATCATGCAGATCCTTTGAATATGTAGTAGGGGGTAGTCAAAGGCATGTGTAAATACCTACTGTTACTGATTTTGTGGTTTAATACATTAACAAAATATAAATTAGACAAGAAAATAAAACATACAAAATTAACACTAAGTGAAAAAAATTTGTTGAATAGGCAACTACTCAGCTACTTGCCTCAGGAATCAGGCGCTGTTTTTCAGTGTCGCTTTAGAGGGAGGAATGGATATCATGGATAGTTTGGTTAGTATGGATAATTGGTTTTATTTCTTTTGGTAAATCAATTTCTATTTTGTAGGTATCAGAAGAAAATAAGTTCATACGACAAAGAGGAATGGGAGACAATGGTGGAGCAGCTATTGATGCGCGGCACGTATCGTCGACGCATCGTTGACTTCACCTCGCATGGACGATCCTATCTCATCGATGTAGATCTTGTTAGAGGTAATAAAAATGGTATTATTTTTACCATTTTTGACCATCAATTAAAAAAAAATCTATTGATGCTCTGTTTAACTGACTTGGCGGAGTTCGAATTCTTGCTCCAATTGTAAAATAAAAATACTAAAGAACCCTTAAATATGGGATAAAGAAAGAAGAGATTTACATGAGTTATGAGTTTTTGTGTTTTAGTTATAAAGTTGTTATACCATGACAGATATTTCTAACACTAAATCCAATGCAATCAGCCCATTGAATCCCACTGCTGGGCAAAAGCCTCCCTGAAGAAAAGATTCTTCCATTCCTCCCAGTCCAAAGCACTATAGGTAAAATATATTTTACAGGGTCATCATTCCCGAAAACAAAGCCTACGCTGGGCATGCGACGTGTAGTATGGTATGCACTGGTCCGGCTTGTGTTTTTGCCATACTTATGGCAGTGGTGGGCTCAGCAAACGTCACCGGCTTGTGCTAAGCTATTACTGTCGCTGTGGGTGCTACAAGTTCTGAATACTACACTCTACTTCCTCTCACCTGACGGGTTGGACGTAGATGTGAGTATGTCTATTACCTACGTAATTTTATCTTAAGTACAGACATGCGGATCGTAAGAATATTGTTTGCCAATCACTTTCATCATTTTTCTATTCTTATCCCACGTTATGTAATATTGGCACATAGATATTTATCATTTCATCTCTATCGATTTTCTCTATCACCATCTCATTTGCAGAAATACGCAAATCCATAAGGTGTGTAGAACGACATTCTCAAACTTTATACGAAGCTATAAAACATGTATGCACTTTATTCGTTCTAAGAACTATCTTTCAAGGTATCATCAAAACCTGGAGTTTTGAAATTCCAAGGTTTACAAATGTTGGTGTGAACATGGAGATAGAATACATGTTTGTGTTTCAGCCAAACAGCTGGCTGGTCCCGCTGGGCTTGATGTTGGTGCTAAGTGTGGTGCACTCGCAGATAGTAAGCACTACGGAAATGGAGCTAGCACGCGTGCGACCAAGGTCCACGTACCATAGGAAACTACCAAGATATTTTAGGTAATTCAGATCCTCACCAATAAGGCTTTCAAAAATTGTAACCTATAGGTAACATTTGGACCCGGCGATATAAATAGGCGCAAAAACAAAATTTTTAACTATTTATGGATCATTAGGTACTTTACGATCTCGCTAGAATGTACCTAATTGTATGATTTAAAATATGACGAGAGCATTAAAAGCATAGCAATAGATGGAGTCACGTTGCAGACGATGTTTGAGATGAAGTTTTATTTAATAGTGTTATAACTCGATTCACTAAAGAAACAAATTTAAAATGGCGGCGATAATCATGTTCTCTCGCTTGCACACTAGTAACGGCAGTGGTGTGCAAGCGAGACAACATGAATCTTTTTTCTCTTCTTCTTCCTGCCCTTCTCCCACTAAGTGAGGTCGGTACAACAGTAACATGCGAGACAACATGAGTGTGATAGGTACTCAATACTCATACGCAATTTCTATAATGAACAGAGTTATACATAGTTTCTCGTTTACAGACGACCGCGCTCAGAATGTGAGGACGCGAGTGGCGGCGGGTCGGCCGAAAGCGCCGCCGTCTCAAGCCAAAGCAAACCGACCAAGTCGGCCAAGTTCAGACGAAGGCAATCACGCTTTGATCTCATTGATAATGGAATAAGGTAAGTTAATAGAATTGAAGGCATCTTTATTTGATATTCAGTCGTATAGATTAGCTAAACATTTTGAGATTATGTATAATGAACCGGCAATTGCAAGTCCATAAAGTTTCTTTTTACCGCTGCTGCTTATCGTGTCACCAGTTCTTTCGAACCAGGGTGGTGAAAGGATTTTAAGTGCGCCTCAAAGAGGCTCCTTTCGTTCGTTTCTTTTTACTTTGTTTTGATACCTTATAAAATAAGTACCTAACAACTCCTTGTAGGAAAAGGAAGAAAGAACTGATAAAAGAAAATGTGATAAACAAAGAGGCTCCTAAAAACAAACCATTGATTAAAGTTAAGGCTAAAGCTAAAGATTCGGACGACGAAGACTACATGGCTTGGAAGAAGCCTGACGCACCCATAGTTACATTCACTCCACCGCCCGATGACACCCCGAGCTCATCGAAGTACAAACCTAATATACTGACAAAGAAGCATCTAGAATCTTTCAATGTAAAACTGAACCAACAAATACATATAGCCAGAGCTATATTCGCTGATGGGGACGACGGGTTCGAAAGCCTCAACGGAAACAACTCGAATGCAAGTGATAATGAGAAGAAGACTGAACATGATAAGAAAACTAAAACTCCTAAAGACAAACCTTACAAAGCTAAGGATGATAAACTTAATGAGAGTCCAAAAGACGATAACGATAAGTCCGCGGATTCGGACGGCGCAGTTCCTATGAGTAGTCCGAGTTCGGGAAAACGGGCGGGAGTTAGATTTAGAAATTGGAAGAAGGACGCACAGGAGTCGGCTGATGAAGTATTTGGGAATATCAAAAAGAAAGCAAAGGTAAGTTTCAAATATCATTAGTGAAACTATTATTTTTTTGCAGCATGTTGATATTTTTGAGACGGGCCGGTCAAAAGTACCCTAAGCCCAGCTAGCTAATGGTAAACTTGCAAAAGCTTGGCCCTCTTATAGTAATTTAGGAAATATATATTCAAAACAGCAAAGACACGCGTGTTGCCATTTGTACGTTTAACTTTTTTTACGTAATCGTTTAGTCTAAAGCACCTTATTTTTAACTTAGGTGGTAGATGGCAGTAACATTCAACACAACAATGAAGGTACAGTAAGGCCGTAACTATATCGAAGTGAATCAGCCCATACTATACATTAATGTGAAAGCAACTCTGTCTGTATGCTAGGTACTTTTTCACAACCGTAAGGTAAAATAACGAATATAAGAATATAGGCTTCTTGATACAACTAAGACTATTTGTGGACATATGATTCCAAGACATGTAAGATTAAAACATCAAAATATTCACGATAGATGACCAAAAACTATTGCAGTAATAACTTGCAGTAAAAATTGTGTCTAATCCAGCACTGTTCCGTAGAAACTAGATAAATACCAGTCGTCATCATCAGACGGCGAATGCTCTGCTTCCGCACCCTCCATCGCGCTGCCGTCGCATCATACCATGTCCGACTGGGTGGGCCATTCTACTAACAGTAAGCATTATTTTATCAGATTCAGATTCATTTATTGCATATTATTATCATCTGTAAGTAATACGTCACTAAACATACCTTTTCAAGTTTTCATTGTTATTCATTTTTGATAAATAGAATTGAATGAATGGATCAACTCTAAAACAATGCTAGGCCCTGGTTTTAATTAAAAGAATAAATGTTTTTTTGCGTTGAATTAGCTTTAAACCATATGTTTATTTAATATTTCTGCGGCATGGATTTATTAGCTGTCCTACAAGAAAAGAGAGCTGTAATAGTTCTGTGTGTCAACATCAACTTTGACTTTTTATGTTTTTTGAGAAAGCCTAACTTTTCTTTTTTCTTGAGCTTTCTGCAAAATACATTTATATGTTATCTAAATAACAGTACATACAGTATCTCATTCATTTTCTCTATTCTAACAAAGGAGTTCTTAATATTTTGTTTGTAACAGGTGAAGAAAGCAGTTACTGCTCACAGTCGGAAGGCGGTAACTCCGACGTAGATTTCCACTACGCAGGGGATAGCTCCTGGGACCCATTCGCTATTCTGGACCCTACTAGTGATACAGGTGAATATTGTTATTTGTATGCAAACATTTTATTTTTTATAAGTAGCATTATTATGTTTAAAAACAAATCTATAAGCAAATTTACCCAAAGGAATGCTACCCTTTTAAAACATAGCAGTATAAAACTCAGTCATCAGAATAATACAAAAAAGATAACAATGAAACTAATTCAAAATTTTACATTCCTCTTATGGGTCACCTTACGTGTAAAAATCTGTTTGTATTGGTCGCAAGGAAACGAGCGATCGTTGAATAAATTATTTTAGACTTTGAGGATTTAATTATGAAATATGATAAAACTTTTCAAAAGAACAGCAACTCAAGCATTCCTTTGGCACATAGCGTTCACTCAGATATTAAATAATTCCATCTCTAAAGGTGTATTTCCCAGTGAGATGCACAATGTGGGAGCGAGGCTCAACACTTCGCACCGAGCTGTCTGCGGTTGACATCAGCTGGTGCGTAGTCGCGAGGGCTGAGAAGGCGATGGCGGGAGATGGCTGTTTATGGGCGCCTCTGATCATGGCCGCCGCTGTGGCTTTGTTTGCGCCGTTCATACGGCTAGTACAGGTACTATAAAACTTAGGCCTTTACATCTATTTTAGATGATTTATACAGCGTCAGGAGGTAATCCATGCCTACACTTAACGGGACGCTGTAGTACACTACAGGTACTATACTCGTATCGTAATTTGTAACACTTTTGTAAGCTTTTGTTACTACACTCTTTATAACAACTGAAATAAATAAATACTAAATGTGATTATACTCAGCTCTCTCTCACGCAGCATTGTGATTGGTCAATTCAAGTGCGCGTTATCATCATGGTAATGTCCCGCGTATCAAGCTATATTTAACAAGATATTGCCACCATGTGCACTTGAAGCGACCAATCACAAAGCTCTATCGGAGAAATCAATATCTCGACATCTTTTTTTGAATATCCAAAATTATAATACGCATGTCGCACAACCAATCTTTGTCTTTCTGAAGTAGCTGCGCAGAACCCATTTTTGATGGTGCCTAAAAAACTAAGACGGCGTTGTATAGCTGCCTCGCTCACTCGCTTAGTTTTTTGCACCGTGCTATCTCGCTTAATCTACCAAACCTGTGCAATAGTTTAGTGCGCCTAACTTCAGAGAGAAAGATCGGTTGTGCGTATTGTAACTTTGTTACTTTGCCATGACAATCGCCATACAGACGTACTATTGGTCTGTTTCTCTTCTCTGTTTATATTATTCCTCTGCTTGTATCAATTACATAAGTTTCAATTTTTTGAAGATATCCATTGAGCAAGACACGCGGACAGAAGAGGAGATCCAGACATTCTCTACGTTTGCATACGTGCTGTCGGCACTCACCAACTATTGCAGTGGTTCTATGTTTAACTTCTTTAGCGGCGCACTGGGGGACAATGGTTGGTAAGTTACATTTGAAATCCAACTAACCATATTTTAGTTATCCATGTACCTCAGGCGAATGGGGGACAATGATTAATAAGTTACATATCTAATTCAACTAAACTTATCCAATTACCTAAGGCGAAGGCCATCTGTGACGCAGAAGGTTGGAACTTAAGGGTTTGATTTCCGATAGACAAGTGTTTATATGATCTAATTCGTATAACACAGCATCCGCTTATTTTGGGACTAGATGATGCGTTTTAAATGTTCAGCGTTATTTATTTAGATGTAAACGCCTAATTCGGTGGACCAATCTACGCTATTTGTTTCAGGGAAATATCAGCAAATATCCTATCCTGCATTCTACGCTTTGGATTAAGTCTTCTCGTGTTCTTCCTTCTATCAGTCGCCGAGCGTGCTTATAACCAACGATTCTTGTACGCTAAGCTGTTCTCGCATCTAACCTCGGCTAGACGAGCTAGGAAATCTGAGCTGCCGCATTTCAGACTGAATACTGTACGGAATATCAAGACTTGGCTGTCTACAAGGTCTTATTTACGGGTAAGTTTATCAGTTTACCATAATATAAGAAATGAAGTAGGTATCACCTATTAATTGTATTTAAACGTAAACGTAAACATTTTCAGCACGCATCCCCAAGGCATTCTCTCAGATCTTTTTATGTACAGTTAGCAACGAAAGTTTCTTATAACGCCATTTATTTTTATTTCTTAGAAAAAATAAACTTTTCCTGGGTAATTAACATGGGCTGAATTCTTCGAATATCAGTGTCATAATGTTGCAGATTTTAGAAATAATGATGTGAAACATCAAATGCTAAGCGACTTTCGTTGCTGACTGTACTTAGTTATTCCAGATCCTACAATGCAATAAGCAAAAAATAATGTAAGTGAATAAAAAAACATTGCTTTCTTGGCAGACAAAAATCAGAAACAAAGAAACATGATCACGTCTGTGTCCTCAATGCAGGTAGACATTATGCCAAGTCTAGGCTCGATACTTCAATTAATTTATCATTATTATTTAGCAGAGGGCTGAATTTCTTCTACAGTGCATAAAAATCCTTACTTATTCTATTTTAGCGGCGCGGGCCACAGCGTTCAGTCGATGTGATTGTGTCAGCAGTGTTTATGCTGACTATAACACTACTAGCGTGCGTCAGCGCACAGCTATTGCGGGTTTGTGATGTTTGTATCGATCATTCATTCATTTTCATACACATTCGTTGTCCAAATAAATAGGAGTAGGTACCTAACTAAGCTTCAAAATATTTACAAAATACTTCTTCATTGGAAGGATTACAAAACATTACAGCAGTCAGCAGATGACAATGAACAATCATTTGAGCGAAACCTTTAAATAGAAAAAAAACTTTGATCGGGAGTTGTATCGATTTTATTACGAAAATACCACTAATCCAAGACAATTCTATTTATCTGGACAAAACTCTGTTTTTTTTTTTTCAGTTTTATTTACCTCAAATTACCAACTTCAAATTTAAATTCCTTTTCACATCACATTGCATGATGTCAACCCAATCAAAATAAAAAAATAATCGCCACATGACTCATCGGTTACTAACTTATTTCTATGTATTCTCAGGACTCGTTAACCCTCGAAAGCATGTGGCTCCTTGAAGCAATGGTCTGGTGTGTATGCCTCGGCATCTACCTCCTCCGTCTTCTAACCCTGGGCTCCAACGTAAACCGCAAATACCGCGGCTGTCTCTCAGCTATAATAACGGAGCAAATCAACCTGCATCTGGCAATAGAACAACGTCCCGAGTGCAAGGAACAACTCACTGTAGCGAATAATGTGTTGAAACTTGCCGCTGATTTGTTGAAGGTACCGGTTTTGTTGAGTTGTCTAAAGCTTTCTAAAAACATATTTAATAACCTTATTATCTTGTTGATATCAATTTCTGAAAAGGTGTGGGGTGCTAGGCTATCTTGGTATGGACACGTTATGAGGGATGAAAACCATGTTACCCAAAGAGTTATGAATATTAGTGTGGCTGGGTGGGCAAGAAGAGGAAGGCCGAAGAAGAAGTGGTTGGATTGTGTGAGAGATGATATGAATGTAAAAGGAGTGCATGCAAAATTGACGAGTGATAAGAGTGAGTGGAAGAAGAAGACATGTTGTGCCGACCCCACTTAGCGTGGGATAAGGTCAGGGAGATGATTATTATATGATTATCTTGTTGATATCGAAAAAGATTATACCTACTATCTTTGTTCAGTAGGTACCTACTGAATACCTGAATACCTACTATCTTGTGCCTTTCCCATAACTGGATAGAAAATCTATTACGTCTCTCTTCTTAAAAAAAAAAGTTGCTCAAGGCAATGCTTTCATTCCAACGCTCTTCAGTATTTTATTGTGTGCCATAACTGAATGATACTAATTATAATCGTAAGGTAGTCCTTACGATTATTTAAGGACTACCTTACGATTATAATTAGTATCATCACCTCGTAGTCGAGGAATCTCTAGATGTACCGATTAAAGAGTATCTATGAAATATATTTTTTCTTACAGGAATTGGATGCACCTTTCAAGATAACTGGAATATGGGCAAACCACTATATCTACACGATAACCAAAGTGGTTATACTATCCGCATTGTCTGGAGTGCTGTCAGACATGTTGGGATTCAAACTGAAGCTGCATAAAATAAAAATTAAATGAACCCTGAAAGGGAATTAGGTAAATTGTGCGTTATAGCATATTCACTTTAGAAGTGACCTATTATGTTGTACTCGTAGTAAGAAATGATATCATTTCTCTTGCTAGTTTTGTAGTCGGTTTGTTATTTTTTGAGATGTCGATATGTTATTTTCTTTTCTACTTATAAGATGAGCCAGTAAGCTGGGGCATTTCATTGCCCAGTAACTGGTTGATAGAAAGCCAGATCTCATAATAATATTTTTTGTATTTGTTAGTTTACTGGTTTTATGTTCCTTGCCTATAGAGGTATAAGGCTGGTTTCTATGCCATACATACGTCGAACAAAGATGTTGTAATAGGTGCGCACTACTAACATAATATAAAGACTGGCTATTTGATAATAATTATATAAAAAACGATGTCTCCGGAATTTCCCCACGCGCGCAACACACACACTGAACGCAGCGCTATTACTGGCTACTTGACCGATTCACACTTACAAATCGCGACCAACCATGAAGCGCGACTAGTGCCCGATTTTAACCGAACCAGCTGGATTAGGCTTGATGTTGCGACACGGGCCGCGCCTCCATAGCCAATCCTCTCATTTCTTTAAATCTGTGGTGCGCACCTAACGCAAATAAAACATGAATGATCCAAAACAAACTGAGGGACACGGCGAGTTATCAAACTCGTCGCCATTTGAACGTAGCAGTCTCCATGAAATTAAAATTTTTTGCAAATCTTTTATCTTGAGAGTTCCAATGTGAGTTTCTTCAATTTTGTACCAAAATGCCAATTAATAATAATGTTTGTTTTATTTGCGTTCAACATTGCGTACGTTTAGAATATTGGTGCACGCGATTACTATTAGGTACACTATGTAGTTATTCTTAGAATCAAATATTGTAATCATGAGCTTAGGACGAGTAGGTATAATAATTTGTATGATAAGCTGTTACAAAAAAATAGAGATTTCCTATTTCGATAGAAGACTAATCACATAAACAAGCCATATTTAAAATTACAATGCAATGTAAGATACAAATGCACTGTTATTTATATAGTCGTAAATCATGTAGGTAGGTACCCAAATGTATTTGCTTTGTTGTAAAAATATTGAATGTGCAAATTCCTATTTTTTTTTTCTAGTAAATACTTTCTACAGACTTGTTCAAATTAGAAAATAAATGTTACATAAACAATCATGAGTATTTCTTAATATTCGTGATGATGTGTATTTCCCATTAATATACCTAATACAAAAACAACAATTATCTAGATGAAGTTTTATTTTATTACATACAATGTATAACGAAATACATAGAACTTAAATTCATTTAACTCTATACTCAAAATAATATTTTTTCAGTTGGTGTTATGTTCCCAACCAAATATATCTACAAAGTTTCTTATCTTATGACAATGATCAAATACAAACATCTGAGTCAACCACTATGCTATGCGTGGCTGCTTGCTTACTTTAGCATCTTTACTTATACAAATAGCTTAGCCACATATGTATACTTAAACACAAACAAAAAAATACAGTACCTACCTACCTACATACATACATACACAATATACCTACTCAAACTTGAGTACAAAAATAGTAAAGCTTCAACCAAGTTGACCCAGTTGACTGCAATGTCAGAACGTGAGCTATACGGCAAACACTGACTATTAAGAATGTGCGCAATGCGTCACGGTATGGTCTCGGTCGCGTCAGTTTGGTCGTAGCTTTATAATCAAATCATTTAAACTAACTCTTGTAAATATTAATGCGCCACTAAATATACACACAGTCGTAATTCTGACAATGGAACAGGTTCCAACTCCTATGGGATTATTGAACACTCTTCTAACAAGGTGGTCCCTGACTGTCACTACTTATGACTCCAAAACAAATGCACGCAAATTGGTTAAACTAAATTAGGATTTAGGAAGTATCTAAATTCTAATAGATATTATGATTAAACCTAGTTAGAATTACATGTAATTTTATTTATTATATTTATTGGCAATAACTTCTCTAAAAAGCCCAATTTATGTTTCAGTTCTCGTTTGGTGGTATTATTGCTTTTATTCAAAAGAACTAGATTTATTCTAAAGTGTGAAACTGTAGGGGCTTCATCAACATTTACGCCTTGCTTTTCGGCGATGTCAATATATCTAGTTACTAGAACCTAATTAGAAAATAAAGCTTCTTTTCTAAAATAGTGATACCAGGTAACTTAAAATCGCATATTTATTTGTTGTCTGCGATTTATTTAGCCTAAAAACAAAAATCATCAACAATCTTTTCAATATTGGATCTAATTCAAGGATTGCCGGTGCACATTATCAGCAATTATAGATGAATAATGTAAATAAGGATGAAAGAGGCGAAAGCTGTTAGTTTGTAGCAAGAGGAAATACTTGGGTTATTTACAATACCTAACCAAGACAGAGAATGATTTTACATACATGAAATACCGCATACACCTCACCTGGGGCCTTATTGTGTAATTCAACTACACATGGGCTTCATTTTGACATTTGAAACCCATTCTGGACTTCATTTGTCATTTTCGTACAATGTGATTGGTTGAGCTCTATTGGAATGACAACTAGGAATGGATTTCAAGTTAGACAATAAGGCTCTAAGTCTTGGGACTGATCGCAGATAATCGAGCAACACAAAAAAAAAGATCAAATATTGAAAATGGTATCGCTATCAAGTAATGAAGCTTCAGAAAGCGGTTTTACCGCTTGTCACTCGCAAACAGCGACCTTACTTCCAGTGTTTCGGTCGCTTTATGAACGTCGCGAGATGGTCCCACTGATGTTATTCGCGGCGTCGCTCGCGGGACGAGGAGCGGTGCGAGCGACTGCGGCGCGACTGGCGGTCTCTATCGCGTTCACGCTCGCGGTCACGCCCTCGTGACTTCTCACGTGTCTCGTCGCGAGTCTTCTCGCGTGATTCCTCACGGGTCTTCTCGCGTGATTCCTCACGGGTCTTCTCGCGTGATTCCTCGCGAGTCTTCTCACGCGACTCTTCGCGGGTCTTCTCGCGAGATTTCTCGCGCTGCTCGTCGCGGTCTTCGCGTCTGCTGCGGCTCCTTGACCGGCTCCTCCTATTGAAACAAAGATATCAAGTTGAATTAACGTTGACACCATAAGTGCCGCATTCACTAGCCTGGCATATTCGCAAAATTTTTAGGAATTTGTTTTAAACTAATCTTGCAGAAAATCACTGAAGATTTTTAAAATGCATCCCGCATACCACAAATTGCCGATCCAGTGGATTATTAGTATAAGATGGGGTATAAGCGACTTAACGTACCTCCTTTCACGGTCCTTCCCGCGCTCGCTGCGCTCGTCCTTATTATTACGGTCACGATCGCGATCCCGCGCGGACTCGCGATGGCGACGCGCGCGGCGGTCCAGCTCGCGTCCGCCCACGTAGTGCCGGCGACCGCCGCTGCGCTCACGTTCAAATGCGCCGCGCTCTTCGCGACGCTTGTCTACGTTTTTCTGAAAAATATATGGACTTAAGACGAAGACGATACGTTTTGCGTTTCTCCGTAAACGCCTCAACACAACAGACAACGCCATATTAGGTGTGGACCGCGACGTGTCTTCATATTTATTCAGCAGTGTGATTAGCTAAGTTTAGCTAAAATCATGCAAATGCTATGAGTACTAATATGTAGTAAATACCTTCAAATCCGACAATTTATCACGAATGGAGATAAATCCGAGATGTAGTTTTCCTCCAAAGTGATCAGCTAGTCGCCTGTCGTTGTCATGGATGCCGAGATACGCCGAGCACACTTCGCAAACGCGCAATTTCTGTTGTTGGTAAGACGATGCTGGCATTGAGTTGCGGTACTCCTGCTCTGCCACCGCTTTCTTCTTACGAAGCTCGTCAATCTGCAAGCAATCCAGAGAAACATTAGAGGCGTACAAAATTGCATACAGACACTCGTTTTTAGGAGTTAGATAAGACAGTTTCTAAGCTTATTTAGATTAAAACAATCAACATTTTTGCTTTCCTTACCTCACCCATAAGCATAACACTCTCTTCAACCATCCCCTCTTCCCCTAACGCTTCAGCCCTGGCCAATTTCTGACCTATCTGTTCCGCCAACTCATGTACTGCATTTGCCTTTTCCGTGACTTCCTGTGATAACTCCTCCTGGGTTTCAGCCAGGCGTTGCTTGGCGGCCGTCGTGCGGCGATCGCAGTCGGCTATGAACGCCTCTAAATGTTCCGTAGCCTGCGAGATTGTAAAACTATTAGAAATGCCTCATCAGAAGAAAAATTAAGCAGTGTAGCAGAATATTTTACAACCATAAGTGAACAGTCATTTGTTTTATGAAGCAGCATCTGTACCAAACAGAACAATGTAAATCACATAGAACACTTACATGGCTTAAATCAAATGGAGAGACTGATGTAGCCAGAATTTATCTGCTGCTGTTACAAGATATCATGTAAGATTATTTACAAAAACATTATTAATTTACACAAAATATACTCACATCAATGTCATAAAAATAGTCTTTGGTTTTGGATGCTAATTCAAAATCCGCCCGGAGTGCCAGATCATGTATTTTGGGGCACTCACCTAAGTCCATTCGCTGCAATCAAAGTCAAACCATAAAAATATTATGTGCTTGTTTTTTTACACAATTAATGAGACATAATATATTTTCTTAATTTTTATAGACCAATAAAGTATCCCAGTTAACTTCAAACTAGACACATCATATAAATAGATAACAGTGCAATAAACATATAGAGCAATATTTATTATTTGAGTATTATAACAAAAAATACATACAATATCACCATCAGCTCACTGTCCCAGTATCACTCGCCAGTAACAGGTGAATGTATTAAAAGTACTTACAAAAACCAGAGGACACCTTCCCAACAATACCTGCCTAACTAACTAACCCTGACAGCGATAAGAATAAAAGACAATGTAAGGAAAATTAAGATACTTTCAGCCTGTGATATACATAATAATATGAATAAATTAGCATAATTATATAACAGACCGAAAGTAAGAATCATTTCTGAATAGTAGCTTTGTTGAATAAACTATCCATTTCCCTTCTGAGATAATTATCTAGTTGGCTAACCTAGTATTACATATTAATTAAATAGGTTTTAGTTAGATATGATGTAACAAAACAGAAACATGTTTGAGTTTGCACCTATAGACAAAATTATGTAAGTATTTATATTATAAGTATTTTTTATACTGTGTTCTCAAATATGAAATACATAAAATTGATTAATTTTTTGAAAATGTTCTCAAATATACACATAAAATTGATACATTTTTTTGAAGATTTACATTCAACTGAGACATGCAACAATTTTTCGACTAGCCATTTAGACAGCTCAGTACGTACCCAGTGTAGGTTGATAGTATATCACCGAATATCTCACACCCGGCTTTAGTTTTTTCATGTTCCTAAAATTTTATGTTGTACTCACCAAAGCAGCTTTAGCAACCGTTGAATATTTTTATTAAATTAGAGCCATATTAAATTAAATACTGCTTAGCAGTAAGAATACAGTCAGCTAACTATAAATGTTTTCATACGTACATCTTGGTACTTACAGAACAGCCTAACTCATACAATCTATCCCTCATCGTTTAAGTATTGTGATGAGCAATAAAGACTAGTGTGGGGCATTTCTGAAAAGCATATTTCACCACAGTTAATGCCACACCAATGTTGATTCAGCAAAATAGTTGCTACAGAACACAATAAAATATGACAAAGAGTGAGAATATAAAAAGAAACCACTTTCACTAGGACATGAGAAACTTAATTTATTTGTACACCATCCCAATGTGTAAGATAAAAATACAGAAAATCCCATAAGTCTGAAGTTCTTAACTCACATGCCGGACCCGCCGATGGGCGGGTAATGTACCAATGTATGGCGGCATGGGGGGAGGTAGTTACTTTCTAGGGCGGCGTTCAATGGGTTAGATGTCAATGAAGAGTTTTTGTCAATGTGTATCAGATTTCTAAGAACCCACCAAAATTAAATGCTAAGGAGCCATGAAAACAAAAGTACTCCACTGCAAATAATTGAAATCTAAGTACATCCAGTACAAACCATTGAACACAATACTTTAGAGTTAATTTAAAACCCCAAGATAGCTAATGAAACTAAACTACTTACCGTGGACGAAAGAATTTCATGGGGACAACATTGCAATAAAAATGATTTGCAAACTGAATCATCAGAAAATTTTACTCCGTGTCTATCGGCTTCGCCTGAAAAAGTTGATCCATGGTAAAGCATATAATAGCACTCGAAGTGCATTGCGAATGCTGCGATTGCAGTAGGAAAGAAAACGTGTAATTTACCATTTCTAGCCGTGCCCATCAATTGATCCAACATTGCCCTCATTTGCTCGTGAGCAGACATTTTGCAAGTATTGTTGATCACTCTACTTAGAAATAAATTTACAAGTGCATCTCAATATAGAACCAACCAATGATACAAATAAACCAGAATATTTCAATTGTAATTCAGAAAAAATAGAAAATTACACAGCGCACGCCAGCAAGTCCTCTAATTTAAAATGGCGTCTAGCTAGCTAGTTTTTTTTTAAATAGCACAGATTAGATTACTGAAATAAATTACATTCATTCTACAAGTACTACTGGTCAACTCTAGAATAGATTGGTCAATTTCAGAGAAACCTGAACATTGAGCAATCAAAGTCAATCTGAACTGAAACTATTATGTCAAGACAGACATCAGCTCAGTCAGTCAGTCAGCCAGCCAGCTGGCGTCTGTCTGTATGTAGCATAGATTTAGCATGGTACCTTTTTATATATATGGTATGTAGAATAGAATGCCAGTCGGCAGTCAGTCAGTGTTTGTTTTTGTTTGATTTGGTTCGGATGTTTGGGTGAATTATATTTATTTTATTTCATTCAAGCTTGCGGGTGAAAAATGAAATGAACAAGCAATTCTAAAAAACAAGTATCATTTACATGCTGATTCGTGAACACGATGTGCATCGTCTGAAAACAAATGGCTCTATTAAGAATATTTATCCCTGTATTCCAGGATAATAATAACGATATATTTTTTAAAGGTTTCACCAGTAGTTCATCTGACAACTCTTTAACTATATATCTTACAAAATTTGGTTCGAAAGCTGAAATATTGAAGGAGAAATTGCATAGGAAAAGCAATGCCATTTATGGGTTCTCAGGCGAGGATATACCTAAAGAGTTCAGCCGCTCTTGTAGTAATATTCTTCTAAGCAGAGATAGAACCCAACTGAGAAAGCTAGTCATCAATGAGCAGTTGAAAACTACTGATAACACCATCATCATGTTCTATGACTATGACAAAATAAGGGATTCCGAGACAATTACAGAATGTGCAGACATTTCAAAGTTGCAGAAATTGATCCATAAACAAAATGGACTCTCTGAGAACATAATTAGCTGTGCTCCAAACATGAAGATTCCATACTGGATATCATCTTCTATGTTTCTACAACACATCTGTAACTATTTAAATTTAGTAAAGTGGCTTATGGGCACAGTAAAAAAGGATAGCAAAGTGAGTATATTGAGTTTATTGTTGTAGATAAGTTATTTGAAGAGGAATAAAGTTTAGAATCAAATTAACAAAGCAGCAAAAAAACTGTTTAGGTATGTACATACCTACCTAATTTTTTTAATATGTTAGCAAAAATTAATTCTCATTCTAAAAATAAAACTAAGTTTGTATATTATTCCAAGTTTCATCCAAATCGGTTCTCTGGTTTAGGCATGAATGAAACACAAACATACAAACATCTAAACAAACTCACAAACTTTCAGCTTTATTATATTAATGGGATAATAAAAAAAATATTTATAAAACTAAGTATATTAAAACAAAACTGAAAGACACAATATACCTACTCATCCATTCTAAATTTATCCAAAATGGTACACTGGTTGAGGCACCCCTTAGACATCTTCAAAGGATCTGGAAAAAGTAACATAAAAAGATCTGAGAGAATGTCTACCGCACCTTGGGGATACAGTCTTGAACCTGTTTACGTTACTTTTTTTAGAATCTTTCACCTATATAGTATGTAGACTAACATTTCAAAAGCTTGTAGGTCTAAAAGCTTACTTGTTATGTTTCAGATATCCATAAAACAAGGGAATCTTATCCTCTCAGTGTTGACTGACATATTGCTAGGCTATGTATTGCTACAAATGCTTCCAGAGAACACAGGAGATATCAGAGGCTACCTTATGGATGTATTAGAGGTAAATTTATGATTGTTCCATTCCAACCTATTTTCAACAATCAATAAAAACAAATTAGAATTATTTCTTATAATGAGACTGTTATGTGCAGTTATTTTATTTTTATTTTTGGTTGGTGGTTTAAGTTCCTGCTAAGTTTGTAAACACTTATAACTCACCAACATTGACTTAGTCAGAAAGACTGATGTGATCACTTAAAAAAACTCTAAGCTGTCTTTCTACATACATACATTAATTCGTTTGTTTCAGAAACTAATAAACATGCTGTATTCATTATTAACTTGGCTCATGGGAGCTCCTGTAGGATTGAAACTAAATAACGCCTTCAATAAGATGTTGGGAAAATATTTCTCATATCATGTACAATTGTGGTGGCTATTTTTAGGTACCTACTTAAATATTTTTTTATTGTTACCAGACAGTTTGATAATAATCGCTTTCATACACAAGTTATTTGTTTTAGATACCTGCAGCACAAAACTGGATGTCATACTGACTGTTTATCATTACATTGGGTACCTAGGACTCACTTTTCAGATAGCTATGATATCAGACACTATCTGTGTAGCCACTTTCCACTCTTACTGCATTTATGTGTATGCCGCAAGGTAAATAAAATTAACAAACCGTTCGCGTGGGCGGTAGGTTAGGTACTTACTCATTCGTAAATCACGATCCCGTGGGAATTCCGGGATAGCTTATTATGTTGGCCAATAATCTCATATCTTTCAGTGAAAGTCCTATTAAAATTAGTTTAGCCATTACAGAGATTAACCCACACAAACAGGCAGATAAAAATTATTTCTACAATTTTTATATTGTATTGATTGATTTCATCATCATCATCAGCCTTTATCATCCCACTGCTGGGTATAGGCCTCTCTTCGATTTTGCCATTCGCCTTGATTGATTGATTTATGATTAATAAAATGAATAAATTTTACAGGCTTTTCAACATCCAAATATCGGGCCTTATAGCATTGCTAAGGCTTTTTGTGGGCAGAAAGTACAATCCTTTACGAGGCGGCATAGACTCCTGCGAGTATACAAACCAGGAACTTTTTGTTGGCACGGTGGCGTTTACAATACTCTTATTACTGTTGCCGACAACAGCGATGTATTATATCGTATTTACTGTGGTAAGTGAAAATTGTATGACAATGTTTTTTCGTAGCTACTTACTAATATTAGGTATAAATCAGAAAGTTTGTGACTTGTTATGTTTGTTCAATGTTGTTCGCTACCTAATCAATTTATTATTTTTCAGTTCAGAGTTTTATCACTGGCAATGCAGAATATTCTGGCAAAACTAATTTACATTGTACAGACGCTACCATTGTATGTAGCCACATTATGGCTGACTAAATCACATAAAGTAGCAGGTGTGTATAGTACCTGCTTGGCTTACTAACACGGCTTTTAAAATCTCTTTGAAATCCCATAAAGAATATCAAAAATAAGGGTACTTACAATTAAATCATCAATCGAATTGGGGTGCCATCGCCAATCGGAAATCCAGCCAATCACAGCTTTAGAACGATGGCGCCATCTCTGTAGATTCTTCAAAAACTTACACTTATGTAGTGAGTGAAGTACACTTAATTTTTTGCAGGAAATATCTTACTTGAAGTGGAAAATACAGAAGTATCATCATCATCTCTAGTCGTCAGAGTGGAACTACTTAGTAAATCTATATTCGAGTTAGTTAAACAGTTCAAGCCTCCAGTTGAATTACCGCAGCGTGTAGAATGGACTAATTTATTATCAAATGTACTGGTTGGAAAACAAATAGTTTGAGGATTTACTATGACATTTATATTTGTTTTTCAACTGTAATATCTATCTACAAGTGTTATTATATTTCGAAACAATTTCGTTTCAAAATGAAAATGTCATGCATTATCTAGGTTTGTAAATAAAATAACTGAACTCAAACATAAACCAAATAATTTGTGATGTTAGTAAATAAAACGATTGACTTGTCTGGACTTATTTTAATATCGTTCAATATTTAATATTGCGCAAAAATTATGTTTGGTCACCACATGCGTGATCATACAAATGCTGTTATTTCAAAATTTGCTGCAAACTAGGCAAATACATTTAGAACAAACCAATTTCAAACTTTTCTAAAACAACCAGAAATACAATCCACACAATGGAATAGTTGATTATGTTATTTTAATGAATAAAAAGTTGAATAGTACATAAAAATATGTTTTAAATACTTAGCCAATTTTTTTAATGATTTAGAGTACAAAAACTTATTGTCAGCCTGTTCTATTCTAAAACGTACCATGTGGTACTTGTTTCAAAAAAATAACTGGTTTATGTAGTCTATTCTGTGATAAGTTAGGGGCAAGAAAATATCTTAAACTTTATCAAAAATCTTCCTTTCTGAGAACAAGGACTTTAATTGATTGGGGGATAAATTAAGGGCGTTTGTGAAAGTTGGTACCGTTCCGAATAAATTAACCTTAAACCACATCCATACGGTACTCAAGATATTTCATCGTTTGAGCGAAGTGTTCATTTGAAAGGTTGGTGTATTGAAACTAGAGATTAAATAATTCATCCTCATAAAGTGAGATGTAATCACACGATGAACTTCGGAAGCGGATCCGAATGCGGGTAGAATGTCGGAACATTAGTGTCCTAGCAGCAGCGTTGTCTTGGCACACGCCAACGCGAATTTTAATAAATCCGCCATTTTAATGTTAGAACAAAAAGGAAGATTTTAAAAGTAAACTTACTAAAGTAAAAACTATTTAAATTCATAAAGTTATTGATGCATGCCAAATGTTACGGTGAAAAATTCATGCGATGAATATTATGTCTTTATTATTTTTTTAATATGACTGTTAGTCACAATAAGTGATGGTATTAACAACACTTAAAGAGTCGTCAAATATAGTTTATTAGGTTTAGACACGGGATGTAAACTTAACTGAATCTAGTATTATAAATAAATACACATACAACCGCTAATATGAGCTCAATTTGTTATATATTCCGTAAGAAGTTCTAGAAAAGTACTATCTACACAAACAAGTTCATAATGCGTCATTGCAAATAATTTTGAATAAAATTTTATTAATTTTAACAAGTTCATACTGTATCTCTTTACCTCCTATAAATATTTACATAAAAATCATTCCAAAATACTTTTGTCCACCATTAATGACTACATTTACTTTAGTGATAATATAAGTGTTTATAAAGCTACTCATTATGCAAGGGTGGTATTATAATTTTATTAGAGAATTCACATCAAAATACTACATTAAATTTGGGAATCACTTAAATGGTGTTAGAAACGCACACAAAGTGAGAAGCGAACTAGTCGGCTACTAGCAAGAGCCGTGCGCTCACGGCCTTTACAAATCGACAATGATATTTCGAGCAACTATCGTAGTTTAGCTAATCGACGGTTAAGTATAAAATAACAGCACTATGATTTAACAGGAGAAAAAGGTTTCAGTACTTTATTATTTAGCATAAATATATAAAAAAAACAGTTGATTTAGAAGTATCATTATTTATTTTGATAAAGAAATGAAACCTTTTTATACCCTTCTGTAAAATCGTGTTTATTAGTTATTCTATATTGACACTTAACCTTTGTTCACATTAGCAGAAACAACGGAAACTGCCATGATAAATTGTTTTTAAGAATATAGCCAGATCACCGGTGGGTAGGCCGCAACTGACATACGAATATACTATTTCATTACGATCACAGTTTTCAGTAAATTAGGAAATGTGATATCGATCACAGTTTTAAAATCAGCAGGAATATCCGAAGCTATGTTTTACAGATTCTTTTGATATAGTATCACACTATAATAGAATACAAGCTAACTGCGCTCGATCGCAGAACCGTCCTTGGACGTTTCGAAGTTCTTAATTCTTGAGTACACACCTGTAGTCCTTATTCACATCCGATGCTGAATTTGGTGAGAGCTCTTTAGGTCTAACTGTACCACGACACGAAGCTAATTTCGATTCCAAAGCCTACAATGAAGAAAAGTACACAATAAATGAATGATGTTAATATTAGTAGGCGACAGTTATGTGCATATTATGCCGCCACCACATATACAAATGGTTGAAGCACGATAAATAAAATGGTTGCCCTACAAAAAATAGGCGTGATGTGATAGAAACGTACAAACTTAAAAGAACACCGAGTATTTACAGTTCAACTTAGCTCATACATTCAGTCCATACATTTAAAATTGTGATGTAATTTAGTAAGTAACATGCACTATTGACACAACTGCTAACTACATAATAGAACTACGTAAATTTTTATTTGTAACAAGTTCTTACACACAATTAAAGCTAAAACAAACACAGCTATAAACAAAATAACTAAAATAAACTATTAAAGCTAAATGCACTTTTGAACTCGTAGTTTTCGGAACATGACGTCATAGGACAAAATGCTAGGATACCATTCTATTTCAAAGGTTTATCCGAAAAAAAAAACTTCAAAAAGTTACATTTCGTCTGATAACGTCATGGCCACGTGGACCAAGTGGGAACGACGCTAAATTATCTCAGATGTTTAGTTGTTTACTTTTCCCTTGATCGCTACCTTTCTTCACTGTGGCGAAACTGAATAAGTTTTCAAGTCCTTCGCGAGATCTCACTGCGAACGATCGCCGGAGCTTTCCATTCTCCCCCTGGGGGGATCGAACAAACGGATGATCCGAAGCTCGGTTCGTGAGCTGAGATTTTCTAGGCGCATCACTGTTCTCGGGCCCCGAAAGTTGTCGGTTGAAGGTTTTTGGGCGTCTATATTCTATTGAATCACTTTTGTTGAGGTTTTCGTCGGTAGTTCCGTCGGTATTGTCCATAGGCGGCGTCGCAGGAGTGTTAGAGGTCGAAGGTGGATCACAGTAGCATTTTACCTTACCACAATCACGGCAAAGAAACCTTTCAAGCTGTAAGCAATAAACAACATGCATACTACACTACACGCAACCATGCAACTACAAATAAAATAATTTTTCTATGAACTTTCACTGTACTTCGAAAAAAAAGTTATGTTGTTATTAATGTTTTACTATTTACAATAATTACTAGGTAATTTTGAAGTGCAATTTTGAATTAATGCAGTTTACTGACTACAAATAACAACACTACGTCAAATAAGGTCGAAATCGCACCAGCTAGAAAATACAGTTGCTAAATACATAAGTAAATAAACTTAAACAATATTTTAAAATAAAATTTTAGAAAGCATGCTTACTAGTGCCACATCGACGTACAGTACGCACAACCGATCTTTGTCTGTCTGAAGTTAGTGCACTAAACGATTTGCGCGAGTAGCCGAGATAGCACGATACAACAAACTAAGCGAGTGAGCGAGGCAGCTATACAACGCTGTCTTCGTCTTTTAGGCGTGATCGAAAATGGGTTCGGCGCAGCTACTTTAGATAGCTAAAGATTGGTTGTGCGTATTATAACTTGGTGATGAAATAGGCAAAATTAAGTAAAAATGGAAAAACATCTACTTATATGAATAATAATTTTAATAGCGACATAAATAGTAACTTACATACATAGATATAGCTGTATATACAAAACAATAATAATAAATAAACATACATTACAACAATACATTTAAAGTAATAAATAATAAACATATAAAGGTCATAATCCAATTATATCTAGAGTGATAACTACAGCAGTGATAACTACAATGGCTTTGACTAGCAAAACAATAATTTGACTCACCCCAACTTTCCGAAGCAGATCACCTACAATATTGATGGCTGACACGCGAGACGACGGGGTCATTGCGTTGCCGTTGATTTCACCTGCGCAGGTGATAGTTTTCAAAATAAAAACAAATTGTTGAACTGATACTTCTAGATGGTTGAGGAAACCACAAGGTTCAAGTTGTCTTGCATGTGATTGATTAGTATGTATGGGACATCAAGTGATCACGCGCACTCAAATTGACCAATCACATAGCTTGAACATAAAAATAATAATCTCGCAATCTAGATTGGTCAATGCAATGTGAATGTCCCATCAACCTTTAAAATACGGAATCTGCTATATTGATACTTACGTTTAGCTGGTGAAATAAGTGGCGTCTGCGTTTCTATCTCTACAAGTGTCCGTGAGGCGTTTGAGATGTGTCCATTGACTGCTGTGGTCTCGTTTGTACAGTCATCCTCTTTCTTGTGTGGTCGTTCTATTACTTTCAGTTCTTGTTTTAGATCTGATAAAAAATAATAATTCTATTATTTTTGACAAACCTTGCAGCTATTAGCATAGTTGTCAGTAGCTCAGCTTTTGATGCTGTCGGATGATCAATGAAGATACAGTTTTTTATCACGAAGGTCTTGTGTGTGTACATGCACATTGTATATGAGCACTTTGGTCTAGTGGTAGTGGCTCCGCCTTCCGATCGTAAGGTCGGGGTTGAATCCCGGTCGTGCACCAATGAGTTTTACTACCGAAAAATATATGTGCACTATGCCAGTACTCTCAAACAGTGAAGGACAACATCGTGAGGAAACCGGCCCGTGCACGAAAGGAGCCTCTTTGAGGTGCACTTAAAATCCTTTCACCACACTGGTTCGAAAGAACTGGTGGTGACATGATAAGAAGATGCACATTGTTTCTGTGTGTGTAAGCTTGGATGGATGTCCATATTTGAGTGCCAGCTATACCCCACTGAAAGCTGCTATTTGTAACAATATATTACATTGTTAATGTTCACAGAGCCATGTTGGTCGAATGGGGTTGTGCCTTTACTTTCAATCCGAAGGTCGTGGGTTCCAATCCCGGCCGTGCATCATTGTATTTTTCGGTTCGTAAAATTTATATGCGCTTTAACACGAGCTATTAATGGTGAAGGAAAACATCGTGAGGAAACCCGGCGCTTAGTCAGCTCTCTTATTATTTATTTATTTAGTATGGTTTAGGTGCTGGGCAAGCCTATTCCATCTCAAACAATGTCCCCAGGCACTACAGCGTCCCGTTAAGTGTAGGCACGAATTGCCTCCTGACGCTGTAGAAATCATCTAATATAGATGTTAAGGCCTAAGTTTTTTTTTAATGCTCACAAACCTCTAGCTTCATCATTTGCCCTTTGCAAGTTCACTCGCAGGTTTTCTATCTCGTCCACTTCATTCTCTAGAACTGCATTCCTTTCATACGCCTGGTTCAGCAGGGTCTCTATATATGCCACCGACTCTGATATCACTCTGAAAAACCAATTGGATTTAATACCTAAGAGAAATTCAAAGTTTAAGTTCCCCACTTAATAGGATTAAAAGCAGGAAGATGATAATATCACTGCTGTGATACAGGCTTAGCTTAGTGCAGGATTCATGGTAAATTGTTTATAATAATTGTAATATTTATGTAATAAGTGTTATGAAAAAAAAAAATTAACTTTCAAAGTTTAGTATGGTCAGTCCTTCTAGCTAGTGCTTTCTATTTTTGAAGTTTTTCCTTTGCTAAAGGAAAGCTAGTTCTTTAATACTGAAGATCAGATGTAGAATCTAATGTAGGCCTCCAATCTAATAAAGACATGAAATGGTGCAATGAGTCAAAATCATTCAGTTTCTACCAACATTCTTACATTATTCCTCACTATTCATTTTTTTATTTCTCATTATTCTATCAAGGGGGTCGGCCATTAATCAAGTGATGCTCGCAATGGGGGAGGGGGTTCCGAAAAAATCACCATGTTATTTTTTTATTATTAATAGCCCGTGATGTCCCACTGCAGGGCAAAGGCCTCCCTTCGTTTCTTCCACTCCTCTCTATTGTGAGCTAATGTGGTCCAATCAGGAGAGTGAGAGTCAAGTTCGTCTCTCCACCGTCGCCGGGGTCTGCCGCGTGGTCGTTTCCTGTCCCGTGGGATCCACTCTGTAGTGGTTCGTGCCCACAACTCATCCGACATGCGGCAGACGTGGCCCGCCCAAGACGTGGCTCCGAAAAAATCACCATGTAGTATTTATTTTTTCTTTGAACATGCAACTTTTCTTTTTTATTATTATGGCATTTTAGACAGATCAGAAACCACCAACAGCAACCTTAATGCTCCATTAAGGTTGCTGTGGGTGGTTTCTGATCTGTCTAAAATGCCATAATAATAAACAACAACAGCAACCTTAATGCTCCATTAAGGTTGCTGTGGGTGGTTTCTGATCTGTCTAAAATGCCATAATAATAAAAAAGAAAAGTTGCATGTTCAAAGAAAAAATTAATACTACATGGTGATTTTTTCGGAGCCACGTCTTGGGCGGGCCACGTCTGCCGCATGTCGGATGAGTTGTGGGCACGAACCACTACAGAGTGGATCCCACGGGACAGGAAACGACCACGCGGCAGACCCCGGCGACGGTGGAGAGACGAACTTGACTCTCACTCTCCTGATTGGACCACATTAGCTCACAATAGAGAGGAGTGGAAGAAACGAAGGGAGGCCTTTGCCCTGCAGTTAACCTGTTAACCTGTAATTCAACTTAACTTAACTTAAGATAACATTCTGTATTTTATTTATGATAAGTACTTTGTACTGAAAAAATACACGTGAATTTGCATTTAACGCATTTAAAAAACATTATGTGATTAATGGACGCCCCCTGCCTGAAAAATTTACCTTTGGCCTCTTTCGAGATCATCATTCTTCTGTTCGAGTTCTCTTATATACACTGCTTGCTTCTCCTTGTCTTTTTTTAGAGCTTGCAGTTCATCTTCCAAAGCATTGGTCTCGTGTTGACTTCGTTCTAACTTGCTCTACAAGTCAAAAGCCGAATTTTAAAGTATTCTAGAAATCTAAGTCTTACTAAAAATAACTAAAGCGTCTGTTGAAACACCATGTTTACATGTCATGTCAAAAAAGCTGTTACCACATAATTACGTTTTTATACTAAAAAGAAAACCGACTTCAATGTTTGACTTGAAACGCGGTGTGACTCAGGACGTCAAGCTGTCGATTCGATTTCTATTTGTGACATGGCTAGGAGAGAAGGTGTTTAGAGTTTTACAGGGAAACTATCAATCCCTCAGGAAAAAAATTTATATGGGACCACCTCTGGAGTATACCCTTTCAAACATGAAAAGAATTTTGCAAATCGGTCAACAAATGGCAGAACAATCGCGTAACAAGATACAAAAAATAAAATAAAAAAAAACAACATACAGACGAATTGAGAACCTCCTCCTTTTTTGAAGTCGGTTGAAAAGAGGTTTTATGTTTAGTGTTTTCAAAGTGTTCAAGGAAGCCAAGGATTTGCTTTGCTCAAGTAAGGTGCTAGAAGTGATTCATAATAAGTTTTAGAATTCAATTGGATTCAAGTACTTATTTAAACATTAGCGATTCTATGACCTTCCAATTTAAAAACCTGTTATCCTATTTTTAACAGCTAAAGCACTTACCCTGAGACTTTCAATTTCATTTTTTAGTCTCTGATTTTGATGTTCAAGATCTCTATTCTGTTTTTCAGTCTGCTCCAATGAAGCTTCGAGCTCTTTCTCAAGTTGAGCTGAGTTCTCTGTATATTCGTCCAACTCTTGCTGAATTTCGCTAGACCTGCAATGAATCATTGGTTGTCACGTAAACTATTAGAACAGTTGAAAACACGTCAAGGCAAGTGTTTCAAAACTTACTTTTGCTCAAAATATTTGGCCTGCTTCTTCCAGTACTCCACCGAGTCTGATTCGAGCTGCCTTTGAGATTCCATGATAAATACTACTAGAATTTAAACTAATGAGATCTCAAGGATTTATCGAGTCATAACAAAACTTCACTAACTGTAGCACGTGTGATTTCTGGATAAGCGACTCAAGAGAATAATGGGCTGATGCAAATTGTGATTTAGAGCCTATTTTTCTTCTAGACTGATGAAATGAAACTTTACAAAAATCCCTTGTGAAAATTCAACAAAACAAACACCCTTCTTTGATTTTTTTCGTCCCGTCTAAAATGGCGATGCGAATACGACATTTACGACAGTTTTGTTTGATTGAACTGGCAGGTTGGATCACAGATTGAATGAACTGTCAAAAATTTTTAACGACAAAAAATTGTCTATGTATAATGTAATCCTAGCAAAGATTTTATTTACCCCTCTAATCTCTTCTAATCTAAGGCCTTTTTACATTTACATCTGATTTTATACATACAGCCGCCTTCAAGTTGTACTTTTTTCACCTTACATTTAGAAGGAACTAAATGTGGTTATTTATAATTAGGACGACGCACTATTAGTTTAGAATACCTATAGAATGATCGTGATCGTGGCGTAGTCCATGTCCGGGATTTAAAATCCCGTTCGTTTTTTACATAGAGTACGTACGTATCTAGCCTACTCAAAGTTTACCAATACCAACTGACACTGACTGACAGTGACAGACACGATCGTAAAAAAACAGAACAGGTGATCTGATCGTGAAATGAGAAACTTTGTTTTTCTTGAATGAAAATCACAAAATCTAGGGTTTATTATGATTTTTCAATGCAATTACTTGGATTGTAGTAGTACTGAAATTCTTTGTGTCAATAAATCTTCATTTGGAAATGCCACATTATCCATAGTCCAGTTTCAGCACCAGTCTTGTTTTCGAATGACGTGTAATGTTTTCAACGGCGGACGCTGAAGATATATCACAGGTCACGTCATATGCAGAAAAGTCAAGTTTGTCTAGCGATGCTCCGAACTTGCCTGAAAACACTCAATATTCCACACAACAAAACAGTAGGGAGTTAACACTCAATATGCTTATCAAAGAGATGGTGTTCTGTGTTGCTTTAGCGTTGACCACGTACGGAGCTCTACACAACACGTAAGTTGTTGTCATAGTGGCTACCTACTCTCTGTTTATCAACAATGTCATAGAAGTAAATTTATCATTACACTTTCAGACCTACAAGAGTATCGAAGCATCCCCAAGCAGTGAGATTCTTTAGTTCTGATTCTGTGGTGACAGACTGGTACCGTGGACAGCTGGGCAAAGCCCTTGCTGCAGTGGAGCATGAAGACATTTCATTTGTAATGTACTATGCACCCTGGGATGCCGAGTCACAGTATGTAAAGGGAGAATTTGAGAAAGCAGCTATGGTGCTTGGTGACCGTGTTAGTTGTTTTCCAATGTTAAACTACCAATAATTATCATAATATTTCACACAAGACAATGATGTTACTACAGTCTGCAAATACTATATAAAAATATTGACTGTTACCTACCCATTAGAAAAATGTTAAAATATATGATATTTATTTCCCTAAATTCACAGGTTCATTTTGCTGCAATTAATTGCTGGTACCCTGGTAGTGAATGTAGAATAGCCCATAACAAGCTGCCATCTTGGCCTATCATGATGGCATACACATCCAACTCTCGAGGCATACATTATAAAGGTAATGAAAACATAATATTTGTACAGGATACAAATCATAAGACTAAGAGGGGCATTAAGAAAGAGAGGCCTATAGCCAGCAGTGGGCAAAGTCAGGTCAGAAAATGATGATGAGGTGATGCAAATCATATTAGCTATTAATTGTAATTTAGTACTGCTTATATTATACTAGATTCTAATTGTAACTTTTTCATATTGCTTGAATAAGATGTTGATATAAAGCATTATTAAGAATAATAATATTGTAAACTAAGACATTTGTTTCTCGTCTTATTTTTTAGATAAATAGGAACAAAATCGCAGTCATAATAACCAAATGTACACTGTATAGAGGCATCACAGGTGTTAAATTCAAATATTGTTATGATATTGTTCATGTTTCAGGGCCCAGAAATGCACACACCATGGTAAACTTCTTAGAAATGATGATAAAGCCCTTAAAAAGGATTACCACAGCTGAAGAACTTGTTACATTGATATCATATTGTGATGTAAGTTTTCTTGATCTTGACCTTATTATTATCAATAAATATAATATCATGTTCAAGAATTGTAAAAAAAATCATTTCTATTTTAAAACAATTCATTTATTGTGGATGTTTAAGCTAAAGAACATCCTCGTAAAATACCAAAAAAACATCTAAAGCCTAAAGAATTAAAAAAATCTACAAACATGTATTTGTATTTAATATCAAGATAATTTATTAGTTTTTGTTTAATGTGCTATGTTACAAGAGTGTTTTTCTCTTCCAGGCTGTAGCAGTAGGCTTTGTTCCGTTCACAGTGTCCGCTAAACACTATAACACATGGTACCGAGTGGCGAAAAAAGTCCGAGAGTATGACGTTCTTGGGGAGATTTGCTTCGCGGCTGTCACTTCTGAGATGTTGGCTGCGGAACTGGGCGTTGATGTTGTGCCTAACGCCCGCTTTATGCTTTGGAATGGTACAAAGGTAACAAACTTTCTTATTCCACATTTTAAAATGCATCTCAATAATTTCAACCATGCGGGAATTGAACCCGTGATTTTCACTGATCTGTGTGTTTCTCATTATTGAAACGCGTATTGCAGCTGTAACGTAGCAATCATTCCGTATATGTATTATAAATAAATATATTGATTATGAAATAATTTTACAGCATTTAAAATTCATAGCATTTATTAGCTTCATTTTTATCCTTTATTTATGATTAGCCATAAATTGCCCATAAATCTTGTGACGTTCATTAAAAACATTCATGGAAAATGCTTAACAACACACATTCGAATGTTGTAAAGCGATAAAAAAAATATCGTTCGTTAAACAAAGAAAATATAAAACAATTAACGTTGTTTGTTCACCTGCGAGTTTATTAAAATATATCACTCGTTTTTTTATCAACAGTTTACAATAAAAACTTATCTTATCTTATCTTATCTTATCTTAGATTGAAAAAATTTTTTTAGTAAGAATCTTATCAATTCGTGAAAAGAAACAGCTATGCGGCATAATTGATTCATACGGGTATCGCATGTCTGGGAATAGTAGGTATAGGTAACGATTGATAACATTATGGACTCTGCCTACCCCTTCGGGAAAGAGGCGTGATTTTAGGTAACGATTTTATCAGGGTACCGCACTGTTGATTTCGGTGCTATCATTATTTATCTATTTTGTTTATCGCCATCAATACCTGTGTCGTAGCCATTCTCAATATTTTAAGCCTCGGAGAGCCCTTGAAAATATGTAAGGGGATAGTCAGAGGCAACTTCAAATACATTATTTGGCACAAAGTCAAAGTCAAAAAGCATTTATTCAGTAGGACCGCTGGGATCACTTTGAAACGTCTTAAAACTAGGTGATTCTACTCCTGTACACAGCAAGCAAGCTCAGCGCTATCTATAACAATGCAAAATGGTTCTGTAAAATGTTCCGATATTTTGTCCCTATTTTATTCCTTTTTTTCAGGAATTCGTAACAGACGAAAACTTGAATTCTACATGGACTGAATCAGATATCATAATGTGGCTACTACAGAACTTCTCTCAACCTGTAGCGAGAATCACGCCGATGTGGAAGAAATCATTCGCGTTCGAAAGATACATCGACGGCAGTCCGATTATAATGCTATTCACACCAATGAATCCTATTTACGAAATGCTACCAAATTATTCCTTGGTAAGAATAAGCATACTTCATTATTACCTTACATTTTACAGAATACGTCAACTTTTAGATTTACGTGTTAGCTTAGAACTTATGTTGTACCCATTAATCGTCGAGTTTCTATCAACAGATGCGTGAAGTGTCAATGGAATACCACAACTGTAAAAATAACAGCACAAGTCCGTGGACGACAGAGCTTGTTAAACTGCAACAAGCCCAAAGAATAATGTACCAACTGAAAGATTACATATCATTCTGCCGAAACCACGAGTCTAAGAAACCTATATCAAGCGTTTACAAGAAGGGTGTCGTGTCTAAAAATAACAAATACCCATGGACCAATATAACTGAAACTGCACCTAAAAATAGTGCTATAAACTTTTTTGCGAAACGAGGTCTTGGTTTAGTAAAAAGCGGTGAGCTCGATGGTTCTGCTATGTTTTCACTGGATTGGTTGCAAGAATGCAATATCAAAACGTTCCCGGCTGAAAGAAGCTTTTACGAAACGTATGAACAATGCCAGCTGTTTGAGAAAAGCTTTGACTTTGGCCCTGACATGGAAACGAATGGAGAGTAAGTGATAAATAAGTAGGAATTTATCGTTTTCTCATTATTTAAACTAGCTGCGCTCCCGCAGTGTGACCCGCGATCCCTCGGGATTTTTTCATTTTTTCGGGATAAAAGGTAGCCTATGTCCTTCCCTGGGATACAACCTTTAACTATGCCAAATTTCAGCTTAATCTGTTCAGCGGTTTGGGCGTGAAAGCGTAACAAACAGACAGACAGACAGAGTTACTTTCACATTTATAATATTAGTATGGATAGTATGGATTAGCGAGTTACGCTTTTTTTGTTATTAATATTATGTGCATAGTATAAAAGTGAGAAGACATGTTACATATACCATTTTGTTACAGCATCGGAACAACAATGTTACCACTAGAAAACGACCCTCTGACCGCTGAAAACCTTATACAAGACAACGTACAACACATGTGCAAGCTAATAAAGTTCGCGCAAGAGTACAGCCCTCAAATATTCCCATACAAGAATCAAGAAGAGGTTTTACATACGCAGAACTTGACTAGGATTAAAGGAATGGCTTGTTCTGTGAATATTAGCTTGAATTTCTTAGCTATGGACAGCGTGCATCACCACCATTTTGCAGAGGCGCTTGGTATAGATATTAGGAACAAGAAGGATATGACTGCAGTTGTTGTGTTGGATAGTGAGGTAAATGTTTCAACTTGTAATTAATTTTTAAATAAAACTAAACTCTCCATGTAACTAATCAAAATATTGGTGATTTTTTGCATCTACAGAGTTTGGTGAAGTTATGCAGGTCACAAAACAATAAAAGAAAGAACACTGCATACATGATTCAAACCATGACCAGAGTTAACAATTATATACGAACGATTTTTTTTTTTAATTATATTTCCAGAATGAAAGTCAATACGTCCTATCAGAGGAATACAGTGCCAAATCACTTCGAGATTTCATCTACAATTTCACAAATAAGAAGTTGAAACGTTCGCTCCGCTCTCACGTTGACGATTCGTGGCACACCCACTACTTTGCATCGGACGGTAAAACTGAACAAATGGGCATTGATAACCATACTATGCACATTATTGATCTCACAACGAAGAGTTTTAGAAGACTCGTAAAGACACCGGGACTGGTAAGGGTTAAATAACCATTTTACTACTCAGACTTACGATTGTCAGCTTATACGGTAGATTAGCCTTTTCAGATACATTGAAAATAACCAATTTTGTTCACTGTACTCATGTGTCCACATATCAAAAATGGTATGTGAAGATTATAATATTTTTCTAACTAATCTTTGATAATAAGTACGTAGTTTTCTAAAAGGATTAAACATCAAAAAAATTCATGATAATTACAGCAAATATTCGAAAAGATAAAAAACAGTCTTTTTGTTTCTCAATTTCGTTTACCGCCACAAGCCCATTCAAACCAAAATTCAAATCCAATCTTCTCAAAGATTCTTTTATAACATCAACTCAACTCTCAGTGTACCCTTCTGATACAATACAATCTACGTTCTAAAAACTTCTCAAATCAAAATGTTTTACAGCTAACAATAGTATCGGTTTGCGGCGGAGCCTGCAGTGGTATGACGTCACGCGCGGTCGCCGCCGCTGTAAGACTTCTCCGTGAATGCGGTGTGAAGGCAAGAGCGGCGAGACTAGATGCATTACGACATGACTTACCGTGGCACTATACTGCGGATACTTACCCGACTGTTTTCGTGTTCCCAGCTGATAGGTGAGATGTTACTAATGTTACTAAAGTACCTCTTTTTTAAGTGCTGCAATATGCGATACAAGCCTCGAGAGTGAAGTCTCGTATTCCGACGCCGTAAGATCTAAGTCTCGTGCTGCGACATGATTTACCGTGGCACTATTATATGTTCCCAGCTGGAAACACAGTGGTACAGAATAGTGGGTACCTACGTCATAGATAATACAGTGGCGTAGTGGGTCTACGTCGTAGCAGCGTAGCACTGCTACGACCTAAATACGTAGTGCATCTACATCATACGTAGCACATCTATGCTGCATAGTTAGTAGACTACGCAACTTCGGCATAAATGTGCTACGTAATACACAACATGCAACACTATACAGGGTTTAAAAATACTACTACCGAAAACTGAGGGGTTGCAATCAGACCATGAATGAAAAAAAAAACGCAAAAAAAATATATATTACTTAGCTACGTCATTTTCTTTTATTTTCGGTTATTTACTACTAGGACAACATAATAAGACCATACCTACCCGATAATTTCATTAATAAGAGAAAAAAACAATTAAAACTAAAAATCTAGTAATCTACGTAAAACAACGCGCCCAGTACATACGCAAACAGTAATCTTCAAACGCTGTTTTCTCCGGATATAATATTTTTTTCGGAAAATCCTTTTGGATTTAGTTGTGTTTTGGGATGCTGTACCTACCCCTTTCGGCTTCGGTAGACGTCTTTTTGCACCCTGTATAATAAATTGAACGTATATAGACAGTCCGCGCGCTTCTGCGAGTGAGCGTTCACTCCAGTCTTTGAGATCCCACAGTCTTAATCCTGTTTCCAATATCGAAGTCTGTTCATTTTAGTTTACACAGTCTTAATCCTGTTTCCAATATCGAAGTCTGTTCATTTTAGTTTACACAGTCTTAATCCTGTTTTCAATATCGAAATCTGGGGCCTAAAGCGGCCACTTCGGGTGAATCATATAAAGAAACATTCACAGCGGTATTCACAAACATTACTTTGACATTAAATAGTGCGCGCGGACGCACAGGGTCCCAAAATCAGTAGGTTTTTGGGACCCTGTACGTCCGCGTGCACTGTGAGACCTCATAGTAATGTTTGTGAATACCGGTGATAAGCAGTTTGTATGTTTCATAATTCCCCCTGTTCACTCACTGGCGTGGCTACCTTATGGCTAGGCGGTGCAGTGCACTGGGCCCTTAAGCTCAAGGGGCCCTCGGACTTTGAGTCAGAACCCCGGAGTCCGGAAGGCATTTCGATATTTTTAAAAAAAGGTACTTAAGTAACTACAGCCAGCCCAGAAAATGACGAATCAATTCGTAAGTTTTTACAGAAATTCTAAATACGTTAACATTTTGCCACACCCTGCATATTTTGACTTAAAAAAACCTAAACTGTTCAGTTAGGGCCTCAGTTTTTGCACCAGGGCCCTTGGCTACCTAGCTACGCCACTGTGTTCACTTTAGTTTATAAAACGTTAATATTGTATTACAGGAGGCGCGAGCCAGACAGCCAGGCGTACCCGCGTGGGTCGCGCGTGACGTCGGCCGGCGTGGCGGCGCTCGCGCTTCGCTCGCTCGGCGCGCCGCAACACTTGCGCGTCAGGCTCGCACTCTGCAACATGGCACAGGTGACTAACCAACTAGTACTTAGTGGATACTTCGGAAGTATCCAACGTTCAACGTCCAACGTTCTCGTCGCGGATGCGTTCCGTTAAAGTATGAATCACTATGCTGGTCTCGAAGCTAGCCGGCAGATCGCGCGGCGTAATATTGTGTTCATTTTAAACCCCCGTTGCAAAAAGAGAGGGGTGTTATAAGTTTAACGTGACTGTCTGTGTATCTGTCTGTGGTATCGTAGCTCCCAAACGGATGAACTGATTTTCGTTTAGTTTTTTTGTGTCATAGGTAATTTTATCCCGAGTGTTTTTAGCCATGTTTAATGAAAATCTGTTCACTTGTTTGAAGATCATCAGCTCTTTTCTAGTTGATGAGGGGATCTGACTAACTTCCTTATTTCTAATTTTTCTAGAAGTGGCGGGGGTTTTTTGTAGCAAAGTCTACTGGCTTGTTAATATTGTGTTGTGAATCCGCAGCCTGACGTCAGGTGGCGTGGCAAACCAGGGACTTGCCCCGGGCAATTTAGTGGGTCATACAAACGTACAAAGCGCTATCATTAACACACAAGGGGAGGGAGAAAAAGCATGGAAAACAATTCATAGATCGTACAAAACGCTAGTATAACTAACTTTTTTATGTATGCAAAATCTGACGGTATACAACTTTGCCCTTCCTTCAGTAAGTTCCATCGTCTTTCTACTCGTATATATCAGAATTACGATAAAACTGTCGTAGAACTAAAATAATTTTGAATCACTGATCATCTTTAGTTGTGTTTATCTGAATTAGAGGAAGTCTGCATAACTTACGATTTTTTTAATTTAAATCATTGTTTCAGTCAACGACAGAGAAAAAGACATGTTTAAAAGACATAAAAGAGCACATCACAGCAGTGATAGATCGTAATCTAAGGTATTACCGAAGGACAGAGATTCGAGAGCTGAAAGACGCGTTGTTCAAACGATTGCAGCATTTACATCAAGTATCATTAGATCTTAGTCTCATATCAATAACAGATCTCTATGAAAATAGTAAAACACAAGAAAATCTCTATAACTCCCTTACTAACTTATCAAAATACTGGGATATCGATGACTCGGTCATAAGAAAACCAGGACAAAGTTGATAAGTGATATGTTTGTAAATAGTGTACATTTGCTCATTCGATAGTGATATGTATGTATGTACTTTAGGTATCTGTTACTTACTATTTATTATTGAGATGCAAAATATTAAAATGTTGAATACAAAACATACTATTTGTTTTCATAATTATCCTAAGTGCGATTTAGGATTAGCGGTTTTTCCTGATATATTGAACAAAAACAAAGTTGAAGCACAAACAATTTATTTCAAACATAAAATAACGATCAAAACTCGACGTCTCGTCCGAAGAATAAGAGCGTATTCTGTTTGGTGCTGCTTCGCCAACCGCGCACCACGCTCAAAACTGATGTTATCGCTTTCTTTACGTATACATCTGAAAACAATAATTTGCACCAATTACAAAATTGTGCAGTTAACATAACGTCATCGAAAGTTACGGACTGCAGAGTTTTGATTAAAAACTGTGCAGTTCTCCTTTTAGTTCATTCATCCAACTGCACAGGACTGCACACCAAATGTAGCCGGTAGTTGACCTGAACCAATTTCTCGCGCGGGCGAATGGGTACTGAGACTGAGACGCATAAGATGCGAGTTTGATTCTCGTAACAAATGTTTGCATGGTCTGCAGATGTTTAGTACCATCCTCCGTACTCATCGTTTCTAAATAGTCCTACGCTGCCAAAGAACCTAGTGTGGTAGCATTGTACTGACCAATGGCCTTTGTATCGGTGAAGTTTGGAAACTTCTGATGGTAGGGCTTGATGATGTACACGAGATCAATGCCCACCACTCCGCATACGTAGTCGCTGAAGGAGCCGGCCACTCGCTCGTCACTGCTGCTTTGGTGGACCTGCCGAATGTGTTAAGTAAAAGTATCGAGAAGAGAGGAATGGAAGCATTCAAAATGACGTGGGTTTGCAAGTTTACCTAATTTGAGATTTAAAAATCCTAAATTCATATTGACTATGGTTTATCGGAGCTGAGAGGATGGTTTAGATATAGATGGATTAAGTATACGCTGACTCCATCTCAACAATGCTCATAATGTGACGACCGTGACGACCTCTGTGGCGCAGTGGGCGAAGGTCCGCCTGCGACGCAGAAGGTTGCGGGTTCGATCCCCGCCGCGGGACAAATGTTTGTATGACATACAGATTTGTCTGGGGTCTGGGTGTTTCTATGTATAATATGTATGTATTTACAAACAAAAAGTAGTATATCAGTTATCTGGTTCCCATAGTACAAGCTTTGCTTAGTTTGGGGCTATATGATGCTGTGTGAAAATGTCCAGCATTATTTATTTATTTATTTAATTAACAGAGCGTCCCAGTGGTTTTAATCTGAGTATCGTCTCCAGCCCCCTTACCAGGGCGATTGTCTAGGTAAGGTACCGGAGAATAGATAAAAATGACAATAATGACTTTAGAGTGTAGATAAAAGTAACTTTTATCCACATTCTTCCCGTTTTAGCCACATGACTGACATTAGAGTCATTACTGTACTTTATATTTATTCTCCGGTACCTAGACAAACGCCATGCTAAGGAGGCTGGATGTTGGGTTTTTAATCTACGTAAAGATGTTTTATTTTGTTACCTCATACAAACGTCCGTCCGGTAAACGCGCTTGCCTCGCCGCGTATTCACCGATCTCTTGTAGGATTTTGGAGTTGCTTGGCTGACGTAGGGAGTATCTCCAAGGGTATAAAATATACTCCTGAAATCAATTTAGTAGAGCCATATTGGCGAGCCGTTAACTTGCGTTTTAAAAGTGACATAACGAGAGTATTATTATTAGCTATCAATCTATAAAATTGGTTCAGTAGTTTGAAAATTATCAGCATTTTTCTAGATATGGCGGGGTTTTTTTCGTTAACGGATGTACTTACCTACGTCTTTGTCACTTTCTTAAAGTGGTTACTTAGATACTTTATTATTATACTACTCCAAGGCAGATATAATGATTTATAAATAGTTAAAATTACCTTTTTGGCAACAAAACTCGCGTGCAAATGAATAGCCAAGTGTATTGTATCGCCGAGTCCGTCAACATAGCGTCGGATCGCCTGCGCCTCGGCCGTTGAGAACGGCTTCACACCGGGGAAGTGCTGGGAGCAGCGATTGGGAACTTTGTGTAAATCATCTGCAACAGTTCAAATCCATTACCTACTTATCTACCTCTGCCAAACATGTGTAGTCAGATTCACCAACTGGTAACCCCCTGCATCAGGTACGCGGGTTCAAATCGCCTTATTATGGGGAGATTACCTATTGGTAGGTATAGTTACACATAAACTTTTTGGAAAGCCACTATTTTTGGACAGAAAAACTCATGCACAACCGTCGTAGCAAAATTCGATTCTAGATCGGTGCCGCGAGGTTATATAAAATTATAATGAGTTACAGTAAGTAGGTACAGAATAACATCATCATCATCTACAGCCCGACTTCACCCACTGCTGGGTAAGGCCTCCCTAAGCTTGTGCCATCCACCACTATCCTGTGCTAATTTGATCCATTGCCAGCCCTCGACGTGAACAATATCGTCTGCCCATCTGGCCGCCGGACGACACACGTTTCTGTATCCAAATCTTGGCCACTATTCAGCCATCACTCTACTCCCCCTGTTCACCCTGTACCCTGTCACCACGCCTTGCTATGTCCCGCCCAGCTATATTTCAGGTCCAATAACCTATTCTCGACATCCTGGACTTTGGTCTGTCTTCGAAATTCGATATTTGAAACTCGGTATAAAAGTTTGATGCCGAGCATGGCACGCTTTATGACCCTCTGTGTCACCCTCATCATAGGATGATGATGTGTATAGGCACAGCCTCATGGGTTAGCGTCCATGTCTCGGCACCATAAGACATGGTGGGCAAGACACATTAATTAAACAGAACTACAGACCCTGCCAATGATACGCGAAGTTTCGATTAATGTGCGTGCCAAAGCACACATCATCTTTAGACTCTTTGTCTACGTTCTTGTTCCATTCCATCGGGCGGGTGTATTCCCTGATAGTGAGATTCTTCGACCATTGTTTCGTCTCGACAGGCTGTCTCGATCGCATGCTTTGAGCGAAACTCACGCCGTCTGGGTTTCCCATTGGTATCAGATACCTTTAACGGAAAAGAATTTGTAACATGAAAAAAATATACTTATCTACCAAGGATCATCGTCGTTGATAATACCTACCTACCTATAGTCTGGCCGCTATCTGTGACGTCGGAGCATAAACGTCAGCTACAAAAGGAACATGCCAATCACCAACCTATCGATACTTTTGCTTTCATTCCGTAAGCTATTTAGGTAAAGAAAATACAGAGGACTAATTATAGTTGGCAGATATCGAGGACCTAACCGCATATTTTATACAACTTTTCTATACCCATCAGTTTCTCATTTCGTCCTTTAAAGGAGTTGTATAAAATAGAGAGGAAATGAAAGCTGATGGTTAATCGATAACCGCTCGTTATTACATAGGTAGGTACATCACTAGAGCGTTTCGTAAACTTATAGTGCAAGCAAGACAGCTATACGAATAAGATTTATGACCTACGATTCAAACGATAACGGCCAGACTAATTATGATGGTTAGACATTATTAAAATATATTTGCGGCTTTGTTTCAAATCATGCTGAAACGGATTTAGATAAAACTTTAGGTAAGCAGATATATAGAGCCAGATTAGTAGGTATTTACCAATCATAGTCGTTGAAAAAAGGTGTCTGGTAGCTGGGATCGTAGAGCAACTTGTCCGCTAACTCTAGTATTGCATTCGGCACTCCCCATGCCATTGCATTGAGAGCTAGAACATAAAGTTATAGGTGCCTACATACATAATAATGAATAACTCCAAATAGTCGCCTACCTACCTCCTCAGGATCCCTTACTAATATTCCTTTTGTCATAGGAACCTGCCTTAGGTATCAAAAACTACTAGTCCCATACTCCTAGTTTTTTCAGTTGTAATCTTTTATTCAGGAAGGATGAACACATAGATGAATCAATTTATCTCTTAATATTGACATCAATACAACGAATATAACAAATGTTTTCTTAATTTTACATCGATTAATTCCTATGAAGATTAGCTCCCTTTGTCAATTGTTAACATAGTCAGTAAGTGGCGGCAACACAGGAGTTATATTGAAACTTTGAGATACCATTTAGCATTCAAGTACCCACTTTAAAGTAGGTAATTAGATATACCTACTGCTTACGCACCTAAACGTGTCGAGGATAACATCTATTATAAGTAAAAGTGGATTACAAGTAAGCCTTATTTCATTGATAACAATTTGAATTGCATTGAATACCTACCTATATGAAACGTTGAAATAGATAAAGAGTTTAACCAAACTAAATTAAATTATAAGTAATAAGAAATACCTACCTTATATTATACCTACAAGCCATATAACACCTTCCAAAATAAATGCAACCCACTCGTATCCCTTGGTACAAGTACAAAGTATGGAACTCATAACTAAACTTGCTTTTAATCTACCAGATATGTATATCACTAAGTCAAGAAATTACCTCCAACTATTAAAATCCCCGGTTTCCTGCTCATCCTGTCACTTCTCAATTCCAAAGCTGCTACTGTTCTATTCTCCGCGGTTTTCGGAGAGAGCAATATCACGCTAGCCACTTCGTCGTTCTCGCGAGCGTAGCGTTCCATAGCCCTGACCGAGCTCTCGAAGTTCAAGTACTGGCGGAACGTGAGGTTATTACTGGAACTTCTCACTGTTCTGGCTTTAGCTCCAGATCTGAGGGCGCGGAAAGACTGCTAAAGTATGCTTCTAATTTCTGGTCATCTATCTAAGTATAGGTATCCTCGAGAGGCCAGGGACAAGTGTTTCAATGAATTAGTGTTCAAAAATAAAAAAAATAATAATCTTCTGTAAAACCCGGGTTTTATAGAACATTGTCCTTCATACATTACAAATGTAGAGCTTCATTAATTCATTGAAACATTTGTCCCTGGTAGGGATGAGCAAGATTTAAACCAGGAATAAACGTTTTTACTTCCACACAAAGATATTTTTACCTTGTAGGTACTCAGTAGCTGATTAGGATCAAATTATAGCGTAATGTAATATAGGTAAACTTACTGAACATAATTCCTCGGAGGATATAAAAGCATGAATAGTGCTCCCAAAAAATACAAAATTCCTATCAAATAAACTTTAATTTGCAAAAGCATGATATCAGTTAGCAATTATATAACCAGGTATTAGAATAATAATGGTAAATCAACTAGAAAACCAATAAATAGCTTTTCACATTCATAAACACGATGAATCGATTTATTCAGTATGTTTCTCTATGGATTTATTTATAATTCGTCTGATCTCTTTGGTCTGATGATCACAGACAATATACATAGCAACAAAGAAATGAGTTTACAAAGAGCATAGAATTTTAAAATAGTTCTATAAGAGTAGCTTATAGTAAGCCACTTTAGTCTTTGGAGTAGATATAAATACCTCAATGATATTCCTCCTCCTCATAGTCAAAATATAGTCTCATTGAGATACTTTTCTACCTTTGAAAAAATACTGATAGATATGCAGAATCATGCTACTGGTCACAAAGCCACGTTTGGAATTTTTTGTCATAGTATTGGCTATATGTAATGATATTTAATGGTATATGGCTTCATGTCATGGTATTTTCTTAAAAGGAGCACTTATAGTAAGAAGAATACTCACAATAGTCTCACAAAAACCTTTTTTCATACATACAGTATAGAAGACTGGCCATTGGTAGACTTTAGGTTCTATGCTGTCAGATCGACATCATGAAATGCCAAAAGACGAAGATGAAATATTTTCTAACATGAAAAATAGTGTTCTTTTGATCATAGTTTTTACAAATTTTATAGACTGTAGCTATCTCAACATCACTGAAGATGAAAATCCCACGTGCCCATTCACACGTAAGATTTTTACTAGCAAATGGTGACAACTTGAAACGATTGTGTCTATATTTTCGATCTGTTTCAGTATTTCGAAAGAAGAGGGAACAGCCTGAATACACTCGATGGCGCGCCAACCTAGAGTCAACTCAGGAGTTTATAGTTAAGGTTTTAGATGAAGATCTTACCACACCTAATAACAAGAAAGTTATAGCTGTCAACATTCAGCCCCTCGTAAAGGGAGGAGAGAAGATAATCATAGGTGGAGTGATGGTACCAAAGCCTACCACAGTTCTTCCTACTTCTGATGTAACTAAAGATTACACTCGATTTGTGCCTCCAACTACTGTGATTACTCATGTTGACGGCGAAATCTATCTTGCCCCTATACAAAAACCCCCACCTGATATAAACAAGGCAATTCCAATACAACCACGTGGTAAGCAACTTTGTGGCACTTAAATAAGTAGGTAATAACCTAACTGCAACTAAATCTAAATACATAGTTTGAACATCTATATTGATCATATTAAAATCGACTGTAGGTGGTACCTACATGGAATTGAATCGACACAATGCACACAAAGTAACTTCTAAGAATGTTAGCTACTTTAATTCGATATTTATATATATAAAAACTATAAAAACGCAAGTACTTGTAGTGGGTAGCTCTAGAATGATGTCTCTTATTGATTGGTCTAAGCTGCCTCAAGTATTATTTGACGGTACTATAATTCAAATAAGTGATGAAGTAAAAAACTTGCCTGTTATCTTGATTTAACCGAAGACCAGCTCGACAAACTTGAGCGTCTTCAAAATGTTTCCATTAGATTTATATTTGGTTTGCGTAAATACGACCATGTGTCTGTATATCGCAAAAAGCTTAAGTGGTTGCCTATACGCCTTCGTAGAAATTTGCACATCCTTTCCCTTCTTTATAACATCCTTTTCCTTCCCTCTACTCCTCATTACCTGAAAGAACGCTTTGAGTTCCTTCATCTTTCTAATCCCCGGTCTTTACGTTCTTCTGAAAGTCGTCAATTAAAGACTCCTGCCCATACCTCTGATTTTTATGGTAAGTCTTTTACACTGCAAGCAGTGAAGCTGTGGAATGCATTACCTATTTCTATCAGATTTTCAAAGTCACTACAATCATTTAAGATCTTAGTTCATAATCATTACTTGTCAACTTACCTATCATAATCGTAACAATTATTTCTTTATTTGTTGTAAGTAGGTGTAGTGTATTTATTTATAGGTAAAGTGTAATATTCTATTTATATATATTTTTTTATGTATTTAATTGTAGTATATTTAAATATATATATATATATATATTTATATTATTATTTATATAGTTTCTCATTTTTCATTTAAAAACAATTATTATTCAGTTCTCTTAAAATTTTTTTTTTGTACGCCGACGTCCATTTTCTATTAATTTCTGTCCTATCCATACATAGGTTACCAGGAAGAGATCGCTTTTAGCGATAAGGTCACCCATTGTTACACATTTTGTTATCAAGGTTTTTTTATTGTTCTTTTTGTTACTTTTTTTTGGTGTACAATAAAGTTATAATCTAATCTAATCTAATCTAATCTATTTATTCATCTTAGGAGTATCACCTAGTTCAAAGATATAAAATCGCAGCATTGTAGTGCCGTTCACTGTTTATCTTAATTCTTAATTTCACCTATTTGATACTATGGTCTACGCTGACCATTATTAGTGTTCATGAACAGTAGATGTTTTTGAAATAAATACCTAGTAACTAAATTATGCGATGCAGTAAAACATCCGGATCGCGACGAGAGCCCACCTTCCGGGCCGCAGTTCCTACCGCGCACGCCAGTAACTTCGTGGCAGTACGCGCCCATAACTCCCGTAGGATTCACTCGCCGCACGTTGTCTCCGGTAACTCCTCCACTGGATTTAAACGTAAGCATCAAACAAACTGACCACAAAGTATTTTACCTACACTATGGCAAAAAGTATAAATACTTAGTTATTTTTTTAGAGTCATTCGAGTATAAAGCCCACCAGAACATCGCCATTCAGTGACGTGCAGATTCCCACTAGAACTAAATCAGAATACGAAGAGTTCAGAAGATATCAACATTTTGAAGATGAATCTGATCCATTTGCCTCTCGCAATACGTTTCTACCAACTTCAACGATGTACGACACAACACCGGCAAACGAGTTTGATATCCTGTTAACCAATAAAAAAAACACAATTCAGGGTGATAATGAGTTAATTGAAGACAAAGTAACAGATCACAGTGATGTCGAGGCAACGTATCATATGATGTTTTACAATGATGACGATGAAAACAAGAAAACTGGAAAGCTAGATGAAAGCTATGATGATAAAAAAGACATTGAAAATGAAACAGATTTAAATGATTCAGCAACTGGAAGTAAAAATTCAATAAAATCCAGTTCGAAATCAGTTGTTGATTATGAAGAAATGCAAGAATCTGAAAACATTACTAAGACAACAACCAAATCGTCACCAACGATAAAAGAACGACTGAGGGACAAACGTAGACCTATATGTAGCATGTTGAAGCTAAGACAGTTGAATTTCAATTCGCCGAGGACTCTGCCTGAAGTGAGTTTCTAACATCTTAGAAATTTGTCTAAGTAGCCTCCTAAATATGCTCGAAAAGCGATTTAATTATGTGCCTAAAATATTATAAATCTTTTACAGATAGTATCTCAATTGACTCGCTGGGCTGAAGAGAGCCCTGTGGCCAAGTGGATAGATATTACAGATGGAAACTTCACAGCAATGGAAAATCCTATTTACATGATGATAGTAGATGATCCCAGTAGCGGACAAATTGTAACTGCTAAGCAAACTGTCATGATCGTTGCAGGTAAAAGGTTTGATAGTATTCTCGTTCGAAATAATAAGCTACCGTGTCCATAAATTCTGCTTCAATTCGTTTGGACTGACATAATTTCCTAAAAAATAACTTTCAGATCGTGAACAGAGATTGAGAACATCTTTATAGAGTTCCTTATTCAAAGTGTTAGGTATAAAAAATAGTCGATATCAAAAAAATGTGTAACTTTTTTATTTTTTACCTTTTTTATTAGAAACGACAATATTTTAGTTAACCCTTCTTGTGTGAGCCCTACTCGCACTTTTTATTTCTAGGTATTCAAGGCAGAGATCATCATGCTGTGGCAGGAGCCATGTACGTTTTGTACCAACTGATCGAGAGAAGCGAAGCCCATGCAGATTTGCTGACTAAATACCGATTTTGGATCATACCGGTCTTCAACCCCGATGGATACGATTATTCGATGACATTTCCACATGTTAGTTACATATTAAGCTCTACTTTTTATCGATAATGCCGCCCATTATTTATTATTTTACTTTTTTGTATCTTGTTTCTTAATTACTTAGGTAAAAACAAAATCATTAAATTTTAGCGTCGAGAATGGACAAAAAATCTGCGCCAGAGTTGGGATGACTGCAAAGGAAGACCCTCGTGCCAGTCCTGCGAAGCTTTCGGGCTGCGGTGCACGATACAACCGTGCTATGGCGTGAACCTTGACAGGAACTTTGAATATCAATGGATACCTGGTTAGAGTGCGACAGTTTAAATTATTTATTTAGGAAGATTAATAGTCATACTATTAGCATAAGATCGTTTGCACACAATAATGGGTAAATACAAGTACCTAACTTACGTAAGTAAACATGATGACCCATAGCATCACCCACCAATTATTAATTCTCTCGTGAAAAATGTAGACTTAAGGTATGAAGCAGTGGGACGAAATAAGTTAATTAAAAAAATGATAGTATGGTGCCATTGATGAGATGCATGAGATGACTTCCTTGGGGTTACAGTCGTGACCTGTTTCGTTTGTTTATCATTATAATGCTAAATATTTCTTGATCAGCCGATGAACTGCGATCGGAACACCCTTGTGGCTCCCTTTACGCGGGTTCAAGACAGCTCAGCGAGGCTGAGACGCTAGCTCTGACCAGGTTTCTTCACGATCAGCGCACGCCAATATACACCTTCATAGCGTTCAAGGAAGGTGAAGTGCTGGTGAGTCAATGTGCAATTAATCGCCTAAGTATTCTTTATCGTAAAATATGCAATCATCTGTTGTGGGAATCACTTCGATTGCTTTCTTTTTTTGCCTCGATATTCGGCAGAGAATATTTGATAGTATCAAGTATAAAATGGACACTTCTTGCCTCGCTCAAATCAATACCTACTCAGCTGTACGAGTCTCGATTGCTTTCCTACGAACAAAGATTTCAGGGACATACACAATCAATATGAGTGTACAAAATTAACACTGTTATAGCGTCTCATCTGAATAAGTTTGTAAATAGTTTTTGTAGACTGTTTCGGGGTGTGCTTTTAGTACAAAGGGTGTGCCTTGGAAGTTACCAACTTGTGGCGTAGCTATCTGTGGCTATGTAGTTATAAGTTTTTTAAAAAAAGATTATGATATATGTACAATAATGTACATATTTAAATTTTATTTTCAGGGTATAATGTATCCCTATTCACACACCAAAAAACGTCGGGCATTTGATCACGTTTACGTAAGCATCCATATTATTTTCCTAGTCGTAGGTAGGTAATAGGTACCTAATCTTCCACTAAGATTTAAACCATCTCAGGTATAAATATAAGCAATATTTAACTTAAACATTGTAAATTGTAAAGTAAGTAAGTTCGTATGAGTCAGTGGCCAACTCTGGTGACGGAGTTTTAGGCCGCGTTAAGGCCTCCGTCATGGCTTAACGACTTAAATAGCCGGGACCGACAATTTGACGTGCCCTCCGAAGCATGGAAGCTCTCAGATGTAAATGCCACTGGCAGTCACCCATTCACTTATGGACCGTTTCGAACGTTGCTTAACTTCGACGATCTATCAAGAACGACTAAGCAAGCACGACCACGAGCGCTTCAAAAATTGTAATAAGTAGCCTGAGGTTGTTTACAAAATAAGGAAGCATTTGATTCACTGACGATTCTAAACTCTTAGAGAAAAAGAGCATCCCAGGCTGCGGCTGCAGCTTACAGCATCAGTGGTCGACCGTACGTGGCTGGACAGACTTCGGAGTTTTTACGTAAGATTTAAATTTATATTAACATGTATTGAATATACATACAATACATAATTTCATTTCTTGGTAATAAAAAAATGTTTCTTGGCCTTTAGCTAGAGTTCAACAAAGTATAGTTGCTCAGTTCTGTGGTACCTACTTATTCCTGTTTGTTATATTATTCAATTAAGTATTAAAAATATATTGAGCTCTCTTTTAGTAAAACTCAAACAAACTTTTTAGCATTGTATGCTGGTGGTATTGAAGATTGGGTGGACAGCCACTTGGGCATCGACAATACATACACAATCGTCATGTTCCGGCCAGCGGACACCTATAACTCCAAACTCATTACAGAGGTAAGCTTATAAATTTACTTTTAACTAAATGCAACTGCGCAAAATGAGCCTCTTTGAGGCGCACTTGCAAGTTTCTTGCATGGCCTTTTTAGGTTAGACTGACAAGATACAAAGAGACGTGTTGTTGTCCAAACGTGATGATGAAGATTTTTTGTATAATGATGAAGGTCCTGATAATTTTAGCATGCCTGCTGATTTGTTATCGGCTATTTATTACGTAGGTAAATTTTATAGAGGCTGTATCACACATCAGGTACCTAAAAACACGTGTTTTTGCTTTAGGTATATTCTCGAATTTCAAGTTGATTTTGGGCATAATAATTATTATTACTGGAATTAATGATAGAGTCATATTTATGAGCCTTAGGTTATAGTTTGATTCTAAGGCATTCCAATTTGCATGTCGTTGTACCTACCTCATTGCTAAAGACATGGCATCAATGATTTGATTACAGGCTGAAAAGGCTTTATACTTTTGACCTACTTACTACATAGGAAAAATGAATTGTATCAAAATAAAATCTTTTTCTCAGCGAGTGGTCCATGAAGCATATGCTGCAATGGACACGCTAGTTCTTCAGAGCGTGGAAGCCTTAGGCCCGCCGCCTGTCACAGTCACACGTGCAAGAAGCGCGTCTCAAATAACACTACCATCAAAAGCAATACTTCTATATTCTACAGCTGTTTTATTAGCATTTATTTTGGCTTTCTTTATTTGAATAATTTTGATATTTGAAGGGTTTAGCCTGTAAGCTAGAAGGCTTCTGTCGATTGCCGTTTTGAATGAAACTGTTGAGCACTTATGATTGTATGATGTTAGCTTTGTGTACGGCTTTGAAGGATGTTATGAAATTATTTTGAATTATAATTTAGTGTAATTTAAATGAATAAAACTTTTGTTATCATTATATTATGGTGCTTTTTTTTCCATTCGGGCGGACTGATTGTCGAGCCTCTTAAAATCCCTTCCTCCTCCTGGTTTAAGTGAGTGCTGCTTACCCACCGTCCACCTGCCTGAGACCACCTCGACTCAACTACGGTTGAATCACCTATGAACATAATAATAATTAAACTTTCTTAGATATGAACGAAAGCTAGCCATCATTTGAACCTAAATTTAAAAATATCTGATAGTATAGAGCAAGAAAAGTAAACATTTTCAGAAATGAAAACGTTTAAGTAGGTACCTATCTAATCTAGACAGCAATAAATAACTGTAGTGACCATGTTATTATTTTACTGCTTGATAGCTATCATTCATATAATAAAATGTGGAATTTTTTATATCATATAGGATATAATGGTACGTACCTAGGTAGGTAGGTAGGTACCCAAACTATTTTAATCCATGGTTGGACTACCTACATAGGTACCTACATTTATGTAAATTCTTTTTGTATCCCAGAAAAGCCAAGGACTTGGAAGTAGACAAGAATCACTGACTATGACTTCAAATTATCCACTTTAAGTAAAAATAGTACCTACTAGATAGGTATAGATTAGGTACATACTTCATAATATTTAGTTTCAGTTGCTACATTGGTGGCTACTAAAATAAAAAAGTAAGTATAAGTTTTGCATTTACGTATATTGTTTTGTAGAAGTTCGCACGATTTTAATTGGCAAAGTTCAACCATGATTTAATTTGCAGCATGTGATCTGACTCACCCGCAGCCGATCTAAGTTCCGTATATACATTAGATAGTCCATCTTACGGAGTCAAAGCCGGCGTCAGATAGCTGTGCATATAAAGCCAGTGAAGTTCTGATGTGACGTTTCACTCGCTCCGTGTTTCTGTACCACATTGGATCAACCACTCCGCACACTGGTGCTTTTTGGATAATTTACAGTGTAGCTAAATGGTGAGCCGAATTTTTTCGTGACAACCCTTGTTTACGGTTCTTACATGAAATACATCTCACGTGCCAGCTATTGATTTGTTATGGTAATAAATGGACAGTGTAACTAATATATTTTAATAACAGGCTCAACTGACATAGGTACCTAGGTACATGGGGACAGATACCTGTAACCTACCTAAGATATGAAAGAAATTTTTTACAGAAAAATTACTTTAATTAAAAAAATATTTGTAAAATAGGCTATGACATCGGTTGATGGGCATACATTGGGCAAACAAAGAAAATTGGTACATATAGGTAATTAGAAGACATCCACTCTTAAAGTCGCTCAGCCGAGACCGAAAAGCGGACATTTTATTGAGTCAAGACTCGGAAATTATTGTCCTATTTTTACATCATGAAATGTAATGATTCGAGATTCGAATTCGAACATAAATTAGCGATTTAAATTGTAATCTTTTATTTCATAAATGTAGATGACTTGAGGTTTGTTTTTATGTGGGCGTGCATAGTAATTACCTGTTTGACGAGTTGCATCGCAAACAGTAGGTCCTATTCAAGTATAGTTAGTAATATATTCAGCACGTGTTTTTAGATAAAGAAGGACACATTATGTCAAATATTCGCGGATTAGCGATAAACAATATTTAACTTTTTAAGGTAACATGTGTCCAAATAACAGCTCAAAATTTGGAAAAAAGAGGTACTTATATCATAATGCTACTTATAGGTAGGTATTGTTTTATCCAAAAAAGAGTTTTTTCAGGCGACTTCGACGGATGGGGTCAATCTTGGGTTCGATATGTCACCAGGAGACGGTCCATACGAGCCAGCGCCCGAAAATTCTCCAGGATATGGATCGCCTAAGCCGAGACGGTCTACAAAACCGAATGTGGAACCAACCCCGTTAAACGTTCCGGACAAATCTGGTAAATTGAAAGTAAGGAAATAATACCTACTAATAAAAATATGATTACCTAATCACTATTCTCAAAATCGTCCGCAATTTAGGGAGCATAAAAAAGAACGTTGCAAAAAAATCTCATCATGTTTCTTTAGTAAAACAAAAATATTGAATAAGCCAAATCACTTTACCTATCATGACGTAGGTAGGTACTTATTACTAAGTTGACCTTAGTCTGTACCTTAGTTAAGACTACAACTACTTATGTGTGCATTGACCATACGAACAATCTCCTTTTATTGCCTTAGACTTGATGCGGTGTTTGTATGATTTCCAATAATAAAGAGTGTAAAACTTATAGCCTTTTATGGCCGGACACCTTGTTTATTGTCGTAGGCACTTATTTAGTAAAGTAAGCCCGCGTGCGTTGACTTTGATAGATACTTTGGCTATCTACAACATCCAATTTGCATTGATGAAGCATAATATGCATGTACCTATCCACTTACAGTAGGTAGGTACTTACCTACCTCTCACAAATATTGTACGCCTGGGCAAAGTAAACTTCCAAGGCATCCTTTTACGTGGATTTTGCTTGTCCGTCGGAGATACCTACAATTATCTCTTTTATTATTATTAAAATACCTAGTCATTAGTTATTGTTATTGTTATTTTATAGTCTATTATAAATTAGTTCACTAGGCTTAGATTACCTCACATTGCTCGTTTTCCTTGTTCAGGACGGCTATGACACAGAGAAAGCGGAAGACGATGGTCTTGCGCAGCGACCTCAATGGAGCAACCAGACAGAGTTCCTTATGTCCTGTATCGCCACTTCAGTCGGCCTCGGCAACGTCTGGCGGTTCCCGTTCGCGGCCTACGAGAACGGAGGAGGAGCTTTTCTCATACCTTATATCGTTGTGCTGTTCCTCGTAGGAAAGCCCATGTATTACCTCGAATGCTTACTAGGACAGTTCAGTTCTCGGAATTCTGTGAGGTTCTGGTCCCTATCTCCAGCCATGAAAGGTAAACTCCTAAGTTTTATCACGAAACTATAATGCACATTCAATATGGAAACATTTTAGATAGGATATACTCGTTTTATCGTGTTTTATTGTTTTTTCTTTATCAGGAACGGGATACGCCCAGGCACTGGGTTGTGGCTACATCCTGTCCTACTACGTGGTGATCGTCGCTCTATGTTTGTTCTACTTGGTTATGAGCTTCCAAGCAACTCTCCCGTGGGCAGTTTGCGACCCGGAATGGGGAGATAATTGTGTTCCTTCGGATCCTTTTCTGATGCCCGAAGTAACGCCAGAGAATGCGTCGAGCAGTGCTGAGCTTTATTTCATGTGAGTGTCTGTGACATTCCATAAAAGTTTTTTAGGAGATTTAACGTCGTTCTTTAAGCACAGCTTACACAGCGCTGAATTGATCGAATGGGATAGAGCCACGCATCGCGAACGTCGTGGAATTTTCATTCATAATAAGGATCGACAATTTTGGCTAAAGTTGCCTGCTACTAACTATTGTTATGAAATTCTTAATCCGGAAAAAGAGCAAATTCAACCTATGAACTATTTGATTTGTGTATTTTTACGACAGTTTTGTTACAGACGCACTGTGCTTCAACAAAGCGAGGGTCTCGAAGGTGGATTAGGTGAGTTGTGTTTATACTGTGACAGAGTGACATTTTGCTAGAGACGTAGCAAAATGGTTACCAGTTTTACTTAAGTTATTGCGATATAAAAATATATAAGTAAACACTTTCAGTATAAAAGCCTCATTTTTTTAGGCTTGCCAATTTGGTACCTTACCGTGAGTTTGTTTGCTGCGTGGTTCATAATCTTCTTGATCGTGGCGCAGGGAGTCAAGAGTTCAGGCAAAGCGGCGTACTTCCTCGCCCTTTTTCCCTACGTCGTGATGATCATTTTATTGATCACGTAAGTACTGAGTTACCTCAAGAACTTTTATTAGGTACAATTCATTTGGTAAAATCAATAAAGTGATTGTGTTATAAAAATGTTTGTATTTATGCATTTTGGTATAACTCTGGAAGCGTTGATCATTGATCTCGCTTCCTAGTAAACAATCATACAAAATTTAGCACTGGTTTGTAAATAGTCGGAGACAGGGATGATTCTAGATAAAATAATAATTTTCATTTATTTACAGGACCGTTATTCTACCTGGTGCTGGAACAGGCATTCTTTTCTTTATTACTCCGCAATGGGACAAATTAATTGATCTTGATGTAAGTTTTGTACGCAATACTCTTGTTGGTATCTATATTAGTGAAAAGTTCTTGCATCGTATTTCATTGAGTTCCAACATTGTTTATTTTTTCAGGTTTGGTACGCAGCGGTAACTCAAGTGTTCTTCTCATTGTCCGTTTGCACTGGATCTATTATTATGTTTTCTTCATACAATGGCTTCAGGCAAAACGTTTACAGGTGATGAACATTTAAATTAGTTCACTTGAATGAAACTAGGAAATATTTCATTCTGAGTATAGAATAGATAGGTACCTACTCTTTGCCCCACAAGATATGTAGAATTTAGCTGCGCTGCGATTGGTGAAACGCCTGTTCTCCATGAAAATCATTAGGCCCATAAATGAGACCTTATCAGTTTGTGTAGTTTATAATGAAAGACCCTGTATAATCAGTGTTTCAACATAAAGCTCGTCTATAGTACCTAGTACCTGCGCAGGTTCTTTCAACTTTCTTTTTATTATATTTCAGAGATGCTATGATTGTGACAACCCTGGATACGTTCACGAGTCTTCTTTCAGGCTGCACAATATTCGGTATCCTCGGTAACTTGGCGTACGAGCTCGATTCTGAAGTAGAGGATGTTGTCGGAGCCGGCGGTACCGGGCTGGCTTTCATCTCATACCCTGATGCTATTTCTAAAACTTTCATGCCTCAGGTAACAGTCGTTGAATCTGTTCTTTGTGTTTCTGTTGTTTTGTGTGTAAACATTATTGGTAATGATATAAGTTTCAGCAAGTACCTATGTAAAACAGTAATTACTGACCACAAACGAATTTATTCATAAAGTAGATTTCAATACCTATGCTAGAAATCCTTATACCTACACATCTTTCACCTCATACACTCTCATGCATGACATTATTGTGCTTGCCGATTAGAGTATTAAGAATAAACTAAAATACATTTCCCTTGTAGCTATTCTCCGTACTATTCTTCCTGATGATGTCAGTGCTGGGTGTCGGCTCGTCAGTGGCTCTGCTGTCCACCATCAACACGGTGCTATTAGATACATTCCCCAAAATACGAACTGTTTTCGTCTCTGCATTCAGCTGCACTGTCGGCTTTGCCGTTGGACTGGTCTACGTTACCCCTGTAAGTATTATTTGAATCGCCTTTAGTAGTGCGCTAATTGAAATAAGTCAGGCGCAATTATTTAAACTGTTCAACTGCGCTATGATAAACCGAATGGATACTACTTAATACTTTCATGTTGACCAAACTACGATATCACAGATCAACTTATATGTTACATTTATTTTCAGAGCGGTCAATACATCTTGGAGCTAGTTGACCACTACGGTGGAACTTTTCTTGTATTGTTCACCGCAATTGCTGAAATTGTTGGAGTATTTTATATTTACGGTGAGTTTGCTATCATTATTTTTCCACCAAAACACTCCAAGTTACAAGGAAATTTGTAATTTTTTTGGCCTTTTAAGTTTAAATTAGATTTGTGACAACTTCTAGGCTTCAAAGGACACGTTAGGCGTTGAACATTAGACCTACTAGTACCAGGACATGAAAGGCTTTTCGAGACCAAAAAAATCCTACATAAGTAGGATTTAGCCAAACCAAACCAAGATTTAGCAAAGAAGACTGACTGATTATCGAAAACAAGGGTCATCGTCTTGTCTCATAATAACCTCTGATTTTATCTATAACGAATCCAGTAGGTACACCTTTATTTATGCCTGCCCTTTATTTACGATGATATTTCATCGTAATCAAAATAATATTATAATGGATATCCATTGAACGGTTCCATTGACGTTTTTCCAATGATCAGGCTAAAAAAACTTAAAAATTTCAGGTTTGGAAAATATGTGCCTCGATGTAGAGTTCATGTTGGGCATGAGAACCTCAATATACTGGCGAATTTGCTGGAGCATTATCACACCTGCTATGATGATGGTCGTCTTCATTTATACACTGGTGTCGTTCGAAGCACCCACCTTTGGCGATGATTACGTCTTTCCTACTATTGCAGTTGGTATGTCAAATTATATTTTCAATATTTAAATTGAAACGAATTATGAAACTTTTTTTTTACTCATTTTTTATGTTTCAGTATTTGGATACATCATATTGTTCGCTGGTATTGCTCTTGTGCCTTTATTGATGTGCGTGACGTTCTACAGAAGAAGAAAATCAGGAAATTGCACAGAGGTAAGACTAGAAACAGAGTTCTAATTTACCAACCAGCTATTTTAGGTAAGTAGCTGGCTGGTCCTGGAAGCCTTTTATCAGAAATCCTTTTATGGAATAAAAGTAAATGAAAGAGCCTTGGAGGAAAAGTTATATCTATAGGTAAGCATATAATGCAAAATGCATTCATAAATTAATTTTAAGAAGATTCGAAGTTGAAAATCCGATTTTAAAATTACAATGAAATAGATCAGACTTTCTTAATAATATCCGATCCTCAATGAGGATGAAAATGATGGTGTTAGTAGTTGTTTTTATGCACATTTGTTTACAGATTGTCAAATCATCGTTCCGCGCTAAGTCGACGTGGGGTCCGCGGGCAGCTGCAGACAAACGCGAGTGGCTCGCTTTCAAGGCGGAGGCGAAGGAAGAAAGGGAGAAATTAAAAACAACCAGATTGAAACACATTTGGATGTCGGTTACAGGAGGTTATAGAAGGAATAGGTAGGTCATTCATACCCCTTCAACGGGCTTATTAACGAAACAAATATTATGTACCTAGGTACATTAAAAAAAACCACTAAAAATACAGTTTTTTGTTTGCTATGAATAAAACTTTCGAACTCTAAAAAAAAAGTGCCCTCAATGCAGTAAAATTTTGCCACACCTGTATAAAACTATGGTTGTGTGTTAGTGAGATGTGAGTGAGTATGTACATTGTGTACAGTATTATTTAATTAAATGAATATGTATTAAGTATTTAGTAAGTACATTTACGTGACAATGAGTAGAATTATTATATCAGTCATCTCTTCCCATTGTAAAATTTAGTGGATCAAAGTGCTCTGTGAGAAATATCTTTTAAGATTTATTTATTTTAAGTTAGATGATGCAGTGTGAAAAAGTCCAGCATTATTTATTTATTTATCAATAAATTAAGGTTAGTGAATAAGTTAGGTGTGTCAATATTCCTTTACTTAAAATAATTTTATTAGTGTATATGTACCTAGACGCTTTCAATAGCAGGCCTAGTACTTTAACAAAAGTAAAAAAATGTTTATTCAGAACGAATTACAATTGAACAAAAAATAACAAAGATGATGATGATGACGAAAGTCACGAGATATAAGCACTGATTAAATTAGCATACCGATTTCTTATCGGCTGCTTAATAAAGTTTTACAGAGGGCGTATCAAACATTAGGTGCAAGCATGACTTTATCAACTTGCGTCAGAAAATTCCAAGTGTTAGTGAAGTAGGTAGGATTTACTTTACTACTTTACTAGCTGTTATCCGCGTCTTCGTTCGCTTTACATTACTTTTATGAGTAAGTAATCTAAAGTCCGAGTTTGTGTATTTTATTTTTATTAAACCTACTCACTTTTTTCGAAGTTGGCAAACAGAGTTTTAATCCATCCTTTAAAAAGCTTACATAAAGCTTTGACACCTACATTGACCATAAGGGTAGTTTTTTAACACCCTGAAACTTGTGTGTTTCTTACCGAAAGCGCTGTTGATGATCAGTCACTCAGCCAGATTTAGGTACCTCTTTTATAAGAATAAATTGATTGTAAAGCTAATCTCAAATAAAATACCTATTATAGTACTGGTTTTAACCAGTTAAACAAAATTTATCAAGCAAAATGAAATAATATTGTGAAGACAAGGCTGTTTTAAATTTCCTATGTTATTTATAAATAAACTTTTACTAACATGATACTGGTGTGATTATTTCATCTTCTGACGAAACTGAACCATAGTAATGAAGATACTTTAAATAAACTACGAAATAGCCGGAGTAAGCCTCGCTACCAAGTAGTAGATAGTCCATAATGCTAGTTGGTGTCATTATCTGACCAAGTAAATAAAAAAACTAGTAACTATTTGAATGAGTAGGTACCTACCTAGAGTCTGGTAAATGAAAGTAGACCCTGAAAAAGAGGCGGCAAATTCAAAAATATAAGCGTGTAACCCCATAAGGACATTTAGAAGAACACAACTTGATACTTGGTTATTATTTTCTAATACCAAATATAATAATTATATTAAGAATATTATTTAGAGCGCTTATATTTGTGAATTTGCCGCCTCTTTTTCAGGGTCTACTTTCATTTGCCAGACTCTACCTACCGACCTAAGAGGATTTTAGAATGAGTACCGAGTAGAATTTTGTTGTCACCCGAACTATTGGATATCATCAGGTTTTTACTATTTTCATCATCATACTATCGGGTTAAAGAGGACGTATACCACTTTCTTATGGCGTGTGTTCGGAACAATGAGAAATGATTTATCTAACTTATATAAGGTTAACTGGCTAGATGTGGGTCTGTGGTAGAGCATGCTAGCCGCTCAGACATCTGATGCGGCCATCATGCTCTACCGACAGACCCTCAGGCTATTGGAGGAATAGTTTTGTAAATGATAAGGAGATACCTATGGGACCGGCATGTTCGATAATCGATCAAGGTTACTAAATAAAAAAAAGTAACAAAAAATCATACGAGTAATATAAATATCATTGGTACCTAATGTGTCACTGACCTAATTGATTCTTTAAAAGATGCTCCGACAGCTCCGACTAGGTAAACTGGTATACGCCTAATTACCACCTAATCAGCAATGATAAAAACAGAGAAATGATAAACTTAGGGACTAACTATATAAAATTATATGGATAAAAATCAATGATGGACATAGATAATTTTAGATTATGTAGGTTGCTGTTGCGCGAGTATTAAGTATACATTTATACCTACAAGAATTACCGAACAGAATTGCTACAAGATCATCAGCCGATGATAGATGCTACTTTATCTTAGGTAGGTATACTTATTCGAAGGTTTAAGCCAAAAGGCATTTTTCAGTAGGAGCGCTGGAGTCAGGGTCACTTACACTAAGGTAGTCAGCGAGGTGATGTGATTATGCCTAAGATTACCTTTAGGTACGTTATTTTATAATCTAAAACGTGAAAATATACCCAAATATTCACGTGACATTATTTAATTTTATCTCTACATTTTTAATCTTAATTAATATTATTGTGGTGCTGATTTGTTTGTTAGTTTATAGGTATGTTTGATTGAATAGAGACAATGTTTTAAAAACGTAGGTAACAGAAAAAGTATTTAGAAGTTATATTTAGATAAATGTATGGTTCGAGTAGATTATTTTTCATGGACGTTAAATCAAGAACTAGGTACTCATATCCAAACAATAGTGGATAGGTAAACTCTTTAAAGCTCTGTTGGCCACTCATTATGAACTTACTTGTCACTGCTAAGCGTTACTTTTTGTGTTCATGCGTAGGTACTTTTACGTCTAGTTACAAAATCCACTACTTATAATAATTAGTATCTATCTACCGATAAATTATTTTGTCATTATACTTTTATCGGCTCAGATTTGATATACGATAAGAGTACCAATAAAATTTTATGCAAACACGTGAACGCAAAATATGAACCTACAAATATTTCTGTAACAGACAATAGAGATGATTTATTTAATAGGTAGTTAGGTACTTATTCAATAAATATGATCTGTATTTTAAATATTTTACGGATACTTTACTCACAGGCAAATACTTACTATACTACACGTCAAACGCAAAATTACCTGTATATATGAATAAATGTTAGTCAAGAAACTTTGCCCTCTTAAATCTTAATTCGAATAAAATTACCGTAGGTTAGTTTGCTCGCAGAGTTTAAGACGTGCGGTTCAACTGGTTCTGATGTTCTTTATTTGTGTTGTGTCGATACGCTGCACATAGGTTAAACCTACAATAAAAAGAATAATACCTAATTTACTTATATATCTTTAGGTTTTTTACAAAATTTAATTTCGCTACCTACTTTAAAATGAGATGCAAAAAAATCTGGCTTAGTCAATGTCAATTTTATAAATTTGTGTTGCAATAACTAAAGATTTTGGTTTTTGTTTTGAGTCAACTTAAAACCCAAATCCACCTTTGGCTGAAATAAGTTAGATTAATTAGGAATACAGTCCATCTTAACGGAGTCAAAGCCGGCATCAGATAGCTGTGCGTATAAAGCCAGTGAAGTTCCGATGTGACGTTTCACTCGCTCCGTGTTTCTGTACCACATTGGATCAACCACTCCGCACACTGGTGCATCTTGGATATTACTCAGTGGCTAAATGGTGAGCTGATTTTTCGTGTTAATTTCCATGTGGACGGTTCTCACAAGATACCAATCACGTGCCGGCTATTGTTATGGTAATACATCATGGTCAGTGTTTGTTTATACGCGAGGTTTAAATGTAGGCGTGCATTTTCCATTTTTATAAATATGAGTGGCATCGCAAACAGTAACTAAGTATAGGTAGGTACACATTTAGCGTTTGCAGCAGCTACTTTTTGGTAGGTAACCTAACAAATTAGTGAAAATAAAGTCACGTTTTATTACTATTGATGAATGAATAGGTACACAGGTAAATAAAATTGCAAGAAAAAAATACAAACAAAGTACCTACTAGGTATTGGTAGGTTTTGTTATGGTCATACTTACCTTCAGATACTAGTCAAATCACAGCCAAAACATAAAACTATCAATACTTATTCGATAAAGTTATACCATATGGAGAAAATACAAATATGAAGTAAGTATTTTTTTATTTTTTTTTAGTAGCCCGTAGGGATCCCACTGCTGGGCAAGGGCCTCTCCTGGCTAGGGAAGTAAGTATTATCCCAGATTATTATTTTATATAGTATTATGATCTCGAAGATTTTACTTACATGATTTGAATTATTTCATACGCAAAGAACTTCGTTTAGACAGACAATTGAACAAGTGCTGGATTATCGCTTTATCGTCAGTCTCTTTTGGAACAAATTGAGTTAATTATATGTATTGACCTTAGATATTTACTGTTTATGAAAAATATTTTAATTGACCTCAGCAGCGTAGCAGGTGAATAGCCGACTAGCGAGCGAAGGGTCATGGTATCGCGTATTATTATAATTTTCTAGCCAATGCGATTAATAGCAAACATGCTCACGACTCACGACTGAATTCATGCAGGGTAGACATAGAGATATTTTAACCAGAGAAGACCAAGTAAAAGTCAGGAGCAAGCTGAAACATATTTACCTAGCTAGGTAAATATGTTATGTAATAAAATATGCTAACATTGGACTCGAATAAGTAGTTCCTACAAGAAAACATACAAACTTTACCTTAGTGATAATTGTGGAACTGGGTACTTTTGGTGCAACTACAATATTACCATTATTATAGTAGGTACTACTATGTAACTACAATATTACCATTACTATAGTATCGTTATCGTAGGTATTTGATATTCAACAAGGGGATAATTTTAATTATCTACGGAAATTACGAACGGATTAGATTACTCGAATTAATTAACATAAGTAGTCATATCTTTATTAATTATAGTGAGTTAACCTTGTACAGTTATTAGGTACAAACTGTGCAAGGTACCCAAATTGTTCAAAGATAGGTACCTTTTTATCAAGTTCTTTTATTTATGTATGTTTCTTTCTTCTTATGATTGCCAGTTATAATTACTTAGTAGTTAAATTGTTATCAGTTACTATGTACATAGAGTTCAAATTAAATATGGCCTTCTAAAATGCGTAATTACAGGCGACTTCAACGGATGGGGTCAACCTCGGGTTTGACATATCACCGGAGGACGCCCCAGCCGAGCCAGCGCCAGAAAAGACATCGGGCTATGGATCTCCTAAGCCAAGACGGTCTACTAAACCGGATATGGAACCAGCCCCACTAAGTGTCCCGGATAAATCTGGTAAATTAAACGTAAGTTCGTGTTCTAATGTTTTACTTTTCAGACATTTTTGTGTCAATATTGTTACTACTACAAACATGAAAACAAAATGAAACGAAAGTTATTTTTAATAATTTGGTTATAAAGCTCACTTTCCTCGTTTTCGCTGTTCAGGGTAGCTATGACAAGGAGAAAGAAGAAGAAGACCATATACCGCAGCGACCACAATGGAGCAACCAGATTGAGTTCCTCATGTCCTGCATCTCTACCTCTGTGGGCCTCGGCAACGTCTGGCGGTTTCCGTTCGCGGCCTACGAGAACGGAGGAGGAGCTTTTCTCATACCTTACATAATTGTGCTGTTCCTCGTAGGAAAGCCCATGTATTATCTCGAATGCTTACTGGGACAATTCAGTTCTCGGAATTCTGTGAGGTACTGGGCCTTATCTCCGGCTATGAAAGGTAAAATCAATTTAAAAATTTGCGTTTTCATGAAAGGGTTCTGGATCTCGTGTTTCATTCGTGTTTTTCTTTATCAGGAACGGGATACGCACAAACACTGAGTTGTTGCTACATTCTCTCCTACTACGTAGTGATCGTGGCTCTGTGTTTATACTACCTGGTTATGAGCTTTCAAGCAACGCTTCCCTGGACTGTTTGCAACCCGGCATGGGGGGACATCTGTGTTCCCTCGGATCCTACACTCATAACCGGACCGACGCCGGAAAATGCGTCTAGCAGCGCTGAACTTTATTTCACGTAAGTCTTTGATTTTCATACTGGCCTATTCCATTTTTTTGCAAAATATAGAGACATGCCTCTGATTTTCAAAGGAAGCGCTGTATGCTGAATATCTTAGCGTAGGTATGTCTACTCTTTCCGAGGAAATTGTCGTATGCTTACGAGTATTAACGTTTCATTTTTGTTTTAGTCGCACTGTGCTTCAACAGAGCGAGGGACTCGAAACTGGATTAGGTGAGTTGACAACATGGTGTTGTGCATGTATTCATTAAAATGGCAGAAAAGTTGTTATGAATGACTTCTTACTAATTTCGGTGCTTTCCTATACCGCGATCGAGAAGTCTGGAATTCAAACTACTTCCTTGCTAATTGATGTCTCTGTTATAGCTTCAATCAATCAGTAGGTATCGGCTATCCTGTAACTTTCTGAAAACTATTTCATAAAAATAAAATTCTTGTTTTTTTCACCTTTTGAGATGCAATACAAACATTGTTTTTTTTTTTTAATTTCAGGTTTGCCGATCTGGTACCTTACTGTGAGTTTACTTGCTGCTTGGGTCATAATCTTCTTGATCGTGTCGCAAGGAGTAAAGAGCTCAGGCAAAGCTGCATACTTCCTCGCTCTTTTCCCATACGTCGTGATGATCATTCTGTTGATCACGTAAGTACCAACCAATATAAATCGTTATTTAAACCCATAACTTATGTCATTCGACAAGTAAAACAGAAAAGTAAACTTTAGTTTCCTAGCTCTAGTTCTCTAGGCTTGTGTGTTTTATAGCTTTTACAGATACAGATTTACATGTAATGTACATTAATGTTTTTATAACTCTCTAATTAAATGATAGCGAAACCCTTATCAAAATCCGCCAAAGAACTAAGGTTAATTCAACGAATTCCACGAATCGTCTGTATGATATAACGTAGAAATAATGATTATGAAAATACCCTAATTATATATTTTGTTTCGCTACTTCTTTGTATGTACCTTGGTCATTTATAAAAACAGTTAAAATGTTTTGTTTTGTTATGTAATATAAAAAACATTTACAGGACCGTAACTCTACCGGGTGCTGACAAGGGCATACTTTTCTTTATTACTCCACAATGGAGTAAATTACTTGATCTCACAGTAAGTACTGAAGTCCTAACAATCAAAGAATCTAACTCAATAAAGACAAGACAAGTAACAATATCATGACTTTTTAGGTTTGGTACGCAGCTGTAACTCAAGTTTTCTTCTCATTGTCCGTGTGCACTGGAACTCTTATTATGTTTTCTTCGTACAACGGCTTCAGGCAAAATATATATAGGTAAGAGTGATGAAAATAAAGAGATTTTTAATTTTAAATATCTAATCAATAAATATAATGGTGGTAGAGATATAAAAGTAGTAAAATATAATGTGCTAACTTTCCCATAAGTACATTGTTTCACTTTGAATTTTAGGTTCAAACTTGTATGTAACAGTACAAAGTACATTTATTTAATTTAATTTCAGAGATGCCATGATTGTGACAACGTTGGATACGTTCACGAGTTTACTCTCTGGCATCACGATATTCGGTATCCTCGGTAACTTGGCGTACGAGCTCGATTCTGAAGTAGAGGATGTTGTCGGAGCCGGCGGTACCGGGCTGGCTTTCATCTCATACCCTGATGCTATTTCTAAAACTTTCATGCCGCAGGCAAGTTCTTCTTTTTATTTATGGTGTGAATAAAAAGCAAATAAACACGACTCAGTCGTGTTTATGTCCCATTCCCATCCATTTCCCTCGTTGAATTATTAGGTGTGTGAATTATTACTACTTGTGTCAAGAAGACAATAAAAACAACACAACTAAAGTAGTTAAAGAGTTTGGGAAGAAGTCCGAGGTTACACCAGCTCTTTAATAACTGCGCTCGTCAATCAACCTCTTGGATATTTCTCTGAAAAGGAGCCGCTGGACGCCTCTTGGAGAAATAAATAAAATCACCTACGGCTATGTATATCCGTCTTGTGATTTCCTGCTGAAATTGTGTTTAATTTTATAAAATGTCTTTGCAGCTATTCTCCGTACTATTCTTCCTGATGATGTCAGTGCTGGGTGTCGGCTCGTCAGTGGCTCTGCTGTCCACCATTAACACGGTGCTGCTAGACTCTTTCCCTAAAATAAAGACTGTTTTCGTCTCTGCATTCAGCTGTACTATCGGTTTTGGCATTGGACTTTTCTACGTTACCCCTGTAAGTAACTTTAATTGTGCGCTTATACGCAGTATCTCTTCCAATAGAAATGCGTGTGTACAGATTTCTATTTGAAGAGTTGAACATCGATTCTATTCAAACGACCATTGGTCACTGTGAACTCCCGTCACCTGAAACTTGAGACTTGCAATCAAAGTTGGATACTCTTATTGCATACCTACGCATTAAAAAAATATATCACATGATAAATTTGTTTTCAGAGCGGTCAATACATTTTGGAGCTCGTTGACCACTACGGTGGAACTTTCCTTGTCTTGTTTACCGCAATTGCTGAAATCATTGGCGTGTTTTACATCTATGGTGAGTTTATCACATGATAAGTGTTATACTTATTACAAACAAACAAATAAATATAAATAAGCGTGTCTGGGATTCAGTTGGCTTTAACTAGCAAGTCAGGCATCTTGATCTCAGTAGGTACCAGAACATGATAATAGCCTCTGTGCCACCTAGTATAATTAAAGATTTAAGTATAATGGAATCAAAAACTTTTCAAAATGATTACAGGTTTGGAGAACTTGTGCCTCGATGTAGAGTTTATGCTGGGTATCAGAACCTCAATATACTGGCGAATCTGCTGGAGTATTGTCACGCCTTTCATGATGATGGTCGTCTTCGTCTACACTCTGGTGTCGTTCGAAGCTCCCATCTTTGGCGAAGATTACCATTATCCTCCTCCTGCAGTTGGTAAGCATAACACGGTCAACGGATCTAGGCATTCGTGAAGTTAGCCGTTTGACGAAACTGTCTACAACCAAACTGCTAACTTCACAAATGCCTACTACTATCCATAGTATCGTAGTCGTACTTATCATCGAAGTGTAAGTTTGTAACGTATATTCAGTCTTTCCACGACTACTTACGCGACGATAAAATCTTATTAAATTAGGTTTCAAGACATTTATTATCATACAAACTAAACAGATATTTTATAATGAGATACAAAGTATACTTAAAATTTATTACAAATCAATTTCGCTTATCTTGATATTACTTAATGTCTAGAAATACCGTCATCAAAGTTTCTTTCAAATAAGCTGTGTGCTGTACTTTCATATCGAAAGGGTAAAACCAAGGACCAAATGTACTTGAAGGGTCCTTTGATGCTTTGAAGGATGTCTTCTTTATTTTACTATCTACGTTGATTGTTTTTTATAGCGTTCGGTTACATTATGCTGTTTGCTGGAGTTGTTCTCGTGCCAATCTTCATGGCCGTCACGTTCTACAGAAGAAGAACTGATGGAAATTGCAAAAAGGTAAGACTCATAATCTTATTGGACACAAAATATGGAGTATCAAAACATCTTCTCAACATAGTGCTATAAAGTCGCTTTCTGTTGATCTGATAACCGGATCTTGATCTTTATTATATGCTCGTGTGAAGTCTCATATTATCCGTTACGGAAACTCTGTGCTGCTTATTATAAAAACGTAAAACCTTGGTTGAGCCCCATGTTGACACATGTCAAAACAAAACTGTTACCACAAAAAAGCGTTCTATGTACGAGTATATAAAGATCGTTTTTCTAGGGACAGTTTTTAAGTTAGACTTGGTCTAAACTCGGCTCATTATCTTGTAATAAGTCCCTGTAAGTCAGCGTTTACTTTCGAATAAACAACGTAAACCCGGTACACGGCTCTAAATTAACGTAATTTATGTATTGATGATTGTAACATTGTCAATTCAAAGCTTATTTACTGATTACAAAAGTGATATAATCCTATAACTTATTACTTCTTTTCATTACAGATTGTCGTATCATCGTTCCGTCCCAAGTCGACGTGGGGTCCGCGGGCAGCCGCCGACAAGCGCGAGTGGCTCGCATTCAAAGCGGAGGCGAAGGAAGAAAGGGATAAATTGAAAACAAACACACTGAATCACATATGGATGACGATTACAGGAGGTTATAGAAAGAATAGATAGGCAGGCTTTTCGAAAGCTTTCAAAAGGCTATGTATGCGTAGATCCTACTCGATTTTATGTAAGTAAAATAAGATATAGAGGTATTAGTATTAGACAACTTTCTCATCCCAGTTTTCAAAGGAAAAATGAAACCAAAGAGCTGCTCTTTGAATGAAACCACACTTATATCTCAATGGAATATTCCACAAACAAAAGACTCTCTTAGTTATCTGGTCCTATTGTAACCTTGCTAAGTTTGTAGCTAGATAGCGTTATGAGAAATGTCCTTTATTATTTATTTTAAATTTAAGTTAACAAAATAATAAGCTGTTTTGTAAATATTCGTTTATTTAAGTATTTAGAAAAGTATTATATTGTAAAAGATAAACCAAAATAAAAAACTATTTTTAAGTAATGCAATTTTTTTTGCGGTCAAATTAGCTCAAAAAACAACATCATTGGGTATTATGAGGGTATTATGCTTGCAATAATTTGCATAATTTGTACCTAATAGTGGCAGAATGCTGTCTGTGGATCTGACATGGTCTGACTTGGGTCTGACTGAGTCAATGTTAAATGTTTTTATTTTTGACAACAATCAATTGCATAGTAAAATTTAGAAGACTTTTCTGTACATTATGTTTAGGATTCTTGCTATTTAATAATTTTATCTTGTAACATGTCACGAAATAGGCGCAATAAACGGGTACCCCCTGAGCTGTTTGGGGGGCACTTACCCATTCTCTCTCCACCTGAGATAGAGGATCCTGCATACAGGAGGTGGTACAGACAAGCTTCTGATGTATCACAAGTGCCAGGGCCTAGTCAGGAGGTACTACTGCTATTATTTAATGATTGGATATTCTACTTATATAGTTCCCAAAATATGGATACGTAACAGTTTAAAGTAGATTCAATTATTACGAGTAGTTTACAAAAAGATGAGATTTTTGTAGTACTTATTAGGTAGGGTAGACTATTGAACAGATTTTTTTGAAAAAAGTGACTGCGCATGACTATAATGTCTCTAACATGAGCTGTAAAATGTAAGCCTTAGATTAAACAAGTAGTAAAAAGTGATGAGCATACTCAACAATATTTTGGTAGGATTTTAGACCTTGTTCACTTCTTAGGATGAAGACGACCAGGAAAAAAGCCCAGAAGAAGAGCCACCCACTCGCCCGCAGCGAGCTAAATGGGGTAACCAGGTCGAGTTCCTTATGTCCTGCATCGCCACCTCTGTGGGCCTCGGCAACGTCTGGCGTTTCCCATTTGTTGCCTATCAGAACGGAGGAGGAGCTTTTCTCATTCCATATATTATCGTCTTATTCCTCATTGGCAAGCCAATGTATTATCTCGAATGCATACTGGGACAGTTCAGTTCGCGGAATAATGTGAGAGTCTGGTCCCTATCTCCAGCAATGAAAGGTTTGTATACTGTCTTAAAATTATCTTAGAATATATTTTCATAGTTCACCGTAAATCTAACCCTGTCATCTAGACTTTTTAGGCAGAGCCCAAATTTTCAGAGAGGTAGCTACATAACGTTTTCAAGAAATCAGTTGTGCGGTTTGTAACAAACCTAAGTATAAACTTGAATGAATGTTGGTCCATGAAATATTTTTTTGTTACACCATATGTCATGGTTTATTGTATAATTAATCTTGTTTCATTTTGATTCAAAGGCTTGGCGACCATTGCATAAGAAATAGCAATATTTTTCATTAGCTAAGCACGTAATCCATTCAATAAATTAGATTTTTTTTAAGGTACGGGATACGCCCAGGCTCTTGGTAGTGCCTACATTCTCTCATACTACGTAGTGATCATCGCTCTATGCTTGTTTTATCTCGTTATGAGCTTCCAATCAAGGCTCCCCTGGTCTTTTTGCCAACCAGACTGGCCAGATTGTGTTCCCTCGGATAGTTCACTCGCTCCTGCTATCAAGCCAGAAAATGCGACAAGTAGTGCTGAGCTTTACTTCTTGTAAGTTTTGAACCTCATGAATTTATTTAGAGATTTACCTACAGTCTTTATAATATGCATTATGTAATGTTACAGAAATACTGTACTACAACAAAGTGATGGTATCGATGATGGCTTAGGTAAGTTATCATTCATAAACATTCTGTATATATTCTGAACTGAGGAAAACTTCAGGCATTCTGAACTGTATAGCATCAAAGCAGAAACAGGCAGAGACTTCTACAAAATGGCTTCACTGTTACAATATTTTAAACCATTATAATTTACTTTTTTTATAAAATCTTTTTGTAAAAAAAAAAGCAAATTGATAAACAATTTTATGCTACAAACTACAAAGACACTTTTTATAAAAATTTAAATTTCAGGTTGGCCGGTTTGGTATCTTACTCTGAGTTTATTTATTGCGTGGTTCTTCATTTTTTTAAATGTAGCGGAGGGAGTCAAAAGTTCAGGCAAAGCTGCATACTTCCTTGCTATTTTTCCATACGTCGTGATGATTATTCTATTGATCACGTAAGTATTTACCATCTTAACTAATGATGTCTACACACCAAACATGACCTTTGTATTTGACTGAATTACAGTTCTAAATAACTTAGGCCTAACCTTTTACTATATGATTTATATCTATCGGATTATGTATCTAGGTCAAAAGGTACCATGCTAAATCTATGATCTAGGTATAGAGTCTGTTCAAAAAAAGTGTCCTACCTAGGAATTGAGGGCGCACGTGTGCTAATTTACTACTTTTGCTTAGAAAATGTCTTTTTTTCTCTCCCAACTGTCGCTGGGAGGTACCATAATAGATCTATGGTTGACTTGAAATCATGTTAGTTCACCGTAACGCCATGACAGTTCTCTTTTTGAACAGACTAGCAAAAAGAAAAAAAAAAATTGCCCGGCCCCATAACCAATCTCTCAGCTTAATCAGTCTTATCCATAGGAAATGCGTGATCAATTCGGATTGGAAGTCGAGATATTACATCCTAATAGGTCATCAAGGCTTTATCAAAATTATATTTTTATTGCAATTAGCGACGACTTACAAAGTGCCAAACGCGCGATCTTAATTGTCGTGTGACACAATCTTTGTAGGTAATACAAAGATTATGTCACACGACCTATACAAGAAAATATACCTGCATTCATAGGTTATTTGCTTCACAGAACCTGTACTCTACCCGGTGCTGGCGCGGGAGTTTTGTTCTTTATCACTCCACAATGGGATAGACTAATAGAAATTAAAGTATGTCAAAATAACTTCCTAAAAAGTCTGTATTTGGTAGGCCAAATACAGACCTATGGGTCGGAACTAGTTTCAGAATAATAATCCAAACTTATTTCAGGTTTGGTACGCAGCTGTAACTCAAGTGTTCTTCTCACTGTCCGTGTGCACTGGAGCTATCATTATGTTTTCTTCATACAACGGCTTCAGGCAAAACATTTACAGGTATACCTACCTAGGCTACTTTCTAAATAAAGTATTGTAACTCAAGTGTTTTTTTCACTGTCCGTGTGCCCTGGAATATGTTTTCTTCATACCAAAACATTTACAGGTATACCTACCTAGGCTACTTTCTAAATTAAGTATTAAAAATTAAAATTAGGTGGGCTAAACCGGTCACAATATGGAATTCTAACATCTACCGCAAAATGTGCGCGTGTTCAAAATTTTCTTCGAAAATAACTCTGATCCCTAATAGTCTTCTCGACCATTGAGCGTTCAAGTTCTTTACTTGAATGCGCAAAGATTCGAGAGAGTATCTACCGAGCCGTAGCTTAGATACAGTCTTCTTGTTTTCGTTTCGTTTCAGAGATGCTATGATTGTCACCACGTTAGACACTTTCACCAGCTTACTGTCAGGGGTTACGATATTCGGCATTCTCGGTAACCTGGCGTACGAACTCAATTCCGATATCCAGGAGGTCGTCGGAACAGGCGGTACAGGGCTGGCCTTTGTTTCTTATCCTGATGCCATTTCCAAAACTTTTATGCCTCAGGTAAGGGCATAGCTTTGACATAGCTTGTATGTAGATAAGTAGGTATAATTTACCATAAATAAAACTGTTGGCTAAATTTTTTAGTAACATCGCGTAGAAGCTCTGTTGCTTCTACGGTCTTATTCAAAAACCATAATTATATTATCTGGTTTCAGTTGTTCTCTGTACTGTTCTTCCTGATGATGTCAGTTCTGGGTGTAGGATCCGCCGTCGCCTACCTATCAACCATTAACACGGTGATGCTAGATGCCTTTCCCCACGTTCGCACGGTATATATCTCAGCGTCCACCTGCTTTGCCGGATTTTTGATTGGAGTTCCTGTGGTCACACCTGTAGGTATTCCATCCACATTTAATTCTTAGGTACAAAGTAAAAAAAAACTTACGATTTGTCACTCATATAAAAAATGCGTCGCCTAAAATCGTTTGCTTCGATGATTTTCCTGTAGGTACTGTGTAGAGCTCGCGAATATACTTACATTTATGAAACTACCAAATTAATTCGAACATGTAGGTTACCTATCCCTCGTTTTTTTTAAATCGAGGTAGGTACATCCTACGGCTCTCATAAAGTGCTCATGAAGTCAGTTTTTATAAAACATTTTCAGGGTGGTCAATACATCTTGGAGCTCGTTGACTACTACGGCGGAACGTTTCTAATATTGTTTACCGCAATCTCCGAAATCTTCGGTGTTTTCTATATTTACGGTTAGTCATCAAGTTCTAGGCTAGAACCTGAACAAGATTGAAAAAATGAAGACTGAAAACAATGTTGAATTTTAGGTCATTTTGTTATGTTGTAAAAAACATTGAAATATGCAAAAATCAAATCAAATCAATAATTCAATCAATAAATGAAACGGTTTTTTTTTTATTTAAATTCCGTATTTTTATTGAAATCGAGCCCGTAACAACATATTTCTGAACCTAAATCTGTTAGGATAATGTACTTAGTTAAAAATTAAACTAATCTAATCATGTAATAGTCGACCAAATTTTCGTTTTAGGCTTGGAGAACATATGCCTTGACATAGAATTCATGTTGGGAATCACGACCACGAAGTTCTGGCGTATCTGCTGGGGCATCATCACGCCTAGCATGATGGTGGTCGTCTTCATCTACGCACTTGTATCTATCAAGGCTCTCGTGTTTGGCGGATATTACTACTACCCTATTATTGGAATCAGTAAGCAAATAGACACAGCTAGGTACTTATTAGAATAAAAAAACCGGCCAAGTGCGAGTCGGACTCGCGCACGAAGGATTCCGTACCAGTATCTAATAATAAATAAATAAAAAATCTAGAGTGCAAAAAGTCGTCAGGCGGTCACCCATCCAAAATGATTTAGAACACATCCGTCAGATTCCACTTTCGTCAGAAGTAGTTTTTTGTATAATTTCAGTCCAGTTTCGTCATGAATGACGGATGTGGATAACTTCTCATGACCCTTTCGTCAGATTTATTTATTTCTGGCGCTTCGGCGGCCGCTGCCGCGGCACACTCGCTTCGCTCGCTCGCCTTGCGCATGGTTTTTTCACTATCCTAACATAACCTAACCAACGACCCATTTGGTTAGGTTAGCCAGAAATGTAGAATAATGGAATCTGACGAACGAGGAATCATCGTTTCGTCAGAGGTAAAAAAAAACTGACGAATGTGGAATAAATAAATGATCTGACGAATGTGGAATCTGGCGGATGTGTCCTAAAGCTCCAAAATAGGGTCGCGCCAAGCATTGCTCAATGTTGGTCAAAATACAAACTTTCAACCCTTATTTTCGCCATAAATCGAAAACTATAAATTATAAAAAATATTAAAAATCTGTTTTAGCTTGTGCTAATGAAGCCCTTTCATACGATACCAAACATGACACGGTTAGTCACTTTAAAATTTCGACTCCCATACCTTGCATTAGGTCCTGTTTTTTTTGCGATCTAACTAAAAATATACGGTTTTCAGATTTTTCCCTGTACTTGTAGTCTAAGACAATACTACTTGTCAAATTTCATAGTTCTAGGTCAACGGGAAGTACCCTATGAATTTTGATTTCCATGACTGTCGAAATACACGTTTTTTGCGGCATAAACGGCTGTATCTTTTTTTTTTTGCGTTAACTTAGAGGTTAAATTTTTTCACATCTTAAAGGGACCGTGACCTGATTATACAGTTTAAATTTCAACTCGATATCTCCACGCGTTCCCGAGATAAAGGGTCTTGACAGACAGACAGACAGACGGACAACAAAGTGATCCTATAAGGGTTCCGTTTTTTTCCTTTTGAGGTACGGAACCCTAAAAAAACTAAGCCATTAACATCTATAATAGATGATTTATACAGCGTTAAAAGGCAACATTTGCCTACACTTATCGGGGTGCTGTAGTGCCCGGAACATTGTTTGAGATGAAATAGGCTTGCCCAGCACCTAAACCATCATCTTAGCTTAATCGGCCTTGTTCACGCAGGCAAAAAATCGTCAATACGTGTGGAGCAGACTAAACTGCGGGTTCCTTACGATGTTTTCCTTCACTCTTAATAAATTTTATGAAATGAAAAAAAATCCATTGATGCGAAGCCGAGATTTGAACCCGACCTTCGGATTGAAAGTTGAGTTACAACCCATTTGACCAATACGGCTCAAATGCTTTGATTTATTGGAAGAGAATAAGAAATTAATTGTTAATGAACTGAAATTTGTGTGATATCTGGTCATGCATTCCTAACATTTAATTTTTTTTATCTAATAGTAATTCTCTCTGTTCCATTCAGCACTTGATGGAAATAAAAATACTTATATTCTTTCAGTTGCCGGATACTGCATGCTGTTCGCCGGTATTGCTCTTGTACCGCTCTTCATGTGCATCACCTTTTACAAAAAACGCACTGGAAAATTCATACAGGTAGGTGTATTAAAAATAAAAGTACTTAAAAATGTGTCTATAAAAACCTTATACAACAAAATATTGGGAATAATAAGTGACAGAGTATGAGTTTGTTCGACTTTGTACCAAAACTTTGAGACTGAATATTTATTCCACTAGATCTATTAAATTATGACTATAGTTTTTATTTTTCAGACAGTGAAAATCTCGTTCAGGCCCAAACCGACGTGGGGTCCACGGTCGCCAGTTGACAAGCGAGAATGGGAGAAATTCAAAGCGGAGGCGGAGGCTGAAAGATTAAAATTGAAGGTGTCACGGATGAAAGACATATGGAAACAGCTCACAGGAAGCTACAGAAAAAAAATATAGTCAATTTATAAGTTTAACTCAGTCGGTATGCTTTATATAGGTAATTCCACAGTAAAAATGAAAAAACATAATTTTCTACACTAAGAGTTTGAATAATGTTTTTAGAGAGCTACTTCTGACTTTAACAGTAGATACATAATATCTTTGTGAGAAATAAATATTTGAGCTTAAAAATCCTGTGTAGTCATTGGTACTGATTAAATTCATAAGCTAAGCCTTAGCTGCTAAAGTAACCTACCCATGTAGACGGGGCTTTGTAGAGCCTAGGTCTTTGATGGGCCTGCCGCACGCACATTATGTGCAATCCTAAAGAAAAAACAGTGCCTGATGTCAAGGGTGCTATAGGTATTGCATAACGAGAGCATCGAATGATTCTAGAGCTAACTACCGAGAGTAGCGCTACTATTACAAGAATCTTAGGACTTCGAGTAATTCAAGAAGCTTTATCCCCGAGGTGAATATAATACATTTTACCCAAAAATATAATAAACAATTATGGCTAGGCAAATTAACACCTAAGATTTAAAAACGCCAAAGTTAATTGAGGTGGAACTTTATATATAAACTAGCTGTCCGCCCCGGCTTCGCACGGGTTTATTATAGGTATTTAACAAAAATTTAATAACAACATGGCGGTCCCGGAGCGGGATGTATGATCCTTTAAAGTTTAGAGGTTAATATGTAGGTAAGGTTTAAGGTAGGTAGGGGAGTATTGGGCAGTAAGGCAGGTTTGGACACCACCGGCAAATCCCCGTGTTATGCCGGCCATACACCATCATGCCAATCCACCATTAGTCATGCCAATCCACCCCCATACATGGTCAATTCTAACTGATCAAATTCTGATTTGACGATAGGCATGATGGTTTATGGCCGACATGACACGGGGGTGTCCAAACCTCCCGACTGCCCAATGCTCCCCTACCTCCCATATATATTTCATTGATATATTACCACTCTCCTCTCCCATTCCATAGTTCCCAGACACTTTTTAAACTATCATGGTTTTCAACATTTTTAACACAGTTAACGGGATATTTACCATGATTTAATGTTTTTTGAGTTTCCCGATATTTCGGCGCAGTTGCATACGCCATGATCTATGGTCTATGGTATGATGTATCTATGATATTAATCATGGTTAATATCCCGTTACCTGTGTTAAAAATCCCAGACACTTGTCCTACCGTACTAACTGATATTTATTCTGTGGTCGCGATGTTTCTTACATTTTTAAACTCATAACTCATTTGAATAAAATGTCCGATTTCAATCATTCAAAAAGTAATCGACGGGTACTGAAACAGCCTTTACTACGAAGGAATTTATTTGGATAAGAATTAATACCAAAATAAGAATAACGTGGTCTGCTTTTGGTCGGCATTTTTATTCACTTTTTAAATTATAAAAGTTGTTATTCTGACACAACCACAATAGTTGGACATATGCTATCGCTGACTTTTTTGTAGATATTGATACGTTCTTTAATATTGTAGAACATTTTTTTGTTCTATCATCAATAGTTTTCGCAGCGCACGCGATATAAAGAATTTTATGTTAAAAATTTTTACACCTTTGGTTACATTATTGCAATTTTCATAAGGATCTCTAATTTTTTTGAAAATAATTTATAGCCTATGTTCATCAGAGATAATGTAGGATTCTAATGGTGAAAGAATTTTTCAAATCGGTCCAGTAGTTTCGGAGCCTATTCAATTCAAACAAACAAACAAACAAACAAATGTTTCCTCTTTATAATATTAGTGTAGATGTAGATGAGTAGTACTACTACTAACTACACGTTCCTATATAAAAAAAATTGGTTGTCTGTAAAGTCGGTTTACTGACGATAGTTGAACGTGACAACGTCTACGCATCGCTCACTCAAGTAGGAGAGAGACGGATGTCGAACGCTGCCGAACGCAAAGGCCGATTGTGCTTCTTTGTCGCTCGTTCCGCGCTCTCGCTTGCACTTCAAGCCTTACATGGAACGCCTCAGAACGAGGTAACGCCGCATGACGTCATGTTTTTTCGTGCGTGCAGCCGGCTCTATCGAATTATAAGACGTAGTCACGTCAAAAATATTCTTTTCTTTTCAAACCAGGTAGGACAACGTGCGCTGGGACCGATCATGATGAATCATGTAGGAAGCTATTGCTTACAAGTAACCTAATTACGTTAATTAACGATAAAAACGTAGTAGCTCAAATATTTCATCATTAGAAGTGGTGGTCTAATTTTGATAAGGATCATATTATCATTGAATTACGTTTTTACACGATTATAACGAACAGCACACACATTGATCGGAATATATGGAAACGTATGTATTCAATTCAAGAACAAACACAGAACTCGACCCAATGAGAAATTGTTAAAGTAAAAAACGTTTCAAAAAAGGTTGGGTGCCTCGCTTCGTTGTCTTGTTTTGGCGCATTTCTGTGGGGTAGGCTTACCTACCTTCTATGCCCCAAATGCCAACGGATCACTATATCTGAAAGGACATTAAGCGCTATATTTTATTGCAAGATTAGGAGAGAAAATATTGTTTCATTGGTTCTTTGAATTAGCGCAGTTGCAAGGATACTTTTAATCCCAGTGGACAATTGGTTTTTCTTTGGTTGAGAGCCGTTGAGAGTGTCCACTGTCTATTCTCTTTTGCAATATTGCTAATAATCGCTCAATTTTTTTTTGCATGTTGATTATTTACTTACCTACCTAGATCGAATCGCAATGTGAATCTACTTTAGCTACTCAAACTCGTAAAATGATACCCTACCTATCTATGCAATATTATTTGTTCAAAAATTTTTGCATTTACGCACATTATAAACACGAAAATATATTTAATTATGAATTTCCAGCTTTTATTTTACTACATGTGATAACTGATAACATTATCAGATACTTAGATTATTTTCTAATATGATGAATACAAAGTAACCAATCTATCTGTAGATACATCATCATCGTCATGCATGACCAGCTATAGCTCAACATCTTAGTTATACTCGTAGGTTATTGGATTTGATTGCATCCAAAATAAATATATGTTTGATAATATGCCATGATGTTGAAAAACATATCACTGTGCCAATTTTCATCCAAATCCATTCACTAGTTTTTGCATGAATTAGTAATAAACATCGAGACGTGCTCCTTGACATCCTCATATGCATGCATCTTCACAAGCTTTTACATTTTAGTAAGTTTTATTAGGATAATATTTGTCCATCTGGAATAAGGAAACGTCATTTTTGGCCTTTACATTTTTGGCAAGATAAATTTGCGTATCACATTTAATCGTTTTGATAGCTTACTTAACAGGAAAGAAAACAGTTCACTTCACTCGGTTGGCAGTGTTGGCACGTGAGGGTCGTAAAGTCCGACTTTGGGGGTGATCATAATGGTGATGATATATTTAAAATGTCTTAATAATGAAGGAAAACATTTTTAGTTTTATATGATTTACCTCGCAGAAAGGCATTGGAAACCCATAAAAACCAACATTTAGGAAACATCTAATCTTTTTCTTAATTTAGGTATTGTTCGCTAATTTTATTTTTAATTATCTAGGCTGCCAACGGAGTGAATGTGGTTGACAACGGGGATCTGGTAAACAAAGGCTTTGACCCGGCACCGGAAAATCTCAAAGGATCTGTTACTAAAGAAGACCTTGTGACATCCCAAATATCAGAAAAACAAGTAAGTACCTGTGAGTAACATGGAGATATCGAGCGAATACCAATTAAAGACGCCATTTGTTTCTCCACATTTGTTAGTCATTTCGGGTCTTAGAAAGTAGTAGTAGTACCTATGGCATCTCTAAATGAGATTAGTTCGGTTTTACTATCAGTATGTAGATGTACCTATCTTTTTGTAAAAATTAAGTGCTTTTCTAAGCTCCATCAAATACCTACCTATGTCAGATTGAGATTTCCATTCTCTTTTCTCAAAGGCAGTACCTACCTACGTTAGTGCAAAACTTAATTCAATCGATTTTATTAACTTGTAAATAGGAAAAGTTATATAAACTCGTTAGAAAACTTAGTAATTTCAAGTTACGTCGATAATGAAACGGCCTGAAATCAACATCACTTGTTCAATTTCTACATCGCTATAGTTCATTTACAGTACCTATACAAATGAAGTTAAAAAAATGTTTGAACTCAACGAACTTATCATTTTATCAATGCAAAATTTTGTTTTTCGCGATAACATAAATTGCGGGTAATAATTGCCGAATAATCTGAAGACTTTTACATTATAATAAACGTGATAAACACATTTTAATATAATATTGCGAACTTAGGTAGGTAAATAAGTTTTAAGTAAGAGGTACCTACCCGATTGAAGTCCCGTAGGTACCTACATATATAATTAATTTAATAATTTCAAAATAAACATATCAATATTGTATCTACCTACAGGATGGAGAAAAAGCTGCACCCCAACGACCGAAATGGGACAATGAAAGAGAGTTCCTCATGTCCTGCATCGCCACCTCAGTGGGCCTCGGCAACGTCTGGCGGTTCCCGTTCGTTGCCTACGAGAATGGAGGAGGAGCTTTCCTCATTCCCTACATCATTGTACTGCTAGTTATAGGAAAGCCCATGTACTACTTAGAAACAGTATTGGGACAGTTCAGCAGCAGTAATTGTGTGAAAATTTGGAGTCTCTCACCTGCTATGAAAGGTACGTTCATTGTTATGAAATTATAGTTCTATCGTAATGCTATCTGGCCATATTGCGATCTGGACCAAACGCGATCTAGACTAAATACAATGTAGTTATATCGAGATTTGGTCCTATAGCGAACCGCTCATACATATCAGCTAACTAGTCGGAGGTGTAGTCCAACCAATCGCTCCTAACCCATGTCGAGTTCTAGCGGACAAGAAAAAAACGTTCTCAAAGTTTAGGATTTTAGACCTTCAGTAAGATATGCTAATAAGTAAAGTACCTCGAAGGGTATCACCACCGGGCGCAGGTATTACTACGAGTATAATCAAAATGTAAAAGGCTAGATTTATGAAGAAAAGCTCGTTTCGCGAGGATAAAAGGTATCTTGCTGGAGAGACAAATGTAACTTTTCTGGTCTCTACGGTAACTACAAATGTAACTTTAGTACTAAAAGAAGGCACGCAAGTTCGTATTCTAATGAGTCAATGGCCAACTCTAGTGACTGAATTTTTAGGCCGCCATCATGACTTAACCACTTTAAATCCGAAACCACCATTTTAACCTGCCCTCCGAAGCACGGAACCGCTCAGATGATAATGCCACTGGCGGTCACCCATTCACAACATACAGACCGTTTTGACGATCTATCAACAAGCAAGCTACGCACGAATGCTTTTCTAAGCATAGGTAGGTATTAACTCGTAGTTTAAATACCTACTACAAAGAGAATTATTTGTGCTGACCCCACAATAGAATTCTGTATCGAGGTGGCTGTTGGATGTACCTAGTTATGTTATGGATGTTTCTATGTCCCAGGAACTGGATACGCGCAAGCCTTGGGCGCTAGCTATGTAGTTTCGTACTATGTGTCGATTATCGCCCTCTGCCTCTACTACTTGGCTATGAGCTTCAACTCCGTGCTGCCGTGGTCTGTTTGCCAAACAGGAGAGGCGTGGGCCAACTGTGTGCCTTCAGGAGTATCTATCAACTCGACTAACATTCAGGGGGACGCGAAAAGTAGCGCAGAACTTTATTTCACGTGAGTACCTACGAGTGCACTAATCTATTTTATCTGCTAAATTATTACAATAACTATGTTTTATCATAGGTACCTATGATATAGATATACCTATCTCATATTATAACAAATAATAATACCTTTTTGACTCGTGACTTCCACTTTTAATCCATAATGAAATTATGGATTAAAAGTATAATACACATACCTGGGGCTGTCTTTAACTTTACAAGTAGTTCACATAGCTGCTAAATCTATCCGTTTCTTTTTATAGACACAAAGCATAAGTTCATAACTCAAGGTTTCTCAAGGGTACAAATTTTTAATCAATGTCGAATTTCCGCACGTCGCTGTATGAATGACGCACCTATGTTTTAAAGTTAAAGTTTCCATGCTTGTAAATTAGGACCAACTTATAGGAGAATTGTCAATCTTAGAAAGTAAAAAAAAAATGAAAAAAACGTGCTAATTATACGAGTAATAACAACTAAAGATCACAATTAAGGATACTTTTATCTATAGCACTCGGATCTGCTTTATAGGCGGCGATGGGCTTGCAACCTGTCACGTATGGAATACTAACTTCTGCAAGATGTGGGCATGTATTAAATATGTATTTGAACATGCTTCTGACTACCCCCCTTAGGCATATTCAAAGGATCTGGAATAACATTAAAAAGATCTAAGGAGAGAATGTCTACCGCGCCTTGGGGATACAGTCGTGAACCTGTTTACGTTTTTACTCGGATCTTCAAACAATAGAGTCAAAGAATGAAAGTTCCAATACACAGATAAATAATTTATATGGTCCATCATTATTATGGGCTCATCATTTTTCCAATACCATACATTGATTGATAAAATAATAAAGAAAGAAAACCTTTGAATATTTGATCTAGGAAATGGATAAATATGATAATAAAGTTTAAGAGATAAGATTATATAATCTTATCTGACTTAATTATTCCATATTTGTTCTTAGTTTTGACCATTCATATTAGGTAAATGAAATACTTGTCTGAAACGGTATTTTATCAGTGGAAGAATTGTTGGATGGGGTATCTACGATACCTAACATGATAACAACGTCTGCATAACTCAGTCATTTACAATTCTAGTGGTTCTATCTTTCGAAAGCGGTCTTAATTGTGTGTGTAGATTTCTGTGTGTGTGAGCAATAATGAGCGCTCATCGTCCATGTAGCGTTCCGTCGCTTACGCACACAGAAGTAACGTGTACCTATTTGCATTTACACACACAATTAAGACCAATCCGCCTTCTTGAGACAGAACAACTACACGTAACATGATCGATAATGATAGCATAACGCGATGATTAACAACTTCAAACATATAACACAGTTGTTTTTTGGTCCCCTACATATGAATAAAATGATATAGCGCACTTTCCATACATCAATATCAGTAGATCTACCATGTTGCTTAAGAACCATGATAATCGAGTGATAGAAAACTTACCCTGAACTTTCTGTGGCATTCGCAGAAAGAAATTAAAGTAAAAACTAATAAAAAATAAACAACTATAAAGGGCAGAACATACTAAAAAAGCACCTAACTAACTATTGAAAACCATTAAAAAGAGCCTCGTGCTACGTGTGGCGTGCTACACGTAGCACAATACCAACGCGCAACTTGTGGAGTGCTACACGTAGCACAATACGTAGCAACGCGTTACTTGTAGAGTGCTACACATTACGTAGCAACGCGCTACGTGTGGCGTGCTATACGTAGCACAATACGTAGGATCGCGCTACGTGTGGAGTTCTACACATAGCACATTACGTAGCAACGCGCTACGTGTGGCGTGCTACGCGTAGCACAATGCGTAGCAACGTTCTACGTGTGGAGTGCTACACGTAGCACATCAAGTAGCAACGCGCTACGTATGGGTTGCGTGCTACGCGTAGCACAATACGTAGCAACGCGCTAGATCTGTATTCTGTGGCGTGCTATGAGTAGCCCTAATCTTTTGTATCTACTAACATTTAGAACTAATAAAAAATGGTTTATAACTTGCCTATCTTACTCAAAAATGTTTCTTCTTTACAGAGAAACTGTTCTTCGTCAGAAAAATATTGACGATGGTCTCGGTAAGTTGAATTTTGGAATTTTATTTAACTGCACCTAACCTTCCCAATTTCCGTTGTTTTTTTTTTAGTTTCTAGCATTTTCTCACGTTTTGTATATTTCAGGCGCACCTATTTGGGACCTGACTTTATGCCTGTTGGCCTCTTGGATTATTATCTTTGTGATCGTCGCGCGAGGCGTGAAGAGTTCAGGCAAGGCGGCCTATTTCCTCGCGTTGTTCCCATATGTCGTCCTTATCATCTTACTCATCAGGTATGTACCTACTTATGCTATTACGAGTATGCTATTAATAAATACAGAGGCGGGTTGGTCTTACTTAATTGTGTGTAGTTAGAATTATTTTTGTGGGTGTAAGCGATACTGAGCGCTCGTTAGAAGATACAACAAATTATTTACCTACGGTTCCTCAAGATCTTTAATTTGATCACTTTTTAAACTCACACGATTTAAACGCATTGTTGTTTTTAACGGGACGAGATCGCGTAATGGTTTTAGATAATAATCGAACTATTACCTTTGATTTCCTCGACGTTTCGACCGGGTTGCACCGATCGTGGTCACGATCTCACGGACTCAACGTCCCCAACGTCGTCAACGTGGTCAAGAGTCCCCTCGTGACCACGATCGGTTCGATTATTATCTAAAACCATTACGCGATCTCGTCCCGTTAAAAACAACAATGATCTTTAATTTGATTTGATCATAAGCTCGCACCATATTTTGAATAGTGTGAAAGCTAGGGTGCTTTTAGTGATGAACATTCTTCTAATTTATACCCAAAGAGAATAAACTTATCAAAGTTCCGTGCATGTAATTACTAGTGTTAACAAAACATTTCAGAGCTGCGACTCTACCTGGTGCAGGGAAAGGAATTTTATTCTTCATCACACCGGACTGGACTAAAATATTGGAAATTAAGGTACGTGTGCACGTTTTTAACAAGTTGTATGCTGCACAATACATCTACATAATACGTCATAATACTAGTATAAGTATTTAGTTATTTTTAGACTATGGGTGCTAACCTCTGCAAAATGCGGGTGTTTTAAATATGTATTTGGACATGCCTCGGACCCCTCTAGACATCTGCAAAGGATCTGGAATGTAATATACAAAAGATCTGAGAGAACGTCTACCACGTCTTAGCCAACAGTCGTGATTATGTTTTTTTTCTGTTTTGTAAGTATGTATGTATAGCGGTGTATAACCTTTGTTATATTCAGGTGTGGTATGCAGCAATCACACAAGTATTCTTCTCTCTATCCGTATGCTCCGGGGCTCTTATTATGTTCTCTTCTTACAACAACTTTGGACAAAACGTTTACAGGTAAATTTCTTTTCTTACTAATATTTGTAACGTCATCACCTAAAACAAGACTCTGCCTGAATAACATTTGCGCGTTAGGAAAAAGATAAGACTGAGCTTAGATAACTTGAGACGTTTTTTTCTTCAGTTCCTGTTTGACGAAACATGGCGAAGTGTGACACTTCGGATCGGATTTTAAACGTCGGTATCTAGCTCGAATATTTTCAGTTAATATGTAGGTACTAGTGGACCCGGGCGCGGCTTCGTCTGCGCATTGTTTCGTCTTACAAACTTTAGAGATAGAACTACCTTGTTCTAATCCAACCCATGAAAACACTGAATTCATTTTTGGATTTGCTGTCTCTGATAATTATAAATAAGTACTCATCTAAGGAGTTGGGTAGTTTTAAAAAAATAATAAATACGTGTTTGCTATTTAAAAAAAAACTTATTTGGGCATCACAACCCCACAAATAGTCTTATAATTGAAGTAGGTAATAAAAATTGTTCAAAGCATAATAGAACCACAGTAGAACGAAAAGACATCGCCATTTTGAAAATCAAAAGTTATTGGTTGTCAAGTGCTCTTTGTGTCAAACAGAGTACTGCTAAAGTTTTAATGCAATATTCCCGTAATCCTTTTACATATTTTTTGGTTTTCAGGAACGTTTTTCGGGATAAAAAGTAGTCTATATGCTATTCTGGAGTTATACCTTTCACCTTACCAAAATTCATTGTAAACTGTTTCGTCGTTTGAGCCTGATCCTTACACAAACATACAAACATCAAATATCTAGACAAACTCACAAACTTTCAGCTTTATAATATGAGTGGAATGGGATGGGAAGAATGAGCGGCTGAGGTAAAAAAGCACCTTATTACAGAGATTCGATGATCGTTACAACACTGGACACATTCACAAGTCTGATCTCCGGCTTCACAATCTTCAGTATCCTGGGCAACTTAGCGTACCAACTCGGTTATGACGATGTTAGCCAAGTTATCGGCTCGGGCGGTACCAGTCTCGCTTTCATCTCTTACCCTGATGCTATAGCACAATCACCTTTTGCACCACAGGTGAGTAACTGCAATATCATATTTCCTCAAATCATCACAGAACTTTCACTACGAGAAGCTGTGTAAGTATATCCACAAAATTTCAACCTATGCGTACATTTAGGTCAGTTAGAAGAGCAGCGTGGGTCGGCTAGGTCGTGGGTAAAATCCAGGGGTGTGATTTTTTGGATGTAATTTAAAATCTTTAAATCATTTCACTTTTATTAGTAGGTACCTACCTAGTACTATATGTATATAAAATGAAACGGTAGGTAAAGCAAAACATCGTGAAGTATCCCGTGGCTTAGTCAGTTGCAAATATATACTTAGACCTTTCTGATTTAACTGAAAATAAGGTTTAGAACTATCTACGATTCAAACTGGTAGGTTTCCCTACCACTGATTCTAATAGTGATTATGGAGAAATTCAGATGTGGCACAGTAAGTAGGTATCACAGAAGATATAGTTCTGTCGTAGGTATAGTTTAAAGAAGTAGGTAGGTACTACCTAGTGTATTATATTGTCTTTGGTACTACCTAGCTTGTATGAATACGATCTGCGAATACGACACTTTTACTTTCCAGTTGTTCGCGGTCCTATTCTTCCTGATGATGGCTGTCCTTGGTGTGGGGTCGGGTGTAGCTCTGCTCTCTACCATCAACGCGATCCTAATGGACTCATTCCCTCGGGTGCCCGTGATGTACATGTCTCTCATGACCTGCACAGCAGGCTTTCTCATTGGACTTGTTTATGTGACGCCGGTGAGGCATTTTATTATACTCGTAATATAGGACAATATATTACTTATCTAATCTTATATTATAATATTTAAAGGATCTGGAATATAAGATCCGAGAGAATGGTCTACCGCGCCTTAGGAATACAGACCCTGTTTAACTAAGAACTGTATAATTGTGTTTCAATTACACCCTAACAAGTGGACAGATTTTGATAACTTTAAATAGATCTTATCAGATACAGGTTGGACTAGAAAAGCATTCCTATAGTAAATGAAAAGAGGAAGCCACCGAAAGTGACGTCATGTTTGTTTTATTTTGTGCTTGGATAGGCAATAATTGATGTAACTAAAATCTAGATCCTAAATCATCCTATTTAAAGAGACATTTATGTATACTTACCTCATAACTTGTTATCCGCCTTTCAGGGTGGTCAATACGTACTGGAATTGGTGGACTTCTACGGTGGAACGTTTATGAGACTGTTCGCAGCAATTGCTGAAACTATTGGCGTGTTTTGGATCTACGGTATGTTATAAATACCGGAGCTTTATAATTATTATTTTGCTACAAGATTTAATTTATGTAACCATGTAACTTTATTTCTTTTATTTAAATAAAAAATTAGGTATTTTCTTGTTGTAGGCTTGGAGAATCTCTGCACAGACATCGAATTCATGCTGGGGCTGAAGACTAACTTCTACTGGAGAATCTGCTGGGCTATAGTCACACCAGTAATGATGGTGACTGTGTTCATGTACGCCATGATCACTACGGAGAGACTTGTCTTTGGAGATGACTATGTCTACCCATATGGAGCTTACGGTACGTATCTAAGTTTGTTTAATAAATCCAGCAGAAAAACAGGTAAGCCGAGAAAATAATGAGACGTAGGTACTTATCTAAATCTAGCACTAAAAAAATAATTTACGTTGCACTATAATTCTTGGAGGAATTAATACACTAATCTTTCGAGATGACTGCACAGTGCACATCAAGTGCCTTTCCACTAAGAAAGTCACTCAACATGCTCTTGAAGAGCTTTTTTTTTTCAGAAAAACCTGCTGGTTGAAAGTTAAATTCTATTTAACCCCAAGCTCAAAGCGTAGGTATTAATTCTTGTCTTTTTTTTCAGTTGCCGGTAACTTGATGCAGTATCTTGGGATTGCCTTGGTGCCTCTGTTCATTCTTATCACTTTGTATAAGTACAGATCTTCCAACTTCATCGAAACTATAAAACGCGCGTTCCGTAAGAAGGATACCTACGGTCCCGCAGAGCCCGAGAAACATGAAGAATGGAAACAATTCCGTCGCGAGCGCAAGGCTCAATACAACCTGAAGCGGAAAAACTGGTTCCACCACCTCGCCTTGAGTCTTGTTGGAGGCTATCGATGGAAATAATGCACTCATATTTTAAATTTTATTCGTAATATTTGCTATCTGAATCAATTTATTTATAAGCATGTAGTATAAAATAATTATTGGTGCAGCAATAATTACCAAGTTCATTTGCCTGGATTATACGATAAATACGATAAATGATCATTCCGCTTTTGTCCTGCTGTCTTTGTCCAAGTACCTATTTGTAACTAATCTGAGTTTGTTATCATGGTTGCAAAGCACTGGTTGTAATTTAATCAATAAATAACCTAGGTAATAATGTTACTGTATTTTCCTAACCTCTCCTACCTCACAGTTAGGCAAATTTAAAGAAATTACATAAATGATAAAAAATTAAAAATCGTAGTTATGTGTACAGAGTTTATTTAAGAATAACTTGTTTCACAAAGTTATAGACATGTCTGTTTAAAATAACCTATAACCTAAAAAAATTGGAATCTATCTTTATAAACTACGAATAAAACATCACCCGTTGATACAGAAAAAAAAACACCTTGATTAAGGTAAAGCTTAAAACGGATACCTACCTATCTATGAATGACTATCTTTTACAACAAAAACGAATTATGTTGTAGTCCCAAGTCCCATGATGTTACAAAAGATTAGACCGCGCATACATTACTTATGCTTTGACTTTTTAGACTTCTTCTTACTTGACTTTTTCTTATGTTTACGTTTCTTTTTCTTTTTCTTGTGGTCGTCTTGGCTAGAGTCCGACTCGCTATCGCTTTCACTAGCAATGCGCTTCTTCTTCTTTTTGCTGCGCTTCTTTTTCTTCTTCTTCTTACGACCCTCTGATGAAGAAGAAGACGATGAGTCCCCGGAATCGCTTGTAGTTTCAGACTCAGAATCTGGTTTCTTTTTAACATTAGTGAGGTCCAACTTAATAGTTTCTGCTTCAATCTTTGGCTTTTTCAGCTCATTGCCAGGAGGTGAGGTGGAGCGTTCACGCTTTTTAGCAGTGTCGGTTTTGGTTTCAATATCAGATTCAAGGGTTTCGTCATAGTCTGGTTCAAAGTTAGCTTCATCCAGAGTGGACTTCTTTCTCTCACGAGTATCCTTAGCATCGCCTGATGCCTTTTTGTCAAAAGCCCGATCGCGTGATTCGGTACTCTCATGTTTCTTTTTTTCGCTCTTGACATTTTTGTCAAACTCCCTTTTATCATGAGGGCTACGACCACGACGTTTTTCCGCTTTTACATTATCGGAAATAACTCTCCTTTCGGGCTTTAAAGACTCGTGGCGACTAGAATCTTGTTTCCGATTCTTTTCCTTTTCTACTGTGACTCTGCGGTAGGGCTGGTCTTTTTTAGGTGTTTTTGATCTTGATTTTACAAGCTCTACAGTGCTGTGTACCACACGTGGTTCCCTTGGCCTTCGCGAATCATCCACCTTGCCACCCAAACGTTCTTTCACAGACAACCTTGGAGGCGGTGTTTTGGAATACCGCGGTTTCTTTTCATTTAATTCAATGGATCTCTGATCAGCCTCCATCGGAACCGTAATCTGAATGTTATTCATGGATTTAGGGGGTTCGTCTCCGTAAAGTTTAATCCTATCACTGCTTATCTTTTTAATTTCAATTGGACGAAGCGAATTGATAGCTTTTGCGAAAATAGCATTTTCAGCTCGTTTGATTACATCAGATGTAACCTTCCCTCCATCTTCTTCTGTTTCAGGTGAAGTTATTTCACCGGGTTCTTTCGTCTTCTCTGGGTGGTCTTCGTCGACCTCCCATTTAGATAACTCCGGCAATGGAGCTAACATTTCTTTATTGGTATTTGGAACTTCTGGTTCTGGTTTGAGATCTAGTTCGTCAGTGTTAACCTGGAGTTCGATACCATCAAAAGGTTCTTCCTTACTTGTATCGATATTTTTATCCGAAGATTTTATACTCTCACTAGGATCATTCTCATCAGTTTTTACGTAAGTCTCCACTATCTTTTTATCTACTGTTTCAGCAGACTCGTCAGCATATAGGTCATCAAGCTGATTTTCAGGTTCTATTTTTGGAGTTTTCTCATTATTTGCTACCGTATCTTCCTTAACTTCGGGCTTGTCATTATTCTCAATAATCGGATTTTCAAAAACTGGTTCCTCTTTTACTGTGGCCTCCTCGCGTTCTTTAAGTTCATCACTGACTTCATCATTGGCTACTTCCTCGTCTTTTTTAATATCTTTGTCTTTCTTTTCCTTTTTCTCTCGTTTCTTTTTCTTTTCGCCATCTTTTTCCTTTTCTCTTTTCTTTTTCTTTCGGTCTTTCATCTTCTTATCTTTATCTTTATGCTCTTTAACCCTGTCAGGGGAAGATTTATCACGGCTTCTTTCCTCTTTTTTATCTCGTTTTGCCTCTCGATCTCGTTCTCGAGAGCGACCTTTAGATTCACTGCGTCTTTTGTCACGCATCTCTCTGCTACGTTTAGGAGAACTGCGAGATTTCTTTTCTGGTGTCAAACGCTCATGATCTCTTTCTTTTTCATAGTCTCGACTTCTTTCATCTCTAGATCTACCTTCGCGCACTAGTTTTCTATCCGGATCTCGGCTTCTTTCAGCATCCCTGCTTCTATCCACCCTTTCTAATGGTTCAACATATCTGTCACGATCATGTCCATCTCTTCCCTCCCTGCCTTCCCTCTCCCTATGTCGTTCATGGTCAACATTCGGGTGACGCCTCGGGGCTCCACGGCTTCTGACGCCGGATCTGTAACCGGAGCGAGCATCTCTAGGCACGCCGGACTCATCTCTATAATTATCACGATAGTTGGGATCATGAAAGTTTGGTGGAACTGGCTCTCTAGGGTCTCTGATTTCTGTGGTAGGAGGTCGGAAACCAGGTGGTGCCTCTCGGAAAGTACCATGTGGGGGATTTTCTCGGAAGCCGCCTTCCCTGAACGGAACGTTTCTATATGGTCCTTCGCGGAACGGTGGTACACCGCCTCTAAAGTTTGCATCGCGATAAGGCACCTGCGGAGCTGCCGAGTCTCGAAACGGTTGACCATCTCTGAATGGAACAGGACCTTGGTCGCGGAATGGCTGTGGCCCTTGTCTAAAATTGTCTCTAAAGCGTGCATCGCCAACATGAACCTGAATTTCGTTCGGTATCGGTAAAGGCATCTCCCTAAAGCCGCCTGGGCCTTCATACGGAGGTGGTCTCGGTCCGTACGGATCGCGAAAAGGTGCAGGCTGTAGTCGATCTCTATCGATGGGCAAAGGCGGACCGAAAGGTGGTTTTTCGAATGGTGGTGGCTCAAATCCTGGGACTGGTGGTTCAACTCCAGGGGGACCCGCGTCGAACGGTGGACCTTCATAGCGCCCGCGATAGCCTGGCGGCGGTTGATCCGGAGGTAGAGTCATATTCATCAGTTGTGGAATAGGTTTAACACCCATAGGTGGATAATTTGCCGGAGGTATATTATTTCTTGGCCCATATCTGCAAACAAAAATATTTTTATGAATGGACAGTGAGAGGACTTGATCTTGCTTTCCAAAACTACTTCATAAAGGACCACCCTTTACATTGAAGAAACAAACAGTTGCTAATATACACGCTTCTTCTTTTAACTAATGGCTTCTAAAAATTTGCAACAGCTCAAATCAATTTACAATTAGAAAGATGAGGCTGAAGGTATGTTGTTTACCAAAGTACCACATCATTACAGGAAAAGCCAATCAAACTTCTGAAATTGCCTCGGGAATCGAACCTGCCCTGTTCATCCATTATTTAGACATGACTTTTATTTTATACTTTTATATGAAGTGCTCTTGTACTAATATGTTTATATAGACATAAAGTTCTTCTGAGTATACTTTATGATTGCCAGATTTCCATGCAGTTGGTAATTTATTCCGTAGAGCTGAAGAGATTGCTATTATTTTAACATCATGTAGAAATGCAACAAATGATTTACGATCCCCACCCAGCTTTTTTCAATTGTAATTACTGCACAACATAACGTCATAACTTTCTCTTTATATGCTGTGTAAAAAGTCCAGCATTATTATTATTGTTATTTTTATAAGTCGGATTAAAGTTTATGGCTAAAATTATTATATATAAAAGCTCGTTTCAACTTATGATTATTGAAAGGAAACAGTCCTGATTCCGTTTTCGTTTCTCTTTCATGTGACTTAGGAGAATGGGTTGTATTGTATGGAGATTTAAGTTAAAAATAAGGTTTCATTTATTTTATTAATGAAAAGAAAAGTAGCTACCAACAGAATGGATTTCAGCTTTTTAGCCTAAACACATACATCATCATTATAAGCACTATCGAATGCATTGTGTTATGTGTTAAACCTGCGGGCATTTGAGTTTAGCTTTGCTTCTTCAACCGCCCATTCTCCTTTAGACTTCGTTAGATAGTATGGGAGCAGTATAAATCTAAATTATTATATCTGTATTACCATTTGACGGAGATCCAACCATATTATTGCTTTGCTAGTTCTTCCGCTGTAAAATAAGCATGAATATTTTTCGCACCTGTGACTGGAATTAAATACATATATACATTAATTATTACCTTGCCTGTAAAAATATAATAATTTTTTATACAATACAATTTTATAATGTAAAATGTACGTACTTACATTGTACATGTTTTACATAACAATTAAAAAATATATGTTAGCTCCTAGCTGTGTTGAAAAACAAACGTCAATAATAATAATTTACAATTATACATTGTAAGTTTTCATTAAAGATAATATAAATAATAAAACTAGATGGCGACATACATAAATCTAGTTTTTGCCATTTAGTTTCACTCATAATTTCTAAGTTGGTATCTTAATTATATTATTAGTAGGGTTACTCAATAAGAATACGATGAAAACAATATTTTTTGTAATATTTGATACATTATTTTATCTTTTATTATTAAATCTGACATGTTTATGAAAGTAATCAAAATGTAAACTAAACTTAATTATTAAATTACACCAATACAATGTACGGGTGTAAAATCAATCGGTAGATATTAATCAGGATCAGATAGCAAGTAGTAATGTGTCTTTGGAAAACACGAGGACATTAGGTGAATAGATAAAATTATGTGCTGTTTTAGCCTAGGGGAAATTAACTCTACTTATCTCTAATATCTAGGTATTCATTCTTTCAATCCCAATCGTACAATCACATTATTTGAAAAACTTATAATGCGCAAAAAGACAGACTAACATCGGTCAAGGAGATTACTAGAGTGCGTTTCATCAAATAGTTTCTATACCGTAATGTTGGCACCCCTGTGGTTTTATTGGAATTTCTTGAGAAAACCATGCCGAAAAATTAAAAAGTGGTGAAAGAGTGATGGTGTTGAAGGTGAAGGACTTTTGTGAAAGAGAAAAACACTACTACACTACTGCTAACATGCCGGCATAGGAACTATTTGATGAAACGCACTCTAACTGGCTATATCTTTATTATTACAATATTTTCGGTCCTAGATAAAAAATTGCCTACAGCATTTATTCAATAGGACCGCTGGGATAACTTATAAATCTCTCTTTTAACTCCTTTATTCGTGACCAATACCGTACCGTTATCAATTATTTTACACCCGTATTACATTTTCATTATGGAGTTCGTCCTCTGCAACCTATTATACTATGACCGTATCAGGTAACGAGAACGTAACAGATTGACTTATTAAACGTATCAAAAATGGATCAGAGGATGCTGCCTTTGATGCAGGGTAAAGATATCCCAATACCTTTCGCGGTCTTTTGCTAGGAACAGTTTTAACAAACAACACTAGCTCATCTGCATTTTAATTTAGGGTTACGATATGTAAAATAATTTATATAAATAATGTCTTTATTCGTATCAACGATAGACTGACGATACGGTCGTACTATGATACATTGCACTAGGCTGACTCAGTTATTTATTTACATAATGTTCTATAAATAAAATAACCTTTTCTACTTTAACTCAACCATAAAATTATACGAGAAGTGGTACATGAGCGCAATTGGACGCCCTGAATACTTATAAAGCAAACCTATTCATAACAAGTATACATGAAAGTATTTGAGTTACAATTGACTATCTAAACTAGTTGTCCTTGAAGTATTCGTATTTACGCATAGCATGTTGCTAAAATCTCAGCCCACTTAGCTTAATCGGGTAATCCACAGGAAAAATATTTATTTATTTAAACCATTAACAAGGTTATCTCATGGCACGGACAGGATTTGAGTCCACGACCTTTAAAGTCACGGCACTATCCAACTCGGCTTTGTAAAAACTCTTGTGAAAAACCAAAAGAGAAGTAAATAGCCTACGTTTCCACAACATGCCACCTCATCGCTATAAGCGATTTTTGTATTAATTATATCATTATTCATACAAAACAGTGCCCTATGCTTCGCCCAAGAGCTAATTGATGTGTCGCGTCGCGTGTGACCAGAGAACAAATATAATATAGTATTTTCCGATTTCTTAGTTAGATTCGAAGTTTTACCATATAGCATTTTAAACGCATAGCATGGTATCAGAACCTAAACTACCTATCTTATCACATTCCAAATTATGAAGATACGTGGTAACACACACACACACTGCTACCTGAACACCCCCTGAACAAATTGCTACTTGAGACTTAGCCAAAGCATTTTCATATTTTCCCTACGAACGATGCAAAACAACAAATTATATTCACAAATAAATAACAGCAGATTTTAATTTCTAGAAAAAAATAGCTCTGTCATTATTAACCTCATAACATTTTACAATAAGTACCTCAATACTAAATTTATGCTATACCTATATCATACTAAAATTTAATTATAAAAACTTTAAGCTAGAGAATTAGCATGCTTTTAAGGTCATATCAATAAAAATCGCACGTTTAGCTGCATATTATTTATTGAGAGTTATAAAAAGTACAAATTTTGTTAACAAGATACAAATTTGCAAAAAATATAATAAGTCAAAAACCTTCTTGGCAATCGGAAAAAACAAATTAAACATTTTTACGATTATCATTCTATGCTATAAATTAGTTCATAATTTTTCACAATAATAACTACTGTTTCTCTGTCATCAACATTGGACAAAAATGTATATTTCATGTTGTTTAATTCCTCGTGGTCAAACCACTTTGACTAAATAGTTTGACTACGTGGAAGAACCGATGTTGTTCTTCTTACGCCATAATTTACGGCCTTCATCGGCTCCAAAAGGAATCGATTAAATCACATAACAGCAATCAGTAACATAATGATTAGATTTAGATACACAATTATTGTTTCTAACTAGATATATCACAATCATCACTGCTAGCTAGCTAGCTAATTAAGAGACTTAATTACTGCAAGAATAGAATCAAACCTAAGATCAAAAAGACAATTATGAAAGATTATGAAAGCTGACACAGTACTTATGTTGCAACCAAGTAACATGTGAAAGACTCCTCAGAAACCTGTTTGCCCTGATTTTTACTTAAGGGTGTGCAGGAGCGATTTAAACAATTTTGTAGTTATTTATCTCAGAATCTGTAAAAGCTAAAACTATCATATTTAGGGAAATGATACTTTGAACTTTTATCTTGGATTACGTGTTTTAAAAACACGATTGGTGAAAGTTTTCTAGATAATATTTTTTTCTGAAAAATACATGTTTTGCTCACATTTTGCTATTTATCTCAGGAATAGCATACATTTTTTGTTGGGTTTTTGTTTTGTCAAGAAACCTACATGTATTTCTTTAGTTGTGTCTTTTAATTTTTCTTTTAAGTTAAGTTAACTTGCCGGCAGAAAACCGCACAGGCCGTGAGGTTTTCTGCCGGCTAATCACACAAAGTTTACAAATCCGTGACTCACGGCTTAGTAAAAACTAGCGCCATTCAAAATACAAAAGAGCTCGTTTTTAGGGTTCTGTACCCAAAGGGTTAAACGGGACCCTATTACTAGACTCCGCTGTCTGTCTGTCTGTCCATCTGTCACCAGGCTGTATCTCATGAACCGTGGTAGTTAGACAGTTGAAATTTTCACAGATGATATATTTTTGTTGCCGCTATAACAACAAATACAAAAAACAGAATAAAATAAATATTTAAGGGGGCACCCATACAACAAACGTGATTTTTTTTGCCGTTATTATAGATAATAGTACAGAACACTTCGTGCGCGCGTCCGACTCGCACTTGGCCGGTCTTTTATTACTACTAGCGGCCTCCCATTTTGTGACCTCGCAGATCTTAGCTTAATTTCGATCATGTATCAGAAACGACTAAGCTAAAGCTTTCCCATCATTTCTGTGAATGTTTCTTTACATGTCACGTAACAACATGCTATTCTACAAATCGTGAATACGCCAAAAAAAATAAAGATGGCATATGTGCCATCTTATGTGCTAAAAGCTGTAAAGTCGCTCACTGAATCGATCTCTTCAAAATATTAATTGAAGCAAAATCCTCACTATTGTCATATTCGGTCTGTAAGTAAACTTTTGGTACACAATAAATTAACTACATCATTTACTAACAATAAACAACTAAATAAATAAAATACCAAACAAATACAGTAACAGTCAAAAGTACATGCATAGGAAACTTGTATAGTTGGAGACTAAATACAATACTCGTAGTATAGCTAGACATTCAAAATAGGACAGATACATTACTCATGGATACTAAAGTATGAACATTGTATACATGCAATTCAAATCTGATTAAATAAACGTGATCCGGGCTCTAGCATATTGGATTCAACGGATCTAAAATGCCATTCAGCGTAGACACTTTGGATATGCTTCCAACAAACAGTAATCTTAAGGTACCTATTCATGATACGTCTACCAATCCAAATGGAGTAGTCGTCTTCCAAAATCGTTCCATGAAAAAACAACGTCGTGAAGCTCTGGATTTTTAAACGGATTGAAATCCATGCGTCCAGTTAAAAATACATCTACCAAATGGACGTCTCGTGAATGGGTACCTTAAGTCAGTTGAGCAACCCATAAAACCTTTCGTGGAGAATTGACTTATTTATAAAAGGTTTAATGGAAGAATTTTAGATGGCTCTGAATTATTTTTAATGAAGGTTTATAACGAATCGGCTTATTAATGCAAAACTTTCACGATAACATTGCATAAATACACTTGCTAAGGATATGATACAGTTCTAACTACTCGTCTTATTTCACTCTTATTTTTAATTAATGTCGTAGATACATAATTTATAATATAAATTGTCCAAAAATTATTAGCCTTATTAATAAACGAGGTGTTAAGTTACGCCAGGTGTAAATTAGGAGTAACCGTACAATTTAGGAGTTTAAACCTCGCGTTACTTTATACCTCGTTTATTAATAAGGCCAATTATGTTTAGTCATCAATTCATATTCCAAGGTGTGCAATGTGCATAACATCAAATTACAAACAACATAAAAGAACCACATTGAAGCTAAAAGTGCACTTTTAAGCAGATACATCACATTGTTCAGAGGAATATAATGTTAAATTCAATGGATAATATTTTAGATCTTAAGTAAACAAGACTATCTATAGAAGCTAACATTTCACAAATGCAAAACAATTACCAAACAGACTTATATAGTCAATGCTCAATAGGGAATACTAAAAATACTAATGTTCGAGGGGTACTTGGGACACAGACTATAATGTAAGTATAAAGTACTTAGACATAATGTATTGTTTTATTTATAGAAAAAAACATTACTTTATGCGGGCTCTAACTTGTTGTAAGACCATGCTCAGCTTTAGGGCTAGCGCATACATACAACTTTTAAATCGACTAAACTGTTTCGTCGAGTTGTGTACTTGTCGTGATTTCTACACAACTAAACTGTTGAGTCGACGGAGGTGCGCATACAATCGATTTCAGTCGATTTGTAACCCAAACAAATCCAACAGTCTTGTGCAGGCAACGCTCAAGTTACCATGTCTTTTAACCATAAAGTTTTAACTGTGTGATCGACTGTTTAGTCGATGGTATGCGCACTTCAATACATTGCAATACAAAATGAGCGTGAGATCGATAGTTGTTCAACTTTTTAATCAAAAGCAAATCGATGAGGCTTTTTGATTTTTTTGTCGATCAACTATCGAGTTGATAATATGCGCACGTTCATATATTGCTGTGTACTTATGAAACACAACAAAATAGTTGTTCAACTAAAAATTGTATATATGCGCTAGGCCTTACAAATGCATTATTATTTTGTAAAAATGTTTATACGATCACTATAAAAAAATCTTTGAAGAAGCATTGCATTATGATATGAGCAGACATTTATTCAAAGTAATTAGGCAAGAGGGAAGCCGATGATCGGATAAACGTTTCGAGATCGATTGTCATGGATTTTTCTTCTATCTATTAGTATTTTAATATGTAGGTATAATAATATGTACTATTATATAAAAACCTTCTGGTATAAGGACATTCCAATCAAAATAATCAATAAAACACATTGAAACTGAATGTTTGAATACAGAGCTCATAGAGCTTATGAACAAATATGACATACATGAGCTAAAAAAAAACAATTACCATCAAAATAAATGATAATAGCAAGCATTCGTTCAACAAAAAAACAGTATACTATACATACACGGCAATCATAGCGGCCTTTACACAAACACTATCGCGCATGATACAGCAAATAATGCGAGAAAGATCTAGCGTGTAAATATGTTGGAAGAGGAAGTGAAAGATCGCGCGATCATACGCGCAATCGAATATGCCGAGGTTGTCTTTATACGTAACATTTGCGTATTGCACACACTAACACGCGCCAGCTGTGGACGATCTGACCGCTAGATTAGCCTTTACTCGGCCGCTTTTTCCGTTTTTACAAAAACTAACGAGTAATCGCGCGCGAAAGAACGCGTAGCTTCAACAGATTCAAAAGCATAATCGCGCACGATTGCGTGAGCAGGCTTTCCGGCACGCAATCCTGCACGTTCCTGAGAACGCGCGATAGAGTGTGTGTAAATGCCGCTATTAACTACAGATTCAACATTTTCAGCTCCACATTAAAATAAAACTAACATTTATTTCACATAGCCATTCATATACATAAATAAATACATAATTAGAATCATACTGTTGAATTTAAGCAATGGGCAATTCCAATTCATTTTGCCTGATTTATTAAGCGGGACTAGACAGTATTTGTTGACAATGCTCTAACAAACTGGGTAAGATATTTTCATAACATATAAATAGGTATTCAAAATACACATATTTCATACCCAGATTATAATTAAATCTCAAATAAATAAAAAAAACAGTTTTTTCATTACATTTATCAGGTACATACGTATAACAGGATTTTTGTAACAGGTGTAAAAATTATTCATTGATAATAACGAAGCTTTAAAAATATCACAGTACATCTTTGAACAAATCTTAACTCTAAATGTGTCGAAACGCCATATCTGCTCCGCTGTATTCACCGGATCTGTTGCTTCACCGCCGCAGCGTCGACCACCAATCGGTACTTACCGTTTACGAAAAAATATTACGCACTTTACTGTATTCAGTAAATAAATGTTCGTGACACTATAATATCAAAGATTTATAATACTTAACAATACGATACCCTAAAGTTCCGAGTTCGCAGTAACCGTAAAATCCACGCAAGTCCGGGTTTTAAAATACCGCACAGGTTCAATCCGCAAAGCAATTTCATTACTTGAGAGAGGCGATTCCGTTTATAATTTGTGATTGGCGGGCGCGTATGAACGCAATTTAGAGTTTTACAATCGTACCTGGCTCCATACGGCGGCTCAACATTACGTCGCGGCGGCGATAACAACTCGTCGTACACTCCAGCATACCTGCACGAAAAAACAAGGTTTTAAATGAATATGTTTAGCTTTAATAAGTTTAGTACTAAGAAAATAAGACATACAGGGCAACAAACACGGCTTGGGCCTAGCTTTCTTTTAGGTGATCTATCCTAAAACTAAATAGTCATGATCCAGTGGCCAGTCGAAAAAACTGAGGCTTGTCAAAGTTCAGGTACCGTAATTAGTAAATGTTACAAACCGATGCGGCGACATAGGGCGCGGCGGCGAGCGTGCTCCGGCGCGGTGCGGCGAGCGGAGCGGCGACCGTGGCGGCGGCGAGCGCGGCGGCGGAGACCGGGGCGGTGATCGGAGCGGGGAGCGGTAACGCAGCGGCGAGCGGTGACGACGCCGGGGCGACGGGGATCTATCAACATTATAAAACGTAGTTTTATACTTTTTACTTACGTAAAATAACATGGGTAAATAGAATGGGTCGCCTCGCCTCGCCTTGCCCCACACCAATCTCTGATGCTTCCTAGGGTCGCGAGTTCTCGATTGGATGGCATAGCCTTCATTGTTTTGGTATCAAGTTTTTCTTCTCACAATTCAATCTTATTTATCTTACTTATCAATGCCAAAGTTTGGATGGATGGATGCATGTTTGTTGCTGTTCACACTGAAACGGCTGCATAGATCCTACCCTGGATTAACGCTGGAAAAGTCTTATTTTTTTCCAGAAAAGTGAAGTATTCTGTCTGAGAGAACAAAGAGCGCAGATAGTTCTCATTAAAAATGCGGTTGTGTTACCGTGTAAGCGACAATGTTCTCTCCCTCGTGCGCCGACGCCGCGGCGACCACGGCGACCGACGAATCCTGCCGCGCGACATCGACGGCGACCTGAAATAAATACAAATACAGTTAAACTATTGTTCACACCACTTCAGTTGGTAGGCAAGTGTTAGTGGTCGTCCACACTGCAAGCGGGCGCGGGCGCGAAGTATCTAACGTATGAGACGCTAGGCTTCCGCCTTAGGCCCGTAGTGTGGCCAGAACGCTAGGACCAGGGATGTTTGATACTTCGCGCCCGCGCCAGGCTCGCAGTGTGGACAACCCCTTGCTCATGCGATTTGGCATCTACTTCAAATGGAGAATACAGGTGACTTTTAGTGAAACCTCCACCATTTATTTATCTCTTGTTTAATTTCAATTGGATAAATGATTACGATCTTTCTACAAGCGTCTTAGTGCAACCTTCACCGTTTTCTTTATCAATTTCATTATAAATGTTAGTGTAAGTGTTTTTAATGTTCAGTGTTAGTTTAACAAGCACTAATAAAAAAGACAAGCACGTAACATGAAACTACGACGAAGAAGATAAGCAAAACTAAGCGACAATGGGAAGACAAGCGAACATGCTTATTTACAAGGAATCATTACAAGTAACAAGCAACAACAGTAGTACCTACAGTAAACATGCAGAATGTAAAATGAACGAACCTAGAGTAACGCAGTCGACTTGTGCTGCGTCCGCGCATGCGCGAACGTGGGGATCTGGGGCCTCGAGGCGAGCGGGACGAGCGCACCGGTCTCGGAGACCGCGAAGAGCGTATCGGTCTGGGAGACCGCGACGGGCGTATCGGTCTGGGGGACCGCGACGGGCGTATAGGCCTGGGAGAGCGCGACGAGCGGACTGGCCTGGGGGAACGAGATGAACGTGGTGGTCTAGGTGACCGTGGCGAACGCGGGGAGCGCGAAGAGCGGAAGCGAGGGCTGCGCGGACTGCGAGGGCTGCGAGGGCTGCGAGGGCTCCGCGACCCCGACGCCGCCCGTCTCCTCTCCTCCCTCCGCTTCGCTCGCATCTCTTTCTCGCGCAGCATCCGGTTGAACGCCTCCAGCGGATCCTCGCTGGGCCTACGACAATACACGGCGCGCTTTAGTCATATTGTCGAGCAAAGACAACCTAGTTGACGCATTGTGGAGACTGATAACACGATCGGTTTGAACGACAGAATAAAACTACGGAAATTCATGTTTTTGTTTCTAACAGCCAAAACTTCTGTGGATCTGATAAGACATTTGTGGAAACTTTTTAACATTGATTAGTTAAACTCAAACACTTGTGCAAAGTGATGTTTCCACAACCTTCAAAAATGAAACTTAAAACGAATCACTGGCTATAACTGTTTGTGTGTGTTTAAGGGAAGAATGTTGAAGATAGAATAGTTTGCCTTACCCATTAGGCGAGTCCTTGATGCCAGGCGGCGGCGGCTGGTAAGGTTCGCGCGGGAACCTATCGTTGAAAGGCGCAGGCGGACGCGCGCCGAGCGGAGGACGCCCGAACGGGGCACTGCAAACAATCATTGACATATTTTTCACGCGTATACAGATTATAATAAGAGTAGTATTGAAAAATTCAAACAGGACATTTCGAAAATATTTCGATTTTAACTTTTACCAAAGGGACTTCCTACTTATATGAAGAACCTACGAAAATAACTGCTGAAAAATAATTTTACATCACAATTTACTTTTCTTGAAGAAAGTTTAAATTTTGTTTCATAATGCTACGAGTGAACTGATCAACTTACGCATTGAAATGTCTGGATGGAGGCGGACGTCCAGGAACAAACTGAGATAGCGGCGGCCCGCGATTGTACATCGGCTGAAATGATGGAAACGCAATAAAATTATGGAATAAAATGCAGCATTTGTATAAAGTTAAAATAGAAATTGACTGGTGGCGTCAAAGATATGGGTATCACCTGTGCCATCGGATCACGCCTTTCATCAACGGTAGGCGTGCTAGCTCTTTGCTCGTCAATCCTTGGCGGTATCTGCAACAAGTTATTCCATTGGTTAGAGACAAATACGAAATACGAATGTTTCAAAGATAGAGACTTGAGGGGTAGTTAAAAATACGCCTCTAAAATCATATTTGGCATAAATATGCCTACACATTTCATCATTTGAATGCCAAAGCTCATCCATACTAATATTATAAATGTGAAAGTAACTCTGTCTGTCTGTCTGTCTATCTCTCTGTTCGTCTGTCTGTCTGTCTGTTTGTTACGCTTTCATTGGCATAGTTAAAGGTTGTATCCCAGGGAAGGACATATGCTATCTTTTATCCCGAAAAAATGAATAAATCCCGAGTGCAAGTATAAAGTAAAACTTACATTTATAGACGCATTGACAGGAGCATCAATGCCGGGTGGTTTCATACCAGATGGTGGTCCTAGAACAAATAAGATACTGTTAAGTCTAATTATATTGTCGGACTAAGAAACCAATCACCACCGCCACCAACTCACACCACTACCAGTGCATAATGTATATCTGCAATGCATGCCTTCCTTTCGGAAACAGTTACTAGCTACCTACATTACGTACTAATAGTAAATAGGTAGCTATGAAAAGAAAAATCGATTGTTTGATAAATAAATTTGCAAATAAAACATAAATTATGTAAAAGACTAATCCCTTGTTTGTGTCAACGTACTCAGCGTCGACAGAATCCAGAGTTCTAGCCAGACCCACAAGTATAGCTTATACTTAGGATAATGATAGATTCGGAATCAAACGATTATCAGAGAGATAAAGGTTTAAATGCACTGTTTCAGTTATTGGGAATTGTCTTATTACATCAAGTATACATTATAGGCATGTAAACGAGCTAGAGCCAATGAACGCAAATAAAACGTGGTATCTAGAAACCCCCAAACTCAAAATAAGCCTCGCCGGGCGTGGCTTATCTTCTAAACGAGGAATCCAAATTCCAAAGAAATAAGGTCGCTTTTTGAACAGCGCATTGAACGGTCAAGATTCGAAATAAATGTTGGCAAATCATGTAGAGTTACGATGCGCGTCTAAATTTCCGTAGAAGGAATGTTTCATTTGCATTCACTTGCTAGATTATATTTTATGTAATTAAGGTGATACAATATTAGCACCAATGCATTAAGGTTCAATGTTAATATAATTTGTGCATAACTAAGTAACTGAGTATAAATGTTTATACATAAATTCTCATGAATTTTACCTTAAAATAAGTACAGAAATAGGTACAGTTTTGAAAGTTAGGCCAATTAAACTGCTGCCTAAGACGCAACGAAGCTGTGCTGATAATAAAGATTATACAACATAAAAGGCCATACTTTTACAATATACAACAACAGTTCCAGTTTACCATTATCAAGCTTTTGTTACACATGAAGCATCTTTACACATAGCATTGCACACAGATCATGCAAATTATTTTATCACAGGGTAAAAGTACTCATTATAGAGCGCGTCTTTTCACATGGTGGGAGTAAGCTAATAATTTGTATTTTACCTATTCATAATTTCCCTGTCTTTAACCCACGCTAATGTAGGATGTTCTGACTAAACTTTCATTTTGCTTTTGGCTTGGTCATCATTTCAACCAGTCAACCTTTTATTTACTCTACATTCCATTTATATCTGACGATATTGTTTCTCTTATCTATGAATCGTGGTTTGCACCCCAAACGCCCTAATATTATAAATGCGTACAAATATAATTATGAAAGGCAATCTAAATGCTGCAGACGCGCTTTATAGGTACCTTTACTTTGTGATCATTTTCACACACAAATGGTTTCCGCACAGTATCGCTACGGCTCAATAATAAAGGCGATAATTTATACGCGTTTCCAAATTTATTTATACCGTGACCATAACTTAATATACAAAATTCTGCAGAATATACATACATTTAAATTAAGAATGCGCAAACTGTGATCTAGTGCGTAACCGTTTCTGTCATACTCAGATGCGGGTGCGGATTCCATCTGCAAGCAGAGATCGCAGACAGCGCATACTTTACATAAAAACGTACCAAAAGGAAAAGGTTTGCGGACCGCACCACACCTGCACCGCGTAAGACAGAAATCGTTCATAGCTGGGACGGAAACCGTGTGCGTGAAAGGTTAAGAGCGTAGACGGTACCGTGTAAACGGTAACCGTGTGTATCTGTATCGGTCCGGTACCGTATCGCGAGTGTCGATGGTGCGAGACGTGCAGGCCGCGGGCGGCGTGCGGATGCCTCGCGGGCGGCGCGCGGGCCACGTGCGCATGCGCGGGCGGCACCTTCACTGTGATCTCGTCGTCGCCGGAGCCGTCAGACTCCTCGCACGAACGCCCCTCTGTTATGTACATACGCTTACTACTTATATCACGCCTGGGACGCAACGCTTTTGAATCAAATTTTTTTGTAGAGAACTTTTAGTACAAGTCACCGTGTGCAGCCTTATTTGTAATATATAGCTACAACAGAGTTTTTTATTTCTCAATGGGATAATTGATATTCGATACCCAGAGATAGCAAATTAGATTTTTTTCACTTTGAAATGTGATGAATATCAATTAGCGACGTTATAAAGGACAGCACATGTAATAATTTGGAAGATCTAACCCTTTCCCAATGAAGGTGATAATAGAAAGGTAGACAGAATCACAGTCACTCAAGCAAGCACCAAGTAATTTTAGATTATACCAAAACTCAGAAACAGTCGAGTTAGTAGCAACTTTACTGACAATGCCACTTCATTAACCGTAAGGTATCCCAAATTAGTTAAAAGAGTAAATAAAACAAGGTTTTTAAACGGGTGTTATGAAAAGGAAAAACCACAGGATAACAAACAAACTTTTAATTTATAACACCCAAATGGCGTAAAACTACTTTGCACGTAGTAAAAAGCCTCCTACAAGTGTATCTATTCGCAATTTCTAATCAATATACTTTAGCGGCTCGCGTGAACTAAACTCGCTTGAACTATCTAGGCGGGCTTTTCACACGTGCAAAGTTGCGTGAAGCGAGTAAGAAGCTTGGTCACTTACCGTTGGCTATAGGCACTGCTTGAACCGGGCCATTGGTTGGCTCTGCGACGGCTGCTAATGAAGGAAAATACGCTATTTACTTCTAGCTACTTTATTCCACTTTATAATGAACTAAAGCAAAGTACTGGTAGTATTCAAGTATATTACAAAAACAATACGGTTCCATTGTTAAATGATCGATCTAGGTGAGACAGATATCTTTCGAAAAGGTTCTGATTAAAGTTTTAGATGGTTAAAATGTAATTCTATGGATGACTCTTAAAAATTTAGTAAAATAATTAGTAATGTCCAACATGATAATTCAATATCCCACTAATATAATAAAGCTGAAAGTTTGTGAGTTTGTTTAGATGTTTGTGTTTCAATCACGCCTAAACCAGTGAAGCGATTTGGATGAAACTTGGAATAGGCGTTGATAGTTACCTAGAATAGCACATAGGCTATTCAAAATGTTGGTACCACGCGGGCGAAGCCGCACGCAGTAGCTAGTGATTTATAATGTTTAGCAATAAAATATCTAACCTGGTCTGGCATCTCGTGGAGGCAGAAGTAAAGGCATTTCAATATTAGCAGGCGCCGGCGCTCGATGCGGCATACGTCGACTGTAGCCCGTTTGGTTTCTGAATGACGACACCGAGTTCCGCAAAAACCTGGAAAGTGGAAATGTAAAAGAAATCTTATCTTACTAATATCTTACAATCTTACTTCTTACTAATATTATAAATGCGAAAGTCTGTGTGTTCACATGTTTGTCTTCGCGTATCTCCGTGACGACTAAACCGATTGTGATGAAATTTGGAACGTAGATAGTTTAAGTTCTGGAATAGGATATGGGCGTATACAATTTTCGAAAATCATCCCCTAAGGGTGTTACACAGGGTGTTAAAGTTTATATGAAAAAAAATATATTCCTTGCTCCGATCCACTCCAAACTCGGTATAAATATACTTTAAAGTAAATAATATAATGAAACCCGTATTTATTATTTTTTCAAAACAACCCCTAGGGCTGGTGCAAGGCAGTTTCAAAGTAGTAAGATTCGAAAGTCTGTGTGTGCGAATGTTTGTCCTCGCGTATCTCCGTGACGACTTAACCGATTATAATGAAATTGGGTATGTAGATAGTTTAAGTTCTGGAATAACACATAGGCGTATAAAATTTTCGAAAACCATCCCCTAAGGGTGTTACACAGGGTGTTAAAGTTTGTACGGAAAATTTTATTCCTTGGTCTGATTCACTTCAAACACAGTGTAAATAAACTTTAGGTAACACTCCTACACTTTAATCCTAATAATGCGCAGACGAAGTCGCGCGGGTCAGCTAGTAAATAAATAATGCTGGACTTTTCACACAGCATCATCTAGCCCCAATGTAAGCAGAGCTTGTCTTATGGTATCTGATAAATTACACAATATAAATATTTGCAGGCCTTCAAATAATCAATTTTCGAAAGGATTAAATATTTTACACGCAAAGGTAAATAAAAATCCTTAAAAGCTTGTTTCGAAAGGTTTTTAGACAAGAACTTGTTATTTTGCTACCTGTTTGGAATCAACGTAGTCGGCGCAATTTCTTTCTCACGGCAATCAGGACACTCGTGGTCCTCTGAATCTAATAAAGCGCCTCTGATACCTATAACAAAAAAGTTAAAAGTAAATCCATTATAAGTATAAACCAAAAAGTTTTTATAGACCACAGTGTCATTTTAGTACACATGCAATCGATTACTCGAGGGAGTGTCGATTGCTGAGAGGTGTATATTCTTTACGTATTATTCTCTACCTTATTTATGACGGGTCGCATAACGGTCTCTAATTGTATTTGAAATATTTTTAACGCAGCATTTACTTTTAGGAAGTTTTTTTTTTATAATTTTTTTCTGCAATCAGTTTTCCAACTATGAGCAAATTTGCGGGTGAATGTCAGGCAGAGTTCACTCCAGTAGGCACTCTTCATTGATTTAGTCACACATTTAGCTGCATGACATCTTTCTTTTAAGTCGTCTCCTATAAGTAGGTTTTGTGAGTTGCTGTGCTAGTTGATTAGGGTGGCTTTTCAGTTTTTCCTGCTATGTTTGAGCAGTGGTTTTGATCTCTTCAGCTACTGTGTTGACTTTAAGTATGTCATGCAATTCCGTATTCTTTATGAACCAAATGCATTGGAGATTTTTCAGGAGGCCATTTTGGAAGCGCTGAATGATGTTCACATTAGAGGTGCATGCTGAACCCCATTTTAGGAAGTTAAACATTTATAAGGATCACTTTTTAAACTCCCACGATTTAAACTCATTGTTGTTTTTAACGTTCGATTATTATCCACAACCATTACGCGATCTCGTCTCATTAAAAACAACAATTTTTAAGGATCGTTGTGCAAGCCGCCCTTAGAAAACCACCCTTCTTACGTACATTCGTCACAAAAGGAATTCCCACAGCAAGGTATCATGACGGCATCGGTGAGCAGGTCGCGACACAGACTGCAGATAAGCTCGTCTGGGACGGCGGTCTCGGGAGCGGCGGGCGCGCTGTTTGTATCACCGCCGCCTGCATTCTCCGACGCTAGGTACGCCTCGCTAAAAGGTAAGTTCGCATGAGTCAGTGGCCTAAGTTTTTAGGTCGCTAAGGCCTCCGTCTTGATTTAATAGCCGGCAGCGTCATTTTTACGTGCCCTCCGAAGCATGGATGCGGTCAGTTGAAAATACCACTGGCAGTCACTCATCCACTTAGGTACTGACCGTTCAGAATGTTGCTTAACTTCGACGATCTATCAAGAACGACTAGACTAGACCACAAGCGCTTCACTGGACTTATCTAGGCTAGTAAAGGTAAGGTACCTTAAAGGTATCTTTAGAGTAGATAGCCTCGCTAGAAACAAATATACTTCATAACAGGATTGCTAGATAAGTCCATTGCTCTGGGGAAAGAAACTAATTCATGAAAGCATAAATTACCGCTGTGAAGGCCTCTTTAGAAAAAATAATTAAATGTTTTGTCTTTAAGATTTGACTCAAAGTAGAAGTATTGGTGTTAGCTAATAGATATAAGGTGTTTTTCACCTTATATCTATATAAGGATATACCAGAAAAATTAAATCTTAAAACCAGAAAATTTTCAATTACACCAGAAAAATACTTACCGGTCAACCACAGGTACAGCAAAAGAGCCAGTAGGAGTCATCATGGCGCCAGGTGCTTTTGGACCTTCAACTGGCACCATAAAACTCTGAGGAATTCCTGTACTTCTTCTTATTTCTACAGGCTCACCCTGAAAATACATTATTACCATTGATGACATTTCATAAAAAAATATAAACAGTAAATAATTTAAAAACAATATTCTTACGGAATTAGCGAGTGGACAGTCTTTAATCCAATGTCCTCGCTTTTGACACTTGTAACAAGTGTAATGGGTAGGGACAACACCTCTTTGATTTTGTCCTCTAATTTTTTGGTAGCTGAAATAAACAAGTACTAATTAATGATTAAGTTAATACAAAATTGCACCTGACAAAATAATTCATCTTAAATCTTAAATATATATATATTTTTTTTAAATATTAAGGGCTTTACATCTATATTACATGATTTATAACGGGACGCTGTAGTGCCTAGGACATTGTTTGAGATGGGATAGGCTTGCCCAGCACCTAAATCATCCTCTCAGCTGTGGAGCTCAGTGTGGAGCTGACTAAGCTGCGGGTTTCCTCACGATGTTTTCCTTCACCGTTAAGAGCTCGTGTTATAGCGCATATAAATTTTACGAAACGAAAAATCCATTGATGCACGGCCGGGATTCGAACCCACGACCTTCGGATTGAAAGTCGAGGCACAACCCCATTCGACCAACACGGCTCATAAAAAATTAAATAATTAATTTTAAATATTATACAGGGTGTAAAAAGACGTCTACCGAAGCCGAAAGGAGTAGGTACAGCATCCCAAGACACAACCAAATCCAAAAGGATTTTCCTTAAAAATCATTATATCCGGAGAAAACAGCGTTTGAAGATTACTGTTTGCGTATGTACTGGGCTCGTTTTTTACGTAGATTGCTGGATTTTGAGTTTAAATTGTTTATTTCTTTTAAAAATGAAATAATTAGGTAGGTATGGTCTTATTATTATGTTATACTAGTAGTCAATAACTAGTAGTCAATAATGAGAATCTTATCTCACATAAACTCACTGATAATTGGAATTCTGTTATCAATGAAATGATCTAATAAAATAACTGATCTCAAACTTTATCTTAGATATTGCAACAGTTTTCATCAAATGTATTTTCTAAGAATTTTACTAATATTCAGAGCTGATGTAACAGAATCTTAAAATAGTTATCATAATCATCATCATGCATGGTGACACTACAGGGCATAGGCCTCTCCCCTCTACTTCACTCTTCACAATCCAATATGGTACAGGCCAAGTTTCAAACCCAGTTCATCCCACCATATCATACTTTTGGCATGGCCATATATAAGTTATTTTTGGAAATTTATGCCTTACTTGCTAGGGTCGTAGTCAAAAGTGGATTGCGATATCATAGCATTTATTTTATCCTGTTCGCTACCTTCCATGCGAGACAGGTCAGCCAGTCCCTTATTAGGAGCGACATCTTTGTGTGGAGCAGACGAGGAACTATTTGATCCGTCCCAATGTTTCTTTGGTTGCTGTGAGAGTGGAACTCTAGCCACGAGCAATGAAGTATTCTTAGGAATTAATGTGTGATCATCTACATACACTGTAAAAAAAAACAAGGAATATAATAACCATAAAACCCAACCAATTATGTACCGAGAAAGTATTTATCGAGCTATGTTAGAATAAAACTTCCTCATTCAGGTTAACTTAGGCTATGTTTATTCGGCATAATTCTAACCTTCTTTTGTCTGTGCATTTGTGATTTCAAGATCAAAATCTGAAGTCTTTCCGATGCGTTTCTGTTGAGATATCGCCGCTTTCAAGTCTCCCACAGAAATGTGGAGACCATCAAATGTTACTGTGTCATAATCCAATGCACTTTTGAACTTATAGTGCACAGACATTTCCAAATTCACGTGTGTTCATGTATGTATTATTTGGCATAATACATAGCTAAATTTCAAACACGGATAGTACCACCAATCCGAAATTGAGTGAGATAAATTCCAGTTCCACACAGGCAGGACCAAACCAAAGCCGCAGCTCACTGATAGATAATTCACTTTCTTTTTCTTCTTGAAGCAAGTAATAGTGTGTAATTCGCGTATTTCACAAGTTTTTGGTATAAATTAATAAATCAGAATTGCTTTCTAAGTGTATTGTTTGTTGAAACTAAAACTGAAAATGCGGACTGCGGAGCTATGCACGCACCGCCATATTCCCCGAATCAATCAGTCAATCAAAGTAATCAAACAAATCAAGAATCAAGCAAGTAAGCAAGCAATGCAAAAAGTTCGTAGTGGTTTAATCTAGAATTCTCAGTGCCATAGACTCAGAGTGGTCATGTCATAGATCTGTAGCATCTGTGGTTTGTAGTGCTGTCTGTAGTGCTGCACCAGCTGCACCTGCACGTGCTGCGCCTGGGCATTAACCCTTCAAACAGTTAACAGCCTGTTAACACCACTTTGGAAGGACAGTGGTATGCACACGAGGGCAGAACAGTGAGTCCGCTTAGGCCATAAACACTCTTTTTCTTTGCAAAGTCTATGAGTTTTAAAGTGTCGTCTATTAATAATTATTTAGGTGACATTAAAACAAACTACATGTAAAACAAGGCAATTAGGAAAGCGCGAGGGCACACTGCTCCACTTACTGCACTGCCCTTGCGTTCACATGAAGACAGGCGAGTGAGAAAGGGAGGGGGTAGCCTACTGCCCCGAAAAATTTTACTGGCAGGCTATTAACTTTCCTGCCTTAATTACTGCCCAGACAGTACTGTTCTGTGCGTTCACTCAGCTTGCACATCAAGGTGTGCAAGCAAGATAGCAGGAGTTTGGTTGGCTCGGTCTGTCTAGGTTGGCAGCACAAACTATTATTATTATTATTATTTATTTACAAAAAAAAGAAAAGGGCTTTGTTGCTGAGCGACTATATCGCCTAATCGGTAACAAACATCTTAGATTAGTCTTCATCATATAGGTATTCATATTCTTCATGGTTTCCCTTCACTTCTTGGTTTCTTCTTCTTCTATTCCTTCTTCTTCTTTTCACTTTGACTTCACTTCAAATCTTTCTTCATATATGTATTACTTATGTCACGTCAATTTCACAAACTATTAGGATGCTAACGCATGTTTATTTATTTATTTATTTTATTTATTTTAATGTTGGCAGATATCTAAACGTAGCATTAAGATTTTTATGGTCAGCTGCAATAGTATGTAGTCTGTGGATAAAAGCTCCACCTCCCTAGATATAACCGGAAGTCTAAAGTCAGAATTGGTATTTAATTTTAGTTACCTATTTATATTTCAAAGAAATCAAATAATATTGGAACTCTAGGAAATTTTATTTTTGTTTGTATTATTCAAATCAAAATTTTGGATATCTGAGACGTATCAAAGGCTTTTTTTAAAATAGTTCGTTCATCTACATATTTGGCAATTTGCCATGAACTTCCGGTACGGGGAGACACACGCGGAGCTATCGAGAAAAGAACGCGAATATAAAAAAAAATATTGGGAAAAGGAAGACTAATTATATAAATTTACATCGTCTATCCGTAAAATGTCCAATAACGGTGCTCCGGACTCCTGGGAGAGTCAAGCCGAGGTCAAAGGTGCAAAAGATTCCAATGATATGTCTTCGAAATTTTCCACGTTGAATGTAGATGCCATGGAGTTTGTGCCTTCTTTTTCTAAGTCTTCTCCAACTGATGACAGTTCGGAATCTCCTACCACAACCACACCACAAAAATCTGAAAGTGGATCCACAAATTCAGCTGAAAGTCCTGTCTTGAATGGTAAGTCAAGTGCCTGTCATTTTATCGGTAACAAAGTAATAGAGTTTTGTCGCATTTCTCCTGATCTCTCAGTAAACTGTAAATAAAATAAAAATAAAACTTTACATTCGATATAAAATAAAATAAAAAGCTCATCCAATAGACAAGTCAACATACACTTTTTTTTCTGAATCAAATCCAGTTCAAACGGGTTATGTCTCGACTCGACACGCGGCGTGCGACTATGCGTACTTGATTCAGTGTTTTATTACTTTCATTATTTCGCTACGTTATTATTCTTGTAAAAAAGCGTAACTCATTTGTTTACCCTATAACAATGGCAAAAGGTTAGTAAAATCATGTAGTAGTTCTCCATCTCACTATTCTCTCTCTGTTGTGAGTGAGAATTGCTCAATTTCACTAGAAAACCATATGTTTTTACTTTCAAACATTACTTGGAGGCCTTATTGTGCTTTATTGTCATCCAAGGATAAAATCCAAGCACATATAGTCTATTTTTCATGTACTGCAGCTCTTTCAGTTGACAGACCTAACCACAATGATTTATCATGCATTGACTCATGTTCAGGCCACTTATGCAGAACTGTGATTACTTACTATTTCAACTAACTATCTAACTATTTGATACATGCCATTAGTTTGTTGCTAATATAAATTTCCGAAATTGTTTTAGACAAAGAAAAAAGAGTAACTATGGAATGTGTATAGTCACTGTTCAGATTTCTTGTTTGTATGACCTGCATAACCATAGATTTAACTAAATTGGGTGATATATTATATGCATGCACCTAAACAAGTTGCTTTTAGATAGGTTATATAATTTAATACTATAATAAATACCATCAGTGCAAGAAATGTGATCATAAAATTTAATCAGATAGTGACAGGCATGTTGGCCTGCCTCCATTTCTTCCGACAGACACTTTCATCTGACTTTCTTGGTTTACAAACTCCACAAAAAGCAAGAAGTGGATTATGTTGCATCTCTCTCACACATAGATTGGTGAATTAACTAAACATGTCATTCACATTGACTATGTGAACTTTCTATTTCTTGCATCCTAAGGTGTTTGGTCTTAAATTGTTTTTAGGGTGCGGTGATGGTGGTGGTGAGAGTAGTGACGGGCGGGCCGCATCGGCTTCGCCCCGGGTGGAGGAACCGCCTCCCATCCCTCCTGCTGCAGCATCCGCGCCAGCTTCCCTCCCCGTCTCCAACGATGCTTCACCGACTGCTGACAGTTGGGATGGTGAAGCAGATGATGCACTGCTCACACCTGAAGACAATACTGAACTGGAAGATGAAGAAGCGGACACAGTGGTTTGTTCAGAAAATCTGTTATGGGTAGTGTTGTGGGAATCAATGCTGGTTCTCTAATTGTTGATTCAGAAGTCTCATGTATATTTGTGCACAATGTGCACATCATGTTGACACATAGGCCTCCTCTTCCATTCTTGTATATACCTTGCACTAATTCACTAGGGATAAAAGGTGGTCTGATGATATCGAGAATTGTGCAGGACCACATAACTAAACATAAATCAAAACATAATGCACATTCACCAGTCTGAGTTCAACATTACTAAACAACACTACACAACACTGAACATCTAGTTTATCCAACTGTCATGCATTGATTTTTACATTCATTTCCATTAGCAGATATGGAGACACCATAATAATGTTATTTTAGATCAATTATCTTAAAATAGAAATAGATAATAACCTTAAATATAATGAACCAAAAATTTGCGGTATCTGGCTGTTCATTACGTGTTAGCAGGTATGATACCATTGGATATCATGAACAAACATTAGTTATGCATGTTTCGCCGCCGAAATTTCCGTAGAATATTAAACAGTGAAACTATTTCTTCAGCATTTATTTTTAACTTTGTCATGACTTACAAAGTAAGTTTAAAGATTATAGGTAGTATTTTTTTTTAATGTTTGGTGGTTTATTTTGTTATTGTTTTTCTTAGGAGGATGGTGAAATTACAAAAAAAATCCCTAAAAAGAAGCCACCACGAGTAGAGGACACAAGGAGCAAAAAGGAGCATGTAAATGTTGTATTCATTGGACATGTCGGTGAGTGAAAACTATGAGCTTTCTTCTTTTTTTTATCAGTACATAAAAGCAGAATATTAAAGGAGTTTTTATTTTAGATGCCGGTAAATCTACCATTGGTGGACAAATTATGTCTCTGACTGGTATGGTTGACAAAAGGACCTTGGAAAAATACGAAAGAGAAGCGAGAGAAAAATCTAGAGAGTCATGGTACTTGTCGTGGGCTCTCGACACAAACCAGGAAGGTAAGGAAAAACATTTAAAAATATTAAAATGCTATGAGGCGATGACACAATCATAAGAACACTGGTACCTCTAGTATTTATATAATAAGGAATCTGACACCATAAATTTTCTTAAAACTTTTCTCGTAACAACAGCTTTTGGTTTTCAGAGCGAGACAAGGGAAAAACTGTAGAAGTAGGAAGAGCATATTTTGAGACTGAGAAGAAGCATTTCACAATACTCGATGCCCCTGGGCACAAAAGTTTCGTACCGAACATGATCGGTGGCGCCGCGCAGGCCGACTTAGCAGTTTTGGTAAGCCTTATTGAAATGAATTATTGGATTCTGAGTATAATATTCTATTATTTTTTTAATACCAAACTTAATTACTAGTGTACACTTCTTTTCCTGATGTAAAAGTGCATTGAACGATTTGCTCTCATTTATAAATAACGCTGGACTTTTCACACAGCATCATCTAGCCCCAAAGTAAGCAGGGCTTGTGTTATGGGTACTAGATGACTGATAAACTACTTTTGGTATTTGGTAATGTAATTTAAGAGAGGGGTTACAGAGGGGCACAGCTTATGCAACTATTCAACTTACACTCTTCTCAATATGTTAACAGGTCATATCCGCGCGTAAAGGTGAATTCGAGACTGGTTTCGACAGAGGGGGGCAAACCAGAGAGCACGCTATGTTAGCGAAAACTGCTGGTGTAAAGCATTTGGTTGCATTAGTGAATAAAATGGACGACCCTACTGTTAATTGGGATGAGAAGAGGTGATGAAACACTACCTATTAATTCGCTTCCTGCTCTTAGGAGAATCTTTAGAAAAAACTGTTGCTTTAGAAAAATTATAATTTCCATCAGAAATTTACTGATAAACAAGTAATCTATTATCAAAGTGTGTACTGATGTCAATCAAATCTCAATGTTAAGCATCTTTTCTCTTCTACATCATGATAAAAGTATTATACATGGTATTGTGTCATCATAAACTTATTAAGAGACCATTTTCAATTACAGATATAATGAATGTCGTGACAAAATCCTGCCTTATCTTAAGAAGTTGGGCTTCAATCCAGCAAAGGACTTATCCTTCCTACCTGTATCTGGTCAAACTGGACAAGGTCTATTGGAAAAAGTAAGTAATTGACATTTTTAGCTTTGAAATAAGTGATGAAGAATTAACTGGATGGTACGTCAATATTACAGTGATTCCAGAAGATTCCAGGGCCTGCTAGGCTAGTAGTTTAAGAGAAAAGCATTAAGCAGGGATGAGTAGTGGTACCATAGCTGTTTAATCAATTCATGGGCTTGTCTGCATACTTGAAAGCTAGTGTTTTGAGAATAAACGAGTTATTCTTGAATGAGACTTTTAAATTAACTCGAAAAGAAAGCAATGTTTATCAAAAAAATATGATTTGTTTTTACTTTCAGGTCTCTGAAGAAATATGCTCATGGTACAGAGGGCCCTCTTTCATTCAGCTTATCGACGAATTACCATCCCTCAACAGAAAGATGGATGGTCCTTTCATAATGCCAGTGGTGGATAAATACAAGGATATGGGCACCGTAGTTATGGGCAAGGTAGAGGCGGGAACTACGCGCAAGACTAGCACTCTTCTTCTTATGCCTAACAGGGTATGTATCCTTAATAATTATGATAGATTGCAAACTTACATAAAAAATAAACACTATAAACTAGAAAGTCTAAAAACCAACAAACTGCTTGTCAAAGTTTACAAGAGTTAGTGAAGTTGTTGCTATTCTCATTTTAAATGATGTCAAAGGTCAGTCTATTTTAGTCTTAAATGTTAACGTGTGGATAGATGAACTCAATTGTCAATGAGATTTCACATTTGAAATGCATAAAGGTCTATTATTTACGGCGTCGAAATACTTTTAACCATCGCTGTGCTCTGCGCATACTTTTCTGTAACGATAAAGTCATAGATATTCGACCGGTATTAGGATCGAACTCGCCTGGATCGTTAATCGAGGTGATATCCATTCGGTCAACACGGCTTTTGTTTGTTTATATACAGGGTGTAAAAAGACTGCTACCGAAAACTGAGGGGTTTCAATCAGACCATGATTCTGAACATATTTTGCGAAAAAAAACGCAAAAAAAAAAAAATGTTGACTTAGCTACGTCATTTTATTTTATTTTCTAGTTATTTACTACTAGTACAGCATAATAAGACCATTTACAAAAGAAAAAACTATTAAAACTCAAATCCAGCAATCTACGTATAAAAACGCGCCCAGTACATACGCAAACAGTAATCTTCAAACGCTGTTTTCTCCGGATATAATGATTTTTTTCGGAAAATCCTTTTCGATTTAGTTGTGTGTTGGAATGCTGTACCTACCCCTTTCGGCTTCGGTAGAAGTCTTTTTACACCCTGTATTATGGGGTAATGGTCGTAGTTCGCCAAAATGTCGCATTGCCTTTATTTGTATGCGGCGTTGCGTGGTAACTAGTGGCAAAAAATACAACTCAGGCGGATTTTATTAAAATTTTGACTGTCGCGTTAGGTGTTTCAATTATTTTCAATGTTGAATATATCAATTCGGCATTGAAATTGATGTAAAAACATCTGTAGATTTTTAAGGCAGGTAGTTTCCTTTGCAGACTGCAGTAAATAAATGTGGTATAGAAATCTCTCGCACTATCTACAGCGCAAAATGTGGAGCTTACTACCAACTGAGCTGTGAGGCCAGTTAACCAATATCGTGGCCATAGATCGCGAGTAATATATTTCATGAGAATGAATATTACATCTTTGTTTTATGGTTGATTGCAGGTAACAGTTACTGTAGACCAGCTATGGTCGGATGACATCGAAGTCACGTCGATTGGACCAGGTGAAAATGTGAAAGTAAAAGTGAAAGGAATTGAGGAAGAAGATGTGTCACCTGGCTTCGTCTTGTGCGACAGTATCAACCCCATTACTACTGGAAGAGTAAGTAAAGTATATGAAAATATAACTAATAATTATATCTTTTAGACTCGACTAAAGCACAAAATACAGATACAGTTAGTTTCATTGTCAATGAGATTCAGCTATGAACATAGCCCATGTCTGCGCAAAGGTATAAATAAGTAAGGTTAATCTTTGAGGTGGTGGATGACTTTGGTATAAATGGTGAAGGCAGTTTGGATGCATTGAAACCTCAAAAACTTACAGTGAATAATAATAATAATACTAAGGTGGTCAATTTTATATAAGATTATTGGGTGACCTCCAAATTCATGTTTCCAAGAAAGTCTAATTCACTGACAAATGTTTTGTTTAAAATGATGACGTATTTTCAGGTATTTGATGCTCAAGTGGTGATTTTGGAACATAAATCCATCATTTGTGCGGGCTACTCTGCCGTGATGCACATACATTGCGCTGCTGAAGAAATCACAGTCCGGGTAAAAAATATTTGTATTTCTTTCCGGATATTCTTGTCATCTGTAAAGAATAGAATCAACTGAACAGAAAAACGTTGTTTGACGTAATTACATCTTCTAAATGTTTAATTGTTTATAATGAAAATATTTATTATTATTTTTTTGTGCAGGCACTCATCTGTCTGGTGGACAAGAAAACTGGCGACAAGTCAAAAACTAGACCACGCTTTGTGAAACAGGACCAAGTTGCCATCATGAGGATAGAGTGCGCAGGAATTATATGCCTAACGCCGTTCAAAAGCTTTGCTCAGATGGGCAGATTCACATTAAGAGATGAAAGTAAGTACATCTTATATAATCCTTAATTATAAACTAACTTTTTACAAGGTTATCCAGTTTCAGTTTTTGTTTTAGCTGCTGAGTGAAGTATCTCTCTTTAGTTTTTACATCCATTCTGCTCAGCAAAAAACTCAACTTGTATATTATATATTATATTATATTTTACTTGATACATAGGTATCACTGTACCTATTGAAATTGCTTCTGAAATAAAACACTATTTATTTTATTTTATTAAATACTAATATTTGTCTGAAGCATCTTGAATACAATACCCATCTGTTACAATGTATTTTTTTTTGTTTCAGATAAAACCATTGCAATTGGAAAAGTCCTAAAAGTGATTGAATAAATTGGCACTATGATTGTAAATTAGCTAGGATAGGCCTTTTCCATATTATATCGACAGAGAACGCGTGTAATCCTGGTTTTTGGGATCTGTATCCTGTGAGAGCTCAGGTGTATTGCTTTTATCGTGATGTCATTTCCACTTAAACTTTATTTCCATTTTCATTTTGTCTAATAGAAAGCTAGGCCTCATATCCTTTACACGATAAATCATATAATTATTACAAATGTATGACAGGCTTATGCGTTACCTATTTAGAAAACTACGCGGTCTCTTCAAAATCCCTTTCGTTTAATAGAGTTTATATTGTATGGAAGTAATTGCCATATTAAATCATTGTTTATGATTAACCTGATGCCGTGAATGGCTACCGTACGGGGAAATCGCGTAGAATTCTAATAAAAAGCGCCCAAATGTATTTTTTCACAATAAATAAATTATAAACTCAGTTGCGCTAAAGTTTTAATTTTTTAAAAGTGTTGTGGGTTTGATGGACGAGGCTCTCATGTAATGTTAGTGTGGTCATCCATTTTAGTGCTAGTAAAGTCTAGAAAGAAACGCATCGTTGTGTTTGTATTCAAATGAACTTACAGTATACTAGCCTATTCGGTACAAGGTGGTCACGTTAACAATATGTATTTATTTTAGGAAATATAATATTTTCACATATTATAGTTACATTATTATATATAACTGTTTCATTATTTAAATCTGATGTTTTAATGGAGCAAGTATTCACCAATGCAATGCAATTTGGCTAACTTTACCTAAATACACCAATTACAAATTCATTATTGTAAATTATGTTATTAATTTGTTATAGCCATAGGATTTACACTGGTATTCACAAACATTTCTATGTGGTCTCAAAGCGCGCGGACGCTCGGGGTCCCAAAAACCTACTCATTTTGGGACCCTGTGCGTCCGCGCGCACTTGGAAACGTCCCAGTAATGAATACCGGTGTTGGTTACTTCCGCTTGTGTTGGTGGAGATGGGCTTTTGTTTGATTAGAAAAATAATATGTAGATCAAGTTTCCGTTGTAAAAACATTTTATTTAACAATTTTATTTGTTTACATATTAGTCTGCAATATTTTAACTAATTATGTTAATGCATAGATATTAACTTATTGCTTTTGTGACCGAACATCCAAGCAACTTAAGTTTTTTTTCTTTTCAATATAACGTTATTTTGTACAATAAAGAAGTGTATCTTTTGATGGGCTTGGCAGTCCATGATCACAGAACACCAATTTATTCACACCTAGATATAATGAGAGTACTTGTACTTATGAAAGTTATGTGAAAGTGGTTCATAACAAGGAAGTTGATTTCAAACAGCGGCTTAGTTTTGGTATATTGTATATTATGAATTTATAAATTTTCAGCTTTTTTGAAATATAATCGAGTTTACATAGTTTGGTTTTGGTATATTTTTCTTTTCAATAGGTTTTCTGCTCTATTCTCTGCCGTAATTTCTAATAGTATTTCAATTAATCAGTAATTACGAAGTCACAAAGAACTTAGGTAGGTAAATAACTACATAGGAAGGTTAATAGGAAGCCATAAATTCACGCACATAATGTGCTGCGCCATCCTCCCTAGGGCCCTTATTAATAAACGTGGTGTAAAGTTACGCCGGGTGTAACTTAGGAGTAACCATACAATGTTTGGAGTTTTAACCTGGCGTAACATTACACCGCGTTTATTAATAAGGGCCTAGGTGAATAAAGTCTACGACACTACAACTCCCATACCACAGCCTATACTATGGAGTGAATATGTCGCAGCCAACTGGTTAAATCCACCGTCTGATTATACGGCGCCGTTTAACTAGCGACCTCAAAAACGCATGTTTTAGGCTTAATAAATAAATAATGCTGGACATTTCACACAGCGTCATCTAGCCCCAAACAAACTAAGCAAAGCTTACCTACTATGGGAACCAGATATACACATATACTTTTTGTTTGTAAATACATACATATTATAGAAACACACAGACCAGATCATACAATCATTTATCCCCCGGCGGAGATCGAACCCGCAACCATTCTGTATTCTGTGCCGCAACCACAGGGACTACACATAACAATGGACGGATGAAAGAAACGAGTTCTTATAGACATAAGAACTCGTACAACAGGCGACTTCTTTCTTTCATACGTGTCTAAGAATAATAACGATCTCCTTCAGTGATAACGTGCCACCCCCCTGAAGAAGTTGCTTGGCACCGGCCCCCTCACCCTCAATTAACATCTTCAAGGATCCTAGGCCTGTTCAAAGAGAGATAAACTAGTTGTTTCGTGACTTCGACGATGATTTCTGAATTAAAATCATCTCACCGCAGCATCACTGGAAGTTGAGTTCTGGCTATTACTCCGGTTACATGCTTTGCCTACCTATCGAGTTTCGTATTCTAATAGGCTTGCAACCATTGAGCTAAGAAGTTTTAATAACACAACAATGCTTGCGACTCGTCACGTACGATGTGTTCCTGGGGTGGGCATATTTCAGTATTTCTGCCCACAGTGTACAAGCCGCATTAGCCCTCAAGCTTTTGGAAACTTCTGTCTTCATCATCATCATCATCACGTGTTGCCTTCCACCGATGGGTGTAGGTATGTAGGAAGGTAAGTACGATAAATACTTACTTACCTATTAATTTTACAGTATAGGTACATTTTCTAGTTTATATGACGGTAGAGTGCTTTGTTTACGACATTAATATTATGTAGGGTACAACTAGGTTCAAATTATGACATGATCTATTTCTAATTTTTGCAAACACTGCTCATAAACATAAATCTGTGGGCAACCTATGCCTACACGGAATAATGTACTACGGGACTTCGTAGAAAAGGAGATTGATGCTCATATGACGCAGAAGTAGGCATTGGCGTATGTAAATAAAACTTTAAAATGTTTAACTAATATTTTATCAGGCAAAAATGTGCTAGAATAGGTTACAGCTCAAATATAATTATTCAAACAGCAATAAAGAGGGAAAAATAAGTAAATCCTTTTAAAGCAACATAAAATGTAGGATAATTACACACTAGCCTGTTCCAAAAATATTTACAATTTGACAAATTCCATGACTGGAATGTTATTTCTGTTTGAGAGTCATTATAATCTAAGAATATGCTATTTTATAATATTTTATGTACAACTTTGAAAATAATTAAAATCTCATGATTAGCACTTATTAACTACCTTAACAATTTTGTTCATTGCTAGACAGTACACCCTACGCTTCCTCCACTACTCCATTGAACATTCATATCAGTTTTATCAGTCTCAATATCTTAATTATTAAGTACCTACAGTAGATAAAATTTGGCAATCAAAGATATCAATCCTGTAGCTTGATGTCATTTTTTGTAATATTCTGATTCATTTGATCATTCTCATACTCCACAAAGTCATCAAACAGACTGGGCCAGGCTTCAGTGTCATCGTAGCTACTGAGATCATCTCCCACAAATTCACAAAAATTTAAAAACATATACCATGTGTCTTTAGGAATGCCTCTGATGTGGGGGTTTTTATCTAAATATACAAGCCATCTATCTAATATAGGAGGCTCATTGCTAGTGAACACTAAGCGCCACAATAAAATGGCTATATCTGTTGGTAATATTCTTTGCCCTGTGCTAACATCCAGACCAAATTTAAAAGTAAACCTATATAAATCTTTAAACTGCTCACTTTCTCTATTTAAGTGAGCAGTTATATCATTGAGCTTCATTTGAATACTTTTGATAGAATCTGTTTTCATGTGCCTCAGCCCTTGAACAAACTCCGATTTAGTAAATCGACACATTTGACTAGCATTCAGTTTCCATGCAAGGACCAATACTTTGAAATCATCAGGATTTAACTGTAAATCATTACAGAGGTTCTCTATGCCTTCAGCCAATATAGCTTCTTCTAGTGAATCTTTGTATTGGTCAAATAATTGAAGAATTTTAGATTCTGATACTCGAGGTTCACTTGATCCCAAGGAAGACATTGTTCGTGGGATAGAGGGAAGTTTCTGGTAAAATGGTTTAGGAGTCTTCTCAGATATAACAATTGATTTGGTTGTATTTACTTCTGAATACTGCTCACCAAAGGTAGTCATTGTATTGGCATTTTGTAATGAGGAGGTGCTCTTGAAAGTGTTTATGCTATTCTCATTATTATGAAGTAGTGGTACTTCTTGAGGAAATACTGACACTGCTGCAGCAATGTCTGTCATCTCTGGAAACAATCAATTTCAACATAAGGATAACAAATTATAAAAAATATTCAAGGTTGTAACAAAATATCGCAATCTCACCATCTTTATCTCTGTGAGGAGATGATGTGACATCACCGTTGGACTGCTCTTTAAAACAACTCATACAATGGCCCATTGGATAAAACCTCTAGTAGTGATAACTTCAAAGACCTAAAATTTAAATCCAGGGTATGTAGATTTGTTATTATTTCATCAGTAATGCACATAATTCTGGAGTATTCTTGATAAAATCCTGAAAGAAAAATTGTAGTTGGATGATTCTACAACACTAGCATTGTGGTAATTTTTGGTTTACTTTGATTTTCTTACATCTGTAAAAATATCGTCAGGATATAACTATATTTATTTGTGGCAGAGAGCTTATGTTTCGCATTTCAGGTGCCTAATTTACAACATCACTGCACTTTCTTTAGATTTTTCCTATTTTATAAAATCATCCCTTTGTGATACACTGAAACTGAAGCTAAAATATTGAAAATATATTTTGACAATTGACATGACATTACCTACTTACAATTCAATTTGACACTTTTGACATAAGCAAACATGACATATATATATAGTCCTCCTCATCGATTTCGACGACGGCGACCCTGACTATAATAATTTGTTATAATAATGTACTTAATTTACAATTTTCTTATATATTATATTTTATTATAAACATGACATATACTGACAGTGACAGCCCTCTATTTTTAGGTCAATTCTTGTCTCAAGTGGCCAATTCAAGGCCCTAGTCGTCGTGACTGACAGTCCTACCTGGCGTGAGAATGATCAATGCACAAGGTGTGCGGTGCGAATGGGTGCGAAGCGCGAAGCCACGATAAAAAAAAGTTCAATTCAAATTTCAAACTTCATTCAAAAGTTCGTTGACGATTTTGACCTGACTTTTGTTTGTTGTCTTGTTGACGATTTGAATCCAGTGCTAATATTTTCGAAACTAGTGAAAATCACTAAAAAATGAGTTTAATTGAAGATAACTGGGATTATAGCATTGATCTGAATGATATCGATAAGAAATCATATTCTGAATTTGAGGCTACAATCTATAGCTTTAGGGAAAATATTTTTCAACGGCTGGAAGATGGTTTCAAAGCTCAAAAGTTTGTTTACAATGATAAAGTAGCCCAAAATCATGATGATGAGCTAAAGGATCTTGTTGAAAAGAACAGAATACTACGTACGCAGATAGAGTCAAAGTTAGAAGAACTTTCACTACAACAACAGCAGTATGAAAACTACAAAAAAGGTATGCACTCAAACCTCAGAGTAATTGTATAGCACTCAAACCTTTCACTCTTGTCATCTCGATGCTTCGTCAGAATTAGCAATTAGATACCACTTCAATTATTGCTCACATTTATACAAACATTTGTCCCGTGGCGGGGATCGAACCCGCAACCTAATGCGTGGCAAGCAGACCTTCGCCCACTACGCAGAGGTCGTCAATTTATTATTTCTAAGAAAACTTTATTAAAAAGGTAATTTTTTGCATAGACAATCACACTACTGGACAAATAACTTACACAAGAATCACTTATGTCATACAAGGATTCTGAAAAAAATTCACTGCTTAGAAGATTGTGGTAAAGTTATATGAAAATGAACAATTCTTTCAATCTTCTTCATTTGCAGATCAAAAACTTATAACACAGGAAATCAAAGAAACCCATGAAGCATTTCTGATGGCAAAAAAATACTACAAGAAATTTTTAAAAATGTATCATACTATTGAATCAAGGAATGCTGAAACACAAACAATTTACTTGCAATTCTTCACAGAGGCTAAAAAAGATTCTGAAAACTATTCTGTTCGCTTACTGAGAAACACAAAGACTGGACACTATCAATGTGAGTTGAATAATAGTTACATTCCTCTTACTTGTGTCAGTGTTCTTAGAACTATATTATAACTAATTTACTTCTATTTTTTTCAGTAATAAGCACAATGCCCAAACTATCTAACTTGAAAGAGTTGCAGAAAAAATTGCAAGAAACAAATGATGTGCCCGGGGCCCTCTGTTCAGTAAGACATGCCTTTATTGCGATCAAATCAAACAAGAAGTAATATTAATACTGTCTTAATCCTCGGGAATGTTATATAGATATTAATCTTTAGTTGTGCCTATAATACATTTTAATATAATAATAATTTGATCACAATTCAAAACTGATATTTAAATTCATTTAAGCCATGTGCCAGGATTTTAAGTGCGCCTAAAGAGTTTACTTATTAATTATCCAATTAAAACCCTTTCATATAAAGAAAAAAAATACAAGAAATTGTGAAATAGAATGTATAATATTTAACCATATAAAATACATGACATAAAAACAATGTCCTGTCAACAAAATACAATTATGTGGCTGAGGTTTTGAGGTACTTCATAATACTAAGACAAAAATGCCATTAGTGCTTTTGTGAACAAGTCATTAGAAATAACAGTTATAATAACAATCTGCTTAGCCGATTTCGGCTACAGAGACTTGGCTTGGTTTAATTTATCTATTGGCTTGGGTGTTTGTTTAGCCTGAATAATATTAACGCTGAAGGTTTCATAGTTTAGAGCGCAAAAAGTGCCAATAACAAAATTAAAATTTATTTGTATGAGAATGGAAGATCTCATGTTGTGCCAACCCAACATAATGGTGGACAAGGGCAGGGAGATGATGATGATAGGAAGGCATTCTACTCTTAAGTTGTTCTTGTTACTGTGTTTTCTCCTCCTTTAAAATAATGGTAATGAATTTGACCTAGAAATAGTCAAAAATATACTTATATTTTTTTTCATTGTTCAACTATCACGAAGGTAACAAAAAATTAATAAATTATAATATAACAATTCATTAAATAGGTACTTCACTGGGAAATATGAGTATATACATAAAGCAATTTGGGCAAGGATGAAATTTTTTTTATATTCTAATATTATTATTTATTAATGAGTTACTTATAAATACTGTCTGCACAAAAATAAATAAATACTGAATATAGAACCCACAAAATGCATTTCCTTAAAATAAAACATCCAGTCCATGATAAACAAACAACAGCCAATCCCTAGCATGCTGCACCATTTAAAGTTAAAACCCGAAAAGTTTGTTGTGGTTTAAAATAAATTATAACATTTCATATAATACAAAGAACACCTATCAGTTTTTCATACTATACCATTTTTGCAAGGTGGGCTTATAATAAAATCAATTTAGATAGATTATAAATCTTGGTAAATTGGTCCTCCCTAGAGTAAAAAGCTGCACTATTTCTAAGACAACTTATAAACTACAGTTTCTGGCACGCTTTGGCTAGTCAGATAACAAGATATACAGTCAAATTTATTTGATACACTGCCATTTGAAAACTCATGTTCTGGACATGTTCTAATCCCTCCAAATCATTTCTAACTAGCTTCCGGTGTGCATATCTAATGCCTCATTACATACAACTTAAACAAAGGTTGTGCTCGTTTATAATAACTTGTATAATCACAACACCATAATGAATTTCGTTAAAATAAATGATACTCTATTAATACGAAAAAGGCTTACATTGTTTTGTTACTGTACGGATATTACCATAAATTTGAGTAAATATTATTTTTAGAGTCCATACAATAGTCGCAACAACCTGTCAAGTATCTAGCTGTCCGCTAGTATAATCAATCATACTTATTTATTTATGCGTTGATAGCATTCTTTCTAAATATTACATTTGTGCTCGTAAAATATTATATTAATGCATCTTTCATAGTAACATTTCAATACATCAATGTGTAAATCATTAAATGCTTGTTAATATTGGAAGATAAGTAGAATTAATTTTAAACGGAATATTATACAATATCTGTTATAAAAAATAGAGATTTTTTTCCAAATAATTAAGTCAGTATCATTTCTTATTCAAAATACTTAAATTGACACCATACAATTTATGGCACAGTATCTAAGTTATTTTTAATTTACCATTGGCGTCTCCGTTCGTTGTTGGCGTGAGACGTTCGCTACAAAGTGTTAGTGAAGACTTTTGTGGAAGCTCAGATTGCAGACTCGTGGAAGATCCCTTTGACCTGGCGGGAATCAGGAGGGCGCCCAAGGCTATGAAATGTAGCGAATAGTAGAACTTCCTGAAAATAAAATAAGAATTAGTTCACTTCATAAAAAACTAAAAAAGGAATCGACGTACGTCACGAATATTGCTAGTGTTACTTCGATATGCTTGCCAAAATGTTCCTGGAAAGTTGTTTTAAATCACCTCAACTACATAATATGATGTCACAAGTCATTAAAATAACAAAACGACGCCAAAGTAGTCACGAGTTTACAATTTAAACCTAGCATACTAATCCTAATTTTTAAATACAAATAAGCCAGGGTCCTTGTTGAACAGGGAAAGAGGCATCTTTGCTGTGTTAAGATCAGATAAAAACATAGATAGCTTAATCTAAAAGCAAAAGTGTATCAAAAACTAATATTATCCTACCTACAAAACCATCGGCAAACATGCTCATAAACTAGCAAGGTCGCCGATTATACCTCCACCAGGGATTATTTGATAGTTATCATGACTAGCTTAGCTTGAAGTAGTTGCCATCAAAAGTTTTATAAAAGTATCTTTACTATTTGTTATGTTCATTATTCAAGACCATATTAAACCGGAAAGTCGGTCTGGCCTAATTATGTATATTGAGACCAACTTGTTATTTGTACATTGACTGTACATTTTATCAAAAATAAAAATGCAGTTGTTTTTTTCTTCAAAAAATTAACCTATGGTGTCCTAAGAAAACAACCTTCTAATTACAAAAGAAAGGCTAGCTGTCCTAATTGTGGTAAAATTTTGCCACACCCTGTATACGAATAGCACACATACCCGTAGAAAGCGAGACTGGGCGTCAGATGGAGCAGAACGAATGGCACGGTGGCGTACGTCATCGCAACACGAGTTGTGATGAAACTCAGGAGGTCGTAGAATAGCTTTTTCGCTCGACTGTTGATAAACAGCGGCCTAGCTGCTGTGCGGAACTGAAACAAATGACACTATTTTGTAGTTGCTAAGGCGCCTTTTATATTTTTAAATTGTGCAGCTATGATTCCCTATTACCTAATCGTAGTACGCAGCTAGCTTCATGAATATATTTTATCTCTAGCTGCTACAGTGAAGGGGCCGTAGAAGAGTTAGCTATCTTCTTGAATATCTCTTACCTTCCTAGCTGCTACAGTAAAGAGTCCTCCCGCGAAGAAGGTCATATAATATCCTGGATGGAAGCCATGCCAGACCGCAGAGAGGCCGTAGACGCGGGCAGTTCTCAGCCGACCGCCGCCGCGTTGGTACGCCACGTTCCGAAGCCATGCGTTGGTGTTTTTGTTCCAGCTGGCTACTGCTGTGCGGAAGTTTTGCGCGAACTATCGACAATCAAAATTTTTTTTTTTTTTGGCTTCGCAAAAAGTGTGCATGCGCCATTTTTCATTGTAAAAATTAAGGAAACAAAAGTTATGAAATACCGCGGACTAGGACGGGGTCAGGAGAGGTAGTGGATACAGATCAAAATGTTTTATTAACTTGTAGATGGAGAATTATAATTTCAAGGCCAGATCAAAAGTACTAGTAGTTAGTGATGTAGAATCTAATGAGGCTAAGGCGTCGTCCTAATTGGCAAATGATCGTACGATGACTCGATGCGTTTTCATCGTGCGATGAGTTCAAACATACAGATTTCTTCAGTGTCCTAATTAGAGCTTGCAAGCCAACGCACGAGTATAGGAAGAAATCTGTCATCGCATGACGAAAACGCAATGTGTCATCGTACGATCATTTGTATGTGATTTTTTGTGTGTGATTTTCAATGTGCTATTTTTTGCATGCAGATATGTATTGTGTTATTGATGAATGAAGTGTCCATTCGGACTGAAATAAAAACTGATTTAACAAAAAGATCCAAATATTCAGGTTATTGCTTACAATATTGTTTGTTTTGAAACGTGAGCATCGGTCAGTGACACCTTTGGAGTGTTATTGCCAAATTATAAAAAAATATATTTTAATTCTCGCAATACCTACTGGATAAATAGAACTACCAAACAATTGAATTATAAATGTTTTTACATACCTACTTTTACAAATATATTCATGGTCATACAACAAATCAAAGATATTCATTTATTTTGACATTGTTTAGCAAACAATAAACTGCTTTGAATAATATAACAAAGTAATTTTCCGCGAAATGAACTACATTGTTACTATTCTGAATCCTCTCGGTCTACGCTTAATCCGTTGTAAAAGAAAGTGGTAGTCAGCTACAAGTCTATATTTTAATTTAAAGGAATGCACCAAGTGGAAACTGCCTCAAGCCAAAGAATAGGCCGCAAACCCTATGCGCGGCGCGGAAACATAGTCTGTGGCCGATCGCAATGCGCGCGCATAGGAAAGCTGATTAATTTTTCCCGCAATAGCGAAACATTTTTCACAACTCGTTTTCACTGTTGAAAATGAGTTTTTATTGTTATTTTATTCACAAGTGTGTTGAAAAACGTATGATACACGTGTGTATTGATGATTACCGTCCTCGGTTCTGTTAAGAGCCTCGCCTAACGGCTCGGCTCTCAAAACGCCTCGGCGGTAATCACCAATGTTACACACTAGTACCATAATGTACTATTATCTTACCTCAAACCCGAACACATCAATATTCGACATCTTATCCCACTTCGGCGTGCCATCATTGTCGTACCCATTGAAGCCCATTCCGGAGTTGTTGCAGATTGCTTCGGACAGCAGCCACGCGTGGTAATACTTGCAACGCACAACCAGCGTGGATAGATACGCATACCAGAGGAGGTAGACCCCAGACCACGAACGAGACACTTCTGATGACGGATCTGTCAGTTCTGGAAGTAGAAAAAAATATGTTTTGTTTTCTAAAATTGCTGGGCTTGAAAAAAATTAAAACGAGCATGCCCGCTTGAACATTGTGAGGGCCAGATTTGAAGTTACCTTGGCTGAAATATACCTATCTGTCAAAGTTTTTCTTGAGCTTAAAAAAAATAAAAGGTTCACAAATTAATGTCGCATACTTATACAACAAGCACATAACACAAAACTTCCTTATTAATAACTTAAATTCTTAGGTAGAAATAAATAAAAACACTTAGGTAATTAATAATATTAGGTACTTACCTACCTTACACACAAAATGGTATAAACACGAAAAAGGGTTAAATAAAAGGTCTTATAAATCATAATAATCAAACCTTCTAAAACAGTGAGCGGGTATTTCTTAGCTAGGGTCAGGTAAAGTAACGCAGCTGCGATGGAACCCATCATTTTGTAGAAGACGGCTCGTCTCGGAGACGGTTCTGTGTTTTCATCGGATTTGTCACTCTGAAAACGTTGTTCAAAGTCAAGATTTTTTTAAAGAATAGGTACTTTGTAGATATCTGAAAGGGTAGATTTTATACGTGGCATATTGCAAGCCCATTTCAGCTTACTAGGATACCTACCTGCTTACTGTCTGGTTTTCTATTGATATTTTTCATCACCACTTTTACAATAAAAAATACAAGATGGCTTTTTTAGGGTTCCGTACCCAAATGGTAAAACGGGAACCCTATTACTGAGACGTCGCTGTCTGTCTGTCTGTTCGTCTATCACCAGGCTGTACTGTACTTATTTTTCTTTTGCCGCTATAACAACAACTAAAAAACAGAATAAAATAAATATTTAGGGGGCTCCAATACAACAAACGTGTTTTTTTTTTGCCGTTTTTATATATAGGTAATGGTGTTGAAGCCTTCGCGCGCGAGTCCGACTTACACTTGGCCGGTTTTTAGATTATCATTCATGCACTTCCAGGATTCGTATCCTCGATCTTTAGATTGAAAGTGTATGAGTCAATATCCCACTGAACCAACACGGCTTTTTTTAAGTCAATATGCATTTATTTTCAGAACTTATGATACTGTTTCATTGATGACTAATACGTATCCCTGACACATAGAACTTTTACGTTTTACGCTGTACAACAATGAAACATTTTGAAATAAATAAATCGAATGTTAATACTTTAAAATACCACTAAAAAAAAATGTTTTTGTCTATTTCCTTTCCTAAAAGAGCCTTGTCAAAGAACCGTTCCTATGTGATAAGGACTATAACGAAAGTTAGTATCAGTTTTTGTTAAAAAATCTATTGTTTGTTTTGTTATGAAAAATAATTACTAGGATAACTTTAATTATAATACTAATACAGGTAGGTAGTAGGTATTAATATAATAAGCAATTAGCTCGCGCATAGTAGGTAATAAGTGGTAATGATTGCAAATTATTATGGTTATAAGTAATAACCTTTTAAGCTTATTATTAAACTACACATTGTTTAATCTTGGCCATGAAGTTACCTTTATCATTCTACCTAATCTTGTCACACCTACTTCGGCCGTAGGTAGGTATAGTACGCACAACCAATCTTTAGCTCTCTGAAGTAGCTGCGCAGAACCAATTTTTGATGACTTGTATAGCTGCCTCGCTCACTCGCTTAGTTTGTTGCATCTCTACCAAACCTATGTGCAATCGTTTAGTGCACCTAACTTCAGAGAGCTAAAGATCGGTTGTGCGTACTGTACTTTATCTCACAAATTGCAATTTAATTTGTTAATTAGTCTCAAAACCTATTTCAAAGTAACAAATTAACTAAGATGTTAGATATTCGGAATGGATCAAAGTACCTACCTATTGTTTTATTGCAATTGATTGATATCGACATGGGTGGGACGCATGCAATGCTCTAATAAGTTTTTAGGACACCTCACAGTCACAGAGATTTCTATATATCAAAGTAAATTCGGTTACCATTTATCAGTGTCGGAAACCCTCCGAAAAGTAGGTACTAGATCCACAATTACACATTCAACGGCAGGAAGGCCTTGTGATTTATTAAACGTGTTAGCGACTTATTTCGCATGCGGTGATTTTCGCATACGGTAAGTATGCGAAAATCACCGCTACTTCAATGTCGAACAAGTTTTACTGCAATGAAAATCGCAAATCGCCTTCATTTAGAGAAGTCTAGGAAGGACATCTATGTATGTATGTTATATCATAAAAGAGAAGTGAGGTCGAGCTAATAAACTATTCTATTTCTACAGTAGAATAAAATTACATTTGAGTCTAGGCAATAGCAACTTTTTTACAATAGCGATTAAACTCCCTTTAGGTAGACGATTTTGAATTTATCGCTGTCGTAAAAAAGAGATGGTGTTGGTTGACTTACCCCAGTCCAACGCTCGCCTTCAATGAAATTAATGTAATCATTGTAAAACACCACCGGTCCGCACATCAATGTTTGGAAAGCCAACGTGTACGCGAAGTACTCGAGAGGAGAGGGAAGTTTCTCCACTGCAGCTAAAGACTCTTCAGTGCCTTTGGTGTTCGCATTCACTTCTTTGTTCGTGAGTTTATCCTGAAGCGAGTAAGCCAACGATGTTACTCTTTGAGTAATCACCATCAAAGGCCCTGAAATAACAAATAGGTGTGACTGTGCAAAATTATTACTTAAAACGAGGTGTATTTTGTTATTGCTTATGCACCTGTGATATCCAATGTATAGTCAGCCGTGTGGTATATCTGTCGATGTAAATGTAGGCAGGACAAATATACCATTGATGCCGTTAATATTGCACTGTAAATAGAACCAATTATTGCAAATACCGGTTTTTGTTTATTGCGCCATAATTAGACCAATTTTATACAAAGGACACTCACTTTCCCATTAGGTGGTGTGGCACAGTTTTGAGTAGGGTATAGCAAAGCATAGGCACCACTGATAAGTGTATTGCTTGTCTGAAAAATAACCGTTATTAAGTACCTAGGTACAATCAATAAATTGGTCGCAAAGCTAACTTTAGGCTGAGCTATAAGTAATTAATAAAAATAAAACAACCCATAAGTCCTGGGTGGAAATCGAAACCCACAATGTAGATAAGCTTACCATGACCATACTGTCCAATGTCCATCGTGCATGAGTAAGAGAGTAAAATTAGATTTGAGTTTAAAAGGTAAGTATATTATCATCCGCTACAAAACACACGTCTGAGTAAAATGAAATTTAATTTTACTCTAGGTATTGTACCGTAGATCTACGATTCATTGTACCGTAAGTAAATATGTGGTGATCATGGTAACGAGGCTAAGCGTAGAGGCTAAGCTACTATTTGAGTTGCAGGTAGACCTACTATGGGCCTAACTTGAAATGACAAGTCTAAATTAAATTAAAGTTATTGTTCCATTGCGTAGGTATGTCTGTACTCTTTGTTATAAAAATCACGGACAAGGAGAGATTTAACAAAGGATTATTATAAATAGAATATAATGGACGTTTCTTTGTAGCGAATGTTCATTCAGATATTAATATTGAAGTTAATTTAAAACTTTCACTAAAGACATTGCCCTATCACAATAAACGAAATGTTTAAGTGTGATTATAATATTTTCATTCGATCATGTTATCTAAAGCAAGCTCAAGATTAAGAATTTTTTTACGAGGTAGACAGACGTAGGTGCGAGGGGACTTCAGTATTGATTTTATTAATTAAAACTGTCTAATGTTGTTATTGCTTACAGGACGAAAACAAAATACATGTATTGTTTATTGGATATGCGATCAAATTGGCGCCTAGCAACGTAAGACTCGCTCATACACATGCCTCCTCATCACGTGCCGGCTTCAGTCAGTCATCGTTAGATTGATTCCATTTCGCTTCTATTGAGCAACAATGCAAAGCTCTGTACCACTTGAGTGATATCGTATGTTCTGCAGTGATTCATTCTGCTACAAACATCCAATACAAAGAGGCGGGGCAAGACATTGACACTGATAGCAAGAGATTAAAAGACCATTGTTTTTTAAAAATAAAAAATTTTGAAAAAAAAAATTGAACCGACTTCACAGAACACAAACAGAAGAACCTTCTACACACTAAAAAGAGAAAAATAAGAATATAATTTGAAGTCGGTGCCAACTATTCATTTACATCTAAGAAATTCAAAAGAACTTGGGTGCAAAATTGTATCCTGGTACGCTATCGCTCGATTTCTTTTTTTGATAGGTACCTAATCGTATTCACTTGGCACCGACTTCAAATTATATTCTTATTTTTCTCTTTTTAGTGTGTAGAAGGTTCTTCTGTTTGTGTTCTGTGAAGTCGGTTCAATTTTTTTTTTCAAAATTTTTTATTTTTCACTTTTTAGTGTAAGTAAATAAATACTGTGTAAATAAAAGTGTATGTGTAAATAATATAGTAAGCTACGAGTACATTAAGACTTTGCTTATCGTAGCTTAAGTAGGAAAGGATAAGAGAAGTCATGGGCAGACCTACTAAAGGACAGACCGGAGTTCAGCAAGGGGGAAAACTATCAATCCATAAGGAAAAGAAATATTTTGTACTACCTCGGGTGTAATACCCTTTCAAACTATTTAATGTTTGACTCAGATTGTGAGTCAGGGTGTGTTGTGTAGTGAGAATGAGGTTTTTTTAATGTTACGGGAAAACTGTAAATCCCTCAGGAAAAAAAAATATATGGCGCCACCTTGAGAGTATACCTCTTTTTAACAAAAAAAAAATTTTGGAAATCGGTCCACAATTTTCTTAAAGTTCAGTGATTGTTTTAGTTTTACGGGAAAACTATTAATCCCTCAGGAAAAAAAAATATGTGGCGCCACCTTGAGAGTATACCTCTTTCTAACAAAAAAAAAATTTTGGAAATCTGGCCACAATTTTCTTAAAGTTCAGTGATTGTTTTAGTTTTACGGGTAAACTATTAATCCCTCAGGAATAAAATTTATATGGGACCACTATAAGAGTATACCCTTTCAAACAAAAAAAAAAAATTTGGAAATCGGTCCACAACTGACGGAAATATCGTTTTCTTAAAGTTCAGTGATTGTTTTAGTTTTACGGGAAAACTATTAATTCCTCAGGAAAAAAAAATATGTGGCGCCTCGTTGAGAGTATACCACTTTCTAACAAAAAAAAAATTTTGGAAATCGGGCCACAATTTTCTTAAAGTTCAGTGATTGTTTTAGTTTTACGGGAAAACTATTAATCCCTCAGGAATAAAATTTATATGGGACCACTATAAGAGTATACCCTTTCAAACAAAAAAAAAATTTTGGAAATCGGTCCACAACTGACGGAAATATCGGTGAACATACATAAAAAAAAAAAAAAAAAAAAAAAAAAAAAAAAAAAAACATACATACAGCCGAACATATAACCTCCTCCTTTTTTTGAAGTCGGTTAAAAATGGTAATACCAACATGTTTTGCAGTGTCAGCTGATAAAAAATATATTTAAATAAATAAGTGCACAAGACTAGGTACAATGCAGACAATGAATGAAAAAAGTTGGAGCCAAAACCTTGATGATAACAACAAAAGATTTTAAGAGCAATAAACTCAAAGGGTGATTTATTTTACATTGATAGGAACATGTTATGGAAGTACCAAGAAATTGATTCAAAAGCAAAACAAATTAAAGAAATGCATGTTTAGTAGGTATAGGCCAAAAAGGTACTTGGCTACAAGCACAAAAAGCAACAGAGACAAGGACATTAACACTATCAATGGATTAAGGATCATCAAACTTCATCTTTTTTTGCCATATAATCATTAGGTACTTGCAACAATATTATGTTGTAAAGATATGATTCTAATGATTAAAAATAAGAACTCAAATTGGGACTATAATAAGGAATGCAATGCATGTAATAGAAGTACCACTGCGAGATAATGCAGATTTTGTAATATCCAGAACCACAAATGTTTAAGATTTTAAAGGTTAGTACAGTATTCCAGATCAACCTAAGGACGATTAACAAAAGCAAAATTAGGAACAGATATTATTTTCAAGAAATCACTGGAGGTGCACCAAAAGCACAATACAAATTGTTGGCATATTAGAAAAATAACTTAAAATGTAGGATTGAAGTATTATTATAAAGTTTCTCCTTATTCTGCTTTCTTAAAATATTTTAACAATTATTTTAAAATAATATGTAGCCCAACTAGTAGGCATATTTAATTATTAAGTGCTGTAGTATTACACTTAGTACTGGTTAATAATTTATTTTATTCTAATCTATGTCAATAACATAGCATTTTTAATTCAACCAAAACAAGTTCTAATATATTTTTATAGCTAGGATAAGAAATAAATAATGTAACTTACTTTCCAAAACAGAAATATCCCATCAACAGACCTATAACGAGGCATACGGAATGGCGAAATTCTGGAGAAGCAAATTTCAATGGTTTCCGAAACAGTCTGGCCAGGCATAGTGCAGCTACTTGTGCAATCAAAAAATTTACCTAATGAAAAAAACATAATTTAAACTATGGTGCTAGTATGAGTTGTACCTAGAACCAGATAAAACTGTGTAAAATGTTAACTCATTTGCTTATTGGTACCTAGGTACATTAAACATAATTTAAAATAGCATAAAATCAGTGTGGGGGCTTTATGGGTGGCCTCTTGACACTATTAAAAAATCAATAACAATCGCTGTTAAAGTGATATAACCTTAGCGAATATGTTTTGCTGATAAGCTATGATATCTAAGATGATGAAGAGAAGCAATATACTTACTTACCTACTTATAATTGAAATATTTATTATGAAATTTTATTTGCATGCTTATTTAAAGAAAAGTAATGTTATTCATCATATCATTACAAACTTTAAAATATTTAAATGAGTAGGTACCTACTACTACTCTAACAAGGTACTCATTAGTGCCGTAACCTTTAGAATACCTTCAGTAGGTACCTGCTCATTTACATTGATGGCTCATTTTGTAGAATAACTCTGAAGGCTAGGTACATCGTTCTATGTGATTTTGTGACTTAATTAGCACTTTAATTACAATTCGCCCAACGGATCTAGGCATTTATGAAGTTAGCCGAACACAATTTAGTATGAACAATCGGTCACTGCGCAGACAAACGTCTAACATCACGAATGCCTAGATCCGTTGAGCGAACTGTAAGTAGGTACCTACTTACCAAATCCAATGGAAGTCCAACTCTGTGTGATAAGAAGAGAAACACCTTACTGCCATCATAATAGTCGTAATACGACGTAGACATCCTGGCAGTGCATAAACTTAGCTGTAATACATGGGTATAGATAGTTATACATAATATACAATTATTGAGAACAACACGAAAGTAGGTGAATCAAGTGAAAGTACTTCCAAAATAAGAACTACCAAACTCACAAACAGTATTTATTCTATATTTACTGCTCCAATAACACTTCAACACCGGTGATACACTTTTATGGATTGCACATTCGAATTCGAGGTGTATAATGTGTACATTTACTTACCTCAGAGCTTAGCACTCGTCGATTGTGACTTGCAACATGCAAACTATTTTTTACCAAAACACAATTAATATTGTATGTAAATAAGCCTGGTTAATAATTCCAATTCAGCTGAGGAGCATTAGTGTAATTTATTTGCTAAAGTTTTCAGCCTAGAATACAAAACAACACAAGTAACGTAGTACGCTAGCCAGTCTGCACTCAACATTCATTCCGTGAGTTTTTGTTTGTGCTGTGCTGAATGATGTCCGTGCTGCTTGCTGTCTGTCTGACGTCTCACGTCTGTAATGACATGGCCTGACATCTGCTTGACAATTTAGACATGACAATAAGCAATAAGCATTGACATTGACACGACTCGTCGGTCGAGTAATTTAGCTTCTCTAATGTATTTAAAATCTCTGCAGGGTAAATTTTCTAGCACTATGTTTAAAATTATAAGCAAGTATCAAGTTGTGTTCTTCCCATGTTCTTCCAAATGTCCTTATAATTAATAAGTTGCCACCTTAGATAAGTAAGGTTGCCACGCTTATATTTTTTGAATTTGCCGCGATTTTTCAGGGTCTGGTCTACTTTCATTTGCCAGACTCTATCTCTATGAGCTCTTCTTAAGCTAGGCGTCCATTGCAGACGGGCCGGGCCGGGCCGCATAGGCGAGCATTTTTGCGTACTGCGTCCACTATACGAGGCGGGCTGGGCCGCATCGGCGGATTTTTACAGCCAGTCCTACGTAAGACAAGCTAGCAAGCGGTTGTGTGTGACGATGGATGGTTCTGATGAAGTTATTATTATTTATGTTGTTAGATGAGGAGCAAAAAAATAATACTTAAACGTCACAAACATAAAGTCAGAGTTCACCATATGCAAGAAAATTTCAGTCCAAATCATATTTCTCCTCAACTCATCGTGATATTTTCTATTTCCAGTACCTATCATAAAGTTCAGAATATTGTTGCATTAACGATATTAGTAGTTTTTCGTTCATTTTCCGGTTTTTTCCTCGATAAATACGTCCGCTCGCAGCAACGATCTACAAAAAATGCGGCGCGCATTGCGTCCACTAGAGGCGGGGCAGGGCGGACCGGGCTGCATCGGCGGAAAAATACGCTCGCCGAGCGATCCGCCGACGGATTCCGATGCGGCCCGGCCCGCCCCGCCTGCAGTGGACACAGTTTCATACAAAATGTATAGGAGGCGGATTTTTCCGATGCGATGCGGCCCGGCCCGGCCCGCCTAGTGGACGCGATGCTTTAGATCATAGAGTTGGTGATCAAAAGAGGTACAGTTCGCCCAACGGATCTAGGCATTCGTGAAGTTAGCCGTTTGTCTGCGCAGAACACAATTTTTATGAAAAAGTGTTCACTGCGGCTTTTCGTTCGAGGCGAATCTAAGAATGTAGTCTATACTCCATAGAATTTTATATAGGTAGTCCCTAGAATTCTGTGGTAGTCTCATTTCAAAAAATGCAAGTTGCTAAACTTAGGCCTTTACATCTTTATTAGATAATTAATACAGCGTCAGGTAGCAATACCTACACATAGCGGAACGCTTTAGTGCCTGGGACATTGTTTGAGACGAAATAGGCTTGCCCAGCACATAAGCCATCCTCTCAGCTTAATCGGCCTTGTCCACAGACGTGTGGAGCTGACTAAGCTGCGGGTTTCCTCACGATGTTTTTCTTCACCGTTAAGAGCTCGTGTTATAGCACATATAAATTTTACGAAACGAAAAATCCATTGATGCACGGCCGGGATTCGAACCCACGATCTTCAGATCGAAAGTCGGTAGGTGCTTAGATGATCCCGGGTGTGGTCTGAGGTCACTTTTACTATTAAACATGAAACAAGATTTAATGCATAATCTAAAGTTTTGCGAAATTGATACCTATGGGATTTTGTGACAGTCTAATATTAAAGTTATGGGCGAAAAAGCCCGACACCCTGTCCGTCCGCACATTGGTAATTGGTTGGATGTCTGCCTTTAACTAAGAAACTAGGTTTCAAAGTGATCCCAGCGGTCCTAGTGAATAAATGCTTTTTGACTTTGACTTAAATTTTGGGCACTAAAGAGAAAAACAAAACTAAACAAAAAGTAGTGTGCATGCCTTACAATGTCAAGGCATTTTCAGCATGGTGACACTCAATCCGCATCCAAAAAAACAAATAATTGCTTACAGCTTTTTTTTCTATGTAATAAGTAAAACAAAATAATGATTTTGCTTAAATATTTAATTTTAGATCTCAAGAGAGTTCAATGTTTTCTTAAGTTTTGTAGAACTTAAATCTATTGGTGTCTTCTTATCCTTATTAGTAAGATTGACGTCAGCACCAGCTTTTACCAACATACATGCTGTAGCCTCTCGGTCTTCTTCACATGCCAAATGCCTAGAAAACGAAAATCTAAATCAATGGGATGAATTTTCATCTATGATTTTTCTTCATAATATTATTCATCATTAAAAGACTTTGTTTGAGTTCTTGCATTCTCAGAACTCACATGGCATTTCAATAGTTTAGTTGTGAAAAGTTACAATATTATCTTACTATTATTACTTACAATGGGGTTGACCCGGTAGAATCACAAGCATCTACAATTATCTGAGGGTGGGATAACAATAACTCCACAATGCTGTTTCTGCCTTGAGCTGCAGCCCGATGCAATGGAGTTGCACTTAGTACATCGGCATCATTTACATTTGCACCTGATTCTATCAACCACTTTGCTATCTGGAATTAAATACAGACAATTGCATTATTTTTATTTACTAATTATTATTATTATTTATTTACACCCACATAGCATAATAATATTCATAGAAAACTCTGAATGTACAGTCAGCCACTAAAGTTGATTGACAGCATGACTTTTTAAAACGCCATTCCTTTTCAATTCCTAAAAAATTAACTTTTCTTGAGAAAATTTATTGGACTGAGCCCTACCCTTCAGAATTTGTCAAAATGTTGGACATGATGTTAGGGATTTTGGAAATACTCTTAACACTATGTTTATTAGTAAGGCGTTAACCTTACTATTAAACATAGTGTAAAGATAATCCTCGGAATAAAATAAGAATAACCATACATTTTGACAGTTTATACCATATTTGTTAGTTAGGCCGTTCATGTGAATCATCAAACGTTGATCGACTTTGTTTGCTGACTGAAAGAGTAAGTTAAAAAATCCAATGACGTTAAAAGATAAGAATAGGCCTATTTTAAGAAGAACTTACTTCCAAATGTCCTTTGGAGCAAACATAATGCAAGCATGACTGGCCTCGGTTGGTCTTGTGATTAACATTGGCTCCCTTTCTAGTTAACAGCTTGACAACCTCATATCGCCCTGCAGAACTTGCCAATATTAGAGGAGTACTGTTGGTATCATCCACAGGATCTACAGGGCTACCTGCATCCAGTAGGAAGTCAACTAGATTTTCATTACCTCCAAGAGATGCCCAGTGAATTAGAAGACGGCTGTTCTGAAATTATACTTTATTTAAAACTTTCTTGGAAAAAAAAATAAACTATAATTAGCTCCAGTAAATGGTTCAAAAATATGTTGCAGTACTAACGGAATCCGGTGTGGTCACAAGTGAAACATCTTCATCTGTGCGAACTTTGACTTGATTGAAGTCACCCTTGTATGCTGTTTCATACACAGATCCAATAGACATTTTGAATGTATTACTTTAGAGTATCCTCAATTTCACCAGTATAATTTTCTGGAAAACGAAACAATCTTCAGCAAAACAGAAAAATCTCACTTCACTTCACTTTGAACGGAGCGACTAAAAAAATGTTATAATAAACAAAACAAAGACAAATGTCAAAAAAACGTTGTCTCATTGTCTGACGTCTGTCATCTGTCATTTATTTATTTATGTCATTAAATAAACATTTATTTACAGAAACTAAGCTACTACATATTTACATATATTTACAAAATACAACAGGATTAGTCAAGCTATCTAAGGATCGTTAGAAACGATCTATAGATAGCTCAACTGATCCAGGTCACTGTCAGTCGGAAGCGTGCCCAAAACACTGGCGGCATTACCACGCTGGATGGCAATGCTGATCCTTTGAGCCAAAAATGTGCCAGCTCTCGGATCACGCGTCGCTTCGACCAGACGCCCTGAAAGAATTTTGAAAACCCGAAGGGCTCCAGAACCCCACGGACTTAGGGTCTCAACCCCAAATGGTTCAAATATATAAACCCTATCAAGATTATATAGTTTCTGTAAATAAATGTTTATTTATTAGATTAAAAAAAAAAAAAAAGTTTATGTCATTTGTTTTTTATGATACGTGGCTATATATTTATCTCCATGGATGGTGGCAAGAAAATAATACAAAAGAAAAAATAATGCTTTCTTGCACCATCTTGCACTTTCTTGATTATGGGGGTCTGACTTCTGAGAGTTGAAGGAAGAATGAAGGGTTTGTTTTGTAAACGTCAGACTGCTGAAGATGCTGACATGACATGACAGATGACAGTATATTTTTGTCAACAGAAATCTGGCTCTTTGATTGAATTGAAAGAAATTCTATTTGTTTTGTTTGTACTTTGTTGTTTTGTTTTACAAAATAAAATAGTGTGTTGTATGGATGTGCAAGATTTGAGTCTCTATTTCTAATGATTTTACTATAATATTATACTAATGATGCTCATGAGATTTAACTAAAACCAATGATTTGATAACATGGAAAAATTTACAAACTTGAATGATGTTGTTTTTAATCATTACTTTTTAGTAGGCGGTCTTTTTATTAGTTATCTCCTCTACAGGATTCTAAATACTATTTTTGGTGAAAACAATTTTTTGCAAACGAAATTTAGAATTCGTGGACACACATGGAGAAGTATCCAATGTAATAAATCAATTCCGTACAACATACACGTAAGTAGTACTAGGGCAGGTTCATTATCGTGAGTAGGTAATTGTTAACGTTTAGGTGTCCCAAACCTACCTGACTGCATCTAAATTTCTAGTGTACAATATGTGGGAAGCTTATGCTGCCAGTAATTGGAGTTTTCTGCGAATGCTGTGGTATTAGTGCTTGCAAGAGATGCCATTGGGCTGTGAATAAGAAGTTCAAATGCAAACAAGTCTCCTGGCCAGCTCAAAAAGCATTTTACCATCTTTGGGTTAATGGTATGTAATAAAATAATTGACTCCATAGCATAATTCAGAAATTGAATCTCCCTTTGTGTGATAGGTATCCTGATTTTTATGTATTTTTAATAAAAATAAGTTGCATGAGGCCCTTTCATTAATTTATTTCAATGTGTTGTAGTTGGTCATGTTCGAGGAGAAAACTCTGAACACATTGATGAAGGACTACGATGCTATTTTTGCTGTTGGTGCCAGCGAACTAAGAGAAGCTATGAGTCACTCCTAGATGACACAGAAGTTAGTGTAATCTTCTCTTGAATGCTGTGTCATTTATTTTTCTATGCATTTTTGTGGTACACATACTGTACAAAAATTAAAAATTAAATACTTGGTAAAATTGCTTCTTCATTACATAAGAAATGTACAACAGGTATTTTTTATATTTTTATTTAAAAGTGAATGTGGTCTCACTAGATAGTTTAGCTTTAGATCACTGTGTTTACAGGTATGTGACTTCCAAAAGTATCAAAACCTGTTAATACCACCAGCATGTGTGCAGCTGGAGAAAGGAAAAGTGAAATACATAAAACCATTGGCAAATAATGAATGGGAACCTCTTATTATTTTAGGTATGTATAAAAAAAAAAAATAAGTTACAAAGTCCTTGAACCACCTAATTAAGCCTGATTCAAGAAAGAACTCTATTTCTGTACTGTTACTATATGAGGTTCTCTAAAGTGTTTGTTTCCAGCAAATCGAAAATCAGGGAGCAACAGAAGTGATGAAGTACTTTCGTTGTTTAGAGGTCTTCTAAACCCCATTCAGGTAAATATCACTATTTTTAAAGGTTTGTAATCATCATTCCCTTGCCCTTATCCCACGCTAAGCGCACAACATGTATAAAGGTTTGTAATCTGTTACTGAATTTAACGGAAAATAGTCATGATTTTCTTGCACTATTTGGCCACTAATATTATTTTCATATAGGTGGTAGACATAAGCTTGCAGTCTCCAGAAAGCGTGGTGCGTTGGTTGCCGGAGCGATGTCGTCTGTTAGTAGCTGGCGGGGATGGTACCGTAGCATGGGTCCTGAACTCGTTAACCACTGCGCCGCATGTCAAGGTAAATGTACCTACTTAATTATTATAATAAATACTGCAACAATTACATAAAACAACCTTGATAGATTTAAAGGGCTAAACAGATTAACTTGAATTATAGCTGTTCCATAGCAAAGAACACCCCATCAAGTATAAAATAAGTATTTCTCTCTTTCTTCTAGTGATGTGTTTAAATTTAAACATAATAATCTTCAAAAATTTGCATCTGTTTGGGACCTAGGATTTTACAGATGGACAACACAATAAGTATATGAACTTAAATACCTTTTTATTAACAATGTGAATGTAAATTTAATATAAATTAAGATTTTAATAAAAGATCTCATAGCTTTAAGAAATGTTTGTTACACAAACACAATTTTTAATGCGATGTCCTTACAGGACTCATGTGTTAGCTACCTAGTACACCTATTTATAAGACCTTGTACACTCACATGTAAGCAATAAATACTTTGACTTTGACTTTGAAATCACAGGCTGCAGTTGCTATTCTACCTATGGGGACAGGCAACGATCTTTCGCGAGTTCTTGGATGGGGGCCCGGCTGTAATTCGCATTTGGACGCGCACACAATTATTAACTCCGTGACGGAAGCTATACATCAGCCATTGGATAGGTACCTTACAATTAATTTCCTCAAATTGCCATGCAAAGGTGACTTTATGCTTGTTCAGTATAATGAATGATGAATACTAAGCTTTTTTATGGCATAGAAGTAAATTATATCTGTTTTTGAAGGGAGAGTAGACATCACCAGTAATCGGTAAGTATTTGATTTGAACCCACCAGAGCAGTGGGTAGCACCAATAGGGCAGCAGCAAATAGCATGTTATGTCAGGCTGCTATCCTATTGGTGCGCCCACTGTTCTGCCTCTCTGCCCTGCCCTCGTGTGCAAGCAGCATTAGCTCTTGTTACTTTACGATATTTCTTTGTAGATGGAGAGTGACAGTAAAACCGAAGCGCCTGGGTCGCTTACGGCCCGACAAAGTGTTGTTTGCGTATAACTACGCCAGTATTGGCGTTGACGCTCAGGTCGCGTTGGATTTCGAACGGGCTCGCACACAGTTCCTATACAGATACGCTAACCGAACACTCAACTATGTGAGTAGACTCTTTCATTTCTCTGAAAGTAGATATTACGTTTTATTTTTAGTTAAGATAACGATATTTCATATTTAAAGAACAAAATAAATTTGTAAACACCGCAAAAAGAGTGTGCAGGAGTGATTTAAGCAATTTTGTAGTTATTTATCTCAGAATCTGTGAAAGCTAGCAACTTTTTTTGGTGTGTTTTTATTTTATCAAGAAACCTACAAGTATTTCTTTAGTTGTGTCTTTTTATTTTTCGATTGGTTGTTTAATTAACTTGTAGTACATTATGGTACTAGTGTGTAACATTGGTGATTACCGCCGAGGCGTTTTGAGAGCCGAGCCGTCAGGCGAGGCTCTTAACAGAGCCGAGGACGGTAATCATCAATACACACGTGTATCATACGACGTTTTTCAACACACTTGGGAATAAAATAACAATAAAAACTCATTTTCAACAGTGAAAACGAGTTGTGAAAAATGTTTCGCTATTGCGGGAACAATTAATCAGTTTTCCTATGCGCGCGCATTGCGATCGGCTACAGACTATATTTCCGCGCCGCGCATAGGGTTTGCGGCCTATTCTGCCACGTACAAAATGGGTAATTTAAAGTTTTTTTTTATTACAGAGAAAACAAAAGTTGTATTTGAGTGAAAGTTTTATTTATTAAACACGTACGAGTTAAAATTATCTATTTAAATAAGAAGTTGCATGAAATGAGCAAGCAATAGGAACATTAATTTATTTGTGCTATTGAACACGATCTTTTTTCTGAATAAAAACTTTTTAAGAACAAAGCAACTCAACCAATAAAATTTTAAAAAAAAATCTATTACTCACTAGTCTGCACCAAAAAGGTACCATGCTAAATCTATGCTCACTAGTGAGTTATAGTAATGAAAAGTCACAGTTTGATTATGGGTGTCATTATGTGCCTAATTGCGGTGACCATAGAGCCACTTTATGAGCAAGTGTGTTGAAAAAAGTGTTTTGGCGCTGTAAATGACGTTGCGTTTCTATCGCGCTTCTCACACGCCGAACAAATCACACTCGCCGTCCCGCTTACGAAATGGCGGCTCCTGCACACTCTTATTACATAACTAAATCAATTGGATATAATTTTTCTTAACTATATTCAATAGGCGCTGTTAAAAAAACAAGTGTTTTCTAAACACAGCAAGAAACAGCCTTATTTTTTTCAGCGTTCTGTGGCTGGACTTATTCTGCCTACCGATTCACTAGCGGAGTAATTATCTTTTTTCTGTGTTGAGCACAGTTGAGCACAATAGATTTTTGCCACCCAAGTTTCTTTTCCATACCCTTCTGTGGCTAGTACGTCGGTCCACTGGCGGACTAGCGAAGTATAGCCTTTTTTGGCTCACTAGCGGAGTCACTAAAATTTTTTGTTGCAGATAGCATACGCAGTGCTGGGCGGTCGTCGGGCGCTCGCGGCGGGAACATGCGGGGCGTTAGAGCGGCGACTGCGAGTTTGGGCCGGAGGGGCGCGCCTGCCCGCGCTGCCGCCGCTGCAGGCGCTCGTAGCACTCAACATTCCCTCCTGGGGCGCCGGCGTCGACCTCTGGAGTAACGCTTTAATAATATTTTTGAAGTGAAAACTTCTTTAAAAAATCATAGAAATATGTAGTTTTGAAATGAGTAATAAACTTTGGTTTCGTCTTGGAAAGTCAGACGCTAGCGCCTAGGCGCTAGCGTCTTACCAATATAGCTTGACCCCTCATCCCTAACAAAATGTTTGTAAGGAAAGGCCAAGAATACTGGTTTTAGTTTTAGAGTTATTTCTACTAGGTTTAATGTACTTATGTTTTTTTTTCGATAAATTATGATTAAACTTGACGTATAGAGTCAAGAATGAAAGCAAGAAATAATATTGTCCGGCTAGATTGGTCATCTGGCACATAGTGCACCGGTTAATTACGTAACTTGAAATAAATTGTCAATCATCCCAATGGTAATTTAAAGTATTGTGAATTAAAGAAAATAATAGCAATACCTATTGGCAAACTTGGTAATGGTAATTATGATATCTGATCAGTCGCTGCGCGAGTTTCTGAAGCACAAGTCAAAACGCAACGATAGCGTTTCCTGAGCTTTGTTTACATTTAGATTTAGTTAATATTAAATGTAGGTATGTAAAACTCAGTTTTGATACAATACTAATATCTATTTTTATGTATTGTGTAAGTTTGTACTTGTTATTTCAGGCAAATGTACACTGTGAAGGCTCAAACCTATCAGCTTTTCAAGTAAAAAAGTAAGTTCATATGAGTCTGTACGCAACTCAGGTGACAGTTTCTAGGCCGCGGTGTAAAGCCTCTGTCATGGCTTGTTGTCATCATAAATGGGTTCTGCGCAGCAACTTTGGCGGGATAAAATTAATTGTGCGTAATGTACGTAATTGTTCAAGTTTTCACTTCTGTTCGGCACTCCCGGAGTGCCACAATTTTTTTTTATGAAAGTAAACTAATGTGCCGCGTTCGCTACGCGTCCTCGTCTTGCGTCTTTTCTGTTTGGGGGCCTTATGATATCGGTGACGACAACGTTATTTCTGCTTGCAGGCATGGGGGATGAAGGCGAGGTCGAGGAGCAAAGCATTAACGATGGAAAATTTGAGGTGATTATTATGATCAACAATTTTTGTGACATTTTGGCCAATTTATCCAAAGAGGGAGACCACCTCTGCCAGGTCGACTCAACTGGTTAAAATACCTAGCAGGCCTTTCGGCCGATAGTTGATGTCGGATAGTTCTCTATTGGCTAGTTGTCGAGAATTAAATGTCACTTGCGCTGCGCGATCGATTCAATACATCATATCGCGTCCCTTGTATAAGTAAGAGTAGCGCGTCCAAGAGTACCCCATCTAGTGGTACAGTTAGTTAACTAGACATCTTAGTTTGTGGCGATATTGGATAGAAGTCACCACAGGACTTTTAATCAAGCTTAGTAACTCATTTAAAACCAGATCATTTCCCATAAACGTAACTATTTATTTCGAACCTCAATAAAGTTATCTACTGATTAATTTGGTTTTCAGATCGTCGGTATATCGTCGTCCATCCACATCGCAAGACTACAGTGTGGGCTCGCTGAGCCCTACCGCTTCACACAATCATCTCACCTCAAGGTAAAATGTACCTACATTACTATTTTTATTGCACTTCCTCGCTTGCCATCAATCATACGAATTACACCAAGGTCATATACATGACGTATTACAGCACGTACAAATTATGACAATTAATTACAAGTAACATCTGCTGAAACAGTTTTACTAGCTTACGTCTGCAGTTTCACTCAAGTAGGTAGCCCTTTTTGCTATTACGTAATAATTTTTTTTATATCCACAGTCTACATTTATTTTATTCTAAGTTTCATTCAAATCCGTCCACTGGTAAGACGTATTTATGGAATCAATCAAACAAAGTGATTCTCGTCTAAGTAGCTTTGACTTATTCGTTATCTCGTCCGGTGCTTTACCTTTCAGCAGAATTCTGGCCTATAAATTAATTTAAGTTCAATCTTATTTTAAAGCCTATATATATCGTTCAATTCACTCTGAAAGCTACCCACCTCACACTAGTCATAAAATCGTTATTTGTTTTGTCTTCAGATTGAGCTAGACGGCACGTGTGCAATGCAAGTGGACGGCGAGCCTTGGATGCAAGGTCCCGCCACCGTGCTCATGGAGCCAGCGGGACAATCGCTCATGTTACGTGCCAAACATGAATAACGCTAGAAAACTACCAAAACTTTCGTAATTCTGTTACTAACCTATTGAATATTCCGTGTTCTACCCGAATATTTTTGTCGGTACAATATCGCATGTGCCATAATTATGCGGATTACGGACGTGCCTCCGATTACCCCCGTAGATATCTTCAGTGTCTAGTGATGAGCGAATGTCTAACGTGCCCTGGGGATAGTCGTGATCCTATAGTTTCGTAGAATATCGCCAGGAGTTAGCATGGACAATCAGTGGCTAGGTATGCTAAGCTTAGATCATGAGTCCACAGAATCGATTCTGCGCGGAATGTCCCTTTCGCGAATTGTAAGCAATTCCTACTCCTAAAATCATAAGCAATTCGTAATATGCCTCGTTCGCATTAAAGAGTAATACAAAAATTCTCAAACTTTCGCATTTATTTGTATGATGTCAGTAGGAAAAAATATTTATACGATTTCTGAATTTCATCTTTTAACAAAACAATTTTATCTCGTGTTAAAGTATGAGTCAGACTTTGTAAAGCGTAAGATACGCCTGTCACTACAGAGCACTTAAGTTTACCAATTAATTTTTGAACGATTGTCGTATGATATACTTAGTGTATTTTTGATGTATGTAGTGAATGAAATCACATCTCATATATACTAGTAGATGAAATAAACATTGTGAAAGCGAATATAAAGGGCGTTACTATCGTTGATTGGAATAAATTCGTAATACCGTCAGAAATAAAGATATTTCGAGTAGGTAGGTAGGTACTAACCTAACCCCTTCTGGTTGCATTTTAAAACGTGACCAGTTACCATGACACATTCCAGAGCTACATTGCAAATAATATTTAAAGATTTGGCAACAATTGAGAAGAAATTGAGTTTTGGATTAGTGCCAGTATTATACATAGGATCTCATTTTTGAATATTTTTAGTAAATTTATTTTATTGTTGTGTAATTTCAGTGTCCTTAATGTACGTACTTAACACAAAAGTAGTTAATTAATAATTCCACCGTATTTTATTAATATAATGCCAAAGTTTATGTGTTGACGTAAGCTAAAGTAATTAATAAATTCATTCGTGTCCTATAACACTGTAGTTTCATTAATTAGGTAACTACTTACTATTGAATATAAACAAAACAAACCATAAACACTGTTTTTATATATTTCCATCAAGATATTGAACACAACAATCAATACAATACTTAAATTTTTACAGAAGGTAACATATTAAGAATAAATTAATAAAGTTATTACATAATGCGAATGTTCCTTTATATAATCACAAGTGCTTCATAACAAGATAGGAATCATCAAATTCTGATGACTAGCCTGAAGTTACTCACTATAAACTTGATCGTATGCAATCAACCTATATCAATGTCCAAATTAATAATAACAAAATTACTCAATAATATCATTAATGAAATGCAATAGTAACTACTTATTTCTTTCACATTTTAATCTCTTGGTTTCAAACCTATTTAAGTAAAATTACATAATAAAATCGTTATTTACCTAGTGTTAATATAACTTCAAAAGGAATGTGTTAATATTTCAAAAATATCTCGCATAATAAAACTCTGGAATACAGTAAATAAATAAATCTGTTTTTGGCACAATAACAACACAATTCGGCTAATTAACTAATAACACAGCCACACCGTGTGAGATAGTTAAGGTCAAATAAATGAAATAAACTAATAGTGTAAATACTGTGTTTCATACAATAAAATACCAAAAGTGACATGTTTGGTGATGAAATATCTATCTTATGGAAAGAAAATGTAGAGAAATAGTATTACTGGTATTACATTGGACTGATTGTGTCCAAAATAATGATCCACATTATAAACAAACTATGAAACACCACAGGAAGACAAGATTATAAGGCATCCTTTAGTATAGTTGTAATTTTCAAGTTTCTGTGTAAATATTTATAAAATTTAAGTCAAAGGAATATAAATAAAAAGTCCGCTTTGAGACTACATAAACTAAAAAAAAAAACAAGTCCAATTAAATTGTGACAACTGTACAGGGTTGGTGCTTACAACAAGATTAACATTAAACAACACCTTACAAACATGCTAAATGGAATATTTCATATTACATATTAGCATGGAATAATTATTATGTAAACATTCCTACATGTTACAAGTGAATGTTACACAATTCTAAATGCAACTAAAACAATACAATTCTAAAAAATATAACACTAAAAACTGATCTGAATCTTTACAAAAATATGCTTAGGTATCAAAATGTTTCTAAGAATCTTTTTTACCTACACCAAAGTTAATTCTCAGTTGTTCTAGGAACACAAATGTGAGGATGGTGTGAGGGGCAAGTCTTGCAAATGCTGGAATGTAGCCCTTGAAGAAAGCCAAGGGACTTTCCTTTGCTGTGCTAGTGATGAGTGTAAGTATGCTTGTTACTTCACCTGGCTTGGCATTCATTGCCCTGGTTTTAAGGACATCCACAGGCTGCGTCAATGTTGTAGCTATTCCACCCTGAAACATAAAACATCGTTAAAAAATAATAGGCATAGGCCTATTATATTTTCACTAGCTGGTACCCGCGACTTCATCAGCAAAATAACATACTTAATAAAAGTAGAACTGAAAATTGCTGTTCAGAAGATTATCTTCTGAAACTTTTTAAATAAAAATGCTATAATAGCGCCATCTCGACCTCAGCCATAGGAAAGCAACGCCATCTAGTTGCCTTCAACTGGAACTTCACTTTAAGTCCCCATGCAAAATTTCAACCCTTATTTCACATCCTCCATGATTAGTTTTGAAAAAAAAAAGTAGCCTATGTACGTCCCTGGGACATAATCTTTAACCAAGTCATATTTCAGCGTAATCTGTTCAGTGGTTTAGGCGTGAAAAGGTAACAAACAGACATACAGACAGAGACATTTTACTACATAATAGATGTCGCCACAGGAAAAATTTGATCGCGTTGCGTTTTGCGCAACATAACATATAAACTCGCTAATCCTTTAATTTTTATTTATTTCTTTGTTTTAAATGAGTTATCATAAAAATATATCATGAAAACTTACTGCAGATAAACTAGATGTGACATGAGTAATAACATTGTCTTCAAAATAGGCAGTTGAGAGAAGTAGCTCTTTAATCTGGTCATAGAATGAGAGCTGACCAATGGTCATCAGGACGGCACGACTGCAAGTCATTGTAGCTCCTGCCCATAGACGAGGCAGGCCTTCAGTAGCTGCCACTTTGTACAGACCATGCACTGCATTTTTGTAACTAAGAAAAATATTACCATTAAATATTTGTAAGAAACAAGAAACATTAAAAACTTCAATAAACTGAAATAGCTAATCCATGATAAAAAAAAAATATTCACAATTACTTTAGTATACTTTTTATGCTTACTTTCTTCTCTGTTCAGGGGGTAACTTCACATCATTCTGCATCCTGACATTGACCAAATCGGCTGGGTTCCCAACAAAACCTCCGGCAAAACCGCCCATGCCCGCCAAGCATGCAGACAAATAAAAGGGTATGGGAGAACCCTGAAAAAAAAAAGTTTATTCATAATAGAATTGTTCCATTAAAAATAAAGAAAATGCCAACAAACCATACTTACATCTTTAGGTGCTAAATGCTGCTTAGCCATTTCATATATTCCAAATCTGGCTGTTGAGTATGTTAGCTGGCGAAGAAGAGAAGCAGATATACCATTATAAAGACCCATGATACCTGAAACGTATAGTATAGGTGGGTACTCATTTAATAAGTCTTAACTATAGATAGTTATTATTTAATATTTTCGGGGAATTATTTACCTTGATTTTTAATAACGGTGCCCGTGAGTTTCAACATCGATATATTTTTTCCTTTTTGGGTTTGCATTTGAACTTTGAGTAAGTCAAGTGGATGTGTGATGCATGCTGCTCCAGCTGAAGCAAGTCCTCCGAAATACCATCGGGAAACCTTGTTCTCTTTTGTAGCCATTATGAAACTATAAAAAAATAATTATCAGTACATACATAATTGTATTGCCAGGGGCAGTAAAATCAATCCGTTTCCGCTAAGGCCTATGAAAGAGTGCGGACATGAACGAAACTCATTATTGAGTTAGGCACTTACTAAGTAAGCTAGCTGTGGACGCAGGAAGCATGTGGATGTGTTTGGCGTTATAAATTATAGGCGCTAACTCATTGTTTGAATTATGATTTTATTTCCGATTTTCCGAAGCACCAAGCGTGCAGCCAGCCTCCACCAAGTCACCAACCAACGTGTAAAACTAAAAAGTATTTCTCTATACGGACATTGACGTTGACACTTGTGACAGTAGGATCAGCTGATTACTAGGGTTGGTCCTCTCAGTTACTCTGAGGTCCTCCTCTATATCCAATGGTCCTATCCACAGAAAGAGGTCCTATTCTATGTATGAGTCACATCGAGATATGAGTCCTAGGGCCCCTCCCTAGGACTCATCTTTGTTTTATTTTTTTAACAACAATATTTTCTGCGAACAATACCTACATATATTTTGTAGAGCGACTCTCGTTACAGTTTGACATGGTTGGGAAGTCAATCGAAACAATTAGACTGTGTTAGATCAGGTTTTTCCTGTGTGCGGATTCTGCAGAAATTCGTCGTCACTGAGGTCGTCACTTTTGTTTTGACGGCTGCATCAATCCACAGAACCACAAACTATTAGGATGTACAGAACCACAAACACAGAACATAGAAGTGAAGTGAGAGAGAAGAAGAAGACTGAGCCAAGATGTTACTGATTGGGCGGTATAGTCGCTCAGCGACAAAGCCCTTTTGTTTTTTGTTCATATAAATAAATAAATGGCAAGAACGGAGGCTGCATCATTGCAGGCAGACCTTAGATTATCTCTCTAGTCTCTAGATAATCGCCAAAGCCGTTGAAGGCCGTTGTTCCCGGCGAGTGGCGGTACATCAAAGAGATTATCGCGATGATCTACGCGGAGGCAGAAAAATTACACATTTTTTTTTGTATGAATATTATATATACTTTTCATAAAGAACTCGTGAAAATAATGGATTTTACCAAAAATTTTTTAATTTTTACCGACGTTGACGTTGGTGTGGCCACCTACTCTAGCGTGATAAAATTTATCGCGATGATCAACGCGTTTATGGGCATTGACGACTGTGATTGACGATTCCGCCGTTGCCAACGACATTGGTGTGGCGCTACATAAGAGGCAGACCCAAAGACAAATTTTAAAAATTTTAAAAAAGAAATATCTAAGCCCAAAGAGTAGGTACACGTATGGCAGACCCAGACCATAGGGTTTACCATAGAGGCTTTACAAACAAAACCTCAAAAACGGTTCGCTTTAGGATGGTGCTGGGCAAGCCTATTCCATCCATCTCAAACAATGTCCAAGGTATTACAGCGTCCCGTTAAGTGTAGGCATGGATTGCCTCCTGACGCTGTATAAATCATCTAATGGTAGATACTCAATCAAAGCCGATCAAAGCTTAACCCATGGAGATAGGCTTAACCCAAAGAGTAAAGTGTAGGTTCATTTACCCCTTTGAGTATTTTTAAATAGGTACTCAAAGATATACCCGAAGTGTGTGTAAAACGCGTTCGTGTGCTACCTCTAGGAAAAACCTAAGGGAAAACCCGCAAAACCCGGCAGAAAACATGCAGCAAAATATGTTGGAAGAGGATTTTCTGTCAATAACTCGTCCATTCTTGAGGGGCCCACAGTGCGACCGGCAGCCTTAAGCGATTTCACATTATCCGATCCGAGGGCGGCGCGGGGCAAATAAAATGTATGAAATTAATAGCTCCGCTCCGATACGCGATATCGGATCGGATAATGTGAAAGACAGGCATGGGCGCAGCCTTGCCAGCCTCCAGCATGGGGCCTTATCACGTAATAGGAAAATGACAAGTAAAGTCCAGAATGGGTTTCAAATGTGAAACAAAATTAAATGAAGCCCATGTCCATTGCCAGTTGAATTACCTACACAATATTTTGTTGCATAAAAGCGGAAATGAACTACGAGCCCTTGTCGGAAACAATCCGACACGGCAATCCATGTCGAAGGAAGTACTTTTCCAGGAGGACACGGGAACAAGCTTCGGCGGTACCTAGCTTTCATCCATGGCCCTCTGAGATTTAAGGCATGGAGGATATGGCCCTCCCGGCCATGACATTGATTGATATATCAATATCAAAGAACTGACAATAGTGACTAGGTATTCGATTTGTCAATGTCAATGCCAACAAATTCTAACCTCAATCAATGTTGTTTCAAAGTCAAAAGTTTTCAATTTCTGATCAAAGCAACAAAAACTTTTCGAAATATTCTAAACAAATTGAATTGTTTTACTTACAATACAACTAACTAAATATTTGAATAATCGGTAAAACACATGACTAGCTACAAGTATAAAAAGTTTGGAACACAATTCTATTCAAAACGTATATTGAACTTACGAAACTAGCACTCGCACGATCCACACGTAAGTAATATTAATCACTAACCAGCACCGTAAACTCTCGCTGTTATCACTAACCAACACCGTAAACTCTAGCTGTTATCACTAACCAACACCGTAAACTCTAGCTGTTGCTAATAAACAATATTACTATGATGCGTCGTGCATGTTTTTACCGGTAAACGGGCAAATGCAGACTGAGGTCACATGTTTTGCTTTGCCTCGCTCGGCGTTCTTGACAATGTATTTATTATATTAAGTAGGTACACAACAGTCTTCGCAACGCTTATCATTTTTTATCTACCACTAAATTGTATATATTAATCATGAAATTGACTTTTTATTCTTATTTCTTGCAAATTAATGTTCACAATGTAATCCTAATATATATATATATAATATCTGATATCTATGTTTATTATTTACAGCATGGCATCAGATGTAATAACCTGCCTGCAACTAGATAAAGATATGCCGGGAAGAATTATTCTAGTTAAGGAGATAAATGGATGTGATAGTACATTCATTGATAGCTGTGTGCTAAGTAATTGTATCAAAAACAAAACTCCACTTATATTTGTGTCAATGCATAATTCCCTGAACCATTTCCAGAATGTTGGCCTCAAAATGAACTATAATCTTAAAAAGCATGTTGATAGCGGCCTCATTGAATTTTATAACTTGGGGAATGAAATTGTAAATAATTCATTAGAGAATGTAAACTGTTCGTTGCAAGATTTATATCTGAAAGTGAAAGAAAAAATATCAAGAAAGGGTGCTGGTGAACCAGTCAATGTTATCGTAGATGGAGTGTCTCATCTCTTTGATCTGGGCTATAGTCTTAGAGATGTTAATATATTCTGTAAACAATTATTTGACTTGGTGAGGCATACTGACAGTTCATTTTTGCTATTCCATTGTAACCAGGCAAGTGAAGATGATGTTACTCATACAATGTCAAATCTGCTGATCCACAAAGCTCACACGGTGGTCGAGGTTGAGAACCTTCAGTCTGGCTGGAGCACAGATGTGTCAGGCCACATGACTGTGAAACATATCGGACAGAAATTTGAGAATGAACACATGTTCACAATGGATATCAAACCATCCAGGTATCTGTTTAAATTGTTTGATAGGGGTGTGAAACTTCTAGCTCCTGGCACAGTTTAGTAAACTGTAAACATGCTCACGTACATAAGTGTATTTCAAAGAACTGTAGACATCCTCTCAGATTTGTACAGCATGCATGATTCATGTTTATAAAATAAGGTTTTCAATTCTATATTTTTATAATGTTCAAAGATTAAAACCCTAAGGCATGTTTAAATGTTTTAAATGTATATATAATTAAAACCGAGTATTTATTTACAGAAACTAAGCTACTACATATTTACATATATTTACAAAATACAACAGGAAATATATAATAATACAAAATATATAATTTAAATCTGAAAAATATAAACATTTTGTTATCTACTATCTGGTACCTATAAATTTATAATTAATTTTAGCCTGTAAAAATAGATAAGAAATAAATAAATAAATAAATACTAAATCATAGAACTAGGCTTTGCTCCTGCTTCACCTATACAGATTGATTCAGTAGATTCCCATAGTACAAAGATTATGATAACCATTTTAATATGCATGAATCTATCTAACAGTATTCATGGTAAAAAGAGTAAGTAGCTTTCTTTAAATCTAAAATTTTCTATAAGAAACAACACAACTATTTTTACTGGTTTTAATATGGGGAAAAACAGCCTTAATTTTCCCCGCCATTTTCGAAAGCGTATTTTTTTAACGGTCACCTCTTTAAAACTGAATTCTTATTTTGAAACTCTTCTAATAAAAGTATATACAATAAACTATTGCTTTATAGGCACTGCGTTAATCTAATGAGTAGGTACTTTAAGGTAATTGTAGTTCAATTACCTTAAACTAATAGACAGGCAGTAAGAGACATCAAACACGTTGTTTCAATAACTACCTTAAAAAAATAACTTGAAAGGGCATGTTTATACTCCCTAAATACACATAGTTACCTGCTCTATGTACCCCAATCGTAAAACAACAGCCAATACTTTCGGCCGTCAAATGAATGGCCAGCCGCGCTAACGAAGCCGCATTAAATTTTCATTTGTGGTGATTAGCTGTTGCTTGGCGACCGGCCGAAGCGAAGGCTGTATTTTGACCAGCATTCAGTACACGTGAGACCTACGAATGGGGTGCGCACATCGCACCCTCCCTTCCCACTACCTATCATTAACTTGTCATTTTACTGACGCATTTCCCCAATAAACACATTTAGTAAACAATATAAATATTTGTTGATTGATTACCGTGACATACTTCGACTTGTGAAGTGTGGGAGTAAGTGCTAGTTTAGCAGGACATTGTGCTTGAAGCTGGTCTTTCGGAGATGTCATGTCGGAGCACAATCTTCCATAAGCGCCATGGCTCATTGCAGTGCACGCACCGTTACGGAAGAGAAGCTGATGGTAAGTTATTACATTTTTTTACGTGGTGCACCCGAGAGTCCTCCCAGGTAAAGATAACGTCCAAAGGTCTAGGAAGGTTCGTATGCATCATTTTATGATATGTAAGTACCTACTTATAAGAGTAGTACTTGCGCTCCGCGGTGTTAACCACAGAACTATGTTAACCTTGCCTCTGTCCCTCTTACATACTGACATACGTCACTTTTCCGGGCCCAAAACTAGCCTAGGCATAAGCTATCCCTCCCTAACTCATTTCATTTATTTTCGTTCAGCCATTTCAGCTTAAAGCTCATTTACATCATTTATTTTGGAAATAACGGAAGTCCAACTCTAAATGGGAAAATTAAAAGTTACCAATGGCAACATAAAAAGGAATTTACACCATGGTTTGTTTGGTTTAATGCAATTGCTTATTCAAATAAAGTAAGTACTGACCTATTTACAGATTAAGTAAATATTTTTTGCACAGGTGGCCGTGCGCGTCCGGCCGCAGCGAGCAGATGAAGGTCCTCGCATCGTTCATGTCGTCAGCGATAAGGTTAAAGCGATATTTCTAATGTTTGTGTTTTTTATAAGTAGGTATAAGTAGATCGCAGCTGATATTATGCAGTAACTAACTCTTTTTTAGTTATCTAGAGTTATGTTCTATCATAGCCGTGATCATAGTAGTCAGTTAGATGGAAAATGTTTATTGACTGTCTAAAAATTATTGCTTATTTTAAACTGCCCCCGCCAAGACTCATATAAACAACTTGTTGTGTGGTGTGACTGAACGTGGGATAACACGATCCTTTTTGGATTGTAGTGCTATGGATTGGTAGTGCTCCTACTACTACACAATTAACCCATAATACCCATGCCTGATGCGGTCATGGTCTAATTATGATTAGCATTCACACACACGTCGATACCAACAGCGTTTTATCTGCTAAGATTAAATAATCGCACGCTCATTCTGATTTGTCATTGTAAAGGTTGATCAGCTCTTAGGCTACATAACACTAGGTGATGATAAGATGTTTCAAGCAAGTTTGTATGACCGATTTTAAAGACAGCCAATGGTCGTAGCTAATTTATCAATCTCGGTTATAACATCGAAGCACAGAAGCGCTCGAATTTTACGGCAATGCTTACGATGACCATCATTGTCGCTTGTTAAGATTAGGAAAAACTAAACAAGCCGAATAACGAAATTTACCTATGTGTTCATTTAGATGCTGGTGTTAGAAGATGATAGTGACCTTAAGAAAGACGTTCTACGACAGCGGAGACTCAATGAGAAGCACTACACTTACGACCGAGTTTTTGGCGAAGACAGCACTCAGGTCACATAATTTTCATTCAACTATTTTTATAACTTTTGTTTTAGTTAAATGAACGTGTTATTTGGATTGTATGTTGAGATGACGGCTGATACAGCGGAGCAGAAAAGGCAAATTATCTGTTTTACCGAAAAAATATGTCCCTTGAAAGTAGGCACGCGTTATCTTTGTTGATAAATCGTCAGCAAATTTTATTTTATTTATCTTTCACATGAATTTTGTATTTGCTAACTTACTTACGTTACTGCCGCTCTGAACATCTCTTAAAAACATGAAGCCTAAGACAAGTTAAAACGTACACAAAAACAGCTACGTAGACCTACCATGCAACAAAGAAATTGCCTTTTCACCTGGCGTTACTATTTTACCTTCTGCGCTCGTACCATTGATTTCAAGTTGTTTGAACTTGGCACAATGATTCTCACCATGACCGCCTAAATTTTATACTGATAACCTTTCGTCTAGTTGATTTGTTTGTAGATAACAACTGAAATGAAATTACGTGCTCCATGCTTATTGAGCATGCAACGGTAAGACGAAGATTAACGACCAGATATTTTCTTGGTCAGATGATATTGTGTCACAGTAGCTTAAAATCATTGGATGAGACTGTAAGGGACAGGAAAGTTTGAAATAGAATAAGTAATTACCTATATCTTTATATACTTACCGAACATCGGATGCAAACGAATTGAAAAAAAAATATAAAACCAGTCTAAAACAAAAGCACAGTGAATGATACACATCTTTCCCACAGGAAGATGTGTACGAAGCGATATGTGCTCCGTTAGTATCTGACACACTAAAAGGCTTCGCTGGCGCAGTTTTTGCGTACGGAGCTACAGGGGCCGGCAAGACTCACACTATGACTGGCCTCATGTCACGTGCTTTGAACAACCTCTTCACAAGCATAGCTGAGAGCGAACTGCCCAAGCAGTATGAGGTTAGTGAACTTCTCTGAAGCTCTCAATTCTCATTCATTTTCTTTGTTCTTATCTTAGCTCAATGTTCTTTGTATTGTATCTATCGCTGTTGGAGCCCAAACTAAAATTTCACGTTCCATTTACACCTTACCACAATTTCCATTTTCAGTATGAAGTTGGGTGCTTGGTACGAGTATGTAGGTAGGTAAGCCGTCTTACTTGGAGGTCGAATTTGCATTGTTCCAGTTCTACTCGATTTCAGTCTGCGAGGAAATGCGGTCGAGGTTTACCTTTATCATTTTACCTCCTCCGGTTTAGGTACTTGAGCATTCATTTTTTTTATGAGAACTTTAATCGATATTTTTTTAGAGCATTCCGAAAATTGCATAGGTAGTGAATCTGTACTGTATTGATGGAAGATTAGAATGTGTTGGCAACGTTACCTAGCTAATGCAGCTAGAAATTCGATGGCTATATCTTTTGATAAACGGTCAATATTCAATACATTTGTTCAAATTATTCAGAAGCCACAAGAATAATATCAGGGAGCTGATCATGATGACGCAACCCATAGTACTTCTTATGAATATTTTTTTTTAGATTTTTATTGGTTAACAGATTTTATGAATAGGCTATTGTTCTTTACTGGGTTGCGCAAACCCATTATAAAAGATATGCATATTATTGCATATGCATAATATATCCATTCTGCAATGACTTCATCCACTTTTCGAACAAAGTTCTAAATGGTTTCGTCTACAACTGTAGGTATAACTGTTAACGTGTCGGACAGACACGCTAACAAGGTTTTATAAATCACGATGAAACAACATTGTTTAAATGTAACTTAAAGTTGCGTAAGTAACTAAGGCCCTTATTAATAAACGTGGTGTAAGTTACGCCAGGTTTAAACTCCAAAAAATGTATGGTTACTCCTAAGTTACACCCGGCGTAACTTTACACCACGTTTATTAATAAGAGCCTAACTGTTTTGGAATTGATGAATCAGACACCAACTCGTAAAGACAAAAATACAAATTATTATAGGCTTTCTGTATTCTGTGTTATAGGTACGGAAACAAAACTGACCAAGAAATTAAAGAATCCATGTCTATAAAATAAACCAAAATATGTACCTAGTGTGAAGTGTATTTCGGTAATAGTATGGGTAGGTGTGAGACCATGTGGAACCTACCTACATACCAATACGTTTTAGGTACAACCATGGTATTAAAACGCATAAGTAGGTCTTCAATATAAACTACAACCGCTATTAAACTAAAACTATTTTTATTGTTCAGTCGACAAATAGATGTCCAACACAAAGATCTATTAAGGGCATTAACTTTTTAACGACATAACTCGTATGTCGTACATAAAGGCTATGTAATTTCGATTCAAAGTAATAAGGGCATCTACTTTAGAACTTGACTTTACACAATCGAAACTAAGGTCAAGCAATAATATTATGACCGTTTGTACAAGTTTATAAATATAAAGCCAAGTTGGGAAATGTTAATATAAGTTATAGCTTGAAATGTGGAGCATTAGTTGCTTAGTACAGTCAACAGTATTATCGTACTATGTTACTTCCTAATATTTACAAAGCAATTTTGTAATGACTTACCATATTCCAATAGATGGAGTCAGTACGTACCTACATACAACGTGGTCTCACGTCAACGTGGTTCAATTCCCCCTCTTAAAATATTAAATCATCTTCTGTTTTTATTATAATTTTAATATTAGTAATATGTATTAAAATTATAACATGATTACTTAAAAGATGATTTAATACGAGTCTATTGAAGAGACCACGTTGCACGTACTGACTCCACCTATTGGAATATGGTAAGTCATTACAAAATTGATTTGTAAATATTATAGTCCTTTTCACATAGGAACGGTTCCGTGACCAGGCTCTTTTTAACCGACTTCAAAAAAAGGAGGAGGTTATATGTTCGGCTGTATGTATGTTTTTTTTTTATGTATGTTCACCGATATTTCCGTCAGTTGTGGACCGATTTCCAAAATTTTTTTTTTGTTTGAAAGGGTGTACTCTCATTGTGGTCCCATATAAATTTTATTCCTGAGGGATTTATAGTTTTCCCGTAAAACTAAAACAATCACTGAACTTTAAGAAAATTGTGGCCCGATTTCCAAAATTTTTTTTTGTTAGAAAGAGGAATACTTTCAAGGTGGCGCCATATATTTTTTTTTCCTGAGGGATTAATAGTTTTCCCGTAAAACTAAAACAATCACTAAACTTTAAGAAAATTGTGGACTGATTTCCAAAATTTTTTTTTGTTAGAAAGAGGTATACTCTCAAGGTGGCGCCATATATTTTTTTTCCTGGGGGATTGACAGTTTTCCCGTAACATTCAAAAAACCTCATTCTCACTACACAACACACCCGACTCACAATCTAAGTCAAACATTAAATGGTATTACACCCGAGGTAGTCCAAAATATTTTCTTTTCCTTATGGATTGATAGTTTTCCCCCTTGCTGAACTCCGGTGTGTCCTTTAGTAGGTCTGCCCATGACTTATCTTATCCTTTCCTACTTAAGCTACGATAAACAAAGTCTTAATGTACTCGTAGCTTACTATATTATTTACACATACACTTTTATTTACACAGTATTTATTTACTTACACTAAAAAGTGAAAAATAAAAATTTTTGAAAAAAAAAATTGAACCGACTTCACAGAACACAAACAGAAGAACCTTCTACACACTAAAAAGATAAAAATAAGAATATAATTTGAAGTCGGTGCCAAGTGAATACGATTAGGTACCTATAAAAAAAAAAGAAATCGAGCGATAGCGTACCAGGATACAATTTTGCACCCAAGTTCTTTTGAATTTCTTAGATGTAAATGAATAGTTGGCACCGACTATAAATTATATTCTTATTTTTATCTTTTTAGTGTGTAGAAGGTTCTTCTGTTTGTGTTCTGTGAAGTCGGTTCAATTTTTTTTTTCAAAAATTTTTATATAAATAGACAAAATCCTTTTTTTTTGAAGTTGTATCTTTTAGTACTATCATTAGATTTCATTTATTTCAAAATTGTTCATTGTTGTACAGCGTAAAACGTAAAAGTTCTATGTGTCAGGGATACGTTCCTACCTGAAAAATACTATAGGAAGTAACATAATACGATAACATCAGTCTAAATAAATATATGTACCATAATTTATGTCGTTTGTATGGCATAAAAGATGAAAAAATATTCATTTTATCGCTGACTGTATAAATAGAGCGTGATAAACTTATTCAGCGAATTTAAGACCTTGACCGGCCGGAAGCGTTTTACGATTTTCTTATGCATATCCACTTACCATGCACACCGCATGGAAATAAGATCGGTCGATTTGGTCCTAGTGTAGTACAACTTACGGATTTATGGTTAGTTTAAGGATCATATACGTAAAATTATTATGATGATGATGACGTTCTATTCGTTTTCGGCCACGGCGACTGATTGATTCTGGACAGGCGTAGGTATTTGACCCTGTATGTTAAGGCGTCGTTGATCTGCCCTTTGGTGCGATCTTTCGATTTCGGATACTTATTAAGTTATTAACATAAAAAAGATCTGAGAAAATGTCTACCGCACCTTGGGGATACAGTCGTGAACCTGTTTACGTGTTTTACGTTTTTATTAGGAACAATAAGGTCCTCTGTAAATCGGTCGGGGTAGGTAATATATCATTTTAAACATATTATAGGTACATACCTACCTAGATAATCAAAGAGGTCACTCTTTGAGTACACATACCTACTGTATCATAATACGAGTAAATATAGGAAGTAATTTCCACAAAGCTTTGTCGATTTAGAAATCCACTAGAAATATTATCAGATAGTATAGTACAGATAAGTCCCCCACCCTAGCCTATAGGAAAATTTCAGTCAACGATTAGCGTTCGTGGTTTCGGTGAAATGTGGTGGTTCCACCCACCGTGCAAGGTCATTGTCGACAGCCTCGCGTGATGGACACGGGACAATCATTAGCCTATCACTCTATCCACCCTTCATTAGCTTTGCTTGCGAGTTGCGCTATTGTTTCGATCAGACTTCACAGCATTGCTGGCTTTTCAGTTTGCCGGTCGAGATTTGAATATTTTATCAACAAAATTGTATAAGTACAATTAATAAACGAGTATACAAAATATTTGATTTTATCACAATTGAAAAGTATGCTATGAGAACTGATGTTGCTCATAGAAGATTTGGGAATGAGAGCTTTGCCATGTATGATAGTTTGTTATATATGTTATAATTATGATATTTGTTATTTTTCTAATCAAGCACTATACTACAAAGCATACTCTGACTACCCCCCTTAGACATCTTCAAAGGATCTGGAATAAGTAACATAAAAAAGATCTGAGCGAATGTCTACCTCACCTTGGGGATACATTTGGTGTTGGGTGGGTGGGTTTTTTTTACTACAAAGTTCAATGTAAATTTCCTTGCTTATATTCACATAACTAAGTACCTACATATTCTTAACAAGTTAAGGATATATTGAATGGAATAATCTAGAAAACTAGATTCTTTCCAATTGAAAGACATCGTGTCATTTATATCGAAACTGGTATTGTTTGATTTGTGTGTCGATTCGATTTTAATTGACTCACCACGAATGTGAAATTAAAAAGTTGTACGAACAGTAACATACCGATTTCCGTCCAACCTAGGTATTTCCCAGTGCTTTGACATTGTTATTTTACTTCAGCGATTATTATTTTTCTTAACTTATTATGGGTTTGCGCTAAGTATTAAAATATTTAAGCATTAATGCTAATATACAAAAGTGTATTATTATAAAACTAGACTAGATTTTCATAGTGCCTTGAGTGTGACCTGCTGATACTGACGTCATCATAAGTCAATTGATAGGTGGATAGGTGGCTAACGTGTATCGTTTAAATATTCAGGGCTGTTGTCGTGAGACGTAAATTACTATTAACCTTTTAGGGCTAAGCACGCTAACTTGTAAACGAATACGTTTAGTAATAATCATTATACTGTGTTTCTAATTTCTATTACCTATGGTTAAGGTGAGACTGCTTTAGGTAATCGGTCATGCTATGTAAAAGTTATCTTGCTTATGATGGATTTTTTACGAGATGGATATAAAAAGCTAAGATTTTTGACGTGACTACGTCTTATAATTCGATAGAGCCGGCTGCACGCACGAAAAAACATGACGTCATGCGGCGTTACCTCGCTCTGAGGCGTTCCATGTAAGGCTTGAAGTGCAAGCGAGAGCGCGGAACGAGCGACGAAGCACAATCGGCCTTTGCGTTCCGCAGCGTTCGACATCCGTCTCTCTCCTACTTGAGTGAGCGATGCGTAGACGTTGTCACGTTCAACTATCGTCAGTAAACCGACTTTACAGACAACCAATTTTTTTATTGATTCAAAATACATTTTCAAACTAAAAAACTTCCAAATACGTTTTGTTTGTGGTTATCAATTATTCTTATTTCAATCTAAAATCTTGAACTCTATCAATTAAGGGTTATATATCTAGTTAGTTCAACTAATTTCACTATTTTTACTGGTCCGATTATGCATTTTCATTTAAACTGCGGCTGTGGGCACTTAATCCAAAGTTTAATCGGTTTCGCCTTTACTGCCTGACTCGGTAATCTAGTTAAGTTAGTACTTTGTAGATAAGCTGAGTGCTTTATAAGTAGAGATTAAAGATCAATGTTTGTATGCACCGTCCGACTACAAGAGGTCGCGACTGTTTAGATTCTCATGACAACAGACATCACGTTGTGTAGCATTTTATTTCATGAATAAAAAACTAAATTAATAATTGTTGTTAGAAAACTTTTTTTAGGAATGATGACATAGACAACGTAAATGTTTGTATTTTTCCCATTTTTAAAAGTAGGTAAGTTTTTTTCGAACTTTGTTTTTAAAGAACTTTAATCTTTATACCTGACTATCATCAGACCGTTTCACATAAAAACACTGCAATGAACATTGCACTAATAAAACTGGGCTGCAGTTGTTTAATTTATGTCTTACTTTTATGGCTGGCGCTCGAGCTCCTTTAAAGTACCTACCTTTTTATAAAATACGAATTGCTTTGCTAAGAAATTGGGTAGGTAACTACTTTTGTTTAGCCTGCCTACATAATTAGGTTGAAAAATCATTTACCTACATAAAATGCTTAAATCATTTAAAAAAACTGGTTGTAGGTTTCGAAAGGTTGTGAACGGAACAGGGACAACAAGCCTGCAGTTAAGATTTCTTTTCATGAACTTGTAAAACAGCGATACATTTGTACATGCTTCAAAATTATATGTAGAGTTTAGTAGGATATGTTTCTATCGTAATCAAATACTACGTAGGTAGTTGGAAAAGTAGGTATGTTTACTGCCATAATGACTCGCCAATGTGTATTCTGTGGACATTCGCAAACATGATCATTAATTCGTTCTTTTCAAAGAAAAAATGCTTTCGCTCACCTTGAAATTTGAGTTACACGGAGCAAAGGCAACAAAGAAAGCTTGATTAATTGAATCAGCTGCCGAAAAGCCTGCTTCTTTGGGAAAACTTCAGTTTCTGGTGAAAAGTACGTATAAATATGTACAAGTACCTACCTACTAGCACTAGGGATAGTAAGAAAATAACTATTGGCATGTAGTAGGCAATTAACCTTCCGTTATAATAAATTCTAGGGGAATGACACGACTAAACAATGCCAGTGTAAAAACGTAGCCTTACATACATAAGACCAAGTAAATTATTATACAGTTTCAGGAGACAATCTAATGCCCACTAAACAGGGTGCTCTTAAGTTACTGGGCCAATATTGAAATCTAGGCCTTTCCTCTCGTAACCACGATCGGTGCGAATATTATTATTATAAAATCAGCAGTGGCTATCACTATATATTAATGCACTATCGATGACGTCATATCTACGAGTTCGTGAATATAATATTTTGTTAGGATTGAAATAAGAGAAGGTAATTGTTTCAGGTAAAAATGTCATACATAGAGATCTATAATGAGAATATCCGTGATTTGTTGAATCCTGGGGCGGGTCCGCTCGAGCTTCGCGATGAAGGCGGTAGCGGAGCTCCCACTGTGGCCGGGCTCAGCGAAGTGAAGGCTACCAGCGCAGCCCATGTGTCGGAATTACTCACAAGAGGAGACAGGGCTAGGACTGCGGAACCTACGCACGCTAACCAGCACTCTTCGAGAGGGCATGCTTTGCTAAGGTAGGCAAGACAAACATTTTCTTCAAAAAAACTGTGTTGATTTCTAATAACTGCACTGAATAACTATGACTGAATTTTATACGTGACAAAACATGTAAATGTGTAACGTTTTAGGTTTAATATTTACCTAACATCTTGAACTTCGTTTACCTTAAAAGTACTTGCTTTTATTAAAATTCTTGTTCATATTAACATTGACGACATGGACCTGAACAGGCCACAAACGTGCACACATAATTAGGGACATAACGTGCTCGTAACACGAATCATCCATATCGTTAATTGCTCACACGACAAAAGTTATATGTTTTGATGAGTTTTAAATTGTTTCCACGTTTCTAGGTAAAGTTTTATTTTCAGTGTCACCGTAAGCCATCAAATTGAAGCGGGAACGCAACGAGGTCGGTTATTTCTTATCGACTTGGCGGGTTCAGAGCGCGCGGGATTACGGGCGAGAAGGCTTGAAGGAGCACATATCAACAGATCTCTGCTTGCACTTGGCAACTGTATTATGGCACTTTCAGGAGGCGCTAGGTGAGACTTGAGATTTATTGTACATTTGATTTAGAAGAGATGTGTTACCTATTTCACAGGAATTAAAAGAAGGTTTGGTTTTGAAATGTATGATATGCAATTTTTTCGCTTAGTCAAAAGTTGAAACTGTACCACGTTGGGCGCCAAGTTTGAAAATTAATTACATAACTAAAAAGCTTAAATATTTATGATTACGTTAGGTGTCAATTTACAGTGATCCAATATTTTTTTAATTCATCTGGATTTTTTACGGCTAAACAATTTGTACTCGTAGAATGCCTACGGCGCGGTAGGTACTTAAAGCAAGCGCCAATATTTTACGTAGCACGCAACGCGGCTTACGCGGCTATTTATGTTACGTGAAATAATTTTACAGTGCCCGTATGTGCCTTAGCATGAGTATTTTGTTATCTCATTCTTAAGTTAAGGGAACACTTGATAATTTGTCAGTGAGTTTTACGATTCACACCTCACCGTAAAATCTCTCGAAGAGGCAGAATGTTTAAAGAGTCGTATATAGAAACAACGCTGCTTCATTGTTGCCAGCCTGTTGACAGCCTAGTTCTCGTTGCAAATTTAGGCCCGTATTCAGATTTTATGGCGGCTTGCATAACATTGTCTGTCGTCTCTAATTGTTTACTTACGTTCTAAGCTTTTTACTTACGTTTGACAGTTGACTAAACATGTTTAAGTAACTACTAATAACGTGGATTGTTATTCAAGCCACCCTTAATCTTAGACGAATCTAAGTGAATTTTAAACTGTATCTGTGTTTAGATATGTGAACTATCGTGACTCGAAGCTAACGCGGCTTCTTCGCGAAGTGTTAGGCGGGCGATGCCGCGCCGCTATGGTAGCTCACGTGGCCCCGGGGGCCTCACATCGGGAAACCACTCGATCCACACTGCACTACGCTCAAAAGGCCTCATGTATTACTAACAAGGTATGAATTTATCTTTATCTCTTAGAACTGTAATCAAGATAATGTTTGCAAAATGCTTGAAATAAAATAAAGAACCCTCATGTGAAATACGAGTTAGTTTTTCTTTTGCGCAACATTTTTATTTTCATAATGAAGTTGGTCTAACATGTTCTAGGATGGTTATCATTTCAAGTGTCTTAGGGAATATTCAAGGTTCTAAATGTTAAATAGTACCTACTACTTTAGGTGTAAAACGTGATAATATTTTATGGAACAAATAATTCTACTATTTCTAGGTTGAACGAGAGTTGGTGCAAACACCGAAACATCTTCACCAATATCGAAGTGTGATAAACGATTTGCGAGATGAAATAGCGAGGCTCAAACTTAAAATGAAGGATGCTTCGAGGTAAGTTCCTCTTAAATACATATAATAGGCACTATTATAATGTAGCATACATTATAATAGTGCCTATTATATTTAACTATTGAGCTGACGAATAATCTGGTATGTTATTACGGAGTATTCCCAATGTCCCCACTGAGTTGAGCACACTGGTGGGTCCAACGCCATTTTAATAAAATTTAAAATTTTTGTTTCCGTTGTACCAGCATTGTCAGTGGGGACAACGGGAATAAAATTATAATATTTATTTTAAGTGCCGTTGGGCCCACCATCACTTTTCTTTTTTTTTGTTTTGATTATAAATTTTGATGTCTCTTTTAAAATCACTCTAACAAACTTATTCTTTCGTTTTTAGATCTCAAGAGGACATCCATCATCTGGAAGAAGAGAAAACAATAGAAGAAAAGGCTGAAAGTGAAAGACACTTGAAATCCCTTCGCGAGTCCATCGTATCAACATTCAAGCAACAGATGAAGCTACGAAGGCGGCTTATGGAGCTCGATAGTCACTTGTTAGGGCTCGCATTGGACGCGGAAAGACAACATGCAGCCATATCGCACTGGGAGGCGAGGTTCAACAGGCTTTATAAGCCGATCAATGTGCCAGGAACAAGGTTGAGCACACAGCAGAGTTACAGGTGAGTTGGTTTTAGATTTTTTTTATTCCAGTTCCTAAACTCCTGATTCCACGCTCTGCCCTATGTATATTTCGACTACCTTGGCAGAGATCAGAGAACTGACACCAGTCATTGTAATTTTTTCAATGAGAACAGGAAATATTGATTGCAACCGTTTGTGTGTGTTTTACACAAATCGTAATCTTTCTGTCTTTGACTACCAGAGACATGTCTCGTCAATTCATATTTTGGGACATGCCCGCAGAAGGAACAGATTTTTTCAACTACAACCAAAGCCGTTTTCACAACCCTCAACTATACAACCTCTAGTTTCGCGTTGTTTACACTCTTATTCTGCGTCCCGTGTGTTCGACGTACAGGGGGATTATTAGACATAGACATAGACATTTATTTATTTGCCACTCAAGCACACACAAAATACAGTAACAAAATGAAAACAAAAAAAAAAAAAAAAAAAGAGAATACTAGTAAAAAACAAAAAGCCTGTCATGTATGTGTGCTACAGCAGCAAAAGGGCTTCGACTCAGCATAATGCCTCGCCACAGCGAGGTAGCGAGGCGCTGGTATTCTGTCGAAAACCATCGGTCAGCCAATAGACCCTGTGAGTATTCGCGTTCGTTTTTTCATTCGTTTGATAAATATTCGATGACTTACTATTAGCTCCATTGTATTCGGTCGATTATATCAACGTTAATACACGGTCCTAACCTAGGACCAAATATTCCGAACCGAAAAACCGATAACAAGGACCGGAATACGGCCCTTGGTCTTACCGAAGCTTAACTTTGCCTTTATTGCAACAGAGGCAGCACGGCTCTATCGAGCGGTAGCGCTGAAAGGGCGGAGGCCGAGGTCGGCGTGGAACAAGCGTGGGCCGAGCTCGCGGGGGTAGAACGTGAACAGGAAGCAGCTCGCGCCGAGCGGGACGCAGTCGAGCGGCAGCTGGAGCAGGTGCGGCTGCGAGGGGCGCGGCTGGAGCAGGTGAGGGGGCAGGGGGGGGGCGTGCTCGCGGGCTTGTGACAAACTCCAGATGAAGTAGACGAAGAAGGGTTGAACGGTAGGATCTGGCCTTAACCAATCGAGCGCCAGATGAAATACGTAAGAGGGGAGGAAAACATTTGAGGATGGGAGGTTTGGGCCTGATGAAGAGGAAGGGGGAGGGGGTGGGCGTAGGTCGAACTCAAAAATGTCTGATGTGTCTGATACCTATAAAGGATCTTGTCTGTGATCTGAGTGGACTACTGTCTTTGGGGTCACCTTCACCCCTCCCCCATCACTCGCATTTATGGCGTATTAGGCTCTATGGCGTACACTGCGGTATTACACTCTATTTTTTGTAGACAGATAAGTGCAAAACTCTGTATTACAGCGTGCATCTACGGATGATATAATCGTATCTATTTCCAGGAGTTGCCAGCTAGAATAAGCAGCGGTCCGGAACGCGAGGTGCTAGCACTGGTTTGTCGCGTGCACGAGCTCGAAGCGGACAAGTTAGCGTTGCAAGGAGAAAGGGCTGCGAGAGCTCACGAGTTGAGACGACGGGAACTCGCGTTACAACGGAGGGATGCACAGAGACGACTGTCCGATGAGATTATTACCAGGCAACGGCGATCGCTCGAAGGTATACCACAAGTCTTCTTCTTTCAAGGCAGTGACTCAACAAATTCAAATTTTACATGTTTACTTATACTTCGCCCAACGGATCTAGGCATTCATTGGGCGAAGTGTACAAAAGGTTATCTTTAGGGCGCACTTTACACGCACAAAAACCTTTGGCCACAATGGTTCGAAAGAGCTAGGGCACACGAAAAAAAATAGTTGAAGTGGCAAATCAAGCAGCAGGACACTATTTTCTTACCATCCTCTCAACTTACTTAAAAAAAAATAACGAATCAGAATCGATTCATTCGTTTGTATGAAAATAACTTTGTCTCCATTCCTCCAGTTTTCAATAAAATGTTATTTCTTTAGAGAACAAAAACATTTCCGTTCTAGAAATGGGTATCGGCGTGCCTCCCGAACTGGGGCAGTTATACGAGTTGTATCAGCAAGAGATACACGCCTCTACTTATACCGAGAGCAACGATGTCTACACTCCGCATTACCGTCTGCCGCCTATTTCTACAAGGTAAAATGGAATTAAAAACTTATAGACATGTATATTCTGCCCATCCTCACTTATGCTGCACAACGTGGTCACTAACCCGAGTGTCAGAAGTCCAAACTCAAGGTATGCCAGCGAGCGAAGCGTTCTGGGGGTAAAGAGGATCGATAGAGTCCGCAACACAACCTTACGCGCAAAGACGGGGATCGCAGATCTCGGCGATAAGACAGCCAAGTTGAAATGGAGTTGAATGGCGTCAGACGTATGAACGAAGACAGATGGGTGCCGATGGGCGACGCAGCCGGGGCAGGCCGAAGGAACGTTGGTGTGACGAACTCCATGCCATTGAGAAAGGCTGGTGGGAAATGGGCCGAAACAGAGATGGTTGGAAGGATGTAGGGGAGACCTTTGCCCAGCAGTGGGATAATATAGGATGAAAAAAAAAATGGAACAACAGTAGTGATACAAATATTGTGCGCTCTAGTTCTATATCTGTACTAGGTAAACCTAAATGATTTATGTAGCGTCAGGCAGCCTATGCTATGGAGGCTTCGATCATATAATATCTCTATGGAGGTGACTAAGCTGCGGGTTTTGTAACGATGTTTTCTTTCAGCGTTAAGAGCTCAGTTAATGCGCATATAAATTTTAGGAAACGCAAAATCCATTGTGGAATAAATAAATTATCTGACGAATCTGAATCTGGCCGATGTTTCCTAAATCGTATAGCATGGCCGAGATTCGAACGCGCAACCGTGATTGAAAGACAAAGAAACATCCCACTAGCTAGACCAACAACACGGCTCAATGAAAAGCATTGTACAGTTTTCGTGTGTGTAAATTGTATGTGTATAAAAAGTGTACAAACGTGAACTGAATGATATTTTTGTTGTCAGTATGTCAGAACTAACGTGGTCTGAGAGCGGGTCGAGCGGCTCGGCGCGCGGCTCCAGTTCTGGCTCGGGAGGGACTGTGGCCCAGGTTTTGGACGCTCGTCTGCCGCCGCTAGCGCCGACGCCCCGGCCTCGTACACGATACAGGTAAATATGTCTACCATGAAGGGCAATTGCGAAACGGACCAAAGTCGGAAGCGATTCGCACCTGTGTTCTGAAATTGGTCCCGATGACATGTGAAACAAATCTTACGCAAAATCTTACCATGAAACGTCATAACAAACAAAAATACGATAAGACGTTTTTCATCAATCGTTCGTCGACGAAGTTACGTAAAAATGTAAAAATGTGTTGATGATTGGCCTACAGAACGGAATGGCGTATTGATGATTTGCTCATGAGAGATATAGGGGTAGGTATTACTAACAGAATATTAGTATTACCTAATGTCGTGCCGAGCAATGCGTAGGCGCAGTGAGTCCTGAAACCATTTTTACAGGTCTGGTCTAGGTATTGTTGATATCTACAAGAATAATAAATAAGTAAATAAATAATGCTGGACTCACACAGCATCATCTAGCCCCAAAGTAAGCAGAGCTTGTGTTATGGTACTACATGACTGATATACTAGGTACTTATATAGGTACTTTTTGATTGTAAATACATACATAGAAACCCGCACCTACAAGAATCTTGATAGGTTCTTGTTGTTTCTAATACCCACAATAGAAAATCCAGCAGGACTATGTAGGTATGTGTATATAGAAACTAGCGTTATTTTAATTTGTGTTTCAGCCAAGCGAGTTCGGCTACGCTCAAGCGATACTCAAGCGATGACAGCCTTGTTATGGCGCCGCCGAGAGAGAGGAATAGAGAAGAGCCGGGCGCTTGAAACTGTATGTAGTCACTTGGGATTAACCAAAGGTTTATGTCTATAGCAAAGATCTGAAACACGTTGACCGTGTGACATGCTAAAGTGTGCACTGGTTGCAATCAGTTTGTTGTGTCGTGTTTGGATATACCGATAGGTATTTTACGTATTTCTAAAATACGTGTAAATCGTTTTCTTCTAGTCATTTTTGATGCTTTATTCCTTTGTGATACGCGATTTGATTTGATTTTGAAATTTGAATTGTATGTTATAAATAAAAGAAAGTATTTACATTCGAGTTTATATTACCGAGATTACAAACCGTTCCTTTTTTTAATTAAAAAATAAGTTAAGAAATAATCTCATCGTCTAATATACAAATACAATAAACTACAAAGGCAACGAACACAATACAATCACTAGTTATTCGAAATGGTAACTTAACTTAACAATTTATAGAACACGAGCACAACCTTAAAAGGTACAATATTTTAAAAGAAATGGTAGGTACATTGTATGTAACGATATAAGGTAATCTTTTTCGACCAGTTTTATTTATTGCCAGCAAAAACTGATTCACTTTGAATCAAGCTGCGATTCTGCGATTATTTCTGGTCAATCTTGCTGTTATGGCCATCACAACCACAAAGTTAAACTTAAATTTAAAACTAGTTGAAACTTCTTAAAACTAAAGGATAATTAAGTAATAAATATTATGTAAAAGCACACCTTTTTTTAGCAGCATTAAGTACTTGTAATAACTAAAAAAGAATAAGTACGTGATAAGAATGAAGATGTCACAGATTCTTATTAATTTATCTTGTAATTTATTTTTAGTAACAACAATAAATAATAAAGTCCAGATCTTACGGATATAAAATATTATCTAAATAATCTCATAAAAAAATACTATGCAACTAAAATACGTCCATAAAATAATTTAAGTGGGAATGTAGAAGTAGTGTTGGTCTAAGAATTACTCGGCAAGATCATTCCCGACTTCTAAAAAAAACTGTAGCGTCAGCCTTCATGAAAAATTTTAGAATATAAAGTTCCTTTTTTATAATTCTTGTGGGAAAAGTTTACAAATAGTAATAATGCAAACAAAGTGAAAAGCCAAAATTTCAGTTATGAATTCACGGTTCCAAAGATGGTAGAAATCTTAAAAACATCAAAATGTTCATTAACTTTTGTCGCTGCACGTACATTCATGAAAATATTATGCGTAACTATTTTTTTGAACGCTAAATCATAAAGTTTGGACTTAAATATTTCTAGCGTCGAACCTAATAGCGAATAGCTAGAGTAAAATAAGACTAGACTAACGGAAATGTAAAACATAGTAGGTATACTGGGTTAAATGGCCAGTTGCATAAAATGTAAAAGGTTGTAAAAACATTTCCTGGTCATCTCCCGAACTCCGTAACACTATAAATAGGGCGTCTACACCAATGTGATAAATCCTATATTTCGGTTGAATATTTCACTACGAGCTACATTGCATTCGGTCGATAAGATTAACAAATTCGGTCCCAACCTTGAACAAAGTATTCAATCAGGAGCAAACCGAAAAGCCCGAGTCCAATATTTCGGACGGATGTCGGACCCAAACATGTTTCATATTAGTTTAAGGCCCTGATCCATACAAAATTTAAGTAATTTGTGCGAAGTTTTGACTAACTGACGTCGAACGTACAAACGGCTGTTTACAAACAGTACACAAAAGTCCAGTAAAGAATATTGAAGAACAGGAACATAAGCGGGAAAGTGACACGTGACCGTTTGTCTATCCACGTGGCTATCTCCTGTGGTGTCATTGTGGTCCAGGTGTGTTTGGGCTCGTCGGAGCCGGCGCTGTCTCTGCCATCTTGCTTCGTAAGGTCGTCGTAGCTCTGTGTTGTTATTGTCGGCAAGTTCATGGCGGATGGGAAACTCTGAAATCATGAATTTAAATATTAAAAATCACGCCTCTTTCCCGTAGGGGTTGGTAGAGACCACGCGAGCTTTTAAGAATGTAATGAGAGTGAATGATTGAAATTTGTATGTACAAATGAGATGTTTTTGCCTCATTCACTCTCATTACATTCTTAAAAGCTCATACATATGAGCTACCTGCCAATTTTGGTCCCAGATCATTACATTTTGGTGGAGTTTTCAGGCTGCTTGCTTGAGGTCTTAAGTCTAAATTTACCTTAAGTATAAGTACGAAAGAGCAAATTCTGGTGAGTTTTAAAATAGTTATCTGTCATCCAAATGTTCGAGCCTAGCAAAAGCAATCAACAACTATATTTTTCAAAATCGATTTTTGCTACCCTACTGTCTCAAAACGTCTCAATGTAAGTCGACAATCTTGCGCATCTTGTACACATTGTTAATTAAGTTTGTTTAACACCGAATGCAAATAATTTAATCCCTATTCGCAGTAGTAAGACAACAATAGAACCTAATATTTTCTAAGGATTTTGATTGATAACATTATATTGAGGTAGTTTATTACAATAAACAATGATGAATCATGCTCCGTCGCGTGACTAAAAAGTGTTACGAAACGAGTAATTAAATAAATAAGCCTGGAATAAATTGTTTATCAGTAAAAATACACCAACTAGCTTTATGCTCGTGTCATTTGTATTACCGGCCGGGGCCACACATCGAAACTTACATTTTACCTATTATAAATATTTTTTATTACAGAAGAAAATCGCGGCAGAGTAAAATGAACATCGGTATATTACCTACAGCCGGTTTCCTTTGCATGAATGTTAGTTAATTGTTATCGTTTACCATTCTAGGGTATGGACATTCCAAATGGAGTAGTTAGGTACACTTCGTTCAACATGTCTAGGCATTCGTGAAGTTAGCCGTTTGTCAGCGCAGTGACCGCTTCTTCATAAAAAATTGAGTTCTGCGCATCGAAACGGCTAACTTCACGAATGCCTAGATCCGTTGGGCGAACTGTACCTAGCTTTCACATTAGTCTTACTAGGGTGCGCATAATATAGGCTTAGATATTTACACATACATAGCAGGTACCTATGTATCAATGTTTAATATCGCTCATGTGATATTATCTCAATGCTCGCGATACGCTTGTTTAGTGACTTTACTTAAGCTAAAATAATATTTGCCAACATTTTTTGTAGATAATCATGTTTATTCTGCTGGTATTAAGGCTATATCTCTAATTTATCGCCTGACCTAAATTGCTTTCCAAGATCTACATTTTTTAGCTCTGAATAGAACAAATTAAAAAGTTTCGTATTGTTGTACGAGTAGTATTTCCTTACGAAGATATTCATCTATACGAACATTGATACTTTTTCCCTTATGACAAACATTTAATTTCCTTCTCGTCTCCCAATATCCAAAGTCCTAAGTGCGGTCTATGATTCAGACAACATTTCTAGAATAAATATTTCCTCTTCATCTTGACATGACTAAAGTCGATTTACCTCCAATTACGTGAGTATTCTCTACATCTACCTACCTAGAATTTTGATAGTATATAGGGTCTTTCATTTTATACTAACTTAATTCAGGTATTGGGTTCAAAAAATAATTTAAAAAATATTTATGTAATGTTTTTTTTGTTTTGTTATGAAAATCCCAAGAAAATCGATAATAACTATCCTTTCGATTGATTGTTGCTTCTTGTATAACTTAGCCCATTCGTGACGTAGCTGCGCTGCGATTGGAGAAACGCCTGTTCTCCTTGAAAATCATTATGCAACAATAAAAAAAAATCAATAAATGATAAATTTTGAAGTGAAAACATAAATGGGCTTAGGAATTAAATTGATACGGTCAAACGTCTATTTACAACCCAAAAATGAGGCCCTGTCAGTTTGTGTAGTTTAAAATGAAAGACCCTATATTGCAAAAAATGGTTTGTTTGTAATCGATAAACTCTAAAATACACGAAGTCCGGGGCAAGCTAGTGCAGCATACCTAGTATACCTACTATAATTGCTTGGTTCGTATCGGTTTATGGATTTGTGCCAAGATTTTCTGCATTTGCTTTATTTGCACCAAATCATTTGATTCAACGACATTATAAAATCCGCAAATTGTCAGATTGGCACAGGATAGAGATAAATGGCAGAAGCTAAAACAGGCAGGATGAGAAAAGATGATGAGTTCTAAAATGTACAGTACGCACAACCAATCTTTAGCAATCTGAAGTAGCTACTTCATAACAAACTTCATAACAAAACAAAAATAGGTTCTACGCAGCTGCGTAGAACCTATTTTTGATGACGCCTAAAAGACGAAGACAGCGTTGTATAGCTGCCACGCTCACTCGCTTAGTTTGTTGCATCGTACTCGCGCAAACCTGTACAATCGTTTAGTGCACCTAACTTCAGACAGACAAAGGTCAGTTGTGCGTACTGTAATACTCACGTGTACAGTAAGATAGTTGTTGTATCCAGGCCCGGCAGGGTCGGAGCTGGTTTCCTGTTGTAGTGACGAACAGGAGCGCGACTTGGTCAGCTGAGGCGAGGACTCTTGCAATTCTTTCTGCAGCTCCTTGCGAGCTAATCGCGGGGTTAATGTACTCTTCAGGATGTATTTACTGTTCACCTTCTTTAGGCTTACCGCTTTCCTGAAAGAGTATTAAAAAAATTACTAATTTCGAAAAAAAAACTAAGTAATTATTTTTTTTTAATTTACCAAAAAAACTTTCAAAGTGGATTTTTTGGTTTTTGTTCCGAAGCTCCTCATTTTAATATGTTCAAGTACATATACAACTTTTTGAATCAACAGCTCCACTTCCAAATGTTTAACCTCCTATAGTTCACTACATAGTGAATTGGCCTTGGTAATAATCATATGTTCTGACGCAAACTTTGTGATCAAGTCTTTTAAAAAGACATAAAAGTGCGTGTTTGTTATTATACGACGCATTAATCTAAATTATCAGACGATCATCCACAGAAAATTACAATGTTTACCCATCGTTATCGGCATGAAAGTCTACACACCAAAATGTAAACAAGTTTTTATTAAGGCAGCGTAATGTAAGATATGAAAGGTTTATATCAAAAATGTATTAGGTAAGTTAAGTACCACGTAAGTACTAACTATGTTTTAAAGTACGTACTTCCTACGCCAGATAGTGTTGACGAATGCGAACTCAACCAGCGCTGAGAAAATGAAGCCTGTACAAGCCAGGAACCAAATCTCACTGGCTTTGATGTAGGACACTTTCGGCAGCGTCTTCGCCTGCGATGACGCCAGCGTTATAAACGATAACATAGTGCTTGTCCCTGAAATAAAACGACTGATAAGGAATATCACTCTTGAATCCTTACTAGGTTAATTTTATTCTGGGGTCAGTTTTGATAAAAACTCATAGGACTTGCGGAGAACCACCAGAGAGAAGACTCAGTTAATTTTTACTAGGTAATATTCAAAAACAGTTGTTGATATTGTTCAAACCTAATCATATTATTTCAAGCTTAATACGACCTTCCCTACTATTGGAAAATATATTGGTAAGTTACGTACCCAATGTTATCCTAGGAGCCGCGGCGTCAGCCTGCAGCCAGAATGTGACCCATGACATAGCCACTATCATCATAGATGGAATGAAATAGTCCATGAGATAGTATCCTACTTCACGGCCCAGTTTGAACGTAAACTTCAAGGCACTGTAGTTACCAGCTGGAAGAGATTACTTTCATTTTAATGAGTGTTCAAGTGAGATGACAAAATAACGGCACAAACATAAAAAGAGACATTACATCTACCTCCCCCGAGTCGCATGTTCATGATATCCCCTCGGACTACGGACTCGTTCGTCCAGTAGTCTATGAGGGAGTACTCAGTCAGGTGTAGCTCTGTAGATAATCTCACAGGATTGTCTTTTTCCCACATTAACCGCAGTATTGATGCGTTGTACTTCCCTGTAATTTGTAAGGAAAATCATTAGGGGAATAAGCATTGCCTACCTACTTATACAATGATTCACTCTTAAAAAAATGCGAAATGGTAACGTCATTACTAAAATAAAACAGCAGAATGTAGCTCTTGAGGAAAAAACTTACAGCTTTCCAAGTTCATTGAGCAGGTTTGATCGTCAAAAGGAAACTTTTGGAGATTCATCCAACAGTACAGAACTGCTTGCATTCTTCTGCTGAAGAGCACTTCACCGTCAGGAGCTATGGAAATGAGCACATCCTTGCTATCAGTGCCCATGAGACTAGAGGATTGTTCGTTAGACATGTACAGGTGGGGTACCCAGATGCGGGATCGTAAGTCGCTTTCGCCTATGATTTTGGAACGTTCTGGAGAGTACAAGGCGTAAGCTAGTCGCGGGTCTGTCCATCGCAGTTGCAGGAGGAAATGGAGTTTGAAGTTCTGAAACAAATATGATTTATCAAAGGTGAGAAAGTCTTTTGTTTGTATTACTTTATATATTTTTTTTTGTGAAATGCCTAGTCAGAACCCTAGCGGGCACACCGCCGCCGCCGGCACGTATACAGACACCACATTCATGCGTGAATCGTATTATCTAAAGCGATGATTCAACACTTAAATCGTAAGAAAGTGGGTGGGAAATGTCAAAAATTACGCACGACTCAAGTCTGAACTCTGAATACGGGCCTGCATTTAAGTAGATGATTTGAATAAGCTTCTTTGAATAAATTATACAGGCCATGAATCAACATTAGAAAATTGTCTCTTCTATGCTTTCTAAAACGCTTGCCAACTTCTTGTCGTATTCTTTCGAATCCGTGTGGTGATAGGATTTTAAGTGCGCCTAAGAGAAGCTCCTTTCGTAATGTAACTTTCTTACCAAGTCATGAGCTTCAGCTGGTTGTATGAAGTAGACATATGCGCTGGCGTGCACATACACAGTGTCTCCTGTCAGGTACGTTGGCAACAGCAAGCGGTCGTACCGGCACTCGTTTGCGAGGCGAGAGAGGAACTCCGACTGGGTGTATGAGTCCCCTTTCTCTAGGTTAGGGCAGTCGATGAGTACGTTCGACCTGTAAACAAAAACTTCCTTCATTACAGTCATTATAATGGAATTTTTACTTGAGAGTTTTATAACTACACTTGGAAGTACTTATAACTACATTTTCCTCCTCTCTGTGTGACTGGGAATTTTGATTTGGAAAATAATTTTATTCTTTTCAACACACTTGCTCATAAAGTGGCTCTATGGTCACCGCAATTAGGCACATAATGACACCCATAATCAAACTGTGACTTTTTCATTACTATAACGTACCAAAAAGGTACCATGCTAAATCTATGACTATAACTCACTAGTGAGTAATAGATTTTTTTTAAATTTTATTGGTTGAGTTGCTTTGTTCTTAAAAAAGTTTTTATTCAAAAAAAAAGATCGTGTTCAATAGAACAAATAAATAAATGTTCCTATTGCTTGCTCATTTCATGCAACCTCTTATTTAAATAGATAATTTTAAGTCGTACGTGTTTAATAAATAAAACTTTCACTCAAATATAACTTTTGTTTTCTCTGTAATAAAAGAAAACTTTAAATTCCCCATTTTGTACGTGGCAGAATAGGCCGCAAACCCTATGCGCGGCGCGGAAATATAGTCTGTGGCCGATCGCAATGCGCGCGCATAGGAAAACTGATTAATTTTTCCCGCAATAGCGAAACATTTTCCACAACTCGTTTTCACTGTTGAAAATTAGTTTTTATTGTTATTTTATTCACAAGTGTGTTGAAAAACGTCGTATGATACACGTGTGTATTGATGATTACCTTCCTCGGCTATATTAAGACCCTCGCCGATGGCTCAGGTCTCAATTTGCCTCGGCGGTAATCACCTATATTACACACTCGTACCATAATAATGTACTATTATTTGAAGACTTCATTCAAAATGCTACTTTTTGCGTGATGCTGATGCATAGCAGGTTCACGACATTCTCTCAGATCTTTTTATGTTACTTATTCCTGATCCTTTGAAAATGTCTAAGGGAGGTAGTCAGAGGCATGTCCAAACACATATTTTATACATGCCCACATCTTGTAGAAGTTAGTTGCATAGTAGGTATAGGTACCTAAATACATAATTTTGTGTGTTACGATAAATTTTTTTCGTTTTGGGTGCAACATAATATTTGTTAAGAGCTCTAATTAGCGAGTCATTTAACTAGGCACTTAACATGTTAGAAATTCCTTGAAACGATACGGTAGATGTAGTGTAGAGGTTGATAATTTCTTTACTCAACTAGATTGACCTACGACTTTATGTATCTGTACCACAGGAACTTAAATTATACGAGTTATACCCATTTGAAAGAGGAACCTTATACCCATTTGGACCATAGCATAGATACAGAGCATTGATAAATGTGTAGATTAATCAAATCCTTGCTTATTTGCCTGTGCCTGTTGGAATGCATTCGGCGTGTAAACTTCTTTGAAATAGTCAATAAGCAAAGTCCTTGTTTATATAAAAAGACGTATAAATAAGTTAGTGTCCCCTAGTTATAAAAGATGTCCCGTTAATATGTTTCATGGTACCGCAAGGTCGTAGCTGCTAACGACAACAGAGCCAATATTTGTGTTTACTGATAACATTATGAACCAATTCTTTGAGATACCAAGAAGATTTGCTCTAAGATTAAAGTTAAGCCGCTTCCTACGTGAGCATTCATTAAATATGGATAACAGTCTTCGCAAACTTGAACCATACATGGCTACCAACATTTGTAAATATGGTAAGAAAATTATGTTATTTTGAAAAATGTGTCACAGTGTAGATAAGGATTAGTGCTTACGAAATAGTAAATAATACTAACACTCGGTGAGTAAACTTTATAAAGGAAAAATAAACATTCAACTGACGTCATATACAATGAACTGTGCAATAACGATAACTTGCATTCAAAAATTTAGAGTGCGTAGCATTATGCTACGTTGCGTAGCGCTGTCGTAGAGTGCCGCGTAGTATATTTTTTAGATAATAACTGATATAGGTACAGTCATTATTATGTGTTTGTGGTTCCCATAAAACAAGCTCTGGTTTGGGGGGCAAATGTTGCTGTGGAAAATGTCCAGCGTTATTATATTTGTTTAAATTAGATGTTGTATATGAACATCTATTATTATCATTATTATTATTATGTTAAATTTTGTACAAAATATGTTTATTTATGCAAACTTTTATTATAATATATAATCATAATATCAATGGCTAATTCTCGGTAGCCAATTTTTCGAGTTATAACATTTCATAGCACTCGTAGCGCATTCGTAGAGCAGCGCGTAGACCATACTATGTAGCGTGTATCGTTCAGCTACGTGAGATATAAGGTATGTTATGTAATGTATAAGTGAGTGGAGACTTGAACTTTTATAAAAAACGTACTTACCTACATACGGTGAACCTACTTCTCGTTCGATCTTCCTACATATTCCAAGTAATTACGGATCCGGGTATAAACCCGGATCCGTAAACATAGACAGAAACTTTCAACAAAGTATTTTACTCGTATAAGTAGAAAGTAAGATAAGGTAGGAATTCGTTTTATGATAGGGTTGGTGATTTGGTGGTTAGTTACCCAACCCTTCTATTGAAGACTTAACATAACACGCCCAAATGCGCTTGGAGATAAAATAAAATATCTGTATTCTGTGCCTACTACTATTTTGCCCACGTAACACTTTTTTTTTTCATACATAGGATAACGTACAGAATTACAGACATGTCAATAGCTGAAATAGATCGTCTAAAAGTATTAGTAAATCACGTTTAATTATGATAGGTACCTTGTTACATTTGTTGCGCATATTAAATACATTACTAAGTAATCCAATGCGACTAATCATATCAACCAAGCGCTAATTTAGAGTACTGATAATGTGTTCTGTATACAATTCATAATTCATAATAGCTAGTCTTGTCACGAGTTAGTTAGTCACGAAAAACCTCATTATGTGAGAGTTAAGTACCTACATATAGGGTGTAAAAAGACGTCTACCGAAGCCGAAAGGGGTAGGTACAGCATCCCAACACACAACCAAATCCAAAAGGATTTTCCGAAAAAATCATTATATCCGGAGAAAACTATAATCTTCAAAAGATTATAGTTTGCGTATGTACTGGGCGCGTTGTTTTACGTAGATTGCTGGATTTTGAGTTTTAATTGTTTTTTTCTTTTATTAATGAAATTATCAGGTAGGTATGGTCTTATTATGTTGCCCTAGTAGTAAATAACCGAAAATAACATACAATGACGTAGCTAAGTCAACTTTTTTTTTTTTGCGATTTTTTTTCGCTGAATATGTTAAGAATCATGGTCTGATTGCAACCACTCAGTTTTTGGTAGTTGTCTTTTTTACACCCTGCCATACCATACCGCCTAAGTATAAATTGTTATACGATGCAAAATGCAAAACTCGTTTTGCGTAAATTCTAAAGTGATTTAGGTATGCTGTCCTCAAGCTATTTACTTACTATGTTGGCCAAATTTTATACCAATACTCGTTAATTAGGTATAATCATTCACAATTAATATCAAAAGTAGGTTCCTAATTAAATAATAAGCATTTGCCTGTTTTTTAAATGATTTCGAGGTTTCTAAATATAGGTACTTAAATACTGACATAGTACCTACTAAGTAAAAGTATTACTAAGTACCTACTAAGTAATATTAGGTAGAAAGAAACTAATTGATCCTATGAACGCCGACCGACTAACCACCAACCTGCCGAATGCAAGCCTAACCTCATTCAAGGTCACTGAGAGGAAAATTGGTTGGGATTAGTATTAGTTTCTCGTTTGTTTTCAATAATGTAAACACGCTTATGACTTAGAAAGGTCGTTTGTTAGGCGCCGATGCCAGAACACGCGCATAGCCTCATCTGCATCAGAATAACTTCAGTCCTTTTGTTTGATAATGGTCTATGATTTGCAACAGGTGCCTATTTACAAGATAGGAAATGTGACGTCCAATATTCAAGGAAAAAAAAACGAATATCTACTTATACGAGTATAACTATATTGGTATTTAGTAATGGCCTGCCTTGAACTTAGCGGAGTGACAAGGACACATTCCCTCAGTCATGTGACGCCTCGGGTCATCCTAATATTATCCGGTACAAAATTACATCACAATTTTTTATTGATAAGTAAATAGTTTCTCTAGTAAACTTAAATACCTACCTTAGTTACTTTACTAGCAAATGTCATGACATTTAAACACAATGATGTGGACAGATTTGAAGTGCGTATGAAAATACAAATAAGTAACTACCTAAGTACCTACCTGCACTGATAGGGTATTTGATGATCTAGGTAGGTACCTTTTATCTATTGAGATAGGTAAACAATATACCTCTGTGACGCAGTGGGTGAAAGCCCGCTTGGGACGCAGAAGGTTGGGGTTCGATCCCCGCCGCGGGATAAATGTTTGTATGATCTGTTAATACTTATCTCGGGTCTGGGTGTTTCTATGTATAATATTTATTTATTTTGAAAACAAACAGTAGTACAAACTAAATTAGTTATAATGTCATCATTATTATTATGATATGTATGTATTTACAAACAAAAAAGTATGTAGTAATATCATTTATCTGGTTCCCATAGTACAAGCTTTGCTTAGTTTGGGGCTAGATGATGCTGTGTGAAAATGTCCTCTACCTGTCTCGTGTTAAATAATGGTCACATAAATAATATTATGAAGGTAGTCATTTAAATTGTCCTTATGCGTCCTTTAAGAGCTAAGTTCTAACATGATCCATGATATAAACATATTATGCATTTAATATAACTTTATAAATAAAGGTCAATATCAATAATAGGTCTTTTACGCCTGGCTAGGCTAAGGCTAGGCTTTGTAATAGCTTGTAATGACTGACAATATGATCATGCATGATCTGCATAATTCGTTATGGGTTGGACCGATGTATGTAGGTACCTAATATAATGGATATAATATATTATGTAAAGCCCATTTAAATTTTCCTTGGTTGGCTCATAAGATAAATTGTAGAAATGTCACACAATCACAATTCTTCAACTTTAACTATTTTTAACCGACGAAAAAAAAAGGAGGAGGTTGTCAATTTATTTTTTTATGTTAGACCACGCATAACTTTTTACAGAGGGGTCCGATTTTGATCATTCTTTTTTTTTAGAAAGGGTATACTCCCGAAGGGGTCCCATATAAATTTTATTCCTGAGGGATTGATAGTTTCCCTGTAAACTCTAAAAATCTTCCCTCCTAGCTATGTTACAAATGGTCATTTTTTTTAGCAATATTTTTTTTAATTTATTTATTTAATAATATCTAATGTCAAACTTATGTTTTTAACAATTGTTTATTAGCAACAAATCAATTTGTTTCAGCAATATCTAATCGTGTCGTATGGTTTTAATTTCATTCAAGATCCTCTCTCGAGCCTCTCAAGCTCTACTATTGGCTCTACTCATTGAAATTTTTCGATCAAACCCCATTCAAAACAATGATAATCCGTTATTTTTCTTATGAGGTTTTTACTGTAGGTAAGGAACTAGGCATTGAAAGAAACGTATCTTGATTTAAATTAGTAGCTACCTACCTACCTAAAGTAAGCTGTTACTTGCTGAAGTAATTATTTATCAAATAAAGTCACGCTAAAAAGGTAATTAACGACGTCAGTCGTATTACGTTGATTTACCTACCAATCTCAAGAACAGAATCAGTTGATGGATGATAGTGATACAGAAACAGTGTTTCAAACAATCCATCAACGCAACGCACCTTGAGCGGTAAAAACTTAATAAAAGGTCAATTAGCCGCTTCCTCGCTCTATCGCGCCAAAGAAAACTAAAGCGATCGCTCTTGCAAAATAAATGTTTAAATTGTTTAGAATGGTATGTTTTACAAAATTATTTTTTAACACGTAGAAAAAATATACAGTAGTAGTAGTCAAATAATAATTAATAGGTAAACACGAAGTACCAGAGTGAGGTAGCCTGCTAGAAGTAATAAATAAAATACTTAATATACTCGTAGAATAGGAATCAATTACCTAAGTACCTAGGTAGGTATTTGTTTTTCCTAATATTGTTTTATTAAGCTAATCACTAAGTAGGTATTAATTACCTACTGCAGCATACAACTAGAGTCGGATAGTACCTACCTACCGAGCTATCAGACCGTATCATGCCAAATGTTCTTTTGTTGTTTTTATAGAAGGTAGTACCTACCTATGTGTAGAATCAGAGTACCTACACAACCTCTACACTTATCTTACTCTCGCCAGCCAGGAGATGCAACAGTGTAGGAACGTCAGAAAATGAATCATTTCTGTGCGATTGGTACTTAGAAAAGTACGTGAGTGTCGTGGAACACTCGGTTGGTACAAAGTTTCAACTTAGACATTTGGCATTTGGCAAATAAATAATTTATGAAATTTTAAACAATTTAACAATCTATGGACGCTTCGCGACTGCGCACTTTGCACTGTGACATTTTGACATATACCACGGGTCGTGGCGCAAAAATCGAACACTTTTTTTCGTCTAGCCCACATCCGATACGCACTGAAAATAGAACTTCGTTCCAATATTAATTTACTTTTGTTTATTTAATTTATACATATGTAGATTACGGGTAAGCTGTGAATAACGTTATAATGGCGGTATTAAGGCAGGATAAGAAAAACACGCAATTAAGGGGGGCCACCAGGACAATTTCAAATAAATATCAATGTGGTACAGTCAGCAACGAAAGTCGATTAACATTTTATGATTCATAAATCTGAATATTTCCGAAATGCGTAACATCTTGAACAACATTTTTACTAATATTTGAAGATAGTCTTGGTTCATTATAATTTCCCAAGAAAAGTTATTTTTCTCTTGGTTATCGAAAAAATTCCATTTTAAAAAGTCCAACTGTTAATCGATTTTCGTTGCTGACTGTACCTACATACCTTCTTATTAAGTTTTTAAATGCATCCCAAAAATCACCCCAACTGGGAACCCACGACATTAAGATATAAAATTCAAAACGAGTTTTATCCGTAGACCCTAGAGTAGGTACTAGGTACCAACGCTGTATCAGACATGTCTGTTAATTAAAAGCTTAGCTCAGAGATGTGTCGTTTAATCCACGTTTGTTTGAGAAAGTTATCTGGCTTTCTCTACATTGCGAAACAAGTGCAATATGGCAGTGTATAAAATACCTAGGTACGAGTAAGTATATAACAAACAATAAAATTAAAACTGACATATTATTATGTAGGTACCATTGTCAGAACCTTTGTAGAATGGGCCAGTACCAACTATCTTTTATTGGCTGTTACAAAACGGTTGTTTTCTAGGTTGATTAGGTACCTACTTAGTTACGTAAGAATTTACTTGATTTGGTATGCTTGGTATATAAATACTGATCTCCTTCGTTATATAGGTTAGGTACTACCTATTTGTTACCCCAGCTAGGTAGCTTAGTGGTATTATGCTGTGAGTAGTTAGGTACCTACCTAATCTTCGTAAAATAAGTAGGTAGGTATTAAATTACTTATATCTAAGTACGTCATAGATATTATTGGTAAGTTAGTATTTTTAAGTCAATATAGCCCAAGTTGGCAGTTGTATTTAGGCACTAACACCTAATTTCATTATAATACCACTTTAGCACTCTCCATAAAGGGCTGCTGTTCCTAGATTTCAGAAGGTTACTAATACTATAATAAATATTGCACCTGAGTAAAAAAATCGAAACGAAATAGGAACTTACGTAACTACTTAACACCATCAATGATTCACAATTGGATTTAGGTAGGTATGTATTTATACAGGTGATGCATTCAAAATCCGATGTCTAAGGAGTTAGAGAGCCACGTCCAAATTATGTTTGACAACATGACATCTTTTGCAGGAAGCCGATCGGCGATCGAATACGTTCTAATTATGGTTCCCTCACGATGTTTTCCTCAATCTTTTAGATCTGAATAAGTAGGTACAGTCAGCAACGAAAGTCAATATTAAAAACATCGAAACATCAGTTTCGCAAATCTGCGAAATCCGTAACGTCATGTCCGAAATTTTGACAAATATTTGAAGATAAGTTCTCATTCCATGCGAATTTCCCAGGCAAACTATAGTTTATTTTCTACACTAATATTATAAAGAGGAAACATTTGTTTGTTTGTTTGTTTGTTTGTTTGTTTGAATTGAATAGGCTCCGAAACTACTGGACCGATTTAAAAAATTCTTTCACCATTAGAATCCTAAATTATCTGTGATGAACATAGGCTATAAATAATTTTCAAAAAAATTAGAGATCCTTATGAAAATTGCAATAATGTAACCAAAGGTGTAAAAATTTTGAACATAAAATTCTTCATATCGCGTGCGCTGCGAAAACTATTGATGATAGAACAAAAAAATGTTGTACAATATTAAAGAACGTATCAATATCTACAAAAAAATCAGCGATAGCATATGTCCAACTATTGTGGTTGTGTCAGAATAACAACTTTTATAATTTAAAAAGTGAATAAAAATGCCGACCAAAAGCAGACCACGTTATTCTTATTTTGGTATTTATTCTTATCCAAATAAATTCCTTCGTAGTAAAGGCTGTTTCAGTACCCGTCGATTACTTTTTGAATGATTGAAATTGGACATTTTATTCAAAAGTTATCATGAGTTTAAAAATGTAAGATACATCGCGACCACAGAATAAATATCAGTTAGTACGGTAGGACAAGTGTCTGGGATTTTTAACACAGGTAACGGGATATTAACCATGATTAATACCATAGATACTATTGATCATGGCGTATGCAACTGCGCCGAAATATCGGGAAACTCAAAAAACATTAAATCATGGTAAATATCCCGTTAACTGTGTTAAAAATGTTGAAAACCATGATAGTTTAAAAAGTGTCTGGGAACTATGGAATGAATGGAAGGGAGTGGTAATATATCAATGAAATATATATGTGAGGTAGGGGAGCATTGGGCTGTAGAGAGGTTTGGACACCCCCGTGTCATGTCGGCCATAAACCATCATGCCTATCGTCAAATCGGAATTTGATCAGTTAGAATTGACCATGTATGGGGGTGGATTGGCATGATGGTGTATGGCCGGCATAACACGGGGATTTGCCGGTGGTGTCCAAACCTGCCTTACTGCCCAATACTCCCCTACCTACTTTAGACCTTACCTACATATTAACCTCTAAACTTTAAAGGATCATACATCCCTCTCCGGGATCGCCATGTTGTTATTAAATTTTTGTTAAATACCTATAATAAACCCGTTCGAAGCCGGGGCGGACAGCTAGTTTTCTATAAATTGAAAAGTAATGGCGTTTTTACAAAACAAAGTGATAATCAACTTTCGTTGCTGACTGTACTTACCTATTTTCCATAACGATAAAACCATTGATGCGTTGCGAAATTCGATCCCACGACCTAAGTTTGAAAGTCTACCCTACCCAGCCAACACAGCTATATTTTTAGTACCAAAGTAAGGTAGGTACTTACCACAATCTAGAATATGGTTCTATAGTACTTACTAGTAGTTTTTTAAACACGTAGGAAGTAACTAAGATAACACTGCAGCTGTCTGTGGGTACTTACGCTACTTTCGTATCTCCCACCCCACGTGCCTTTGCAAATATACGTGTTTTCTATATGTACTTTTACAATTAAATTGAATAAGTATTTATTATTCAATTTATTTTTCGTTTTTTTTGCTATGTCACTGTAGCGCCCGAGCACAAGAGCGGATCATAAGAGGTAGGTAGGGTAAGTAGTCCAGTGTTTGAAATCCAATCAGGACAGGCTCCTACCAGATAACAATATATAAAATGGGCCAAGTGGAGTACACGAAGACCCAGCCTAGAGGACGACGGGGGGTGACTGGGGGTGACCAAGGACTTTTGGCCCCAACTCGTCTCAAAGGGGTAACGATAAATGACCTCAACGCCCGGCGCCGATAACAATGGCCGTTTTCAATGTAGTGATAAAGTCATAACTAATAAGTATCATGACACGGAAACTATGGTCACTGTTATACGAGATTGCGCTGAAAGTTGTTTTATTAAAATCAACCAAGCTAGCCACAACACGAGCGCATATTTAATTATTGACAAGTGTTCATTGTGAATCGTCTTATAATGCCGTGACCATGGAGCAATGGACTACAGATATAAAACAATGATCTGTGCTTTACTAACACTTTTCCTCTGATCACTTCACTTCAATTGCAAAAAGTAAAGAACGAAGGCCGGTCCTCTCAAATTAGGTACTGGTATGTAGGTATATATCTAAACATGCCCAGAAATGTATCAGATGATGAATGGATGAAGTGAACAGACTTGTCACAAGGAACTGTTTGTTTTTATTACTTTAAACTGTCACAGAATAATATAATAGATACTACTACTTATCAATATTAAGGTGCCCGTAGATGTCATTTGATGCGCGTTAGCACGTAACGCACGTTTTCTTATAGCCTATTGTTTAATCATTTAGTTTTGATTCGCATTTTTTTAGATGCTTGAACTAAAACTGCAATAATGAAGGGCAACATTTAAATTTATTTCTTAGAATTTTTGAAAAATATTCACCTAAAATCAATAACTTGTTTTATTCAATTAGATATGTACCTACTTCACACTCAACAACTTATTGGATTTTCGCACCCAACGTACCTACTTAGTTTTATTTATAATTTTTATAAGTACATACCTACTTAGTTTAACTTTTACAATTTCATATTTGAAATTTAATTATTTTCAAGACTATGTTTACGTTTCGCTAGTGGCTCATTTTTGTCAAATCTATTTTCTTAGGTGCAATATGATAGTAAAACTAAATAAGTAATCACAACTTACGATGGAGACTTCTGTCCTTGGGCGAGGCTGCTTATTATAGAAATTGCACAAATTAATGCAATTTTTATGTCCATGTTAAATAACTTAATACATCGAGACAGAAATACAAGACCTTCGCGTACTACCAGCCGATCGGTCCGCCTCGCGTGATTAATTCGCGACTACTGCGCGCACGCAACTTGTTGCGAAGTGCGGCAAGCAAACCGCGTGGCCGGATGACGAAGGCTGCGCTAACGCTGAAAACCCTATAACTTATTTTACATAGATAAAGACCTAGGCACTCTTATTATGCTAAGAAATTTCTTGCAAAAATGCTCCCAATAAGTCTTAACGAAATAAAAAAAAAACTGATTTACTGTACATAAAATATTTATTAATTACTAAAGTGGCATTTTAACTTAATTATGTTTCCATAGCATGAGGGGTCATACAATTTACAGTGTATGTTACGAAGTGTAAATCCTGCATCAGGTTAGTTAATCTTTCGAAATGCCGTTCGGTATAGGGCAAGGCGCCTTCAATGAAGCTGGCTAGTGCGGGAACTTTCAGACTGCCTGAAATAACTTCTGGTGCGAGAATATTGAACACGAGTTGTGCAGCGTGACAGTTCTTATTGTTAGTGTTCCACTCTGCAGCGAATTTAAGTAAGGATTCCTTCTGTGTGTGATTGATTGCTTTTAGAGTCTCTCTAAGTTTTTCATTTCCTCCTTTCAGAACTTCGTTTACAATCTTCAATACATGCAGCGGCCTTTCCATGCGTATCGCTAATTTCAAGGCCTTTACCATTTTTTTGTCATGCAACAAATTCATCAGCTCTTGTTCCTGTAATATCATCTCCTCTCTTTCCTTCGCTAGTTTTGCACGTCTTTCTGCTGTGACGTCTTTTAGTTTGACTAACTTTGAATCTGACCCTCCAGTGACAGCAATTGACTCATCCTTGCTAATTGCTAAAGACCATACTTTGCCATCATGATTATCCAAAGACATTTTGCATTCTGACGTCTTTATGTTCCAAAGTTTCAGCAGACCATCAGCTCCACTTGACATTATTTGCTGTCCTTTACTTAAAAATTCAATCTTCACCACAGAACTTTCATGACCTTCAAACGTTTTGAGACAGCTCAAGTCAGCTATAGACCAGAGCTTTATCGTGGAGTCCGCAGAAGAGGTGAGTACCACTTGATCAACAGGAGAGAATCTTACACACCACACTCCTCTTCTGTGACCCTTTAGAACTCCAAGAAGTGTCAACTCTTGAGTCCAAAGTTTGCATGTCTTATCCTGAGACCCAGTAGCTATCATTTTGTCATTTGGTGAGACAGTAACACAGTTAATATCCATTTGATGTGCTAGTTCAGTGAAAGAAGATTTAATTTTCTGATCACAAGTGGTGAACTCCTTGGGAACAGTCCAAACTTTTAAGCAATTGTCCTGACCAACAGATGTGAAAAAGTCATTTGATGTTTGAGCAGTGAAAATAGATCCCACAGAGGCTGTATGTCTGGATCCAACACCAATGCAAGTAATCACATTCTCTGGAGTTTGTAGCCAAATCCTTACAGAGTTATCTTTGCCAGCCGATACAAACATGTCAGGTTTTGTGAGAAAAAGAGCTAGTGACAAAACTATGTCAGTATGGCCTTTAACTATTTCACAATTCATACTATCAAAGTCATAGTACTTTAAATCTCTACTGTTTGTAGCTACCACAATATGCTTCTCATCTGGACCCACAAATATGATATCCAATACTTCATCAGTAAAACCAACCATTTGTTTAACACAGTCAAAAGTTTCCACATCATGTATTATAATGTTGTGGTCTGCTGTTACTACAGTAAAGTTGCTGCTTTTCTCATTGAGCATGAGATGAGTTACAGCTAACCCGCCTTCTTCAGTTGCTGCAGTTACAAGGCTGTTCTTCTGTTCAAACATGAGCTTACTCATAAGCATGTTCCATACTTTTATAATACCTTTCTCACCTGCACAAGCTACATAGATACCTTCTGTCTCTAGTTTCTTTTTAAAATTTGGTATTTTGAAACTAGGAGGCATGAAAACTATTCCTTCAATACTTTCATACACCGGTATCACTTTTACAGCTTTGGTCTCATTCAAATTCCATAGGATAAGCACTTTGTCTCTACCAGAACTCACCATAAATTCTCCATCAGGTGTGAACTGTAGGGAGGTAATTTTACTGAAATGCCCTGAATAGACAGAAACTTCTTTACCAGTTTTTGAGTTCCATGATCTGATTTTTGTATCATCTGCAGCTCCAAATATAAGTTCTTTAGTTGAATCTGGATGGTATTTTAAAACAGAAAATACACCCATTGCCCCTCTAAGACTGCTGGTGCAAGTATTGTGTGCTAAGTCCCATAGACGAATGTTACCATCCGATCCACCAGAGGCAATGTTTTCATCTGTTGAATCAAAGGCTAACCGTGCCACTGGACCCTTATGGCTAGATCGCCACATCTTCATCTGCATACCAGTTTGTCGGTCCCACATTTTCATCAGGCCACTTTTATGTGTTGAAATTACAGTTGCATTGTTATGAGACAGTTGGAATGTATAAATATTATCAGCTTCAGAATCTTCATCTGAGTCTCCGATTGAACAAACAACTGAAAGGGTGCTTACATCCACTATCTTGATGCAATCATTGCAAAGGCAGAGTAAATGAGCGCCATCTGAAGTCCATTGAATCTCTCCACCAGTGTAAAAAGCGGTATACTCTTCAGTTTTTTCATATCTAAAACAAAGTCTCATATTGTAAGGCGAGCAAATAGGTAAAATCTAACTAGAAACACTGACTCATAATATAGGGAACAAAGACCAAAATAAAATAGAAACTTGAGAGAAATACTAAAACTACCTAGTACCTACTAAACTGAAGACCGAGTGAGACCAATAAATAAATAAAACTTACATTTCTTTTAGGGATGCCATCATAGCTACGATAAAATTGTGTAAGAATGTATTTCTAGGCCAAATAATATAATTTCACAGCAAAATGAATATAACCAAATAAAACCATGCCGTTTCTCTGTAGACTGCACCTTGCTTTGCTCAGTTTGCTCTTGTTTACATCTCTAGTCTAGCTGCTTAAATGACAGAGGCAAAGGAGATGACAGATAGTTTATACGACTCTGACATTTTTGACAGTATTTTGACTGATCAATCTGTGGTGATCAGCTGATTGAGTGTGTTTACAAAATAAAAAATTACGCAAGGATTTATGTGCAAGCGTAGAAAGTAATTGCTTTTACAAAATGTTCTCGGTAAACTGTATAGCGGGAAAATTTAGGCTTTGCATCCCCTCCGCATTATCATCCTCGCGAATGTGCACAACTAAAGTCAAAGAAGAACCAAAGTTTGAAACAGTTTTTACATTTCCTTTCATAAAATATGTTGCTTTATTCAATAGACTTAAAATTTATCATATTTATGGATCCAGTGTCGCTATTCCTAGCTGCGGTTTGCTAGAAATGTTCAATATGTTATCCGAGCAAAGTTTTGCAACTGCAGTGTCTTTAGGTAGGTCATACATACAGTATCATTGGAGTTTAGAATACAGTTAGTAGCTTTCGAAATGTATCTACATCATCTCTTCCATTTCAGGTGTTACAGGAGCAGCAGCCCTATCAGTAGCAAGCTTACCCCTCAAAAATATAATTGGATTTTTATACATAAGCGAAGATAATCAGTATGTGAAGATATCTTCTGTTAATTATTGGGGGAAGAGAGAAGATAAAATAATACCTACTACTGATTGGATGCCCCTATTTGATATGGGGCCTCAAAAAATGGATTCATTCTATTTGTCACCACATCTTTCTGATAACACTCGATACAAGTTGTTTATTAAATTTGGAAATGTGCACAATTCAAAGAAAATTGGTGAAGTTTTAGAATAAGAATGCTGTAGTGAATAGGTACTGATGTAAAAATGTATGTATACTACTAATAAAATGTAAGTAAATAAGAAACCTAATTTGTCTACAGCCTAATTTATTGAGTAATTATGATATAAATTAAATAAAACCATGTTGTAATTTTTATACTCAATCTACTCCTTAAGATTACAATTAATGAGAACCAAATCTTATAGGTAGGTGAATTAAATTTAGATTATAGCCAGTGATTTTACAAGTCACCATCCAAGTTATGACAATTTATACTTAGCTGCGTCCTGCTGTTTGCAATATTTTAAGTGGACAAGTAAATCTAATTTTTTTTTTATTTCAGAAATCAGAAATAATTGAAAGTTTTTGCCATCTAACAAACCAAACTTTTTTAGAAAGTTAGATCAATGATGAAACTACATATTAGCAACAAAACAAACCACAGTGTAGGTGGAATTACATTACACATTATTGATTTGGATTAAATCAACCAAACAAGTTTAACAATATAAATTACATCTATAATAAAAATAGTGAACTACATTCAAGGGGTTGTCCATTAATCACGTGTTGTTTTTCAGCAACTTCTTAAGCCCTCGACCATGGTGATATGTGGGTGAGGTTTCAGACTTTACAGAAAATTAATACACGTGATACTCTCACTACACCCCCTGCCTGGTGATATTTTCCTACCCCCCCCCCCCCGCCCCATTTTCAAGGCTCACGTGATTAATGGAGGACCCCCAAGATCCTGTGAAAAATTACAAACGTAATCTGCATATTCAGACTGCACTAGGTTCAAGCTACAAGTATCCATTTTTTGGGATAGAAAACTATAAATAGAAAGAAGGTTTTGCTTCATTACCTAACTCTCACAACATGCAATAATTATTAAATAAAATGGATTGTAACAATGTACATTTAAGGTGTCATTTATTTGCACAATAAATTGAAAAAAAAATGTATAATAAATAACTATAAAAATAATAAGTAATAAAATAAGGTAAAATATTTCATTGCAAATTGAAATGATTACATAAGCCCAAGCATGATCACTATCCTCAATCTAAGACAAAGCATGAAACAATATGAAAATTATAGTCTTGGGATTGTGGATACCTACCAAATATTTATAATCCTACTTGACATTATTTATTACTCTAAATTGAACCACCATTGGATGTCTTTGGGCCAATGAAAATCACAATAAAATAATAGGTTTACATTACAATAATAAAATTAATACAACCATCTATTGGTATATATACAAATTTATAAAATTACCTAAATACATTATTGTTATTTCTTCCTTCTGACAATTTGCTAGAAACAATTCACACAAACACCACCAGAATGAAAATACAGTAGAGTTGAAACTATACAAATTCCCATGTTCAGATCAAAAAACTTTGCGATTTGCTGACTTCAGAACTTTACTTCCAACAGTAGAGCATTTGATTAAATAGTAAATATATTCTTAAAACTCTTGTTCATTAAAAATATAAAATGAAGATGCAAAAAATATCAGTACCTAAGTAACTCATTGAATAAAATACTATGTAACCTCATAAAATCTGGTAATTGGTGCATATGCATACTATAGAATGCAATCAAAATTATAATAAAAAACACCATGAGAGTTTCTTAAAATTAAGTATTTGGTTTTTCAATAAAACCCACACAAATAAATAACATCTTATCTATAATATTTACCACGTGATCATTGAGCTCTACACATGCATATGCACCGTCTGCCGCTACAAGCGTCTATCCATAAAATTACAAGATGTCCTACACTTGGCTTCAGCTTGTCCAAGCCATTCAATGTACAGTACGCACAACCAATCTTTATCTCTCTGAAGTTAGGTGCACTAAACGATTGCGATGGCGCGATGCAACAAACTAAGCGAGTGAGCAAGAGTGCATAGCTATGCAACGCTGGCTTCGTATTTTAGGCGTCATCAAAAGTGGGTTCTGCGCAGCTACTTCAGAGAGCTAAAGATTGGTTGTGCATACTGCAACCCAAAGGTTTGACTAAATGTGCAAAAATATAAATGCTATGAATTATTAACTGTGGCAAATATGGAATCACTATCATCCATAGCTACTAAAGCGGGCTCATATAATTGTGTAACCTTTATACGAAAGCTTTCATATTGGAAATGTGTGAGCCTTATACCTGAACCTCGGCATATTTGTGACTCCAATAGAGTTATCACTTCTATAATAAAATATTGCAAGTGTAATAGTGTAGAGTGAAGTTACCAAATATTCATCACACAACACTTGTTTAATGACTAATCAACCCAGGCCTGTGCGGGCTGGTCCGTGGTAAAGGGGCTGACTCCATTGCGCTCCATGGCTTCTAGGATCTCGCACACGTGCGCGGCGACGTCGGCCCGGCTCGTGTCGATGCCCTTGATGAAAGGATGTTCTAATAACTTGTTGTACTTCGGGCGCTGTGTTTCTTCTTTTATGAGGCTGAAAAAATAAACTGCTGTTATAGTTTTTTATATTAATTTGAAAGTCTTTATCGATTTTCATATCAATGAACACAAAAGTCTTACGATCTATATCTAGAACCTCTAAATAGTTAACTGTTACGCATTCCTTACCAAGTGTTAACAAAGTTGACGAAGCTATTAGAGAATGCATTGTTCGTGTTAGTCAGCCGCGGTGGATCACCCTGCACCACTTGCTGCAGTTGTTCGAACACGGAGCCCCAGCGCGGGTACGGGAAGGCACCGGTCGCGACCTCCATCAGAGTTATACCGAGAGACCACACATCCGACCGCACGTCGTAGCCTCGCGCTCTGCCGGGGTCGATGCGCTCGGGCTGTCAAAATTTGTTCACTCACATTCAGAGATGACTTCCATGAGTGTGCATATACAGATTATAAGTGTGATTCTATAACTTGTTTAAAAAAAAATCATCACAACTGTATCTCCAAATCGCAGTAGACTATCTCTGCAATCTTTTTGTATTCTAGACCCTTTGATGATGTATAAGTGGATAGTCAGAGGCATGTCTAAATACATATTTGACACATGCCCACATTTTGCAGAGGTTAGCACTCCAAAAACAAGTTGTGCCCTTGTTTAAATATTATTTAAAAAGTATACTTACAGCCATGTAAGGTCTACATCCTGCATCACGGGTGCGAGCGATCGAATCCACTAACTTTCCAGAAATACCAAAGTCACAGAGTTTTATGTTGCCCCGTCTATCCAATAAAATATTAGATGGCTTTACATCTCTGAAAGAAATACAGTCAAGATGTTATTTTATGATAAAAGTTAAGTCTATAATTAATCACACTATAATTTGAACGGTAATTGATTAATTTATTAGAATATATACATACCTGTGAATTATTTTAAGTTTTTCTTTTAAATAGTTTAAAGCTTTTACAGTAGCGAGGGTAATTTTAGCTAGAATATTTTCAGGTATTCGTGTCTGCATTCTCTCACATATGAACTTATAAAATTTGTCTAAAGATGTGTCCATCAGCTCCATGCAGATCCAACAGTCTCCCTACAAGAAAAACAATAGACTTTTTTTATGCTTTTACTCAGATGTTATAGTTCCAGCAGAAAACTTTTGCCTACCACTTAACAGGATGCTGTAGTACCTAGGATATTGTTTTGTTTAAGATTGTCTAGAACAAGTCCACTTGCTTTGTAAAAAAACAACATGAACTATATCTATATGTATACTGTATCCATAAGGCGGTAGACATTCTCTCAGATCTGCTTTGTACACCAACATTTTAAATGCTCTTTTTGGTAAGAGAGAATTGTAATGTATTTCTATTCTACCAAATGAAGTACATACTTCCTTGAAAAGTGCTCCATAAAACTGAACTATGTACGGGCATTCATTGCTTCTCATAACGACTTCAAGGTCCATCAACAACTGCTTTTGTTCTTTTTCATCCACTGTAGACCTAATCCGTTTTACAGCCATCACACGATTTGACCTGCAAAGTATTTTATTTTAAAAACTAAACAGAAGCTTATTACTTAGTAAGTACCTACATGGAAACAAAACAAGCAATAAGAAAAATGATTTTATTTTCATTCATATGACTAAGATAAGTGTAATTCTTATCTCTCATGATCTTTATCAAATGGCTAGATTCATCTTAATTTTATTATCAGTGAATCACTCACTTTCTATGAACCATTTTGTTTACGGCTCCAAAAGCCCCTCTACCGATTTCACCCAGGTCTTGTAAATCATCTGCTGTAAAATCATACACTTCTGTGGCAGACAACTGTAGCTTGCCTGAAGATTGCATAGACGGATAAATTTTACATCTATCTCTGGAAATACGAAGGTTTTTAGTTAGGTATTATCACAAAATAATAGGGATCAGGAAAGTATATTCAGAGAATTATTTCAACATGATTCTAGCAGAAAACAAACCTGGCATTTTCGGGTAAAACGTCTCTGATAGTACGCGTCGGAGGCCGAGGCCGCGGTACCGGAGCGCTGCTGGTAAATGGCACGAATGCAACCCCATCACCTGAAGGACCTCCTATTTGTAAATCCAACACTTTTCGTTTGTCTGAGCTAAATAAACTCAAATCCGGCTTTGGCATGGTAGGTCTACTTGGGCCTGTAATCAAATAAATCAAGTATTTTTAACTGGACTTAGAAACCATTCTATAGAAAACAGTCAATAAATCAAACATTTTAGTTTACTTACCTTGGTTTGATGACACTTCGCCATTCTTAGACATTTTCATGAACACTAAAAGCACGTAATTTAGACGACTTCACTATTCTTTGGTATGATAGACAGTAATAAAAGTCTCCATTTGAACAACAACTCAATCAAATTATTGAAAAACTAGAAGGAAGCCGTAAAATAAATGCATTTTGTTACAAACACACGCATTCATTCGCTCGCTTGATTTGAAGTGATGATGGTGGGATGGGATGGATGGCTGCTTGATTGATTGATTGACTGCAGAAAGCAAAGCAATAGGAACTGTCATTTCATTTTTGACAGTTTCATAATGTTGCCATGTGGAGAACATTTTCACTTCTTGCTGCAATCTAAAATTGGCCACCTACTTTTCATCCAGCAAAAGTATTCCCGAGGGACCACACCACAGGCGCGGGTAACACCATGGACACGGACGGCGGCTATAGCTAGTAGAGTAAGATTAGAATAGGATTCAAGGGCGATATAGACGGAGAAGATAATATATAGTTTCGTATCGTAAGATGAAGAGCGATATGAGAATTAATCGTAACCTAACATCGTTATTAAATATATCTTACCATAATATGTTAAGATACAAAATGCGAATACAGGTGTCAATTATCGTAACTTCGTCGTCTGTGATGGCCTAATATGTATTAATATAAAATGTTATAGTACCTTCACCGAGTGCTTACCTACCTATTAGCACATGTACTACATGAACCCTAATTATTTTATTTTGATAAGGATACAGCTGCAAGGATCAAGTTGGAATAAATAGTAACTTAATGGTTCGAGAGAGAGATTTATTATCATAATTTGACTGTTGTTTAGTAAAAAATAGCTTGACTTAAAATTTTCTATTAGAAACTTTATTTAGGTAATTGTTGCTGTTTGTTATGATGAATCTCTTTTGTACTTCTTATGAGATGATTTCGGTGTTTCAGACTTTGTGGCATCAGAATCTTGAGTCTTAGGTTGTTTTTTCCTTGCTATACTCATACTACTATCGACTTTCCTTAGTGTTGGTTTCATTTTCCCATTTGATAATGATACATTATGAGTTGGGGTGACCATTTTTTTTTGCTGGTCTTTCGCTGGGTTCTGTGATTTTTTTGATGGAATCAATGGTGATCCATCCTCAGTTTGTTTGAGATGAGGTTTTGTTTTATCGAAGTCTACATAGGATACATTCAACAATGTTTTACTTGCAGCCTCATCACCATCAGGTCCTAGTTTAATTGAGCTGCAACAACAAGAAATTATGCACTCAGGCAATACTAGAATTAATATAAAATAAAAATCAACTATTGTATGTATTTTTACCTATCATCTAATTCCCCTCTTATGTAGGGTAGAGCTCCATAAAGGTCCAAGACTACTATTCTGAATGATACTTCTTGTCCTTCTTTGATGCTTTCACCCAACCACTTATTGCCAGGTTCCTCTGTTGGCCGTGGAATGACCACATTGAACACCCTTTAAAAAAACAATTATTTATAAACATGGTGCAATTCATATACTTAAAAAACAAGAGAAGAAATGAAAACACTACAACAAACCTGTGCACAAGAATGCCCAAATGCGTAGTGCTTTTCTTATTAACAATTCCTGTTAGTGTTGCACCCACAAAAGGCCGGAATACAAAGTAATCTGCTTGAACTTGGAAGTTAATATCAGCATTGTCATTCCTGATAGTGCCAACATTTTGAAGAATGCGAAGATTTTTGTAACTGAGGAGAATCCCATTGAACCTAAAACATTATGAAATACAGTATTTCATAACATTGGTAGGTACCCAAAATTGAGCTGTAATCCAATTAAATAAATAGATAGTGAAATACTCTAGAATATTACTTACTCTTTGTCATATTTTCCGATTTTATAGTCCAACAAATTTTTGATAGATTCCTTGAGATTGCCTAGACACCATGGTTGCAAGGCCAAATTTTGTGTCACCTTTTTTTCTAATACACATGAATTTTCAACATTAGTCAACTTTCGAAGCTCTTTGAGGTCAAACTTGATAATTGTTGACATAATTATTATTGCATTATATGATTTTTAGATGATAGTGAATAAAATTCAAAAATGTACTCAAAAAAATAATTTGTTTGACTTTACATCTGTCTCTGAAAACAAGCGTGAAGCGTGAAATGAATTGACATGACAGTGTTGACAGTTGTCTTGCTTGACTGTCAGTTTGTCATTTTATCAATTAGGTAGCTAAATGCGGCCTTATTTTCTGACATTCTCGGAATTTAGGGTTTTAATGTCATGTCACTATGTCAGTCAAGTCAACTTCATCAACTTTTGAATGAAAACTGAAAAGTAAGGTTATGTTTTGTAAATTTTGTTAGTTTCTCGAACAAGCTTGAAAATTTCTTCCGTTCATCTATAAATAAAATAGACGGGACATAAAAAATAACAGAACTTCAAATTTTATTGACGATGGCAAATAATATGAGAATTCTAAGTAAAAGTTTGGCTAATCCTGCTTTTCTTTTTCTACCGAGGTACAAACTGGACCAAGCTAAGACATGAAGCTAGAAGTGACTTCAAAGTCGTATCCTGTACTTATTCAGTTTCTAAAAAGTGTTGCTTAAATTACAGAGGCTCGGTTGGAACACAGATGAGAAACTATTCAAGACCAACTAGCTTTCCAGACTACTTCCAGAATCCAGTGTTCAGGAAGGAAGATCAAGCTACACTAATTGAAACTTCAGAACTATCAAAACTATCGGCCTTCCCAGTAAAACCACCAGCGGTGTCCGAAACATCTTCTGCATACTTTGACCCGCTTGTGAAGTAAGTGCCATTGTGTTAATAGAGCAAAAGACTCTTAGAAATAATGTTGAGTATTGACACATTTTTTTTAACTTTGCCCAGCTGTGGGACAGCAGTATAATAATAATTCACACATTATTATCTTATGACTAAGTCCAATGAAAAGCTCATTGTTTGATAAATTTAGTAATTGAGTGGTGGCAGTAAAATACAGCCAGAATTATGAAAGACAACTGGAACGATTTAGAGTAGGCTTTTGCCCAGCTGTGTGACCAAATAAATATACTTTAATAACATTAAAATAAACAAATTAGTTATTATTGAATATTGATTTTTTATAATATAGTAGGGTTACTTACTGTTTTATTAATCCCAATGTTGCAAATACATAGCAGTGCTATGCTGGACTTACTGGACAATACACCATGTGATAATAAACTCAACATAGTCTTTAAAATAAAAGGAATTTAAAGAAATGGGAAAGCTTAATGACTTTCTTTTCTTATTTTACAGCAAAGTAATCAACCATGTTATGGAGCATGGAAAGAAAGCATTGGCTAGGAATCTTGTAGAAAAAGCATTTGAGAATATAAAAAGGATACAAATAGAAAGATACCACCTTGCCTCACCTGAAAATAAGGAAAAAATAGAACTGAACCCTAAAGTGATTCTTTTTCAAGCTGTTGAGAACTGTAAGCCATTGCTACAGCTCTGTCCGATCAAGAGAGGAGGGATTACCTACCAGGTCAGTAACATTTTGTACAATAAGCATCACCAACTGGCAACCCCCCTGTATGAGGCGCGCAGGAACAAACTGCCTATAAAGGGGGGTTACCAGTATGTGACGCTGACTGTACTATACATCCATACTAATATTAGAAATGTGAAAGTAACTCTGTCTGTTTGTTACCTTTTCACGCCCAAACTGCAGAACAGATTAGGCTGAAAATTAGCATGGATAAAGATTGTACCCCCGGGAAGGAGATAGGCGACTTTTTATCCCCAAAAATGAAATAATCCTGAGGGAACATGGGTCACACCACGGGTGCTAGTTGTGTATAAAATATAATAAAACTGTGGGAGTCTTCCTAATATAAAACCTACAGACCAATTGCACATAGATCTCTGTGTCTCACTATAGTGTCTGTGTATGTAGGATACAGCAGTGTTTGTTGAGTGTCAGGTTGCGGTATTGGGTCAAATAGGTTTATTCCAAGTCTAGGTTTTGTTCAATATTACATTTTATTCAAGAAACAATTTCTATAATAAATAAAAATGAATACCAAATTGCCGTCATTCTATCCTGTCAACATTCTTACACTAGGTTACTCTTTTTGTAGGTTCCCGGGCCCATAACAGAAAAAAGATCATTGTTCCTTGCTATAAAATGGCTGCTTGAGGCCACAAATGGCAAAGAGAGGACTGTGCACTTTCCCCAGCAGTTCGCTTGGGAGCTCCTTGATGCGGCCAACAATAGCGGCAAAGTTGTGAAGCGGAAACAGGACCTTCATCGCCAGTGTGAGGCTAACAGGGCTTACGCTCACTACAGGTGGCAGAATTAATTAATTTTTATTGTAGTTTTATTTATAAAGTGTAAAATATAGTTCTTAAATATCTATGTATTTAATTTTTCTTTAATGTTCAGTCAACCCTTGCGTAATTTTATCATAAACTTATGAAACATGAAGGATTTCCCTGAATTTATATTTAGATAAAACTAAATAAACTAAACCAGGGAAGAGGTTGTATCCCAGGGAAGGACAAAGGCTACCTTTTATCCCGAAAAAATGAAAAAATCCCGAGGGACGGCGGGTCACACCGCGGGAGCGCAGTTAGTGTTAATATAAGGAATCCGCTTTGAATAATTGATACGCTCGTGAATTCTACGGATAATAAGTCGAGGCACCATCCCACTTAGTTAATACGGCATTTACTAATAATATTATAAAATAGTGCAATATTAATTATCTATCAGCTATCTGGCCAAAAGCACTGAAGTACAAGAAAACCGAGATTGTTAAATCGAGAAACCTATTAAAAATATATTACATTTAATAGGTTTCTGGTTTATAAATCATCATCTTCCTAATAAAATAAATAAATAAATAACTAAAATATACCATAAATACAAAAAATATATATAAATAAATAAGTATTTATTTCATGCAACACAGAACTTAATATACAATGATAAAATGCCATTGGCCCATATTTATAAATAAAATACCTAAAGTGTAATATTTACAAAAAAAAAGTTTTGTTATTTTTTTATGAAACACGACATCATGGTCATACGTAATACGTAGCGCCTACATTATAATTACCGATATTGCTTTGTTACTATTCTAAGCTCTCGGGTAGAATTCCGATGAAATATATCAAAATACATTTTATTTTAACTTGTGATATTAACTAGCATGGTAAAATTATGAAAATAAACCCTGTTACAGTGCAAATTGTAGGTAGGTATAGGTACCTATTGGAGTTATCTTTCATAATACGAGTATACGTAATAAACGTTCCTCCCTTATCTAGCAGGTATCTGGCAGCAGTGTTGATAGGTAACATAGATTCGTTGCCTTCAAAAATGCGCACTTCAGTTTTATATCAATTAATGTATTGATCGGTGCTGTCTAATACACGTTCAATCATTAACTTAAATATTTTACTGCTCCGTGTTTTGTTAGTCATCGTAGTTGTTAAAGATAAAGTGCGTGAAGTATTAAAAAGGAACAATAAAGTTTTAGTGAGTTTAAGAAAGGGTAAGTAGTACATTTTAGTTATTTTATTATCGACTTAGGATTTTTCTTTACATCCCTATTAATCTGCCCATTATCATTTAGTATCATATTTGCAAAGTAGTTATCGTAATTTTCCTCAGACTTGTTCAAGCTGTGTTTGGATGAAAATAAAATTTCCTCTCGATTTCACTATTGTACTACATATTTATCCCGTGAGTTTTGTCAGAAGCTTTCCAAGTTTCCACTGTCATCTATTTTAGATTTATTAAAAAAAGTTCCGTTGCACAGTCCAAAGCAAATCCTGATTCCGTGGTTAGATCAGTTCGCTTTCACCATAATTTATTAAATCTTGAGAGGGATTCCAATTTTCAACTGGACTGAACTTATTTAAAAAAAAAACTGTTAAAAATACTAAGATTGCATTTGAAAATAATAAGCATTGTAAATAAGCAATAGGTAAGTGATTCTTTCAGCTTAATCATCTGGGATAAACTGTCTGCAAAATGGGACATTAAAAGTTTGTTAAAAGTCGCTCGTAAAATTAGCTAGTTTTATTATATCTATATACAATGACATTCAGTATAATATATTGCAATCTCGCAGATTAAAATGACGGCCATCAACGGATCGAGAGAAGCCACGGCGTTTACTAAGTTTCGACTGTTGATGTGGAAGAACTTTCTGCAGCAATGGCGGCGTCGGATCCAGACAGTTGTCGAACTATTCCTGCCGGCCATCACAATGTCGTTAGTGCTGCTCTTGCGAGGGCAATTAAATCTCGAAGCTCGGGAAATGGCGATATACGACCCTATAATGGCACATAGCCTTAGTTCTGCCAATCCTCTTTTGTAAGTTTATAAATTATTCATCGTCCCGCAGGCACTATTTGTAAAATTATTATTGAAGGGAACTCAATACTACTCACAGGAGTATGAGCATAAGCTTAATAATTCGTGCATAAGCAAGTTTCGATACGTTGGCTTTCTGTCACGGCAAAAGCTGGGCAAACAAGTAGCTCATTACAAATAAGCTACACGTGTGATACACAACACAACACTTATCGTTACAAATTAGTAATTTGTATTTAATCCAGTATTATAATTTAAAAAAAAAAACGTAAAACGTAAACAGGTTCACGACTGTATCCTCAAGGTGCGGTAGACATTCTCTCAGATCTTTTTTATGTTACTTATTCCAGATCCTTTGAAGATGATTAATAAGATATATTTATATAATTCTAAATGTTTTCCAAATCCGTTCATGCGAAGAACTAACAAACATACAACCTCTAACTCAATGTTTCGGACTTCTAATATTCATTTATGGAAAATAAAATCGTGTCATCCGTGTACTGAGTACCTATGGATTTCTTAAGTTTCTGTCATTCACCATTCATAGTACTTTTAAATGTATTTTCTCCTATTGTCACAGATACATGATGACAATAAATCAAAATAATACGGAACTATCGCTTGCTTATTCACCAGCCAGTTCTGAATTAGAAGATGTAGTCAGAAGTGCTTTTGCCAAAATGCTACTTCGAAACGTCGATGAACTATACTATATCTTACAACCTATACTGGATTTACCAGATTTGGAAATACCACCAGATTTAGATACTTCACCGATATTTGGTGTTTTAAAACGTTTTGTTAGAATTAGAGAATTCAACAGTAGCTTAGAAATGAGAGGACTCTACTCTGAGGAAGAAGAAACTTATAAAGTGATCGCGGCTGTTGAGTTTGATGATACACTCTTTGGTATGTTGTGTTTTTTTTATTAACCTATTTCGTCCCACAGCTGGGCAAAGGTCTCCCCCAAATCCATCCAATCATCTATGTTGTGTTTATAATGATTTTTTCTCCACTGATACTTGGTACTTTTTCATTCATCTTAAAGAAGTCCTTGATGTTTACAACACAGTTTTAAACTTCATAATGAAGTATTGCTTGTTTAGAACGTTTCTAATAAAGATTTTTAATGCAAAATAATGTGAGTCCGAAAACTTCTATAGAAATAAGCTCGAAAAGACTTTTTTTAAAAGCTATATGATCAAATTCGAGCATTCAAGGGTATAATATAGGTACTTATAACAAAACAGTTAAATATAAATATCTTTCGGTATCTGAGCCCTATTAATTACACATACTGGGTACTTTTGATTGTTTTTTAGGAGTAACTGAACTCCCTCGTAATATAACTTACTCGTTGCGGTTTCCTGAAAGACCAAGAATGAGTTCATTCTTCGGCAGCGGCAGTATGTACGGTCGTTCCTGGCGTACCAACTTAGTTTATCCGCCCTTTGAACGACCTGGACCGAGGATGCCATGGGCTGCGGATGGTGGTATAGATCCAGGCATGTAAATATTATATCATTAAATTTAGTTCAATAAGTTTCCTCAAATGAATTATACTGTACCCTTAAATTTTTCGATAGGTTCTCTTTATTTATTACTTACTAAATGAATTAAATAAAATTCATTTTTTTACATAAAGCAGCTTAGCAGATACAAAACATCCGCCTGTCCCTTTCGCATTAAAAAACAATGATTCAACATTCTGCTCGAATTTTGACACTGGCGCTAAGATCGAGATTAAACTAGGCTGATAGAAGTAGAACAGGGTATAACCGTAGTATCTTTGATTAAATTAACCTGTTTTTACATAATACATACATAAAATACCGGATCTTTCCCGAAGGGGTAGGCAGAGACCACGAATCTCCACTTGCTACGATCCTGACACACAACTTTTGCCTCATTCACTCTCATTACATTCTTCATACATGCTCGTCGGTTTACAGGATACATCACTGAAATGTTCATAGCACTACAAAACTCAGTATCTTCAGAAATAGTATCAAGACTGACGGGTCAGAACCTGACTGACACCAATATATCGGTACAGAGGTATCCACACCCTCCCTATCTTCATGACGTCGCCTCTGAGTTACTCGAATACCTTTTTCCGGCATTTATTGGGTTTGCATTCAGTTACACAGCCATCAATATTGTCAGGGCTGTGACTATGGAAAAGGAACTTCAACTAAAGGTAATGTCTATCGCTTCTAAACGTAATGGATTTATAGGCTAACCATCTGCTTTCTGACTGCCCCCTAATGTTTTCAAAGGATCTCTGTAGATCCTTTACACACATCTGTATGTGTGTGATCCTTTATCAATAGTTCAAAGCTACTAGGGTACACTTCTTCTCTTCACTTACAGACAGCTTGACCGTAAAATAATATTATGGTAAACCTTTAGTTATTTTTTATTTACTCATTACTGACCATCATTTAAGATATAACAGACAATTCAAAAACTATAAGTAGGCACCTACTTCCTAAACTGTGGTTACATTATCTAGATGTACCGAGTTTGCGCTAATAAGTGGTTAATGATAGTGCACTATGACTAATAGGCACCTACTTCAAGGAATGCAAAAAATCTAAAATGGAAATTTTTCAAAACCGCCGTAGCCTGAGCCTGTCTGATCCCCCGGTTTCTCATTGTATTCAGCATTTATTTTAAACATTGACTCATGTGGTTATTAATAAAAATATACCTTTTGATAGGTTTTGTACTTTTAAAACCATTAGTGCCAAAAACATGATACTAAAATGTGTTAAAATTAGTAAAAGATCTCGTCTCTTACAAACAAGAGACCACGTTGATGGTATTTTAGTTTTATTTGAGCGTGAATTTCTTTTTTTAGGAAATAATGAAAATAATGGGCTTGCCTACATGGCTGCACTGGACTGCATGGTTTTGCAAACAGTTTATTTACCTCGTGGCCGCGTCTATCATCATAGTTATTCTTATAAAGGTATGTTTACATTTTTCGTGAATTGATTTTTGACAAAAGCCTCCTATCTGATGCAAAGAATTGCAAAAACCTATTCGATTAGAAGAAACGACTACTTATTCGAAGATTTTAGAATCGAATTTCTTACTGATTAAACTTTCCCTCTTTCGCAATCACAAACATCAAAATAACCGTTTAAAGTATTAGTTATCACGAGCTTCATTCGTTTATTTCAGGTGGAGTGGTTTTCTACCGAAGAGGGAGTTAGTTACGCCGTATTCACGACAACGCCTTGGACAGTGCTACTGTTCTTTATGACTGTGTACATGATATGCACGATATGTTTCTGCTTTATGCTAAGTGGATTGTTTTCTACAGGTAGAGAGCTGTTTTTCATGATAATATGATTATGCCAGTTTATGCCTACCTAATGAGTAATAGATACGTTTGTTTATGAGTAGGTAGGTAATCATAATCAGATATTATCGTTCGTTTCGTTTCGTTTTTCCACACATTACTTAAGTTCTTCAAAGTATCCTCTATCATCATCATCATGTCAGCCATCTAGTGTCCACTGCTGAACATAGGCCTCCCCCATCGATTTCCACAGCGATCGATCTTGTATCCTCTATGGGTGTAGGTAAATGTATGGCAGAAAACGAAACGAAATTTAGTTTCCTGAACTATCAGCACTCATACTAAAGGCACTGCACCCATAGTAAAGGCACTGCAATAGATTCGAAAAAGAAATACTTACGTATACATTTGTTATTTTTTTAGCGAGTACAGCAGCTCTGTTCACCGGAGTGATTTGGTTTTTGAGTGGCATTCCGGCGGCTCTCGTTAGTATGGAGATAGAGGTGTCCGTAGGGCTGCAAACGTTCAGCTGTCTCAGCATCAACACCGCTATGACGTATGGCTTCCAGCTTCTGATGGCTCAGGAAGGCACTGGCGGTAAATACATATTTAATAATATCCTACCTATATTATATGCCTTAGAGTTAGTGTGAAACCTATGTTTTGATGTTTGTGTTTCAATCACGCCTCAACCAGTAGAACAAGATACGAGTAACTACTGATAATGGTAAATAGTATGCATATTTCGAATGAAAATTGTTATGGTACAGTGGTTACATTCTTCGTTTTATCTGAGGTAGGTACTTGAATATTGTATGAAACTTGGAAAATATAGGTAATTTCAATCAACTCGTTACTATTCGAAGGTAGCGGGTTAGATTTTCAGTTTCAATGGATTTATCGGCGTAGGAGTAAAATGCTACATTTGTTGATTTTATGTACTTCGCCTAAAATGTAACTTGTGTTTTTAGGTGTGCAATGGGGCGATTTCTTCTCATCTCCTTCAACAGAATCTGTTAGATTCACTTTCGGGCATGTAGTGATTATGTTGTTGATAGACGCAGCCTTATACATGCTCATAGCTCTTTACCTCGAACAAGTGCTGCCAGGGCCTTTCGGAACACCCAAACGTTGGAACTTTTTATTTACCAAAGACTTTTGGGTTGTAAGCAAGAACAGAGTAAACGGAGGCAAGTAATTATAAAAAAACATTATATTTTAAATACCTACTTACTCATATTTTTTAAACAAGTTTGTAAGGAAAACGTACCTTTAAAACTTTAAGGACTATTTTAGGAATGAGCATTTATTACTGCTACATATAAGTATTTACGATAAACATTTGGTACTTAATTATATTAACGATTTGTTTTCTTACAGTTAATTTATACGACGTTGATATCGGTCCCGACGATTCAAATATATTGAAGGAACCAGATCCAGTAGGACTTACTGTGGGAGTTAATATAAATGTGAGTTGTGTGAGAAGTATCTAATAAGAAAAAAATAGTTTTCAAAGTTACCTACAGCTAAAACTTTGTTTTATTTCAGAACCTGAGCAAAGCGTATGGGAATAATTTAGCCGTTAACTGTTTGTCCATGAATATATACGATAACCAGATTACAGTGCTCCTAGGACACAACGGAGCGGGAAAGTCCACTACCATATCAGTGTTGACAGGTTTGATCTAACTTTTAAATGCTTTTAATATTGCTGACCGTACATAACGGCTGATGGATCCCTGGTCTTTGTAATATTAGCTGTGTAAAGTACAATAGACAGTTTAGCGTATAAAAACGCCTTTGCCACGGCTACTTTGAATCAGAAGGTATCGGTGTCTACATCGGTATTGTGTGACGAGTTTTAACTCACGTGAATCAATAAACATCGCTTTTATCTCACGTTATGTTTGCTTCTTACACAAAATTATCAGTCAATGCTGCAAATCTACTATCGTATCAGATATAATTTATATTAAATTATACGCGTCGCCTGTTCTCTAATAAGTATCAATCAACAATCTTTTTTTTTTTTTACCTTTTTTCTCAATTGGAAGATTCAAGTCTAGAGTGACTAGAAAATTATAAATAAAAAATCTGTATTATTTATTTATTTTAAATAATACTTATTTTACTAAAGCTTGTGTTACATAAATTGTTGCTTGAACATAAATGAATATACAACTTCTTTTGGTAGCACTAGACAACATATTTTATTAATACACAGAAACTAAGCTACTACATTTTCATTATAATTACGTTTTTATACTAAAAAGAAAACCGACTTCAATGTTTGACTCGAAACGCGGTGTGACTCAGGGCGTCAAGCTGTCGATTCGATTTCTATTTGTGACATGGCTAGGAGGGAAGGTGTTTAGAGTTTTACGGGGAAACTATCAATCCCTCAGGAATAAAATTTATATGGGACCACCTCTGGAGTATACCCTTTCAAACATGAAAAGAATTTTGCAAATCGGTCAACAAATGGCGGAGCAATCGCGTAACAAGCTTCTTTTTTGAAGTCGGTTGATAAAATACACAAGAATCGGTTCAGTAAGGATTTTTCATATCAATCTATAGATAGGTACACTAAACTATTCTTTCTCAACAGGAAACGTAGCGCCTACAAGTGGGAAGGTGATTGTAGCTGGGTACGATTTGGCGCGTCAGCCAGTCGCAGCACGTTCTAACATCGGCCTCTGTGCGCAACACAATGTTCTGTTCAACGAGCTCACTGTCAAAGAACATCTTGAATTCTTCGCGAGGCTCAAAGGCTTTGAAGGAAAAGAGCTGACAGATGAAATCGATTCGCTTATTTTGAAGCTGGGATTACAGGATAAGGTAAGTACCTAATTAGTGTTAAAGGTTTTTGAGATTGTAGGGGAATTTTGATATACTTACCTACCCTAACAAGCGAAGAAGAGATAGGGATAGACATGAATCGCTATGTAAGGTCAGCGTCACCAACTGATTACCCTCCTGCAGTACAAACCGCCTTACTAAGGTGGTTGGTTACCAACAGTGGCGTAGCTAGGTAGCCAAGGGCCCTGATGCAAAAAAAAGGGGCCCTTTATATTTTGACTTTATAAAACCTAAACCGTTCAGGGTTTAGGTTTTATTAAGTCAAAATATAAATATGCAGGGTGTGGCAAAATTTTATAACCTTGACAACAGCTATTTTTCTTTTGAAAGTAATTAGAAAATTTTGGAAAAGTGTTTCAGGTGGGAAACGGCGTCAATTGTGACCAACTTGTTTTTTTTTAGCTTTTTTTGCAAAAATAAAAAAATGCAGTTGTTTTTATTTTCAAAATAAACATAAGTACCTATAGTTTCCTAAGAACAAAACTCAGACTCTGACTTAGAGTCCGAGGGTCCCTTAAGCTAGGGGCCCCGGTGCACTGCACCGCCTAGCCCTCCGGTAGCTACGCCACTGGTTACCAATTGGTGACGCTGACTGTACCTACCTACCGTACTTAACTACTTGTGCTATGAGTGTGGCATTGTCCATTTCGCTGAATTTGTGTTTGTTTTGATAAATATAACTAGGTATTACAAACATAGATAACGCCTTAGTTTAAAAGATATGATTAGTACAAAATTGATAACATGACTCATCATAACAGTACCTACTGTTGTACTCGTATTGCGAGTAGGCATCTACAACAGCATTTTGTAAAACCTGTAATCTATTCATTAATTAACCTACCTCAGTTTAAACCTTATTTGGACAAGGTTTAGGTTGCCTGTTACAATCTCTTAGATATTGATGCAGGTATTTCAGAAGTTCCTTTGAAGAAACATCTTGAAACTTTTGCTGTTGTTGTTTCTAGCCCGCGCTGTCCCGCTGCTAGGCAAAGGCTACTCGAGTTTTCTAGGTTTTTCTGTCATGCTTAACACTATTAGCCGGAATGTAGTCGGAAATCATTGGGTAAGACTCGCTAGAGAGCGGTAAAAATAGCGTAGTAGAGAGGAGACCTAGCAGTGGGTGCAAACGGACTGAGATAATGATAATAATTTGCCTGTCACTTTGAATTATGCCACTATTGTTCCTTATCATCCTTGCTTTGCTTATCTCTTGTTATCCTTGCGTGTTTGTTTAACGCAACCTAACCTGTCCCTCCGCTGGGCAACGGTTTCCTATTTCCTTCCAATCGTCTCTCATATTCTAATGTTGTTTGTAGAGTGACTACCTATCTAAAGGTCTATCAGGGGGTCAAAAACGGCGGTTATGTGTTGGTATCGCGCTCTGTGGGAAAGCAAAGGTGGTGTTGTTAGACGAGCCGACCTCGGGGATGGATCCCGCTTCGCGTCGCGATCTCTGGGACCTTCTGCAAAGAGAAAAGAAAGGTAACCTAACCTAACCTAAACTATTTTTAGTATAAGGAGGTTCTGAATTCGACTGGATACAGGCTGGGCCAAAATTGTATCTCATTGAGGGCAGCATGTTTCCGAAAACGATGTGTGATGGATGAAGTGAAATGTAGGAGTGTGAAAAGGGCTGACTCCACCGCGATATTCGATAAATAATCTGGAAGCGAGAGAGATTGAGGATAACATCCTTTTCTCTTGTAGTTGGAAAATTGTATTGTAGGGCATTCTCTAAAAAAATTACAGCCTGACTAAAAAATTACTTTTGTAGTAAAAAAAAACACAGAAATAATTCCATAATATTTTTGGGACAATGATGTCCCAAACCAATAAGAATCTGTGAAATTAGCCTAATATTAATACATGAAAATTCTAGATCGTTCAATGATCCTTACGACGCATTTCATGGACGAGGCGGATTTCCTCGGCGATCGTATCGCGATCATGGCCCAAGGCCGGCTGCAGTGTGTTGGCTCACCTCAATTCCTCAAACGAACACATGGTCTGGCTTACCAACTCGTCGTGGTCAAGGACGCTGAATTTGATCTACAGAAGTGCTCGGATCTTATTAAGAAGTACATACCGGATTTCGTTACCAAGGATGAAAGAGGTAAATCTGCTAAAAAGATCAGTAGTTGCTTAATTATTTATAGTACAAAAGAAATAATTACTTAGAACAAACACAAAGTAAGGACAAATACGAAGGTGAGCTCAATCCTACAAAGAGTTTTCTTTCAGCAAAACTTTGAGGCTAGAGAGATGTGCTAATAATAATAAATACTAGGTACTAGGGAATACATTATTGAGATTTGAGTTCTGTTCTGACTCTATCTGCCCTATGAGGAATTGGGCTGCACTTGTCACACAGTCAATTCAACAATCGATACATTCACGTGAGAGTTTCCAGTATAAGCACCTGTTATCATAAGATTTATTTTCAGGTACGGAAGTAACTTTTAGCTTATCGAATGACTACGCGTGTTTGTTTGAGACTATGCTGGAAGATCTCGAGAACAACGTTGCCACTATCAAGTTCAAGAATTATGGACTCATTTCCACCACTCTAGAAGATGTGTTTATGTCGTGAGTAAAGATTTGAGTTAAACTTTTATCATTTTATGATCATATTCTATCTCCATTTACATTACTTCAAGTACATACAGTTTGGTTCATTGGTGGAGGTGTTGGTGATCATACATACTTTATTAATAGCATTACTGAATACCATGTTACATAGAATAAATAACCGGTATCTCTACAGAGTATAGGGTAAAAAGGCATTTGAGTAAGTATAGACATTTTCTACATTTTTCGATTGCTCTGGAAATCGATGAGGGACGCCTATGTTCAGCAGTGGACGTCATGTGGCTGAGATGATTATGAAAACTTTCTACAACCGCTATTGTTTAAGAAAAGTTGCTATTGTTTGCACTCAAATGTCATTTTAGTATCACTATTGTAATCACTGGAGTAGTGCCGAAGGTGGTAAGACTGAAATATAAAGTTTCTAAAGTAAAGTAAAGTAAAAGTAGAATTTATTGCTAGAAATACATGTTACAAATATGTTATTTTTCGATAAATATGTCCATTGTATTCTGCCATTTGTGGCGTGCAATAATTAATTTAAATACATGGATTAGTAATCATAAAAGTATGTCAAGATAAGTAGGTAATTTGAACAGAAAAAAAAGTAGAGAAAATTATAAGCACATAAATATGTATTACAAAATTATTGGAGTACGTAGGTATAATACATAAATGATCACTGAATATAACAAAGAGAAAAGAATAGGTACTTAATAATGATACATTATATTCTTCTAGGTTGGGTGCTGACGTATCGCTTCTTGATTCGAATTCCGAAGATGGAAATACAACGACTGCTTCCGATGCTGGCTCTATGGACCAACGTAAGTGCCTTCTGCATTATAATCTGCGTTCTAATAGATACACTTAGCTATTTTGTGGTACAATTGATTTTGAATCATTGAATCATGCATGGGACATGTTGTGTGTGACTTCAATTAATTAGCTGTTCTTCATCTTATCGTGTCACCAGTTCTGTCGACCCAGTGTGGTGAAAGGATTTTTAAGTGCGCCTCAATGAAGCTCCTTTTGTCCAATTGACACATGGCTGACAGGCTGTTGAAAACTTGTGATGGATAACGCCATTTCACTCGATCCTGTGCCTCCTAGTTTGCATAGATATATGTTATCCACCGACCTGGCTGCTGGTCTAAAGAGACTCCTTGTGTGAGTTGTGTTCTCTTGGCCACCATTCTAATAAGACCTTACTCCTAAGGTCTTCGTCCTTCGTCACCATTCTGAAAAAACCTTTAGGAGTAATGTCTTGTCAGAATGGTGAAGGACATTCACCTTTGTCAATCTTACTAGGTGTCCCAATTCTATTGAAAAATACTGTCACCAATATGACCTTTGTTCCACGTCGTCCTATAATTTCAGTACACACCAACGAGGTAAAAGAAGTGACCGGTTACAGGCTGATTGTTCAGCATTTCTGTGCGGTTTGGCTCAAGCTATGGCTATACTGGTCTCGTTCATGGGGCGTTGTGCTATTACAACTGACGGTACCGGTTCTACTCATTAATATGACGCTGTTGATCTCAAGGATGACGATGAACGTATCCGATAGTGTTGTTTCGAGGCATCTGTCGCTCGCTGAAGGGTATGTTTTATGATAAAATACAGATGTTTTTCATGATAGACAAAAGTTTTCAGTCATTTTAATAGGCTTTTAATTGATGCTTTGGTATTAGCTGTAAAGATATGATTTTGTTGGAGAAAATTAAAAAGAAAACATCCGTGGATAACGCAGTTGACAAACATGAGAAACAGCTGTACAACAGTCTGTTTTTTTGGTTCAGTCACGATGCGATAATGATTTAGATAAATTTTGAGACTGCCTTATCTTTATAAGTAAATACTGTGTATCACAATCACTATGCATGATTGACACATCATGTGAATCATGCCTCGAGTGGATTTCCCTATTTTATTTTGCCGATCACATACTTGTATATGACAATTAAACACAAAAAATAGCTCAGAAGAAAATAAAAATTTGAACCAAACACCCGTGATGATTCATATTTTAGCATTTCTTATTAATTTCTCAATTTGGTGTAGCTTTGCTAAAGCCAGGACTAAAGAGGATTCAAGATTCTTTGAAACTGTCTAAAATGGTAATCAGGCAATTTTTTTAGTCTTCGTTGTAGGTATATAAAGCTGACAATGTTACAGGTTCACACGAACGGAATCCTTGATTTCTTACAATGGCTCATCAACGGACACTATCTTCGCCCAAGCCAAACCGGCGTACGAGAACATGTTTGCTAGTGCAGGCATTGCGACTATGCAGACCACCGCAGTTGAAAACCAAGCAATTGACGAATACTATTTAGAAAGAGTAAGTAATTATTTAGTTGAAGATAGTGATATGATTTTAGGAAAAGGTGAAGATATTCTGTCTATTTTTTTGCTTTACATTTAGATATTTGACATTACCTACTTCTTAATATGCAGAACGTGGATTCGACTTCCGCCACGGGTTAAAAGTTTTGTATCATCATCATCAGTAATTTTTTCTCGGTTATGGGTGTGTTATTGTCTATGTATCAAGGGCCAGATGATGATGTGAAACAGACCAGCATTATTTATTTTATCCTCTACTAATATTATAAAACTGAAAATATGCGAGTATGTGTTTTAATTCGATCACGCCATAAAATTGAAACTGTGACCTATTACTATTACAGACCCTACTACAAAAAAGTTAAACATCTGTTGAACACATGTTTAAAAAACTGTTACAACAATAAAGCGTTTTACGAGTATTTACATTTAGAGATAGGCTTAGATATGATGATGTTATTTTAACAGTTGCTAAGCACGTGTTTAGGGCTGTCATTAATAAACACGAACTAGGGTGGTATTAGCGCTAATCCAAAGCATAAGGCTGTAGTAGGTCAATTCAGTATTAATAAACAAAGACCAAGGAGGAACTAAGCTAATTCGACTCTACTCTCAGAGTAAGAGTTACTCCTAGGCGCCACCTAGTATAGAGATGGAGTAGGCAGACGTATCATGAATTTTGTCATTTTTACGTCACAAAAAAAGGTTGTGCAAATAGGATGGATTATGTTGATGATTTGAGGAAGAATTGAATGAGGATGGATACCAGTTTCAAAAATGTGGCGAGTGAAAATTTACAAGAATCTATTGGACGATCTCGAAAAACTGAACTTAAAATCCAAGTAACACTGCATAGGTATAGATTTTTTAGTGAAAAACCATTCGGATTAGCAAGAAACAATAAAACAGTTAAAATGACTAAATACTTTTTTATGATTAAAAATTTTTTGGTCGACAATGAACACCAAAAAGTTTTAGAAGAATAAAACCTCTGAATAAAACAGATTGTCAAATACAAATTATTGTCTATCTCTGTCTTTTATATAATTAATGACAGAGATAGACAATATTTTGAATGATAATATCATTCGTTCATTCACTATTTTTCTACTAATCCCGATGTAAGGAATGTATTACTCATTCGAGGCTACTACCAGTTTATTAATAACATCAAAATATTCAAGTTGCTCCTTCGTTACTAAAGAAGTAACAAGTCTGAGAGTAGTCTCGTATTAAGCTAGAATTAGGGTAATCTAATTAATAAGGCCGTAGATGTTTAGTCAGTGTTTAGCTAAACACGTGTTAGACCAGTGCTTAGACTACTTTTGGTAGTAAGACCGTTATTTTTTTGTTTCTCTCTAGTCCCAAGCGCACCCAAGCGCGATGTCAGTCCTCCGACACTCTGTACTAATCGGCGCGACATTCTCCGAGAACGCAGCCACGGCGTGGTTCAGTAACTTTGGCTACCACGACGTAGCCATTTCACTCGCGGCGGTTCACAACGCGCTGCTTAAAGCTGTCGACAGCACTGCCAATCTGCAAGTCTTCAACTACCCGCTTCAGGCGAATTATGATGAAAATGTAAGTATAAGCTATATCAAAATAGCGAATCACAGATATATCAGCGAAATGGTTCCGCGGCGAAGTCGTTCCGTGGAGTTCTTCCAAAACTGACGTTTTCTGTTCTGCGATTAGTTGAACAGCAGAATGGTTTCGCAGCGTATGCGTTAATCATTATGCTGGGGTATTTTAATTTGTTCGGAAGGCCGGCGGATTCGTTATCGGAAACTACTCAACGTTTTGCGACGGTCATTTTCAATATCGACTTCGACCGATTACCTTTTCAACTACTAAAATTGATCGGGTAATTCCCGATATCAAATCATAAATTATTAATATTGATTTATGATGTGGTCTAAAGAGGGGTTTACACGAGTCGAATTTCGCCGTGCGGCTAGTCGCTTCGCAAATCACCTCACCAATATAATATGGCTTTAGTCACTTGCGACCTAGCCGAATTGCCATTTAGACGGTTGATTTTCGCCGCGCGGCAAAAATCGTGCGGCTTTAGTCACTCGTGTAAATAACTCCACTTAATTCTAAATCTTTGTTTGATGCTATTGAAGCTACTGAAAACCAAAAGTTACAAATATTTTAATGGTTATTGTTTCAGGGTAACATGCAGACGCTAGCGTTGATCATGTCTTTGCAGCTTTCGAACGGAATCGGCACCAGTGTGGGCATCATTAGCGCTATTTTTATCCTGTTTTACATCAAAGTGAGTTAATTTATTCAGGCCGATTGAGTAATAAATAATAATGCTGGACATTTCACACAGTATCATCTAGCCTTATTTATTTTAGCCAGCTTTATTTATTTATTTATAAACTTTTTGTTTGTAAATACATAAATGTAAGGGAATAGTCTTTCCTCTCAGGGTTTGGGGTGTAAATAGTTCGAAACACGAAATATAAGTAAAACTGTATAATGTAAAAACACGGAAACACGGTAAAATACACAACAATGAAATAAAACAAGAAGAAAAGTAAATTTGCTCTCGCGCGGAAAAGCCGTTCGTAAACGTATCGCGCAGGTTAGAGCGAGATAGCTGCCGACAAGTCTCTGGCGGTCGGTGCGGCTGCGTTCATATTACCGAGATAAGGATGCGTTCAAGTAATACTCATATAGCCCGCGCTACAACCTCCCCCTCTGACCCAGACTACGCGCCCTCGCGTCTTGGTCAGACAAGACATCGTTTCGGCCTACCTCGTCTACGTTTCTCGTTGACCGGTGGTTGAAAGTGACCTCTAGCCCTCTCATGTTCTGCCGACGTCGGCGTGTGGTGATATGCTTCGAGGACCTTCTTCGGATCAGGTACGTCTAGGCAGGCGGAATTACCATCGCCATCTTCCGGACCGTACCTGCACCGTATCCTATCCGCTATCAGGGATCCTTCGTCCAACTGACTCCTCCCCCTGAACGGGTCGTCAGTTGCCAGAGCGGGATCTTCAAGTTGGTTCACATGACCATCCTTGGAACTTCTGCATGTCTTCTTCGGGAAGCGGGCATCTTTCCTTATCGCTAAGGAGTTCATCTGGGCTCTCTGGTCTGCCTTCAGCTGGGTGCCTTCTTCATCCCTCAGTGAAACTTCTACCTTCATCAGCTTTTGATCGCCGCCGGTAGGTGGCGTGAAGTTGGTGATAAGCGGATACCATCGTTGCGGCGCGTCGCTAAAACTCCAACTACTCTGTGGTAAATCTAACAGGATGCACGCATTTATAATAAAATCTCGACCTAATAGGGTTCGCGTGGGTGCATTCGGTAGCACCAAAAATGTGGTAGGTATTGTGCGACCTTCGAGGGTGACCTCGGTATCACACTCTAGGGCATCTCGTACTTGCTGCGAACCATCAGCAAGCCCTATCGTTAGCGATGTTTGCTTAAATCTAACGCCTGCATCTACAAGTAGCTTATACAGCGTAGGACCAGCTAAACAGTGTGTGGCCCCAGTGTCCAATATAGCCACGCCCTTATGTTCTACTACACCTATATCTAGGAGCGGGAGCGAACCGTCGCTGTCGGCTATGTAGGCGCTGCAAAAACTAGATTTCTTAGTACTAGGCGCAGTATTACAATTTTCGCACTTCGACCTGACTACCCCCAGTTGGCCACATCCATAGCAATGTAACTGATTACTATCACTAGATCTACTCAGAACACTGTTTTTATCTACTGCCTCAAAAACTTTATTTTTGCGGTTATTGCACTCTTCCGTCGAGTGGCCAAAAAGTTTGCAATATGAGCATTTTGGTCGGATGCGTTTATTATGCCCTACACTATCACTACTCTTAGTGTTAGACGTCTGTGAGTCGGACGTCAACCTATCTGTAGGTTTGACTGTGCTCGGGGAGTCTCCCCCGGCAGTCTTAGTGTCAACGGCCGGAGTATTACTCGAACGCATAGCAGCTACTGAGTTAGTGCAAGAGCCGGTGTAAAAAGGGGTGGATGTACTCACCTCCGCCAGAGACTCCTCGACTAACCTGACCTTAGTGATCAGCTGCTCTAATCCGTCGACCGCATCACGAGTTACACGTTTCCTTATTCTACGATCCAGTAACCCGTAGACAATGTCTAATTTCATCTCCTCTGAAACAACATACGGTAATTTAGCCAATAGAGCGCGCACTTTACAGATAAACACATCGGCCCGTTCGTCACTTTGTTCGGATGCGAAAATCTCACGAAAGATCTTATACGCGGGCCGCGGCACTCCGTACATCCCTCGCAGGCGTCGCAGGGCGTCGCCCCACGACGTCACCGTCGCCTTGACGCCTTGCCACCAGACGGCGGCCTCGCCGGTCAGCAGCATCGGCAACCCTCGCAGCGCGTGCTCCTCGCTGACGTTGGTGCAGTCGCGGAATATCTCCACCGCCTCGATGAACGCCTCGAGCTCGTCCGCGTTCTTTGAAGCTCCGTCGAAGCGCGCTGTACACTTAGCGAGGTTGCCTGATCGGTGTGAGTGAACTGGTGTCTCGGCTCTCGGGGAAGGTGTCTGCTGCTCTCTGTGGCTCGCCAACATGCTCTCGATGAGAACCCGGTTTGCTTCCACTTGACTCCTGGTGATGTTGGCAACCAGGGACTGGAACATATCTTCCGACATGGTTATGTTCGGTGAAGCTACCACGGTTCTATTCCCTTCGTCGGTATCGGATTCAGAGTCCTCGTCCCTCTTGTTTCGTCTTGTTTGCGGCATTCTTACTGAGTAAGGTTCCTCGCTCCAAGACGAAAGGACGGTTTTGCCGTAGGTACTAAAGCCTCTCTATGTAGTAGGTACCTAGGTGGCCTTACTGCGAAGACGCGTGGACTTGCCGCGCCGGTACACAGTAGGTAGGGGCAGTTTTTCTTCAGCAACTTTCTCACGCCTCGTCGTCGTCTAAGTAGGTAGGTACGGTTGACTTCTCGACCGGTAAAAAGGCAGATATCACTCCGTGAAGACGCGTTGAGAATCCGCGTGCACAGAGGATTCGACCGCACAGTCGGAAAAAGAGTCTTCTTCGCTCGTACTTAGGCCGGTAGCGTGGGGACGCGGTAAAATGGACTCGCCCAAGTGCTGGAAAGTTCTTGTTTTGCACTGTTTGTAATATAGTCCCGTGTACTGCACTATCGGAAAAAGAGTCACTTTATTGTGTAGCACGATAGTCAGATGCACTTTTCAAGTTCACGAATGTTTTACACAGATTTTCACTTATTTTCGTGCCCGCGAGTTGGGCGTCACTGTAAGGGAATAGTCTTTCCTCTCAGGGTTTGGGGTGTAAATAGTTCGAAACACGAAATATAAGTAAAACTGTATAATGTAAAAACACGGAAACACGGTAAAATACACAACAATGAAATAAAACAAGAAGAAAAGTAAATTTGCTCTCGCGCGGAAAAGCCGTTCGTAAACGTATCGCGCAGGTTAGAGCGAGATAGCTGCCGACAAGTCTCTGGCGGTCGGTGCGGCTGCGTTCATATTACCGAGATAAGGATGCGTTCAAGTAATACTCATATAGCCCGCGCTACATAAATATATTAAATATTAAACATAGAATCACACAGACCCGAGATAAATATTTGCAGATAAATATATCAGTTTTCTTGATCTCATTTTACAAGCTTTGCTTAGTTTGGGGCTAGATGATACTGTACGAAATGTCCATTATTTATTCATCACCCGCAACCCGATTTCACCCACTGCTGCGTATAGGCCTACCTTCGCTTTTGCCATTCTTCCCGGTCCTTTTTTTTTTTTTTTTTCGCTGGGAAAAATGCGTTACGCATCCCCTCCGCCGGGGGGCGAGAGGGGTATGTGGGACTCCCCGGAGACTCCCGGTATACCCACTAAACGCCCCAGTGTCATTTCGGCGTCGCCTGGAATGGAGGGGACCTGGGAAACCGGCTCAGCCTTTTCATCCAGTCCCCCTCTGACGATCCCCGCCCTTAAGGCGGCCCCGCATAGTGGTGAGTAGTGCAAGGCGGACGAAGGTGCCCCCACACCTAGCGTCCGCTACTCACCACCAGAGCTCTCCGCTCCCTTCGTCCACTGCGCACTCTAATTAAAGAGGTGCGCGTGGAGAAGCCTCCAAAAACGGCCGCAGAGGACAGGGAGAGCGGCAACGGAACACCGACACTCCTCTTCCACTGCGGCCCCGCCGCCGACGCATCTTACGGTGCGCCACCGTTGGGTCGCGGGAGATAGGGCGAGCGGCAACGAAACACCGACACGCCTCTTCACCCGCGACCCTACCCGCCAGACGCCACCACGGCGTCCCCGCCTGGGATTCCTTTTGGTTTCACCGTGGGCCTCCAAACCACGGTTACTAAGCCCCCCCATCGCGTCAAGATTGGAATCCATCGGGGGGGATTCTTCCCGGTCCTGTGCCAGCCTGATCCACTGTCGGCCTACGACGGTAATGATATCGTCCGCCCACCTCGCTGCCGGACGTCCGACACTTCTCTTGCCAGTTCTGAGCCACCATTCTGTCATCCTTTTACATCACCTGTCGACACCAGATTATTATTGATTACTATATTATATTAGTATTGAATGTCCAGGAGCGGGCATCTGGTGCGAAGTTACTACAAAAAGCAGCGGGGCTACAGCCTGCAACAATGTGGCTAAGTGCGGCGGTGTTCGACTGGCTGTGGTTCATTATTAGCGGCCTCACTATCCTCGTGTCCTGCGCCGCATTCAGCGTGCCGGGTCTCTCCTCGCCCGCTGAACTTGGTAAAATATAAAGAAAATAGTAGCGGTCTTATCGTGTCACCAGTTCTTTCGAACCAGTGTGGTGAAAGGATTTTAAGTGCGCCTCAAAGAGGCTCCTTTCGTGCACTTGTTTTCGAACTTGTTAGGTTCTACGACATGCCGGTTTCCTCACGATGTTTTCCTTCACATGCATAGTGCACACACATTTTACGCCAGAAGAACTCATTGGTGCATGACCGGGATTGAACCCACGACCTTACGAACGATATACGATGCGAGTACCTTTAAATGTTTCATAAACGTAAAATCCATGGATTCTCATCATTCTTAAGATATTAGAACTTTTGTCTTTAAACACACCTTCTCTATAAGTGGAAACTTGTACTTAATTGGTCTACGTAAAGTGGATGTGTGTTTTTTAATCTTAGTACCTACTTTGTTTTGCCTGCTAGCTGTAAGTTTTCCAAAAATTTGTAAAATAAACTGAAATATAACATTTTCAGAATGCTTATAAATTGTATTATTGTTGTAGGACGATTGTACGTCTGTATAATGTTGTACGGCGCGGCGATGCTCCCTATGATCTATCTGTTTTCGCTTCTGTTCCGAAGACCGGCCATCGGATTTGTAGTTATCTTCTTCATGAACGCCTTATTAGGTAAGATTTATATTCATTTGTAGTTTTTTATGTATTAGCTTATAGTTTTACCGTTGGCGTTTTGTATGTTTTTAAATAAACATAGCTTACTAGTTACTTTTCTCTTGATAACATTGGCTATTTGTCCAGAAAATGTTTTTACAAATAGTTTTTTAGGGTTCCTTACTCAAAGGGTAAAACGGGAACCCTATTACTAGGACTCCGCTGTCCGCCTGTCACCAGGCCTCATCAGGACTGTCTCATGAACCGTGATAGTTAGACAGTTGAAATTTTCATAACCGCTTTTGCCGCTATAACAAAAAATATTAAAAAACAGAATAAAATAAATATTTAAGAGGTGATTTTTTGCCGTTTTTATTGAGTCCGACTCGCACTTGCCCGTTTTTTTTTATTGGTTACCTATACGAGTAGGTATACTTTCATATAATTGGTTTGTTTGTTTATGTTTTAGGTATGATGTGCTCTCAAATAGTAGCGGCCTTGAAATCTCCCGGCCTATCCACGAATGAAACGGCCGTGGCCTTAGACATGTTGTTTCAATTCTACCCTATGTACAGCTTTGTAACATCAGTCAGGTGAGATATATTGTATTGTATACGCAGGTTTCTGTATTCCAGTTAAATATAGGGTGGAAGATGGGGTTCCTAGTATTTAAATCGACCGATAAATGCTGAATTAATACGCTTTCAAAAATAGAAGTAGTAATCAATGTCCTCTAAACAGACAAAACACGATAGAAACGGCATAATGCGCAATAGTAACTGTATAATGCGCAATAGTAACGCATTATGCAGTTTATATCGCGTTACTGAGTTATGACGTCACAAAAAATTGTTCCAATGAATACTTTCAATAATTTCAAAAATGAGTTAAGTATACCAATAACCCTATTGCAGGAAACTGAACGAGCTGGAGTTATTGACGCAATCCTGTTTACAAATGTGTGAGAGCATTCCAAGCTTATCCGAGTGCAACCTGCACACTATATGCGAATTGCACGAAAACTGCTGCAGTAAGCTACCTGGACTAGTACCTACCTTTATGTTCTACCTAAATAAGTAGCTTGAATATGAGGAGGCATATACTCAGAAGTCGGTAGATGTAGGCTGATTATAATGTAATAGGCTTTCTTATAGCTAAAATGATGATAGACCAGCAGCCAAGTGAATTGATGACTTTGTTGTGACCTTACAAAAGAAACTATATACAAAAGGCACAGGATAGGTTAAAATGGCATTTGAGCGGGGAGGCTTATGCCCAGCCGTGGGTAGCATAACATGGTCAGAAGCTGCGTCTACCCTCTTAAATGATAGATGCTGGGAAAGCCTATTCCATCTCAAACAAAGTCCCAGGCACTACAGCGTCCCGTTTAGTGTAGGCATGGATTGCCTCCTGACGCTGTATAAATCATCTAATATGTAAAGCCCTAAGTTTTTTGGAACGAAGTTCCTTTTCGGACGGTATCGAGGATGGAGGCTAGAAAAAAAACGGTTGATTTTACCGCCACGACACATACATAGGTCAAAACGTCACAGTGCGAAGTACGCAGACGCAAAACAGTCCATAGATTGTTACACTGTTAGTACTTTTTAATATTTGACAATAATTTATTTGACAAATGCTAAATTTCAAAGTTGAAACTTCGTTCTAGTCTTGTTTTCCACGGAGGTTCCACGACACTCAACTACTTTTTTTTTTTACTACATAGTATATGGTATGTAATAGAACGTCAAAGTTAAGCGACGTTCTAAACAGTCCGTAAGTGGATGAGTGACCGCCGCGCCAGTAGAATTTTGATCTGAGCGGATCATGCTTCGGAGGGCATGTTAATCTGTCAGTCCTGGCTATTTAAGTTAAGCCATGACGGAGGCCTTAGGGCCGGCCTAAACACTCCGTCACCAGAGTTGGCCGCTGACTCATACGATCTACTTTAGTATCATTTCTTCTATTTCAGTTACCGAAGGCTCTACGTTTGATTGGGACGATCCCGGCGTACTTCGATACCTGATAGTGATGGTCGCCAGCTGTCTTATCTTCTGGGCTTTGTTTATGGTTATTGAGTACCGTCTTCTACGAAGGGTGAGTATACTATAAACGCTGGAGGTTACACGATAATTATAGAATAACTATGTTATACGAGTAGAAGCACATCGAATATTGTCTTAAAAGCACTGTCAACGGTCTCAATAATATCTTAGAACCACCTTAGGTAATATGAAAAATTAAACTGAATAAAGCTATTTAAGCCACCATATCCCAGTCTCATACATATTAAACAAACAAAAATACTTCAGCGGAACACATTCCCGATGAAACTGTTCCGTGGATTCTTCCAGCATAGCTGGTTAACTCAAACGAACTTACGTCAAGAACTCCAGCATAGTTAGTTAACTCAAACGAACTTACGTCAAATAAACTCCAGCATGGCTAGTTAACTCAAACGAACTTACGTCAAGTAAACTCCAGCATAGCTATTCATACTTCAGCGGATCGCATCCGCAATGTAATCGCTCCGCTGTTCATTCGACCGCAACCAATCGAAGGAAACGTCATTTTTGGAAAAGTGTTTTTGAAGTAGGTATGAATAGCTATGCTGGAGTTTACTTGACGTAAGTTCGTTTGAGTTAACTAACTCTGATGACGGAGTTTTAGGCCGCCAATATATTTTTATTTGTAGTTATTCACTTGGAAAAAAGCTCCCCCATCCCAAAGCTCGCTCGATGCGGACGTGGCGGCCGAAGAGCACCACGTCAGCCGCATCGACCGTGCCAGTCTCAATCAACACGGGCTCGTGGCTCGCGGCCTATCCAAGTACTACGGGAAACATCTCGCTGTTGACCAGATTAGCTTTAGTAAGTATTCTATGTAAATGAAAATCTATTAAATTTTCAATATCAAAAGTTCTTTTTTTGGATAAATATCATAGAAACTAGTACATTTCCAATGTGAATTTTATCCTAGATATAATAATGAAAATCTATTGCACAGGACTCTGTAATATTGTTTTTTTTTATCCATTACAAAATGAACAAGCCCTTAGAATAGAAAAAAGCATGGTGAATGGCTTGCAACCCATCACGTACGAAATACTAACTTCTGTGAAAATGTGGGCAAATTGGTTGGATGTAGCTCTGACTACCCTTGTGGACGCGAGATCTGAAAAATGTCTACCGTGCCCTAGATATAGTCGTCATTATATTTTATGAGGCAAAAGTTGTGTGTCAGGATCGTAGCAAGTGGAGATCCGTGATCTCTGCCTACCCCTTCGGGAAAGAGGCGTGATTTTATGTATGTATGTTTTATTTATTTATTAGGTGTGAACGATTCGGAATGCTTCGGTCTACTGGGAATAAACGGCGCAGGCAAGACTACAACATTCAAGATGCTGATGGGAGACGAAACTATATCCAGTGGCGAGGCTTTCGTCAACGGATACTCGGTGGAGAAGCAACCCACTAGAGTTTATGAGAACATAGGTGAGTCCACTTATCACAGGTAAAAGTGACAAAATAGAATTTCGTACTAGGTGTTGCGTACTTTGTTAAAAATATCAAGGAAATTGTATATATCGTGCAAGGCAAAACATCTAATATAAGCCTAATTAGGTCAACCTACGGGTTCCAAGGACATATAGAAGATTTCAATACGCCAAGGCCCTTATTAATAAACGAGGTGTAAAGTTACGTCAGGTTTTAACTCTGAAAATTGTATGGTTACTCCTAAGTTACACCCGGCGTAACTTTACACCACCTTATAATAATAACATAACATTTGGGCCCTTATTTAGGACGGCGTCTTAGACATCTTCAAAGGATCCTAAACTCCCTAATAGATATGTGAATATAATGTTTGACTTGGGAATACATTCGTGATACTGTTTATTTTAGGTTACTGTCCGCAATTCGACGCATTGTTCCCGGAGCTGACGGGCCGAGAAACGCTGCGTTTCTTCTCTCTACTACGTGGACAAAAATCTGACGTCATCAATCTACAGGCCACCGCGCTCGCTGACTCTCTCGGATTCCTGCCGCATCTAGATAAACGGGTATGTGTTCTTTGTCACTAGTTATTTCGAACCAGTGGTGGAAGGATTTTAGATGCACCTGAAAGATGTTCCGGGATTTGAAAAATGTTTTACGAACTTTTTAGGTTCTACGACATATCTGATAGCGTTCAGGCTGTAGACCGTTCCAAAGAAGATTTCCTCACGATATTTTCCTTCTGCGGCGTCGGAAGGGTTAGGTTTTTTAATGCATTTATTTGGAACGCTCTACAGCTTGAACGGTTAATAAATTTTATACCTTAGAACAACAGAAAAAATAATTGCTCATAAAAAAAAAAACAATTTAGAAAAATGATTTTTGTGATGCTGATTTTGGTTTCAGTTCTCTGAATACTCTGGTGGTACGAGGCGCAAATTGAACACGGCTGTAGCATTCCTGGGCAATACTCGACTCGTGTTTGTGGACGAGCCGACCACTGGCGTCGACCCTGCCGCGAAGCGACATGTGAGTTTGTAAATAAACATAATAGCTGTCCCTCGTGAATACGTCAATTTTCCGGAGTAGAAAGCAGCCTATGCCTGCCTATTCAGGGTATAAGCGCTACCTTCATCCGAATCCGTTTAGTGTGAAGGAGTAGATAACATACATTTATCCGAACTCTTGCATTTACTGTAAGATTACCTGGTATGGAGACCTGCGGGGCTATGATGAGCAACGTGAAATTGTCATGGCATTTTTATCATTTTGCGCTAATATGAGCGCCATGACAGAGACTATGTCACACTATCTCACAATTTGCCATAACGATATAAAATAACGGGTTGCGCATGACGACAGAGACAGTTATGACGATTTTTATCGAGAAAACGAGACGAGAGACTACAGTCTCGATGCTCATCATAGACCCACTGGGTTAATACCAACAATGATTTCCACTTTCCAGGTGCTTTGAGCTACGATAGCTTGGAAGTAAATAGTAACCGTGATAGCTGACAGTATACTTATCCTAGGTTTGGCGAGCAGTGCGCAGTGTTCAAAAGTCAGGTCGCGGCGTAGTGCTGACGTCACACAGCATGGAGGAGTGCGAGGCGCTGTGCTCGCGCCTCACTATAATGGTCAATGGACGGTTCCAATGTCTCGGCACACCGCAGCATCTCAAAAATAAATTTTCACAAGGTAAACTAAAGCCGATCAGAGTATACTCTGACAGAGTGTACTCGTACGAGTGTACTAGGATAGCTGTTGACACCATCATAGTTGACTCTGATCATTTTCTTTGTACTCTGATTGACTTGGACTATATTTCTTTGATTGTTCTATGCAGACGCCATTTTGTTTGCCTACTCGTATGAGCCAGCCCTGATTAGTAGAACACGATCCTAGTCAACTCTGATGGGCCGCCGTCATCAGAGTACGCTCGGATTGGGGTTTGCCACGATCCAAGTAGCGTCCTAGTAAGCATCTGTGTTATGAACTTATGAATAATTGAATTACCTTTTGTGTTGTTATTTCTAAGCTCAATGGCTTACGTACGCTTTTAACCGCGGAAACGCCGACAGACTCCGACTTTTGGCGAAGTTTGTCGATCTTTGCCGAACGGTAACGGTTACAGCGTCGCGAGTTCAATGGTTTTTTTCCCATCGCAAAAATGTCTAACGCGCCTAAAGAAGTTTTTTATTTAATAACGTTGTAACTGAACCCAGTTTAAAAAAAAAGAATTAATTTCTTACAGGATACATTCTGACAGTAAAAGTGAAGATTGCCCAAGATCTGATTACTTATACTCAGGCGACGGACGCCGTCAAACATTTTGTCAGCACTAATTTCACGGATGCAAAATTAATGTAAGTAACTACAGGAACATTCAAAAGATACCTACAGACATTCATATTGTCATACCTTGTTAGTGAATTTAGAATAGAATATAATATATTTTTAATTTTAACACACCCACATTTAAAAGTACAATGAAATAAAAATAAATTACTTACACAATGAAAAATATTAATATCATTGCTTATACATAAAAAAAAACAAATAAATAAATGAATGACATGGTTTTTGTTATCAGGGAGGAACATCAAGGAGTACTGACGTTTTACTTGCCGGATCTCAACATGCCTTGGTCGAAAATGTTTGGCACAATGGAGCGAGCGAAATGCGACCTAGCGATTGAATATTACAACATAACTCAGACAACATTAGAACAGATATTTTTGCAGTTTGCTCAGTATCAAACATACAGGAAATAAAGGTATTCACATACTTGCTGAGTTTATCCTTAGCTATCATTAAAAGATCTTGAATGTATGAAAATTATATTGAAAAGATTTTTGCCGATATTTTGTAATTACATTCTGACATTTATTAGATGGTTAGTAGATAACTATTGTTATTTTATACTTAAGCTGAATATATGATTTCGTTTATAAAAAACTTGGTGTATTTTGTTTCTATTGTGTGTTATGTGGTGCTAAATTAGACCGGATTGGACCAAACTATTTAGCCGAGTATAAGCACTCGGTCTCGTATACGGATGAGAGAAGAGTGCATGCGACAGAGATGCGAATGCCGAGGTGGGTGTGTGGAGTGACACGGATGGATAAAGTGAGGAATGCGAATTCGAAATGAGGAATGCGAAATATTCGGGGAAGTCTGAAAGTAGCGCCGGTGTCTGATAAGTTGATATCGGATAAGTCGGATAAGTTGAAGCAGCAATAGGTTAGCGTGGTATGGGCATGTAATGCGGAAGGATGAAAGCCATGTAACTAAAAGGGTGATGGAAATGAATGTGGATGGATATGTGAGTAGATCTAAGAAAAGATGGATGGATTGTGTGAAAGGAGATATGGGTAAGGTTGTGCATGATCGGAATAAGGGCAGGCAAATGATGAAGTCTAGATACTTCCATTACCTATTTATAAAAGTAGGTTTCGAAATGTTTAAATAAAAACATTCGATAAAAATAATATGTTTACGTTTATTAAAAAACCTTATTGCTCTATTACATAAATTGGTAGAAAATGACTACATTAAGTAATTGAAGTATATCTTGAGTATATCACAATATAAGGTTGTTATTTGGTTAAGTTTTGCATGAGTTTAGATAAATCATGAGGCTAACTGGATTTATAATAGATTTTTTTTATTGAAACTCAACAAGATCATTATAGACAATACATCAAAAATAATTTTTAGTAGCATATACAAAACTAATTTAACTTTTAATTTGTATCGATAAATTCTAAAGAATGTTGCCTTGTATAAATGCTTGTTTCTTCTTTGTTAAGTACGTATTTACTATTCAGTCTTATTGACTTTAAGTGCACAGATCGGATCGTCTAACCATAATATTAAGTACACAAAATAGCGACACAGAAACATATAAATAGTATAAACATTTATACTAACGTGTAAAACCTATTTTAAACAAGACCAACAAACAGGCAGATTACGAAATCTAGGCAATACTGAGTTTCGTATAGTTTTACTTAATTATTTACACTAGCTTTTAAGTTTGGTAAACATAACTAAATCTTATTATTAATTTTGTACCACACAGCGCACCATCAAGGACGACACGCTTAGTTTGAATATTTAAGTTGGTATGCAAAGCAAGCGTGTTTAGCTGCCATTTTTTATAAACTGAATTTTTGGAACCAAGTTCCTTTTCGGACGGTATCGGATGGGGTCTAGACGAAAAAAAGTGTTAGAGTTTTGCGTCACGACCCATGTTTATGTCAAATGGTCACGGTGCGAATTGCGCAGTCGCGAAACAGTCCATAGATTGTTACATTGTTAGTGCGGAAGAGCGTTTCTAGGATTTTATAATTTATTTGACAAATGCCAAATGTCATAGTTGAAACTTCGTTCCGACCGAGTGTTCCACGACACTCACGTACTTTTTTACTTTACAAACCGTAACAGCACTCAATAACCTATTGCGCCACATAGTATCTAATGATGATAGTACACAATTGGATGATGTTAAGTACTTATGTTTTGTTGTCGTGTACTCTGGTGAACCTGAGGAAGACCTGTTCGAGCGTGGTCTGCGAGACAGCGTAGTCCTCGAGCGGGAAGAGAGCGCGAGCCGCCTCCAGCACGTGGAATATGCGCCACCACGGCAGCTCCAGGTCGCTTATGTAGTATGTTATGATTCCGAGGTAGCTTTCACTAGAAACAATAATAGTACATTATGGTACTAGTGTGTAACATTGGTGATTACCGCCGAGGTGTTTTTATAATAGAACAGAGGACGGTAATCATCAATACACACGTGTATCATACGACGTTTTTCAACACACTTGTGAATAAAATAACAATAAAAACTCATTTTCAACAGTGAAAACGAGTTGTGAAAAATGTTTCGCTATTGCGGGAAAAATTAATCAGTTTTCCTATGCGCGCGCATTGCGATCGGCCACAGACTATATTTCCGCGCCGCGCATAGGGTTTGCGGCCTATTCTGCCACGGACAAAATGGGGAATTTAAAGTTTTCTTTTATTATAGAGAAAACAAAAGTTATATTTGAGTGAAAGTTTTATTTATTAAACACGTACGAGTTAAAATTATCTATTTAAATTAGAAGTTGCATGAAATGAGCAAGCAATAGGAACATTAATTTATTTGTTCTATTGAACACGATCTTTTTTCTGAATAAAAACTTTTTAAAGAACAAAGCAACTCAACCAATAAAATTAAAAAAAAAATCTATTACTCACTAGTGAGTTATAGTAATGAAAAAGTCACAGTTTGATTATGGGTGTCATTATGTGCCTAATTGCGGTGACCATAGAGCCACTTTATGAGCAAGTGTGTTGAAAATAATATTATAACACGCGGATTGCATTGAATACAATAACACCTGCAGTGTTAGGAATGAACTCACATGAGTTTGGCTCCGCTAATGTTTTCTTTGATGTAAGTGTCAATTTTGGTTAAATCTGCCTCCCGATTTGGAGTATATTCACATTTGACGACGAGGGTGAAACCTGCAACAAAACAAAAAGTAAGTTAAATAAACCTTGTCTGGCACGAATTTCCGTTGAGGGTGTTGTTGATGATTAAAACGATTGGTGAAAACTCCATTATCGCAGCATCACGCGTCACGCCACTAATGACTCGTATGGGCTCAGACTAGAGTTGTTGGTTGCGACAGTTACCCTGCGAGAACTTGGTCTTGAGATGCTGCAGCGGGCCGAGGCAGTGCAGACGGCCGCCGGCCATCACCGTGAGGCGCGAGCACAGCGCCTCGCACTCCTCCATGCTGTGTGACGTCAGCAGCACGCTGCGCCCAGAGCGAGCCGCCGCGCTGATCGATGACCACACCAGGCGCTTCGACGCCGGGTCCATACCTGTTTACAATACTCAAATCAACATCGTAGCACGTGCGTTGCCGACAAAAACGTAAATTTTGAGTGGTTGGACACACTGCAAGCGGGCTAGGGCGCCACGTATCAAACGTTTCTGTCCGCGCGTTCTGGCCTCACTACGGGTCTAAGGCGGAAGCTTAGCGTTTCATATTATTATTATGTTTGACACTTCGCGTCCACGCCCGCTCGCAGTGTGGACGACCACTGACACTTTCAGCGCACAAAGCAAGATAGAATAAAATTACCCGTAGTCGGTTCATCGAGGTAGACCAATGATGAATCACCAAGGAGCGCCACCGCTGCACTGATTTTTCTTTTTGTTCCACCACTGCATTCATAAACCTACAATCACGAAACATGATTGTGTAAAACTAAAATCGCTATAATTGGAGTTAAAATCAATGTACGAGTATTTCAACCGACCTTTTTATCGAAATGCTGCGTGAATCCGAGCGAGTTTGCGAGGTAGAGGGCGCTAGCGGCGCCTATATGCGCGGGAATTCCCCGCAACAGGCAGAATATGTGCAGAGTTTCTCTTGCCGTCAGATTGTCGAAGAGTGCATCGAATTGCGGGCAATATCCTACCAAAAGTTTTTTTAAAGATAAAACAAAAAATTATGTGTTTAGTGAAAAGAGAAGAAATGTGGTTAGAGAACATGATTTGGAATAAGCTTCGATACAGATTTTCACCACATAGATTACACCACAACATTTAAATAACTACATATACAAGTGTGTACCTAAATAACCATGACAGATATCTCAGTGCTTGGACCAAATAGATCTGTGAAAGCTCACCAATATTTTTATGGACTTCTTGGACTTGCGTTTTGAGAGACAGTCCGTGCACAAAAGCATCGCCGCTGCTGATTCGTGAATCGCCAGTCAGCATTCTGAAGGTGGTCGTTTTGCCTGCACCGTTGATGCCCAGTAGACCAAAACATTCCCCACGGTTTACGGCTGAAATTTTATACCTGGTTATGAATTGGGCAGTGTGAAATCAGCTAAATAATAATATGAAAAGGGTTGAGATGATTATGATGATGAATAGTCCAAAATATATTTTTTCTACTTTTAACAGACTTTAAAAATGGCGGAGGCTAAATTCTGAGGAGGGTCTCAATCCAGTTGTATTTTTACATTTGTTACCTCAAAATTCAGACATTTACGAACTTACGTTTACGTATTTACGTTAAAAATGGTGGTAGAAAAGAAACAGCTTTCTTGACGAGTGGCTAATCCATTGGCTTTTAATGATATTGTATTTTTTAACATCATTGGCTGTAGTGTTAGGATTGGAAACATACCGAATGACAGTCGATTCACAGCGAGCAGACTGCCGTAGAACTTGGAGAGGTCCTTGCAGACGAGGTTACTCTGTGCGAGGTGCGGCCGAGTCAAGTCGGCCACTCGCCTTCTCTCACTCGCTACGTCACTGTCCTCGTCTTCGTCCACTGGTGGGATGGTTCGAAGGGTCGTCCTGTAGAATATCTGAAAGAGTATTTTTATACATGATTTTTGAGATAAAAAAAATATCTCAAATATTGAAATCATAGGGGATTTTAATGTAAGCTACAATACAAATTTTACAAATTTTAATATAAGGATAAGCATTATATAAGCTACAAATTAAAGAACTAGATAGTATCCCAAAACATGTGTACACAGCATAAACTAAATACAAAACAGTTCTGTGGAATTTTAATACAAATAATACTTACATACTACACAAACCAACATAATTTATATAATATAAAATAAATCTAGAGTTAAAAGGACAGGAAGATACACGGGTCATACACAATTTGAACAATAGAGTCGATTAGCTCAGTTGAAAGAGCGTTAAGATTATCCTATAAAAACACCGTCATTCATTTACACATGATTAAAAATGTACCTATAGGTAAAGTTGAAAGTACTTACCTTATTCATAACCTCATATTCTTTGACTAGAACTGTAATAAAGGCCGCAGTTCCGACTAACGCAGTCATAATAAGGTATCGGCCGATTCCAGGGTCTTTCCATTGAAGAAATGGATTTTCATCAACTGAAATACATGTATCAATTAAAGTATAATTTCATGTTAGGAAGATTTGTGTACGTTGCATAATTTTACATTAACGTGCATTAACTTATCTCTGATCAATGTCAGTTTTAACTGTAGATAGGTGGTATACAGTATTTTTGAAATGTTCACAGTTTTTAGTTTCGGCATTTATTCAAAGGATCATCCACACTTCATACATTTTTGGTCCAAAATCCAAAAGTGCCAGCCAAACAAAAAAAAGTGATGTATTCTGATAGAACACGTCGGCCTTAGCATTTGTTGATATGGGACCAAATGTCTGCAGTTTTTCACTGAACTCGGTGAAAAACTGCAGACATTTGGTGTAAATAAGGACCACTCAACACTGTCTCTGATATAGGCAAAATCCTCCTTGTCCTTATTTTATTGTTATAATTCGGGCATTTGAAAGCAAATCCGCCCTTGAATGCAAATGTTTTTTTAACATTCTACTAGAGGCTCAGTAATGGGTTATTTGTAATACTATGAAAGCAATATATCGTTCAGACTCACTTACTACAACACATGCCGATGTTTAGATCGGTACAGACGGTTTGTCGAGTACAGTTGGATATGTTCAACTGATCACAGATTCCATCGCAGGCCAGGATCGAGAATGACGTCACACTCATATCTCTAAAAATAAATGGTTATTTTGGTCACAGGGATTAATAATTTTGTTTATTTACTTGATATTCGAAATATATCTCATATTTCTGTTCTTTCTTTATAATTACGCGTTACTTACAATAATGAAATGAAGCCATTATTGTAACCTCTTCAATAATAGTAAATAATATCATATACAATTGGCTTTGTAGGTAGAGTGCCTATAGTATTTTTCACGTAGGAACGTATCCCTGACACATAGAACTTTTACGTTTTACGCTGTACATCAATGAACAATTTTGAAATAAATGAAATCTAGTGATAGTACTAAAAGATACAACTCCAAAAAAAAGGATTTTGTATATTTCCTTTTTAATAATTACAGATATTAACATAAAAGAGCCTTGTTACGGAACCGTTCCTATGTGAGAACAACTATACCTAAAGGTACTTTAAAGTTTAACAGGTGTAAGCCCAATTTTCTAAGTGTTACCTCAAACTTCTGCAGACATTGTAGGTAGGCAAAAACGAGAACACGTAGTCGAATAATTGAGCATAGTATGGACTGCCTATTTGTGGAAACCGGAGCACTTCGGTTATTAAAAACGGCATACAACCTGAAAGTTATGGTGGAACGTTTACTTAGGTACAGTACGCACACCCGATCTTTAGCTCTCTGAAGTTAGGTGCACTAAAAGATTGCGCAGGTTTGCGCGAGTAGGCGAGATAGGACGATGCAACAAACTAAGCGAGTGAGCGACGCTGTCTTCGTCTTTTAGGCGTCATCAAAAATGGGTTCTGCGCAGCTACTTCAGAGAGCTAAAGATTGGCTGTGTGTACTGTATACAGGGTGGATTTTTGAGATGGGCCACGGAGGATTTCTTAAGAGCGTTTTTCTGTAGCTACAACGGTTAAGGTACCTGCCTTCCGTGGCCCATCTCAAAAATCCACCCTGTATAAGAGGGCTTATCTTGGCTGAGTTATTTTATTTAGCAAACATTACGCTCTATAAGTCGGCTTTTAAATAATGGATTTTGTTTTGAAAATTTGAATTGAGAGAGTGGCTCTACTTGCTTTTGGGGAAAGTTTTATCCAGCAATGAGACGCAATAGGTAAATCAAAATTATTAGTTATGAGTTATGCCATACCACTAAAAATATTGACAAAACACATTTTCGTGAAGCCCGTAGCTGCTTCGTCGAAGTAGAATGATGCGAGGTAGTGTAATGGGACGATCGCCATTGAGTAAACTGTTAGGACCAAGAATGCTCTACCTGTAGAACAAACAAAAAATACCACCTTACCATATCATGTTCAAAAAGCTTCAATTGCCTGCTTACGATGAACGGAATACCATATATCTACGGTAGCATAAGTAGAGTCCCATTACAGTTGAGTATATATCTTACTAGTGGACCCGGGCGCGACTTCGTCTGCGCATTGTTTCGTAATACAAACATTAGAGATAGAACTACCTTGTTTCAATCCAACCCATGAAAACACTGAATTCATTTTTGGATTTGCTGTCTTTGATAAATATAAATAAGTACCCATCTAAGGGGTTGGGTAGTTTTGAAAAAATAATAAATACGTGTTTCGTTATTTATTAAAAAAACTTATATAAGCATCACAACTCCACAAAATATAGTCTTTTAATTTAAGTAATAAAAATTGTTCAAAGCATGGTAGAACCACAGATCATATGGTAGAACGAAATTACATCGCCATTTTGAAAAGTCAAAAGTTATTGGTTGTCATGGCAACCTTAGAGCAGTGCTCTTTGTGTCAAACAGTACTGCTAAAGTTTATGCAATATTCCCGTTGTCCTTTTACATATTTTTTGGTTTTCAGGAACGTTTTTCGGGATAAAAAGTAGCCTATATGTTATTCTGGAGTTATATCCTTCACCTTACCAAATTTCATTGTAAACTGTTTCGTCGATCCTGATCCTTACACAAACATCCAAACATCTAAACAAACTCACAAACTTTCAGCTTTATTATATGAGTGGGATTATCGCGACTGTAGGTACTTTTGCTTTTGGCTGTATGCATGAATACAATAGATTCAAAATGCGTATAGATTTGAGATCTGTCAGTAGTGCCTGAGAAAAAATTAGTTAGGCTAAATTGATAGTGTTATCATAATATTACTAAATAAAAAATAATGTTTTCCTTGTATTACACGTACGAGTATAAGGAAATCCTTTGATTTATTGATATTACCCCAGATTTACGAACTGCCATAAATTATAATTGCTTGGTGTTAACCTTTTAATAAATGCTAATTTATTAATAGAGAATTACTTTATTACCAAATTGGTTTTAGGGTTCCCAATGCCTTTAATTAAGCCTTTGCTGTCTGCCTGTCCGTCCGTAAGTTTGCGTCTGCCACAGGGCTATATTTTTTGATAAAATAAATAAATAAATCATTTTAGCTATCTAAAAATTAAGGGTGTCTGCATACAAAACCTCATTCGTAGACCTTATTCTTGCGCCTGTGTAAGTTTCGAGGTCAAGAGCCGACCCATTTTTCATAAAAAAAAACAGTTTTTTAACTTTTTTTTACTAAATTAAACGCCCAACGTTGAACGTTAAGCCATGATGGAGGCCTTAAAGCGGCTTAAAAACTCCGTCACCAGAGTTGGCCACTGACTCATACGAACTTGCTTGCTTTAGTAATTATGATTGGCTTACCCAACTCCTCGGGTGTGGATAGCGTGGTCTCCTGGAAGCAGGCGAGGGTTATGATGATGAGTACACTGATGAGAAGCATCCACAGACAGTCCCAAAGCCACGCCGTGATCCACAGCACAGCCGGCTGGAGCCCCGATATCTTCTGAAGCAGCTTCGCGCCACTTGTGCGTTCCTGGGGGGTTGATTTTGATACAGGGTGTTTTATTGAGACGGGGCAGTAAGAATCTTAACCGTTATAGTTACAGGAAAACGTTCTTAGAAGACCATCCATGACCTTTTGAAATATTTTGAACTGAATTCACAAATTTTGAAAAATAAATTACAGACAGTTTGTGGGGGCAGACGGTAATAATTCGGTTTGGTTCATGAGAAACATAGGTTTATTATGGAGTAATATGACAAGTACCTAGGTACATCTTACTAAAAGTTGTTTAACAAGAGTAGTGTACACAAAGTAACGAAAATGAAGATATTCGACTGACATAATAAAAAACAATTAGGTACCTTTATAACGAAGAGAACTAAGAAAGAACTGACGAAGCCCAAACAGAATCCAAGGTTGAATGAAAACTGAAAAGCCATGCTGCTACCAGTTGCCATGACAGTGATCTAGAGAGAAAATACCTAGTTCAATTATACGCATCCACATAATCGCCTCGGCGATTAAAACATGAGTGATATCACAGGATATTTTCAGTTGTTTATGCTTGAAAAGGTATCAAATTTAGAGTTATATTCTCATTTATAATATCAGTAAGGATTTTGAATTACACACCCAGTTTTCCAATGAGTAAGGTAGCGGATGGTTTACAAATTTCAACGAGCTGCCAGGCGAAAGAGCGCGCAGTATAGCGTTGTCTACAAGTGCGAGCGAGATAGCAGAGTCGTGGTACCCGTAGTTACTGAACCATGCTGTTATCTTGTTTTGAGTAAATGTAGCACCGGCTAGCGTTTCATAGCGTACTCTTGGTATATCTGTGGTACTCTGAAAATATAAATGAATGTTTTTGCGAACGAGATTGTATGATAAGATTCAAGCGTAAGAAAATGTTATTATCATAATTATATAACAACAATATTACCGCGTCCAAAGAAACTGAGGCGCGCGGAAAATTTCAGTTTTTTATGACCTCATAAAAAAATCATAAAAAAAACTGAAACTTAAATATGTATTAAATCTTCCGATTATTCTATCTGCAAGGAATGACTTCGCTTAAAATATGATTTAACTAACCAACTTCATATAAAACTTCCCCATATCCATAGTTCCGATATCGGTGAGCGTCATTCCTGGGTACTTGGAGGTTTTAAAGTAATCCTTATAAGCGTTCATAGCCTTCGCTTCTAAACTTCCATCAGTCAGATTCGCGCTTTGCGCTAGTATAGTTTCCGTTCTCTTGAAGCCATTTTCGAAGTTCATTGTCAATGGTGGCAATTCTGCTAGAAACTCCCACGACCTTGACAGTACCACGGATATGATTATGTTTATGATCGGCCAAGTAAGCTGTATGGACGACGGCATTTTGCTCCGCCATGTATTGCACGCTTGTTTCATGAACATAGCTTTGAGGTGGTTTACGAAAAGCATTGTGCCTTGAACTTTTTTTATCGGCTCGTTTTCCACTGAAAATTTGGCTTTGATTAGTATTAGTAGGACGACCTCTGTGGCGCAGTGGGTGAAAGCCCGCTTGAGACGCAGAAGGTTGCGGGTTCGATCCCCGCCGCGGGGTAAATGTTTGTATGATCTGCAAATATTTATCTCGGGTCTGGGTGTTTCTATGTATAATATGTATGTATTTACAAACAAAAAGTATATAAGTAGTACCTAATATCAGTTATCTGGTTCCCATAGTACAAGCTTTGCTTAGTTTGGGGCTAGATGATGCTGTGTGAAAAATGTCCAGCATTATTATTTATTAGGGCAGGTATCGACTAAAGCTGTCCGAACATACGCAAATACAAGTACAGTCAAAACTGTACAGACTTAGGTAATACTTAATAAGTACAAATTAGTGTCTTTTTTGGCCAGTTTAAAGCCAGATTCACGTAATTCCCGTAGCCTCGCAACACCACAGTGAAACAATAGCAATGGCAATAAAAATACCTCCCATAAATATTCAGTAAAAGCGTGGTTTTGAGCTTTAAGCTGATCTAAGAAAGCGATGTGTAGTTCTTACTTGGATTGTAATGCTCCCCTTGACCTGTGAGCTCGATGTCATTGCTGAGATAATTGCCGTTGTACTTGCTAGCCTTCGTACTTATTACTATATCTGAGTTATCTTCTGTACCTGCCCTAGGAACAAGTATCAATTACAAAAATTACAAAATACAATAGAATCAGTCAAGCTATCTAAGGATCGTAGTAAAAACGATCTATAGATAGCTCAACGGATCCAGGTCACTGCCAGTGCCCAAAATACTGGTAGCATTGCCACGCTGAATAGCAATGCTGATTCGCTAAATATTATTCATATTCGATTCTTAATAAATGTATAACAAAAAAATTTGTATATTCCATCAAGGTTTTGCTATTGAGAAACCAACGTGCTATAGCTTTCCTTACTCAATAAAGTAAAAAAAGAGAATCAAGATTCATAGGATTTTGCTACGTGATGCTTTTCTAGTCTGACCGCTTTTATAGAAACTTTTCCTAATAATCACATATTTTAGACCACCAGATATAATAATCTCTATTAATATGTAAAACTAGATAAAATTATTAGGCGACAATGATCAGCTGCTGGATATGGGCCTTTCTTTATCTAATCAATAATTTAGTCTTATGAACCTACACCACGTATAAAAATAGTAATGCAAAAAAGATAAATGCCGATATGGACAGTAATGGACTTGCTTTTAGATAGCTGCCAAAACAAAGTTGCAACTTGTAGTTTAAAATCCTTCACAATGTACCTACTTCATGAATACTTCTTCAAGACTCGTGATAGAGAGCCCGTAACTGGCAATATTCATAGATTCTCTGATTTCTTCAAACCTCCGAAGCATCTCAGGGAATTTGCTGACGTTATCACTGGGAAGAATGTAAGTTAGTTCAGTTCCTGAAATGAAAGATAATAGTAGTTCATAGTAGCCAGCTCCGGCGCTTTGCATTGGTGAAACTTATGGCAACTGATGGAAATTGTTGATAACTGTTCGCAAACATTCCTAAAATTATTGTTTCTCAAAAGTCTCAATTTCTATACTGGAATGTGTTTAGGTAATTTATAATGTTTATATTTTTAGTATCTCGAAATTCGGTAGAAAGATACCTAAAAAAACACTTACCAATATTAGTATTTTCATTGACATTAGGCACATACTCCCTGAAGAACTTCGTCACTTCACCGACGTCGCAGTTGTCCGCTTTGAGTATAGTCAGTTTGTAGCCGATTCCGTAATGTTTCTTGAGAAAGTATGGAGTGCCGTAGCACTGAAGGCGGCCGCCGGACATTATCGCTATTCGGTCACCGAGAACGTCCGCTTCGTCCATAAAATGCGTTGTCAGTATAATGGTCCGACCTATACGAATAATGCGAAACCTTAAGTACCTACACAATACCTCAAGTTCGTAAACGAACACGGAGTTATTGTTCCCACATTATACGCCATTTAATTTTCTACAAAAATGTTAATTACGACTTGCAAAATAAGACAATTAGTTATACAAACTTTTTTATACTTACCTACTTAAAAAAAAGTTGCTTCATAATGACACATTAAAAAAATTGCCTCTTTCCGCTCGCTTGCATATTACAACTATTTAAATAACCGTGGTACCTATGTACTTAGTACAGGACCTAATAATATAGTACCTTTCTTCTCCTTCTGCAGTAAGTCCCAGAGCGCCCGCCTCGCCGCGGGGTCGAGTCCCGAGGTCGGTTCGTCCAGTAGTACCACTCGTGAATCTCCACACATCGCCGCCGCTACAGATAGCCGCCTTTTTTGTCCTCCAGAAAGATTCGCTGATACTACATCTCTCTAGAAAAAATTGTATAACACTACAAAATACAAACAAATATAACAAAATATTAAAGCAAAGTACAATGGGCGGTCTTATCGCTATGAGCGATTTCTTCTGTGGCAAAAAGGCGTCATTGAAGGTCATTCAAGATAAAAAAAAACTTTATAATAATGGCCTAAAAAGCCCTGGCGCGATGACCTGGATGCCTTTAGGAAGGATTGGGGGAAAATCGCGGAAAACCGCGGAAAACCGCGAGGTGTGGAAGGTGACGGGGGAGGCCTTTGCCCAGCAGTGGGACAGTATAGGCTAACAAAAAAAAAAAAAAAAATGAGAGACAAAAACAAAATAATATCTTTTAAGTTGGTTACTACTTACTAGTACGAGTATAACAGGTAAACTAAAATGAGAGAGAGAAAATGGTCTCATTTACTAGAACTCGATAAAATTGTGTGTATCATGCATGAATCATGATTAGATCTTGCAATTATTCCAATAGTGACATAGTGACCTGTTTGCTTTAACCAAAAACAAGTTTATCATGATCATGAACATTCGACCGAAGTCGTAACGGTTTAGCGAACTTTACGATTGTAACTTTCGATTTACATACCTTTTCTTCTAAATCCAGAAGTTTCACAAAATGATTGATCTCCTGTTTTATCTTAGACTGGGACAAGCCTTTGAGTCTTGAGTAGAACACAATATGCTCAGCGACAGTCAGGTCCGGGAAAAGCACGTTATGTTGCGGACATATTCCTAGAGACGAGCGAGCCAATTCCGTTTCAGTAACTATGTTGTATCCACTTATAGTGGCTGAGCCGGAGGTTGGTGGAACCATACCTAAAAGTCAAAATCATTTAAGTTCATACTTAGTGGGAAAACAAAGTTCATACTAATTTATGAGAACGAACGGAAGTATAAACCCAAGTGCGAAAGCTTACAGCAGTGTGTGATACCTGGCTGAAATTATGATAACGGGTTAAAATGATGATAAAATTGATAAATAAACAAATAAGTGTATAAAATTGTTTGAATATCCATTGGTAAACTGGTTTCACAACAGCTTTTTTATAGCTTTTTTGCCACACTAACCCACTTGTTGCCAAAACCCCTTTTGAGTTTATTATTTTCTCAAAATGTCAATAATAAAACGGGATATCAACCTAAACTGAAATAAATGGTAATTTATTTAAACGTTAACGTTGGTAATAATAATAATGATTCGTATCTAATAATGATATTGCCATCCATGACCAGAATTTAAAAGTAATCCTATAACGCAATCCAAAAAGAAATAAACAAATATCAATAGTCATGTGCTCATACAAAGCATAATTGTTTCAATGAGCAAATAATAATAATTACCTTCTTGTTATGCAATATTGAAACAGATGAATTAGTTTCAATAGAAATAAAGCTTCCGCTTTTATTTAAGGCTTTTATGTGATTGACTAACCATTCTGATAACTGCTAGTGTTACATATTCATAAAGAAATGTCACTAACCCAAGACTGGTTTTACCTGTTAGCATGGATATTGTTGTTGTTTTTCCAGCGCCGTTGTGACCTAGTAAAACGGTTATTTCATTTTCGTAAATCCGAAGGTTCAGGTGGTCAACAACTCGCTTTCGACCTGTGTATACTTTTGAAAGGTTCTGAAACAATTCGGTTTGATTTAACGACACGTTTTTGTGTTTTTTTTTATTTCAAAATATTCCAAACAGTTCGATTTATAGGCAACGTTTATCTTCATAGTACGCACATTGATAAAATAATATAATCAATCGCATGCAAGTTAACGTATTGCGTGAATGACTCTAGTCAAAACATTTGTCATACAAAAGACGTAAGGAGGTTATTGAACTGCAAGGTAGTTCTTAGCTGAGCTGGTACATGTTGAGGACAGTGTAGTGATAGATCAGTTTGTACATTATGGTGTACCACAAGGCAGTACCCTAGAACCAGTGCTATTCTTGATTTACATCGATGACTTATGCCATACCAGGCTAAGATTTATCGATATTTGCAGATGAAGCCTTATATACCTACTCCTTCATACAAATGTTTGCCCAGGCTGAGATGCCTAGCCCTATTATCCACGATATAACGCAAATACGTTACTTACTTTGATGTGAACTCCCACAGGAACATCCTTTGGTTGTTCGTCGTGCACAACTTTCAACAGTGCATCGTTGTATTCCAAATCTGTATCATCTTTTACAGACATATCTAAAAATAGTAATATTTTTTAAATAAAAGGTTCATTGACTTGCATTGATAACCTTGATTATAAATATAAGTTCATTGCAACGTTTTAAAGTAAAACATTTATTGGTGACTGTTTTAGTTACTCGGAAAGTAACACACTGTTGCTGGTCAATGTCAGTCTGGCTCAGCGGCAGAGAAAGTCGAGAGATTGGTGCCTAGTTTTCACTGTATTTAAATTAGTCACTAAAGCATAGATATATGATAATTAATATATTTAGAATAACAGGACTCAAGACACGGTAGACATTCTTTGAGATCAAGACACTAAAGATACATTTATAGGTGAATATATCAGAGTGTTAGAAATATCCTGGTGACGTCACAACGACCACGTGGGCCAGAGCATAAAACGAGCGAGCAGGGCAGCGCGCACACACTTTTCGCTTGACTTTCAGACGTGATAGACGTATTGTCGTATTAGGAACTTTGTATTTGGAGTTGTATAGCTGTCAGAGTATTCTAGTGTTGTTTGATGGATTAAAATTATAAGTGTCGGTTAAGTTCTACTTTTAGGTTGATTGGTTGTTATTTTTTTAATAAATATTTCTGTAAGTTTCCAAGAAGAGTTTATCATTAATTGCTTTTTAAAGTCCCAATTAACTTACTTAAATACCTACTTTTATTAATTTCGTCACTGTTATTATATATATCAAAATTCAATATCTAATTGAATAATAAAAATATTTTAAGTATTTTTACCTGCGACAGCGGTTTCAGATCTCCAGAAGCTTTTTGTGAATGGGAAGTACCACGGCAAAGGGACTCCATACAACCCGGGCCGTATCTTCTCAACATACATCGCTATGAGCATGTACAGTATAGTATCCAGAACTAGCATAATAACCACATGCCCTGGTTGGAACTGGTCGTGGTAAGATATAGGCGTGAAGAACTCGCCCCATTGCAAACCTACACAGATAATTGCATGTGAAACAATCACATCAAGTCACTTATCTTTTGAAAATTCAGAGGTCTAAAAAAGTAGGTAGGTACTCTATCTAGGATAGGTTACCCGTCACCGTTTATTAGATTACTTACATACTGATTTTCTCGTGAAGATTACCGTCACCGTATAGTGAAGCATCAAAAACGTAGAGTAAAATACACACAAAAATTTTCTAAAGCTAAAATTTGAGTGATGCGCAGCCGAGGTTTCAATCCACAACCATCGCATTTAAAGTCGAAGCAGTTCTCCACTCGCCCAAAATAGCTCCATAGACAAACAAAATAAACTTAACTTTCAATTCTTGAGTACAAATCAGGTTTGTACCAAGTAATATTATCGGTTTTCGTTCATTTCGTTTTTGCTGCGTTGACGCAAGCCATGTAAAAACCGTACGATACCTAAGATATTTCATAATTACCTCTCCCATTGCCTTCGCACCAAACGAGCATTTGAAACGCGAATCCAACAGCCGTATTTGAAGCGAGACTGAGTGCCAGTTTAATAGTCAAACTTATCTGACCATACAACATTTGTGTGAAACAGAAGAGGGCATAGGAGGCAAACCAAATGAGGCCCATAAATGAAGCCGCAGAATTCGCTAAAAATACAAGATCAATACATTTCTTCGTTACACTCGAAATACATATTGTTTTATCACATTTTAGTATAATTACGGTGAGCTATGGTGAATATCTGTTCTGTGAAAAGGCAAATGAGAATCTGGATTTTGATCGTATAATTAACAGTAGCTATACCTAGTAATAATCGTGTGTTCTGAAAAATAGATAAGCTGGCTTGGTAACTTGATCGACTGATGATTCATAAATTAGGGTTAAGAAAGTAACATCAAAATTGATAGGTACCACAAGTAGGATCATTTCAATAAATCTTTAAAATTTTTCAAACGAATCACACGACGTACATTAATTACCTCTTGAGAAGAAAACGCTGACCATGAACGAAAAAGCAAGCGACGCTATTATGAACAGAATCATAAAAAATAAAAGTATGCTCCAAGGGGTGAATGTCAGCACCGAGAACCACTCTCCACTCGATGTTTTAGCAATCGGTATCTAGAAAGATAAAATAAAACTTAGTCCGTCTTATTCTTATATATCAAAAAATATGAACAGAGTTTAGCGAAGCACTGACTAAAAAACTGTCTCTAGAAAAACGATCTTTAAATACTCGTAAATAGAACGCTTTTTTGTGGTAACAGTTTAGTTTTGACATGTGTCAACATGGTGTTCAACTAAGGTTTAACTTTTTTGTAAAAGGTCAAATAAGGCTATGGATTTTTGTAGCTTTGTGTGTTGTGTTATTATGTGAATCATACCTTAAATAATATGACCATAAGAATAGCAGATATAAGAAGGAAAGAGAACTGTTTTATAAACCATGCTATCCAGTGCAACCACGACGGAAGCCCCATTATAGCCATTGTTTCCTGTAAAAAAATAATAACTGCTTATTATTTCGGAAAAGATTAATTAATTACAAAAAATAAACCCATCTCAACTCTCAAGAATACCTTTAACTGCAACTCTTTCTCTTCGGTCACTACTCTGACTGTATTAACAAATGTGTAAGCGAATCCTAGCATTATTATAACTGTGATGAATCTCTCCAGGGCTAGTAGTAACGGGTCTTCCCTAGAAAGCGGTTGTGGTAGCCTTTGCATACGTATATTCGTATCTATAATTTTTCCAGCTTTTTGAGCAATTATTCCTTTAGATAATCCATGTTGTATCGCTAAAAACATTTCGGCAGAATACCCTGTAAAACGAATTAGTTTACACATCTAGAAAAAGTTATCCATCCTTGTTTCTTTGTAGAATATACCTGGAGTTTTCCCGCCATACTTGTCCCCTGGATCTCTAGAACCAGATTGTGGGAATAAAGGGAATAGCAGATTAGTCCTCCAGTTGGCTACCATAGGGTGCTCAGTCATGGTCATCCGCATTATAGCCGGAAATCTCAGTGTGACCACTATATCATCAGGCCACTCTGTAGCATCTGGAACACGCAATTATTTATATTTTAATTCGATTTTTATATTATGAAACCCTTTTCTTGTAACGGAGTTTAAATGATAAATTGCGTGTGGGCCAATTATCACTCACTAGACATGACGTCATCAAATTGAATTCCAACCAGCACGTCGTCCATGGCATTGGGCTTTGTCAAGGCCTTCTCCAATTCAATGGCATTCTTAAAACCTTTTGGTTCTGGTGTTAAATTTTCTCCGAATAAACCAAGAATACCAAAATAGTCTTTAGCAATTTCTACCAAAGCATGCTTTGTAACTCTTCTTGTAAGCGCATTATCGGGTGAGAATGCGATTGTGCCAGATTTTTCAGTTGCATGTCCTCCTCTAAACAAAAAATATGTTAATGCACCCTATAACACAGATAAAAATTACCGTGTAAAAGAAAAATCATCATTATTATCAGCATTCGAATCTCTGTCGCGCACGTAGGTACAAAATTAAAAGACAAGACACACGGATAGGTAGGTACCTACCTAAAGTTACATAATAATTATGGTAATCAAAAAGTACCTACCTACTGGCGAATGTCTTTGTTTTATCATAATTATTATCTCAAAAGTAATCGCTAATTCTACTGGTAGCACATTTGATATCTAATTTTACATTGTAACAGTCACGACTCAGTAGGTATAGTTTAACAAATCACTTTACAAAATATACGTACTTAGATTTAAAAAAAATGTAGATCTTTTGTTAGTTACTTACAAGTTCATCGCACTCATATTGATATATGTTGGAGAAAAATCATCGTATATGGTATCTAGATGTGTTTTCGGATCCACAAGACATCTGGTTAAGATCAGTAGCAAAGAGAATAATACTGGTGAAGCGATTTCGAATATGGTTTGCCATTTGTGTCTCCTTTGTAATAAAAAATTCTTCCAGATCAGCAAACTTAGTTTATCAGAAGCAGACATTGTATGATAACATCTAAAAATGATAATAAAAATTATACTACTATTAATAGTCATTTATTATTTAAAACGTACCTAAGTACCTAAGGATGTTAGCAAATAGTTATTTTGTAATTACCTATTTATTGTACTCACCAATGGAAACAATCGTTCTAATTTGATTATATAAAACTTAAACCTCATCGACGGCCACACAACAATTGGTATAGTCACAACACAGCACTTACACAAAGTCACAAACAGAATATAAATATGTAAACACTTTCAGTTTGGGACGTATTATTTACAGTCTACTGATGTCCTCGGTTAGTACATACTTGCACTGATAAAAATACAATTCGATTTTCACTCATACACTCATACCATCAAATGATTGTGACATTAGGGATTGACGTCTGTGCCCGCTATAGGCAGCGAAGTGAATGAATGAATGTGCGTTGCCAGTACAGAACAAAAACTTTGTATGTACGAGTATTATAGAGTAGGAAAGTAAAATAATTTCACTACTCGTAACATAAATGCGAAAGTTTGTATGGATGGATATTGTTCTTTCACGCTTAAATGATTCGAATATTTGTTATACTGGTTCGGGTATTGGATACCCTGTATTGACACATTATTATGATACCTTTTATACATAAAAAAATGAGTATATCCTGTATTATAAGATTTTATAAATCTGAAAGTTTTTGAAACACAAACGTACGTATTTCAATCCACCACAAGCCAGTGGCCAGTTTTGGCGTATAAGTTTATTAAACATATGTAAATGCTGATACAACGCGACCAAAGTCGCGCACGGCAGCTTGTATTTATATAGAAAAAAGACAAGCTCATACACAAAGATAAGAAATATTTTAAGAAGGCAATGTAACTTAACTACCTAGGTACTACTTATTTAAATCTTTTGCAATAATAATAGCATCCAAAACAACAACAAAGCAATCAATGATTTGAATTCATCACAAGATACGCAGCTCTAGGTACTATCTTACTACATTGTATCTTGTGCACCTACTGGGCTTGATTAAACTGTTAGTTCTGTCTTATCTATTGACTCTCTATTCATATAATGCCTTTAATTATATACCTACACTATTACTTTGTTTAAGTACATGAAGCAAAATTTGCTTGTAATGGGTGATATTTGGAACTCATCCGATTATGAGAACTACTTTATTCCTGCGCGTACGTAGAAAAATACATAGCCATGTCATAAGAGTTATTGTGTCCTCGGCGCCAGTTTAATTAACAATGGAGTTTGAACTCAGTGCTCCATTGACTTCAACTGAATTTAATCATTATAATGGTTTTAGCATAGAGCCCGAAACTTTGATATACCGGCACAGACTGCTTCGAAATGATACATATAATTTTTTTAGTTACCTCATCGATCGTTACCTAACACTTCATTTCGTTGAGAGATATTATGTCTGTCAAAGCAAAAAAATAATAACAGAAAAATGTACCTTTATAACTGAGTTTTATAATATAATAAATAAAATAATAAAAATGTTTATTTTAATACAGATTCATTGTAGCAAATTATAATATATAATATAATTTATTTTGTATTTTACTAATTGGTAAAAAAAAACTAAAAAAGCGAGATACGACATGCGAAATCTGTTCAACCAATACCAATCACGACAAGGCCAAATATTAGACAAAAACAACATAATTTGGATACGTAGCATTTCAATACGGTAGATACTTCGAATCAAAAGAGACGCATTTTTTCGATATACAGTAGGTAATTGATTTAGTTGCATGTAAATTGCAGTTTTAAACTTATATCACCTAATCTGTATTCTGTGCTTATACTACAGGTTACACCAGTTAGCAACGGCAAGTAAAAGAAAATTGAAACTAGTTAAATGTCGAATTCATTTAATTTTATAGTCACGATCAATACAAACGCCATTCTTTTATAAAAGAGGTATAAACTTGAGTTTGCTTTTTGAGTGACGTAGATACTAAGGTTATACTGTACTTCCTAGAAGATCAATAAATAAAATAGTTAAATATACATAATTGTTTTATAGTATATTCTTTTAATAATATGAAAATAATCTAGTTAACCACAATTTAAAAATAGGGTAGTTGACTAAGTACCTACACAAAAACTGTACACAATTTTGCATTATCTGTCTTTAAAAGCCTAATAACTTCGCAATTTTGTATTTCAAATAGGTCTTTTAACAAAAAACTAGTCAAATACCCTATTGGAATACTTTATTGGTCTTGAGATTCCCTTTTTTTCACTATAAATAAATTATAATTATACTCAGTATACATTTAGCGTGCACGTGGTTTGTTTAATCAAGATATTAGACAAAGTATATTGCGAAACACATACTCGTAGTAACAATAATACGTTTAAGATTTATATAATTTACTAACTATTACTACGAAACTATGAAATATCACATACATCAGAAATACTCGGAAACGGCAAAAATTATATCTTAATTCATTGGTAACAATAATAAATATAATAAAATCACACAAACAATATCACTCTTCAAATATTAGAAGTAATTAAAGTTTATTAATAAAATCGGCAAGTATAAATTTAGCTGCAGGGTATCTAATTACTAAAATAAAAGTTTCGTAAAATAATTTATATCAAATTCAAAAGATACTCATAATTTGTAAATTTTACATAAATCTGACAGATGAAAGTTGATAAATAGATAATAATAAAATAGTATAATCAGTTTAACGGATAACATGTCAGTAATACCGTAATACATAATTTATTCCATAGATCTAGATTTTAAAATTATTCTCAAATTGTATTATGCATGCATACTAAATGGACCCAATTGGTGAGGTTTTAGAGAAGGGTCAGGTAAAATTACCCTAACCGGCAAGCTTGTATTGAGAGTGGATATGGCGAAAGAACGTCCTTAGGATAGTATTAAGTGGTGATCTCTGCCTATCCCTGTAATTTTGCTTATAATAAATAAATTAAACTAATAGGAAAATTAATCATTTTTGTACTTAATCTTTTGTGGATAGGTAAAGCAACTGATAAAACTACGAATAAACGTGTTATGCTAATTTGTTATTAAATTAATAAGGTTCCAAATGCATAAATATTAGTTCGTTGTACTTTTTGTTAAAATACAATTCACTACACATATTTATAAAATAAAAGCACCGTTGACTTAAAACAAAGTGTATGTTTAAGTACATAAATCAACAAATTAAGTACTTTTGTAAGACTTTTTTATAATAACGGAAAGTAGTTATCATATTATTGCTTAAAAAAGAATCAATATTTCACCATTTGAAAGGTACTTTATTCCAGATGGACATTACGCTTATAATATCCCAGGTGTAGTCAGAGTTTAGACTCTGCTGGCTGAGTGCTTTGGTAAGTAATCGTTTCGAAAGTAGTTTGGCAAGTAGTGCACTTGTTTAGCATAGGTTTCTTTGAAATACGAAGTCTTAGGGCACTGACCCTGATTTTAATGAGCAATAATAACCGTACATACTTTTCTTTTGAGTATAGACTTTCGAGTTTATTTACAGAAACTAAGCTCTACATATATACATAGAATTATATTATAATACTTTTTTTTATAAAAAATTATGATTATAACTTAACAGTGGAGATAGTTTTAGTGCCTCGTCGAAGAAATTTGGAAGTAAGCGTGAATTTAGACAGTAAAAAAAAAACTCAATGTAACTGGCGATTAATTGGTAACATTGGGTAACGTTGTTTTCGAAGAGTGCAAAAGTACGCCTTCATTATATTTACTATTTAAATTACACCATACTTTCAGTGTTAAGAATGAAAGCGCACAAAGGCGTAGCAATTTCCCATTACTACAAAGTACAACATCATTATAAAAGAGTATATAAAATCACGGTCAAAATTGTTTAGATAAAACTTCAACAGAATACTTTAAGATCAGAAAATGTATAGATTTCATTTATTAAAACTCCTAAATTATTTTTTATGTTTTGCCTCCTATATAGAAGCTCTCTAGAATAGTACAACAATGGTATGTTCTATAGACCGCTAAATAGCTACCGCGATCACAGTTCTAATGAATAGCGCAGTAAATAGCCTTGAGTATTAAACAACAATGTTAATATTTATCTAAACGTTTAACATCGACCTTTCGACAACACTGATTATTATTTGCGAACCTGACCTTTTTTTTTATAAAAGTTGATTAAAATACTATAATCTTAGTGAGATTTTCTAGTCAGACAGACATATGATTGCATACACTCTTACCCTATTAGCATATAATTTTTTTTATGTTATAACTTTCCAACATGTTTGTTTACCGATGGGTTAACGCAGACAGAGTTGAATAAATAATTAAATTCACTGCTATCTTGTAGGCCAGAGTTGAATGATACATTTGTAATTAAACCATTAACATTCTCGTATTAACATAAATTACAGTAATATACAACGTTGTTTATAAATATGAGAATCAAGGTTGAGATTATTATGAAGATTCGTCACAATTCGTGACGTAACGAGGTAGTGAAACAAATTGACACTCTGCAACATCTGCGTCAGTGTGAACAGATCTTTGAGACATATCTTCGAGATAATTCTAGAGCGTCATCTACTAAATGACATGATTAATATTTGGTTAAGGAATTACTACGATAACCCTTGTCTTATTGGTTCAATCTTTGGAATTCATGAATCATTTGTTTATTACCTAGGCCAAAGTTTAATACAACTGCCAATTGCATTGAATGTGGTTTTGAAGATCGGCTACAATTACTTCTTCTGTATCTTATTTACACAAACATGACTACGGAAATGATATTATCCCGTATACATTGTAAATAATACAAATGTACAAACAAACAACATAAAATAAGTAATCGACTTTAGCCGATTACAACTGATGGCTCAGTATCTTAGAGTTACTGAACTTGATAGCGATGTCTGTGCAGGTACTATTGGATTGCACGAGCACAAGCGAGAAAAGATCTACCAAAAGAAGCTTTTCATTAGCCTTGCTTAGAACAGCATTGGTTTTTCCTCGCACATCTCCTCAAAAATATCTTTGGTGGAGAAACGGCCTAAGAGTTGTGAAAATAACACATTTCAAAAATCATATCGACAACTCTCAAGCTCTAGTAGTGCTTGCAATCTATCTCTATCTATCCAATACTTGAACGACGTAATTTTCTACTTTCATTTATATATGAAATAGTCCAGCCTGCTAACATTACCACCCCTATCTTTACGGTAAAATATAGTAAATTTACGAGTTTAGTAACAGTTTAAAAAAAGCTGCTTTTGCCAAAACTAGCAATATCATTTTACTGTCTATTCTACCGTACAGAAAGCGTTATCATTACAATCTTTGCTACCATTTGGTCGCAGAATTGCTGGTCAAAGAACATGAAATTGAATGGGTACCTCAATCCTGTTTGTCGTGTACTCTGGTGAACCTGAGGAAGACCTGTTCGAGCGTGGTCTGCGAGACAGCGTAGTCCTCGAGCGGGAAGAGAGCGCGAGCCGCCTCCAGCACGTGGAATATGCGCCACCACGGCAGCTCCAGGTCGCTTATGTAGTACGTTATGATTCCGAGGTAGCTTTCACTGGACAAAAATAAATATATCTAACTTCGACTGATATACGAAGAGAGTTTCTTTTTGGAGAGTGATATAAGAACACTGCATCCTGTTTAATGATTAAAAAAAAAAGATTTATCAGCAGTTAGTCGTGATTTGTGGTGATTGAGAAACTTACATGATCTTAGCTCCACTGAGATTCTCCTTAATATAATTGTTGATAGATGTTAAATGCTCGTCTCTGTGTGGTCCGGATTTGCACTTCACGATGAGGGTGTAACCTGATAGAGAAAAATGAAATTATAATCCTACCAAAAACATTTAATGTAAAATTGGTAGCCAAGACTCTACATTTCACTGTAAAAAAGTTATGAGATCTCTACTAGTAGAGCCAAGCCCCTAGCTGAGCTCCGGTTTGTGCTGCGTGTCTTATCCATCGCAGGAGGAAGTTTATATTTTTGTAATTTTTCCTTAGTTTTTAAGCAGTCTTAGCTTACATACCCAGGCTTGTAGGACTTCAGGAAGTACCTTAGAGGTTTTGATGATGATGATCACTGAATGAGTCAGTCAGTCAGTACCGAAATTCACGATTTTCTGACCACAAAAATTCAAAACCATATAAGCTAGATAGAAGATACTTGGTATGTTTAAAGAGTCTACTGAGGACACCTTATCCTAACCTCGCACTCCTCCATGCTGTGTGACGTCAGCAGCACGCTGCGCCACTAATGACTCGTATAGGGCTCAGACTAGAGTTGTTGGTTGCGACAGTTACCCTGCGAGAACTTAGTCTTGAGATGCTGCAGCGGGCCGAGGCAGTGCAGACGGCCGCCGGCCATCACCGTGAGGCGCGAGCACAGCGCCTCGCACTCCTCCATGCTGTGTGACGTCAGCAGCACGCTGCGCCCAGAGCGCGCCGCCGCGCTGATCGCCGACCACACCAGCCTCTTCGACGCCGGGTCCATACCCGTCGTCGGCTCGTCTAAAAACACCAGCGTCGAATCCCCAAGTAGAGCTACAGCTGTGCTGATTTTTCGTTTTGTTCCACCGCTGCATTCTTGCACCTTTACCATACAATTCAATTTACTAGGATTACAGAAAGCGAAAATTTCAGTTAGTCAAATTCACCAGATAAATATTACCTTTTTGTCGAAATGCTTTGCGAATCCCAACTCGTTGGCCAGTTGCATTGAACTGGCGGCACCTATCCTACCAGGAATTCCTCGCAACAGGCAAAATATACGTAGCGTTTCACGCGCAGTTAGATTATCGAAGAGTGCGTCAAACTGCGGACAATAACCTGGAACGTAACAATGTTTTAAAAGTATGGAACCCGGAGATTTGATCAGAAAGAATTTTGTAAAGATTTCTTCAGCTCACCAATGTGACGGTAGACATCCTGTATTTTAGTTTTGAGCGACAATCCGTGAACAAAAGCGTCACCGCTACTAATTCGAGCGTCGCCAGTCAGCATACGAAACGTGGTCGTTTTTCCCGCGCCGTTGATGCCCAGTAGACCGAAGCATTCTCCACGTTCCACACCTAAATAAAAACATGGTCAATACCAATTGGCAGCGGTACCTGTACCTTACTAATCCAGTGGGAAGGTCTTGTGACTTACCAAAAGTGAGGCGGTTGACAGCGAGCAAATTGCCGTAGAATTTTGATAGGTCCCTGCAGACTAAACTTTGTTGAGCGAGCTCAGTCCTCGTCATTGCTTTTATCCTATCACGTTCCCTGCGAACATCGTCGTCTTCGTCGTCCATTGGACTTGGTATGGGACGTGAGCTCGATGAATAAAATACCTGGAATTATCATACTCTTAACGGTTAAAGCATGTGTGTAAGTGGAAACAAAACAGAACTAATGGTTAGAGTCTAACTAATAGCTCTGTTTTGCTTCCACTTCAACTTCTGCCTTATTTACTTTTTCTTCAGCGAGGCTCTTGTTTGACTTAGCAAGCTTTTTATCTTCAACTGTCAGCTCGTTTGTTAGCTAGTATGTTTTGAACGATGTTACATCCGACTTATTTATGGTGACAACAAAATGATCTGATGTTGAAGCCAGTGTAAGGTTGTTTTAAGAAATTATACTAAATCACAGTTGAAATATGCCGTTCCGGTTAAGTTTCACTTAAAATTAAAAACTTGATAGAATTACAACTGTGTAAGTAGAGATAAACCAAATGCCGGTAGTTATTGATATTTCAATAAATCGTACCTTGTTCAATAGCTCGTACTCTTTGATGAGTAGAAGGGTGAACGCTGTCACTCCAACGACAGACATCATAAACAGATACCTTCCTATTCCCGGCTCATCCCACGTTAGGAAGGGATTGTCGTCGACTGAAGCAAACAAAATATCATTCATTATTATATTCTACTCAACATTAAAACTAGATTAAATCGGTAAAGATTCAGTATAAAGATAGACGAAAGATACTCAACTATTTAGGAAGGCCAAAATATTGCACGTGCGTAACTATTTTAAACCGTTTTCTTTTATAAAATTCCAATATAAAACAAATTCACGTATTAAAAGAAGATGATTTTTCAAACAAATATTTCTGTTACCAACGAATGAACAACCATTTTTTTTTTGTTTCAGACAATTTTAACTTACACGTAAATACAACCGTCACATACTTTTTCGTGGGTTAACTGTCATTTCGTTAGCAACACAAATATAAAGCTATTTTATACAAACTCATTCCAAATCGAACTACATTCTAAATCTGATTTCTATAAAAACACTCACTGACAAGACTCACTTACTACAACACACGGTGAGGTTCAGTTTGTCGCAGATCGTGTGTCGCGTACAGTTGTCTATATTGAGCTGATGGCACAATCCGTCACACGCTAACAGAGAGAACGATGATACACTCATATCCCTAGAAAGAAAACAATATATGAAGAAACTCCTCTTTTTTTAAATAAAGTACATTCCAATGAGAAAGTTCAAGCATATTGCTACTTAGCCAACTGTTGCTAGCATTCATTGTGATGCATAAAATGATCAATGTTTTTATGAGGCACGATTATTTTATGTTAACGCAAGATACAAAATAAACTCATGCTATTTGCCGCCCATTTCATAAGGGTAGTTTGAAATGGCAGCTATAAGCAGATATTCACCTAAAACTTCTGCTAATGCAGTAGATAGGAAGTGGTGAGAATATCCAATCGAACAGATGTGCATAGAACGGACTCCCTACTTGTGGCAGACGTAACACTTCCGTTATAAGGAACGGCATGCAACCTGCGGAAAAGAAAATAATGATTCTAAAGGCTTATATGGGTCAGCTTTCAGTATCGATAGTGATAATGATGTGTTTTTGTACAGTTTTCTACGTCTAAAGCATCACCTCGCTTATAAGATGCCAAGTATCGTCGTGCAATTATTGTGTTACAACTATGAACGTAAACTATTTGTCACAGAATATCTATCTACGAATAGAATGGACACTCGCCCTGCACTAATCAAAACTGTCCCCCTCGAGTTATCATCACGCTGTTCTAACGAACGAGAAACAAATGACACTGTCTGTGTAAGTAGGTTGTTGTTTTTAAACCTATTGACGGATTGTGTAAAATGATGCTAAAGATTATTATTATTTAAACTCACCGGTGAAAATATTAAGGAAACACATTTTAGAGAATCCAGTGGCCGCGGCATCAAAGTAAAACGATGCCAAGTAGTGTATTGGTATAATTGCTAGTGAAAATACCATCAAAACTAGAAGTACTCTGCCTGAAAAGAAACAAAATAAATCCCATAAGAAATGATACCATTCTATTGATTATACTCTACTTTGATCAATGAATATGAAATAGAGTTTTACCTAATTCTTCAGGAGTAGATAAAGAGCTTTCCTGAAAGCATGTCAGAGTGAAAATGATGCAGAGGTAGACCAAAAACAGCCAGAACCAGTCCCAAACCAGCGCTGAAACCCACATCACAGCCGGGCGTACACCGGACACGCGTTGTAAAAGCTTTGCTCCACTTATGCGCTCCTGTTAAATGTGAATACATTACAACCTGTCACGTATGGAACGCTATTTTCTACTGGCATGTGCCAAATGTATTCGGGCGTGCCGTAGACACTTATCGACATTTTAAAAGGACCATTAAGTTTCTTGATCGAAGATAATTTCTTGGAGATACAATCGTGATTAATTTTTTTAATACTTCAAGATAATAAGTTTCTGACCTTACTAATGAAAGACAAGTATAAGAAGTAGTAAGAGATGACAAGTATAGAGATTCAATGTAGCATTGTGTAAGAGAAAACTCTTAGAAAACACTCGTTTCCAGAAAATTTACCTTGATGACGAATAACACGATAAATGATGTCACGAACGCCATACAAAATCCGATATTAAATGCAAATTGAAAACCCATACTACTGCCTGTCGCCATAACTTTTACCTAGAAACAAAAATATCATCTTCAAAACCGATTTGATTAACAAGGGACAAACAGGTTCAATGAATAAGAAACTAAGCTTATTTTGCTTACCAAGTTCTCAATCGAGTAGGGTAAAGGATGATTGATTATTTTCAATGAGCTGCCAGGGGAAAGAACACGCAATATCGCATTGTTAACGAGACCAAGCGAGATAGCCGAGTCGTGGTATCCATAATTACTGAACCATGCTGTAATATTGTTCCTACCAAATGTTGCTCCCGCTAATATTTCATATCGTATCCGCGGTAAATCAGCTTGACTCTGCAATGAAGTTCGATATTAGACCAAAATGCAACGCAGCTAAGATTGCTTTTTCATCAGTCAGTCACTCACCAGTTTCAAATAGAATTTCCCCACGTCCATGGTCCCAATATCCGTAAGCGACATTCCTGGGTATGTTGATGATTTAAAATAATCTTTATAGGCCATCATGCTTTTAGCTTCTAAGCTGGCATCAGTTAAGTTAGGGCTTTGAGATAAAATAGATTGAGTCGACCTAAAGCCACTTTCTAAGGATAAGGCTAGGGGTGGTAGTTGAGATAAAAACTTCCAAGATCTTGATATTATCACAGATAGACTTATGTTGATCACAGGAGTAACGAATTGTATAAATGCTGTTAACTTATTTCTCATTGTATTGTATGCTAGTTTTAGGAACATTGCTTTAATATGATTCTTTAATAACTTCAGTCCTCGAACTTTTTGTATTGGTTCCGGTTCTGCTAAAATGAAATGCAAGGAAGATTAAGTATTAGGGAAAATTAAATAAATACTGGACAAACAGGTTTTAGAGGTGTTTTCTTCATACATACCAAAGTTATGAGAATTTCCTTCTACGGGTACTATAGCTGTATCATTATAAGGTCGAACATGATTGTTTTCTTTGGCAGACGCTATACTCTCCGAATTGTCTTCCGCTCCCGCCCTGAAATTAAATTATGTATTAGATTGTATTACTCCTCTCTATTGCTCACAATAGAGAGGAGTGGAAGAAACGAAGGGAGGCCTTTGCCCTGCAGTGGGACATCACGGGCTATTAATAATAATTAATAATTAGATTGCGTTCATACAGTGTTTCTACAGCGTTTTTTCAAAGTGTGAATAAACGTACTTCATAAAAACCTCTTCGAGACTCGTTATAGACAGACCGTAACTGGCCACACGTAAGCCTTCTCTCTTATCTTCAAACTCTTTCAACATATCCGGAAATTTACTAACATGGTCGTTAGGCAAGATGTATGTTAGTTCTGAGCCTGAAAAAAAACATAAAAACCCATAAAAGAACATACGAATTTTAGATACATTTCAGTTTAGTCAGAATAACAAAATCACCAGCATTGCTCACCTATATTGCTATTTTCCTTTAAATCAGGAACATAAGTTCTAAAGAACTTCGTAATCTCTTCAACGTTACAGTTGTCCATTTTCACAATTGTGAGTTTGTAACCCATTCCGTAGTGTTTCTTGAGAAAGTATGGGGTGCCCACACATTGCAGCTTTCCACCGGACATAATGGCGACGCGGTCGCCGAGGATATCGGCCTCGTCCATGAAATGTGTCGTGAGTATCATTGTTCGACCTAGAAAACATAAGACAAAATTAATTGAAACTATTGTATTTCTTTTTAACGTGTCTCTAGTTATCCCACTATAATAAAGCTGAAAGTTTGTGAGTTTGTTTAGATGTTTGTATGTTTGTGTTTCAATCACGCCTAAACCAGTGAACCGATTTGGATTAAACTTTGAATAAGCGTAGATAGTGACCTGGAATAGCATATTCAAAATGTTGGTACCACGCGGGCGAAGCCACGCGCAGTAGCTAGTTTAAAATATTTGGTTAAAGGATTTTCAGTGCGCCTCAAGGTGTCTCCTTGCAATTGTCACGTTTTCGAACTTATTTTAGGTACTACGACATTCAAGTTTCCTCGCCATGTTTTCCATTGTCGATTTATGTGCAATACTGGCTAGTGCACATATATTTTTTGACCTCACGACTGCTTCCACAAGACCACCAGTCATTTTTAAAAACAGATGATATAGAAAGTTTTTTTTATACCTTTCTTCTCCTTCTGCAGTAAGTCCCAGAGCGCCCGTCTCGCCGCGGGGTCGAGTCCCGAGGTCGGTTCGTCCAGTAGTACCACTCGTGAAGACCCGCACATCGCCGCGCCTACAGACAGCCTGCGCTTTTGTCCACCAGACAGATTTGCAGATAAAACATCTCTCTAAAAACATTAAAAATAAATAAAATAAATAATGCTGGACATTTCACACAGCGTCATCTAGCCCCAAACTAAGCAAAGCTTGTACGTACTATGGAAGCCAGGTAACTGATATACTTTTTGTTTGTAAATACATACATATTATACATAGAAACACGCAGACCCGAGATAAATATTTGCAGATCATACAAACATTTATCCCGCGGCGGGGATCGAACCCGCAACCTTCTGCGTCCCAATCGGGCTTTCACCCACTGCGCCACAGAGGTCGTCAATTACATTACAAGAATGTATCTCTAACGTCGAACTTCTCTATATTTGAACAGACAAGAACTTCACTATTCAGTTATGAGTTTTTACAGTTGCGAGAACAGGAGTAGAATCGCCTAATTTTTATGACTATAAAAAGTAATTCCAATGGTTTCTTGAAAACCCATTGACTTTGATTTACTGAAGGCCGTGTTGCACGTCATTATCAGTGATTAAAAAAAAATCAGTCTAATGTACTTATGCAGTTGCGAAACAAAGAGAAGTTCGCCGGGTTGCTATAATTTAGCAAAGCCGCATTTTGTGAATAATGATTAATCGCATCGTAATCTGAGAATTCAATACTACACATCTTTGTAATCAATTGACCTCGAATTTAAGACACGTCGTGAGAATGTATCATTAGACTATTTATATTAACCTTTGCGCATTTAAACTGGTATTTAATCAGTAATTTTAGGTGTAATTATAGTTTTACTTGCACAATTATGATATTGAAATAATAAACATGTACGTTTTCGCAGAAGCTGTCATAGTGCAATTAATAATAGTTCTACGAAATATGTAAGCAAACAAGCGCTCGTATATTCCAAGCACCGATCGCCATACCTACTGCTATGAATACAAATTGCGAAATTGAACTTAAATGCCAAGCAATAAGGCTCATTTTACTGCGAATTTCGTGTTTGGAAACAAACCTTTTCTTCCAATTCTAATAGCTTTACAAAATGATTCACTTCTTCCCTGGTTTTATTCTTTGGTACTCCTTTTAACCTTGAGTAGAATATAATGTGTTCAGCGACCGTCAGATCTGGGAATAGGACGTTGTGTTGTGGACATATCCCAAGGGACTTTCGGGCTTGTTCAGTTTCTGTTACTATATTGTACCCGTTTATCGTGGCCGATCCAGATGATGGAGGCACCATTCCTGAAATAAAGTACTTTTCTATCAGTAAAATGTTTCAAAATGTATAAGATATTGGTAACACACCAACAAAACCCTATTCACTATTACGATTAAAATCATTCGCATAATTACTCAGTATCAAGCTCTAAGCAATAAATAATAGCTGCAGAACTTCAGGATCGATTGTCAATTATATTAAATAGCTTTCATAATACCTTTGAAACCACAACGTAATCGTATCGACCTTAAAGATCGTTGTCATCACACAAGACCGATTGAAAAGGGTCGTCAACCAATCTATAAGTTAAACCATAAATAGTCGACAACTAAGCGTAATCAATTCAATTGACCCTTGGAATACTTATGTATCCTGTATGAGTATTGATGACACATCGCTTTAGCATCATGCTTTATCAATAGCACAAATATGTTAGTACTAAGGTTACAAATTATTATTTTACCTAGCTAAAAGCCTATTAAAAAAGTAAAGTACCTGTGAGCATAGATATTGTAGTGGTTTTGCCCGCGCCGTTATGACCTAATAATACTGTAATCTCATTTTCATACATTCTAAGGTTTAATCCGTCGACCGCCTTCTTTCTCCCTTTGTATACTTTAGTCAGGTTCTGAAATGAACCAAACATATAACATTATATATCTGTAGGTACTTATAATATAGTTAGTAAGTACAAATAAAGCTTAGCTCTAAACCATGGACTATCAAAGCTTAGCGCAATATCTGCTTTTGACTTCTCACGTTGATTTATTTCTTTGCGTTAAAAGTGTAAGCCAAGAACATCTTTAGTTTTCGTTTTATAATAAGGCCGCTAAGCTGCATCTTTTGTTCGTCGGATAGGACCACCTAGTCCTAGAATTTATTTCCTAGCTTCCTAGAAATAAATTCTAGGACACAAAACTATACAAAAAATCTATTTAAAATGTCAAGTCAATTATGTTCAACAGTCCAATTACATTTAATGGACCAATTACAACTGGAGTCACTAACAGATGTTGAGTAACTTTCAATTGCCTCGGAATCTGAACAATAATGATATTGAAGAGACGAGTTTAACGCAGCATATCGAGTAGATCTCAGATTTTTCTGTGAACTTTGGTATTTTGTGGGTGCAAAAACTTGCTGTATTGCACGGGTTTTTTCCGTAGGGCAATGTTCGCACAAAAAAATCTTTCTCCATAATCCTGTACAGCATACACATACACATGGCATATTAAGAAACGATATAGTACAGACACAAGCTAGCAACTGCATTATTTTTTTTTCCAATAAAGCTTTTTATTTATTATTTATCGACGACCTCTGTGGCGCAGTGGGTGAAAGGCCGCTTGTGACGCAGAAAGTTGCAGTTTCGATCCCCGCCGCGGGATAAATGTTTGTATGATCTGCAAGTATTTATCTCGGGTCTGGGTGTTCCTATTTATAATATGTATGTTATTTACAAACAAAAAGTATATAAGTAATCTATCAGTTATCTGGTACCCATAGCTTTGCTTAGTTTGGGGCTAGATGATGCTGTGTGAAATGTCCAGTATTATTTATTATTATTAATATTATTATTTATTATGCCTTGAACGTTTTTATACGATAAAAACTTCAAAGACTAGACCGCAACACATTTCACCTAATTGATAGTCCGTCCATATTAAATTAGATTTTATCGAGTCATATACTATGTAGATACGACAGCATAACTAGATATGTAATGGAATGTCCATTTCATTATTTTAATCTAGTAATCGAAGTTATAGTTTCGATCATTTCAAGTCTGAGCGATAACCTCGTTTCTTGTTATATAGGTATGGATATAAAATGTCGGTAATATTTGTTAATTTTTTTAACCCTTAAATGCAGCCAGATTTCACCCAATTTCTGAGACTCTTTGCCCTTGAAATTATTCGCTGGCCTACAATGCTACACATGTCGACGACCTCGCGCGTGAGCGTCAGGTGAGTATTAGATGCGACTCAAGGCCGTCAACTATAAGTCCTTGGCTAGTCCTTCTCAGTAATATGTCAGCTACCTTTACACATCAGTCTTTCTTCAAAATTTACCTAAAGTCGAGTAATACGTATAAAATAATTGGTTTGAAGACCTTGGTGACCTATGAACCGTGACAAATGACAAATGACTCACTTGTATGTTGACGCCCATCGGCACACCTTTAGGCTCCTCGTCGTGTACTATCTTCAATAAAGCATCGTTGTAATCCAAATCTGCACCTTCTTTTTTAGTCACAGCTGAAAATGTTTTATAATGGTACCCAAATTATAGTTGTTCGTATGGCCAACTCTGGTCACGAAGTTTGTAGGCAGCCTAAAGTGTATGACTTGCGATTCACATACGCTAAGTTCATAAATTGATGAAAACAGTTATGTATTACAATTTATGACAGAAGTTTTTAAACACCGACTTTATTAATTACCTACACAACAAGAACAAAGATCTTATAAATGTTTACGCGACGGGAGCGCGTATGCAATTTTTCAGCGCGTCAGACGATTTTAGACTTTAATACGGATTAGATGACTTAACAAAATACGTATGAGTTACCATTTTCCCGAAGTAAAACTACTCTATAAAGTGAACGGTAGTCACCTAAGAAAAGAAGAGTTGTACACTTTAATCCTGTTCGAATTCTCACCTGCAATGCGACTTCGGTTCGGCCACCAAAAGCTCTTGGTGAACGGAAAGTACCAAGGCAGCGGGACACCGTACAACCCTGGTCTTATCTTCTCAACATACATAGCAACCAACATGTAGAGTATTGAATCTAGTATCAGCATTAGTACCACATGCCCTGGTTGGAACTGATCGTGGTACGATATTGGTGAGAAGAACTCGTCCCATTGCAAACCTATAGGAACAAAACGACAGTTTTATACAAAATTTCATAAGACCAAGAAACAAGGAAAATCTAGTCGAACCAATTATACGGTTAAAAGGTTACAATTACAAGTGACTTCACCCACAGCTGTCATTGTTATACTACAGTCAGTAAAATTTTCCTTCAATTTGTTTACTTTTCTTTTTAAAATATTTTATATTGTAGGCAAATAAAGGCAACATCTCAATGTTTAAATAAGTGTGGTAGAAGTACCTCTAGAAGTCCCCTCACACATAATAATCATCTGAAATGCATATCCCATCGCGGTGTTGGATATCAAACTGAGCAACAACTTAGAAGTCAAACTTATATCTTCATAAAGTACTTGTGTGAGCATAAAAACGGAGTAAGTCGAGAACCACGCCAGGCCCATGAAAGATGCCGCGGTATTCGCTGTAATAAGATAAAAATAGATTTATAAACAAAAACTTTGAAGCATGCGTTGCGTGTAAGGCTTGACGTTTATAAACAGCCTCAATAAAACATGCCGGCAGAAAGATCTAGATAGCGCTGGATTTAGGTTCAAATGTTCCAATGGCTGAAGTGGTAAACTTGTTTTTCGTTTTTGCAGTTAGAAACCTACAAAAGAAATCATGTCATGAAACAATCACAAGAATGTGCTGTACCTATCCTAAGGTACGGCAGTTATCTACTCAGTTCATGTTTATAAATACTTTTTCTTTGAAAATGTATTCAATGCTGTCTGATTGTGTCATAGTAAATTTTTCTCGAGTTTGTTCTTCACATGTAGTTCCGTATTTATTGTACAAGGTCAGACGACGTATTTATTCACTCTCTCGGCCGGCGAGATTGCATAACTGTTATTTAATTTTTATATCGAAGGTCAACGCACTCATTACCAAGTGGTTTTTAGAAAATTTTAAAGTAGACAACATTACAGCAAACATTTTTAGGTTTACGTTATTTTATACAAACTCTTAAAAACAGGAGACTCCTCTAAAGTGGAATGTAATAGGTTAAATAAAATCAAATTACCTTTGGAGAAAAAAACGCTGACCATAAAGGAGAACGAGAGTGATGCTATAACAAATAGTACCATGAAGAATAATAATACGGACCAAGGAGTAAAGGTTAACACTGAATAACCATCCCCATTTTCAGTTCTATTGAACGGTATCTGAAAGAAAATTAAAATACTTTCTAGAGCGGTCAAAAACATTAAATAAAATTAACTAGAGTGAGACGAATTACACCGTAATTTTTGACGATGATACAAATATGTTACAAACATTACTTTCTTACCTTTAACAGTATGACCATTAGCACAACAGATATCAGGAGAAATGAGAACTGTTTTATGAACCACGCCAGCCAATGTAACCACGACGGTAGACCCATTATTGTCATCGTTTCCTTTAAAATAATTCAGCGTTTAGATTGCGCTTCACAGATAAATTCATTATAATTATTTAGTTGAATGTACCTTTAGTTGAAGCTCTTTTTCAGAAGTGATCACTCGTACAGTGTTCACGAAAGTGTAAACGAAACACAGCATGATTATCATTGAAATAAATCTCTCAAGGGCTATTAACAGTTGGTCATCTCTGTACGCAATCTGAGGCAGTCTTTGAAGGTACACTTTTGTATCAACTGGCTTTCCGGATTTGTGCTTTATTATTCCTTGCGAGACTGCGTGCTGGACTGCAAGGAACATTTCTGGCGAGTAGCCTGCAACAACGGGTTATTATACGGGGTTGTTATATTTTTAAATGATTAATTGAAATTGAATTGCATTGAATTCGGCAATAGTCATTCATTACAAAATTTCTGAACTTACGAGTATGTAATAGGTAATTATTATACTAAGGGCCCCGAGAAATACCTAAATAACGTATTGCTTTGTAGTATTGATGTATCGTATTAAGAGAAATAAAACAAAATTCTTAGGCAGCTTTTTGTAAACTTATTCACGAAGCTAAGGGGAGGCTCATTTCATGAATTCAACTAATGTCTATTGAGCGTTGGAGTGACCATGACGCATTTACGACTCCTGCCGGCATCGCAAATAATAGGATCGTTAATTATAGCATACCTAAATCGAAAAGCTGCGGAATTAAGCTATGGAATCCTACCGAATCACAAACACAAAAAAATCATTCATCTAAAAAAATAATCGCAAAACAAAAACAGGTTTTATTCGCCAAGTCATATATAGATTTTTTACCTAATAAATGTACCTTAGTCAATTCTGGTTACTAAACAATAAAACTATGAAAAAACGTGTGGAGCAAAAATAGTTTCTGTATCTCAATATCATTGAATCAACATCCAAATAAGATAAAATTTAGATCTTATTAGCAAATATGGATAATGACATGTTAGGACGCCTGCATTTGGTATCAGGTATTTAGGTCTGTTGCGTGCATTTTGAGCTTGGGATATGTTTAACAAATATAAAGATTCCAAGCATGAATAGTGTTGGCGTGATTATGAAGTATAAATTGGGGTCATTTGGTAAATAAAATAACTATCGTACAAGACTAAGCGTGACGTAGGTACGTCCGGTCCTATCGCGTCTATAGTACGCAAGGTAAGTAAGGTAGTAGTTTAAGTTCTGAAGCCTTAGCAAGGTTGTTACCTACACCTCAGGTAGTAGGTACGTTAGGTACGAGCGCTAATCGATTTATGCTTAGTGAATTCAATGAGTAAATAAGTAATCGATATAAAAAAAATAATTGGAAGAATTTGCCATAAACACAAGGAATATTGTATCAAGTTTAAAAGAAGTGTTGGAATTATGTGGTAAATATTTGACTGACTTTAATAATAGACTAGGTTATTGTTTTCCAGCATCATACTGCAAGATTAAGAACTTTTAGGACATTATTTGAACATTGTTCTGAATATTGGTCACATGTTGTAATATAACAATATGTTCCATGCATCTCATTGCCCTTTGAAAGAGGGGGATTTGAGGCCTTTTAATGTTTCAAAACAACTATTTTGTAAATAAATGCATTTAGGCTATTAAGAACATTAACGAGGCTATTTTTGTGATCAATCTGACTTTTTAAATTATAATAACAAATGGTAGGTAGTAGAAGTACCTGGTGTTTTCCCTCCATACATGTCCTCAGGATCCCTAGGTCCTGGTCTAGGGAAGAGTGGGAACAGCAAGTTGGTTCTCCAGCTAGCTCTCAGAGGATGTTCTACCATGGGTGTCCTCATCACTGCTGGGAATCTCAGACTCACCTTAATATCATCAGGCCACTCTGTTGCATCTAAATAAATAAAGTAGGTACAAACTTTGTGTATGTATAAATAAAAATTGGCAACCAAACAAAGAAAATAAGATACTTACTAGCCATGTTGTCATCATATTCAATACCAACAAGTATTTTATTCATAGCATTTGGTTGAGATAGTGCTAGCTCCATTTCCTCTGCATTCTTGTATCCCTTAGGTTGAGGCAAGACATTAGTGTCAAATAAAAAGAATAAAAAACTAAAATTATCTTCTGCAACAATAGCCATGGCTTCTCTTGTGACATTTCTTGTGAGAGCATTTTCTGGTGAGAATGCCAAGGTACCAGTTTTTGCTGATGTGAGATTCCCCCTGAAACACAAAATGTTTGAATAAAATTGAACTCTAGATGCAACAAGTTTTAAAACGAAAATCAGACAGTATCTTTGTCAGGATATGGTATGTATACCAAAGTAAATAAATACATACACTTGTAAAACCACCATCAACTACACTCATCATAGTTTCCCTTCATAGATATCCACCACATACAGATCATTGTGGTAGGAAAACTTAAATACTACATGATAAATAAATCTATAACTTCACTTACAAGTTTCGTCCACTTATGTTGAAGTAAGTTGGCATGAAAGGTGGGTATGAGATGTCTGGTTTTGCTTTTGGATCCACAAGACATCTTGTAAGAATCAGGAATAGAGAGAATATCACAGGGGATGCTATTTCAAATATGGTCTGCCATTTGTGCCTCCTTTGTAGGAGGAAGTTCTTCCATATAAGAAGCTTTAGTTTATCAAAGGCAGTCATTGTTAGAAGTGAAACCTGTAAGAGAACTTGTATTAGTTTACAGGTTTTAAGTTTGACTTGCAGGTTCAATTTTATTTGATACCATCACAAACATCTAATATTTAAAAGAATTTTCTGTACCTTAGAATATATAAAAAAATGAATGGTCAAACGAATAAATAGGGCTCTATTGCTAGTACGAGTAATATAAGCTAATCCTAAGGTATTTTATAGCATTTTACTCTTTCAATATGTAACAATTATTTGACTTCATTACAAACAGAGAATGTATTTTATTATTCCCCAGTAATAACTATGATAAATGTTTTCATTCGCATACAATTTTAATTTATTGGATCGATTTTCAGTTCATTGTGAACCGCCCATAGTTTGTGAATTTATTCTGTTAGAATGCTAGGTGGCGATGAAATCCTTATGTTTACCTTTGAGATTGTTCACATCATTCCCTATTTAGAAACAACACAGCACAATAGAATACGCGCACTTATTTTCAGATCGTAAAAACATTCAATCAAACAACTGGCATTAGGTCCATGTCCGTCGTCTCGTCCTTCGGAAAACTACGAACGAACGAAGTGAGTCGAAGTGCGAACGAAACAGACGAAACAAACGAAAGAAAAATTTAACGATTCAATGAAATGGCTTCAGACTTTTTTTCAATCAATGTCAACGTCCGGATAATAATGACATTGACACTGTCAAATTTATTGGCTCTCGATATTTTTTTTTCTTATCAGAGAAACAGAGATATTCGAGAAACATACTACTAAATTTTATTTTTTTATTCAGGCCGCTAGTTGAACGGCGCCGTCACGTGGCTAGGCGTTTAGTTGAATGGCTGACTAAACCAATTGCCTGCGTCATGCATGTACATTATGTGCATGCGTATTAAAGGCCTAAATCATGAAGACGGGATGCGCCTTTACCTTGTATTTCTCCTCTGCCAAAATGTACACGATTCCGAATCATACGTACGTCTTTATACGAAATTTGCAAGAGTTTCGTAAAAATGAGGGTGTATAATCTCTATGAATTATCCAGTATTGTCACTTTTACACCAGAAAATGTTATTTATTTATTTTATTTATTTATTTACATAAAAGAAACGGGCTTTGTCGCTGAGCGACTATACCGCCCAATCAGTAACATCTTGGCTCAGTCTTGATAGAGGAGTTCTGTCAATAACTCGTCCATTGTAGTTTGTCAGTTTGTCTGAGAGAGAAGTTCGTGCTGCTTGCTCGTGGGTAGGTTGGGTCTATTCCAGGCATGGTCCATTGGGTCATGGTTGGGTGCTCACCAGTGCACACCAGTGCTCACAAAATTATCCACATTATGACAGTGACGTTTGACTCTGATGACTGAGAAGGATGTGACTGATTGATAAAAAAACTAAATCAAAATGGCGCATTTATGTCAGTGACATATCAATGTTTTTTAGATTTTCTATGGATTTATTTGGTAAAATTTTAATAATTAGTAAGTGATATAAAGTAAATTTTGTTCTATCATGTCTACAAATAATTTATCTACCGTCTTAAAGTCATGCTCTGAGAGTGAATTAATCAATGAAGTGTCGGAAACAAGTTTAACACAAAAGCAGGTGGAAGGATCACGATTGAAGCGTACTTTTACATTGCCTCGCAATCCATTTGGCACGGCAAAGCCGAGTTCTAGTAAGAATAAGTGTAACGATAGCGACAGTAAGCCGTCAAGTACCAGTACCGTAATCGGGGAAGCACCAAAGGAAGAGAACGTAATTGAGAGGAAGTTGTTCAGAAGGCCGTCGTGGAAAAGGTTCTTGAACAAAATAGCGCAACACATGAGTACAGTTCACGTACATGGAGTAAGTGTTCCTGAAGACAACCATCACAACATAACGATAAACTAAAAATGGTTCTCACTTGGTCGAATGGGGTTGTGCCTCGACTTTCAACCTGAAAGTCGTGGGCTTAAATCCCGGCCGTGCATCACTGGATTTTTTGTTTCGTCAAATTTATATGCGCTATAACACAAGCTCTTTAACGGTGAAGGAAAACATCGTGAGGAAACCCAACCCGCAGCTTAGTCAGCTCCACACGTATTGACGTCGTCTTTCCTGTGGGCCAGGCTGATTAAACTAAGAGGATGTTTTGGTGCTGGGCAAGCCTATTCCATCTCAAACAATATCCCAGGCACCACAGCATCCCGTTAGGTGTAGGCATAGGTTGCCTCCTGAAGCTGTATAAATCATCTAATATAGATGTAAAGGCCTAAGTTTTTTTTTCTAATGTGTAAAATTTGTAGGTAAAATCAGCACCAGCAATAATGAATGGGGAACGAGTTCCATGCAGTGGTGACCCTCCATGGCCCCCTGGTACCACCCCTGCGGCAACAGGGATAAAGAACCATGGCAATACCTGCTACATGAATGCTGTCTTACAGTGCCTTTCTCACACTGATGTTATTGCAGAGTATTTCGTTTTAGACCATTTCAAGGTAAATTTCAGGTATTAAATGTGTATAGAAACCATTTATTTCAGATATTCTTCTTACAGTATTTGTTTTGTTTACAGGTGGATTTACAAAAAAGAAATAAAATAAACTCAAAGAAATATGGCACTCGAGGGGAAGTAACAGAGCAATTGGCAGCTATACTCAAAGCTTTGTGGGCTTGTGGATACACACCAGATATGAGTACCACTTTTAAGGTGTCTATTTATGTTTACACTCACTTGAAATTGTTACTCTTTATTTCATCTTCTTTCACTCAGCTAAATGTTCTAACATAACTTCATGAACAATATGAAGTTTCCCTGTTTTATGTAATAGATTTTTTGGGCCACGTATTCATTAGTAAATATACCTCATATCTTAATATTTTCCAGGGTGTAGTTGAAAGGCATGGAACACAGTATAAAGGAAACAGTCAGCATGATGCACAAGAATTCCTCTTTTGGTTGCTGGATAAGGTTCATGAAGACTTAAATACAGCTACAAAAAAGAAATACAAAACCATAAAGGTAATTTAGTAGAAATTCTTTCAGGTAATATTGACTAAGATTTACACAGCGACACTGTTTTGGTGTTTTCGAATACTTTTTTGTATGCAAAAATATATACTTTTTTGTATGCATACACAATTATCTGAGGTAGGCGGAAAACATGTTTTGTTATTTTTAGTTGCAGAAGACAGGCCTTTAGGCTACAAAATTTGCATTTTTGACATAATGTAATGATCTATCTTACGGCCGGTTTCTCGAATGTGTTTCAAATTAACAAGCCGATTAAATTTGGAATACTTGGTTCTCATTGGTCGAATGACAGATTTGATTTGATTAGTTAATTTTGAAGATGATTTGCGTTCGAGAAACCGGCCGTTAGTGTGTTGACTTGATCTTCATATCTATTTTGTCTTAGAATACATGCGGAAAACCAGATGAGGTTGTAGCAGCTGAAACCTTAGCAAACCACGCGAGGCGTAATAGTTCATTTGTGCAAGCGGTTTTCCAAGCCCAATACAGGTATTAGCCTCGTTACTCTATTTAGCCAAGGTCAAAAAAATTCATAAACATCATTTAACTAATTAGTACATACAAATGGCTAGACAAATAAAAGTTAATTAGTAAAATTGTTATTATAGTTGAATTATTTGAAAAGATAATTGATAAACTCTTCGATCATATATCTCGATCGAAGGATAAACTCTACAGAAACTCAACAGTTTTCTGATTTTCAATATCAGCTGCATTCAGTAAAATATACAACTATTCTATCAATTTTGAGCTTTATCCATAAGAGTTCTTTATAATTATGATTGATTAAAACAAGCAAAGTGACACACAATATTTTTTAATTTCTAGGTCTGCACTAACATGTGCAAAGTGTGATCGCACATCATGTACCTTTGACCCTTTCCACTGTGTGAGTGTGCAGTTGCCTTCTAGACCGGCCACTGCACAACCTTCCCCACTGCCTGTCAATGTAAGTGCTGCGCTAAATAAATATTTATATTATTAATAATTGTCTACTAAACATTGACGTCTTGGAACTAGAGTCCCGCATATTAAATATCTGTGCATGAATCTTTTCGGTTCATATTAGTATACAGTGCCCTTCTTGGCAAATTTGATGTATCCCTGTATAACTAGAATTGAAACAGGCTATGAAGTTGTTAAGCCATGATGGAGGCCTTCAGGTTGCCTAAAAACTCCCATTGCCCAGTGTTGGCCACTATTATAAGTCATTATGAACTTAGTAATATTAGTATGAATTCAATATTGTTATGTTTGTATGGATTTCAGGTGGTGTATGTGAACCAGCAACCTAGACAAGTTCGGATCGGAGTAGAGCTCACTCAGGCAAATGCAACGATGGACGATTTGAGAACAACTTTGCACAGTGATACTGGGATAGATCGGGATCACATAATATTGGCTGAAATTAATGAAATGGGTATGTCATTGTTTCAATTTTTTTTTAAATACATAAAAAAATACTATCTATTTATTAAACATGACCTTATTTTTTTTATCTGTCTCATTATTCATCATCATCATCTGCAGCCTTTTTCATCCCACTGCTGGACATAGGCCTCTCTTCTCTTGTGCCAACCTTCCCTATCCAGCGCCAGTCTTACCCATGTCAACCCATCTAGCTGCCGGTCGACCTACTCGTCTATAGCCCTCTCGGGAGCACCACTCGGTAATCACACTATTCATTAGCAGAGTGATTACCGAGTGGTCTCATTGCTATTGATAAACAAAAATATGAAATTTAGTTTACCCTCTACGTCTTTGCGAATTAAAATGCAAATCTTATTTCTATGATATTCAGGCTGGTGTAACGCCCGTGCAAGTTGGGAGATGGCGGGAATTGATTTCGGAGCGTTATACTGCGTGGAAGCTCCGCCGCTACTACAAACGCCGACCACACCCTACTTGCTGATTTTGTGGGTCAACCTACTTGAAGGCGAAAGGTTCGGTGAGTGACTCTGTTTATTATAATGCACATGCAAAATGTGCTTCTTCTTCTTATCGTGTCACCAGTTCTGTCGAAGCAGTGTGGTGAAAGGATTTTAAGTGCGCCTCGATGAGGCTCCTTCCTCCGAAATATTTTTTTCGGCTGAAAATCTCATTGGTGCACGACCGGTATTGAACCCTCGACCTTATGATCGGAAGGCGGGGCCACTACCACTAGACCACCAGTGCAAGTCAAGTATCACCAGTGCAAAATGTGCTAAAATTATACTGGACATGCCTCTGATTACCATTAGACATTTTAAAGGATCTTATAGATTGACTGACTCTACCATTTCTTGATTTCTGATATTTATGTCACATCATTGTTAACCATACAGGTGATGTTTGAACAGTATTTTTTTAACCCGTCATAGATAGTTACCCGTCCGGATAAGACCCGTCGTTTAGATATTTTTTTCCCTCTTTGAAAAAGGATCAAAGTGTCAAAATCATTTAAAATAGGTAATTACTAGAAATGAACCCTACATGTCCCTATAGGAATCAGCGATGCGTTTCGTCATTATACTGTTTGTAATTATAAAATTATGCCTAATACGTTAATTCCCTTTGTTTTGTTGAGTACAGTCATTTGGTAACAAAAACACGTGAATCATTCTAATGCACTGCAGGATGAGATAACATTGAATCATTGTCTGAAAAATATGAAGTTGGATTGAACATATTATGCAGATTATTTATGAAACCTTTTGTTTTTAATGTGCTATCACACTTAACATCCGGTTTTAAATAACCTTCATGCACTATTGGACTGACCATTGTTTGTTGCACAATGATGCAATAATTAAACAATTTGTATGCTTTGTTTCCATCAAAAGAGTTTCCAAATAAGATGATAAGTAACTAAAATGACTAAATAATAAAACCAAAATTACAAAGTCGCTATTTTCTCCTCTTTGACGTGGCGGCAGTTTTCCCGAATTTCCCTGTTTTACCTGGAAACTTAGGAATGTTTCCAGTGTTTGTTAAAGCCTGGATTAATAGTTTAATCAACAGCCAGGCTGTTCTAAATTGACACGCTTACAAACGGACGATTCATTTTCGCTATATGTAGTAAAAAAGTAAGTAAGTTCGTATGAGTCAGTGACCAACTCTGGTGACGGAGTTTTTAGGCCGCCTTAAGGCCTCCGTCATGGCTTAACTTAATATGTAGTAAGAAACAGTCACTCAATCAAGTTATACCTTCAGGCTCACCATACGCAATGCAAGTGCCCCGCGAGATATCCTACGATGACCTTCAGAAGCTGATGCTAAAGGAAATGTGTCAAGTGATAGCGGAGCGGGTGTTAGAGAACGCGCAGGGGGCGGATATATTCCGAGCGAGGATCGCAGAGGCACATCGGCCACGGGACCCTGCGTACCTGCAGCCTGAGGTAATTATAAAAAAAAAACATTTTTATTTAGTAGCACATAATAACATGCGCTCTAAACACTGAAGAAAAAGATCTTGAGAAAATCATGCGTATTCACCATGTTCTTCTTGTAAATAATGCGGAGAATGGTGCAGTTAGGTACTGGTTAAACCCGCTCCATTTTTTCCGCAGTTTGTCTGCGCAGTGACCTCTTTTTCATACAAAATTGTGTTCTGCGCAGACAAACGGCTAACTTTACGAATGCATAGATCTGTGGAACGAAGTGTACAATATCTCTGGCACTGTAGCATCTCGTCAGGTTTAAGCATAGATTGTCTCCGGACGCTGTATAAATCGACTAGTAAAAGAAGTAAAAATGCTTAAAAAAGCTTTAATTTCCGGTTGTTTGCAGCTTCCGCACCCACTGTTCGCGCTGGATGTGGAACAGGCGTTGTGTGCGCACGACAAGCACCCTCACTTGCGACTCGAGCTACTGTGGGACCCGGCGCACCGAGACAGGTATTATTTTTTTATCAAGCTATTTCTTCCCACTGCTGGGCAAAGGTCTCCCCCAAACTCTATCTATCTATAGACAAGTATTTAGAGCTTATAAAATATATCGCATTTCGAGATACCATTTTCGCATGAGACTTGATTCTGTTTCAGATTTATGATATTAGTAGTAAGTAAAATTGATAAATAGAAAGCACTTTTGTGGAACATACAATTATAATCCTGAGGAATTCTTAAAGTAGTACCACAAAAATTGTGCGTCTGGCCAACTTTGAGACATTTGGTGCTACGATACATGTTTATAGTCGGTGTGGCGGGCGAGTGCTTACAGACGACGAAACCGTTTCGTTGTTCAACCGACTGCAACCAATCGCAGTGCAGGAAACTTTTGGACGAATTCCACACGGATGCGTTCCACTGAAGTATGATTCGCAGTTGCGGGGGGAGGTTTATTATGAACTCTTATTTCTCTTTTAGATTCATTATCCGTACTGTATTACGAGTAACTGATGTATATTGTCGACATATATACAAAAAATCAGGCCTCTTTCCCGAAGGGTTAGGCGGAGACCACGGATCTCCACTTGCTACGATCCTCGCACACAACCTTTCTCATTACATTCTTCGTGCATGCTCGCCGGTTTAGGGTACTTTTGACCTGGCCCTTCAAAATATCGTCGTTGATCCAGGAAATATTGTGTATTGCAGTATAATCCGCGAGGCGGGCGAGGTGTGCGAGGTGCACGTGTCGGCGGCCGGCGCGGCGCCCCCGCTCACTCTGCACGCGTGCCTCGCGCACTACACGCGCGCCGAGCGGCTTGCGCAAGAAGACGCTTGGAGGTCACTCGTCTTTTTAAAAGCTTTTTATTATCTTGAAATGTTCGTCCCGTTGGGTTATTATTATGTGACAGAAAAGTGATAGGAGATTAATAACAAAAATCTCAAAATTGACGAAAAGTCGTGGTAAGATAATAGTTTGAAATTCAAACCACAAACACACATTTATCTTACTTACCACGACTTTAAGCGCAAAAGTTTTTTCAAAATTTGAATATTGTCCAAAAACTTTTGCGCGAAATTATTGCTTCAAAATTGCTAAATTCGTATGTCGCAAATGGGTTGCGAGTTCGAATCCCGGCCGTGCATCAATGGATTTTTATTTTCGGTGCATTTATATGCGCATTAACACGTTTCTCTCTTTAAACGGTAAATTAAATTATAGTGAGGAAACCAGTATTCTGATAGGCGGCGATAAACTTGCAATCTCTAGCTGTTTCCCACAACTTACGTTGTTTTGTATTCGCAGGTGTCCCCAGTGCCAGAGATATATGCCGGTTGTGAAGACGCTCGGGCTATGGTCACTGCCAGATGTGTTGGTGATACATTTGAAAAGGTTTCGGCAGTAAGTACACTTTTTAGAAGCTTTTGTGTTACTGAATGTAAACAGATATTATAACATACAACATTTCCAGGCAAGCGAAAGGACGCACTAGTACAAAGCTGACAACGATGGTCGAGTTTCCCTTGAATGATTTCGATATGACACCGCACCTGGCTAAAAGGGACTCTCACTCGGCCGACTCGCCCGGACACTCTAAATCACCTCGGAGAAGATCTTCCAAAACTCCTACCACTAATCCACAGGAAAACATCTATGACTTATATGCTATCTGCTATCACCATGGAGACGATCTAGAAACTGGACACTACACAGCGGCATGTAAAAACCCATACGACGGCCACTGGTACAAGTTCGACGATTCTAGAGTCACACCGGTCGAAGATGAAAACGCGTACAGTGAACTCGTGAACAACACCGCATATATGCTGTTTTATAAACGCAAAAAACCTAACGTCACGCATACATACTCTTCGGACGATCACAACGGTCATTGGGCATTACGCATGCCCAAATACGTCAGACGAACAAGCGAAACTCTGACCGAACTATCGGAGGTGAAAGAAGAAATCGTTACAGAAGCTAAGAACGAAGCTGTTATCGAGCCGGACTCGGAGTCTGAAATCACCGCTCAGACCCACAGCCCTTCATTATCCAGAAGCATTGCGAGCCTTCCGGACGACAACGTCGAGATGACGTCACCAGTGCAGCAAACAGCGCCGCTAATACACAACACCGCTTCTATAATCCAATCCCCGACGCTTCAACGACCGCTGATAGTCGAAATCAACGGGAACAATACGAACGACGATAAAATCGAAAATGAAAACGAATCAAGCGTGTCCACCGAACCTTATATTCACAAAGATGTGCACGTCAACCCGAAGATGACTCCTGTGGACTCGCGGCGGCCGCGCTCGGTCGACTACCCGGCTCGCGCTCCTGCCCAGCTCACCACACGGGATACCAACAGGAACTACGAAAGTTCTCCGCTTGTAGCCAGTATAAACGGAGTCGAATATCATCCAACAACTGAAGAATTGATGCTATCTATGCTCCAGGAAACGAAGCTCATCGTTCCTAGACACACCAATCATATCGCTGGGGAATCTCACCGAGCAGGTTAGTTCTCGCTTGCCGTTTTGTTTTTGTAATGTAGCTAGCTGAGTACTAATACTTGCTATCTCTTTCAGGCGAAAAACCTGCATGGACAACTCGAATATCAACATGAAAGGAGCTAGCGAACCATCTGAATGTTACACTGTCCTTTAGAACCCAAGCATAGATCTGAGGTGAGGTGTTCCATATTCATGTAGACAGATATTTGTTGTTAGTACGCACGAAGTAGAGGCAGAGGCTTATAATATAGTTGAGTGAGACGTTTATTTATTGATTGCGAGTTTACATTTACATCCTAATATATTTGTTCCGAAGTCTTCGAGTACCTATGACGTAAGAAAGTATAATATTTGTAATGTTACCTTTATGAAATAGATATGGTTTACGAAAATTATAAGGCTGTTTTTAGCTCGAAATGTGCACATAATTATTTTTACGGAAAAATAGTAATTTGCCGTCAACATTTTGTCTATCAAAGAATGGATGCATAGACAAACTTGATGGAAACAAGATAGTAGTTAGTTTTGCAGCTGAAGTGACACTTATTGTAGTCTTATCAATACCTAGTATCGTATTGAATATCTAATTTACTTTCGACTAACAAAAATATTTGATGAGGAATTAAATTCTACTAAAAATGTCAACTATGGTACATAATAGTAAAAAATTATGAATATGTAGATCTGTATAATACGAAATAATAACTTAATATATTAAACTACGCATACATAGTTTATGTAATAGTAGTAATTAAAGGGCGTAAATTATGAATTTCTTAGTAAGAACCATATTTGTGCCTTGGCCCTAAGATGTGATTTAAAAATAACTTATAATACGTTATCCTCAGTACTTTGCTAGTTTTATATTCGTGCATACATGTATAGGTACTTATTTGTGTAGTACAAGCTCGTGGTTTCGTCAAGAAGGAACGGAAAGTTTTGTAAACAAGTATGTTTATATTATACCTTGGATTTGGATCTGTTTTTCTGTGTACCATTTTTCATTAGCCAGCCAAGTGACAACGCGGAAAGACAAACAAAAACCAATACCGATAACTTTTTTATAGTATTTGATCAGTTGAATTATTGTGGAGAATATTTTTTCATTTTTGTTTTATTGATAACTGTATAATTATGTCCTTACGGGGTTATTTCCATTTTAAAGAAATTCTCTACATATTTTCCCCAAATGATGTGGATCATAGTTTTGCTCTTAATTTTTTTTTTCGAATTTGAAGGCCCTATCATGTCCCTATCATTATAGTTTTCTAAACATTTAATCCTGTATTACAAAAATGTAATATTATAGCTTAGGTATTCATGAATTTATTTGACACTGTAAATAATAAAAATATTCTATTTATTATTTTATAAAATCGCACTAAGTTGTATGTGGTGCACTTAAATGTGAATTTTATTGTGAAAAAGTATTTTATTTTATAAAAAAAGACGTTACGATTAATCCTAATTTCACTTCAATTTTTGTGTAATACTTAATATACACAATTGATTTAGGGCCTATCTCTGTGATTGTTTATTTCAGCGGAACAGAGTTTGTTTTGAAACTTTTGGCTTAGGACTTTGGTTATAACTAAAGTAAACTGCATTAGCTATTCATGCTAAATGCCACTTTGACCACAATGATTATTCTTAATATAATGTAAAATGTAACTTCTTAGTAAATGGAATGTTTTCTACAATGTCACAAAATTTACATCAGTAAAAGGATCACGAAGACCGTTAGATTGCATAAAATGTTTACATCTTTGTTTCTAGCTAAAAATATATTCGTTACGTAATTCTGGAAAGTTGTTTACACAATTATTTTTATATCACAGTAAAAATAGCAGTATTATACACGATTTGTTTTTTACTGCATATACCATAGACACGATCTCTAAGATGGTATAAAGTTTGAATGATAGTTACTATCGCGACTATAAATTAACCAGTAGTAAATGTTTAATGTAACCAGTGCTTAAGACAACTTTTCACCATACAGAACTATTCACTAACTATTTAACGGGTTGTTTAAGCGAACTATAGACAAAGCTGCGTATTCTACGGGTGTTAAATGTCAAGCTCGTTTCTGTTTTTTGCCTGTTTTTAGTGTATTTGACATTACTTTTATTATTTAAGTATGTTTAGTATAAAAGTTTTATACTCGTATATCAAATACCACAGGTCTAGAACAGACTCAGATTATAGAAACAGCCCCTAAGAAAACATATTTTCCGTCTTGGATGATCATGAGCTTGTAAAAATACGCAGCTTTAGCCAGATTTCTGATTGTTAAAACGAATAAAAGGAGAATAAACGCTCATCTAACCGAATTAGCTGGTAAACAATGGTTTGAGCCGATAGCCTTGTCGAGTTATATGTATCTATAATACGACTTTATAAAGCGTTTACATTTTGTTTTTGCGACCATGATTTATTTATATTTTTTTTTCTCTTATTTTATTATTCAATAGCAACTATTAGCACCATTGAAACTTGACAAGTAATTTAAATATTGGTTCAATTATATGTTAATGCAATAGTAACTTTACAATATATTATTATTATTTACTTTTTATATAATGTATATTATGATGTTATACGGTAGTAATGTTCATATTTTCGGAATATTAGAAAAAAAAATACATAAATTACATGTTTCATACGTCAGTAAACCCTTCTCTTTAATGTCAACATGCGGCTGCAAGATGTATTCTCGGTTTGTGTTTATAAAATATGGCAATATTATGTTACACCTACCCGATTATTTGTATTATATTCGTTGTTTTAATTTAAAGATGTTTATTATAATTTCACCGCGTTATGTTAAAATATAAGTGTTATGTCCACATTAATATTGTTTTTATTGCTTTTAAAAGATCTTATAATACGATCAATCCATCAATATCCTGGTCTCGTTCGATAAATTACAGATTTAATTTAGTCAAATCTAATCAGAGACAAAGTCTGAAAGTAGACCGCCTTGAGTGTCACAAATATGTATTATGTAAATGGTCTATTAATACAGAATTAGTCAGGTATTACCAATATCTTTACAGCTTGTAAAGTTCTACTTTTAAATTGTGACATGCACATGACAGCTTTATTGCGAGTTTGGCGAGCACTAATGATAGATGGTAATGACATTATTGATTTCACCCTGATCGAGGTAGGTCATCTTATCATACTGCAATAGGTATATTGACAAATATGTTTTCGTAGAGATGTTATCTATTTATTCGGGGACATGTAGATTTGTTATGAAACAAACACTATTTATAGAACTAACCAATGTCTCTTCAAACTTTGTTGCAACTAGTAAAAGCGCTCTTTATAATCAGACAGGAGTTCAAAGAGTTATTTATCATATAGGTAGGGCAGGTCTAGGTACTTATTAAATACGGTATTCTTAATAAATAAGCTACGTTTTCTAGGGTGTCTAATTAACTATTGAACCTATTGATTACTTAAACGAGGTCATTAATTTTGGTCCCAAAAGTCAAAAGTGCCGGCAAGCAAAAATAAAGGTGTCACCACTATTGGGAACTATTTCAAATGTTTTTTTTAAATAAATAAATAATGCTGTACTTTTCGCACAGCATCATCTAGCCCCAAAGTAAGCAGAGCTTGTGTTATGGGTACTACATGACTGATATGCTACATATATACTTTTTGTTTGTAAATACATACATATTATACATAGAAACACCCAGACCCGAGACAAATATTTGTAGATCATACAGACATTGGTCCCGCCGCGGCGGGGATCGAACCCGCAACCTTTTGTGTCGCAGGCGGGCCTTCGCCCACTGCGCTACAGAGGTTGTCATTTTTGTCTTTTGACTTTTGGGCCCAACCTTGTATGGAGCCTGAATGGCCTCCTTTGATTTTGTGAACGATTGCAAAAAAAGGAGCGACAACACTTAAGCAAGGAACTCAACGTCTCTTCCTAAGTACAAACTCAATTAGTAGACGTTATTCTTTTATTACTTACAACTTATCAATAAACGTAATTCTATGGTAAGTCGCTTGATTCTCCATTACAGTGTCCCCATAGTTTGAGTCTAGTATCAAGAGAACATGTTTTAAAGGATCGGCGGCTGCAGAAGTGGGTATCAGTCTTGGTCCAGATGAGTGTATGTTTTTTAGGCAAGATTCTTCAAAATCGAGTCTTATGTCCCAGGAAATAACGTCTGAGCATTCTGCGTGACGAAGGTAGATGTGATGGAGATCGGATCCTAGGAGAACCACTTGTTTTGCGTGCTCGCCATACACTGCAAGTTAATTTGACCTAGATTAGTAAGATTCAGGGATAGTAATGATCAAGATTAATCGATTTGTGTCCAGTTTGGAAAGTGCTGTTAATCAATACGTGATTTTTGATTAATTACAAGGGTAGGTATATAATAATATATTTTAGTTCGTTAGAATACTTTTCGTAAGTAGGTACTTGAATATTCTCAAGGCATTGACCGTGTGCTTGTTGCTAAGTCGATTTCATCGTACATTCTACATTCGTTATTTGGAGCAACTGTACTCACCTCTAATCGGAGCATTAGTGTTCCTTCGTCTCAAAGACGCAGTATCCATTTCCAATAAGCCAGGGTGGTCTAGCCTGATGAGTATGAGAACGTTATGCGTGAGTCCTCGCTTCACCATCGCTATCTGTAGGCCCACGGCTGGACCACACGCCAGCACCGTCCACTCAGAGCATGAAGAGATTTCGTGGACCAAGATAGAGCCCCGGGATGCATCGGACACGTAACTAAAATAATTTAAAGGATTCAGTTACTATAAAATTGAGTACCTACCTACTGGGCCATCTAGAAGATTGGTTTACAGAGGCCTCTCGAGTTATCTTTTTATTGATCGTAATTTGTGACAGGTAGGAACCAAAGAGAATATAACCACTCGCTACGTTACAAAAACAGTTGCAAGAATGTAACCTACCAGTAATTTTATCACAGTAGCGTTTTGTAATAGATCGAACGATATGGACAATAGACAGTTCTCTAACTAAACCCTTTTATTAACAAAGGTTAGGTTCCTAAATAAAAAGTAGGTACTTGCCTAAGTTATATATATATATATATGTACCTTACCTGCGTAACTACTTTTTTTGCCAAAACAATTACATATATCAATTATATCGCTTCGTTGAAAGATCCGGGGCCTTATTGTCTAATTCAACTAGCAATGGGCATGGGCTTCATTTTAACATTTGAAACTCATTCTGGACTTCAATTGTCATTTTCGTATTATGTGATTGGTTGAGCTCTACTGGGATGACAACTGGGAATGGGTTTCAAGTTAGACAATAAGGCTGCAGGTTACCTACCTATTGGTAAAATTGGGTAAAAGTACCTGAATGTTATGTTCGTACAAATTTGGTGACGATGTTTTTAAGCCGTTTAAATACTCAAGCTGGTACGTTAACTACCTAAACCACTTTCTATGCAAATCTACGCCTGTAAAATACGGAACTGTACAATGAACCTACGCCTATCGAAACTCATTTAATGCTCAATGCCTAAATATTGAGCAACAGTGAATAGGGGCTAAATTTAGACATGGAAATAAGTAATGACATTACTCGTAATACATTACAACACCAAGGTATGCGTGCTTTGCTTTTGTGATGAAATTAAAGTTGACAGGACAGACCTAGTCGAGGACTTAATAGACGAGGCTTTTAGCTTAGGGTCGATAGTCCTACATTGAACCCATCGCAATTTATCCGAAATGTGACGTTACCTCTTAGTGCCAATATTTTCTAAGGTACACTCGTAGGTCTACAGTTTTTTTTTAAAGTTACAGTAGTATACGGCACATTTAAAATTGTTTTTTAAAAATTACATATTAAAAAGGTCGTTTCATTGTAGTAGGTACCTATAGCTGATAGATTAGTGACTCCCCTCAAAACTTCAGGCTGCGACCGCACCTGCTAATTAATTTACAGAGCCTAAACAAAAGACAACCAAGTGAAAAGGGTTTGCCAAAAAAAATAAGTATAAGTACCTAGTTACAGAGTTTTGTTCTTTATTTTGAATGTTTATTCGTTATAAGTAAGTAGATATTTTATGTTTTTATAATAGTTTTTAGTTTATGATGGTTCATTGTACCATATTTCACTCTATTTATAAGACCTATCAGATTGTACCTACCTATTATTTTACAATGACTAAATTAATATATTTAAGTAGGTTCCTAACATTCAATATTCAGCTATCAATCAAGAACACATTTCTTGCTATGTAGGTACCTAGGTAGGTATGTATCAAATCGCAATCTTAAGATAAAAAGTTAAGTATATAGGTATAAAAACGTTAGACAGCTTCCTACAATCGGGCTATGTTAAAAACTTAAGCAATGTCGTTTCTTGGTTTGATTGACCGAGCTTATCAAGGTCTCCTTCAAAGCTAGGAGAGGAACTAGGGACTTGTAACTACCACTGATCTCCGGTATCAGGGTTTTTTCGAGAGAACTCTATATAAGGCCTTTACACCTTTTAAAATAGCATCAGCGAGCAGCGATTCAACTTATGCCCACAAACAACTTAACGTGAGTGTCTGGGACATTGTTTGAGATGGAATAGGCAGCACCTAAACCATCCTCTCAGTTTAATTGGCCTTATCCACAGGAAGTTCTCTACATGACACCTACAAGAAAGAATAAAAAACACATAAAGCATAAGAAATGGCAAACTTACACAAATATTTTGCCTGGCAAACCCCCATATTCCACAACAATGTTCTGCAGTACTGAGGTAGGCTCCGACAGTGATGAGAGTTCAATCCGTTTGGTCAGCTTGTTCAGCACAATGCTGATAGCCACGATCTTGGGCGGGCACGTGCAACGAGGGGCTTCTATAGTGTCTACTATACCAGTGTCCAGTATCCATAAATTGCCCTGTATTGTGACGATGAATATTATACTTTACATACAACTTTTGAATTCATGTCAATGTTTCAAAAAAACCCAACAACTCTGCATTCGATATACGAGTATAGGTACTTGTAGTTACCTCTACGTAGGTAGGTACCTACATAGATTTCAAAAATGTAGTTTATGTAAAACTTTTCTTAAACAAAAGCTATTAATATGAAGCAATTTTGCATAATAGTTAACAATTAGGTCTCATGTGACCGCACCCACGAGTAGGTACCTATTGTTTGGCTGGGTTGTATTGCTAAGGAATCGATACACAATGCATTTTCACATTACCACATGGTCTATCTAAACCTACTGTGTGAAAAGTTTTCTTCTAGGTATCTACCTATAATTTATGATTGCAAGCCTTTATATAATAAGTTAATAACGACTTATTCAGTCAGGGGATGCATATGCAGTCTGCTCTACCTGGCGTAGGTATTAAATAAAATGTACCTAATTCTCCAAAAAAAAAAGACTTATCGACAAACTTACTTAACGCCATTTTTTTATTTAAAAAGTAACTTTTGTCTAGATATCTTCTGTCGGGCAAAAATGCACAGATAATCAAGTCACTTTTTGAATTAATATCCTTTGGGTTGCTATCAGATTTGTATTCTCCCGGCGACCGTGATATAGGTAAGTAAGTACTCACAAGATGATCTAAGAAGACATCGACAGCATTCTGTATCCCACTGCAATCGTAGATCTCATGGCTGCGCAGTTCTGGAAACGCCTGTAGTTCCACTCCATCCTTTCCTCGTACTACTAGCCACACCGTCGCCAGAACCCCATGCTTCATCCTGATTCAGTCATTCAAAATTATTTACTATGTGTACCTCTTTCGCATATAAGAAGTTCTACGAATTGATTAGTCTTCTATATGTCTTCTTGTCCGTCCGTGCGTCCGTAATGGGTAGTAGATTAGATACCTACCTACTAAGACCAATCTAGTAAAAAAATAGTATAAATTAATAAATATTTGCACTAAATACCTTGGAGTGATAACATAGACCTCATCTTTATATGTAACGGCTTTCACAGCAATGACATTTTCCTTTACATATTGCCCACTCCTCGACCACAAATCTACTCCGTGTTCACACTTTAAGTACAACGGACCACCATTCCAGGCCAAGTTCTTCGGGTGACCCCCTAGCACGAAACTATTACACATAAACAAATAACACACAATAATACGGTTATACATGTTAAACAATAAAGCCACATTAGAACACAAGTTTTTGCTTCATTATTAACTGTGTGTTCGTTTCCAGTGATCTGAATAGGTATTTACTCGGAATGCCTAATGTGCGGATTTCGAAAGATTCGAGGAACAAATGCACATTCAATCATGGTTGCATGGATTTTGGATTAAAAATAGCATCGCTCCTTCATAAAGTTAGCTGTAATTTTCAGACTGCCTTCAAGACCTAGGCAATTGCATAAATCTCTGGGAGATTTATGTATAATCATAAATCTCCATTTTATTATGTACTTAGAACTAGGTAATAAAAATGTTTCAGTGTGAAGTAACACGCGATCAAATGGATAGAACAAATAAATATTAAGGTATTTAAGTACTTATATTGAAGGATATTTATCATTTAAGTAATAAGACCCTATTGTTTTGCATTTAAATATTATAACCTAATACCTAACTATAAGTACACGGTAACTTTAGACTATTTTAATAAAAAAGAAAATGCTATTTCGTACAACAAAAGGAATTTCACAAAACAAAATCCGATGTCACCACGTGAGTAAAGCCGCGGGCCATAGCTAGAACCTACTATATTTTAGTAATCAAACATATGGGTACCTAGATAATTATTTAAGCAAATCTAACAGTCTATTTCAAAATTTCGAAACCATGTAAGTTGATAGGATTCAAATTCCGTTCCGCTCTGATTGTTTTAGTAGGAACATGAGCCAATTCTTTGACTAGAGGGCAGGGCTCGTGTTTCCTGTTTCTGTCACATCTGTACCTACTACTGTATCATTATAGCTAGGTATTGATTGATGACAAAAAGCATCAATTGTACAAAGCATGGGAACTAGTGTTGCGGCATTTACTTGTACGAGTCAATGACTAATTGGTGCATAGGTATAATATACTTCACAGCTTGCCTTGCAAATTATTAGTTGTTTAGGTTAATCGCATTAGCATAGCTCTTACCGAATGCATTTGTATATCAATTTTGATATTAAGCATATGTCTAAGAAAGGTTTAGAGTTGTATTAAACCTCATAATTATAAGTTTTCTTTTAAAAATGTCGTCAAGTATCGTCAATTAGTATCAACAATGTTTCGATTCTTGGTCTTCGTTTAGGAACTTGCATTCGCACACAGTTGCAGAAAAGTACTATAAGCAACTGGAAACTGACATTTCACTTTCCATTCTACGTGAAGAATTAATCTCAGTGACTTTAGTGTGTATTCTAAGAAAGTCTTTGTAAGTAATTGCATTGATACCTACTTTTAATTAAACCCTGGTGTACTTTCAGTGCTAAGTGACCTCCAACAATAATAATCATGTTTTGAAAGACCAACTTTTACCTACACCTCAACTAATAAGACAGGTCGGTAAGGTATTGATTACGTCTGAAGTGTAATGTATCAACGTTTATTTCCGTATCGCTGGAGTTACATTTTTTGTGCAACAATTCACGAACCTCGATGCATATTAACAACGCTAGTTAGCTAAGTGCTTTTGTTTATTATTATAACTATGCATCTAGGTCATAAGATTTAATTCTAATCCTGTCTGTTATTAATTGTTTCAGCGAGGTTTAAATAAAGCTCAACCTTGACATTTCCGGGCACCAAAATGATAGTTTTAAATCATGAGCGGCTATCACGCACCTTGATAATAAAAATAATAGGCACCGTGTCGTAGGTAAGTCGAGTCGCCACGCCTTCGGGATCGACCACTTTTACTTTTATAAGGTGTTATGTTGTAGGGGGGCGAGTGGCGGTGCCGTGTAATTTGGTGCGCGTAAGACTCTCCTGCAGTTAAGGCTGAAGCAGTAGTGATTGCAGCCGCGGCATACGCCTCCTGCGTCAGTCCACGTGCGTGAAACCGGCGGCGGCACGGAGCTGCTACCGTAAGGTACGCAAAGTGCAGTGATATTGCGATTTCGATTGTGCGGTGCTTCGGCCTACATTCAACTGGTTTTGGCAAATCATGCGATTTAAAGTTCAAATAATGCACTTTAAATATTAACCAAGGATTTTTCAAGGAGCCTTATTCATTTTGTTAAAACTTTTATTTTCAAGCTACACTAGCTAGCTACCCTCTAACTTACAAATACTAGTTTTAACAAAATTAAATTATCATAATTATGATGAAAATATTTCAAACAATATCAGTTTAAACGTACGAGAAATTTCAATAACACTGTTATTAATTAGTTATAGGTACAGCCTAAACTAGGAAAAGTTAACTTTATCATTGTTTAAACTTTATTAAAAAGTTGTTTTTGTAAAATCTGAAAATAAATATAGAGCCCTAGAAGCCCTAGAAAGTTTTTAAAGTTTTCAAAATTTTTAAGAATATTCAATAACAATTGCATAATAAGAAAACAAAGCAAAAACCCAATATAAATAAACAATAGAGTACCTACATGTAAAAGAGTTCCGCATTAGGTACATCTAACAATATCTTTGGTTTTAAAAATATTCAATTCATCATTGATTAGGTTTCCATTATAGCTGAATTACTTTAAAATGTCAAAGTGATAATTGGGTTCCATAATTCAAAAGGTTAAAACCTAGTTATTCAGCGGTGACACAGTGACGCAAGTATTTAGTACCATATAGGTTCCATTCACATGGCCACAGTATGTGAAGGGAAACGAATAAAAAGATCCGTGATCGGTACGTGCTATGGGAAAGGTTCTGTAGTTGACGCTACCAATTAACTCTGCACAAGGATGTGGGAACTTCATCCTTGTGTTTCAATTTAATTTATTATTAAGGTACAGACAACAACGATAATTGATTATTTGAAATTTTTAATAGATGTAGATTATAGATCAAAGTCCGGAATAGCATACCTAGGATTTAAAGCGTTGTTGGTACCACGAGAGCGAAGCTGCAAACGGAGGCTTGCATTTCATATATGAAAAGAATAAGTTTGTCTGTCTTTCTAGTAAATCTGCTAATTGTAAGAAGCATAATGCTTAAAAGTAGTATATTTTTGACAATAATTATAAGTAGCCGTAATTTTTATAGCTCAAATAAATTCATATTTATACATCATTGTACTACATCATTGTATGTAATATTCTATGTCAAGTTATTTCTATGTATACAAGTAAATAATGCTATGGAAGAGAGAAACATGTTGTGCCGACCCCACTTAAGTGGGATAAGGGCAGGAAGAAGAAGAAGAAGTAAATAATGCTATGAATTAACGCCTACTTCGTTGCATCAAGAAAATTATCCTAATTTGTCAGTTACCGATGACCATCGAATGCATAATCCTGTAAACAATAGTTCATTGTGTGGTTAACCACACAACCACACGGCAGGCAAGTTTACAAACACCGTTCGAAATTACCCGAAGTTAGAGAGAGGATGTTTCACTTGACTAATTGTAGAACTAGCCAAGTTTGGCGGATCTATTGTTATCAAAACAGTTAGTTTATGTTTATGCCACATAGATACTCATACATTTTGTTGTTGATTGATATATCGCTGTTTCAACAAAAGCAACTGTGACGCACTGACTATGTTATGGTTGTGTCAAAATGATATACCTACCTCTAGTAGTAGGTATATAATATATACCTTTCATCCAAAAATACAATTATAAATTATAAGTACGTAGGCGTGAAAGCGTAATTGAAACAAGTGCTCTATAGCACCACGCATCAAAAGCTACAGCTTTAACAGTTTTTTTAAACACATTCAAAGTTAACGTTCAAATGAAAATGAATTGAAAATAATTACTCACATCAAAAGTAATGTAATTAAAATAATCATAGACTGAATATTGCAATTATTTTCTAACATTTTGAACTTCCAACAATCTATTCGTCACTTGTCACTTTTCCATACAAAAGACTTCAACGCGCTTGAAATATCCGGTCGTTCTGTGTGTTTATACCTTTAAATGCGTGGATTTAGTAGACAATAAAATTAAGTAAGTTTACTTACTTTTTAGTAGACAATTTTATAAACGGATACAATTAATTCACTATTTTAATGAAGATCCGTTCTACGGGTTCTTATTTTTATTAAGAGTCGGTTCACATCTGACGGAAGATGCGTCGAGCGTATTCAGCGGTCGTCGTTATCATAACGGTCAAATGTGAAAGGTTGAATGTTTTCTCGTATAATTGTCTGTTCTGGCGTTACGCGACCGATAAAACGCGACGCATCTTCCGTCAGATGTGAACCGACCCTAACACTATCATCGTTCTGTTGTTATAATAGTTTTATTGCGTCGATAAATAGTTGTTGTGTTAATAATTCCGTATAAAAAATACCTACTTTTGAGTTTTTATTCGTTTACAAAAGATACCTACCTATAATCAATCTATCACTTATTAGTTACACACGTTATTAGTAAATTATGCAGTGTTTTGACAAAGTATTCAAGATAAAAATATCTGTGTAATGTATTATGTTAACAATGTTGATAAAAATCTACACTTGACTAAACGTTGAGTAGGTTTTTATGATCAATCTTGTTAAAATGTCGGAAGGGATTGTTGTGTGAAACTACTCTATAAATAAAAAAATTGTAACAGGCTGATGTCTGAAACATTACAGTTTGGAGAAAAACTAGCTCTTTATTAGAGCAACAGAAACCAAAACTATTTAAAGATGTAGAAAAATAAAGAAATTTAAGATAAAGTAATAAAGTGTGTGATAAGATATATCCTATCAACCAATTATATTTTCTATCATCAGTAGATATCTACAGATAGTTAAAACTGCTGAACTGATAGGTACAGATCATTTATATCCGATCTTAACCAAAACGTTGTTTGATACGTGTACGAAGCCATTCAAACCTGATTACTGAAATATGAAATCTCGCTTTTTGCATCTGCTTAGATTTTTTTATGTTCAAATTACCTGCAAAAGCGGATTAAACCGATCTTGTATGTAAACGATACCACTAATGATAGTTAGGTTACTTCAAATTCAATGTTGTCTTATTAGCGAGTACAACATGGTACATTATAACATTTATTTTTATTTTCATTAACATTCTATTCTAATCACTTTACTATCCATCCCAAACTTCATTTTCTTATGTAAAGTAAGTACGTACATATACAGGGTGTAAAAAAGTCTACCGAAGCCGAAAGGGGTAGGTACAGCATCCCAACACACAACCAAATCCAAAAGAATTTTCCGAAAAAATCATTATATACGGAGAAAACAGCGTTTGAAGATTACTGTTTGCTATGTACTGAGCGCGTTTTTCTACGTAGATTGCTGGATTTTGAGTTTTAATAGTTTTTTTCTTTTATAAATGCAATTATTAGGTAGGTATGGTCTTATTATGTTGTACTAGTAGTAAATAACTAGAAAATAAAATAAAATGACGTAGCTAAGTCAAAATTTTTTTTGCGTTTTTATTTCGCTAAATGTGTTCAGAATCATGGTCTGATTGAAACCCCTCAGTTTTCGGTAGCAGTCTTTTTACACCCTGTATACATTTTTGTAGCCTTTATAGCTTTTGAACTCTTACGATTCAAATTGTTTTTTTTTTATAACTAAATCTAACACACTTTACGCGATCCCGTTCGTCTAAAAAATATTAATATCATAAATTATTTCCTTTGACAAAAATATCCTCATACGTACCTTGAGTAACCTTTTATATTGTAGATATCATACGGAATAAAAAGATTAAGGCAAACTTCGGTTATTTTTTATGCTTTCATATTTAAATAAGCAATAGGTATAATGTAGTAACAAGGAACTTATATTAGTCTACATTCCAATGTTAATGCATTGGTCAGGTAGACGCCAGAAAAAGTTGGGTAGGTACTAGCAGTATTTGATAAAAAACCATGCAAAGGTCTCCCCTATATTTAACTACTATACTAATCCTTGACTTTGCCAATTTGTTTTACAACAAAAAACTAAGTAGGTTCGAATATGCTTATACCTACTAGTTTTATTGTACCTAAGTACTTAATACAATAGTTGATTGCCACATTATACCTTATCTTTTTGTGTTTGGTGTTCGCACCTCCTGCATAAGTTGCGTGGAGCACAACAATGCTCTATAGATAGATACCTTCTCGTAAATGTTTTTACCAAACTGTACTTCGCATGTGAACTAGATACTGTTGTTGCTCTCAGCCCAATGATTTCTACCTATTTACGTAACAGCTGAACATTTTCCCCTTTTCACTTCCTTTAGTAATTAACAGATTCCCTTTTTTAGATGTGACTGGCTTGTATACGGATATAGTTTGGGTAATATAAGCATGTGGTTTATCCAAGTTTTATATGGAAGGTATGTAAGTCAATACTTACTGTTTATGTACTTAGATATAATATCTTATACCTACAAGTTGGGTAGGCAACATGTTTTTGGTCGTGCTTTTAATAGCCTTACTTAGACAACATTATCAAAATTCATAAATGTTGGTCTTCCTGAAGTTAAGGCACGACCGTAACATTTAGCGCATGAGCTCAGCATGCATCAGTATTCGATCCATGCATAATAAGTTGCAAGCTCATCAATGCATGCTAGACTATTATATGGATTTCTCGCGATATTTTTACGACGAGAACGACTATTTTAACGATATTTTTTATGGATACAAGGAACTTTATGACCTTTGTGTACCCCTCACAAAGCGTTTGCAAAATTTCTCAATAATCAATAAAAAAACATATTCGCACCTCTAAATTAGGAATAATTAATTCGTTACCTTATACCAAAGATACGCCACCGTCGAACGTAAGTATTCAGTGAGCGTAACTGCCAATGCTGGAATGTAATCCGGTAACCTAGAATGCTCGAGTTTTGTATCTAATGAACCACGATTACCTACACCGCGTTTTTCTTTTTTTGTGTAATGGAAAGGTTAAGCCCACATTTTAGTAAAATCGTGGCTATGGCTGTAAGTATAGAAGTTTGAGCAGATGTGATATTTTAAAAGCCAACGATTTAGAAGTCATTAAGTAGGTAGGTATTATGTACAAGTTATTAATAATGTCTATGCCGTAGAGTTATAGCAAACAAAAGCTATGACATTACATTTTACTTGTGGTTGTTCCTCAGGACAACTTATTATGATATCCGTAAGTGAAAACGATGACATTGTGGCAAGGCCGATTTAGCCCCATACAGTAATAGAAAACTGACATAATATTAGCTTATGACAATGAATGAAATATTTATTTAGTACCTACCTATTTATAGAATGTTAGAGGAAGACCCTTTAGAGTTAGAATCTAGATAAGAATAAGGTATAAATGCTAGTTACCAAACATCAATTAACTAAACAAGGTAAAGCGCTCCTAATATATGTTTAGCAACCGAATATTCATTACATTTTTGCTACAGGATACAATTGTTGATCATCTACTTTGATTTTGCTTTTAGTTATTATTACTTTACGTAACTGTAAAGACTAGTTACCAGCATATCTCGATAATATCACTGGCATAGTGAATAACTAGAACCTAATTTGGATTCTGGGTCACATAATTTGTCATAGTGTGATAGATTAGCTAAGTAGTGCACATTATTGTTTACATAATTACTTAATTATAATTAATCAAAGAGAGTGTAATTTGACTTGTTCAATGTTCAGGCTGGTCCATTATTGTTCTAACTATAGAGCTTGTTTGCGACAAGTGAATGCGCTGTGTCCTCGATACCATTCTGCCACCTACAAATACCCCCAAGGTATAAATACTTCACCTCTTTGAGCCTATAAGTTGGTAGAGTACATTGATTCTGCAGTTTTTCCTTATTTGACTTTATTAATAAGTGATATCCATGCTATGCATTGCGTAGGTATTAGGTAAAAAATAAAGCCGTTGGTAGCAAATCGATCTAAAAATGGGTAATAAATTAGTAGAGCAAAAACTGTTTGTGTATTATTACTACAATTAAAAAAAATGTTTTCAAAAAAAAAATCCATTGCGAAATTGTGTCTATAATGCACGCAAAGATTCGTTATAGTCTTCTTGATCAAGATGTGTTGCTAAATGAGTTTATGATGTCGGGAGGGTGAAGATTGTTGTTTCCACCGATTCAAGTAACATCATTGTATACCCCTTGAAATCTAGTCCACAACTTGACGACTAGAACGGTACGATGACAGCTAAATTGCCTCAATCACATTTCTTAGCTAAATTACTTTGGCACACTGTTGCGTTATTGTTCAGTTAGATTATCTAAAACTATGTAAGTTACTTACTATATTATCAATAGGTTTTATGGTATGGCCTTAGGACATAATATTAGACCCACAATAATGTAATTGGTTTGAACTATAGCTTATAATAGGTTCGAAGCTCTGATATTAGCTAGATTTTTCTCTATACATCTCTTTAATTATCTTTATAATTGTATAAAATAGAACACGAATTAAAATATACCTAAATTTTAACGTAATAAACAACAACAAACCTTTGACGATTGCAAGAAGCAAGTACCTGTAACTTAAATTGCGTAATGCATTTTTGGAGCAGTGAGAGTTCGTGTGGTCAGCAGCAACTCGTCATACCTACGTACTACCTACTTAAATAAACAAGTATATACTCGGTATGTAATATTATACACTCGGCAGTTACGTAAATAGCGTAATCTAGATGATTTATATTGTTAACATTTTTGTCGCGCCGTTTGCAGCTATCTGTATATTTACTGTAGGTACAATTATATAATACGTAGTAACTAATACACTGCTTATTTATATTTAAATAACTTTATACAATACAATAGTATCAGTTGAGCCATCTAAAGATCGTTGCGAACGATCTATAGATAGCTCTAGATTCGGTTCGATTACAGTTAATATGAGCTAATTCTAAGGGGTTCATAAATCGTAAAGTAAGCTTTGAATACTTTTATGAAACAAAAGTAAGATTTATAAAAAAAGTACTTATCTCTATAAGAATCTTGAATGGAAAATGTACTTCAGACAGTTGGACAATAGTACAATACATCACTCCATTGTACTGTCAAAGATCTTATACTACCTACTGGAAGTGGTTCATTTAACTGATACTATTGAAATAATGTATGAATGATATAACATCTTTAGCGTGAAGTGATGCATTGCCCACTATTCATTTCTAGTAGTCGGAAGCGTCCTTGACCTCCGTAAAGTCGGTCGTGAGATCTCCATTTTGCAGGTCACGATCACGTAACGTAACTTTTATAATATCTCTCTGTCAGTAGAACAAACTCTAATTAGTACATTCATGATACACGAATTGAGATTTGAATCTCTTTGTTGTGCAAAATAAAGTGTTCTGATTATATCAATGGATTTAGCGATAAATTAGTTTCGGTAAAGTTTTAACTAACTTTTCAGTTGAGTGCACTTTTTAACCAAATAAGTGACTCTTAAGTTTTCTCACAGACCGGGTTTAATGTGTTTTATATGTATATTTTAGTGACTTTTGATTATTGAAACAAAAGCTCTACATTTCAATAGTTTTATGTGTGTATTCTCGTTTACACAACGTCTAGATTCCCAGAATTAATTGAATATGTACTTTTATATTTGTTTTGAAATAGCATTGTTTGCATTTTGCAAAGGAAAATGACCATCAGCTATGAATTTTTCTACTACCTTTATAGCTTGCAGAAACATTATTCAAGGGCAAAAACCACTCGACTGTCCAATGTAATATGAGGCAATTCACGCAATGTCAATGCTACGGAACTTCGTAACAAACTTATTGTTCTTTTATACATGTGCAGGAAATTAAGAATGGTTTGTCGTGACAAACCAAACAAAATACGTAGTTAAAAAGCAGAATCAAAATTGCAATTTGCCAATCATATTAGGATCGCTAGAATAAACCAATAAACCAAATAAAGATCATGATATCAATGAACTAAGCAATTTTGAGTTTAGGGCATGTACAATTTTTATGCTGAGCTTATGTAACTTTGTGGATTGATGGTGTTACCAGTATTATAGTCTCTATTAGCCGTGAATGTAAAACTGATGCGCCGAGATGCTAACCATGACCAAAGTCTTGCGAAAACTTATCGAAATAATACGATAAGTTTAAGTTTAGTTTAATAATTGGGTAGGTATAGGTATTAATTTGTCAATTGCTTTCTCTTTGTAGACATAAAAAATGAAGCGACACATCATCATCTTATGCGCATGGCTTGCCACGGCCTATGCGACCCTTGAAGTGGTCAACCAGTGGAGTCTACTGCAGTTCGACTTCCCGCCAGACCCAGTCCTTCTGGAGAAGTTCCAGCCGGAGAACACGGCGCCCACTGGCCTGGAGATCGGTTGGGATAGGATCTATCTTGGGATCCCGAGGCTGAGGGCTGGAGTGCCTGCTACCCTGGCGTGGGTTCCTCGCAGTCTCCCTCCAGGTGTCAGTCCTGTCCTTCAGGTAAACCCAATTAAATAAATAATAAATAAATAATGCTGGACTTTTCACACAGCATCATCTCGCCCCAAAGTAAGCTTGAGCTTGTGGTATGGGTACTAGATGACTGATAAACTACTTATATGCTTTTTGTTTGTAAATACATACATATTATACATAGAAACACCTGAATTTCTGATGAAGTTTGTACGATTTCAAGATCTTTTCTAAAAAAAATGCTCCAAATCTTTCCTGGAATCACATAAGATAACTCGTTCAAAAATAATAAAGAATTTATGTACTTTCAAGTTTCATCACAAGAATTGACGTTTACATATGATTTAGTGCTTGAGGGGCTCATTACGGTGAGCGTGATTGGGTTAGGTCACTGCTCATTTCAATGATTTGGCAGGTTCTAGGTTTACTAATCAGCGCAATATTATAATACTGTATCAGGTAGTTATTTTAATAACGGGACGAGATCGCGTAAAGGTTCTATATAATATTCGAACCTGTACCTTACCTATGATCGAAGCCTTACCTCGACGTTTTGATCGGGTTGCACCGATCGTGATCACGAGGGAACTGGAGCGGAGTTTAGATCGTGTGAGCTTCAAAAAGTGATCTGTATCCGGTAAGTAATTACTTACTTTAACTGTCAAAAAACCGTTTATTGCCAAAATAGCTGCTATTTAAGTCAGTCTGCAACGTGAAAATATTGTTAACCGGTTTTCGATATAGCTAAACTTATTGAGCTACTTATGTCTATTGAATAAGATATTGTACATTGATCAGTTATTGAGAAAGTCAATCTAGTTTCTTAGTCCTATTATTGAGCATATTATCTATCTCTCTATATGTATTAAATACTTACCAAAGAAAAAGTAAGTAGTAAAACTCTACTTTACATATCGATCGAATTTTTTTGCATCATTGTACTGAGGGCAGCACAACCGTAGCTCTACTAGTCTCATAAAGTCAAAGTCAAAGTCTCACAACTTTTGTAATACTTATTGAAATGTAGAGTCTTGACAACCAACATGAGTATTTTTTGGTGGGATTACAATTTGTATCTGAGTGTTACTGGTAATTAGGGATAGGTACATTTTATTTGGCACTGGTCTTTTAAAAGCAATTTCCATAACAAAGCGTGGTTTGCAAAAAACAAATGCTATAAACATGTTGGTAAGTTAATTGGCCGACCAGGTTTAAACATTCTACTTCAAATCACAAAGATAGAGGCACGTTTATTAACTAAAATACCTATTAACCTTTCTGAAATTACATTGCTTTACACAAAGCTTATAATTTTGTTGGAAGTAATAGTAGACATAGAGAGTGGTTTAAGTAGTTACCCTTCAACAAACTTAGCACGTTCCACAGCAAATAAAGTGTTTTGCTTCTTTAAAAAACGAAAGTGATGGTGACAACACGTGCAATGACATTTTGAAAAAACATTGAAAGTCGTGCAGATCTACTAGGTACTTATGTGCATCTGTAGGTTCTATGTACAAACCTATATCATATTTTATTACTTCTAATGTCACCAAAACATAATCCGGTGACTTGATAGTCAGTTGCATAAAATAAGAGGTGATGTTTCTTTGATTGCTGTGATTACACGTTGCGTGTGTCTTCCTCGGGACGCATTTGACACGCTCGCGTGTGTTTTGTAGGTGTAGGTAATTATCCATTTTAGATCAAACTATTCACTTAGTTAAGTAACGTGTTATTTCATCAAAGAATAACATAAATATGTACTTCGATACTTGTTGTAATTGTACTTGTACTTACAAACAATTATTATTTTGTTATGTTTGTTGTGCCAGGCTGACGCTTTTTAAAAATAAACCTACGTTCAATGATATTAAATAAACATCATTGCCTACGTTGCATTAAACACACGAACTTTTCACGTTGCGCCTTATCTCATATATTTTTCCCATTCACAAAAATGGAAAAATACGATAGATTCCGAGGAATAGTTGTTAGACTATAATCACAAATACGGCGTAGGGCATTAGTGGCGAGTTTTAGCAAATAGGTACTTAAGTACGCCTTTTGTAACAATATTCACAGCACTTAATTGTTTTTGATACTAAAACGCGCATAATGCGAAAATATACCAAAATTGTGTGCATGCAGTGGCTACAGGTGCATAACGTGCTGTGGCCTACGGCCCTCTCCTTCGAAGAGGACAACAGTGATTAACAACCCACGCGCTACTCACTAATATTGTGTGTTTGAGCTACTTTGTTTTAGCTAAGTATAAAGAACGCAACAGAAACATACGTAAGTACGCGAAAGCGTGAAGGGCAGTCATCGGTGCCGGCCTTGGCGAGGTAGGCTTGTCGGTCAGAATCCAAGACATTATTCGAGCCTTGCTCCGTTTGATAGAGTTATAATTTGACAAATTGGAACACGCATTGATCGATATAACCTTGTCCAATGAAAATATTATAAAAGAAAAACAAGAGTGACGAGTTAACAAATTGGTTCTTGTTGTGTGTGAGGAAATATTCAATGTTTGCTATTTATTCGCATGATTGCATCGGGGTCAAACTGAGTATTGCGTGAATTTGCTGAATAATAAATTGGAACCCAAAATAAATCAGTCGCAGAGTAATACTTTAAAATTAGTAGGAAAAGAAACAAGTAAAATAAATGAATCATTAATATTTTGTCCGGAAAGTTGCTAAGAAGACTGGTTTGGTAGAGGTTAACATGTGCGTAAAAGAATTCTTACGCAATCGAAGACCACAAGAAAGCTGTTTACCATGTGTAATGAACTGCAAAAAGCTGCAAATGTCAATTTGATATACTCGTACATACATAATTATGCCGATGATATTACTACGAGTATGATATAATCTTTTGACACTCCGTTTGGTATTGTGCTGATTGTTAAATGAACTAGCCTTGATCGGTACGGAGAATGTGCTCTTGTCTTAAAGAACCTTATTTAACATTCGAACCCATATCTACTTAGAAGAAAAGCTTTTGCTTAAATAGATAAAAAAATACTTAGGTACTTACTAAAATACTCGCAGCTTCATCAGCATTCATGACAATGTTTTTCTTGTGAATTAAGTAAAAAGTTACCCAGAAAATTAAGTAAGCTAACAGTATTTTTTTTAATTATGGACCCGAAACATGGAGAAAGTCGGGCCAGTTTGAAATAATAGTTGATGCGTCTTTTCCAGGCTTACCCCGACTGGTCATGGCACGCCGCTGGTCGCGGAGACATCAACTGTACCGGACTCATCTCGGTGTACCGGATCCGCGCTGATCGCTGTAACCGGCTCTGGGTCCTCGATGCAGGAGTCATCACCAGCTTGGACGACTTCCGAAGAGTCTGTCCACCCAAGATCCTGATTTTCGATATGGCCACTGATCGTCTGGTGAGTTTCGTGTGAATATTTATATCGGGAATCATCAGCTTTTATGTCGGTTAGATCATCGCATCGGAATTACCAATTTTTGTTTGCTAATCACAAAAAAATGTCAGTAATGATTATTTATTATGCGTTATGAAAAACCTTTTTTCTGAATTCAAGTTTCCGAAAAATGGAAAGTAGTCTAGAAAAAACTTATTAGCAAAATGTAACTTTAAAATCAAATCGTATCAAAATCTCGTAGAACTTTTTTGGACGTATATAGATAGCCAACCATTTCATAATAACAGTTGGTATCTGTATAGTACACAGGAGCTATAAATAACAATATCATCCACGGTGTACCTAAGTAGGTCGATGTAAGATTACACGGACAAAATGTAGTTTTTGCGAAACGTCGTGCAATTACTAATCTATATACTGAGTTTATACTCAGTTATAGATAGTTATAATGTTTGAATTGAGTAGCTTCTCATAATACACAACAATCACTAAATGAAGCAGTAAGCCAAGTACCTAACTAAACAATAAGCCACACTTAGGTATTGAGAAATGAAAAGTCTTAGGAGGATCGTCTGATCGTTGCGGGTTCGAATCCCGTCGGAATCGAAAAAAGACTTTTAATTTCTCAATAAGCCCTCTTACGCACTAGCGGTTAAACCGCGGGGCGGCTAGCCGCTCGGCTAAAATTTTGGTACAATGAGAAGCGGTTGCATATTAAAACTGGAAAAGTGGCCCGCCATAAATACTTACGGGAGATTTTGTTGCCATTAGGCATCACGTTGTTTTGCAACCCTTTAACACTACGAAAAACAAGGAAACATGCCGTTGCAGCATAATATAATAATATAAAACAGGAAATTCTAACTCAATATTATTTCTGTAAAATATGTAGATAAAAACTATTTAATTAGTTCGATAAACAATATTCCAGATAGAAAATTTTGTATAAAAATGAACTCTTGTTTTTCATGTGATTTTTTTGTGAACTTTTTATTCCTTGTTTATAATTATAATTAGTTATAGCAAATTATAAATATCTAATTTAATAACCACATAAAGAGTGAATTTTATTTTACAAGTAATTAGTAAAAAAGTACGAGCAGGAAGAATATCAAGTACGTAAACAATCATTTCACAACCATGTAGTACTTGGGTACTTGTAATAAAGTTTTTAATTTGCGAGCATTCACTGGGAAATTCATGATGTTTCATCCTTCCTAATCTTTTGTGAGGCTTAAATATTGCCAAAACTAATTTAATCCTGTCTGTTGCATTTTAGGATTAGTGAAAGGCTTAGCGTGCATTTAAACACTAGGAAGTGCCATAGTTTCTATTCTTAACGTGTAAAGGAACCGGAATACGTTAACGGAGTTGCTCACGACATTTACCAAATCAGATAGACTAGGAACTTATATTATTCTAGGGATATTTGCGGGAATTAAATTATAATCATTATTGAGTGAGAGAGCTGTTCATTTACTAATGCTGACGTAAATCGTAACATTAAAGGAAATAATATTTAATTATATCATTGGAAACGCAACCTTGACTTTTTATCAAACGATAGGTGTTTTTACCCTACTGCTACAGAAAGGGTTCAATTTTAGATCTTTGTATTTAGTTAATGGCAATAAATAAATGTTTCACGGAAACGTAGTATCTATGATATTAGTCAATGAGAGCAGTTGCAAAACTATTTAGCTAGTAGACGAGGTCGTATTGTTATTATTTGAAAGGGCGCGGCTAGTCAGTGAGCAGTAGGTAGATACGTAGATAGCCACTATTGTAGACGGTCTAGTAACTATGTCACGTCCAACCATTAAAGCTCTCATTTAGTTTTGTACAGGCATAGTCACCTACAGGCTAAAATAATCCCTTCGAAAAATACCACAGAAAATCATTATGATCAGTCCCTTTGCAAAACGATCTATAACAAAACAGGATCACGACTGTTCCCCCAGGACACGGTAGACAAATACAGATTTAATGAATTTTGATTTTTTTAAGTGGCCTTCTTGTTCACTTTTTCCTCAATATAATCTCTATCTTATCTAGCTATCCTGCTTATTCGAGGTTGATACAATTTAATGCGAAAGCCGAAGTGTTTTGTGAATTTAAATCAGGCAGTTTTAAAAATCTGCGTGAAGTAAATAATTGTATGTTACTTAAATACATTGTCTTACCAACCACACTTTATTTGCAATCATCTCACGTACCTAACATGTTTTGTTTACTTAAATCTTTCTTTTTTTTTTGTTGGAAAAGAAAATGCGACTGAAGCAGCTGTTACACAAGGAGAGCTCGCGTGCGAGAAACTCTCTTTGTGTAACAGCCGCTTTAATTTCTTTATAAAAAGCATAGTAGACCTACGGACATAGGAACGTACATTTCAGTTTAAGACAATGTTTTGAACAACATCATCAACAACTACGTATTTATTGAAACGGGATTTATCGCGTATATAAAATAAAATAAGGTATTATTTTATTATATATAATAAAATAAGGTATTATTTTATTTTATTTCCCGACGTTGGAAAAGGTACGCGATAAATCCCGTTTCAATGATAATACGTAATTAATCTCATCAACAAATTTGAGTTTGGAAATTGGAAAGTAGCAATATGTTGATTCTTATTTCTATAATTTCCAGGTGAGAAGCGTGTACTTCCCCCGCGAGTTGCTGCGGCCAAGCTCGCTGCTCACCAACTTAGTGCTGGACGACACCCGCTCCTCCTCCTCCCATCTCTCTGCGACCTGCGACAACATCTTTGCTTACATCAGCGACACTGTTGCTCCAGGTAAAATGATTATGGTGTAAAAAAATAAGTTTTTAAGATTAGTGCAAAGTTAGATTACGAGTATCTAAAGTACTTCACTTTTGATAAGAGAGTTGAAGAAATGAAAGTAAACTTAAAATAATAAATACTAACTGGAAGGTATTATTGTGTTTTTTGTGTTGCGCAGTACAGGTATCTGTGTATTTAGTTTTTTATTTATGTATTTATTGAACTCACAGTAAAAAAGACATACCTATATATTTTCATGATGAGTCAAGAATCAGATTTCGTGCAATAGGAACCTACTTACAGTTTCTACAAGTAATACTAGGTACTACCTACAACAGTTTGTGGCGTGTTGTAAATACCTTGCGATCAGTCACTTAGTGGCATCAGCCACCGAATTCCAAATTAGTGTGTTCTAATTACTGATTATTAGGGCATACCTAGGTACTTATGATCTACCTATGTTTCGCTATTTGGTGCCCAACCACGCGTCTCATCGCTCAAAACGGGGTTTCTATGATTTGTGATGCAATGCGGAATGAAATTCAGTTTTTAGGTACTAAATTTACACCAGTTTACTATAAGTGAGCGCTTCATTGACAACAGTTATCTATATAACAGGACCTATTGCATTTTGGTTGCATAACGAGTACCAACACAGCTATTTTGCAGCAGCTGCAGTTATGTGTAATTATAGGTATTGTTGCATTCTCTTCCCTTTACCTGCCTTAGCGTTTGTGAGAATGGATAAACATCGCTAGTACAATACGGCAAGTATTGTATTTGTACATACCTACGTGGGATCAGGTAGGTATATCTTCGACGGAAACAAATTACAGTATACAAATACCTTCCGATGTTAGGCAATATTTTCCTCTCGCAACAAGTCACTTTAAACATACATATTTTGGCTAGTGGCCCCGAAAATCTGTCTATTTTTGTCCTGCACTTTGGCTAATGGGTGAAAATCTCCTTTGTCTCTTAATTAGTCTACCGCAGTAGGTAGGTACTCGACCTTGCTGTCTTAAAAAGAGTTCTTAGAGAAAAAGAGAGCTGATTAGGAATTGCGCGCTGATTAGATTTATCCATTTTGTTTTATTGTTTATCAGGTATTATTGTATACGATGGAAGAAGAGACAACGCGTGGCGAGTAACGCACGCGTCGATGTACCCCGACCCGGACCTCGGGGAGTATGACATCGGAGGAGAGAAGTTCACTCTCATGGACGGCATTGTCGGCCTTGCGCACTCACCTGCCCAGGGCTTGCTGTACTACCAACCTTTGGCTACTGATAGGTGAGAAAATTGCAGTAATACGAGTAGAAGTGTTATTATAAGATACGCAAAGCTCAAGATTACGTTTTGAAGATAAGAATTATGAACGCCGAGAAAGAAGAAACTAGTTTCGTAGTCGTAGTTTTAATCTTTTAAATACATTTTGTAGGTAGGTTAGGTACATTTTAACTTTTACTGTAGGTAAAAGAAGTAGGTACCTAGGTATAATTACCAATTTGCTATTGATGTGGTGGGTTACTGTCGTTTGGGACACAAACGTTTGGGACACTTTGTCCCTATTGACACTTTTGATTTTAAATGTTTTTTTCACTGTCATTTGGGACACTATCAAAATATTGAAGCTGTTTTGTACAGTCAGATCAAAAAGTTTTTAAATAATTATAATACGATTATTTAAAAGTAGCTTAAAGGGACTAGACATGGTGGCGACGTGTAGGTATAGGTATCAGATCATTGTAATTAAATAATTTGTAAGTCTTTTTCGACTTAAAAAAAACTACAAAAATTCATTTAAAATGTATATTTATTTACTACGTTGTAAAGTCCACATCTTCAAAATATCGGTTTATATTAATTAACAATAATAATGTCATAACATTACCTACTTATTATTAAAATCTTTTGTGTATACATAAAAATCTTGAAAAAAAAATAACCTACAAAAATCACAGTATATTCACAGCATTTGGCACAATACTCTACTAAAGCTAAAATATCAAACAAATCAAAAGATAACCTAAAGATAAAAAATAACCTAAAAAATCACAGTATTTTTACAATATTTGGCACATTATTCTTAGAATTCTTATCTTTTATGGTATCTATAGCCAGCACGTAGAAGTATCGGTTTTCCGCGCTTCGACGTTACTATTTCGATTCCATTTTGATTTTGACTTGACGATGCTGGTGGATCTCCTAAAAAAACAAATATGCTACTTTATGAACATTTCACAAGAATATCTGTACCTAACAGTGTATCTAACAAAACCATAAATTGATGCATCGAATATAATGACTACGATTATGAATGAAATTAAATATCTCTTACAATACACACAATTTTTTATCAGTTTAGATCTAAATTTAAAGTAATTAAGTACCTAAAAGCGTATAATACCAATAAAAAAATGCTACGTAAATGATAGTTAACTTACCTCCAAAAAACATGAACAACAACACAAACCGCCACATGACTATTTTTTTACTTAACCACTGACCATGACTCAGGTAGACTAATTAATGGCCGTGCGTCCGAGCAAAAAGAACAAGTGAACCCTTTAGGAACAAAAGAAAAAGAAATGGAAACATTTCTATGCTTTCTAGAATTAGTTTTGCATTAGCGCTTGCTCGCTCGTTACTGCACTTGAGCGAATACTTTACCTTTTTAAAAATGCAAATTTGATATTAAGATTTCTACTGTTGAGGTATCGTTAGAGGTTTAACTCAAAAATCATGATAATTATCTCGTAGGTAGATAACATTAATTATGTTCCTAACCACGATAGTTTCAAAAACTATAACGTTAGAGGTTTTTTGCCTGACTGTACAAAACAGCTTTTTCTATTGGTGTCCCAAATGACAGTGAAAAAAATATTTAAAATCGAAAGTGTCAATAGGGACAAAGTGTCCTAAACTTTTGTGTCCCAAACGACAGTAACCCATGTGGTGGGTTACTGTCGTTTGGGACACAAACGTTTGGGACACTTTGTCCCTATTGACACTTTTGATTTTAAATGTTTTTTTCACTGTCATTTGGGACACTATCAAAATATTGAAGCTGTTTTGTACAGTCAGATCAAAAAGTTTTTAAATAATTATAATACGATTATTTAAAAGTAGCTTAAAGGGACTAGACATGGTGGCGACGTGTAGGTATAGGTATCAGATCATTGTAATTAAATAATTTGTAAGTCTTTTTCGACTTAAAAAAAACTACAAAAATTCATTTAAAATGTATATTTATTTACTACGTTGTAAAGTCCACATCTTCAAAATATCGGTTTATATTAATTAACAATAATAATGTCATAACATTACCTACTTATTATTAAAATCTTTTGTGTATACATAAAAATCTTGAAAAAAAAATAACCTACAAAAATCACAGTATATTCACAGCATTTGGCACAATACTCTACTAAAGCTAAAATATCAAACAAATCAAAAGATAACCTAAAGATAAAAAATAACCTAAAAAATCACAGTATTTTTACAATATTTGGCACATTATTCTTAGAATTCTTATCTTTTATGGTATCTATAGCCAGCACGTAGAAGTATCGGTTTTCCGCGCTTCGACGTTACTATTTCGATTCCATTTTGATTTTGACTTGACGATGCTGGTGGATCTCCTAAAAAAACAAATATGCTACTTTATGAACATTTCACAAGAATATCTGTACCTAACAGTGTATCTAACAAAACCATAAATTGATGCATCGAATATAATGACTACGATTATGAATGAAATTAAATATCTCTTACAATACACACAATTTTTTATCAGTTTAGATCTAAATTTAAAGTAATTAAGTACCTAAAAGCGTATAATACCAATAAAAAAATGCTACGTAAATGATAGTTAACTTACCTCCAAAAAACATGAACAACAACACAAACCGCCACATGACTATTTTTTTACTTAACCACTGACCATGACTCAGGTAGACTAATTAATGGCCGTGCGTCCGAGCAAAAAGAACAAGTGAACCCTTTAGGAACAAAAGAAAAAGAAATGGAAACATTTCTATGCTTTCTAGAATTAGTTTTGCATTAGCGCTTGCTCGCTCGTTACTGCACTTGAGCGAATACTTTACCTTTTTAAAAATGCAAATTTGATATTAAGATTTCTACTGTTGAGGTATCGTTAGAGGTTTAACTCAAAAATCATGATAATTATCTCGTAGGTAGATAACATTAATTATGTTCCTAACCACGATAGTTTCAAAAACTATAACGTTAGAGGTTTTTTGCCTGACTGTACAAAACAGCTTTTTCTATTGGTGTCCCAAATGACAGTGAAAAAAATATTTAAAATCGAAAGTGTCAATAGGGACAAAGTGTCCTAAACTTTTGTGTCCCAAACGACAGTAACCCGATGTGGTATGTATTGCAAGTCTGATATATGCATTTATTTATTAAATGCAAACTGAAAACATAGTTTCAAAAGGATGTTTCCAAATCAACATAAATAGTGAACGATTGTTTTTTAATTGAATCTAATAGTTTCCGATGATTGATTTCAATGGTATATAATTACGTACAAAAAATTGTTGGGGAAGGATGAATGTTTTAGGTGCCTACATACTTAAAAAAATTATAGGTAAGTAGGCACATACTTATTAAGAAAAAAACATTTGAGTACCGAAGCACTTCTTGTATTGCAAAGAAAAAACTGATTTATCATCAGTTACCTGTCAGCGGCGGGTGATCACTGAAACCAGTGCATTTCAGTGTCACTATTCGTACTTCTGATACAAAGGGCCTATTTTATCAATCAAGCATCCTAACCAATAGTAGGTACTTATTCCATCATTTTACAATATTTTTTTGCATAAGAACACACCTAGAAAAAGCAGGTTCCAAAGGACGGCCTGACAACCTAAGTTGACATCCTAAATTATTAGTAAACCTAAAAATATTAACGCGACCTAAGGTAGGGGATGGGGGGCCCATATTTAAATTTACTGTAAATAAAGCTTATTTTATTTTCTAATTATTTATTAAGTTAGGGGAAAAGCTTGTCAATAATGTTTACAATATTTAGTGATTTCAAAAGACATATCAAACCTACTTATACAACGAGTAAAAAGACGTCTACCGAAGCCGAAAGGGGTAGGTACAGCATCCCAAAACACAACCAAATCCAAAAGGATTTTTCGAAAAAAACATTACATCCGGAGAAAACCGACCTCATACAGCTGGTCGAGCGTATGTACTGGACGCGTTTTTATTCGTAGATTGCTGGATTTTGAGTTTTAATTTTTGTTTTCTTTAATAAATGAAATTATTAGGTAGGTATGGCCTTATTATGTTGTACTAGTAGTAAATAACTAGAAAATAAAATGACATAGCTAAGTCAAAAAAAAGATGTTCAGAATCATGGTCTGATTGCAACCCCTCAGTTTTCGGTAGCAGTCTTTTTACACCCTGTATAACAGCTATAATCTTTGCTTGTTTCAGATTGTTCAGTGTATCAACCGCAGTGCTTGCGTCAGGGCCGCCCGCTGAAGGCACTGACCTGCCCGTCAACCTGGTCGGCCGCAAGTCTTCCCAAGGGCTCGGCGTCGCCGTGGACCCGAGGGACGACACCATCATCTTCAGCCCCATGTCGGAGACCGCCATCGCTGCATGGAATCCCATCACTAACTCGCACAAGTATGTTTTCAAAGATAAATGTTTTGAGTTTTTTTTCTGCTGGATTTCAACTAATTTGCACTGCAAACCAAGATAAAGATATATTATTTTTTAGATTGCAAAAGATTAGAATTATACCTGGAATTAAAGCTGAACCTCTTACATCTTAGATGTTTTGTCTGCTGCCTCTGCTGGTCTTTCTGTGCTCATATTAAAAAGAGGTTAATCTCTAGAACTACTAATTTGATTCTGTACAGCTACATTACCATGAGCGGCAGGTACCTACTACCTTCGCGAGCGAAGCTGTCAGCCTATCTCGTCGTCAATAAATATAATAGCTATAGATTTCAAATCTTCTATAAATATTTCAGAGTCCTCGCCCAAGACCCGGAGAAGCTGCAGTTCTGCGCCGAGGTGCGGTGGGCGGAGCGGGACAACGGCGCCGTGTGGGCGCTCTCTACAAGGTTCCACAAGTTCTTCCGCAGAGCTGTGTCCAAGCACGAGGTATGTTTACTTAATAGGTAACTCCGACACCAGAATTGGCCACTGACTCATACGAACTTACTTTTTTTGGTAACTTAGGTAACCTTTTTACGCCAGCATGCAATGCTTGCCTTTATCTCTAATTTCTATGGTAGAATACACTAAAATTACATGTGAGTTCAAGCAAAAGCATCTTTTCTACAACCACAATAAAACTCAAAATCCTCTAAACCCAAAGGTTATTTTACTCTATTCTACCGTGGAGATAGCGTGGTCATGGTAAGCAGGCAGGTATACGCCAGGGATCTTTACTCTATATGACACCATCAAATGTTCGAGTCTGACAAAAACATGACCGAAGCTGTGATGTTTGACCGCAAGGACCAAATTTTCAGATCGAAATACTTGTTCCTAGATTCGGACCGACCGCTGCACGTTAATTGTCGGTCCCAGCCATTAAGTCGTTAAGCTATAACATAAGTAGAGCCTCCCAAACACTTCGTCACCAGAATTGACCTACTTAATACGAGCTAAATTTTTTTTGAAATTCCGCTTTGTGATATTTTTTCATTTTATTGTAGATCAACATCCGCGTGATACGTGTTGTAGAAGGAGGCTTCATCTCGCTGCAGCCGCATGTGTTGCGTCGCAACGCCAGACAAAACCGTGCGAACACCACTCTCTACTAAATGATGAACCGCGATAGTAAAAACCAAGTTTTAATAAAGTACCTACGTCAAAAGTGCAAAATTCAGGGGCAAGAACTATGTAACTAATTTCAACTAAAGAACGTAGTAAGAACGGGTTTTCTTTACGTTAAAACTTTTGGTTGTAAAATAATTCATAAATGGCTTGTAAATACATTAAAATCTTGTATAAACTCACCAAAAATCATAAGCTAGCAGCATAAGAACACGATATAAAGAAATTATACAAATAGGAAGTAGGTTCAAACAGAAGTTACCAGTCACGGAAAACCAATGGACGGACAGTTTCACTCAGTTTTCATGAGTCGTTTTTTCTTGAATTTATAAATATGTGCCATAAAATGGCGTGTAAGCTTGGTCCAAAAATTTAAACCGTTCTCTATTTTTATTTATAAGTATAACTATGTAAGTAAATGATATTCTAAAAATATTTTACCTTCTTTGCTTCTAATTAATTTATAAGCGCATGCTTAATGAGGACACGAGTAGGATATAATATTTGATTGACATATAAGGAAAATATTAGTATGATTGTTTGTTTAATTGATGAATGAAATAATTAAAGCTAACGTTTATTACAGCAATTACTTTTTTTTTATGTTGTCTAACGTTTAGCACGTTTAAATGTTATAAAGACAGGACATGCATAAATAAATAAGTATATTATTTACTTATTATTTTATTTGGTATGTACCTAAAACAATATTAAATTATAAAGTTATATGAGTATGTGTAATATAAACATATCTAACAGTTATTTTTAGAAAGGTATTTGTATTAGAAAATAAACAAAGTATTACTGAGCCCCGATAAGAACCAGGTTATTACTATTTGAAATGAGTTTGTTATAATTAAAAAAGGAAAAACCTCATTGATGGTTACCATTGAATACGTTTTGAAAATAAGTTAGTATATTAAATTACCTACTTCACTTAATTATGACTACCAACGTGAAAACAAAACGGATAGAATACTCAAGGCAGTGCAATATGATAATTCGTCATAAGTTATTTTTATTCCTACGCTAATCACTATAATGGTATTTTTATTTCATTTGTTTTTCTTAGAATCTGTTGTTTTATTTTATCACATGTCTATTTTTGTATGATGAAAAATGGTATTTAATTTAAGATTGCTGTTGAAAGAATGGATTTTATTTTATACATTTTTAATAAAATAAATGCTACAGTATTAATTTTTTTAATTTACATAAATGTTCCTTATCATAATCATTAGTTTACTCTGGTCGTGTGCAGTAAACCCAATTTGCAAAATGGTACCGTCCTAACACAATTTGCAGAAACTGTTTAAAAAAATAGAGTCTTAAACAATAAAATAAATAATAATAAAATTGTCTTCCACATTATTTATAAACTGGCCATTATAGGAAGCCATTTAAAAAATAGAGCCGAATATCATATTGACAATATTTCGTGTCGCATTCATGCAGCTGTAGAACGACCTAAACTACTTCAACAAGGTATTTGACCATAATATATTTCCTGTGCATACGGCCTGACTGAGAGGAGGACTACACATTCTCAAAAATGCATTAGGTATTTTGGAATATTGGTTTGTTATCAGATAAAGCATCAAAAAATGCGAAAAAAATTAAAAAAAAAAAACATATTTTTATGCAGTTCTTAATTTTATCAAAATCGAGCCCGTGATTCCTAACAACATTTTTCCACCTGTTCCACATATCCCTACTAATCTACTAGTAGATTATCCCTTCGGAGGGCCCTCGACAAAACTTACATCAGATATGTTGAAATTTTTTATTGATTTCTTTAAAGATCGTACCTAATAGTGGGTATTATCATGTACTCGTAGCTTGCATACCTCGTAGTTAACATTTTTACCTATACTCATTACAGTGATGGCGTCAGTCAGAATACATCTTCTACGAAAGCGATATGCATCTTAAGTGAGTAATGTATACTTATAGTATACTTATAAGTCGATAGGTACCTACTCGGATAGCTCGCTACGTACTCTAAACTTGTTTGATGAAGAGACTCCGATGAACTTCATGAAAAATATATTTTTATAAATCCCCAAGTAACATGTTGTTGTTGTTTTTTGGGCTGTACTGTCCCACTGCTGGGCAAAGGTCTACCCTCGTGTTTTCCAGGTTTTGCGGTCTAATGCCTTTTCCTGCCACTGATAGTGGCTGAAGGTGTCCAGCTCAGCAGTAACAAGAAAGTACATTATAAAATTCAGCTTTTATACACCTAGTTATGCACGAATTTGGGATGCTATATGATTCACCTTTGCTATCTCATATCTCGCAAATCTACCACGATCCAAACTTCATATTCTGGGATCGTTCATACCTAACTGTCAAACTGACAACCTTTATAAAATAATCTTATTCTATACTTATATATCTTTCCTATCTTCAATAGGTCTGCCGGCCGAAGGCTCGGTTACAAATACTTAGATCATTTGATCGTGACCAGGATAATCTGTTGTCTGCTGCTAAGTTTATACGGGTAAGGTGGGAATTTCCAACTTTTAAATGGGAACACGATTAGAAAACATTGACTAACCTTAATGATAATTCAAATGAAACATGGAAATACTGAGAACTATCAACTAAACTAAGACATTTGAAATCACCAAAATCAATGATCTTGAATGGCTAACCTAGGTACTGTCACTGATGTATGTATACTAGGTACTGATGATGATGAGGATTATAAGTCATTAAATTTTTTTTGAAGGAATGGATTTGGATAAATTGTCCCCAAAAGAAACCATATCTACGATAAAATCTACATCATCATCATGACTCTGTCCCTTGCCTAAATGAAGAAAGTACAACAGCTTATTTTCTCTCAATTTTCTAGGTCTATCTTAAAGGTCTAGGGTAAATTAATGAGGATTCGTTATTCCATACACATAAATGTATAGGATAAAATTAAATAAGTGCCTACCTAGATATAAAGTTACGAGATTTCGTAAAATTTTGAGTTTATTTTTTTAGTTTCAAATTGTTGCACGTTTTAATATTATTTAGCTTCTGTCACGGCCATCTAAAGTGGTAATGATGAAGAATGCCCATTCTTCCCATTCTTCATTCAGTTTACATATTGACGTATATTTACACTAGATTGACATAAACCGTATCGTGACCACCCGCATTCGCGGGACTAAACCTGATTGCACGGTAAGCATTGAATCAGAGACATCTATTATTCGTAGAAACTTTTGTTTGATCTTAAGAACGTATAAGTACCTATATCCACTCTACAAACAAAGATATATCGTTAGACATCTATCGACTTTTTAAATTGCTTAGCGAGTAGTTTAACCCCTTTTCCTATAGGTAGGTAGGTACATACTTTGGCTAAATTATTTTAGTCAGACAGCTAGATTGTGTCGACGTCATAATTAAAAATACGTCGTAGGTACATTTGTTTGACTAGCGCAGGATGCGCAAGATAGATTGACACAATCAAAGAGATTCACCCATGCTCAGAAGTGGGATGAAACAGGCTGCACGTCGAATGACATCGCTGAAAGATAATAACTGATCATCATCATCGCAGTCTGACTTCGTCTACTGCTGGATAACCCAATTGCTTTTGCAAATTTTTAACAGTCCTGCGCGCAAAAATGGTAGTTTAAAACATTTATGTAGGACTAGCTACTGCGCGCGGCTTCGCCCGCGTTGTACCAACATTTTTAATAGCCTATGTGCTATTCCAGGTAACTATCTACGCCTATTCATCGAAGCGATCAGCAGCGTGATAGGGCGACGATATTAGGTATGTGTGATAATATGTCGCAGGATAACGTCGAACCGTGCAATAACCGAAACTAGAATAATATAAGAATATTATTAATAATAATAAAATAATAATTTAAATAACATTCAAAGATATAAGAATAATATTCAAGTTCGGTGCTTAAACAATTTTTTTCCTGTTTTCGTGTGACATCTCTTAGTTTTTGTCTTACAATTCCTTTGAATACTTTAGTGTAAACAATTAAAGCAATCTGTAATGTGTGTTTCATGACTTAAGTGAGTGCCTTACCTATATTTATTTTACTCAAACTGCTTAGTTTGTCACGATCTGCATGTATTGAAGGTTTAACCTAAATCGATCCAATGTTTGAACTTATATTTTTAGATTACCTTACCAACCATTAGGTAGGTATAAACCCGTAACAGTTTTTTGTATTAGTGAACTTTACCTACTTTACCTACCTACCTACCATAATAGTTTTTGAATATACCTACATGTAGTAACGTAATCTGTGCAATCAAATAATGTTTTTGTGTGGGCCGAGTTACGCTTTTTACCATGTTTCATTCCATCCGGCTTTTGTTAATTATCTCGGTAAAAGCGTAGAAAATGCTAGGGTAAGTAACTAACTACTAATTCTATTATTAATATTATTAGTGCTGAACACTCATTGAAATGAAGAGTGACAAACAGTTCGACATATTGTTTAATACTTAATTTGAAGCCTATATTCAGATCTGTACCTATTGCAACTTCATAACCAATAAAAATTAACCCTTAACCAACTTAACTCATGCTCATCTGATTAGTATCGTTGTCAAGCACAAAATTAAAACAAATTATTTTCTAGAATTTTGTAAGTAATTATTTTGGTCTGATAATTTTATAATTTTCACATATCGCGAACGAAAAAAATTATCAAGTCAAGATGTCATGACCCTATATAAACTTGCACTATGTTAAAACCTATGTATGATCTGTGTACTGTACTGTGTTAGTCAAAGCGAGAGTTCTGACGTCACGGTAAAACCTAGGTAAAGATAGTTTCCGCACTTACAAGCCTAATCAGACAACAGCACTCATGGGGTCAATAAAATAAAAGCATTATAAAGTACGCGCGTCTGTCTGTTGTCACAACAGAGCAAGTCCGCCTGCTGCGAAGGACACTTGTGTTTTAATATTATTGTATTTTGTTTTATTATTTTAATTTTGTACGAAATAAAGTGAAGTGCGAGAAACTGCCAGCACTGAGGTAGGTACCTGTCTTTAGTACTTATATATGAATCCCGACTCTGTGATCAAACGTGCACCTCAATTTTCTCAATTACGAAATAATTTTTCGTTAAAAACTAAATATCTGTAAAAACTGTAGAAAAAAAACCGTTTCGTTTTAGGTATTCTTTATCAAACGTGACCGACGCAAGATTCATCTCGAATTCATATTTATAGCTTTGTTATTAGTCTTTTTGCATTAATTTCTAATTTAAGTATAGGTACGTCGTGTATAGTTGAATTTAAGTCTATTCAAGCAGTTCTCATTTAAATAAAATAAATTCTGATTTCATTCTAATAAAAAATAAAAATTTGAGTATGGTCACTCAAATTTTAACTAATAGCCCGGTAGAGTGAAATATAACTTTGAGTACCTATTATCCAAACTGACTTAACTTAACTTAGGCCTTTACATCTAAGAGCGGTTTCACATTATCCGATCCGATATCGGTAACGGACGCCGATACGATGGCAGGGCAAGTAAAATGTATGAACTAGATAGCTCCGATATCCGGTATCGGATCGGACAATGTGAAAGACAGGTACATATTTGATACATTTTACTTGCCTCCGATGTCGTATCAGCGTCCGATACCGATATCGGATCGGATAATGTGAAAACGCTCTAATACTCGATGGATAATTTATAGCTCATCGAATTCAGCTGTTATGGTCTAGAGAAGGTCAATAAGTATCTTTATCTTGGTCATATACTTTCTTTCGGCAAAGAGCATCAAACTCAGGAGATTGCTAGGAGGATCCAGCTTGGATGGGCGGCTTTTGGAAAGCACGAATACATTTACCGGTCAGAGAAATTCCACAATGCCTGAAGACTTTCGAACCAATGTGTCCTGCCAACCATGACGTGTGGAGCCGAGACATAGACGCTCACTAAGGAGGCTGTGTACTGGGTACGTGTTGCACAGAGAAACATGGAGCGTGCCATGCTCGGCATCAACCTATTAAATCGAGTTCCTAATGCCGAAATCCGTCGTCTGACAAAAGTTCACGACGTCGGAATCAGAGTAATGGAACTCAAATGGAATTGGGCTGGATACTTAGCCAGACGAAGTGACGGCAGGTGGAGTAAGACAGTAACCGAATGGTGGCTGAGAATCGGATGTAGAAACCGTGGCCGTCTAATCGCGCGATGGGTCGATGACATAAAAAAGTCCATACATTTTGGATGCGTGAGGCACAGGACCAGAATAAATGGCGTGAACAGAGGGAGGCCTATACCCAACAGTGGGATATTATTGGCTGCGGATGATGATGATGAATTTATAGGTCAGGAGGCAACCTATGTCTGTACTTAGTGCCTGGGACATTGTTTGAGATGGAATAGACTTGCCGAGCATCTAAACCATCGCCTTGTCCACAGAAGAGTCAACGCCAAATACGTGTGTAGCTGACTAAGCTGCGGATTTCCTCTGGAGGTTTTTCTTCACCGTTAAGAGCTAGTGTTTTTCCAAAATCTGTGAATGCATTTCAAAATATTTCAATAAACCTAGAAATATTTTCTTATTAACTATAATGGATACCTATATGATAATACCTACAGGTAACCTGCGTCTCATAAAACCACCCTTTAAAGTGCATATACCTAAGTACATTTTACGAAACAAAAAATCCATTGATGCATGGCTGGGATTAGAACCCACGACTTTCGTATTGAAAGTCGATGCACAATCCCAATCGGCCAACACGGCTCCAATCCTGACTCCCTAGGAATTATGAACACTATTTTATATTTTTTTAAATCATTGAACTTTGCTAAATATATTCCAGTACTTTACAAAACTATGCAAATGATTTTGGATTAGACTGAGAACTCACTAAGAAACACGTGTCACTCTGTCTTTTGATAACACGATCATAAGGTACAATAAATTATGTTTACAAAGAAACAAGTTGTCTAACCGGTGCTTGAAATATATGAGTAACTAACAAACCACACACGGAGACCTAGGAAATATGATTGAGTAGGTGGTCATGTAAAGAAGTAAAAAAAAACAGGTTCACAACTGTATCCCCAAGGTGCGGTAGACATTCTCTCAGATCTTTTTATGTTACTTATAGGATCTGGTCCTATGAAGATGTCTAAGGGGAGTAGTCAGAGGCATGTCCAAACACATATTTGATACATGCCCACATCTTGCAGAAGCAGAAATTAGTATTAGTAAAGAAGTACTAGGATAAAATTAAATTTTACTAGCTTTTATTACTGTTAATCTCTACATTGGCCATAGTTTTGTGCCTAACTATTTGTATACCTATCTACTCTGTAGTTTTAAGCTAAGACCAAGACTAGTTTGTCTTTTTTTTATAAAGCCGTATTTGACTAATAATAGGGTCTAAAAATTTCAACTAAAACTAATTATTTAAGCCACTTTAGGTACCAACCAATAACTCTGTTAGTTACCTACCTATCTACACCAGTATCGCTCGGTACTATTATCTGCTTCTGTTTTTTCCCAATACGTGCTCCTTTGTTTTTACTAGGTATGTACTTCTTAGGTTATCATTAGTTCTCACCAAATAATAATACAAGATTCAAAACACTAAAACCAGACCGTGAGCTCCCTAAGACAAAAATATGATGAAGATGATAAAATGTAGTCTGTAGTCCTGTCACCAGAATCATAATAAACGAAACGATTGAAACCTCATTCATTAAAATCTGATGAGTAGTTTAGACGTTACGGTAGAATATACACTTAAGTTGGTAGGTACAAACAAATATAGGTAGGTAGGTTTAGGTAAAAACTGAAGAGTCACTAAAAAGAGCAAACAGTAAGTTTATATTGGAGAGAGGAACTTGCGAAAGTCGCAACTATTATTTCATCCTATACCTAGGTTCTTAGTCGTACCCTCATTCTTATAAAAAAATATATACAGGGTGTAAAAAGACGTCTACCGAAGCCGAAAGGGGTAGGTACAGCGTCCCAAAATACAACCAAATCCAAAAGGATTTTCCGAAAAAAACATTATATCCGGAGAAAACAGCGTTTGAAGATTACTGTTTGCGTATGTACTGGGCGCGTTTTTATCTGTAGATTGCTGGATTTTAAGTTTTAATTGTTTTTTTCTTTTATAAATGAAATGATTAGGTAGGTATGGTCTTATTATGTTGTACTAGTAGCAAAAAACTAGAAAATAAAATAAAATGACGTAGCTAAGTCAAAATTTTTTTTTAGTTTTTTTTCGATAAATATGTTCAGACTCATGGTCTGATTGCAATCCCTCAGTTTTCGGTAGCAGTCTTTTTACACCCTGTATAACGTCCAAGGTGTTCTTTAACTAAACACATACTTCATTAGCTAATTTGAGATTGCTAAAACTGTAGATGTTTCATAATCCATTATTATGTGATTTTAGCGGCACAATAGTGAAATAATGTTGCCACTTTTATTTTTTGCATTTATTTTGCTTTCAGAACCTGCGGGTTTTTAAATCCGGTATTATTTAGTTCCTCCCTAATTTTGACACATCTTCCGGTTGTTGACCGGTGTCTTTTTTTCGACTCAGAAAGTTTTCAGTCGACTAAGTCTCGTTAATTGTACGATTATGAACGTTCCTGCGTAGGTACTCTAGTTATCGGCGCATTGACTAGTGTAGGGTCAGACTAAAGTTCGTTTAAGAAACCAAAAAAGTGCGTCTCTACATTAGCAAGTCCTAAGGTATGCTCTACTTTTTTATAAGAATGGCGTGTTATTTTTTTTCTAACACTTGTTAGTCATAATCTATTTTGCATTGCGGAACTCTGGCAGCATTGCATCACTTTGTTTTCTCACAATGTTTTTAAGGCTCTGTTCACTAGAGGGAATCTTCTACATCTACACAATTAGATAGAGCATAAAAATAATATTTACATAAAGATGCCACAAGAATAAAACTTGCTGAACTAGACGTTGTCCTTTGCTAATATAAATTAAAAAATCTCATAGAAAAAATATTGCAGTTTTCCCGCACCTTAACATTTTACGGTAGGTATGTATCTTTTTTTTTTTTTTTTAAACTTGATATTTAAGCTGTTCACCCACCAACAATAAACCTCACCATCAACATGATTATAACATATGTGTAAGTTTCGAGGTCAAGAGCCGACCCATTCATCATTAAAAAAAAATGTTTTTACGGAACCACGCTTGATTTAGTTTTAAGCTCCCATTGAGTTCAACCCACGTTCAACCATTGGAAAACCACTATCTTTCTCATCGCTCGGTTTTCTATCCGCCTCATGGCTTACCTATTTAGATTCGGTATTTAGAAAGTCTTCAGAAAATTACGCAAGATTTTAATTTATTTTCATGAGATCGAATGGCTGTTAAAGGTTTAATAACTACAATTTATAAGAAATGAGTTTGCTAAACACGTTAAACTTTTCTTTTTTATTCCCTACGATCAACAAAGTTTATTCCTAATGTCGTAGGAAATTTAAATGTAAGAAAATTTATGGATATGTTATCTACATTCTAAAATTAGATACCTACCATTAGAATGTTCCGCATTAAAAAAAAGTTACAACTAAATAAATTCGCATAGAGGGCATTGCACTACTAAATTACGCAATTATTTGAAATCGACGCTGATTCGCCTAATAGGTCCAGTAAATTCTGTGAATAGTCAAATTTAGTTCGAGTACATACCTACCTACCTAATTAGTTATGCGATCATCCGTGAAAAACAGGATCACGACTGCATCTTAGGCACGGTAGATATTCTCAGTATTTTTATTAAGATGTCTTACCAGATTTCTTGATCGAAGAAGCAAATAGTCAAGGACACGTACAAATAGGTACAAATTTTGGCACATGTATTTTATTTTATTTATTTAGGACATCCAACAGAAAAATCACTAAAATTGTATAAATTTCTTAGTAGTAGGCATTTCTAACATTAGATATTGGTACAATTGTTTGCATTTTGCAGAATTTAACACGTGCACATGCAAAACATGCACGTGTCAGCCAAGCAACGTTAGGCTTGCTTGGCTGTCACGTACATCAAACTGGTTTCTTCACGATATATTTTTAGGTACCTACCATAGAACTCGTGCCTAAAATGAGCCATTTAGTACCTACAATTTAACGAATTCACAATTAACGAACCTGAGAAAATATTAGATACTATTGAAAGATATACCTACTTAGTTAAAAAGGAAACGAATAAGTAAGTAAGTACACTATCATTCAAGGAAATAAAGTTTAAGCTTTAACCCGACGGCCTGACTCTGAAGATGACATTGAATACAACTCGAGACAAAAACCAGTATTTTGTATAACAATACACCTATGTATACACAGTATCTACCTCAGGCTTATGCTGAGCAGATAACAATTAAAAACTATCATAGATTTATGCCTTAAATTAAAGATTCCTAAGCGTGGAATAAAGTCATTCAACAAGCAAAAAAAAACCAGTATTTTCAACCACTTTTTATGTATGCATTGTTTATTCATTTGTAGCATCGCAACATTTTCTGTGCATTTACCCAACATTTTCATTTTTATCTAGACTTACTAAGATAGATTAGAAATAAAAAAGGAGCTTCAAACGCATTTGAATTAAAGCAGCAGTAGTGGCACGCGTACTAAGGTTCATAAAAAAGTAACAATTAGTCATTGTGTTCAATGGAATACCATAATTAATTAATGCCTCGTGCGACCTTTTATCGGTGAAATAAAAACGGATCATTACGGATCGATACGTTTTTCTCTACGACTCTGTTTAATCGAAAGTCATCTAATTTTTAGGATTCAGTAAACAAGGAGCCCTGACAGTTTCCCTATCTCTGTTCGTCTGTTTGTCTGAACCTTCACTCAGAATCCCTTAGATCTGATTCGGCACAACTATGCATATTCACACTGAGATTATAGGCAAAGGTAAATAAATAAATGAAATATTTTTATGGTACGTACATACCTGTAATACATACTGTCTAGTGTGTTACATAACTTTATTACTTTTTTTATCTACTATAATTTTGGATGAAATTTGTAAAAGATTTAGATTGAAGTCTGAAAAAGAATATTAGACTATTTAAATAGTAAATAAATACTTATTTACAACGCAAACGTTCTCAGGCCGGATTCGATCAAAGACGCGGAAGAAAAGTCACGGACGAAAGCTAGTTAAGTGTAAGTTTATGAACGGAACCCTACACAGCTTAGCCTGACACACTCTTGATCAGTTTATTATTTATCTTCTTACAATGAGGTTGTTACTTAAGCTAGACATGCACACTCTATGCCATGCAACAAAAACATGAAGGATCTTATCATAGAGAAACCTACTATTTTTAATTTGACTACGTGACTTTGATAGTGTTTCTCACTACCAATACTTTATCCCTCTTTTATCCATATTATAATTAAATAAATTATGGAATCAACGATTGATAATTTTAATTAAACAAACAAATTGTAACAAACTAATATTATTACGGTTAGAAGGAAACATTTATTGTATTAATAGGTCAACAGGATAGCTTGTACAACAAGTAAACTAAAAGTTTCAAATTTTTTATTTTACAAGGTACCTAAACTGAATAAGTAGCAACAATTTGTATAAATAAACAAATAAGTCCACAGAAAAACAAAAGATCTTCATCTCTAGCGTGATTATCTACCAAAACAAAGCTACGTGTTGAACTTTATTCCATTCAATCAAGGGTACGTAGGTATCAAGTGTGAGTTTCTAACCAATCGCATTAAAATTTACCTACTCAGATTTACTAGCTGCACCATGTGGTTTTACCCACGGCCCTTCGGGAATATGCCACTCTTTCCGGGACAAATTAGCTAGTTTACGTAGGTATTTGCAAGGCTAGCTGCTACTTTTATAATAAATTTAATCTCTATTCGATCAGCCGTTTGAGCGTGAAGGAGCTACCAACATCCATCACAACTTTCTATTCTATAATAATTGTAGGTAGATTATAAAAAATGTAAGAGAGCAATGCGATTCATGATTTCCATAATTACAGTTTTTCAGTATTCCATACAAATTATAATTACGTCATCGCGATAGAGTAAGAAAAAAATCGCACTTGCCAGGAGCTAGTTCACGAACGCAAGAAGACAATTTGTCTTTCAACTACTTGCATCGATGATGCAATTTTCCTTGACAAGCTCCAGAAAGATAAGAATCCGTTTCAGTTACAACAAACCCGTCTTGCAAACCACTCACTTCATCAATATTGTGTTAGGATAAGCGCGTACAACTATTAAATAACGTACAAGTTGTAAGTAGTTAGATATCATTTTAAGTAAATGAAAATCTGATTAATCAAAATCTGTTTATTCATTATATTGATTAAATAAGGAGTCTGGTGGAACAGTAAAAGCTCAACACACGTCAACTTTATACCTATCGGTATTACTCAAATAAAACAAACGACATTATCAGGTATACCTACTGATCATTGTTTTCAAATCGATATCAAATTTTATTTTACATAGTAGGTGATTATACAGAGTAGTAATAATCTAAGGAGGTAGGTAACCAGTTACTTCGTACTTACTACGTAAAGAAACTGAAGGTAATTGATCTTTAGTTATATCATTTTAATTTTGACATACCTAAACTATAATTACCTACACAGGTGTTTCAGATATTTTTTCTTTTATGGTTGTCGGTCGTTGAACTAGCAATGAGTCAACGCTGGTTAGCGCTTTTAATCTTTTGAGGCACTAAAATGTATCCTCGTGATGATAACTAAATCGTAAGTATTTCCGTTTACGATGAAAGAAATGGTTTGTTATGTTGGTGAACTTAGGCTCATGTTAATAAGGTTTTTGACGTTACTATCCGGTTGTTGAGATTATTAATTATTATAATTTAAAATCACTTAAATATTAATTATACATTTATCAATACTTACACTCTACGTGAGATGGACTGCGCCTAGTCCACTGAGATCTTACAAGACCATTAGGCGTAGGCCGAAGATAAAGTGAAATTATTTTTTTAAGCAAAAACAAAAAAATTGTTTGGCTTTTCTGTGAAAATGATTTATTCTGAAATAATATTTCCAAGAATGTGATTTTTAAATATGTAATTCAAAAGTATTTTTTTAAGATCTTCAGTTTGAACTGAAGAAAACGTTTTTAGCATTTCTGAGTGTTAATTTAATGAAGACAAATTCATGTTTATACCTTTTTAATGATTCACACACTAAACCTACATCACATTAAAGTTTTTATAGGTATAAACAATAATCTTCTCAACTCTTGCTAAAATTAGCATAAAATATCAGCGTGGATTAAAAAACAGGACTTTGTATAAAAGTCACATATGCAATTGGAAAAACCTTTATAGTATTTGAGATCTGTGTTGCGGTAGAAGTGTTGTGTTGTGTAAAGTGCATTGTGTATTTTGTTAAAATGTCTGGAAAATTTGGAAATAATGCTTACCCAAGTGTTCTGCAGGCCCAGTACTGTTCAACTCTTCTTAACCAATACGGTAATTCACCTACCTATTAGAAACCACAAAAACTCCAAAAATACTACTTATAATATGTACTACGAGTATAATGTGTTTTTATTAGTATTTTGACGTTGGCAAAGAAACAATAAATACATAGAAATGCCTTGCATCACTAAGCACATAATACATAACATTCTCCCAATTAGTCGCTCCGAAAAAACCTATAAAGCTTCTTATTATTTTATTATGATAGAATTTCATGGGCATCCGATTGTTTTCTATACCTAGTTTCTTTGAAGGAACCTAGTTTTTATTTATTTAATCTTACAAACAATCTAATTTGTGCGAGTTCCATTCTCGGGGCATCAAGACACATGTCATGCTCATGCCTGCATCAGCATGCTCAGCCGATATGCTGCGGTATCATGGTACCAACCTACTGATAGTTTCTGATACCCTTCATGACACAGGAAGTCCTGGTGTGGGAGATGTGTAGGTTTGTGACTTGGTGTTTGTTAATTTTATTTCATTTTATATTCTCAGATCCACTACAGTTAAATAGATTCAAGGAAGAAATGTCGCGGGGTGTAGAGAGATTCTATCTCCTGTCCTTCTGCCTGGCTTGCTGCTGGCCAGGGTTCAGCGCGGTCAGCAACCTACGAGTGGTCAGACAATGGGCCGAACTGGAGTTCAATTTCCCCAGCCAGCAGGCGGAGCAGATCGCCAGGAACAACCAGTATTACGTGCCTGGGAACTCCGTTCCTATTGATGTTGAAGTTAATCATAGACGTGGTAAGTTTCAGATGATATAAACGTAAGTATAAAATATATGCAACATTTTGTGAAGATCTGTTATCCTGGAGATGCCGAACCATTTATTGTTATACCATACTGTAGATATATCTCTACAGTTACGATATAGTTCTTGAAATGATCATGGTTATGAACATAAACACTGTTAAAAATCATGGTAATCTCAAAAATCATGGTAAATATCCCGTTGATAACAGTGTTTATCTACAGTTACGATTTCTGGTTCAGAAATGGTACCCAAAAACTAAATTTGTCGATTAATTCGTATTCAAATGCAGAGTTCAATAATAAAACTAAAGACTTTTGACACTGGTGTAACCGAAACGGAACCGGTTTTGCTTGAGTTGATGAGTATTGTATTATTAATAACGTGGTGAAGACGCCATTTCATGGAAAACCTGACCAAAATCATAAAATTACTGGTACTCATCAAATCCATGATGAACCACCAACCTACATTTACACCTACATTATACCAGATTTCACGTAATGAGCAGTTACTACCTACATAGTGTAAAATAATAATAAGACGACAGGCACATTCAATGTAAAATAATAGTTTATATTCTAAATTACATGAATCGTAAAGGTTGTTTTCTAGACTAGCTATTTAATTTGCCAAGACGTAATAGGTACTTATCTACGTAGGTATCTATCATCTTCTATATTAATCTACAAATAAATTGATGTTGAGGAGTTTTTTCTGACCAACATAAAAAACAAGATTTACCATAGGTATTCTTGTGGTTAACTTCTCATACATAATACCCACCTATTAGAAAACCGGGGAATAACCTTTGAAACAAAAAACTTCACGAAAACAATGCTCAATCTGTATTAAACACGTATCTAATCATAATGACGTTTTTACCTCAGTAGGTAGGTAGGTACTTACCATTATTTGGTAAAACCAAAAACACCAATAATCGGGGCTTGCATAAAATCCTTTGATTTGTTTGACAGGGGCTCCATCTCGGATTTTCATCACGATACCGAGGTTCGACGTAGGCCGGCCGATGACCCTGGGCACAGTGGACGTGCAAGGCCGCATTTCAGCTTATCCTAACTACGGGTGGCACGCTGACCAGGGCCATAACTGTCAAGGGATGACCTCAGTTTTCAGAGTTGCTGTGAGTATTTTACTTACCCATTGTATGCAAAGCTTTAATAGCCATTATTGAACCAGACGCGGGAATTATACAGGGTAGATTTTTGAGATGGCCAGAGAGGGCAGGTACCTTAAAAATCATAATACATTAAAACTAACGAAATGGCGTACAACTCTGCGTATAGGTAGAGTTCGGGGCATAAATGAAGAAGAACTAGATAGTTTGTTTAATTACCAGACCTGTAAAACAGAAAACGCACGTGCGAGACTTACTATATAAGAACATTACGAGTATTATCATGATAAAATTATTTGTTTGTCACTTTACCAACAAACGCGCATACAAAGTTTCAAGAGCCTGTCCAGATGGAGCGTTTCACTCGCGCGTAGCGTTTTATATTGCGTCCAGATGTCGCGTTTTACATGCGTTCCTACGCGCGTTGTGTTTGGGAGGGACTCATGGACATTTAAAGCCAGATAAAAATATGGAGCCATAAAGCGGTTGTGTTGTGACTTGCATACCATCGGTCGATGGAAACGTCGTAAACAAAGAAAAAGTCAACGATTTAACGTGCATCCAAATAAAGGTGACACCAAAAATGTCGACTATTTCTTCCCAGTTTTTACGATTTGCGACTCGTAAGTATTAAAATAATCTGAAGATTCCATATCCCATATGGCTACTCTTTTTTCAACTTGGTCAGTAAAAAGTTTCGTTTCAAAGTTATCATGCTCCATTTCTCACTAAGTACGTCCACACGCCACGGACTCGTGCGTACTACTGGACGTTACAATGGCGCCAAAGTATCTCGACTCGCGCGGCGCTCGGGCGTACAACGCGCGAGGAAACGCGACGCAGCATCTGGACGCGCGCGATGTATGTAGCTCTAGTATCTGGAGAACGCACGAGTGCTTACGCGCGAGTGCTTATGCTTACGCGCGTGAAACGCTCCATCTGGACAGGCTCTAAGATTGCCTGAATGATTCGCGTTGTGACAAATTACTTGGCAGACGAGTCGTGACAACACAAACCATTTTAGATAATTCGGCATTACTATGCTTTATGCATCTTCGATCAAACATAAAATACTGAATTTATTTAGATGTCATGTCAAGATGTAACTTTACAATAGGTTTACATTGGGCTTTTATTTTAATCATGAATGGATCAGCTCTTGACTTCGAGACTTATACGCAAAATCGCTAACTGCTTGTGCTTTGACTAATTGATGAATCTTGATTGATTGGAAGATATTATGGATGATGTGTCTTTGGGGATATAAAAATGAGCTTGATACCTTTATTACAACAGAATAACAAACTTTTTACAAAAAAATCATGTTCACATACTTTTGCGTCAATAATTAAATTGATGTTGTTGAATAGGTAAAGCTTAACACCCATATTCGTTTGAAGATTTTATCATGGCACATACTAATTGACTTCAAGAATGAGTGGATATAATGCTCTATAATAATCATATTGTGTTATTTTATAGTTAATCATAAAATTAATTGAGTCGGTTTCAGCACCGTGGCACCGGTCCACACGTGATAATGACTCTTCTTCATTGTGTCATGATAAGCACTTTATGATGTAATTTATTATCAAGATTTTAGTACCTTGAACTAACCATGAGCTTGTTTTAATCATTTTCCCTATAAGTATGACGAAACTATAAAATGATAATTTACCGGATGCGCTTTGTCTATTTTTGTCGCAATGGCACACGCAACTTGTATAGCAACTTCAGGTTTATATAAACAAGATATTAAAAAGCCTTCGTAGGACTTCCTTAAAAAATGTGATAAAGACGACTGGGTATATCACCCCGGTCATAATAGCAAAATTCATTTATCAAAATTGGATAAAAAGTTTAAACGCTACGACGGAATATTATTAAAATAGAAGCATAGGTACATTGGCGATTGGTGGATAAACTTCACAATGCGATGAGACAATTACATTGTTAACAGTAACGATTACACCTAGATAATTAAAAAAAACCAAAGGACGAAACATAATAGGTAAGGAAATAATCTAGTTGGAGCTATTGTCATCAATAATGACGAAACTAATTTTACATTAATTTTCATACTTCGTATCTTAGGTATAGTTCCTCGTATCATTTATAGTTTTAAATATTCCTTACAATAACTTTGAGAACCTAGTGTTTAGACAAACTTATTCTAAGTTTATAAACACTATTAGACTATTAGACATAACGTATGCCATACTTGTACCTTTTTATGAATAAATAATAAAATGTAGGATTAAAGAGTGGGACTTTCGTCTCTCCCAACTGTGCCCGTTGGGAGAGACGACTATATTATAACCCACAATAAACAAGAGTGGAATAAGGAAGGTGGGAAGCATTTACCCCGCAGTGGGATATCACGGGCAACAACCCGAGTTTAATTATTTTAACCGAAATTAACCCGAGCGAATTCAGAGAGGTATGCTAGTAATATATTTTATTAAATAAATTATTCTTCCAGATAGACGAATGCAACCGACTCTGGGTGATGGACGCCGGAAAGATTGGAGACACCCAAGTGTGTCCCCCGCAGTTGCTCGCATTTAATCTCGACAATGACCAACTCATCTTCAAACACGTTGTCAGCAATGCCAGTTATGTAGAAGCTTCCTTGTTCATTACGCCTGTAAGTACCTATGCCACCAAAAACTATCCCACGAATATATTCAATTTTCTAAAATGTAAACGAATGCTGAAGGGCCTAGGGGTTCAAACACGCAACCTTCGGATAATGAATTTTCTGAAACGAAATCTATTGATGTATGCCTCAGAGGCAGACCACCTGCCCGATGGTCAGACGACATTGTTATTTGTGGGGGCGGTAGGAGAGCACAAAACCGCCAGAGTGGCGTGAAAGAGAAGAGTCCCTATACCCACTGCTGGGTATAGGGTATAGGTCGATCCATCGAACTCTCAACCTTCGGTAATACCCCACAAGTAAACGCGGATTTGAATAACGATTTGTCTATTTACGTGACAGTAATGGTTATTTTATTACCGTTTTCTTTGTATTGAGATGATAGCAATGTTGGCCAATGACCTCGATAAGATTTTCCTTTGAGTAACGGGTATTTTCACGAAACAGGTATTATGTGCAGAGTTGGCATGCTTTCGAATTTGATCTAAGCTTTTTTTCTCGAATCATTGAAAAAACCCCGTTAGACATGCGTAGCCTACCAATTTTTTTTTTCATCTTTAACTTCAAATAAGTATTTTTATTTATTTTCAGGTTGTAGATGTAAGAGGGCATGGTCCAGGAGACTGCGCAGATACATACGTATACGTAGCCGACGTGTCTGCTTTCGGAGTGCTGGTCGTAGACGTGGCCAGGAACCGCTCGTGGCGAGTCTCCCACCGCTTGTTCTTCCCGTTCCCTGACAAAGGCACTTTCACTATTGATTGTAAGTGTACGATGCATTTGAGTGCAATTACATTACATAATCATGCAAGCTGAATGGAGACCGATCATGATTTTTTCATAGTATACTTTTCGCTAGTCCTACAGTGCGGTTTTGTATTAGAAGTACACAGACGCAGCATGGTCAGCACGTAGGTAATTTGTATTTCTCTTTAACCAAGTGTTTGCAAGTTATTTTTTTGTATGAAAAACATTATGAACACAGAAGTACCTAGTCAGGATATTATCATCATTTAAAACGAGTTTTTCGATTGGGAACCCATCATCATTACGCAATATTTACGTTCTTCTTCATTGAAGGTCATTTTAGAGATTGCTTAAAATACCTCTCATCGTGCGACATTGTTTTATAATCAAGTCTATTTATTTTTTAGGTGAGAGCTTCGATCTAATGGACGGTGTGCTCGGGATGGCTCTGTCTCCCTACCGCCCAGGCAACGACCGCTACTTGTACTTCCACGCCCTCGCAGCCGTCACTGAGAATGTCATGTTCACAAAATACCTAAGAAATGAAACACGCATCACTAATATTAACTTAGACCCCAACGACATCCATGTAAGTACAAAATATTTTCTTGTACCTCTTAAGTATGTATGGGAGAAGTAAATGTGTTTTTGAGAGTCGTCTTAGCTAACTAAGATGGTTGATACGAATTAGCATTCGATCTCCAGGTTTTACAATCCCGGATACTTATTATACCAATGGACTCAGTGAATTCTTTGTTTTTTTATACAGATGTTCGAGGAGAAACGTAGTTCTCAATCAGCAGCAGAAGCAATAGACCGCGACGGCATCATGTACTACGGCCTGATGGATCCCCCGAGCATCTGGTGCTGGAACACCGAAACCGAGTTTGCCCACCGCAACCTCCACCAAGTAGCCGTAGACCAAGAGACATTACAGTTCGCAAGTGGCATCAAAGTAGTCAACAATCTCAAAGGGGAGCAGGAACTATGGATCCTCACCTCTAGTTTCCAAAGAGTTATGACTGGATCTTTAAGTTCTAGTAAAGTAAACTTCAGAATTCACGCAGAAAAGATCCCGGTGCTTATGGCCAACTCCCCGTGCAGAAGCCAATACACCCCAAATGGCAAGCGTCCTGGCTACCACGCGAATCTAGTCGAGCAGAGTTCACACCGTGCTCATTACAATTATGGAGCTATCGCATTTTTATAGAAATAAACGCCTTGTCTGAACGATTGCGCAGAGATATTCTGCAGTATCGGCCATAGTAAATAATAAAATGTTAATTTAAAAAGTGTATTGTCTAGAATGTTTACATTTAAAATACGTACATAATAAATTATATTGACCGTTGTAAGAGTTCCGTGTACATTTGAACTTTCCTGGCAATGCTCATGTCAATATGTTTATCTTCAACACCAACAATCATGCCACCGATAATTGAAGGATCAACTTTCTCAGTGAGCGTGATGTTTTTACCTTCCTTCACGAACTTCTTCAAGGCATCCATGAGAGCGTTTCGGTTGGCATCATCTAGAGGTTTCGCTGTTATAACTTCGCAGAGAGCTTCATTTCTATGTGCCACCATCACTGCTAGGAACATATTGATCATTTTTCTTAGCATCTTCAGACGACCGTTTTCAGCCACTAATGCTAGGAAGTTGGATGCAGAGTCCGGCATACCTGCAATCCAAAAATAACTGATACGGTTTTGATATAGATCTGGACCTAAGTTAGCGCAAAATACATAAATATGTACCTATAGGTTGTTTATGAAAAATGTTTAAGCAGTGTAATCGACTATGCCTACCTGCTTGGCCTCCAACTTCCGCGAGCAATTTTGCCTTACCAGCGCGAGAGATAAGACTTGTTTCTACGAAGTCAACAATTTTCGGTTTGAGTAGAATTTTCTGCAATGCACGCATATGTTTCTCAACTTCTTCTAACTGATTCTTTTGGGCAGCCGCGCTATACAGGGCAGAGACATACCGACCTTCAACGCCTGAAAATATGTCATGGCAAAGTTGCAAAATGTTTCAGGCAAAAAAAAAAACGTTAAAATATGTTTTAAAGTTTAGGTAGGTAGTTACACATGAAAGCTAGTGGTTAGGCCACCTGGCCATGCTGAGACCAGGAATTATGTTTATGCAAACTACACCGCAAGAACTTTTGCTCTGATACTTTAGGTGGGCCTAAAGTATTAGTGTACATAGTACCTACCTCCAACTTGAATACAACGAACGATCAATAGAAAACTAACCAAACACAGAAATCGGTGGTTTCTTAGCTAGCGTAGTACCACCACCACTCATAAACCGTGTTCCTTCATTGCATAGTCTTTTAGAAAATAAACGTAGCATATTGTTGGAAAAGGTTATCAGCTGAAAATTTTGATATCGGTTTTGGCAGCATTTGTCACGATAGGATTATTTGCCAAAAACCACAGAGTAAAGTCTATAACAATCAAAGAGATCTCAGAAAATCAGAGTAGGAAAAAAAACAATGTGAAGTTTAATTACCTCAAAATAAAAAAAATATTTTGACTGTCTCTGGTATTTTGTAAAATAAAGTGAAGTTCAATGTTATTATAATCTTTCAACCTAATGTAAAACCCAAAGCAATCCTACCGTTAGGATTAATAGTCTTCTGTGATTCCTACTATAATATAATAAAGCTGAAAGCATGGGAGCATATGAAAAGGAAATCATTCTACTTAGTTGCACCAAAAAAAGTGCCGCAAACAAAGAAAAAAGAAGTACATATATACTGTTAAAACACGTTACTACTAATTTTTTTTACTATGACACCTAACCGTAAAACCAAAGGGTTGTTACTAATTTAGATTACAAAAAAATAACTGAAACATGAAAAAACTAAACTTTTAGAAGCCGCTGTTGTGTATAATGACAATAATATAGTACATAATTGTTGAATAAATGTGGAGAATTACTTATAATCAAACCATAGCACCCTTATTTCCATATGGTTCACCGCTCTCCTAGTAAATAACTCATAAACCGTTGGATGTGCAGGTTGGCTCACATAGAAAAACATTTTGGCAATGACACATTCTAACATAAAATAACATTATTTTTTTCTGGCCGGCACTTTTTAATTTTTGGTGCAGAAATGTATGAACGCAGAATTTTGTCCTTTGTATGTTTGTGTTTTAATCACGCCTAAACTAGCGAAACGATTTGGATGAAACTTAGAATACCTAAGTGTAGATAGTAACCCAGAAGGCTATTCAAAATGGTGGTACCACGCGAGCGAAGCCGCGTGCAGAAGCTAGTGTTTACTAAAAATCCTTTGATCACGAGAAATAAAGGTAGGTAAGTATCACACGTGAGCATCCTAATAATTTGTGGTATCGCAGTTATCTTTGAATTATGTTCGTGTCGTCTATACAGAATATACCATATTTTAATTTCGTGAAGTTTTTATTGATTGTAATCATTTCCTATAAGGACTGGGATCAAAATGCTGTTTTTTTTACGTAAATGTATAATCGTAATAAAATTATTTATTTTTCCAACATTCACTCTCGCATACTGTTTTATGTAGACTAATGTAGCCGGTCATCCCAAAACTTCATATTGAAAAGCTTGATCGGTCTCCAGAAGCGCTCTGACGTACATGACCAGGGAGCCTAGTGCCATGGCCGAAGTCAGCGAGTTGCAGGTGCCACCTTCCGATGATGCAGCCTTCTTCACCCTGTACTCTTCCTGAAAATAAATTGATTACGTGATCAAAGCAATAATAGAGATGAAAGTAGGTTTTTGGTTCCGTGCACAGGTTCCGTGCCTTATAAGAAAGAAGGAACCCTTGTAAGATCAATTCATTGGAAAAAATTATCTTAGGTACTTTAGTCAGCAATCCTTTGGATTCACACTTCCAAATTCATATAAGTCAACGCAATCAAAAGATACGGTCTTATCTCAGTACAATAATGGTTCATTAGTACCTATCTTCACAAATTTTGTCTACATGATTTGATAGGCGGAGTTCCCTTGTTTGGCTTATATTTTTGGACGCCTTAGGCCGCGAACCTAAAATTAAGGCGGCTTGCTTAGCGCCTAGATGACTCGCAAATAGAATGATCGCGCTGCGCGCTTAGCGTCTAGCTTAGCTAGTCGCTTAGCGTGTATTTAAGTAAGTATTGCGCGAAGCATCTAGGCGCTAAGCAAGCCGCCTGCCTGTGCGTTCGCGGCATAACTTAACTTAGGCTTTCAAATGTGAGACCCATGAGTATTTTATTTTGCAACACTTACGTACATTTAATAATTTAGTCACCTATTATTTAGTCTATTAATAGAACTCATTAGAGATTGTATCTATATTGACTCGCGAGAATGTTCGCGCTGTACGCTTAACGTCTAGCTTAGATAGTCGCTTAGCGTGTATCCAAGAAAACAAACGTATTGCGCGAGGCATCAAGTATTTTATGTTGCAACACTTACGTACATTTTATAATTTAGTCACCTATTATTTAGTCTATTAATAGAACTCATTAGAGATTGCAAAGATTCTACGCAAGCCGCCTGCCTGTGCGTTTGCGGCCTCAGGCTAACTTAGGCTTTCAAATGTGAGACCAATAAGTATTTTATTTTGTAACACTTCGTACATTTTATAATTTAGTCTCTTATTATTTATTATTCTATTAATAGAACTTATTACCATTAGAGATTGCAAAAATTTGGCAGTGACCGACGTTGTTGAATACATTGCATCTAGATTTTAATGACCACTGTCGATACATGTTATCGCTCGTAACGTATTGTGTTATTGCAATCTCACATACATACATGGTTATACTTAATTAATTTTGTATATAGACGAATAATATCATTTATGACTAATATTTTTAGATTACTGCTATATTGACATAGAGAGAAGGATGTTGGACGATTTGTTCTCGAGTTTCTTAATATTATGTGGTTTTGGGCACTGATCTACAAGTGGACAAGCATATAAAGTCTAAAATACCTACGTCTCACACAGTTTGCTTTAAGATGTGCTATCAATCATCTAATACCTATAGTATTATAATAAGTGATAATTAAGATGTAGTTGAAAGTTTGCGAAATATGCTCAAGATAGACTTATTTCATTATCAAATGAATAAATAGCTTGTGAAAGCAAGTCTAAAAATAGTTCATTGACAATCAAATGAAGTAACCTAGATGCTAGAATGTTAGGTAAAATGTATGAAATTATTTAATTAATAAAATTAGTTCAAAGACTAAGTTAATACCTACATAATAATAAAACAAGGACATGAAATTTTAAATCCTCATTAACGAGTAAATCAGGTAGAGGGGTGAGAGAGAATAAGACCAATACTGCAATACCCAGTAATGAGTGATACCTTGGTGATACCATGGTATGCCACCAATATAATGAAGTAATGAAAAAAATAAGTCGTGTTGCAAACCTCCTTTTCTTTCTTAGGCGGGGGAGACCCCACAGAAACATATCCCGTCAGTTTCTGGAATGGTTGCCTATCATCTGCGTAGCATCCTCTAGGCTCCTGCCACGACATGATCTTGTTCATCCATCGAGGCTTTATGAACTCTCCAAAGCCTTGTGAGGCACAATACAGTACTGAAATAGGCCAAGCATGGTTCCGTTTATTTATTTCCTGTATTACTTAAACAAATACACTAATGATCGTGTTTTTAGAAAAAACTTTGAAAAACATAGTTGATAAAACCTAGGTAATGAGAGTTGACTTTTACGACAGTTATCGTCTTATCTAGCATGACCAAACAATGATTTAAAACGTTCCAAAAAATTAATGGGTGTTTCAGGCAACGGTACAATGATAGTTACTCTAACAAATCAGGCGTGAGGTGCGCTTTTCTTTTTATATCAATCAAACCGTTCGATAGCCGATAATGATCAATATCTTTCCATGTAAAAACGTGTCTATTGATCTGACTGTTGAGTTTTTTGGACTTTACTTACTCTGTTGCATAAACAAAGTATGCGTTCCCGCGGGATGGTCCCATGCTTCGAGTGACTTCGTCTCCTTATAGATTTGAATGCAGAGTTTGTAAATATGTGCTGAAATATCGAGACCATCCATACAGTCGAATATTTTTGACAAAACCGCAGCTCTAACACGGCTCGTTTGCTGAAACGCAAGTCCAGAACCTTTGATGATTTGAGCCGTGCATTCAGGTGAGACTTCACAGGCACCATCAGCCTGCGTAGTCTGAACTTCCATCGCCGATATCAACAGCTGCATAGTGCACGCGTCTGAAACAAATGATCTTGAATGGAATCTAGGTTAAGGAGCTTTTACTCTCTTGTAGTATTTTGCTTATGGTTTATACTGGTAACCTCTGGGTGGTCAACCATGTAGAACATAAATGGAGAGGTTGTCGCTAATGAAGTATGTTTACTTTCATTTTATTGAATTATAGGTACTGTCAGCAACAAAAGTAGCTTAACAGTTTCCGGGTTCTGAAGACCACTAACGACGGCTTCGCAAAGGATCTATCATTGCATTCATTAGAGCTTTTACGTAATATTAGGTATTGCGATTAGCTTCTGATATCAACAATTTTTACACCTAAACCAAATGCCATTATCGGTCAAATCCTACACCTACTTCACTAGATTGAAACAAGCAAATGTTTAAAATTAATTTATAGTCTTGTACCTGCTGCCTTTCTAGTAGGCATCTTAGTTCTCGCTTCTTGCACATACTGTTCGAAGGTAAACCGATACGGTTTCTGTGTGCCCACTGTGCCTATAGTGATTGGCTCTAGTACAGCTGATAGAACATCCATGTTATCAAATATTGCTTTTGCCACTGAAACAATGACAGATATTCATTATTTTAGAACATATAGCATCGTACCATCTAGCCCCAAACTAAGCAAAGTTTTTATTATGGGAACCACATGAACAGATGGAATACTTCGTTTTTTTTTGTAAATGATTATGATAGTATTAGATAAAATAATAAACCACGACTTACAGCTTACTTGTAGCCCAGCCCAGTCGATAAAAAATGATAGTTACGAGTATATAGGTACCAGTACAGTTTAGCAATTTATTTTTCTTATTTTATTTGAAAAGTAGGTACCATTTTATTTATAAAATGGTGTCCCGCTAGAAAGTTTTCTACTTCAAATTGCTTGAAAGTGTGTGCTAACGTAAATACTATGAGTGCACAATTACCGTAACTGTATCGGTAGTAAAGATTGCAACATAGCAACAAAGCTTGTTTATTAAGAAACAAAGAAATGGCCTCAGATTTGGCACAATCTACTCATTCCCATTCGTATTACTGAAGCAAACAAAAGGATTTAATCTGATTCAAAAACAAAATTATGGCTTATGGAGCAGATAGCCTTAGATTAACAAATTAACCGTCATGTTGACTTGGATAATGTTTACAAGATCTTTAAAATATTACAAAACAGCATTACCTACATAGTAAGAAACGGATAAAAAAGATTACATCAGTAAAAATGCAGTGTGCATTTAAAATGATGAGCAGTCTGCTGAAGTTGTGTAATTAATCGTGTAGTCAATTTAAACTAACTTGTTAGGTACTGGGCCATCAATTTACTATTTTGGGAGAGTCCACTCGATTGCAATGCACAAGCAGGCACAAACGTGACCTTGCACAACAAAATAAAACCAAGATACTTTCAAATCGATCAAAATGTAGATGAAATGCAGTCTTATACAACACTTAGGTATACTTTACTTACCTTCAAACTTTATGTTTATGAGACGATGTATCAAACCGCGGCTTCGTTTGCTCAGAACCAACAAGCCTGTATACCCAGGCCACAATTTTTAAGTTCTTAACGTCGTTAAAAGTTTCATTCAAATCGATTGACTGTTTGAGGCGTTATTAAAGCACAAACTTATTTCAAACGAAACCAATGAAGCATCACTTCTAATAAATAGTACCTACCATACTCATAATCCTTGCTCCTGAATACCAAACTAGTGAAGTCGGTGTTGTTGTGGATTCGGTCCATTCGTCTCGTAATGTTCTGTAAGTTCTCTCTCAACTTTGCCGGAACAGATTTATCCAATTCATTGATGGTATATTCTAGTTGTCCTGGGGAAAAGAATTACTTTGGATAAGTATAACATGTTACTACCTACAAATTTTGGAACGAAGTTCAGACGGTATCGGATGTGATGATAAACGAAAAAAAATTGTTCGATTTTTGCGTCACGACACATTTACCTACTATATCAAAACGTCACAATGCGAAGTGCGCAGTCGCGAACCAGACCATAGATTGTTACATTGGTAATACGGAAGAGCGTTTCTAGGATTTTATAATTTATTTGACAAATGCCAAATGTCAAAGTTGAAACTTCGTTCCACCGTGTGTTCCACGACACTCACGTACTTTTTTTAAAACATCTTTATTACATGCCGTGGGTACAAGTTCTGTATAGGTACAACCTTTCCAGATAATATTTTAAAAAACGTTTAGCACGTTTATTAGGCACTAAGCTTTTCCGTAAACGGACGGAATGGATGAAAAGAAGAGAAGCCTTTGCCCAGTGGTGGGATCCAACGAGCTGTGAGATTTGATTAAATGAGTGGGATTATCATTGATTGATCCATAGAATTCTAAAACGCTTTACCTCTAGCCACCCCCAACGCAATGTACCACTCTGGGTCCTTTGATGGTTTCCTCTCATAGTACTCCAATAATTTATCGAGGGTAATTGAAATCCTGAACACTTTCGGTACATTGTATATAAAATCTTGTGTATCAAAATATGGATAAATAGCTGAAATACCACCCAAGGTTGATAGCAACACGACATATTGTGCGTACATTTTGAATTGTACTAGAAAGTGGCTGAGAAAACTACCTAATAGGAGCTATAAAATGTTACAGTAACCATTTGGTTATTCGTGATTGGGTGAGAGATGTAGGTTAATATATGAGCACAGTCACACATTTTTGTTACAAAAATGAAGCAAAAGGCAATTTTGTATTGTAGGTAAACGATCTTTGATGTGACGCCAAATTACACACATTTTTCACAGTGCATTTATTTGATGATATGTGCATATTCCATTTTGTTAATAATTTTTAAGTATATCTTTATTATTCTATAATTATTTATTGTACAATAGAATACATAAAGAAAAAGATGTTATAAAGTACGTACAAAGGCGAGCTTAACCCTAAAAGAGTTTTCTACCAGCAAACCATTGATTAGAGGAAAAAGCCATGACAAAAGTGGATGCGTAGTATACAGAAAGCTAATACTTAATAGATGTTATTACAATACTTATAATAAAATTTCTAAGGAATATAATAAGAACCAAATATAAATACATATAAAATACCTTCTTATACTTAAACAAACATAAAATGTACTTAAATAAATACAGGACAAAGACGTCTACCGAAGCCGAAAGGGGTAGCTACAGCATCCCAACACACAACCAAATCCAAAAGGATTTTCCGAAAAAATCATTACTATATCCGGAGAAAACAGCGTTTGAAGATTACTGTTTGCGTATGTACTGGGCGCGTTTTTATACGTAGATTGCTGGATTTTGAGTTTTAATAGTTTTTTTCTTTTATAAATGAAATTATAAGGTAGGTTTGGTCTTATTATGTTGTACTAGTAGTAAATAACTAGAAAATAAAATAAAATGACGTAGCTAAGTAAAATTTTTTTTTTTGCGTTTTTTTTCGCTTAATATGTTCAGAATCATGGTCTGATTCAAACCCCTCAGTTTTCGGTAGCAGTCTTTTTACACCCTGTATAATACCCAACATAATAACTAAATAAATACTCGTAGATACCTAAGTCTATAAAACAAATAAATGTGGATTTACAATGACAAATAGCGCTCTTTTACCTTCAATCAATCAATGGATTTTTTGGTTAGCGAAGGAGACCATATATAAGAAACCTGCGGCTTTCTTAGCTCCACTCGCATTGACCATGACATTCGTGTGGATATGGCCAACTTAGAGATAAATTAATCTATTTTATGCTAGACCATTATATCTACACGATTCCCTAGGACCATTGTCTCTTTAAATGTACCTGTAGCTATATAAAAACAACTAACGAAAACGAAAGAAAATTATGTACTAAGTACCTAATAATTAAAATGAGGTCAAAATGTGTTGTTAAGTACCAAATCTTTTCCTTGCAGATTTTGTGATTGAGATATATAAGTAAGTATGGGTACGTCTTGATTTACCCAAGAGATACTCTCATAATAAGTCTTAACTGATAGGTACTTAAGTGTTGCGTAAAGTAAACTAAGCTTAGCTAAAAGCAACCATAAATCAAATCTTAAAGCTTAGCTCATTTCAGCGTGTGAAGAAGCTAACGTATAAGAGGGGCAGAGTTTCATATAGAAAGGGCGAGTTCATATCTACGCGCGGACATGCGCAGACTAATTCTAGAGTCCAACTTGCGCTAACGCATTTTCTGCAATGCGGACAGCTGTATTCAAAAAGTTTTCATTACTTCTCTTTCGTACCAGTGACAAAAACTCTAGTTGAAGTGAAATGAAAAATAAGTTATGCAATCATGGCAGTGTCGCACCAGTGGTTCATACAGTGGTCGGCGCCTTCAATGGTCTTCGCCGATATCACCAACAAGTACAACAGTATCAACAACTGGAACAACCTGGGAAGTAAAGTCGGTGACTCAGATGCATTCCGGAATGAAAACAACCATTATCTGAGCTCCGAAGATAAAAGAGAGCAATTATTTTATAATAGCCACAAAGATACAACGGAAAAATTAAATTTTAATGGTAAGTTATACTGTAATTTACAACGTAACGGAATTATTTCCTTATCTGCGATGGTAATAAATCTTATATAAGTTGCGTAAAACGAAAAGGTTTCCCTTATAACAAAATTTACTTTCGCAACATATATACCTAAATAAATAAGCTTTATTTAGCTATGTAACACAAAAATAATATAACGCAAACTCTCAAGTATTTTGATTATAAAGATCATCTAATCTTGATTACTAATTCATTTGATCGACACTAATATTTTTGGACAGCCATGAGCCAGTACCTTGATCTGAAACCAATCACTATGAATAGTACACTAGAATAGACACTAGATAGGCACACCATAACAAATGGATCAGATAAACCATTAGAGATCTTAGATCCGCTCGTATAAGGTGACATCACAATCACGATTCACGACTTACATTATTCAGTCTTACCCCATTATGCATTCACCTTACAATTTGGCCAAGCTTTAGCTTATGTTTTCTTCTCCTCACTTTCATGACAATTAAAGGAGATGGCAATAGTTATAGGGACAAATTAAAAGGATATGTATCATTGGATAAAGCTTGGACACTAGATACAAGCTACAACGTATAAATCAACGTCAGGGCTATGTACGGAAGAATTCTCTGTTGCAAATTTGATGAAATAGATAAGTATTGTATGTAGTACCTAGGTGGTTAACTATTTTTATGTAAGAATGAGTAAGCAATTACTCGTAACCGTAGTAAAAGCTTTCTCCAGTTGCTATGTTACTGAAGATTTTATACTATACAGTTCAATAATAATAAAGGTAATCACTGTTATTGCACCTAATTGCATAACAGATAGGTACAGTCAGCAACGAAAGTCGAATAACAGTTGGACTTTTTAAAATGGCTTTTGTTTTCGTAATCCAAGAAAAATTTACTTTTCTTGGCAAATTATTATGAACCAAGACTTTATCTTCTAATATTAGTAAAAATGTTGGTCATGATGTTACGGATTTCGCAAATATTCAGATTTGTGAAACATGAAATGTTAATCGATTTTCGTTGCTGACTGTACCTAGTATAAAATAAAAATAATCCAGGCAGTTGCTTTTCGAATAATTCGAATATTTCACTGGGTAGCTCTATAGTTTTACCAACAATATCAAAAAGTTCGGGATGGTGCGAGACGAGATGATTGTAGTAGCGTGTATGTATAAGATGCGTAGGTACTTCGTACGTGCAACATCGACCAGAAGTCTAAGAATGTGTGGAAAATAGAGCGCAACAGATAGAGAGGCTATTCTAAACTGTCCCATTGCTAGGCAATCTATTCAATTTCAGAAAGTTACTACGCACCCGTTCCCTTACTTGCCAGTTCCTCTTGGCTCGCCATCTCAGTGAGGTCGCGGTGCTGCCATCATTCTCTCTCCTATATTACAGAGATACTTAATGTAAAAATTGCTTTTGCTACCTAAGAGACGTATTTTTATTCATTAATACATTCACTTTTTTCGCAAGGGTACATATAATTGGTGTGTTATGTTATGTATGGAACATAAGCAACATATATGCAGGAGAGCTTACATTATACAGGTGGCTATTGCAGAGTTTACAAAGTGTATGGTGATACAACCAAATCGATTTACTTTCTTAATACTTATACTCGTAGTACGATAATTTACTATCAGATGGAAATATTTACTTTAATCATGACACATTTTGTAACGAAAGGGTCACAAACAATGATCTTTTATGCTAGATCATTGGTCACAAATGTTTTGTTTACATTGTTACGTTGGAATTTACGTGACTAATAAAACTTCAATCAAACCGCATCTCAACCTGCTCAATTCTACGATTCGTTCAGGTCCATGCTCTGAATTATCTAGAGTTATCTGATACAATCTTAAATTGTCCAGAACGAGGTGGCGTGTTCCTAAATCGTAAAGACCAGTTAGGTTTTACCTCATGTGTGGGTCTTGAGCAATCAGGCTAGGCTTCGGTGAAAGTGACCGATTGTACATTACTGAGCTAAGCTGAGAGGGAAATGCCAGTAAGTACCTATCGTAAAAACAGTTAAGTAATTACATTACATTCTCTTATATCGAATATATCAGCATAACTCAAACTATGACAACCGTTATGTCTAGAAATAGTAATAATCCCACATTACTATTTCTAGACATACTAACGGACCTATTGGGCACTAAAACTTAGTTATTATTCTTGATATTTGGAACGATACAGTCGTGACACTGTTGTTGCTGTTTATTTGAAAGGACTTCAGAGTGACATCAACAAAGTGGTTACAATATTAAAGTAAAATTATAAGTTATAGTGATTCCATTCTTAAACATTCAGAGCACGTTAAATTATCGGTCCCGGCTATTACTTATGTCGACTGAAAGCAGATACAGTACCTATGCTTAAATACATGTTGGTACTGAATTATCTGTAAAATAACGTAGAGAAATCTTATATAAAAACTATAAGCTATTAAATCTTTTAGCATTAAGTAGGTAATTAATGTTTTCGTTTTCGACGGTTGTGTGTAGTTATACTTAGACAAAAAAACCTATACTGTTATGAAGCACACCGTTGTAATGAATGCACGGACTAAATCGATTTGATTTGTGTTATGAAGTACTATATCGCGGGTAGAGTCCGTGAACAATCTGCCAGTGCGTAACCAACAGCCTGCTTTACCATAACTGCTCTATTTAATGTCTAAGCAAAAGCATCTTCCTAGCGATACAACAAAACCTTATAAACTCAAATATAATTTAACTCAAATTTTATAGCAGCCATAATATAGATGGTAAATGGTAATGGTATGAAGGCAAGAAAAATAAAATAATAAACGAACCATAATAATGCTTTGAACTAAGACTCTACTAACAAACATGTCTAATATAAATCAATATTTGTGTCGAACAAATAGGTAAACAAAACTTTTTGTTTATCTATTTGTTTCTTCTATTCTTGTGTATTGAGATACACAAGAATAGAAGAAACAAATAGGTAGAAGGCTGAGGCCTTCTACAGCAATTGTGCGTGTACGTAAAAAAAATATGCCGAAGGATATAAACGCGTAGAGTGTCACAAACATATCTGGACCGGTGAGAGGCGCTGTTATCGTATTTGGTGTTGGCAGAAAAATAAATTTTACAGTAAAATTCTTTAGTTTCTTTTTTGGCCACCGTTACAGATAAGTTTGTGGCACTGTATACAATGTTTGACAACACTGCCCAACAAAGAACGACGATCGATGATGATGGTGATTATAATAAGAGACAATTGTTGTACGAGTATACATTGCTTATATATAATACATATAAGGTAAAAAGAAATACAGAGACACACCAAACATGTTTCAACCTATATTGTATTAGTACTCCCTATTGCTACTTATTGTAATCACCTATATACAAAAAAAACAAAATAAGTACATGTTTCTTGCATCAATTAGTCACAAATAATGATATATTTTGGGCATAAGTATGTTTTTATACACCAGCCATTGTTCAGTTCGTTTTCATTATGGTAATCATGTTTACGTTATTACACACTTCGTTCTCCGACTCTCAGTCCCACATCAAACACCGATTTAGCTGTCTCGTGGTTCATGTGTTAAATTATTGGATTGTTAACAAAGTTGTAAAGTTATTTACGATCATGTGTGAGTACTATTTATAGATTGCACAATACAAGTTAAGCGTTATTATAGCGTAATAGGGTATTTAGTAATTTGAGCAATTGCCTGGTAATTAGTTAGGTACCTACCTAGTTTATTACAGCTGAAAACTTAATTTTTATTTGTCTGTTCCCCAATTATCACAATCTAGAATAAACTTCTTTAGTGTATCTACATAAAAAATGTGCTACGAATACTGAGTTTTCTAATAATTAGCCGCGAAGAAAGTTTCAGTTCATGACCTCTATAAGGCGTGAACAGCTGCTATAAATCAGGTCTTCAATTATGACATAGAAGAGATCATTGGAGAGAAGCCACATCACATTATCACTCATCATTTATCTACTAATAAGTAGATAATGACATAGATAGAAATAATTATATCGAAGTCAGTGAATCATGTGTAATAAAGTAATTTGAAATGAAGTATTGTGAAAATCGAATGCTCTCTTAGAATAATTCCTTAAGTTCTAAACTTCTATGTGTCTCTAGTCTCTACCAAATGACCTACAAGGCTAATAAATTGTCATAAAACAAAAATAATAAAATTATTCTTAAAATATGTTTTTTTCCAGATCGCAAAAAAGCGGCCAGCATCACACTATGGTTGGCAATGCTGGGCGTCGCACAGCCACAGTCAATGCCAGCTGACACCGACACGCCGCCTTTCAACACCCTGTACAAATGGAAACACATAGACTTCGAGTTCCCCTCGTCACGGCATCGCAGCTTTGCCATAGCCTCTGGGTGAGACCAAGTTTTGAAACTCTTTTATTTATCCTACCTTATCTTGTATAGTGATAAGTGTCTACGAGTTTTACTAATACCTACATTAGCGGCCTTCACACACACAATCTATCACGAGTAATCGCGCGCGAAAGAACGCGAAGCTTCAAGCTTCCAAAAAATTATCGCGCACGATTGCGTTTACAGGCTTTCCCACACGCAATCCTGTACGCGCATTCCTATGCGGTAGATGAGTGAAGGAAGGAGTAGCTTTAGAAGCAAAAACCTAGATGGAGTATCGGAGTAGCGCGTGGAGTATACGATAGTATAAACGCCAACCATCACACCATTTTTCGATTGTTTTTAGAAAAGGTAATCTCAAAAATGTTTATGCTTTCAGAAAATTTATACCAGAAAATGTGCTGCCTCTCGGACTGGAAGTATGGGGTTCGCGTGTATGGGTGACTCTACCAAGTTGGCGGCGGGGAGTGCCAGCCACACTGGCGACGTTGCCAAGAGCAGGTGGCCAGGCCTCGCCACCGCTAAAGCCTTACCCGGATTGGAGTTTTCATAGAGCATTTAGTAAGTACATACATACTCACCATTTATAAGTAAGTTCTTCTAAAAAAATCTCTTTCGATGTAGAGAAAAATTAAAGGTTGATGTTTTTGCTCGAGTTTCGACTTAGTTGTGTGGTCTTAGGCAAAAATCAAAAACCCTGGCAATAAAACATGACGTTCCTGGCAGAGTTTGCGCCTCTCGATGGTAATAGATTTTTCAACACACTTGCTCATAAAGTGGCTCTATGGTCACCGCAATTAGGCACATAATGACACCCATAATCAAACTGTGACTTTTTCATTACTATAACTCACTAGTGAGTAATAGAATTTTTTTTTAATTTTATTGGTTGAGTTGCTTTCTTTAAAAAGTTTTTATTCAGAAAAAAGATCGTGTTCAATAGAACAAATAAATTAATGTTCCTATTGCTTGCTCATTTCATGCAACTTCTAATTTAAATACATAATTTTAACTCGTATGTGTTTAATAAATAAAACTTTCACTCAAATATAACTTTTGTTTTCTCTATAATAAAAGAAAACTTTAAATTCCCCATTTTGTACGTGGCAGAATAGGCCGCAAACCCTATGCGCGGCGCGGAAATATAGTCTGTGGCCGATCGCAATGCGCGCGCATAGGAAAACTGATTAATTTTTCCCGCAATAGCGAAACATTTTTCACTACTCGTTTTCACTGTTGAAAATGAGTTTTTATTGTTATTTTATTCACAAGTGTGTTGAAAAACGTCGTATGATACACGTGTGTATTGATGATTACCGTCCTCGGTTCTGTTAAGAGCTTAAAAACACCTCGGCGGTAATCACCAATGTTACACACTAGTACCATAATGTACTATTATCGGACTACAAACTTGGCTGTTTAGTTTTGTTTTGCTGTAGGTAATATTATTATTGTGCAAGAAATTTTTGGTAGTTTCCTATTAACTTAATATGAATGAAATTGTAATGTTCTTCTTATTAACTTTCAGATGATAACAATAACTGCTCCGGTCTTACTTCTGTGTTTCGGATAAACGCTGACTCATGTGGAAGACTGTGGGTTCTGGATTCCGGACAAATAGATTCACAAGACAATCCTAAGCAAGTATGCCCACCGAGTATCGCTCTATTCGATCTTCATACTGATAAGCTAATTGCTCGGTACCGGATACCTAAAGAATACGTCCTGCAAGACTCCCTATTTGCAAATATAGTCGTGGATACCAGAACAGAGGATTGCTCGGATCTACACGTCTATATAACTGACACCTGGCGATTTGGATTGCTTGTATTTAGACAAAGCGATGCCAGTTTTTGGCGATTTTCTAGTCCACTATTTTTCCCGGACCCATTGGCTTCGAACTTTACGTTGCACGGCCTAAATTTCCAATGGCCAGATGGCATTTTTGGTCTGGCTTTATCACCACCTGGCCAGTATGACGACAGGATTTTATTTTTCAACTCATTGGCAAGTTATAGGGAATTTTTCGTGCGAACATCAGTGCTCCAGCAACCTGCACGAGTTAACGACAGCTCTTCGGAGTTCAGTCTCTTGGGTGAGAGCAGAGGGCTCACCGGCCAGGCTTCTGCTTGTGCCATGGATCGAAGAGGAGTACTGTTTTACGGACTGGTCATGCGGGACAGCGTTGGTTGTTGGGACTCAAGGAAATTATATCAGAAACAGACCTTGGGAGTAGTTGCTTCAAACAAAGAAACTCTCGTCTTTCCCAATGATATAAAAGTGGACCAAGAAACTCAGCAAAGTGTGTGGGTAATATCCAATAGACTGCCGATGTTCCAAGCGGGACCTTTGGATCCCGATGACTACAACTATCGTATTCTGTATGCCGATGTTGAAGAAGCAGTCCGAGGTACAATTTGTGACTCTGACATTAAACAACCCCCACCCACAGCATTGATTCAACGAGGTTGGCTGCCATAACTAGCGTTATTTTTTGTGATAAGAAAAAATAAGTGTATGTAATGTATGTAAATATAGCCAGAATTATACGCCTTTGATATAAACACAGCAATTTTATTTCACGATTTCCAGTATCGTAGACTTTTGAGTTCACTTTTAATTAAATATAGCAAATTTTGATTCACTTCTAGCAGCATTTCAACAATATTTAAAACCGCTTAAATATATTTTATTACAGGCTTGATTGTCCTATAAAGTAAAAATTATACGCCTTTGAAATAAACACAGCAATTATACTTCACGATTGCCATTATACTCGTAGCCTTTTGAGTTCACTTTAAACATAGCAATTTTTTATTCACTTTTAACAGCATTTCAACAATAATGAAAGCCGCTCAAATTTATTTTATTACAGGCTTGATTATCCTTTAAAATTTTGAGACCGATTTCGGAGGCTTTGATTTGAAAACGATCTAACTATAGTTACTTATAACTAACATAGAGCTTTTATGGTCTGATTTGGTAAAATGCTCTTATCCTTTATTTTATTTATATAATTTTTTTTTTTTCAAACTTACGTTAGGTATATCTACGTTTTGTACCGGTTTCGACCTTACTGTTCACCTGTGACCTTCTGTTAATTTGTTCCTATATTGTTTGCCGGTGTAGGTAAATCTCAATAAGTATTTGTTTATGAGAAGCCATTGTCCTTATGGCAACGACATTCAAGACGACCGCACCGTGTGAATAAACTTGTTTACCGTGAATATTTTTTTTTTGGAACACCTTGAATTGTTCAATTCAGTTTCAATTCAACAACCCTAGAAACAAGTTCATTTTGCAGTTCACTGTATATTTAGTCTAAATAGATACATTTATTCAATAACAAACCAGTCCAGCGACCAAACATTTATGTAACAAATCATCTAATAAGCCTTGGTTTGGCTCATATTAGTTTAGTTCAAAGTTACCAGCGGAATAGACGTGTAATGTGCCTGTGATTTGCTGTGAATATGGAAAGGGTGTGTATTACAAATTCAATATTACCTTCCTATTTATCTTTATATCTATATGAAACAAGCTTTTGCCCCATGCTCGCGGTAAGTATGTACCTCCTGTAGTATTTAGCAATGATCTCTAGCTGACAGTCGAGCATTTTTTTTCTGAATGAAAGGTATAAGTACCCACGTATCCCTGACAACGTGTAGATAAATATTATGATAAATGATTCTCAGTTAATTAGTTTTAACGTGTGAAAGCGTAACAAGAAACAAACTCACATTCAATATTAGAATAACATAAATCTGATATAAGCTAGACTATTTTAAAAGTTGGTAGGTACCTACAATGAGAGCAAAGTTGCGGGCGGAAGCTAGTAAATATATAAAATGGAATATAAATGTGCATGTGCTTGTAATTCTTCTTTTACTAAATGGCTCGACCGATTTTGAATTATATTTGTAATTACTTATATCTCCTAGGTATATTTTGAAATGATACTATATACCTATATTGTATTTCAACTGGATGGTTTTTAGACATATTGCAAAATTGTGGACGAGCGAGACCCTATTACTATTACTAAAGTGTTGAACACTTTACTTAGTGTAATATAAGTAGGTACCTACTGATAATCTCAGGTTCTCAGTACATAAGTACAAAGTTTTACAGTTACAGCCCCCCGAAAAAACAGATAAATTTAAATATTTTTCGAAAATACATTAGGTATTCTAATGTACTAATTTACATTCAGATTGTTTTGCATTTTGAAATAGGCATTGATAATATTTTATGCAGTTCCACTTTTACTTGGCGGCAACGCAATACAACATTCATAGTCAATTTACCTAGTATTACTCACCTACATTACATAGGTACCTGCTGGATCTGACTATACAGAAAGTCCTAAATTTATACGGTCATAATAATTCAAGCAGTTAGGTTCTTTTTTATATTAAGTACTTAGACTAATTGAACTTTAAGCTCGGTAAAGCTCATTCTCTATTTTCTTATAGTATTTTTACAGAATAAACACATTCAAAAATATTCTAGTTCTCAATCTTATTCATCTAGTTGGTAGCTTGAACCTGTCGACCTTCGATATATTTTGTCTTTAATTCCTTAATGCTTCATTAGATGATTAATTTTGAAAATGTCTACAAATGATTTATCTGCTTCATTGATTCAAGGCTTCAAGGTTTAAATTGAAAGTACCTTCTATCTTATACTGCTACGACATACTTAATTCAAACTTAAGTATACCGTAGGTTCTAAGTTTAGGCTACTACATAATAATATCCTTCTATATTTTGAAATTATATCCTTTTTTAGAAAAGTGTGATATGGCTCAGCTTGGCTTTAACCTTCGTGCTAGGTGATGCACAGGAGAGAGTTGCGATTAAAAAGTCGATAGGCACTCTATATCGATGGAAACAAATCGACTTCGACTTTCGCAGCGAAGCGGATAGACAAGAAGCTATTAGCAATGGGTGAGTTTTTCGAGCAGTTGTTAAAAAACATCAGAACGTTCAATTATTGCACAAGAGAACAAAAACTCAATTTACACGCTGGCTAAACGCGTATGTTAGACCACATTTCAAGTAGGTTACCGATAAAGGACTTTATGTAATTACAATTTTTTCTGTCCTAGTGATTACATCCCTGCAAACGTGATTACTTTGGGTATTGAACGGTGGAAGGACCGCGTATTTGTCAGCACGCCAAGATGGAAACGAGGAGTTCCAGCCACACTATCATCTCTGCCTATTGTGGCTCAATCTGAATCACCTCCTCTACGACCGTTCCCTAATTGGGACTGGCACAACGCAGGTAAACTTTACTATTAATAAGTTTCTGAAACTGTTTAACAAAACAAGCCGGGAGCTAATTTGAATTCATCATCATCATCTGAGCCCGTTTGCACCCACTGTTGGCATTGAGACCTTCTTTATAATACGTCATTCCTTCTCCTACGAGTCTAATCCAGTGATGCCCGACCAGAGTTTAAATAAAATATTTATGGGTGTTTTTTTTCTTTTTGCTGAAGGTTTTATTGAATAGCTTCAGGCATCATCAGATCAATTCAAAGTCACCAATTATTGCAGTGTCACCAAAAACTGATAAATATTATGAATACTGAAGTACTAACTTGGTTTTTTTGTCCACAGTTAACTGCACTGGGTTCACGTCCATCTTCAGAATGAGTGTTGATCACTGCGGTACCATGTGGGTGCTCGACTCCGGGCAGGTGGAAGCTTTCGAAACACCTCGTCAACTATGTCCTCCAACGCTCTTTGCCATTAATCTGGACACAGATACAGTTATTGCTCGCTATCCAATTCCTAGCGAATTTGTCCTTCAAAACTCTCTGATTACTAATATAGTTGTGGATTCAAGAGATGCACGCTGCCGAGATGTACATGTCTATATAGCAGATGCTTGGCGATTTGGTCTTATTGTATTCAGAGATCAAGACTCATCTTTCTGGAGATTTAGCCACTACAGCTTCTATCCGGAACCCCTTCTCTCGAACTACACACTGCATGGCTTGAACTATCAATGGTCCGATGGCCTGTTTGGAATGTCTCTGGGCAAGTTCCACCAGGGTGATCGCTTGCTTTACTATCACTCAATGTCTAGTTCTCTCGAGTTCGCAGTTAAGACTTCAGTTATTCGCGATCCATTGCGCGTGAATAACTCTGTGAGTGAATTCGAGCTACTTGGCGAGAGTCGTGGCGCTGACGGACAGGTCTCGGCCGCGGCGGTTGACCGCAACGGTGTCATGTTCTACAACCTCATTTCGCGTGACAGTATCGGGTGTTGGGACACACGTAAACCATATATCAAAAGTAACCTAGCGGTCGTGGCGCAGAACAATAAAACTATGGTATTTCCTAATGATCTCAGAATAGATCACGAAGTTCCTCAAATCGCTTGGGCTATAACGAACAGGCTTCCGATGTATCAGTTTAATTTTATTAATCCTAACGAGTTCAATTATCGTGTCATGTATTTAGACCCTCAGAGTGCTGTAGAAAATACAGTGTGTGATCCTCACGCATATCAGATCAAAGGTCCTATCAAAAAGTGATATCTTATGATATATTATATCTTATCTGGTTTTATGTGTATAAAACTAACAACAATTTATTAATAAAGAACTCTGATTTTATGTTAACATGTTTTATTGCAGTAATGTTTACGATACCATTTCTTTTTAATCCCTCTTTTCATGTTTTTGTGTACTTGAAGCTCCGTCTTCATTTTTTTTATTTAATTTTCTTTTATTTCTCTGAACATTTTCTAAAACAGATCTCAAGCTATCACTTGATGATAACAAATTGTTGAGCTCTGTCTCGCGTTTAGTTTTATCTTGAGACATATTTTTCAAAGCACTTTGTTTTTCATTTGTGCTTTTGTCTCTAGATTTATTCTTAAAATTCGACGGATTTGTTTGATTATCTATTGCAGGAGGTATATTTTTACTGTCGTGCCAAATAACTCTTTTATTTCTTTCAACATCTAAACAAACCCTTTCGTTTGGTGAAATTGAAACAGTACGTCTTCGAGTCCTTGCAATACTAGCATTACCTTCGCTGTCAACACGGCTACGGCCGTTATTGGTTTTAGCAGTAATTTTGCTTTCTGATGACCGTGGAATATCTGAAGGGCGTTTCATAAATATTTGAGGGTAATCTCGAACGTACGATGCAGTGTTTCCTTTGCTGCTTCCCACAAACGAAGGAGTGTCAGTGTCATCTGATGGCATTGTGGTACAATTACGGCAGTCGCGTCCAGGCATTTCAACAACATGGGATGATTTCGTTCGTAAAGTTTCAGAGTCAGCAGACATAGTGCCTTCTTTTGTCAAGTATATTCCTATTCGCAGCATCATAAGTACGAATTGCTCTAAAATACGGTCTGCATTTCTTGGCGACATCAGCACATCGCTCCCGTACCAGTCTTCACATGAACCAGTTTCTGATATTCGATTCGTAACCGTTGTTGTTGGAGTCAACATAATTTCTGTGTTTGTTTTTATTTCTTCGATGCTCGCGATTGATGCGATGTCAATAATTGATGATAAGACAAGGTTGGGATGTAATTTTGATTCATTGTTGCTAGATGGTCTTTCTCCATACCTGTTAATATAAGATACGTTTCCTAAAACAACCTGAACTTTCTAAGAATGAAACCAAAATATGGTCGATAAGACATCCGTCAAAACAACCTGAAATTTCTAAGAATGAAACCAAAATATTGGCGATAGATCCGTCACACGAAAGTATGACTTAAAAACTACTATAGAACTGAAAACTTGAACAGGCAGTAAACAGTACTCACAGGCTTGCTACGATTTTTGTTCGTAGTTGTTCTTCACCCAGCAAAGATTTAGTCCGCCTTCTTCGTATGGCCAACTCAAGGCCATAGTCGTGGTCACTGGGTGGCAAAACTGTTGTGAACGTTTTAAAAGCAGAAGCCACTTTAAGCTTATGGTAGTAGCTGTAAAGAAAACGCTTAAAAGTTTCCATAAATTATAAAATTTGAAGGCTACGTATTGCAATTTATGAAAGAAAGTTATTTTAAGAATTAAGCTCACCTAAACACAAGCATCCACATGTAAAACGCAGGCATGATTGAAACTAGCTTCACTATGACAAACTTGATGCAAGGTGGCCTGGCGGGCCCCAACAGGACACAGGTGCCAAGGCCTAGAGCTAAGCTTGTCAGTTCACATAGGAGTTTTCTCGTTGCTGCTAGCAATAGCCATGGCAAAACTAATGCAGGACGCTCTTCCTGGAAAAATAAAATGGTTAACATGATTCGGGATTGATCCATCCATGATGAGGATTACCTCAATGCTTAAATAATGTGATTCATAATAAATTGCTCATAATTTTTGTCATATACGAGTGGATATGCTAAGTAGTTCTGAGACCCGCGCTAGATTTTTTTATTTATTTTAAAAATAAATCCGATTTTCCACCCTGTTTGTTACACTTGGAACAAGTCCTCGACTAGGCATAAAAACACACTTTAAACTTCATATTACAATGTACCACACACTTCATATTACAATGTACCCTTACAACTACATCCCTTTTTTCGATATACTATGACTCAACCGGCAACTTTTAAATATTAAGCTGTATATTACCAGAAAGACCGGATAAAGCAGCACAATGTACGAGGCAAGGTACACATACACCGTGAAGCATTGGACCAGCATTACTCCGGAGATCATCGTGCGTAGTGCTCTTTGCACCGGCATCGACAACTCATACGGCATCGACATCTGCCATACCTGTGGTAGACTTAAAATAAATTCTTCTGCGTCGTGTCGATAAAAAATATTCTAGTTTCTAATATTTTCCAAAAACGATGTAAGCAAATTTTCATCACATCTTGCTGTTGAGCTTATTTTTAAACTTATCTACATTAAACATAATATACTTAACTGAATTACTTATTACTGAAATTATTCAGTAATTTTCAGACTGAAAAGCTGTGAAATATCAGTAATCAAACCATAAATTGAAGTCGATTATTGAAACTGCTGTTATGATGAGATATACAAAATGAGAAAATGAACAAAAACAGATGCTTACCTGTTTCAGATTTGCGTTTACTTTGAAGAGTGTTGCATCAAAGATTGTTCGGACCAGTCCCAAAAGCGTCCACAAACATACTTCGGATTGCATGTTCATGCCAATATAGGACAGTATGTTTATCATTTTTTTTTACCAATTTTTATGATGAAGTCATAAATTGAAGTGCTTTCACTCTAGAAGTGGTTATATTTTCTTTGCTACATAGTGTTGTTTAGTTTTTAAAACATGTTTATAGTTTTATGTTGTTTTCAGTTCAGTTTCAGTGGTGCTGTCAGCGGGTCTTGTGCACAGAACAGATAAATACTCAAAGACAGAACTCTATTACTCCGTCTTGTGTCAGTGGCACCAAAGAGAATATAACCACAACGAATGGCACTTCGATCACTATTGGCATGTATAATTGAATGTCAATGTAATTTTTACCTTTTTAGACCATATATATCCAAAAAGGTACCATGCTAAATCTATGTTTTAGACAACGTAGAGTCGATGTATCAACATAAATAAAATCTAGGTTCCACTTTAGAGTAAGTGTTGTGAATTGAGGATTAAAAAAGGCTTAAAATCGGTAGGGGTTTGCTTCTTGATTTATCTATCACTTTTATCACCCGGAAAAGCCTAGTTTTCGAAAAATTTATAAAAATATTTTAGTAATTTCAAGCGAAACGTGACTTTAGAATAGACAATTTGACAATTGAATCTGTGTTTATTGTCTGTGGTTAGGTGTATAGTAAACAACCACGAAGGAGCCGAGCGAAGCGTGCCGCGGGAGCGGCCGGCGAGTGCCAGAACCGACTTGCTCTTGTTGTACCTTAGCTTTATAGTAGCTACCTATGTAAGGTAGCTACTTTCAGAGTATGTTGTTATACCGTGTTGTTTGTTTGAGGTTAGGTTACATTAATTGATTTTTCTCTATATAATTATATTTGGCATGAATTAAGTCTGTCAGCTTGCGCCAAAAATGATTACCACAGATATAATAAACACAGATTCAATTGTCAAATTGTCCATTCTAACGTTTCGCTTGAAATTACTTGAAATTAATTTTTCGAAAACTAGGCTGTTCCGGGTGATAAAAGTGGTAGATAAATAATCAGGAAGCAAACCCCTACCGATTTTAAGCCTTTTTAATCCTCAATTCATGACAACTTACTCTAAAGATTAACCAAAATCTATTTATGTAAGCACAAAACCACTGCTCAAACATATCAGGAAAAACTGAAAAGCCATCCTAATCAACTAGCACAGCAACTCACAAAACCTACTTATAGGAGACGACGTAAAAGGAAAGATGTAATGCAGCTACTTGAAACGTGTGACTAAATCAATGTAGAGTGCCTACTGGAGTGAACTCTGCCTGACATTCACCCGCAAATTTGCTCATAGTTGGAAAACTGATTGCAGATAAAACTTGTAAAAAAAAATAAAAAAAATATGTAAGCATTATAACTTTTTCTTCTTGTTTACTTCTCGATTATAATCACAGATTGTAACCAATGATATTAATCAAAAAATCTAAAAACCCAACTGCAGGAACATAAATTTTCATTCTTGTTAACTTTTAAGATTTTTCAATGCATAGAACCATTTGCATGCATTATTTGTCAATTTGTTTTACAAAACTAAGTTGAACATATGACTTGTACTTAATTTTGTAATCTCCTTTTAATTTTCCTGATTTTGATATGTCCCACTCAATATGATCGGCTAATTTATTTTTCTTAGTGTTACTAACTCACGCATTAGATCCGCTGTTTTGTTTTTTTTTGTCAAAAAAGTATCATAATATGATACTTTTTTGACAAAAAAAAACAAATTATTATGACACTTGAGTTATTATGACAAATCTAACGATACCCTAATTGTCGAAATCCATCCAATAGTTTGGAAGATACGTGGGGGTCTTCTTTCGCCATTTCTGAAGGAGCTAGTGGCTCTGCTATTTTATTTGGTTTTCTCGTGTCTAGGTTTTATTATGTAATTTCGGTGGCGTTTTACTAATGAAGCCTTGGATACGTTACAGGAGATTTGGCAAATGGAATGGGGGAGTATTATTATTATTATTTATTTATATGAACAAAAAAGAAAAGGGCTTTGTCGCTGAGCGACTATACCGCCCAATCAGAAGTAGATTTCTCATTTGACGAAAGATTTCCGTTGGAGTTTTGAAATGACAAGCCGCCATGTTTTTTCAAAATCAAATTGACATGACTTGACTTGACATGACATGAATATATATTTAAAACTTGACATTGGCAGAATTATACTGTTAATACAGTTAGTTGCCATTGATAAAAAGAAGAAGAAGATACGTGGGTACAAGGAAATTTAACGTATTGCATACATACATACAAAATAGGCGCGCAAAACATAGCCCTTCTTTTGACAGTCGGGTAAAAACATCATTGATTGTATCTGAAACAAGTGAAATGTATGCAACATAGAGAAAATACTAAATGGAATGATCATGAATTGTAAGTTCATGGGCATGACGGAAGGTCTTTTTCTCGCGTCGTCTATCGATCAAATTATTTCTTTCTTGGCTGCGCTAAAACAATATACTAGGTAAGGTAGGTATAGAAATAGATGAATATTTTAGGCATTGTTTGTACAATAACAAAACTATACCATAAGCAAACTTCATGCTATTTCAGGGCATCCCATGAGCGTAGGAGTTTAATAAGAAAATAGCACGGTGTATTAACGTTGTGGTCATGATGCGTCAGTGGCACTCGGGGCGCCCACGCCAGTCAGACGAACCTCGACAGTCAAACACTGCACGCGTCGCCTTAACATAGCCGGCTAATCACGCGGGAAACGTAAATTATATTGTGAAGTAAACATTGTGGAAAAGTGTAGTGAAGTTTGAATGTGTGTTATTCTTTGGGTAAACATTTTTTATTACTTTTGTGAATGTTGTTGATTGTAGCTTGGACAATCCTACTGCGATAACTTGCTAATTATACAAAGATCAATTATTGCGCATTTACCGAAAAGATCCGAGATCTAGATGAAAACAATAATTTCAAAGGCCTTGATATTGTTTAAGAATACATAATATATTTGGGTTACGTCCTTACCTTGAGCGGGTGAGTTGTAAGTTATTTTTAATAATTCTGTCTTTTAGTAGCCACAGTATTTTTCTTAGCAACATCCGTGAATATAAACACGTTTGTTAATAGATTGAGAGATAATGTTTTTCAGGTTCACCTGCTCTAATTGTTTTTTTTTCTATTGCTGTTAAATATAACTATGATTAATTTTGTAGGTAGAGTCAGTACTGTACTGACATAGTTACTACATAGTTTTTTGACTCTACCTACAAACTACTCTTCTTCTTCTCTTTTTCTTGGGTACTCTAGGCATGTACGTGTAACGTTAATGCTTAAAATGTCTTCCAAGACCGATCTGCCAAACTTTATACTTACTTCATCACTTCTAGCTTATCAAATTTGTAAAATCCATTAATAATAGGTATTATCATATACAATACAATGTATTTAGTCTCGTTTACTCGTTTATTTGATGAATATATGCATATGATTGACCTTCTAGAGTTCTGCCAACTCAAAACAAGGGCAAGAGCGGAGTCAAGCATGATGTCATCCGCGTTTATCCGGACTGATATAGATATGTTAGGAACACACAGCAAACTAAAAATAGGCTTTTTTGGATCTTAATCCTAGCGTAAATATTGGGAACAGACGAAACAACACAGTATTATGTTGTTATGTAGATACCTAAATATTTTTTATTAAATTTTGCCTGATATTATAAACTACCTATAGGTAATAATAGCTTTACCTACATAAAATAATGCTGTATTTATTGCTACTCTCTCATATAAGTTTTTAATAACCTTACGTATGATATGGGGTAAGAAGTAAGAAAATACGTAAACGTAGAGATCCCTCCGTGAAATATTTTTGATAAACTACTTCGTATAAAAAAATTGTTTTAAAATAATATAAATTATTATGTTTTTCGAAAAGATTGTGGTTCATTCTGTTAATAGAGTCTGCGTGGGTGATCAAACCCTGTAACTGGTGTGATGACCTAATGAGCATCATTGAACATCACCAATTATACGCAAATAAAATTCGCATTCAGAATGAATTTAGACACTGTTGATAATGAACATGCGTAGCACGCACAGAACTTTTAGATATAGTTCTGTGGTAGCACGAGCAGCGCTATGTACGTACTTACATAAACTGAAAATATCTCATTATCGCATATTTCACCTAAAAGAGCAAACTTTTTATATGATAGTAATAAAAGTAAGCCCGAATAAGTGCAACGGAACATTTGCTTTTAGATCATTATTTGAGGTAATCAAATCAGTATTAAATTATAAATAAAAATAAATAAATAAAATAAAATACGTTTATTTCTGGCACTACTCTCTCACATTAAAATACAAACAACAAATAAAAAAATAAAAAACACAGGTAAGTACTTACTCTACTTACATCTAAGTACCTATAGGTAAATTATTTTCGATTTCTGTCCATATGGACAGTTATCCAGTGCCAGTAAATTGGATTATTTACATAGTCAGAGACAGCCCTCAGTATTCTGTTTTTGGAGCGATGTAGCCTACTCCAGAAGGATGCTATACGAGTTCGATTATTTAATAATCTATTTCAAAATTGTTCCCATGTCTTAATAATACTCGTATGCAATCCGCAAATATCGATGGAGATCTGTTGGATACTGTCCTTTGAAGTCGTTAGATAAACAAAGAAGTGAAGTGAAACCAAGAAGAAGAAGACTTAGCTAAGATGTTACTGATGGGGCGGTATAGTCACTTAGCGACAAAGCCCTTTTCTTTTTTTGTAAATGAAAAAAAAGAATCAAGTTTTGCGAAGTAGAATAAGTAGGTAACTTAGATTTAGTTAGTGGGCAACTGTTATGGTTTAACTTTTTTAGCCGATGCATTTATGTGTTCGTCCACCTACCTAAATTATTTACTTAAACAGTTGTATGTCAAAAAGTAGAAAGAACCGTAATTTTGTTTGAAAAATAACGGAGCTCCAGCCATCTCCTCCCATTCACCAGGATCAATCTGCAACGGTATGATAGTGACATACTAGGCTGACGTACGTTAGAACACGTATATGGTCCCGACTGTTCCATACAAGGGATGACTTCATATGGTGTGCAACATCGCAAGGTTTATCCTCGATTTCCAACGCTTTCTATACCTAGATACACTTATATCATTTTAGCTTTGTTTAAATATATTTTTTCTGTAACCATTCCATGTAAATATTAACAATGCGCCACGAATGCTGATTCGAAATGGAATCAGTCATATTCCGATATGAGGGAAACTAGATTTCGAAAAGTAAACCACTTCTCGCATAGCTTTGTTAATCGAATTGATTGGACTCATTAGCGTGAATGTGGGGCAGCTACGTATGAGAGTGCATTGTTCAGAGCTTCTAGACGACCTCTTTACATCTCAAAAGTATTTTTGTAAAAAATTATATAAACATTTTCTATATCTTTAAATTTCAGTAGGTATGTTCGTATGAATAGTTAATTTTGATAATTAAAATTTGTATTGCCTTTTATTCATGGTTCAATGATTTTATAGCTGAATTGGCTGAAGCTGACAATTTATCATCTCTTCAAACTCAAAAGCGGTATTATAGCTAATGCCCCTAACGCTCCTTTCCATTTTGTAATCGTGTAGAACGTCGCATCTTACAATAAGGGCTCTCAATTTATCTAAAGTAATATCACAGCACCTTTTCTCATGACATACATAGCAATCATTACAGAAGGATCAGTTTTGTTGTTAATTAGAGTAAACATGAATACTTCCCTCGGGAACCAAAGGTGGGTGTAGGTATGTGTGAACAATAATGTTGTTTGATGATTTTGTATTGCACGTAAAAACTAAGTCAAACATTTACTACCTTAAACTGTACTGTGTTGTACTCATAAGAGGAGATAATACTTTGAAATGTTTAACTTAGTTTGAGTTGCTTATGATGAAATGCAAACAAGCATAAATGAATCAAAGCGTAAAAGGCATTTTATGAATTCGCTTTATTTACTAAGTTGATTACTCATAGGTACTCATCCCCTCAAACCTCAGCCGAAGGAATTATTATGTAGAAGTCATGCTACAGTGACTCATTCCTGTTGCATATTGGATTACACATCGTAAATCGCAATATCGTTTCTTCATTGATGACGTCACAAGCCACCGTTAAAATATTGTTATTTTTTAGAACAAGCACCTGCTTTTTTCTTTCTTGTGTTATGGCTATACAAGAAAATGTTGTGAACATAGCATGAGACCCGTTCCCTAGACAAGTTCTAACACAGTGAAAGACATCGTACATAACGTACCTAATCGTAAGAAAACTCAAACGGGGGTTGCTGATTCTTGATCAATCACAAATGAACCTAAGTACTTATTTCAAATTATGAATGAAATTATTTTGTATTTGATCATTATCGTAATAAAATTTAAAACATTCTCCGTGTGAAAAAACTTAGATGTATAAATTTATGACGCTTTTCAAGGTTGTTCATTCGTCAGACATAAAGTTAGCAACTGCACATGGCCAGACAAGTTTGTAGTTAGAGAGATAAGTATTTTGTCAAGCTGGCACTACCTACATAGGAACATTAGGAACCGAACTTACCTTTTTTTAACTATTTTTCTCGATTCGTTTCCCTTTGTTGCCTATTATAAACCATATTAATACATAACATGTTTGAGAAATAACGTTTCCTTATCGCAAAAAAATATGTGAGAAAGTACCTAAAGGTGCCATAAAAAACTAACCAGTCTATCGACTCTGCTCTACTTTATTTTAGTGTTTCGATATTTACGGTTTTAGATATATTGCCAGCTCTCGGAATACAAATGACGTCAGGACCTTGACCGAATGCAAGAGACAAGTAATGAGGGTCATCAGATATTCATAATTTACGTCGATATTTTAAATAAATTCATGTTGATGTCATGTTTAGAAGAATAGTAATAAACTAACAAAATATTCACCTGTTTTTCTTTAAGCTAGTTATTCCATCTACAACTTAGGTGTTCATGGCAATAACCTGGAGTATCACTAGATCGTTTTTAACGATCCATTGATAGCTCTACTGGTTCTATTGTATTTTGTAAATTAGTTTAGTTTCGGTAAGTTGTAGGTACTTGTTACCCATTCCCCTTACTATTTTATGAAATAGGAAATAAAGCAAAAAATCCTACTTGAATCCCTTTTCTAATTAAAGTTTGTAAGGAGAGCCGGTTAGTTGACCTTCGTTCTTATATCAACTTCCCGAGGTCCATGACCATGTTCTCGTAAGCTTCAATAATAATACATCTGACGAGTTATTTCTTCGCAGAATTGGTTACAGAATGCTGACATTGACTTTGTGATTGCGGTTTAACGAAGGCCGAGCTAGTCATAAACAGAAACTTAAAATATAATTCATTGTAATTACAAGATACCGTTATTCTCGAAACACTTCAGACCAAAATCACAACCAAACAAGGCGAGATAAATGTTGTTGGTTCAGAGTAAAGTATGGCATTGTTTATAATACGTTCAGATGTAAAGTGTGTATCACCAAATGACGTCACGACGCCTTCTTCGGAAGCGATCACCTTCTGCCCAAAGCAAGGTAAACTACGACTGTGTTCGTGGGTGCCACCAACGCTTAACTTTTCATGATCACTTGTTATATTAATAACCCTTATATTAATCTAGGAATTATTACAATCAGTTGGAATGTACTTACATGGAAAAAAGTTATTCACCTACTTCTAACATAGTGTTCGTTGTAATCTTTGAAATCGCAGACTGTGCGTATAAGTATTAATAAAATAATGACTAACTTATGTTTTCTTGCCTTCTATCTAGAGCAAGGTTGACAGGAACTAACTATAGATGCATCAAATTAAACTTAACAGTTGGTAATAAATATACATTTGTACAACCGATCTTTGTCTGTCTGAAGTTACGTGCACTAAACAATCGCACAGGTTTGCGCGAGTTGGGGAGATAGCACGATGCAACAAACTAAGCGAGTGAGCGAAGCAGCTATACAAAGCTGTCTTCGTCTTTTAGGCGTCATCAAAAATGGGTTCTGCGCAGCTACTTCAGAATGCTAAAGATTGGTTGTGCGTAGTATGTATGTATAAATATGAACCTCTAGAATACAAAATGTATAAAATTATGAAATCATTGAGCTAAATGTGCCTATATTGTAGGAAGCCATATCATACATAATGGGCATTCAAAGGCGAGATGTTATCTTTTATGAGTGGGATTAGGTATGTCATGCGTAAAGTCAGTGCAACAGATCATTGAAATAATAGCGCGGTGCTTTTAGATAGAGGTACGAGTATGTATAGGTACACTAAACTCACTGAGCTAATCGGTTTCGCATCTACTTAGGTAAGTACTTTTTGTTGAAAATGTGTTTTTAACAAAAAAACATTACAAAAAAAATATTACTTTAACAAAAAACAGTGTTCAAATCTCCGACCGCAGGTAATGTGCCCAAAAGGTGTGTACTTTTTGTTTGTAATGTGCATGTGAAGGAGTCTTAAATTCAGGATCTTGTATGCCTACAGAAGATCGTATAATGTAGATACGTTGGAATGAGAAATTTATCTTTACTACTCTTTGGACCATTCAATAAAAGCATATGGGACGAGTGTGGGTACATGAAGGAATGATCCAATTGCACACAGATGGTCGGGATGCGCTTTAGATTGGCTTACTTACGATTTACTGAATTGCGTGTGATGCACTCACTGTTTCAGATAGCACAGAATTTATGTGGTAACTACAGTCAGATGTGTCGATGAGGTCTTTTTAGGTTCTACATTCAAAATAATGCAGCACTGTGCAACCATTCAAGAACAAAATACAAGTCATGTGGTCATAGATTGATGAGTTTTATCATCTACCTACGGTATTAATGAAGTTGTAGTTTAAAACTAGATGTTAAACTCTGACACACCTCACTGCCGGCCTTCGTTTGTTTAATGACCGAGCCAAGAACACGGTGCTTGCCAAAAGTCACTTTCGTTACGGGGAATACACAACTGACATCACAAGTGTACTATGCAGTGTGTGTGTAAATGTACTTACAGTTGAACCTACTAATACCACCATTACAAGGTTTTTTTTTAACAATCTCTTTTAACACTACACCCAAAAAATATACTCTCATTCATCGAATTTCAGCTACTATATATACTAAACTTTACAAATTACCTACAATCTACTACGAGTGTTACCTACGTTAAATTGTTACATCGTGTGTCGTTATTCTATATACCAAAAAGGGACGTCTATGACGTTTTGATAACCTTAAATTGAAATAAAACAGTTAGAAAAACTGTTACCTATTATGATAACTAGGGAAGTTTACTCATAATACAGATATTTACAACTGTAAAAAATTTCCAACTAAATAAACACAGCAACGAGAGAAACTAAACGATAGACACATCTAAATATAACCCGTAGCTTTTACGTTCTTTGATAATGTGTATGCGGAACAGCAACGTGACATCTGCTCCTCATGGCGTCAGTGTTGCGCAATGCTCTTGACAGAGAACTATGCCGATGCCGGCACGAGCCGCTCCCAGCCTCGGATCCATCAACAATTTGTAATGATCCAACGCAGATGAACATACAGTTAGTAAGAGAAAACAGTAGATTAACTAACAGTTTGTATTGTTGCATTATAGAGTAATTCATAGTTAGTAGGAATGGAATCTACGCACTCCTTTGTAATGAGTTTATATGAATGGATAGTGGTCTCTTTTTATGATGTGTATGAACAGTGACAATGTTTACTCTGTGAGCATTGAGTTGTAGTGATCTGTGCCCTTTGTGCCATTAAAAATAAATCACAGACTTATTTGGAGGCATTTATTTTGGTACTTATGAAAATAGTTCAGTTTCATTTTTTGTCTGATTTTATTCACCGTAATATATATACAACCTTTAGGAAGTAGAGATCAATTTGTACATTATTTTTAGATACATAATTACGGTAAATCAGTAAACAAAAATAAGTATTAAGTATATGTATCATCAACTCTATCTCTACATAGGTACTCTTACTCTTCCAAAATACTTCATTTAAGTATCAGAATCAAGTTCCACCTTCAAGTACAAGAAGGTAGAACTGTTCTGACGAATGTTTGCTTCAATCACATTGTTTGCTGAAAGCTTTTGAAGGTTGCCGCAAGTTGGCGATGGGGTGTCAAAATGTCTGGGAGCGGCATTTAGGTTCGGAACATAAAAGCAATGTAATGGGGCCGCGATCTGCTATGTGGGTCAGGCCAATGTCGGGTTATCATTACCCTCTGATAAATTACCTACTGCCTACTGTAAACCGAAGTTTTCCAGAAAGATTTTAGGAACAACAATATGCTCTATTTGAAAAAGTTTTTATGATGACGAAACAGATGAAACCAATTGTACTTAAATACTTATGTAGGTATAAAAAAATATGACCTAATTTCGTAACAGCGGCGTTGAAACTGAAAAACATAGCAAACTATAAAAACAGGTTTGGCGGATGTGAGCTGTACGCACAATATCCCAATGTTTGTCATCAACTTCCAAATCAAAGAACTCCGAATCTGGGACGTTATTTGAACGACCGACCAACACAATCCATTGGGTAATGCCATGATTTCATAGTTTTGTAATGTTTCTAATTCTGGATAAATTGGAATGTTATACTCACCCACCAGTCAATCAAATTGGTTATTGCGAAATTTTTAATACACGTATTTGTATTTCAATGAAGACTTGTTACATCTGTTATTCAGCTGGAGTAGCAAATATTTCAATTACTTAGGTACTCTAACTTACTTACTTAAGTTCTTAGCTAGGTTAGGTATTCTAGCCTATGATGGTCAGGGATATTACCTTTTGTTGGTTTGGTTTTATCCAGTGACATAGTTACAAACTTTACCTTATTATAAATAACAATAATACGTAAGTACATAGATAGAATAGAACTTCAGAAAATTTATCTAAGTATAAAATTTATCTGAAAGTATATAATAACATTTTGCCTCAATTTGCCTTTTATAACTGTTTTGTACGACTATTTTTGTTAATTTCAATCATTTGAATTGATTTTTAGATGTTTGTCGACGAGATAACTGTTTTGTTATCTAACGCTAGCATCATTTACAAACTTTTGTACAAGTAGAAATCTACGTCGTCGAGGCGGCGCTGGCGACACGTTGTCGCGCAAAAGTAACGGATATACCCAATACCTAACACCCACGCAAAAATACACATAATAGAAAACACCTCCTACCAGTTTTACGACTTCAAGGCTATAGATTTAAAGCTGGTAGTAATAATTAAATTAGGCCTTTGTATTTTATGTAATAAATAATGGCGAATCGGGGTGGATGGCACAAGCTTAGGGAGGCTTTATGTCCAGCAGTGGGTGACCTCAGACTGTGGATTGCTAGGAATCAACAAGACCTACAAGACTCTCTTTTTAACCTTCATAAAATAGTACCATCTTGTTCCAGAAGTCATGAAGAGGTGAGCACAAAGAAGAAAAAGTTAATACAGAATCACAATGAAGAGGCTTCAGAAATGCTGCTGTTGCGCGTCGACGCGGACCGGGACCCTCATCACGGCGGTGCTGGGCGTGCTACTATCTATTGCCACCATCATCATTGTATGGGTCGTAGAGAGGCATCGCATCACATTCAGCACACTGATCTTCGACAAGGACTTTGATAGGAAACTTTCAGATTTAGACAGTAAGTGTCAGATTTAAACATTGTGATCAATATCATCAATGTCTTTAAGTTGCACTCTTATTTGGAGTCAACCAGCTGTTCACTCGTCTCTATTAGCCATCATCTTTATTTGATGTATTTCTATTCCAGTTCCGAGGATAATATTAACGGTCAACTTATGCTTCACGATACTCATATGCTCGCTGCTCGTCATAGCAGTTCTGAAGGTGAGAGTTTACCTAACGACTATGATAAAATGAATCTGTACAAGGTTGAATAATTTAAATTAAACGATTCCTATTTTCCCATGCAACAAAGACGTCATTTTCGGTATGTGAGTTACCTAATCTTTATCGTAGTGAATAAAAATATTGTAGTCTTATGCTTGTTGTATTTTTTAGCGACGGTCCTGGCTAATGCTACCGTGGGTTGTCCTCGGTATCGTGCTAGCCATCGGTCTTCTCATCAGCGTGTTACACACGTCCATCACATTCTACCTCGACGATAAAATTGAAGACCATAATATCCTCGCTACCTGTATATTAGTTGGTGGACTTTTATACTTGTGTAAGTATAATATTAATGTTATCATCTGGTGACTGATGGCGTCCTATGGTGTGGCTTGCCGGGTATTCTAGACTAGTTCATAGATTATTAACGTAGTTAGCCGGTTGGTATTAGTGTTGGTATACTTACTGCACTAGCTTCACGAATGCCAAACTCCATTAGTGGCCGAAGTGTACAAAAATTGAGGAACGAAATGACGGGTGCTTTCGGGCGACCTACTAAAAACACAATTAATTTATTTGCTCGTAGGTTAATAAGAGAATCCTATAAACTGGAGGTGATCATTTTTCTTCCTCAATATTAGGTACTATAGAGTGATAGGAGTGAGTGGAAGAAGAAGACATGTTGTGCCGACCCCACTTAGCGTGGGATAAGGTCAGGGAGATGATGATGATGAATATTAGGTACTATAGGTACTTACATATGTTAATCGAATTTGTGTTTTTTTTTCAGGTCTGTACCTCTACCTATGGGCAGTGGTGTTCAGCCACTATCTGGACGTGCGTGACGAGGAGGAGAGAGGCAGATATCGCAAGGCCCCCTACAGACGATAACTTGCAATTCATTTTGCACAAAATAAATATTGGTCAGAATAAACAGCAACAGAAAAAAGCTCTTGCTAGCACATACGTGTTTTTCGATTGATGATCGCCAAATTTTAATATATTATGGTACCTAAAATGCTGTTATTCTAACTTTTGATGAATCGAAACCCAGTTATTTTAATGAAAGAACGAATCCAATTAGTCCTTTTAAAAGAAATTAATATAAGAGTGCTATTATAAGTGCCTTAATTTTTAATTAAGGTAACTGTTGTGTATGTGATAAGGAAAACAATTCTATTGAATCTCACTCTTTAATTGAGTTTGTGTCGTGAGCTAAAAAATCTTGATGTAAGAAGGCATTTTTTGAATTGAAATGTTGTACTGAAAAAAAATGTACACGTACGAGTTAATAATAGAGTAAAAACTTATTTATTCAAAAACACTTAGGTAGGTTTATTACTCAACAATGCAAATTCAAAGTTAAATCATTTCATTTTAGTTATTTTATCTTAACGTAAATGTTATTAACTTATTTTTTACCAATATAAAATGAAATATTTTTATTAATTCTACATATTAATAAATGTCATTATTTAAGAATCCTGTACTTACTTTTTATTCTATTTCCACAAATTGCAAATTGCAGAAAAAAGTCTGTCAATGTATAGACATAGTGATATGAAACGGTCATGTGATCTCACGCTGCGCTCTAGTGATATGAAACACAATTTTAAGTTGGATCACGCCATAAAATGAGCTGCATGTCTGATTCCATGAGCCAATACTACTATCAACAGTATCATTGGATGAGAATGACATTTATCAGCTAACAGCTTCTGTCTTAACGTCTTTAGAGCTTTTATTTTCTTAGGATTTGTTTCTGTATCAATGTATATCTTTGTACGATTTATCTCGAAGTTCCGATCCTCTTGTATGCAGCCATCTTCATTGATCCAACTGGCGGCTTTGTAGAACCATTGCCTTCTGTGGAACTCTTCATAGCCAAGCATTCCGCAAAGCGCAACTGTATAAAAATATAGATTTTAGAATAGAAAACTATTTTAGGGTCGGTCTAGTTTTAGCGCCGCGATCACAGTCTTATAAGTAATTTTGACTTTGGGGGGTTTTTGTAATCTTATAAAATAAGTGAAATCTGTCTCATAATAATATTTAGTGACAGTTATACTTATAATTTAAGTGAAACTTTTCCGAGATCTAATTACAGAAATATTTGTTTGAAAGTAAGATTTACTGTGCTCCATTGAACGTTAGGAATTACAAACTTTCATTGAAAAATCGCGAGAGCATGGTGATGCATTGATCCTAATGTATGGGGTTCGAAGCTTTTATGTTAAAGTAGGTAGAGTTCGAGTAGGCGATAAACAATGTAAAAAGATCTCCAGCTCGAACAATAAAGCATATAGGTAGGTAGTCAGAAAATAATGTCAGATCAGTTGGGATGTTTGAATAGTTTCAAATCCAGATTAAAATAATGAATGATCAAATACTAAACCTTTGTACCTATGCCTCAGCCATTCGGGGATCCTAAAATGATAAATTCAAACTTTATTCGCAGCGCGTTGAAGTCTTTTGTATGTACTTACATTGTATCACAAACAAAAGATTACAACGCGCTCCACATTTCTATTTAGATCATAGCTTTGCCAATAAATTGCAATAAGTACAAAAATTCACAATTTTTTTCGACTCTGTCTTCTGAGCACGGTAGACAAGGTAATCCTTACCATATTCCTAACAGTCAATTTAACTGCTAATGATGTTATTATAAAATCACTGACACAATGTTACAATGAATTGAAAAAAATACCATGATATAAATTTAGTGCACTTGTGAATGTTGCAAGCATAAGGAGGCTTATTTTATTTTAGTGAGTGAATCCCGGCTGCGGATAATAATGATAATGGAATTATATAGCAGCTGTTAGTAGGTTTATTGTTATTTAAGTTTTTACTGTGTTCCAAGAAGAGATCTCTAGCGAAGTATCCACGGCGTGCTAAATAAACCACCTCCCGGTACATATTGGAGCACATAACGTCCATGTGCATTTCATCCGCGCGCTCGGAGAGCATGTAACATCGCCTGATGTGCCGCAGCCCCATGAGGTTCAACAATCTATGAACAAAGGAGGAACAATTGAACAATAAACAGTTTAGGCCATATTTGAACAAGTGTGGGTGTGGGGCTGTAGGATATAGGTAAGTACAGTCAGCAACGAAAGTCGATTATACTTAATTACAGTTTGGATTATCCTGGTGTCATCCTCGAGAAAACTTGATTAGCTAAGTAGGTATAAAGTAATACGAGTAATTGTACTATGCACGATGAGAAATATATTTTGTGAGTAGTAGTTAGGTAGTAGGTTAGGTTAGTAGTTACTTAATCATGTTTCCTTCAGGATCGTGGTAGATGGCACATGCTTAGGATACCCAGCAGTGTTATCTTACCTGTGACTCAATGCATAAGAAACTGATGGAGTAGCAAACACACGTTTTATGCAAAATGGATCTGGGCGGCAGCGCTTGAGCTCCATCGATATTGGTTCAGGATTAAACGATATTCTTGATAAACATTCATCTGTTAGGAGGAGCATTGAAATTAGGTCATAATAATGCTTAAATGTAAGTACGGTCTAAGTCACTAACTGGTAAACCCCCAAAGGCGTTTTCAACGACGTGCCTCATGCTGGGGGGTTACCAGTTGGTAATCCTGCGTGACTGTAACTATTAGGTATAGGTTTCGTAAGTGATATATATTATTTTACCAGATTCAACAACTTTTAAATATCTGTCCATAGATGTGACTAGCTCTACGTAATTCTCCTTCGGGTATGTAGCTGTATCCATTTCTTCTATAAAATCATTTATTTTTATATTCGAATGAATCCACAGCTTTATAGTGTTCCTGTGGAATGCCTTGACTGAGTAAACTTGGGCTTCGTCAGATTTTAATAATTTTGAAACTGGAAAATTAAATTCAGAGATTAAAACCTACCTTTACCTTAGATTAGTACCTACCTTTTTCAAAAAGAGTGCGATCAGCAACGTAGGTACCAAGGAAGGTACCTAGTAGGGTCAGCGTCACTACCTAGAAACCCCCTTGCAGTTCAAACTACCATAATATGGGGTTTACCATTTGATGATGCTGACTGTACTAACTACCTACCTATGTAAGTGAAAATAGTCTTTAAAATTTTTTCTTTAAACTGAAGAGGCTGAGGTATTTTTTTTTATAAATAATGCTGGACATTTCATACAGCATCATCTAGCCCCAAACTAAGCAAAGCTTGTACTATGGGAACGATAACTGATAAACTACTTCTATGAATAGTTAGCTCTAGAAAAACTCACATCGTAGTCTCAAATCATTCCAGTCATATTGCTTATTACCGTAAATGAAATGTGATACTATATTCTCAGCTCTAACGACCAATTCTTTCATACTTTTGTACAATCCTATTTCTAATTTATTTCCGTCATCCCTGAATGTCCTTTTCAACAGCGCTGCAAATCAAATTATGCAGGTAAGTAAACAAGCTGTCAGAACCTGCATCATGGGTTTCAAATGTCAAAATGAAATCCATGTCCATTGCCTTTTGAATCACACATTATGGAAAGCACTGGTCGAAAGAGAATTGGCTTTTAAGCGGGGGGGCTTGCCCAGCAGGAGGGAACAACAAGCTGTAAATTAATGATAATGATATTTACCCAATGATGATAAAAAAATAATATATCATTGTATTTAATTAACCGCATATTTAGGTACCTACCTTTCATAAGAAACATTCCCAGTGCGACATTGCAATCTGTCATGTTCGGTGAATTATTAAAATAATCTACAACAAGCTTCATTTTTGTCAGATAGTAATTTAAATCTGACTCCGTTGGCTTCACTTTTTCTAGCGACAAATATTTTGTACTAAACTTTTCACCCTTATATTTTGTTTTGTTGAAGAACAAAACAAACTCGTTCGGTAGGAATAGATCACTATTTTCTAAGCTATGTAACTGATCCACAAAAACAATAGCAAATATAAATAAATAGACCATGGTGTTGAAACAAGAACGGCTTAGGTCTTACTACGTTTTAATACAATTCATGAAGCATTTTTTAGTATTAGCTACCTGTACTTACCTACCTACCACTCCGTAAAATCAATCAACTAGCAATGCCTACCTACCTACTCGTGCTTAATAAAATTAACCGATATACCTACATAGATGTTATTTAAACTTGAAAATATTTAGACCTGTTTAGGAACCTACTACCCCAGACTACATAATAGGTACCTAGGTCATAGGTAGGAGTATATGTATTATGTATATACCTTCCTACCTACTACCTAAATTCTAAGAACGCTTAAAAATCTCTAGTTTTTTATTACAGCAGAGCCTCAGCCCTCAGGCACCTAACTCTTGAGTAGGTAGGTAGGTATATCTAAATACCTAATAATAATAATCATTTTTTTTTTCTATGATATTGATATTGTCTTTACATAAATTAATGTTCAATTTTCGTACGTAAGTAGGTATTTTGATCAAGATTACTACTTTGAGTTCTTCTATTGTTAGTAGCTCGAAAAAAAAACGAATAAAAAATGGAACGATATAACATACAATTTTTTTTTGTCTGTTTCCTGTTTATTTTTATCTAAGTATTTCATAAATTATCATAAACGATGAACAAAAAAAATTTTCTTCCAAAAACCGTCAAATAACAGTACTGAGTAAAATGGAACGTAAATGAAAATCGAAACAATCGATGGATCGATAAGTAAAAAAATAATCGTTGGTTTAGTAATTTTATCTATGAATGAACTTTATAATCGATTGAGATGAATTGAACGTAGTGAGATAAAAATTGATATTTTGATAGGCTCGATTATATGTAGGACATTACTATTTGACTGACTTTGACTTGACATGATCTCGAAATGTCACGCATACGTTCCGTGGGTCGTGAAAAAGACTAATTAATTTTACTATTCAATTCAATTCAACAAGATACGACACACGACACGACAGTCGGTCGAGTTGCATTGCATTTGATTTGACCGATTACGGTTCGTTGATTCTGGAGATTTTTCAGACTAAAGCTGTGCTGTGGTTCATAACTCCTAGGTACCGTGAAAGGTACGATACAATCAGTTCTAAATAATGGAGATCTCATTCAAGGGGAAAAGAATACTCGTAACCGGTGCAGGGCAAGGTAATTAGAGATACTTATGATATATCGGCTTTTTCTAAACTTTTACTAATATCTATCGATACTTCACAGGCATCGGTCGGGGCATTGCAGTAGAATTATGGCGAGCTGGAGCGAATATTGTAGCTCTGTCTCGAACAAGATGTCATTTAGAAACTCTTCAGAGCGAATATCCATCTATAGACATCGTGGACGTGGACGTCGCTGACTGGGAAAAGACTAGGAAAGTGGTTGAATCTCTGGGAAACTTTGACGCACTTGTTAATAATGCTGCGGTTGCCGTTTGTGAGCCCTTCTTAGAATGCAAACCTTCGGACTTTGATAAGTAAGTATGTTGAAATTTGCATTTAGTGGTTGCGCCTAAAGAAGAAAATACTTTAGTTCTTGTGGCTCAATAACAGTAAAAAAAACGTAAAGTTCACGACTGTATCCCCAAGGCACGGTAGAAATTCTCTCAGATCTTTTTATGTTACTTATTCCTTCCAGATCCTCTGAAAATTTCTGAGTCAATATACAGAAGATATCTCAGCTCAATAACTCAGTTGAAAGATTTTCCATATACCCCCTAGCTTTTTTAGCAATCAGATCTGTCACTTAAATTTATTTTTTCGTAATTTTTTCCTAGCCTCCATCCCCGATACAGTCCGAATAGGAACTTCATTCCAAAAAATCTCAATCTCAAAAGTTTTTTTGGTAACTCTGTCTAATAATTCATTTAATGTGTAAGTAAGTAATAAATAAGTGATTTCAGGACTTTTGATGTGAATGTAAAAGCTGTGCTCAATATCAGCCAAGTAGTAGCTAGAAAAATGGTGGAAAACAATATCCATGGAGTTATAGTCAATATATCATCCCAAGCTTCAAAGGTATTATTATCTGTTTTGTTTATTGATTTGATAGTGGAACAACATAATATGTTGTTGTAATCCCTTTTATCTGTGTGATTTATTTTCAAAATATGTATTTATCAAAATCACACAGATATAATTATTTATTTATCTATCTAAAGTACAAAAAAGTTTTGTCAGACTATTGAAAAAAACAATGGGTATTCCCAAAGCATGGCAGAAATTCTATCAGATCTTAATGCATTCAAGATCCTATGAAGATGTTGTGAAGGGTGGTAAGAGGAATTTCCAAATTTTGTACATGCTCACATTTTACAAATGTAGTATACCGTTAGGTGGTAGGTTGCAAGCCCATAGCTTCTATAAAAAAATAAACCAAAACCTTAAAATTTTTAACCTTTACACAAATCTCTGTTATCAGATTTACTAAAGTAATTCATTTTGATAAAGTGATTACAAGACAAAGTTCCTAAAATGTTTTGCTACATAAACTTTTTAATTGGTCTTTTATCTTATTTCTAGGCTGCACTCAAAGACCATACCATCTACAGTGCTTCTAAGGCGGCCTTGGATGCCCTCACTCGAGCGATGGCATTGGAACTTGGTCCACATGGTATCAGAGTGAATGCTGTAAATCCCACTGTCATCATGACTGAAATGGCGAAAGTCGGATGGTCTGAACCTGAAAAAGCCAATGAAATGCTTGCAAAAATTCCACTAAGAAGGTAATGGATACCACATATTTGTAATATCAAATATAAGGTATTATCAAAGTATCATCAGTTGTGAGTTCAACTCTGTGTGGTGTTAAAACAAAACTTATGTTTGTTAAACATCCTACTACCGTTACAAAACATTATAGAAGTGAATTGACATTATTAATTTACTTCTAGAATGTTTTGTAGCAAGTTTTATCTACATTTAATACAATAAATTAATGTACCTACTTATTAGAATGTAGATAAGACTTGCTATTTCTGTCTCCACTTGTCTATAAACTAGACTAGAAGGAGAAAAGCCAAGGTTATATGTCTATATACTACACAAATTTTACACTGTAATTACAATTATCTCTCAGTATTGTAATTCTACTGATAATAATAAAAAATACTTTCTATAGTCAATCTTATGCTACATGGTCTCTTCAAGAATTATAATGAGTTAAATTTTCACAATAATACATATATATCCAAGATTCATAAATAAAGTTTTCTCATTTTCTATGCTCATTATGGCCATTAATTACTTATTTTTAGTTATATTATTTAATTTTAGGTTTGGGGAAGTATCAGAAGTTGTGAACGCTGTCGTATTCCTGCTGAGTGAAAGGTCGAGCATGATCAACGGCGTTGAATTGCCCATAGATGGAGGTTTCCTTGCTACATAGACTACTCTTCACTACAAAAAGGACTCGAGTTACGCTATTGATTTTGTATAACCAAAGATCGTTTTTGTTAATACAAGCTCGCCATGTTTTGCCATATGATTATGATCTTAGAACTTGTTTTCCAAAATAAGAGTAAGCATTAAAGTTTAAATGAATCTGTGAATTATCTCATGATAAACTAACCTCGGCATTTGACCTTTTATTGGTTGATATATTATTTCAGGCTATGAATAAATATTTATATTGTATAGTTATGAGGTTTCATACATAATAAACTGACTATGTTATCAATATATCGTTTTAATAATTCATGCTTGCCAATACCACACCAATTCTTATAAATAACTTATGAAATTAGTCTGTACCTATTTTCCTTCATCGTTCTCAACAAATACTAAGTAATTTAGTTATTAGATTATTGTAACAATAAGATATGTAGATAAAGGTATCTTTACGACGCTTTAAGGCGAGAGAATTGAAAGGATGTAGTGCGTATCTTAATTAACTAGATAAAACCTAAGAAATAATTCGTTGTGTTGTGTTGTGTTGTTATGCAATAGGTTAGCACTTAACGTAGGTACAATTATCTTTACAAAACAAACTTCTTATCAGTAGTGTTTACTTTAAGATTAAGCTACGAATATTGTAACACACAGCACACGAATGTTGTTGTGTATTTAACTTCGCGTGTGTTTTGAAGTGAAGTGAGCATGATGAATAGTGCATTTAAAGGCAAGAGGATACTCGTTACTGGGGGGTGTCAAGGCAAGTATTTTTCACGATGTGAGATATATAAAATATATATTAATAAAATTATATAATAAATATATACCTATCTATAAAATTTTGTATCAATTAGGTACCTAGTACCTACCTAAGTACCTAATAAATACATATATGTTATCCAGGTGCGAAATTGATATAATATGGCACGCAAAGAAGTTATAGATATAGGTAGGTACCTAAAAGTACACACATTGTGCATTTTTAAAATTCTAATCCCATTCTAATTCTTTAGGAATTGGAAAAGGCGTAGTACTCGAGCTATGGAGACAAGGCGCTAATGTCGTTACAATATCCAATCAACCAGAAAACCTAGAAAATCTGAAAAAGGAATACCCTTCGATCCAAGTTGCAAACGTAGATCTGCGAGACTGGGATAAAACAAGAGAAGTTGTAGACTCATTAGGAGTTTTTGATGCTCTAGTGAATAACGCTGGAATAGCTGTTATTGAGCCATTTTTAGAGTGCTCTGCTGCCAGTTTCGATGAGTAAGTAATCATCGACAATGGCTGTGACGGCCTCTACTTTCGACGCATACATTTTTGTTTCGTAGGTAAGGTCTAAGAACTCTTAAATAAATTAGGTAAATTATGTTCATTTCAGGACTATTTCAGTAAATACAAGGGCCATTGTAAGTGTCAGTCAAGTTGTGGCCAAGAAAATGATACAAAATAATATAAAAGGCTCAATCGTCAACATTTCGTCACAAGCGTCAATGGTAATTACTTACTTTTCATTGCTTATCGCTTCCACCTAGAGAGCCAAGCACAAGTTCGTTATTGTAGGTATTTGCAACACAAAAGATTGTACCTACCTATTAAATGTTAAATTACATACTAAGGTACCTACCTACCTAGGACCTTTATCATCTATGAAAGAAAATTATTGATTACCTACCTAGCTTAGTCACGCTTAGTTCTAAAAAGTTGTAAAAATTATTTTCTACAATCGTACGTAGCTAATAGGGCTAATATGAATAAACGTAAGCTCGAGGCCCTATAGCCATGAACACAATCGAATTGAATATTAATTAAGAAGCCATGTTTGCAGGCAGCTCTCAAGGACCACGTTGCGTATTGCGCATCAAAAGGCGCTGTAGATTCAATGACTAGAGTCATGGCATTGGAGTTAGGAGAGCACGGCATCAGAGTCAACACAGTGAATCCAACTGTAATTATGACAGACATGGGGAGGAAAGTCTGGTCGGAACCCAGCAAGTCCCAAGGAATGCTCTCTAAAATACCATTGGGAAGGTACAGACAAATAAAAAACCTACCACTTTCAAATACTTAATAATAACCAATCCTATTTTATTTTTCAGGTTTGGCGAGGTTCCTGAAGTAGTTAATGCAATCCTATTTCTCCTTAGCAGTGACGCCAGCATGATTTCTGGTGTCCAACTTCCTGTAGATGGAGGATTTTTAGCGACATAGTTTCAAATAAAATAAATGGTGTATTTTACTCTGTTTATTGTGCCAAAGGAGTTAATTACATACTGGACATAGAAAAACAATGCAAGCATAACAATTTGTTTTAATGCATAGGTAAATGCTAAGACAGGCTAGCACTAGCATGAAACGATAATAATTATTATGTTGTGTCGTGTCATAAAAATAAAATATGAACACTGTTACAATACTTGAAAAGTATCATAAGTACCTACCAATAATAATGACGTAATGAACCATACAAATTACTCGCATTTGGAGGGAACAAAACTCTGTACCTAAAACAATGTATCAAATCATGAAGCCACACTCTTTTCTAACCCTTTACTCACCCTAAAACTACTTACCTAGATTTATTCCCTCCCTATAAAACATGAGTAAATATTTTGTAGAAATGGCGATGGGCGAATTTCAATACGCACGTAAAGCATCTACATAAAATAAGGATAACAGCAAATAATTAATGACATTAATTCTACAACAGTTATGTTTGTATTTATTTTCGTTACTTATGATATTGTAAAAAACAGTGTTCTGCTTAACTAATTTATCTTAAAATTTAATATATACAAAATAAAGTCCTTAGTCTTTCGTCGTTTAGAGCGTACACTTATGTTTAGGAGCAAGCCACGAACTATCCTCGCCTGAAGCACATATCGAGATACACACTGCGTACTCCACACATCGACAAGCGCGGGACGACCGACGACGCGGCGGCGGCGTTGGCGCGGCTCTCGGCGCTCACACACATCATCCACGACACTTATAATATCCATACACATGACAAATCATAGGCTAACATACATTTAATTAAATTAACCTCGAAACAATTACTAACAAGATATAGTTAGCTGCGTACTGACTAGCCAAACGAACTGAGCCTGATTATCTGTTAGTAATCGCTCAGTCAGTATTATTACCCGACCTTTATTTTATTTTTTGGTACTTAGGTAGTTTTTCTCCAGTTGTTACACAGATTCCTAACAACAACTGGTTCTATGAATTTTTACCACAATGCGTCTGAGTAAGCCTTGTTTGGCCGCAAATGTCAGTACGCACCTAATGCAATGTTTGGATACACGTTGAAATCTACACGCAAACAAAGTAATAGTAATAATGTGCAATGATGTTGAGTATGAATTGACTTATCATAGTGAACCTCGGCACAGCAAAATACAATATTACGATTTTGTAGAGATGTGTGAAGAGTAGAGGAAACCCGATGGACAAATGCTTAAAATACCCTGTAGACTAAACAACCTAAAATAATCTGATTTTGAAGAATTTATATAACTAAACAGTGCATTCTTATAATTCGTATTACTCAGCAAAGGGAGAAAGAACTCAAATAAATCTAGTGTCACCTTGTAAAAATGGATCTAGCTAGATGTAATTTGAACATGTAGTCTAAAACAATCCAATCCTAATTGTTTGATCAATTAATCAAAACGTTATACAATGGTGAGATAACAGGATTTTCAATCACCGAGTATTAGATGCAATCCCTTACATGCACACTTACTAAATTATAATATTTACAATCAATTGAACCTAATTCTCAGTCATATTCGAGATTGATGGTCCGTAAAATTCAAGATAGTAAAATGTTTTCGCTCATGGTATGGTTGTGTTATTTTTATCTAACTATGTGCGATGTTCATCTAAGTTAAGGTAACTTCAGTTACTTCAAAAACATCTGAAATAGAACTGAGACTTTAAAGTGTGAAAAATAGTTAAAATTGCTTTCTCGGAACCAACGCTAAACATAGTTTCAATAATTTGATTTAACAAGCATTTACTGAATATAACATCCAGACGTACATAAATTCTCATGGAATTGAGAAACTGGTAACCGATTGTGAACTTAGAAATTATGAAATAAGCAATTTGGTAATTTACATGAGATCATAGATTTTCATAAATATACAACTTTGTTTTCAGAAGAATTATACACAGTATTAGGTACAATCACAAAATCTTCAGACAAAATAATCAATGTACTGGGATGATAAGTCTTTTAGCTCTAGTGCTAAAGAGCAGATTTCAATACAAAAATCTTAGCATGCAAATCATATCAAAATACTTGTAGCATAAGTTTGTCTTATCTAAATAATTCTATGGCAGTGGCAGAATTTAAATGAATTTTTGAATAATGATAGATACATCATTTTTTTATCGTTGCTCTACAATTAATTGTTACATGCACTTATTTGCAAGGTGAATATTAAATACATTGACAACACGATTTATCAATCAATCATTATCAGATTAAAATGGAAAGTAGATAAACTTGGAAGACAATTATGCTGAGAACCGAAGAAGATAGTACGTAAAATAATATTGCACATTTGTTCCAACGAATTATCCAAGATATTGGTTACAAAACGAAAACAGTACATATTTTCTTATGTTGTGATTATCTTGTCCACCAACCAACGTCGAAACAAGCACTCGTTGGTATTTTTTACAAGGTTCAATGCATCTTTCAACCCAGATGATTATTCACTTCAGTTATAGTTTCAATGCAAAACATTCCTCACAACTAAGTGGTTATTTCTTATCAAAAGAAATCCACAGTTTTATCTACGCCGACAGTGTTACGCATCTGTTAAATGGAATGAATATCTAGTTATTCTTTTACATATTAAAAATATATAAGTCTCTCTGAGTAGGTAGACCAATAGAAACATCGATTCGCTTCATTTTACCTTTATTAATTTAGTGCCATGGATATTCTGTTCGTTAAACTAAAAATAAATTGTAATTATTGTAATGAAAGTTACAGCAGATAATCTTAAAATCAACAGCTAAGTAACTGCTGGTAAATATCGACAGAATATGAACTTAGATTTGTATTTAGGTAGGTTTATGGTCAGTTTACTAAAAAAGTGACATGTTTATATTAAATTATTGTAGCTACAAAGAAAGAGCTGATGAATCAAATATTATCCAACTATGGTATGGATCTTACTTCTAAATATAACTGAGCATAAAGTACAATGGATTCTTGGGTATGCCTAAAATTACTCTAAGTTTAATCAAATGAGTCACATTAGACTGCAAGATGTTTATTACACGGCCCACTCATCACGCTTAGCCTATAATTAAATAATTTACAATAATATGTTAACGTTAACATGAATGCATACAAAATTGTTTAAACCGATACGGGAACGTCCAGCGACGTTCGCGGTCGCGTCTCAAATTATCAATTCCTACCGAGTGATGACTTTTGAAATACACCGTCATAATACATGAATATATCGAGTCTGTGGCGTCCCGGGGCGCAGACGGCGCGGTCTCAGAGCGACGAGGCGGCTCGCGCCCTCACCGCCACTCCGAGATGGCGGCCACCGTGGTGCTGGGCTGCCCCGCGGCGGCGGCCGCTGCAACACACATTACAACATGCAACAACTCTCTCTCAACCCTACACCAATACACTAGTGCCAGGACCAAGCCGGCATTGTGACCGCCATTTAGCGCTTCCGTTTATACGACTCTATAAAGCATATAAATAAATGTGTACACATACCTATGCCTAAGCCTTAGCTAGCATAAATAAGAAAAATATTATTATACACAGTAACAATAGTTTCAACATCAATGTTTATGAATTCAAAGTGTGGCATGTGGGTGGGAATATTTTATACTTACTCGTCTCTTGTTCCGTAGGCGGATCGTGGCGTCTTAGAGTGCGGTCAGCAGCACCTGCCTGGTAATTGCCGCGTGGTCCTCCTGTAATTACGTTAAGATTATTCAAATGTCTGCTTATTTTATCCTAGCTCAAAATAGTCTTGAGGAAACTTATAAGAGCTTTGTTTTCCAGCCATGTTTTATGACGTGGGGTCAGTTTCTGAGATTAGTAGGTATTTTATGTTATGAATATTTCTATGCATACAGCTAGCCTACGATACTTTTTACTGTTTGCGTAGAATACATACCAAACTTGAGCATATTCCAGTCGAATACGTAGTCGTAGGTGAACCCTTGTCTGTGGAAGAGCGTGCGGAATAACTGACGCAAATGGCTGTAGTCGGGCCTCTCCTCGAAACGCAGCCGTCGGCAGTACTTGAGGTATAGTTGGAATTCGATTGGATGGTTCTGTAATAAAAAACAATATAGCAGTTACATACTAGTTCTGATCCAAGTTAATATTCGTCCTTAGTGTTCTATTAATTGTTCGAAATTTTGAATACATCAATCGAAAGAACTGACTGTTTTATGAAACTCACGGCAACAGAACTTGACTGAAGTCGTACAAACGCCATTGGTTGAAATACTTTATGAGTTAACTACTACAAAGCACTGAGCTTTCATAGGCAAATCAAAGGAATAAACTTGTAAGCTTTCACTTTCCGCTTTCTGAAAAGTTGTTTTGATTATGGAGAAACATGGTTGTTGTTACAATATTTTACGTAGGTTTCCTTATAATTTATAAGACTTCAGTTGCCTTATTTCTTTTTAACAATAAAAAAGGTTGTGCGTGAAATCGGAAACCTCTTTCTCAAGAAAGCTCAGCATGACTTTACGATATAAGGTTTGAAGGTATGGTGTATCTAATTTCTTCCCAATTGATTAGTCACAGGAATGCCTAACAAGAGTAATTTCACCTTTCAAAGTCTAAAGATACCTTTTAATCATCTGTTAGTTATAAATTTAGAACTATAGGACTCTGATTAAGCATTAATATTAGAATTTAGGCCACTTTGGTTCTAGCAGCCTCAATTAGTGTCAGCCTAAATACTTAGGCAGCGATGGGCTCGCAAACTGTCACGTAAAGGATAACAACTTCTGCAAAATATGGGTAGTATCAAGTATGTATTTGAACATGCTATTGACTACCCCCTTAGACATCTTCAAAGGATAAGAAAGATATTGAATACGTATAAGTTCTGAGAGAATGTCTACCGCGCCTGTACAAGTTCTGAAGGAAGGTCAAGGTCTACCGCGCCTTGGGGAAGCAGTCGAGATCATGTTTACGTTTACTTACTTTGCAAAGCTCATCAAAGGGTGTGGATAGTTTCTTTTCGGATATTCTCTCGTATTTCTGGCGCTTGGTAGCCGCCTTCAGTCCCTGCCAGGGAAGGCTGCCACGGTTGAAGTACATAAGCACATAGCCCAGAGATTCCAGGTCGTCGCGGCGAGACTGTTCGATGCCAAGATGGGTGTTTATCGATGCGTATCTTGCAGTCCCTGAAAGGTTTTTATCATATATTTACTATAAATCAATAGTTCCAAACAAGTCGCGAGCGAATATTGGGTAAATCTTGAAAAATAGACCAACAGGGAAGTCCAAGATGGTTAATTGAAGTTGTTGCCAAGGCTAATGACAAAAAAAGGAAACAAAATGCTTGCTTCTCATAAAAAATAGAACTTCTTGTTTTTAAAAGAATAATCTATTATGTTAAACTCACATTTAGGGACATAAGATTTTTTAATTCAGCGACTAAAATATTGGTAGTTTCAAATAGGCTGCAGAAAATTGCATCTGTGGTATTATTAGAAATCTTTAAATTTGTTTGGATACAATAATAATGCCTCTGCTGAACTGATTTCAATAAACCGTAGTTGCTGCCTAGCATAAAAATTAAATATAGAAAACACTCACCAGTCAGATTTTTGTTTTCTCTGTATGGGATATGCTGCAGCGTGCGCGGATCTTTGTACTTCTTAGCTAACCCAAAATCTATTATGTATACTAAATTTCCTTTTTTACCTAGGCCCATGAGGAAGTTATCTGGCTTGATGTCTCTGTAAATTAAATAAACTTTGTTAACCAATGTACTAGTTTTTTTTTTTTTTTGAAAAGTTTTTTTCTGACGGTATCGAGGATGGAGGCTAGAAAAAAAAAGCGTTCGATTTTACCGTCACGACACATACATAGGTCAAAACGTCACAGTGGGAAGTGCGCAGACACGAAACAGTCCAGAGATTATTGCATTGTAGCGTTTCTAGGATTTTAATATTTGACAAATGTCAAAGTTGAAACTTTGTTCCAACCAAGTGTTCTACGGAGGTTCCACAACACTCACATACTTTTTTCTTTTGATGATAAGTTGGTTTCTTGCCACAAGGCACTTTAAACCATGCTGGTTGGTGGCAAGAAACCAAATATATTTTTAAAACATGGCAAAACCTATGACCTTTATTCTGTGGCCACACAGTCATGTCAGACATGAGTAAAACTCCCTAATCATTATTGTGGACTTGGGTATATTTGTCCCAGATTGGGTATTGTAGTTACTGAGGGTACCTATTACTTTTTAAACTATCAATGGTTATCAACACTATTAACAGGATATTTAGTACCATGATTCAAAGTTTTAGGAGTTTCCCGTTATTCATGAATCATGGTAAATTATATCCCAACTGTAATAATATATTACTCAGTTTCTTCTACAAGATGCTGTGACACAGGGAATCCTGAAATTACCACTTGTTGTGTGTTTCAATTCAAACATTGTAGTATGGTTGACTTTGGCACTTCTGAAATATTCAGATATTCGCTGGAATATAATGTAAGTGGAATTTATAAAATAGTCTTTTCCAATAACAGAAGGAATTACATTGTTATTAATTAGACAAACAGTTATTCACAGCTTATCAAGCAATAGATTTAATAACCCTCAACTTGCTGAGAAACCAATGCAATAACTAGTAAACATTGCTTTCTGCCCTAGGCCAATTAATGATATCAAGCGCACTTAGAAATGATGTATTCTAAGCTTACCAGAACAAAAAATTATTATGATTGGAAGTAATAGGATTATTTCATAATGTTTTGCATAATGGTTTGGGTGCTGGGCAAGCCTATTCCATCTCAAACAATGTCCCAGGCACTGCAGCGTCCGGTTAAGTGTAGGAATAGACTCCTGACGCTGTATAAATCATCTATTAAAGATGTAAAGGCAACGTCTTCATAAATGAAGCTTCTTAAAAAAATGAAATTGTAATTTTTTAATCCTCTTACCTATGGATAAAGGCCCTGTAGTGTATATCTTCAATGCGGGTGATGAGTTGGTCTGCTAAGAGCAGCACAGTCTTTAGCGAGAAGCGACGGGAACAGAAATTGAACAGGTCTTCCAATGATGGACCCAACAATTGCATTACCATTACATTGTAGTCTCCTTCTGACCCACACCATTTGATTGCAGGAATGCCAACTGACAACAAAAATTATGTATTCACTCTACTCCATTATGGATAGTTTAGTTCTGTTTCTATATACTTGAGAGCTGTTTAATTACCATAGTTCAGCAGTGCTTACAGCTTTAAACAATCTAAAAGCAATCTATGCTTGAGACCTACGCTCCAATATAAAGTAGTACTAGGTATTTCAACATGATATAGGAATATTAAATCTAACCAAGCCCCAAAACTCTTAGTAGGGAAAAATGCATTCAGGAATAGAATGCTCCTAAAATATTATATCGGGCACATAAGTCAGAACTGGAAAATTAGTGAAGAAAAAGGTACTCACTTCCTCCTTGCATAAGTTTGTAAAATTTGCTTTCTATGTGTAACTGAGGGTGCCTTGTCTTTATGCATTCTAATTTGATTGCTACCTCTTCTTTCGTGACAATGTTTGTTCCTGCAATAATAAATGAAAGTTGTATCTGGAGATTGGTCATAGGTAGCACGCATGGGCTCTATGATGCGAGGTGGAAGTTTGTAGATCATCACTGATTTGAGGGTCACATGTGAGATGATAGAACAAAACAGAACTGTAAACTGATCTTTACACACCCATAAAGAATAACTCAATTTCCTTGAATCAATGAAGCACAGCTGACGCCAAGGTGATCAAATAGGTATTTCGAAACGAAAAATTGCAGCTGGCCCAAAAGTCACCATTTTCCTTTGTTTACATAGATTCTTGTGCTTACTCACCCAAGTAAATGTCTCCAAATGAACCTGAACCAATTTTACGACCAAGACGATATTTATTACCAACGCGAAGCTCCATTTTGGTATTGTACATCATACGAAATCACAACAATATCACTGACCACCGATTCATTACAGGACGGCCATATTGAGATAGACGCAGTACTGGGTGGGGTGTATTCTACAATGCAAAACTTCGTACAAACAAAACAGAATCAATTCACCATCTTTTATCTCACTGTACCGCTATGGACAAGAAGACAGTAAATTAAATAACAGCAAAAAATTATAAAATTAACCTATAGAACAACAAATTCAGTCCATCCACAATCTGACCCACACGCACTCGAGTCGAATTTTTTTCATGGTAGTAAAAAAAATAATCAACTACAATCAGTCCTCGATTCAGTCACAAGCGGGCAACCCGAAACAGACTCCAAGCAGTTGACGGCATGAAAGTCACTATTGAATGATTGTAGTGTGGAACATCAAGCCAATCATTCTCTTCAAGTAATCAGTAAGATAAATACTGGCAGCACTAAAAGCGGATACGGATATTACATTTACATACCTAGTATACCTACTTTAGGTTCATCGGGTTCAACTATTTATGGTTCAATTCAACTCAGAAAATGATAGCTAAGCTACTATGATGTAGCCTATCCAAAAATTATGTCATCATAGTCCAGACCACAGAACAATATGACGAGGTCCAGACTCCAGCCAGCGTATGTTCGCCTAGCTAGGCCTTCTCCAGCTGTCTGTCACGAACTTCACAATGTAATGTAGGTAAGTAGGTATTTGAAGAAAATAAATAAAAGTCATTTCTTATATACCTACGGAGTCAATTTAATCTAAAATCGTAGTTAGTTTCCACTTTTATCGTACTGATTTAGGTAGGTAGGTACATAGGCATAATAATACAGCTTCTATTTGAAAAGGATTTAGATACCTATTTATTCGGCTTAAACATGGTACTATATAGATAAATATAGGTAGATACACCTAGGTTTATACAATTAAAACAAATTTATTCGTAGGTACTATTATATATTATTCTCGTATCTATTGACTAATAGTACCTACTTACCTACCCCACACGGGGTGGTTCGGTTCTACTCTCTTCCTACGTAATAACAAGCAAAAATATCGCCATTATCTAATATAGGTACCTAACTACATAGTGGTGAGTAAATGGTAACACCTAAGTATCACAAAATGAGATTTTTTATAGCTATAATTAAGTAGTAGACACCTACCACAACGAATAAATAAAATTATAAAATTTGGAAAATTAACATTTACTTTACGATAAAGTACCTATAGATAATGTTTTGCTTTTAACGAGCTAAGTAAATAGACATTGGAATTGACAATAACTTTAGTGGTAACTATAAAAAGAGTTCTCCGTGGTCACAAATTTTTTATGTCTTTCCTACTTGGTTGGTAGTACTGGGGTACTACCAACCTTGTAAGTAGGTAGTACCTACTAATGTAGTTTTCCCACAAAGACGATACTTCTCTGATGTTGTTGAAATAACGAGATTATCTAGATCCCTGGGAGAGGAAAAATAGCTAGGTACCTACCTACTTATATCATAACTATATTTATCATGTAAGTATTACGGTACTACTAAGTAATTCATTAGGTACCTAGGTACCTATTTTCTTATTATTTGGCACCACGAAATTTAATATAAAAAAGAGAACATATGAAGAAAAACTTTGGTGATGAAATATATGAGCCACTTAGTTTATAATACCGACCTACTAATACAATTTTTTTTTCTTACTTTGGCACGTAAAAAAACAAAATTGCCAATAGTTCCGGTTAAGCCACAGACATAAAAAAATTTTGCTACGTCAGCATAGGGGTATGATATTCAGACTTGTGTTAAGTTGCAAAGGGTAAATTCGATATTATAATTATATATTAAGTATATTAGGTATACATTTAAAATTTACGTAAGCTGAAAACTTCTTACTTACAACAAAGATAAGAAACGTTAGATAGAGAGAGGTCTTAGGAGAACTAATTTGCTGCCATCCACAATACTTAAGAATATACTTATGTGTGACAATAAAACATTAGTTAATTATGTAAATCCAGATAATATAGAGACCTATATTTACTACAGCCAAATTGGTCATGGAATTTTGTAAACATTGGACTGACAATTCTTTCACTTGACAGCGGAAATTAACCAATTAGGAACAAGACGTCAAAACGGAAATTCCTTAGGGTTGTAATTTTCAATAAAAATATGAAAATTCTGTGATTTATATTTTCGTTTTCGGTAATTTAGTGAAGTTTTGTGAATTCCATTATTAAGAATCTTCATAGCAGTGACGTAAACATTGAAAATTCTAACAAATCTGGTAGAATTTATAAGTGAAACATAGTTTGGTGAGCACTGAACATTACGTGAGTGACAACCCTAGACAAACTCAGCAATCAGCTGATCTCCAATGTTTACACAAATTCTATATCGAATTTGGCTGGAGTATAGTGACGAATATTTTTTTATTTAGTTCAATAACTTGTAGCACAACATAAATCACAACGGCAAAGAGAGGATCCGTCTTAATCTTGTTCTTCGTGGCTTCCTAGGCGGCCAATAATAATCAAACATTCAGAACATTTTTCAATAAGTAAAAATATGTTAGCATCGGCCGCCTAAGGAGACAAGGTGCCGTATTATGACCTACAATTCAGTTTGGGTGCTATCCAGTTTAGGTTCCTAATGTGAATCGCAAAGTTTTTGAACCGTGACAACGTGACTTACTTGTATTACTTATGTATTATATTGCAAAAAACTATTCAGTTTTTACAAGTCTAGTAAATTTTATTTTAAGTCGGTTTTAGCGAAGCAATTCAATTTAGGACCCAAACTGGATCTCTATAAAAGCTCATAATAGGGCCCAAGGTCTAAGAAACGCGCGACTCCAAGGCTCGGCAGCTGACGCCTGATTTGATGGCGAGCCGAGCACTACCCCTTTGTCATGGATAGTCATCCTGCACCTCCCCGTCTTGTTCATGACATGACATGTTATTGTTGTCCTCTTCAATCCGTGGCAAGACGTAAACTGGCTCGATTGTGTCATCATCGCTGTTGAAACTAAAAAAAAAAAAGACTTATTTACTTACCTAGGTACCTACAGGCGTTTTAAAACCCAGGGGAAGCCGGGGCAGGTCGCAATATAATAAGAATAGAGAGTTACGCACAATGAACAATAGTGTTTTATTTAGGCCTCGAATTAGGGCGCGCGAAATAAAATAAGACACCTCATTGTCAAATAGTGCAGTTTTTTAAACATTGGCTGTTTTCACAAATGGTTTGTGCCGATGGGACCACTTTGTGTAGTTATGCTAGGGCAATAATCAAATGTAGATCCAATTGGGATTCGATGATAAGGAATACGAATCCCAACAATCAAATGTAGTCCCAACATTATCCCAACATTATTGATTCAAGTCTTTGTAAATTTAATAGAGGAGGTACTTACTGATAACGTCTATCTTTTCCCGTCAAATCACAAACTAAATTCGTCAAAGCTTTCACGTAGTTCTGTGCTAAGGTCAAAGTTTCAATTTTTGATAAACTTCTGTTGTCTTTCTTCACATGTGGAATGACCCGACGGAGACTCTGTAAAACGAAAAATATCTTAGTAAAGTAGAGACCCAATTAAATTTAGGTACACAGCTCATTAAGGAAGTAAAGCACTTCGTTACGGCTGTAATGATTTGGGTTCAAAGCGTGATATTTGTTACGCTTAGGGACCGCGTGGCACAGTCTAAAACATCATCATCGTCATTTTAATTCAGCCCTGTATCACCTGAGTACCTACTGCTGAGTGTTGGCTCTATTCTTTTAAGCCAGCGTCTTCTAATCCTCTCGCGTTCAAAGATAAGATAAAACATACTTCAAATGCTCGGTTCAAGGAGTGCATCCGCATCCGCTCTCGTTCATTGCTCTCCAGACGACGAAGGTTCCTCTCTCGCGCAGAGACTCCGCTGCGCCTCCGCCTGCCGGGCCCTGACGGAGCGCCCGTGCTGCTTGTCGCGGAGGAAGACGAACCAGCTGCATTGCGCCGGACCCGGTTACCGCGCCGTGGGAGCACCTCGTCGCTCCCACTGCCGCTATCGTAATAATCTGGAACATTTTGATTTATAAACTTTAGAATCCTAAGGTTTGTAAATTAAAAAAAACCTAAATATTTCTCTGATTTGTTATTGATTGTTCTGTTGAATTTATTACAAAAACTTAGTTATTATTTGAGCTTTACAAAATGCACAAGAATGCAAAATCAGTTGAGCCATTTCAGATTCTTAGATTTATCATTGCAAGTCGGAAGCGTACCTACGGAAAACACTGGCGGCAAAAGGCATGTTAGTATTTATTTTGAACACGAGCAAATATACTTTATATTATTGAAAATAATGAAAGAATGAATGAATGAATAAACGTTTATCGATGGGATTGACATAGGTAGCTTATGTATTACGCCATGCCTCATTATTCTTATCAGTATTACTCGAAAGTGCCTTCATCACCGGCGCGCTCATCGTCACGAATCGTTGCTAACCGCAAAGCTGAGAGACACGACGATGTTTAATGAACATTTTGTGCAACGAGTCCGCTCTATACAAAACTAGCAGTTACGTGACGCGACTGCACGGTTGATAAAGTATTTTCGTAAGAAGGCGAATGCAGACTAATCGATTTATACGCATGGCTACGGGTGATTTTCGTAATTCCCTTATCTGCTTCGTGCCTTTCGACGGCACTTTTATTATAAAAACATTTCTATCGTTATGCATTTGCGATACTATTTTACGCTACGTGACGCTTATTAGAAGAAGTTATTAGCAAATACCATAGATTTAATACCTTCATGGTATGATTGCTGCTGGGTACCTACTATACTTATTACATTAACCTATTATGTAGGCATGTAGATTGTAAATTCAAATGCCGATAATTTTACCAATTTACATACCGTTTGCACACATAACAGTAAGTCGATACTTAGTAAATATTTTACTACCGTTAGTTGGTGGACAATAGAGGTATCATACCACCACCAACAGCACCGGATTCGCTAATTGTAATTCTATGTAAGCCTGATATAACACTTTACATACCTTTAATACCTGTATAAAAAGTTGTATAAAATCTATACATATAGTTTTTTAATTTTTATAACATACCGACTCCAGCTGTTTCAGTCTTTGAATCTACTTCTGGTCTACAGTTGAAGTAATCAGAGTTCTCTTCGCACTCTTCGGAAGCCACGTCAGTAGCTGTCGCCCACCCAGGCATGGTGATATCTGAAAGTTAAAAATATTAAAGTTATACCTAAAGTCTTCACAGAAACATAGAGTAGTGTGATAGAGGAGGGAGACCTTTGCCTAAAGGCTTTTTATAAAACGCAAGCTTTTCTATCAACCAATAAGTAGAGAGATTTCATGCTTTCACAGTAAATTTGTGACAATATACTATTATCAGTTATCAACTGTTATCATGACTAGATAAATAAAAGGTCATGGCCGAGATTGGCGCCGGCTCTGGGCGGCGGGGGCGCCCACACGACGCGCCGCCCTACTGCGCGACAAATGACGTACAATACCTACATTATATCACAAGTAGATATTGAAATTCCCGAAAATCGTTTTAATAAATATTTAGTGATTAAAATATTTTTCACGATAATCTGCTCATCAGACCAACTCTGAGTCACTATAGATAGACACCTAATCTTCGAAATAAAGGGAGGATATGTTTTCAGCTCAATCAGGTAGGTACTCCGAAACAGAAAAATAATTTGTAGGTAAGTACCTACATATTAATTCAAACGTACCTATGTTATATAAAAGTTTGTAAAAGCTATTTATTAAGGCACTATCACAAATACTCGAGAAAATTATGAACGTTAGTATAATATAAAATACTTGTAGAGCAATAATAAAAATGGACGATATTGCCACGTCAACGTGTTGCTACGAAAGTACTACGAGTCTACGCGTGTGCTACGCGACTACTTTTGATCCAGAGCTTTTATATTTTCAGTCAGTCAGTCAGTCAGTCATTTTCAGTAATCAGTCTTGTATAGAATTATACGTTAGGTAGTTTATTACATACACTTTTTGTTCCTTTTGTTAATAGTTTACTTATAGAGAATGGTAGGTTTAAGAAAGATAAGCAGGTGCAAATCAGTAGGTCTAATAGGTAATCTCTCAGCTATGTCATCTTTTTCAATGTGATTGAATAATTGGATAAATCAATCGTCACTGTTTATTTCTAAGGGCTCACAACATATAAGTTAACTAAAAGTAATAAGTACCTACATACATAGGGACTTGTAGGAATGTGAACTTTATATTTGTAAGTACTTACAATTTATTATTGTAGCTAAGTAATAGGGATTTCTTCACATTCACTGCAAACACGTGTTTGATTATACAGAACCACACCTTGGTATCACGGCCCTAGTTTCGAGATAAAATAGCAAAGTTTATTCATCGAACTAGTTAATGCGTTTGAAAACCAGTTTTTGAGTGAAACTGTTATACTATGATAAGAAACTGGGTTTGTTGTTTGCCTATACTTTACTCTTTTGACTTCAAATAATTCATAATTCAAATAATTACCCTAGGTAAGTACTAACTTATTTTTGATGCTCCATTACTAATAGTAACTACTACTATTAATAAAAACAACTAGGTAAATAAAACGTGCGAGGAAACACTGGATATGAACATAATCTAATTTCGAAAGCAATAATACCTACATAATCTATACCTAATTAATAAGTTCCTACTACTTTAGAACGAATCATAATGTACCCATCATGTTCATTCAACATCTCATCATTGTTCTACATTGAGATAAAATGAAAGGAAGAAATCGCTGCGTCGTGCATCGCGTGCTCAATGCACGTGCAGTGCAACCTCACTCCATCGACAGTTACGTGCAACAGACACTTTTGCAGTTATTAAGTTACCTAATATTAATTGCAACAACGAGACTAATGTCGATAAAATTACATAGAACCGTCAAAAACATTACGCTCTATTCTTACTTTCCTACTCTTTCGCTTTTACCATGAAGAGTATACGTAGGTAGGTATCTAATAAATCCTTGTACGCAACTTTACGCAAAGTAGTTTTTTTCCTTCCTTTATTTCAATTTGTTTCACTTTCATAAGTTTCACAATCATAGAAGTTATTTGTACCAGCAGTGTAACTGGGCTGACGTATGAACTACGCTCATACCATTTACATAAACTTGAATACGCAAATCATAATGTACATATAACTACCATTGCCGCTGTAGCAATATGCAAAGGATTATTACTTGAATAATCTTTAAGAAGCTTAAGGGCTAGTTTCACCAAACTTTATCTAACAGAGCGTTAGTTAATTTGACATCAAATTTAGTAAGAGAAATAACAACGGATTAAGTATTTAACAGACTGTTACGATTGCTTTGTGCTCCATCATGCTCTAACAAAGGAATATCTTCATTAACAAGCCGCTAAATCTAATCGCTGGTCGGCGGCCGGTTAGCTAACTAGCAGTTGACATCGTTTAAAATTAAAAATATGTCACAACAACCAAAAATCCGAGAGTGACAGAGAGTGATGTCAAATTAACTAACGCTCTGTTAGATAAAGTTTGGTGAAACTAGCCCTTAGTTAGCCCTTCTCAACTGCAGATGGCATATACCAACGGGAACCTCTTCTCATTTCTCTTAGATTTGTAAGAAGTGCTGAAAGTTTTTTTTAATCGAAGGAATATTAAACAACAGTCAGATCAGAATTCATCCAAGCGTTTTTTTTATAATACCTTCTCGTAATCTGTGACTTGGCATTGGCTCCGTCGACGCCCGGTCCAATCTGGATTGGACGGTGACATTTAAGTGACATTTTGAGCGGTAGGATTGTAAGTAACGTTGATTTGATGCGTACGCGCGGCTAAAGCCCGAGGCACCTAACAAACTTTGTAACTAAAATCGATAAGCGCAAAATTTTGCTTTGTGCTGTAATAAGTAAGTATGTAAATTGTGCAGTAGGTACCAAAGAATTGAATAAGTGAGCAGAAAGATGTGTCAGGATCAGAATCGTTATAAGTAAAGAGGCGTGATTTAATGATTGGGTATGAAGATGAGAAACTGTTTGTTGTTAGGCCGTGCGCCGTAGAGCCTGCCGCGGTGCGAGCGAAGCGCGATTTTGCGGACGACCTTCGCGGCACAGCCACTTGGTCACTTTCACATCACAAGTATTAGCCTACATATTATCGCTGCTATTGTTACTATACTAGAGCATGTTACATAATATCCTAAGATCAACATGCGATTGGTTTCTCTATACTCCAAAGATCGATTCGTTTTGCAATTTGCTTATAGGTATAATTATGTTATGTTGCAGATAGCAACCATGTTTAACTAATTTACTTAGTTTTAATTAAAATATTGATTATTTTGCAGAGCATAACGAAAGCTGCTGGTTTTAAAACATTACCTACAGTCAGCAACAAACCCAAACGGCCAAACCTATCAATCATGATAACAGTTTTATCTTTTAAGTTCTGTCGCGTTAAAAAATAGAAATTATATACCCTTTGCACGACTAATGTACTTATTTCTATTTTTTATTTATTTTTAAAGTACCTCTACTTTACCAATTTATTTATTTACTTATTTTAGCCTGCATCGTCCCACTACTGCAGGGCAAAGGCCTCCCTCCCCTTTCTCCACACCTCTCGATCTTGAGCCAAACTGTAGGTACCAGTCATCTGCATGACTGTCGAGATCGTCCCGCCACCTTCTCCGGGGTCTGCCGCGAGGTCGCCTGATGTGTGGCGCCCAATCTTAACTTTACCTATACTTATATTTATATTTTTTAGGTAAGTACTTAAGTATAATTAATAGGTAAGCAGCTAATAGTAGATTGTATCATAAGGGAGCAAAATAATATTTTTACGGCGAGGGCGCTTTTTTTTAATCCAGAGTGAAGTGAGGGGTTCTTTAGTAGAATCCTGAACGTAGCGAGGGCTGAACACTAAGATGCTCCAAATTCAAAAAGTGCGCGGCAAAGATTATTGCGGTGCACTTATAAAGAGGATTAAAAACTCACTACCTACTGCCCGCTAAAAGTTTCTTATAGAAAACACCACCTTTGGGTGCACTTAAAGGCGGACCAAGTCGTCCTTTTCGAATAGATGGAATGAAATGTAACGTCTAAATTAATGGATAGCATTACTATCACAAGGGCCGCCGCTTACTTATTTTTGTTGTGCTATCTCTAAAGTAATTATAATTTAAAAACGTTTATATTCAACGACTTTGTCTCTGACAGTATACCTACCTACCTAAGCTCAATCACCCTTGGCCTACCAAGGGTTTTATGATGGACTGTATTGAAGATAAAATAAAAAACTACCATAATATGTAATCACGTTTGATTATTTTCATGAATGCTTTGCTAACTACTTAATACAATTCACGCAATAGATCATGTACCTACACAATTTCTACGCAATACAAAACGTGTATGAATGTGTTTTAATTTGTGTTAACAATGTGTTTTGATCGCATTTTATTTATCAGCTGGGCAAACTTCAAACAATTCACGTAATTTTACAATGCGCACGCTTTCCATCTCAAGGTCTCTATTTCAGGATTTATACGTTTGTACCTAAGTTTTATCATGAAAATATAATATACTAGCTGACCCGCGCGACTTCGTCTGCGCATGATTCATTTTTTCCGCGCAATTTTTTTAATTTTTTCTGTCATAAGAACCTTCTCCTGACAATAACAAACACAACAAAAAAAAAATTAGTGAAATCGGTCCAGCCGTTCAAGCGTGATGGCGTGACCAAGGGATATAGGGATTCATTTTTATATATAGAGATAGAGATGTAAGTACCTATTCCATAAAACATTTTTTTATTTATTTAAGTAGGTATGGGTTTTGTCGCTTAGCGACCACCTCACCCATAATGAACCAAATTACTTATAACTTAATTAGAACTTAACCATGTACCTAATCCTAAGTCTAATAATTTAACTAAAAACAAGACTTTTTACAAAAAAGTTCCGAAATAATTAAATTTATAAAGCCAATTTGTAACAAATTATTACTATCAAAACACGTAGATATGAATGCTGAATTTCGAACGCATTCTAACAATATGTGCAGAACAAGGTATCCTCTAATATAATAATATATAATAATACTTATAACTTTAAAAAGTTATTTTTTTTTACCTGTTATCGGTGTAAAAATAGACTTCGTAGAATAGTGATAAGAAGGAGTAGGTACTCTACATTTAGGTATTTTTCTCTACCTCTATTATCACAACAGGTCGGCATGATATGTGACTTAAGTATAGAGTTTAATACGTGTAACTTAACTAACATTTAAAACTACAAAAGAGAGTTATGTTCTATGGCGCTCATTTTAACTGTCGCTTCTCATATACTTAGATACAGTTTTGATAAACTGATATTATCAAATTACTGAATGAGTTTGTACGTACTTCAGTCAGTAAATGCTCTAGACTAGACAATAATTCTCGCACACACACTAGGATATTGCTCTGAAACTCGTACTTTAAGGTGCTTCTGTAAATGCCAACTAGGTCATAAAAATTACAAAAATGAAAGTTGTAAATGTTATCCATAGTGCGAGAAATTCCGAACAGGAAAATACTAGGTATATTGGTTCAATTATTATCAAAGCAAAATTGACTTTGCTTATAATATACGAGCGGTAAGCTAAAAGTGAAGGTACCACTTTCGCTTACATTTCCGTTTGCGCTGCCTCTTGATTTTTATTAGATACCTACATTCAAGAATCACTTTCTATGGACAAAAGTATGTTGGTAGAATTATTTTCTTTTAGTTTATATTATTATGTTTGATTTTTATGATAATTGATAATTTTGATCCTTCCGAGTAATTACGGTCTTAATTCAAACAATAAGTACCTACTTATTAGGTGTATGATGTTATGAGTTATGAGGAACTTTAATAATATATCTCCTACTATCAACGTGATGTTCATTATTAATGAACAAAGCCATTAGAAAAATAAGTTACATAAAGACATAACGTAATTTTATTGCAGTGCTGATCACGAATTCTCGCATTATGTTGCTTTGCTAGGCATATAATAAAATGCAAAGTTAACTACAGTTTAATGGATGTGAGTATTAAAGCTTCCGATTAATTGGTTCGAGCGGAGAGCGCCATAGGGCACTTTCACAACACCACATTGACAAAACCTGTTATTATATGAGTATCTACGAGTACTTACTTATATTATATACTTAGACAAAACTTATGAATATGAAGTAGCTTATTATTGCGTCTTGCGTCACAAATAGTATATAATTGGTCTGCGAGAAATGAGGAATAAGTACTAATTAAAATTAGCTTTCAGTACCTACCAACATTAATTAGTTAGATAATTAGTCCTTGCTACAACTAAAAAATATTGAGTACTTGTTTTCTATTTATATAGGTAACTTAGTAGGATTGAATTATATTCGTGAGTAAGATAGGTAAGGAATGTATGGCCTTTTGTAGATCGATTTTTGTAAAGGAGGATAAGATTCACTTTGTTAGTAGGTAATGGTTTCATCATCTCAGATTTCCTGCGATAAATAATTAGGAAAGTGAGAAGATTACACATTTTCGCGAAGCGAAAAGGAATAAATTAATAAACATCTAGAACAAGAAAACTTTAAAGCTTGCGGGCATTACTCAGTCTACTTGATTAGGTACTTAGGTACAGAACTAACTGAAATTCTTAGCGAAGTCCTATTATGTCAAAAATCTAATAGGACAAGGCCTCCCTTTCCCTCATTCTTTATACTATATCTACCGCTACGACTGAAAATAACAACGCCTTTTAATAACGCCTTTTTAACAGTTTGCCTAAGGAATTAATAGAAAGTATTTCGGAAAATATATCAAAATCAAATTAAAAAAGTTTCTTTATGTAAAAACGAAACTTATGTTTTTTGTAATTCGATTATTTTTAGCATAATTACCTATATTAAAATAGTGTAGACTTATTAGTTTTAGTACAAACCTCCGTGGTTTCTTAGAACTAATTTAATTGTTTCATATGTAAGATTTTATAAGATAAATAAATAAAAAAAAACAATAAAACGTTACAATATAAAGTACAAGACATAATTATCCTTTATTGACAAAAATAAAAATATCTTGCCTTGAGATTTTAAACGACATTTGTTTACCGATACAAAGTTGATAACGGAAATGCATGAATACTGAAAATTTATGCGGAACATAAAAAGTAGCTTAGGTAAAATTATATTTCATGCTCTTTCGATATTTATTTTTATAAGTTAACCCACAGGCCATAAACTTACTGAGTAGGTATTCACAAATTTAATTTTAGCTGTTGTCAGTAACAACTACTATGGACTATAATTATAATTTTAATCTCTGAAACTATAGGTAATCTTAGGTATGTACAGACCTACATTAATTTTATGAATAATAAGTCGCATCCACTCTCATCTATAAAAACAAGCGTCTACCGATTACTTATATACTTAGGTATAATAATACCTATATTAATTTACGACGTGAAATAAATAAAACTGATAAGGTTTGCCAACCTTCTATTTATCATGGGTTTAATTTATTTGTTTTTATGTAGAATGAAACCACCTGTTAGCTGTTGTATCAACACGTAAACAAAATGTATTAGTTTATACCTATAACAATATGTGGGAAAATTGATGTTCAATGGGAGAGAACTAGAAGTTTGAAGGAATCTCAAACCCTTATGAAGGTGGTCAGTTTTTCGTCAACTAAGCGATGAGCTTATAACAGCTGAAATAGCCGGCAAGTTGATTTAGTTATCAAAATAAAGTTAATAGATACTGTATCATCGTTTACAGCCATTTGCACTTAGATAAGATTTCTTAAATATTATGGTGCTTGAACAACATAGAACAAATTAACGAATTAGAACCAGCTTTCTCTGAAGATCAGACGTTCCTATACATATAAAATTTATTATACCTACTTATTGATTATTACTAAATATAATGTAATTTGGGCCGGATGGACTAGTGTGGTGGAAAACTATTAAAATAGAAAATGTATCCAATATAGTGCGAATTTGAAATGTCAAGGACAGACACGAATAGTGGGGCTTGTTGAATCTACTCAGGTAAGTATAACTTATTAAAGTTACTTAATATTTATTACCTCAAGCAAGGGCAACTTTGATAATACCTAGGCAAATAAGAAGTACCTAGGCACCATAAATCAAAAAAGTTTTCAAAAAAGACAATTATGTAATTCTAACAACTCTTTCTACGAGAACATAACTAGAATCAAAATATTGTTTACGGGGATGTTACATCAAAAGTTGTATCCGTTGTATCCGATCAACAATCCTGATAGATAAGCATTTACCATGGTCAAATAATTTGTCAGCCAATCCACGTAATTTAACAAAGATTTCGCCTTTCACTCGTTGACACGTATACCCATTTTTTTTTTTATTCAGAACTAACCTTGCAAATCCGCCGCTGGGAAACGACCCATGGGATGCACTGATCACTCCATGACACTTGGGGGTTATTGTTTAGTTTCCGGTCGCGTGTAAGACTGTTTGCGTGGCGCTAGCTTCTGGTTCGGAGCGCTTGCACTCGCGACGACGACTGTCTGCGGAGTGGCTTGCACGCGCAGAAGGCTGTCGCGACTGATACGTGCCTCAGCCACCCGCTTCAGGGATGAAACTCCACGTATTAGTTTGTAAGCATTTTATTCTACGTTATTCACGTCGGTAATGATTTTGTAAAAATTACTTTAGGTTGACTCACCGATATTTAATATGAATAAATATACTTATACCTATGTAAGTTACTAGTTACATTACTTCTAAGTAGTACTGAATTTTTTGCAAATATTAATAATAAAAAAAAAATTGGTTGTCTGTAAAGTCGGTTTACTGACGGTAGTTGAACGTGACAACGTCTACGCATCGCTCACTCAAGTAGGAGAGAGACGGATGTCGAACGCTGCCGAACGCAAAGGCCGATTGTGCTTCTTTGTCGCTCGTTCCGCGCTCTCGCTTGCACTTCAAGCCTTACATGGAACGCCTCAGAGCGAGGTAACGCCGCATGACGTCATGTTTTTTCGTGCGTGCAGCCGGCTCTATCGAATTATAAGACGTAGTCACGTCAAAAAAGTATTCAATAAATATCTACTCTCGTGGTCGTGCTTGCTTAGTTGTTCTTGATAGATCGTCAAAGTTAAACAACGTTCGAAACGATCGTAAGTGGATGGGTGACCGCCAGTAGCATTTTCATCTGAGCGCTTCCGTGTTTCGGAGGGCACGTTAAATAGCAGCGGCCTAAAAACTCCGTCACCAGAGTTGGCCATCGACTTATACGAACTTACTTACTTTTATTCATTATGTAACTTTATAACCTTCAACATAGAGACTAATAAATTATGAAGAGCTCTAGTTTTAGGCATTTTTGTAACAACCAGCATAAGTATTAATATGTGTTTATTTTCAAGGCAAGAATTTGGCCTTGCTTAACTTATTTTCATTATGATGAAAGTTTGGCATAAAAGTAGTAGTTTTGAGCTAACTAAAAAAAATTGTCGATCATCATCAAATGTCTTGAAATTATTGGTATCTGGGCTTTTGGTCACAAATAATAAATTTGTTTGACGCCTACGCATAGTAAAATAGCACTCTGCTATGATACTATGCCAATTTGTGTAAGTAAGTAAAGTACGCACAACCGATCTTTGTCTATCTGAAGTTAGGTGCACTAGACGATTGCGCAGGTTTGCATAGTAGGCGAGATAGCACGATGCAACAAACTAAGCGAGTCAGCGAGGCAGCTATACAACGCTGTCTTTTAGACGTCATCAAAAATGGGTTTTGCGCAACTACTTCAGAGAGCTAAAGATGGTTGTGCGTATTGTACTTATTTAAAAGAAGCTTCATCTGTAGGTAGTTAAGTGTCTTGATTGCATTTTCTTGCTTTTATGTAGATAGGTAGGTAGGTACCTAGTTACTACGTACCACATCGACTGAATAATAGGGTACTTAAATAGGTACCTAATTAAATTAAGTAGTTAGTATAGGCATAATGCACTTAGGTCTTTTTATTCTTATCGTGTCATTCGTTAATTTATAGGCATTAGGTATTTAGCATAGCGAAAAAAATCCCATGTCCGTACTCAGAGTCATTAACGGCTATTTAAACCCGTTCCTTAGTAGGTAAAGATTTTATATTTATTTAGCTTAATTCATACCTAGTATATACATATTTATTTATCCTTTAGCCTAAATTCAAGATTAGGAGTAGCTTAGTCGCTAAATTTATCATGATTCATCATTATGCTTACATTGAGTTTATCAGTCGATAAGAATATTTGAACATAATCTTTAGCATTGTTAATTGAAAACAACGTAGTAATCATTTGTAACAGAAATTAGCTCAAAAAAGGTTTCATACATTAAGTGAAGTAAATCTAAACATGCCTCCCTTTTTAATTATTGCTCTTGTTATTTTAATTGTTAACTTACTGTTTCTTAGTTTATTTGTAGTGCATTCAATAGTGGTAGAAAAATCAGGAAAGGTGAGTCAAAAATCTTAGTGTGAACTTATTCACCATATGAATTTGAACCAAACCACAAAAATCAATCCTTCACTGGAGCTCCTCATTATTTCGTTGATGGATCACTTAAAATAAAGCTAGGCCCCAAACCGTGTTAGTAGCCCTGTGGTTTTTCACGGCATTGGTCGCGAAGTAACAGGAGTAGAATCGCCTAGTTTTAAAACTATTAAGTGATCCCGTGATCCCAGCGAGCCAAGGTCCTGCTGAATAAATGCTTTTTGACTTTGACTTACAATTTTTATTGCAGCAGCAGAGCACATCACCACGTCCCTCCACACGGTCGATAGTATTTGACAGATGTCATAACCTGAGAGCAAGCATTCAGCCTCAAGTGACCATCTTCGAGCTGATCCGTCTCAGCGCAGGCAGTGCGGCATACGACAGCCAGATTGCTGAACAAGCAAAACAGAATGCGCGAAATTCTAGCTGTGGGCAGTAATAAAAAACAATAATGCCAAACATTATCGGAGATCCATAAATAAATCATTGAATTAACGTGTTTTAAGAATTTCTTTGTGTAGGCACATATTTACCTAGGTAATACCAGTAATACTCCAATTAACCAACTAATTAAAATGCTATGAATAAATATAATTATTATTATTATATTATATCCGCCCTCAATATCCCACTGCTGGGCAAAGGCCTCCACCCACTCCCTCCATTCATCTCTCTCCTGTGCTAATAAGGTCCAGTCGGCACGGAATTAATATTAAAGTTTTGAAAATAATTAGGTATGTATACATCTTATTGGCCGTGACTGTACCTACTTAACGTAACTTAAAGTAAAATACAAAGTGAGTTTTGAGATGACGGCTGATAGAGGAGAATGGAAGAAGAACACATGTTGTGCCGACCCCACGTAGTGTGGGAAAAAGGCAGGAAGATGATGATGATGATGACAGGTTTTTATAACCTTTCAGTTTCACTGAGACAACTACAACCCGTCCTATTCTGACTAAAAGTGCACTTGAAACAACTATAGATTCTTCCACGCTCACGTGATAGTTAATTATATTTATTAGATAGTAAAAAAAATATTCCAGTTGGTTCAGAGTTCAAATTACAAACATATTGTATTTCCGTAGACCGTTTGTAGAGGATTTCTACGAAGTCTGCGTAGCGCCTGGCGCGTTTATGTCTTTTATAGGGGAACACAATGCTAAGGAGCGTGCGGGAGCGTGCTCACTTAAACAATAAAAATGTTAAGTGTATACTACTGTCTATATACAAAATAGGTATACTTTCTCAGATAGACATAATCATTGTAATAAAGACGAAGAAGCCAGTTGAAGTATAAAGTTTCAGCGCCTTATTCAAAAGAAACTACGATGAGTTAGCAAATTTCGTCAACTCATCTCAATAAAACTCAGCAGCCGTATATCAATACATTGTTTTTTTTTTAATTAACCTATACTATCCCACTACTGGGCACAAAGGTCTCCCCCAATTGCTTCAATCTGTCTATTTTTTTATGAATACCATAAATTACCTACACACTACATATGCAATGAACATTTTGTAAGGCGTGCCAGCCATGTAATTTTGTTCCTACAAAATCGATCTGAGTTTGTAGTATTCCTGGGAGAATGCTGTAAATATATCAAAATACTAGCTGCGCTCCCGCGGTGTGACCCGCGGTCCTTCGGGATTTTTTCATTTTATCGGGATAAAAAGTAGCCTATGTCCTTCCCTGGGACACAACCTTTAACTATGCCAAATTTCAGCTTAATCTGTTCAGCGGTTCGGGCGTGAAAGCGTAACAAACAGACAGACAGTAAGGATTAGCCTTTGTCATAAAAATAGGTATGTGTCTGTACCTACCTATCTATGTTGCGTCATTTTTTTTTTGTTCAGCATGAAAAGCACCATGGATTTTAATACGAGTGGTTATACTCGTAGATTCTCAAATGAGACATGGAATAGGCTAGAAAAGAAAATGTTATCCTAGTATTGTGGTAAGTTTTTTAAACTTGTTTAGTTACATATTGCATGAAAGAAATCTTCGCTGTCGGGTTTATAAGACATAAATGCTTCGAAGACGTTGGCTTGAGGATCTTGATGCATCGGTGGGCAGAAGCTGACCTTTGTCCAGCTATCAAAGTAAGCAGAACTTACTTAATTTGTAAGTTAAACGCATTTGCTCAAGCTGGATGACCATTGATATTTCGTATCCACTAACCATTTCTAAGGTTAAAGTATCAGATGTGAAGAACAATCTTGTCTCGCATTTATCTGCAAGAATACGGACAATAGGCGAATGTTAGGTACTTATAATAAGGCCACGCAATTTCAACTAAGCGAAAGGTAGAAGAGTTACTTTCCAATAGACAGCGCATTGAAGGTAGATTGCAATTAGGTAGTTTACCTTTCAATTAGGTAGGTATGTACTTTTAATAAAGAGAGTGGTTTAATGATATCAACCATGTTTTTAAACTTATAAGTAGGTATTCATATTAGTAGAGAGGTAGGTATAACTTAGGCACCATAACTGGTAGGCCAAAACCAACCGGCTACATCCAAAATGCCAGCTAAAAACCAGACTTGAGAATAACTTGTATAGCCAGAGATACCTACAGCATACGATGACGACGCCTCTATAATTTCATTGGTCAACGACACAGCTCGCGAAGTTGACTTCGATAAAAAAATCAACAAACGGCATGTTGTAAGGCGATGCTCGTGCAGTTTTGGTTGAACTCCGAAGGCGTGTGGTATCATTCAGAAGTAAACAAATTTCATCGCTATGACTTACGCGTTTATAATAGTTGTATCAGTGGCGATCACTTTGAAGTTGATGTTTCTGAGTTTCTCCTTGTACTACACTGTGAAATCCAGCGAAGCTCGAGAAAAGAAGGTGAGAGATTGTTTTGTTTCGTAACTAACATTCGTATTCTAGCGGTGTTTTGTGAGCCAGGGGCACACCTGATGGTAATGACGTTGATAGGTACAAGAACAAATACTTAGAGGAAAGGCAAGTGTTTTTGGGTTCTCCAAACTATGCAGAATGGTCAGTATTTTCAGTTGCAAACATGTGAGAGTATTTAGTTGTGAGAGTATTTACAAGTTTATACAGATCAGACGCAAAATAACAAACACAGTGCATATAAAAAATTAAAGTAGGACTTTATAATATAACTAGCTGGTACCCGCGACTTCGTCAGCGAAATAACATACTTATTAGCAGCATCTATTGCATTTAACTGGAACTACCAACTCCCCATACCAACTTTCAACCCTTATTTCACGCCCTCCATGATTAATATATAGATATTTTCTGTCATAAGAACCTTCTCCTGACAATAACAAACACAACAAAAAAAAATTAATGAAATCGGTCCAGCCGTTCACGCGTGATGCCAAGGGAAATAGGGATTCATTTTTATATATAGAGATAACTAACTTATTCGGTTTTATTATGGGAACGCGATGCAAGCGCCAAATCGATGGCCTCTCCTTTTATTTCCCTACTACCTACGTATTCTCATCGTTCTTTTTGTATCATATTGCCTAAGTACCCTACCTAATAAGTTTTTGCGTAGGTATACTCGTACTATTTTTTAAAATGTAAGTAGTACCTGTGCGTAGGTAAGTAGGTTTATGTGCTCTATTTTTTGTGAATCTTCACTATCTAATCAATTTGATTGAGTAATCACAGGAAACCTGTGATTTTTATCATATTTTATCAAACACATTAGGACCATTGCAATGTTATCTTTGTCTAGTAAAGATGTTTGAATATACTTTTTTTATATATACTTGTACAACGTAAGTATTTTATCATTCAGTAGGTACGTAAGTTTCTCCTCTCCGAAAGAGGGCTGCAGCACGACATCACAACCAACATAACGAAGAGCTTGGAATAGTGTTAGGTAAATAAAGAATTAGGCATTGATACCTACATTAGACTTGGAAACATTACATGGTAGAAGAAACACTGCATCTTTGTTTCGGGACCTAAAGAAACGCCTAGAAAACAATACCAACCGTGTAATGTAACTAATGTACAGTTCGCCTAACGGATCTAGGCATTCGTGAAGTTAGCCGTTTGTCTGCGCAGCGCAGGCGTAGCTACCGAAGGGCTAGGCGGTGCAGTGCACCGGGGCTCCCAAGCTCAAGGGGCCCTCTGACTCTAGAGTCCCGAGAGCCCCGAAGGTTTTGTTCTTAGGAAACTATAGGTATGATTATTTAGAAAATAAAAACAACTGCATTATTAGATTTTTGAAATAGTTACCCAGAAAATGATGAATCAAATCTTAAGTTTTTACAATAAAATCTAAAACGTATACATTTTGCCACACCCTACATATTTTGACTTGATAAAACCTAAACCGTTCATTTAGGGCCCCGGTTTATTTTGACCTTGGCTAGCTAGCTACGCCACTGGCGCAGTGACAGATTTTTCATACAAAATTGTGTTCTGCGCAGACAAACGGTTAACTTCATGAATGCCTAGATCCGTTGGAAGAACTGTACAGTGACACCGGCCTATCAGAGCCTGCTCAGCGTCGTTAGTTAAGTAATCTGACTATTGTTCGAGAATGAATCTATGAAGTGAATAATTGTTTCGGTGCACAGCATGTCTTTAGTATCTGGGACATTGTTAGGTATAATACGCACCAATCGTTCTTTAGCTCTCTGAAGTAGCGCAGAACCCATTTTTGATGATGCCTAAAATCGTGATAACTTGCTTACTCTACCAAACCTGCGCAATCGTCTATTGCACCTTACTTCAGAGAGCTAAAGATCCGTTGTGCTTAGTATAAGATTACTAACTCGACAATAGGTACTATCCCAGGCACTTCAACGCTAAATAAATTATCTATGTAATAGGAGATGTAAAGATTTTACTCAAAATAGACAGAAACCTTTTATCTATCCAAATGGACCATGTCTAGACCGTCTTGATTACCTAGATACACTTTATTATACTAGGTAAACCCAGGCTGCCTACAAATTGTTACAGCTGAGTCAAGCTGTATTGGTAGGTAGGTACCTATTGTTCTTGCAACCTTTGTTTTGAAATACTCGGTATAAGAATGCCAACTTTGCAAAACATTTATCTATGTAGGTACGTACTGCAACGACTGCAACTCTGTTAAAATACTAATCCTACTAATGTTGTAAATAAGAAATAATAATTAAGTATGATGTAGTAATATGTAATGTAGGTACCTACCTCCTACCAGGCGCGGTCCGAAGGGTGGGGGGGGGGGGGGGGGTCAAATCGAACACGTCAAATTGAAAAATCTTCTAATATTAATTATTAAAGTAAAGCAGATAGATTAGTGAACGCCTGCCTCCTACCTTCTGCTTGTTTTTTTGGTCGTAATTGGTTTTATCCTGGGGAATGACATAGGTTACTTTTTATCCCGAGATATGTAAAAATCACGAGGGACTGCGGGTCACACCGCGCGGGAGCGCAGATAACACTAATTTTATGAAGTGTGAATCGAAGTCACAAAATCAAGTTCCATTATGATTTCCTTCAGCACTGGTTCGAAATTTAAGCAAGGAATAAGTAGGTAGGTAGAATACTAACACGAATTTAATAAGAGAAGACTGAAGACACGGCTATGTTACAAGGCAGTTAGGTAAATTGTGCAATTTAGGTAACAGAGATAGGTATCATCAAACTGTTTTTTTTTTCTGAATGATACTTCCTGTGTATGTGTGTGTACTGTGTGTAGGTAGGTTCTTAATTTTTCAAGGTTAACTTATTTCATGCCATTGGAAAATTGATTTTTTACTCAGTCTTTTTTCTGCCATACCTACCTACTCACTTAAATCCTCATCAGTCATTCGTCTAGGAAGATACGTACCTGCGTGACTGGATTTATCATTCACATAATTTTCAATTTTGAATGGTTGTCCACTTTAGACGCGCTTTTCACATGAAATTTTAATACTTATACATAATCAAAGAATCACAAAGATCGGAGGTCGTTGCTAATACCTACTTATACCAATGAAGCCTGCTTCTTGGGTGCAGTACCTACCTTTTTATTAGGTAGGTACCTACTACTAGCCCGCATCGTCCCACATCCCACTGCAGGAAAAAGGCCTCTCTCTTCCCCTTCAGCTAGCTCGGTAACTTATACGGTAGGTACGCTTTTGCGCATATTAGGACGAAAAATAATATAAGTAATTAACTTTATATCGATTACCTGTTGCATTATGATGCTTTTCATCTTACAGGCTGCCGCCGCTGGGGTCAGTGGCGATCAGAACAAGAAGAATGCCAAATCCCTGCTGATTTCTTGGAAGCAACTTCCGCGGATGATTTTGCCTCGCTCGCTGTACTGCCCTGAGGCCAATAACAAGAATTACATTAGTAAATAGTCTGGTCCCTTTCCAGACTATAATGCCCTCCAGACTTCATGGCAGGTGGAGTGTTGAGGACTGGCTTTGATGGCCATATTTACTGGGCCGTGTACGCCACTCTTCGCGCGAAAGAACAGCGACAGGGCGATGTTTTCCTAGGACATCTTGTAACGAGTTGAAATTGTATGAAAAATATTAAACTGCGTTATCAGGACCAATAGTGGTCCCATTTCTTTACCTATTTGGCTTCAAGACTGTACTAAGCGTTCAAGTAGTGCGGATTAACGCAATTTATCTAAAGAGTAGTGTCTGGCTGGCTCATTACATTAGAATGTTGTTTTAGCAAAAAATGTTACGAGCTTTGACTATTATAATAACAGCATCGTAAAGGACATCAACCAATCTTTCGCTCCCCTGCCAACAACAGTTAGGTGGGATCAACACAATGAGCTTTTTCTCGCTTACAGTGTGTGGTGTTCAATTAAAATATATTTGATGTAAAAATATATTTATTTCATATTACCCAGGTTTACTCCTACTCTCTAATATTTACATATCTATCTAATAAATTCAACAATTGTATAATCTCACTATTATAAATGATTAGAAATAAATTGTATTGGCCGGTACAGCTAGGCATAGGTACTCGATGACTGAATTATAACGACACTAAAATATTTATGAATCTTGTGGATGTGGACTTAGATTTTAAAGCACGTCGTTCGGACGAATATGTCAATCGCTTTAAGTAATAGACTTCGGCTTATCTCATAAACAAATTTGTACTTTTAGATCTGGCATTAAACTAAATGTGAAATCACTAGTAATCAACATCTTCTACCAAAAGAAAGTTCATTTCTCTCGAAAATTTGGCCCACTGCACTGTTTTCTTCTGTATATCCAATTTTAAGTTTCTATTCCTATACTCAAGTGCCTTGTTCACTACGAATCGATTAAACTCGTGAACGTGAGCGTGATTCGTGTATTCCTCAACATCCATCCAACGCGCGTCCTTCACTTCTCTCTCGGATATTGTAATATTTTCTGAAAGTGCCTCCAGCATTAGTAAAATGTAAATGTCTGAATTGCCAAACATCATTTTGTGCGTGTGTCGAAGTGTAATTAGTGAAAGAAAAGCTGCGTCCACACCAGTTTCTTCTTTGACCTCTCTCACAGCTGCATCCACTATGTCCTCGCCTGAAAACAAAAGAAAATAAATACGTTAAAGAATATATCCTATTAAAACAACTAGTGCGCTGTGTACACTGTGTACACTGTACATACTAAATACATGTTGCCGTAAAACCCGTGAGTGCGAGTGAGCATACAATATGTTCACACGTTCTATCATAACTTTTGGCTCTATCTTGGATTATCTTTGTAGCAGTAGTAGCCAGGTAACCACCAAAGTGCTGCTTTTTAAAAGTTAACTCAGAGATTATTAGTTGGTTTTCATTACTTATGAACGAATACCAAATTACAGGTGCTTACCAAATTACACTGTCCACCTCGCTGAGACCACCTGGGTGAGAATAGTTGGTTAGGCTAGTGAAAAAACCATGCGCGAGGCGAGCGAGCGTAGCGAGTGTGCCGCGGCAGCGGCCGCCGAGGCGCCAAAAATAATAATTATTATGTTCAGTAGGTGATTCGACCGTAGGTGAGTCGAGGTGGTCTCAGGGAGGTGGACGATGGGTAAACACTCTAAATTACCAATAGATGGCGCGTTACTTCTCCTATACAAATGGCTACTTTAGGTTGACGCGATCGAGCAAGAAACTCATACTCTGTTAGTTCTATGGCTTCATACCCCTCTGTCCTGAACCTGATGTTTTTTTAAATAATAGGCTGACCTAAAGATGTTAGGAAACAGTGTGGTCTGACATGCAAATAATGGTCATGCACTTTACATACATTTGGATGTACCTGTACTCTAATTGCCAGATGATATAGATCAGATAGACATTTACTTGTAAATGTCTATCTAGTATGAAATAGATTGATAGTCATGAATCTATGTTTTTATAAGATTATTAAAATCATTAGGAACAGTCTTCTTACCTCTTTCAACATATCCACCAGGAAGCTTCCAATGGGGGTAGTCATAGTGTTTCTCTGATATGGCTAACAACTGTTTCTTGTTGTTGAACACCAGAGCTCCAACTCCGAGATTGGTATGACTGGGCGGCGGTAAGTTTGGTACAGAGTCTTGAGGTAACCATTTGTACATCATCACAAAATCGTCTCTGGCATGGTGGAAATTAAAGCCTTTCTAAAGATTTCAAGTTATATCATTACTTTGTATTTCTGATTGTAAGCGAAAATAAATAATTGCATCACTGACCAATTTAAACGAAGTCAATCAAAATGATTGCATTTGTATAATAACTAGGCCAATCAATGTTATTATTTGACATGTCTCAAAAGGTTATAAAGCACTAGGTTTGTTTTGTTTACCTAATGTAATATTCTCAGTGATTATTGTAAATCTATATTGATAGAAATACAAGCTGTCTGGGTTTCAGACCACAGCGCACATGGATAATTCTATGTTATGTATCTAAATTGATGACTGAGCCAACCATGCATTAGGCTTGTACACAAAAGCTTCTAGGCTTCCTATCTCACTATGACAATAGGAGAAACTAACACAAAATATAAGGAATAATTCCCTAGTTAGCCAATCTATTTCTTAGTTCTATTTATTAAAAGTAGTGTCTAATTTTACCTGTGCCAATTCTGGAACAAGAAATGCATCTTTTATGTTTATTTTGAACCAAATACACCTGTTTCCATCAATAGACCATTTTTTTAATGATTCTGAAAAAAATATAAAATACTTTTATGTAAAAACAGAAGGCAAATAGCATCACATCACAAGCTACCAGCCCATTCTAACAGCAAATATTACCTTCCAGTTTCTTGGAAAATTTGGTCTGGCTGCAAGGTTCTTTAGTCGTATCCACTGTTATCCCATTAAACCTGTCTTTCTCACCATTATAATATGTAGTTGATGCACATGAAGTTGAATAAGATAAATTTACCGGAATAAACCTGAAAAATATTGAATGGTTTTGTATCTATTACCTATTTATACTGATACAAGTATATATCCAAGCTTTTAATTGTTAGTGAAGGGAAACTTTCTTAGCTACAAAGTTATTGATACAAAATAATACAGATTTTATTCCATACTGTTGATTTTACCTTGTCCATGGCTCTTTGGTTTTCGCAATCAAACTCCTACATTTTCTAATCATCTTAGCTAAAAATAATGATGTGTCTGCGATTACATACTATTATGTACCTACAAATCGAGATAACAACAAATGTTGCAAAGAGAATGACACTATTTTTTGGCTGGACTAGGAAGATTGCAGAATATATTTTTTCGTGCGGGGTGAGCAATGGACATCAAGGGGAACTAAGGGAAAGTAATGGAGATTGTCACCACAACAAACCAACGTTGGAATGAAGAGTATTTATTCCTTTATACCCCACGGAAGAATTTCATTTAGCAGAAACCTCAGAGAGGCGATTTGAATATTTGATTTGATTTTGATTGGTTAGCTATATAGAGTTCTGTGACCACCATGCATGGACCTCAGCCAGCATGGACTGGCATGGCATGGACGTAATTTAATTCAAATGACCAAAATAATCTCACGCACGGAAACGCTCAGTTAATAAATTGATAATGATATGCTAGCTATCCGAATACCGAAAACTTGTTTGTTTCACTAATTTGATTGGATTGATTGATGTCTGAGTGATGACTGACATTGACAAATGACAATCATAGAGATATAATTTGACAATGAGGCTTGGCAACATAGCGCTCTCTCATCTGTCGGCGACATGACATGAATACATTTTTAAAACTTGACATTGGCAGAATTATACTGTTATTTGTTGCCATTGTCATATAAAAAAGAAGAGTCGAGCGAGAATTTGATTTTGTTTGTCTTTCTTTTACGTTCGACTTCATCATCTCATCAAAAGATATTTTCAGGTTTTACGTTTACGTGCTGTTTATTTTGTTGAGGTCGACTTGTATTTTTATTTTTAGATTCGTTATGGAATCTGCTACATTTGTAGGTAGTACAGACAGATACAATGGTGTGACTGTAGATTCAAAAGAAGAAACTTGCGATGCTGACTTATTTGCGAGTCGTTTATCTAGTGAGTTTTATATTAGAATTATATTTAGTAGTAACCTTGATTATTAGAATAGGTTTATTCCACCGTGGCCTCACCATCTACAGACAGTTACAATAATTTTGTAACTGTAGATGGTAAGGCCAAGGGTTATACCGGGTGAGGGGCCTCTGAGGGGAAAATCTAAACGGCTATAGTTATGTAAGTCACAGAAAAATGTTCTCATGAGTCACGGGCTTAATTTTGATAAAAAAAAGTTTATTTCATTTTTTGAGAAAATAGTTTTTTTTTGCATTTTTGGGTGCTCTTTATCAAACACAACAAAATGTATCGTTTACCTTGCCTTGCCGCGATATATTTTTTATAAAAACCAAAATGTTGGATTTTTTATTGTTCCAACAACATTAGGCACATGAAGTGTTTTTTTTGTAATCTGACAAAGCATCTAAAAATTCATTTTTAGATGCTTTGTTTTTCCCTGTACATTTTGAATGAAAACTAAAATTTAGGTTTTTTTTAGCTGGTTTAGAGCATTTGTTTGTTATCTATCAGATAGAGCCTCCAAAAATGCAAAAAAAAATGAACAAAATCAAGCCCTTCGACAAAACTCACCTGTATTAACCCTTGTAATGAAAAACTGTTTTCCATCCACATTTTATTTGCAGATTCATTACAGAAATGGAAAAATGAAAATAAAAGATGTATCTGGTTTAGAGTAAATATTGAAGATGCAACCTGGGTACCCCTGCTAGCAAAGGTAGGTCCTATTTTATTTCCTAAATCCTAATTCAATAAGTTCCTGAAAAAGGATATGTACATCAATAAATTTTAAATCTACGTGTGTTTATGTACTTATGATTATGCGTGACAAACTGTTAGTTATGTAACTTGTATATTTTTTTTGTTATTATTACAGGAAGGATTCAACTTCCACCATTCAAGAGATAGCTTTGTGATGATGTATAAATGGCTACCAGAGAATAGTACTGCAAACTTGCCTCCAGCATGCCATACAAACCTCGGTGTTGGTGGCATTGTACTAAACCAAAACAATCAGCTTCTAGTAGTCACTGAGCAACACACAGAGGTACAACACTGGAAACTCCCTGGAGGATATGTTGAAAGAGGTATGATAACAAATGTTATACATTAAAAACCTCTTTATGCATCTATTGGCTGTTTAATTTGATACCTTTAGAACTTCAAATTCTAAATTCTTTCAGGTGAGGACATAAAAGATGCTGCATTAAGAGAAGTCAAAGAAGAAACTGGAATTGATGCTGAATTTGAAAGCATGGTAACATTCAGACATTCTCATAATGCTATGTTTGGCAACTCTGATATTTATTCTGTTGTGCTCCTAAGAGCTACATCTGCAACCATTGATAAATCTGACATAGAAATTGCTGCATGTAAATGGATGGATGTTGAGGAATTTCTTAGTCATCCCAATGTTATAGAATTCAATCGCTTTATTGTAAAACAAGCTTTAGATATAAGTAATCGTAAATTGAAACTTGACCTACTTAAAGGATCAATAACATATGCAAATCGGGTAAGGGAGTTTACTTCACTTGTTTTAAAGGATTTATAAATGATTTTCTATATTTTTGCAAAAAATAACATTAATCATATTCATGATAACTAGAGTGACACTCTGATAAACATTCATTGATAAGGGGTGTGATAAGTTGTGTAATTTAGAGACAAAACTTAGAAATTGTTATTATCTCTAGAACATGTTAAGCAGTTTCGTTGTCAATACAGAAAACAGTTTTAAAAGTAGTAGTTTAAATAGAAATTCATCTCAATAGCAATGCTAAGCATAATAATTATTGTACTGAAAGTAGGTAAAATTACCCAAAGTACTAGTATTTTATCTGTGCCCATTTACCTACTTCAATGCTTTCATAAAAATGAATATCTGATTTTAATAACAATGAGTAAAATTTAAATATCATTAGACAATAAATAAAAATAATAAGTAGTACAAAATTAAAGCCACTTTTTACTTTGAGTATGTATCTACACTCTGACAAAGTATGATTTTATGCCATACAAAACCATTCATTCCTTTGGTACACAATGTGATAATAGGTTAAGATTATTTTTTAATATTTATGATTGTATTTATAAATGAAATACTTACCGAGGTATTTTTATTAAAGAAATATTAAGTATCCTACCTGTTTAATTTTGTGTAAGTTTCTAATGATAGGTAAATATAACCCTTTTTAACATGTATCAATAACAATAGAACACTGAGGTGGGCTGGATTCCAAGGCCATCAATTTCAAACAACTTGTCTCATTGTTACAAAATAAAATGTATTCAAACCTTTTACCAATTAGACTATAAAACATTTTGTTAGCTTAGAATAGAATAGAATAGAATAGAATAGAATAGAAAAACATTTATTTTGTGTTTCATAAACATAAAATACAATTAGGAACTATACTAACTTAATACTAGACACAAAAATGGACACCACTCAGCGTGTGCATTTTTTCTTCTTAGCTTCTTACCTATACATATAAAACCAAGTACATACATACATAATTGACCTATTTTTACTGACCATTTTTTAATAAATGTAATTGATAAATGAAACAAACAATAAAAACTACTACTTTGCAGTAGTTGCAGTACTCTGTCTAGACCATACATTAGATAAGCTGAGTCTCCACACTTATATTTGGAACTTTTCCCAAGCTAAATTTAAATAGGTGCATTTTTCACTCTAGAAGTCTCAAGCATTGCATGAGATCGCAGTTACTAATCTAGAGTGAAAACTCTCGCATTTCTGTATTGATTCATGAAAATAGTGAACAGGTTTATTGTAGACTCCATGCTTTGAATACAGACAATAAAATGTATGTATTATATTTATATATTTAATAATTTCTTATCCCACACTGAAATAAAGTCAATGTATCCATCTAGGGCAAATACACAGTGACAATAAAGTAACCAAACATTATGACCTGTACTTTGAACAAAAGCACATTGCACAAAATATAAACAATTACACAGCAAAAGTGTAGTTAGCCTAAATTTTTAAATTGTATGAATATAATTTTAAAATGAGCATGTAACTATTTTTTAAAAACAATATGATACAAAACCATAATATTACAAGACACTGATTTATTGATGACAAAAAACACTGCTATGTACACAATAATATAAAAATTTAATAGACATGACATTTTATGTACTGTAAACTTTTATGAATCTTAGATAGAATGCATTAGAATAAATTATTGTCTTTTTTTAATCTAATTCTAATGCAGATGGCCCGTTTGTAGTCCCTCCTTCTTCATCTGAACTATCTTCACCAATAATCGACTTAATAAGGCCACTGAACATCGAGTTGCGACTTCTCATAGTTGGCTTAACTTGAATACCAAACCATATCCGCCCAATATTATCCAGGTATCCAGAATAGTTAGGGTCTCTATTTAAACTTATAGCATACCAAGTCCGTAGCACTTTGAATTGGTTAGCATGCCTCCTGAAAAAGAAAAATAAATTGTTAGGAACAAATATTTAAAACCCAATTTTGAAAGTTAGGTCTTAAATTAACTTACTGTTCAATCGCTCGTAATAGAAACCACAGGAAGTTCAGCAATGGTAGGAAGTATGGAGGCCCCTTGTCATTCAGTATAGTGGGATGTGTTTCTGTGTATTTTACAAATGTATCAGATGCCATCTTGACATTCCTAAGGCAGAGGAATTGAAAGACCGCTTGTGCTATGAACAGATCAACCTCGGACTTAAGTCCTTTGGTAGTATGCAACTCGATAAGCATGTTAGCATATGCCGCCCCATTACTAGAGTGCAAGAAATGTTTATGTGCTACTGTGTAGTTCTTTTCTCTCCAATAAACTTCGGCAATTCTCTGCAAACAAAACATTGAGTTATGTTAGAAACAACATTCCCTATGTGGACATATATGTTTCGACACAGACTTCAAAGCTAGCTTAGAATGGGCTTCTACCTGGTGTAAAAATGGGTGTCCTTTCTTATTGCTATCCATTGACCACTTAACAGCATTCGTGAGGAAGGCTTCTCGCTCAGGTATACTAGAATTCATTAGACCAAATAGCTTTCCTAATTTTTCAATCCATTCTGTACAAGGTTTTGTCTCAGATTTCGTCAAAACATCAATAAGTAGGTTGGCTAAGTCTGCCCCACTGCCCTGTTGGTCGTGCTGGAGCAGTAATGAAGCACCCTTGTATAGCAAAACTAACAACTCAGCATACTTCTTCTGGCTAAGATACCTGAAAACATAGAAATAAACAATTTACGTGTTAATTTCAACTTTTCCCCAAATTCATTTGGAACAACAAACATGCCTGAAATATAACGTCCTATACATCTGGTGCCCTTCATAATATTGCCCAGCGTTAATTGAAGCTTCTAATTTTTCCAATACCCGCCCTACACCTCTTTCGCCTCGGCCAGCCATCATTTATTTTCCAGAATTATCTATTTTTTCAGAGTTATTCACAATAGATCAATTTTACGCCATGACATGAATGAAATGAATGAATGAAATTGTAATTGTCAAAATAATCCACAGACAAAATAGTTATGACATCAAGAACGTATTTCATAGATTATATACAAAATGAGTTTGTTGGCAACATAGTGAGAGAGTTCCGGTTCCTGTAATACGCTTTCGAAGTTTCGAAATTCTTGGAATAGTATAGTATAGTATCCCAGCAAAGAAAATTTTGTTGTACAGGCAATTGAAAATCAGAAGCATATTTTTTTGTACTTATGTAGGTACCTATCACGAAAACTACTGTTACGTACGAAAGCCTGTGTTATTAATAGTCCTAATTATATATCTTTATGGTCCTTATTTAGCTGTGCATAACTGTCATTTTTGGTAGGTACCCTACCCTCTACCTACTTTATTTATTTATTTATTTGTCGCTGAGCGACTATACCGCCCAATCAGTAACATCTTAGCTCAGTCTTCTTCTTCTTCTCTCTCACTTCACTTCTTGGTTTCTTCTGGTTTCACTTCACTCCCCGGCTTCTTCTTCTCTTTATTCCTCCTTTCAAAATCGATTTGTGCCTGATAACGAAGATATACATACATACTTACCTCGATACCTAATAAAGCATTACCTACGCGTAGCACCTTATTTATATGTACGAATGTGAGCAAAGTAGGTAGGGCGAGCGAGTGCTGATGCGGACATTCTGCCTACACTATCGTATGGTAAATCCATGTGAATAATAGATGCGTTAAGGATTTACGTAGGTGCAAAGAAACAACATTGTTCGGGGACGAATGGTCCAAAGCAAAGGTGGAATTTATTTTATTCATGCACGAGATCGACAGCTGTTCGCAAGGTACCTAGTAGTACCTACTGACAAGTAGGTACCTATACCTATAGATACCTATCCTACAAAGGCAAACAGATAAACAGAATTACGAATAATCCACCTTACCTATTTATACCTATCTTATAACATTATTTGCAGAATTGCTTGCCGTTGAAGTGAAAATACTCATCCTAAGGATTTTTGTTCTTGTTATGTTACTCAATTTAAATATTGTTTATTCTTAAACATTTTGTGCAACCGATACAAAATAAAAAATATTGCATTCTACTTTTAAAGCGTTAAGCCCTCTAAATTACAACCTACTAGTAATGTCAGAAATCGTCAAAAACATTCCCCATAAGTACATAATGTAGGTACCTATCTACTAAAAATCTATTTAAGCTGGTACGGCTCCCCTTACAATATACTTAAAATGGGCATTATCCTTTAGCCTATGTTCATCAGGGACAATGCAGGGTTTTAATGGTGAAAGAACTTTTTAAATCGGTCCAGTAGTTTCGGAGCCTATTCAATTCAAACAAACAAACAAATCTTTCCTCTTTGTAGTATTAGTGTAGAATAGGTTCCTACCATCCTAAGTATGTACCTAGGTAGGTACCAAGGTGACTTACTTACCTACCTATTTTTATAAAAAAATGGCTATATAGAAGTAAATTAGGTACCTATAATTAGTTCGTTACATAATTAATCTCTCCCGCAGCATGAACATAAGTTTTTTGGCACCGTTTGGTATTCTGCACCGAGTTCGCTAGAGACATAGAGCACGCGTTTAGCGAGTCTTAGGCACCACATAACTTAGGTACCTACCTAGTCAGCTACAGAAGTCCTTTCAAATAAATTTCATGTTTCACATTTCTTATTTCTTAATAATTTCTAAATCTATGAAATCGTGACGTGACCAAAATTTGGACAAATATATTTTGAAGACTTGTCTATCAATAATCATTTCACAGGCACAGTTTTTTTTTTTACAATTGGAACTAAGTTATAGGTAATCAACTTATTGCTGACTACTTTTTTTTCCTAGGTAAAGTTTTTCTCGAATAGGTACTATCTATTATACTAACTTCTGCAAAATGTGGGTATGTATCAAATAATAATATGTAGGTATTTGGACATGCCTCTGACTACCCCCTTAGACATTTTCAAAGGATCTGACATAAAAGAAGATCTGAGAGAATGTCTACCGCGCCTTGGGGATACAGTCGTGACCGTTTACGTTTTTTTAGGTTACTACTTAGGTAGGTATAAATAAACAGTTATAGGTACTTGCAATAATATCACTACCTACAGAGAGTCATCGATAGAAATGTTCGATGAAGGCAAAATGTTAATTTATTCGAACAAAAGATTGTTAATTAGCGTCGCTGCGAGTCTGTCAGCAAGTTATTACCGGCCAATGGATTGCGTATCCATCGCTTTTCAATTTCCCTCGTGTGGGCGTGCAGCCAGATGAATGAGACTGGCTCTTTTTGCTCCTGCTTGCAACTGGGCTAGGGAACTTAGTTAGCTAGATATACCTACCTATACATTTATGTAGGTCATTATATATCCTTACAAAACATGATGTCACACCCGTGACACGAATAATGCGTTGTTGTTTTTACCCCCTTGATACAAAAAAAGGTTAAGCAAAGCTTTGAGTGAAAACCTTCAAAAAGAACATAGGCTTTTTGAAGGCTTTCACTACTACTTAGGTAAGTAGGTAGTAGGTACTTATTGAAAAAGATTTCAAAATGTTAAAAGTCTATGTTCTCATAACTTCTAAAGTGCTCACATACGGATATCCCGTCATCCAGACATTGAATTTACCGAAATTAAAAACGCAAACCCAGCAACTAGTGCAGAGACTCTGAGAGAACATGGCGATTTTACCATCTTTATTTGGGAAAAGCGTAAACTAAGTCAATATAATTTTCTCACTGACACGCGAGCGATGAATGACTTTATTGAGTTACCTAATCGATATCATCATTTTCCTATCACTCAATCATAGTTAGGCTATTGAAACCTATCAAAACACTGAAGTCGATTGAAATGCGGTGCAAAACTATTCCTTACGCTTTTTGGAGCTATAAATTCTTCGCAAATGCGTCGCAACACTATGAAACAAAATAAGAATCAGAACAGGCTGACATGAGGTTTCAGTAGCTAAAGGGTGCTCCATTTCTAGTGAGTGTTTTATAAGCAAGAAAATAAATAATACCTATTCAACATCAACATAGGCCTTTACATCTATATTACATGAATTATACAACATCAAGAGGTAATCCATGCCTACACTTAACGGGACGCTGTAGTGCTTGGGACATTGTTTGAGATTATTTCATCTCTTGCCTGCCCAGTACCTAAACCATCCTCTCAGCGGCTTGTCCACAGGAAAGACAACGTCAAGACGCGTGGAGCTGACTAAGCACGAAACGAAAAATCCATTAATGGACGGCCGGGATTCGAACCCGCTACCTTCGGATTGAAAGTCGAGGTACAACCACATTCGGCCAACAGGGCTCATCAACCCGAGCCCGAGAGTTGGCAACATCAAAATTTGTTTTAATTCAGAGGCCACAGTGTACCATCTTAACTTTTTAAGTATCATTGAGAGAAATGAGAGAGCTTAGAGAGAGAGCTCTTGTTGTCTTATCAGCACTTCTAAAATATCAAAGTTGTTGCCTTTTTTCAAAACCGAATTTGTTCTAACAATCATTAGATTTTGTTGTAAGACTCTAATGACGAAATAATAAACCTCTGATGACGAAGTGATTTATCGATTGGATGCAACGATAAACCAGTGTCTCGCCTCAGTCCAGAACTGTAGCAAATGTTCAAATGTTCTATAAAAAAACAAAGATCAAAGTAACAAGTGAGGCACCCAGTAGAATACATCTCAACATTCTTATAGTATTGTGGTTCTTTTGTCAGGCGGGACGTAAGTTTCTACTTGTAATTTTAGAGGTTTTTCCTCTCCAAACCGGAGCACTATTCAACCGTTGTTGCTAGAGGGTGGCTTACTGAAGCACCTAGCTAGGGCTTGCCGGGTTTTATATAAATTACTTGGTGGATTCACATTTTGTTCCAAAGCAAAATGGCTTGAATAGACACATGATCGCGAAAGTTTAAGAAAGACTATTGAGGAAAGATTTGTTTGTTTGTTTGTATTGAATAGGCTCCGAAACTACTGGACCGATTTGAAAAATTCTTTCATCATTAGTATCCTCCATTACCCCTGATGAACATAGGCTATATTTTATCCCTGGAAAGTGATTTTTTCACTGTTGTAACACCGCGACGGACAGCTAGTAATAAGTACACCAAACACTTACTGGTTGCAAATCGGTTGCTGGGAGCTGTTGGGTGCAGGCTGCACAAGATCGATCGCTATAGAAATCGATGGGGGAGGCCTATGTTCAGCAGTGGACACTAGATGGCTGACATGATGATGAAACCAATCACTGCGCTATTATAATTTTCACTGAGTTTACAAGGTACGTAAACTATAATAGCTAATAGTAATAACTGGTTTCTGGTAAAATAACAATTCTCGTTCAGAAACAATTAGACATTTCGTAGAAGAGTAACCCTAAAGCGCGTAGCAGCGTTTCAAAGACGCCTACGTGCGTAGCAGAGTTGCTACGAGCGTAGCTATTCTTATAAGCATAGGTTGCGTAATGCGTAGGCATTAAATTATCAAAACTCCTTGAATCATTTTGTTGAACACAAATGTGACTATTTTTACTATGCAATGCAAATCAGAAAAATCATCATCATCATCATCATCCACAGCCTGACTTCACCCACTGCTGGGTATAGATAGGCCTCCCTAAGCTTGTACCATCCACCACGATCCATGCGATCTGACCCATTGACGGCCTGCGACAGAAAAATAGCTGAGTAAAAACTGTATAAGAAGAAAAATAACCACGTCCCATACAACTTTGAACAGTCTTGTTTAAATTTACGATTGGGTGTTGAATTAACTTAAAAAGTGTTTTGGCGTTTTGAATAACGATGTTTATCTCTCGTTCTGTACTTCTCACACACCAAACAAATTACACTTGCTGTCCCACTTACAAAATGGCTGCCTATTACATACCTTTAGCACCTCAGAAATGCCAAGAGTTCTTGTCATAGCAAAGGGCAATTACCTTCGCGTTCGACCACTAATTCATCTTCTCTGGTACAGCAATTACGTCCCGCGCTGCATTGCCAGACATCCGAGTGCTGCTCTAACTGGCTGACACCATGATTTATTGCCACTTACTCTTCGATAAAGCTATCCGAGAAATTGATGGAACCGGGAATCTTTGTCCTAGAATTCTCTAGCTAGCGGATTCTAAAAATATCTTTACCTACTGGTTATATTGAAATTATAATACTTTTTTGGTATTCCATAATCTTCCGGAGCTATTGGGGGCGACCAATGCTGTGCCTATGCCTATTACAGTCAACTGGACGCTGTGCCTGGGAGATTGTTTGAGATAGTACAGTCAGTGTCACCAATTGGTAACCGCCCTAACAAGGCAGTTTGAACTGCACGGGGGTTACCAGTTGTTGACGCTGACCGTGCCTATAGGCTTGCCCAGCATCTAAATCATAATCTCAGCTTAATCAGTCTTATAATGCCAAGCAATCGGCATAATGACAATTTTTCAAAATTCGTTCTATTTTGTTCAGAATTATTTAATTGTTATGTGAAAAAAATATCATATTTCAGTAAATAAAAGTTTTCAAACATAAAAATCAAATTTAAAATTAAAATTTGAAACTCACGCCAAAACGCTCGTCGCTGTCATGGCGGCTGTTATGACGTCACAACTCACCAGTGAACAGCAAATACTACGTGAAAAAAATCGGAAACAAAAGGCACAGTTTTGGTCTGTACAGCAAGGCGGTGGATAATCTAAGGTCTCTGATTCGTGCACAGCTATCATGACGGATTGTTGTATTTTGTAGATTTATTTTATTAAATAATTTAATAATAAATGCATTTTTCTCAATCCTTGAATCCTATTTTATTAGATCAGTTAAATATTTTGGCAATTCTGGATTACCATCATCATACCTATTTAGTTTACCTACTCACAATTTTAAAAACAACGTCAAGGACATGCATTTTACTTCCATAGATATTATCATAGGATCTTGAATTCCCCAAAAACCTGAGAGAAGCCTTTAGCATAACAGTCGTGATCCTTCAAAACCAATAGACATAGATGAATACCTACATTTATCAATGGAAATAGCTGAAAATGGTTTCTGTGAACTACTGTTAAAAAATGTCTTATAAAAAATGTTTACGTACATTTTAGTGTAGACCATAGATATAGCATGGTAATGGTGCAGACGACTGTGCATCAGTGAAAGAGTCTTCACCTATCAATATCATATTATCTTAAAAGTTTTGAATAAACTCAATCAAAACTATGAAAACTTTGGTGAATAGCAAAAAGCTAATTTTATGGGTTTTCTCAATATTAAGTGATTTAGGCACAGTACCAGCGGTTAGCGCCTCTAAGTTGCGTAATTTCATAAATTTGTGGAATACCAAACTAGGGAAAAAAGCCTGGATAATAGGGAATGACTTCTTGAGGTACTTAAAGAAAAAAGTATTAATAAAATACTAATATGTTAGCAAGTATATATATATTTTTTATTAAGATATGTTACATAATTGCACATTACCTAATAAAAGCCATTTCACACTCTAGTCTAGTCGCCGGCAACTTGTTCTACTTTGACTATCCCAGTTTAAGTACCCTTATATCGGTTCTGTAATAGGTACCTATAACGTGAACCGGTACTTTATCGGATTTTAATTTAAAGTTGGCTATATTGACAACCTGACAGTTTATAACATTATAATCGGATACAGGGGCCTTATTGTGTAACTCAACTGGCAATGGCCATGGGCTTCATTTTAACATTTGAAACTCATTCTGGACTGCAATTGTCATTTTCCTATTATGTGATTGGTTGAGCTTTATTGGGATGACGACTGGGTATGGATTTCAAGTTACAATAAGGCTTCAGGTCACACATTTGCCTAATACCATGTGATTTTGAGGACATTTGTCTAAAATTGAGCTTGGTACTAAGCACCGGCCACATCTTCCAGACATACGATTATTCACTTTTCAACGCGACGCCAACGCGATAAAGCGCAAAGCTCCCGCTCGAATGGGGCTTCAGATGTAGATTTAGCTCTAGATTTACTAGCTTTCTTATACTTTAAGAAAATAGACTATAAACAACCAATTTCAAACGAGTTCATTTTATTTTCGGAAATGGAAATATCCCGTCAAAAACATTTATTTTGATAAAATAAAATCGATGCGACACATCGAAACCAATTTCACTCTTAAAATCTTTAATCTGTGGCAAAAGTGTAAATTGAAATCCAATTCGTTACACATTTGGTTCTGTTTACATTCTTGTATTTGCTTTCGGGTGACCCAAATGATGTCGAACCGTTTACACAGTCTCATCATGCCCGATCCCGACTACCTACTTATCTATTCGTAAATAAATACCTATGTAATATCTGGGATATGTTGAGTTTCGACCTATAAAAAATTGGCGCGATTACAGACCCTGAACTTATTACGAACATTGAATACTCTTAAATAGTCGCAACTTTTTTATTGCGGTTTTGCTCACATGGTAACTGGATGGCGGAAATACCTATGCCACTTTTCTTATCCGCGTTTTAAAATCGGTTCAGGGGACGTCATGAATATTCTAACAATAGCCACACCAAGTTCAATTATAATATTGTTGTAGAATAAGATAAAGAGCTACCTGTAGTTATTTTAAGAGCTGTCTGAAGATAGACAGTTTGTACAGAAATAAACGGAACATGACAAAATACTACACAAGTCTCGAGTCGAGGCGGATGTTACCCGGATGGAACTGGGGTAGCTAGTCGCCGTTTATTGTTGTGTATTTCCGTACGAATACCTTTGGATTGGGTGGCATGCTATTATTGGATGACAGATATTGCACCTCTAGCCGGCTGTTGGGGACAGAGAGTTATTGTTAGGATAAATGCCTCGGTTTGTTGTTGAAAATCTCATTAAAATAGATCAACCGCTTAACTCAATTTTATTAATTTATTTGATACCTGGCTTATCTCTTTGGTTTCACTCACGTTTTCCAAAACCTATGTTTATCGTTTACATTCATTATTGTAGTGGTTAACAATATGCCAATTTGTTTATTAGATAAACAAGCAATGCAAATTCCTTACTTTAAAATTTACTTTAAAGACATAAGTAAGTAAATTTACTTACCGTAGATTACAGAAGATTAATAGTACCGATATTATAAGCTTAATTTATCTCTGATAAAGCATCCCCAGTAAGTTTACAATGCGAGACTTTATTTTATTTTCTTCTAAGCCGCAAGCAAAATATGAATACCGCAAGAATAAACACGGGACTTTTATAATATGCAAAAATTATGGCGTAAACAAGACGTTATTCAGATTACGTATTCCAATTATGGACCGAGACGTTTTATTAACACAGCTTTTCTCATTTGAGTGAGCAACTACGACGCCGGAATCCTTACGTACGTACGTACAAAAAAATACGACCTTATTGTTAGCGCTGAAAAATTTCCCTCGGGATTTACATTGTTACGATATATCCATTCGATGATGTCTTGTTCGCAAAACATGAATATTTGGCGCTTTTGGACAAGAGATGATGTGTGTCTATGCAAGAACAAAATTATATTTCGTCCAATACCGCATGTATTGGAAGGTTTCGCTGGAACTGCTCTACTGTGAACTGTCTTTTTTGCAATTTTCATTGAACTGCCAACTTTTCTATACTTAGAATAAAGCAGTTCAATAAGTTTCCAGTGCACTATTAACATGCGGGGCTTACACATGCCACCTAGGATCTAGTATCATAACGTAGTCTTTAGCATGCTACCATTGTATGTGCTCGTCCTACTACTTATATTTTTTATTGAGACTGCCAAGTTTGCTTCTATTTTGCATGCAGTAATTGCAGGTATACCTAGGTAGGTATACCTGCAATTACTTCATGCAATAGAAGGTACAGGCCTACAGGCTAGCTAGCATTATCTTTTTTATTAATAAATATATACTTTACTAATCCGGGCGAGGAACACGCCTTTATTAACTCTTATTAAAACTTTTGTGGATTTTCCGAGTTAATTATTAAATAATATAGGACAAAGTAAGTTGGGACGTTGAGAAATTAGGTCATTATTAGGTATTGTTTGTTACATGTTTCATACTAGAAATGACATCGGCCAGATTATTATGGAACGGAAAAACTTCATACGTTTTTAAGCAGATTGTATGCAGGAGTGCACCCATGTTTACTATACTCATATTATAAAGTATTTCTTTCTTAGTTTATTTTTACAAACCATAATTTAATTTAAATCAAATACACTACCATAATATCAAGACTTTATTCGAAGAAAAAATCGGTACGTTGATCATTCGCTATCCCGCTATCCCAATACATATTCAGTGAACACATTAGGGATTTATGACCTGACGCTAACTTAGGTCTCAGACGCCGATTGCGCTTAGTAAGATGTTTCGTTGTTATACATCCAATACATCTTTGTTAGTATAATTTATAAGCTGAGTGAGACACTTTTTGATATAATATAAAGCAAGCAAACTAGTGAACGCAAATTATTTGAAATAAATGCATGCTTATCTTTTGATTCTTTAATATTTTATTTTCGCAAGTAAATGCGATTTTATTTTTATTTTCAAAAGTAACGACCCTGAGCTACATTTCATGCTTAGTTGGAAAGCCCCGCTGGCTTTCCAACTAAGCAAGAAATGTTAAAACTAGACAAATGTTTCTTTATTTAAGTAATTCTTTCTTAGCCGAGTGCGAGCAATCCAAACTTATATTTGTCCCTGTGTACTTACCAGGTCCTTGCAAAAATGTTGGCAAATAAATGGCAAAGAATTTGTTCGATTTTGAGCTCCTAAAAGAAACGCTTTAATGTTTTATTTTCATTTACGAGTAGCATTAGGATTTCTCAGACCTAGAAAAGAATCGATATAGGTTCCGACCAAGTTCCGACTAGAAGACTCGTATCAGTAATGCAAAGGTGAATAATTATGTTACTTCTTAATCACGCCTTTCATGTGAGAGCACTTGCTTAGCACATCGCTCTTGCACTTGGCTTTAATGCTAGCACATCTTTTGATCCCTTCCTTTTTATTACATTTTTGTAGAAAAAGCTTCGATCAAAGAAAAAGTATGTAAGTAATTTAGTCTCAAAATATTTCTTTAGAAAAACATAAGTACTTTTTAATTTTATAAAACTAACTTAGGTATATCTCATGGTAGTTATACGAGTATAACATTAATTACGACTCTCTAATTGAATCTTGACGATCGTTCGTAAATATTTATTCGCTATCATTTAGAAAGAACAGTTTTCATGTCTACAAGGTGAAAATTATCGATTTGAATAAATTACGATAAAAGCGTCATCAAAATACCGTAAAACGTAAAAATGTTTTGCGTAGAAAGTGTCAGAACATTTCTTACTACTTCCTTGCTTAGCTACGTGAAATGAAAGCCCGTTAAAGCTTTTATAGCTATGTTTACAAGTAACAATGAATAGATTTCCATTAACGTGACTTCATTCTATAGAAAGATCGTAGATTATGAGAAAATAAATATGAATCATGACAAAGCTGTGGTTTTCACAAAGATAACATTTTAATATTTTATTTTCATTTAATAATCAGCTTACTGGTAAAATTATAATTGGCCATTTGTCTTTTTTTGTTGGTAAAAAAACATGGTAAGAACTGAAATTAAGAGTTTCATTTATATTTTAATAGTGAACCCGCGTGCGACTTCATCTGCGCATTTTCCATAGAAACTTTAGCGCCCTTTGAGGTTGATTTTCGAAAATTAGATAAGCCTATGTGCTATTTCAAAATATAAACCATCTACATTCCAAATTTCATCACAATCGGATACGTGGTAACAAACAATCGAACACACACAGACTTTCGAATTTATAATATTATAAGTAAATAAATTAAGTAAAATATATGTAAAAGTAAGTATTATAATTGGATAACTACGACAAATAAGTAAGTTTGGTTAAAGCTGCTGGTTTTACCAGTGTTTTTCCCCCACAGTTCGTGGAAGCGACTTAATGCTAACAAATGGCGTAGGTAAATCAAGCTACTAACATTTTTCGCGCCGCTTAATCTCACTATTATACGAGTATTGCTAAGTATACCTACCCAGTGGAGGTGAACAAACTCTCTTTAATGTTGATATATTTTATCCGTCTGGTTTTATTGTATATCATTTACATATAATTTATTGATATCAATGATTTATTTACAAAGAATCTGTGTGTTTCAGAAATAAATAAAACACTTATTTTTATCTTTGTTCTCTACATATTTTTATGTTCAAGGGAATATGGAAAAGGTCTCACAACATAGTTATTGTCTCTATACTTTGCATGCAGAGCGGTGGGCAGGTATAGAAATGTAAATTGACTAACCCTCTGACAAAATCATCGGTCAAGCGACCCCTATATACCATTCTTGCTCATCTTGAGTTGATAGGTTGACCCAAACCCGGCATTGTGTATTAATAGGTAAATGAAAATTCATTCAAATTCAACAAATTATATAATTTGGTCTCAATTGTGTTTGAAGATATTAGCATAAACCGACAGTTAGACACTGACCTGACCACCCAAATCGTCCACTACAAACGCTTTCGTATATCAATGCAATTAGCATGATACTAACCATAACTGTTGGTCGCAGTGCCAATTAATGATTCAACTTGATATTGAATCTAGGTTGCATAACAACCGTGGCCTAATGATTTCATATGGTTTCCCTTGTGATTGAAACTTGAATTTACAAGATAACTAGAAGCTGCAAACATTCCTTCGGCACGTATAGACTTGAAAATAATTTGCAATTCATAGTCACCTGGCTATTCTGGTTTAGGTGGTTTGAACAGGCAGTGCAATTAAGTTACATCCAATGAAGTAAAGACTTGGAAAGTGGCCAATTTATTGAGAAACAATTACTTTTCTGAAAGAATCAGATTTTGAACACGATGTACACTAATTGCTTTTCTGGTGCTATATTTTTTTCCTCCTCATAGATAATTCATCACTCCTTAGGTGTGAACGGAAGGCGGCGAGGCCGGTCTTAAAGGGTATAAGAAAGAGGTGGAAGATCGCCAAGGGTAAACGTAAAGATCCGTGGTGAGTTTTAGGGGACTATTGCCAATAAAACAAAATAAAAACCAGCAAATAACTTCAAAAATATAATTTCTATTATATACCTATGTGTCCAGAATGACTACACAAGTAATGGTTATAAATGATAAATAGTGTCTCCCTAATTCGACGATATATTCAAAAATGGGAGCTGAATTTGCCTGCAGCCAAGAGATTAAATAAAACCCACCAAAGATTGGCCCACGCTAGCTCTTGCAAAAAACCCTTGCTTTTATATATATATAGGTCAATCAACGAACCATTTGGAGTATCACAACTAAAACTGTGAGTACCTATAATTACAAAGTGAGCTTCCCGTTAAGTGTTGGCTTGGATTTCCTCCTGACACTGTATAAATCATCTAATAATACTAAGATAAGATTTTGCCGACAAAAATGTGAGGGTTTATAGCCCTATGTGTATTACGTAAAACAAGTGCTAAAAAAGTAAAGAGTAAGTAAGTTATCAGATTGAAAATGTTATTAGGTAGGTACCTAATAACATTTTGAATCTGATAACTTTCAATAAACTTGTCTCTTAAAACCAGTTGTGCCGTAAAAATATATGAAACTGAGTTTTGTTACATCTAACGCTAGTAGTATCGTTTTTCTTGTCTGCGAATGAACGTTATTGTGAACGTCTCGGAACGAATATGTGAAAATTGCTTCAGAATATATGAAACTAATTACATTTTCTTTGTGGTGCATTTCTTGGAAGACAGCTTGCGCTGCAAACAGAAAAGTTAATTAGAGTTGGGAATACATTTTATATGCTGGAATCTCGACTTTATTGCTTTTTTTACGGGCACGGTCGGTGAAACAAGTTGTAAAATAAGCCTTGGCGGGACGTAGACGAGGAGCTAGGCCAGCGGTCGGCGGCGTCAGCGTCGGCGTCGCCTCGACCCGCCTCGTCCCGTGGAGTGACGATCTGCGAATGGCTGCCGGCAGAAACTGGATGCGTCGAGCTAAGGACAGGGCGCAATGGCGCACACTAGGGGAGGCCTATGTCCAGCAGTGGACTGCCATAGGCTGATGATGATGATGATGATGATGAGGAGCCCATTATAGTGCTCTCCACTCCAATGTAGCGAAACTCCTCACCAATGGAACTGCTAATTGTATTTTTCTGGATATATTTAAATTCAAAAGCTCTTAAGACACACGAAATAAAACTGCGTACAACGAGATAAGTACTTATGAAATTTTCGGTGTGTACTTTTGTGTCGTAAGGGGTTATTTTTTCGGGCACAGGCATATTCTCAAGATACTCATTATTGTTGACCTTTTAATTTAAGCAAAGTCAGGTTTGAAGTCAACAAGGTGCTTCTGTCCGGTCGTTATTAAGAAGCTCGCGTACGTGCTACTCGTATTTAAACAATACAGGATCATGACTGCATCCTCAAGAATATTTTTTAATTTAATTTATGTTTTACCAATTTAACAAGTTAAAATCAAAATCAAAAAGCATTTATTCAGTAGAACCGCTGGGATCAGTTTGAATCGTCTTAAAACTAGGTGATTTAATAGGAGTAAATCAGACAAAAGCATTAAATCAGACAAAATCATTGAATCGCGACCATTTTAAACCCACGAAGACACTGCTCTTCAACAAACAACATGTCTTTCAATATAGGCAATTTTAATAAATGATGTCTTTACTATATTTGCTAGGCTAACCAGTCTTTGAACAGTCTGTTAATTTATCAGCGAAGTCGAGCTTTAATAGAAAGAAGTAGGCTCGAATACTGGGTGTTCATGCTGGCCAGCCGCCAATCCCGACCATTTGCAATACAAATACGTACTACGCTTGATTTGACTATTCAATTGCTTCCTAGCATTATTTGTGAGTTCATAATTTGAAATGACTGTCGTTGAATGTTCAAACGGATCAATAAAATTAAATTACGCTAGCTATGAAATAATGCAAAGTAAGTACTAACACAGAACGAATAAAGTACTAGTAACAATCAGGAGATAAATTTGAATAGTTATTTTATTCACGTAAAGTAGAATTTCAAATTTACTTATAGCTACTCGTAAGTACCTAAATAAAAAATCGTAACTAAAATGAAATTCTTATCTAGGTATACCAAAACTCGTCGAACAAACCCGATGGAATCTGCCTGGTCATTTTGTACTCGCAATGAATTCAAAGATTTAAAGGTAGGATTATGAAACGGTTTCGTTAAAAGGAAATAAAATTGTGGCTTCAATTTCCTGTATTAAATAGAATGTTCGCCATTAGGGCCTTTATAAAAACAGGAAATATTGATGAGTGTAACATATTTTACAAACAATGTTATTTCATGAGTTTTTTCTGATTCCATTTTCGGAAAGAAAATGAAACGTTATGCACGTACGATCAAATAGGTTTAATACTATTTTTCCCCTGTGTTTCATTTTTCATAGCAAATGTAGCAGTTTGCGACAGTGGCGAAATAGGATAACGTATATGCGAGACATTGCACAGACATTTTTCAATAATTCATCTTCATTAGACATTCTGCGCATTATTTTCTGGATTCTTGCCTTTGCATAAATATGAAAAATAAGGCGAGTGCATTTGAAAATAGTAGGTAGGAAAGCAGTAGGTCAGTTTATATAAGTGAGTGGCCAACTCTGGTGAGGGAGTTTTGAGGCCACATTAAGGCCTCCATCCGGGCTTAAAGATTGATCAACAATTTAACGTGTAGAGGGCACGTTAAATTGTTGATCAATCTTTCGATCAAGAATACTAACTCTGTCGGAAGCGCTCATTTGAAAATGTCACTATCGGTCACTCATCCAACTTGTGACCGCAAAGAGCGTTGTTTTAATTCAACGAACGCTTCAAAAAGAAAATACAGTGGGTGAGGGAAAATATCAATGCTCAGTGAACCGACTAGATTGCTTGTGTCTTATGTGAGCATATTACTATTAACTTTGACGTTCTTGAGTTGGATATTGGTAACTTTAACGATAATTTTATGATTTAACTCTCCTCATTTTAATTCTACTTACTCCACTTAAAACATTCTTAAAAGCACCATTAGAATTTTTATACTTTCAAATAGAATTAAAATATAATGCTGATTCTACGAGTATAAGTAATCATCATTGTTTATTAAATAAAATAAAATAATAATAATATTAAATTAAGATAAAACAGAGTTCAAACAGTTTTATATCTTTAGTTAAATAAGTATTTTTGTGTGTTGATAATAATCTACGAATAAACCAGTTTCTATAGTAATCATCATCAAAATTGGTCAAGACGGCGCGCCTCCATCTCTAAGAATATTCTCACACCGTCACTTTGGACACTAAGAAAAAAAGCGTTCGATTTTACCGTCACATAACATAGATAGGTCAAAATACACAGTGCGGAATGCGCAGTCATAAAGCAGACCATAGATTAGTAACATCGTTAGTACGGAAGAGCGTTTCTAGAATTAAAATATTTGACAATAATTTATTTGTGTCAAATGTCAAAGTTGAAACTTCGTTCCAACCGAGTGTTCCACGACACTCACGTACTTTTTTTTTATATTTAAACCGTGTTTAAAACCTTTTTATATTTGTCCAGAAAGTTCCTCGTAATATTGAGTGCTTAGTCTTCGTTCTTGTTAAATGAATATTTTCTTTCTGTGAAAGCATCCTTTGACGCTTAGCTTTTGAGAGGTGCTCGTCCAATAGAAACTGATTGGTAACATATCCAAATAACTTTTTCATTTTGAGTTATCCTTTCTGCAAACTTCGAGAATCGACGTTTTTCACTTACTTGCCTACATGATTCAGTGAAATTACTTACATCCATACTAATATTATAAATGTGAAAGTAACTCTGTCTGTCTGCTTATCTGTCTGTCTGTTTGTTACGCTTTCACGCCCAAACCGCTGAACAGATTAAGCTGAAATTTGGCATAGTCAAAGGTTGTATCCCAGGGAAGGACATAGGCTACTTTTTATCCCGAAAAATTGAAAAAATCCCGAGGAACCGCGGGTCACACCGCGGGAGCGCAGCTAGTATTGGTATATATTAATAAATCCATTCATCTTTTATGGATTTAACAAGATTTTATGATTAAAATACGCACATTCAAGACAAAACAAGTATTATTATCCCAGAAATATCTCTCACGTAGCATTGTGCTACGAAGTGCTACGTTGGTTGACGTCAATGAACGCAATTGACGTAGACAGCTGCTACGTAAGTAAAAATAATACTTTTCTTATCCTATAGCAAATCAAATCAAATTAAACCATATTTGAACCTTATTTATTTCCTGAAATCTATATTGTATCAAGTCTGTTACTTTTGTGAGATTGTAGGAATACGCTATCTATACATTGTTGTTCCAATATTCTAGACATTGTTGTGATATCGTTTTCTTAGACTGATAAATCGGTAAAAATGTAAGTTTAGTGCGATCTTACAATGTTTCCTTCACGCATTCTACTTGATGGAATTTATAACAAGTATTCCAGCATAAAGGTCACTCCCCCTTTCTTCGCTAAGTAGGAAGAATGTTCCATCATAATTAATCTTCATAGCGGTCTGTTTTCTTTTGCAGTGGTAATGAACGATGAGAGCTACAATGCATAAGTTTAATTAGTGGCCTGTGTAGAGTGCAAGTGGACGGCGGATGCAGACGGGAGAGCACGCACGGGGCGGAGGCAGAGGCTGGCGGGGCTTGCGGGGGGATGTGGGGGAGAGGAGGGAGGAAGAGTGCACCTGGGCGGCGGCCGGGCCGGCGCCCGGCCACGTGCCCGGGCCGGGCTCAGTCGCTCGCGAGCCGCCGCCGCGACCGCGTGTCGCCCGGCCGCGCCTCCAGCGACAGGTGGCGCCGACGCCCGCCGCCTGCGCGAGTCGCTCGCCCGCGCCGCTCCAGCCCAGCCACCCATACGGCCGGCTTTAATGTGAAACTTTAATATTTCTTCAGCAAATCACAGTGCTGTGCTAATCTGTTTTCCGGACCGAATATGAGTATTGCTTGTTGACTTATGTGCTGTTTGTTAATTAAATGCTGGGAAAAAACCGCTACTTTTGAATCCGTTTGTTTTTGAAAGCTGTAAGTACCTACCTATTTGAAATCGAATTCATATTTTAACGTATTTTCCTTTCTCTTTGATCCTAGATATTGATATGCTTGGATTGTTATCTTTAACTTTGCAGAAACTTTAAATAAACTTGATTTTCGTCCAAACTGCTTTGTGATAGAACTGAATGTATTTTTTTCTCATCTTCAAGCAGAGTTACTTATTTAACGAGCATCTACAAGAGAGTGATTGCTATTTCTTATTCAGATGTATCTCGCTGCGCATCCGAAGGAAAACGCTTGTAGCTAATAATTAATTAGGTGAAGAGAGGTACCAACAATTTGCACAGTCATTATGTAAGCCTCAAGGTTTTTATATCCGATTCATGTACATCACAGGGAGTCTGTTTCTTTCTTTCAGCTGTTTCCAACATGAGGATCTTTCACCTAACGTCTGAGCTCAGCGCAACAATGAAACGGTTTACCCTAAAATCCACTCAAGATTCATTCAATTACACTTAACAGTCGATAATTTCCACACAAAAAGCTAATAAAAAGGGGATTCTCGATATGTGCGCTGTTATTACTAGTTAATTGATTTTGCTGCCCCGCAACGTTTTCATTAATCGTGGAAATGCTACAAAGCACATAGACGCAATCGAGGGCTCTATGGCACGTTATATCAGTACAGTGATAGACTAATTGGACGTAATTACTCTCATGTAACAGTCGGTACTACGGCAGGGATTTGAGTCATGCTATAAAATAATTTAATTAAACAGTTGAGGTGCGACGACTCACATTAAGAAATGTATTGCACAAGGGGTTTCATAAAGTCTGTGTCTGTGTGTATCTGTGTATCTTCTCGATTTTTTTTTATTAACGTATACATGCTAAATATATTTGGAAGATTAAGCAAGCTAAAAGATTGAAAAAGAAATTATAAGTAATAACTTGTCCAAATATTTCAACCAGTAGTAGGTCTTTGTGATGTAACCATTACAAAGAGATCGAAAAATATGATTTGACTGGAACAAAAAACGTGACGTAGCGAATACTTTTTTAGTTGTTATATTTTTATTATATCCGAAAAGAACAAACAACAGTTATTTCTTGATAAACGTTCGTTTGAACAGCTAATGCTTCTTACAAAGGATAAATTTTCTTTGTTCGTCTTAAATTGAGAACCCAATAACATAAATGAAAAGTCTTCATTATTTGTACAACTGATGGCAATCACGATTTATTAAATGTGTGGAAATAGAGATCCATCGTATTGAACAACTTCAAGTTTGACTTCATATTTTGCAGATGGGAAGATTATTAGCATCACTTAGTTATGGCCGTTTCTGAGCTTTTTAATGTTGTTGTAATGTAACATTTAGTCAGCCGAATAGGGCCATTGTGTTTGATTAGCGCTTGTCAGAGCGTCGGTATATGAGTATCAATCAATCCCATCCGAAACTAAACTCAATATTTTAGTATTCTAGTAGAACTTAAAAGTTGTTTATGAGCTTAATATGTAGAGGAAATAAAAAAAAGCTTGGTTTGGGGCCAACATTTTTCGTATAAAATGAAGTAGCTTAACATTTTACCTCAACAATAGTAGTTTTCTATTCAATTTATAGGTTATTACGTGCAACAAGTACAGACAATTCCAAACTCCATGCATTCGTAATGTGCGAAGGTGCAGCGAGAGTCATCTTGCTGCTTCAATCACTTTATAAATCATTTAGCTCGTAAAAACTCAGAATTTTGTTCTTGTTTTCAACTTTCAGACGTTATAAAAATTTTTGAAAAAAAAATTGAACCGACTTCGCAGAACACAAACAGACGAACCTTCTACACACTAAAAAGAGAAAAATAAGAATATAATTTGAAGTCGGTGCCAACTATTCATTTACATCTAAGAAATTCAAAAGAACTTGGGTGCAAAATTGTATCCTGGTACGCTATCGCTCGATTTTTTTTTTATAGGTACCTAATCGTATTCACTTGGCACCGACTTCAAATTATATTCTTATTTTTCTCTTTTTAGTGTGTAGAAGGTTCGTCTGTTTGTGTTCTGCGAAGTCGGTTCAATTTTTTTTTCAAAAATTTTTATTTTTCACTTTTTAGTGTAAGTAAATAAAAGTGTATGTGTAAATAATATAGTAAGCTACAGTAAGACCCTGCTTATCGTAGCTTAAGTAGGAAAGGATAAGAGAAGTCATGGGCAGGCCTACTAAAGGACACACCGGAGTTCAGCAAGGGGGAAAACTATCAATCCCTCAGGAAAAGAAAATATTTTGGACCACCTCGGGTGTAATACCCTTTCAAACTATTTAATGTTTGACTCAGATTGTGAGTCAGTGTGTTGTGTAGTGAGAATGAGGTTTTTTGAATGTTACGGGAAAACTGTCAATCCCTCAGGAAAAAAAAATATATGGCGCCACCTTGAGAGTATACCTCTTTCTAACAAAAAAAAATTTTGGAAATCGGTCCACAATTTTCTTAAAGTTCAGTGATTTTTTTAGTTTTACGGGAAAACTATCAATCCCTCAGGAATAAAATTTATATGGGACCACCTTGAGAGTATAACCTTTCAAACAAAAAAAAATTTTGGAAATCGGTTAACAACTGACGGAAATATCGGTGAACATACATAAAAAAAAAACATACATACAGCCGAACATATAACCTCCTCCTTTTTTTGAAGTCGGTTAAAAAGAAAGCTAAAATTTTCTAAATTGGTTATTTTATACCTCGTTCGGAAATCACAAAAGAGCGAGTTTACAAGTAATTTAATCTACTAGATGCAACCTAAACACTTACCGAGGTGTTGTCAAGATTGGCTGGGCTTGTTCAGCACCTAAATCTACCTTCTCAGCTTAATCGACTTTCTTCACATAAAACATAGTCAATACGTATAAAGCTGATATAGCGGGTATCACAACTGTTTTTATCTTCATCAATAAAAGCTTATGTCCAGCGCGTATTCATTTCCTAAACCGACAACTTTATATAAGTAGGTACGAGGATATTCACACAATAATAGTAGCACCTCCAATAAATTAGCAAATTAATTTGTAGTTAATTATTATATTTACAGTCACAATCCGGTATTTTAGCCGTAAACTGTAACAAATATTTATGGAAACATTAAATAATGTTCGCTATCGAACTTATTGAAGTGCATTTATTTATGAACTATGAATGCCTATATTTGGGGTGTGTGAGGATGCAAAGTAATGTTGGTATAATAAACTGGCAGCCAGTCAGATTTTCCAGTGCATTTATCCAAAACAAAGTCATAGGATTTAATATAATTGGTCATAGGTAAAGAAAATAAATAAGAATCTCGAAAAAAGGTTTTATGTATTACAACACAAAAATCACTGAGAAATTTATCTGCGTCTTATCTACTGACCGTTCAATTACATATTTGCGGCGACAGTTGAGTCGATATTTTACAACTAAATTGAGTCCAAGTCTTGGGCTTAGAATCCATGTGAATTTCCCTTGTGATTTGTAAAACATTGACAAGGGTCTCACTTGCGTCGTGTGAGAAATGCATCAAGCCAACGATATAACTTGATGCAAATTGAATCCGCCTTAATGACTCACCGTTACATGCACTCACAATGTAGGTACTATCTTCACTTTTGATCCATATTTTATTATACGAAACTCGTTTTAGGTAACTACACCTCGATCTCTTAATTTTTGATCTGAAATAGATGGTTCTTTGTTTAATGTAGGCGGTACAGAGGCGTTCGTTGTTCTTTTGTTATCCATAATGAGCTCGTTAATCGCAAGACCCTCTGAACCCATCAATCTTCATGCTGACGTCATTTTGAAATTACGAGGAATAAAAAGTAATTTCCAGGCAGCGTCGTTAAGGAAATCTTTTAGATGCAGCAACTGCTGCGATGGTTTCTTTGTTTGCCATCCAGATTAATAACTTTTCGTCACTAAGAAAACTTCCCTGTCTTTCAAACTGTAATAAGAACTGTGCTTAGCTATGTTCTATAGTCTTTAAATTATTTAACAAAGCGACAGTTCTGCAGTGGAATGGCTCGTAAATCATTGTAGTCGCGACTACTCTAAAGTCGGCCAAAACTGCATTATTTTATCTCAGACAAAAACATTTTGCAGGCTGAAAAGAATATAAAAGGAGCTCTTTTTCAATGGATATAACAAGATGGCACCGATAAATTGCCATCAACGGTTATGAGTTCGCAAGTACGTGACGTCTATTGTTGTTCTGTGAGCACCCCCGCGCATTCATCATGTTGTCGCATTCCTGCCCTGATTCATGTTAATAAATACACTTGCTCTCAATATTGTATGTTTCCCACGCTGTATATTGAGTCCTAGAGTATTATTGTAAATTGTAAAGCATAATACTCGTACTCAAATAAAATAAATATAAATAAGTCTAATTCAATATAGTCAAACTTGTTTACAATTTAACATTGAAAATTTAAATTAATAACTTGTTTACAATTTAAAATAAAAAATAATAATTATAACTTATTATTTTAAAGTTTCATTTAAACCAGGAAGCGTCACATATTATTTACACCTTCACTAGTAAATTAATTATTTTAATTTACAAAACGTATTAGTAGCAGAATTATATCAATTTACCTGTATGCTTTCACGTTTTTTCTTAAAATGAAACCCTTGTGAGTCTGAGTAAATAAATCTGGGATAAAGGAATTCTCCGGAAATCATTGAGCGCATGTTTTGGCAAGCGTGACCTTTGTCAGAGTTCCGCAGCGAGACGGCGGGCAGCCTTCGATGGGACGAGTTCATGCCACTAAGTTAGTACCTACCTTATACTACGTTGTCTTCATAATAATGTCTGTAGAATCAATGGTATTCAAAAATATGAAAAAACATAACAAAGCAAATACTTGCAACTCGAGTTAAATGGAACACTTAAGGCAAACGGAAGCTGGGGCGACGAGCTCAAACAGAGCGATGCTACATTATCAGATTACAGAGTAGGTATGTTTATAAGTTAACAAAAGCTGTGGTTGTCGATGTTTATATTATTCTGTATGTGACCGCGACAGCTCCTCTCTATTTCAGTCACCCCCGCGTCTCGGTCAGACAGACAAATTAATTGTAGCCGAACAATAACCATTAAATATGGACCACCTGTTGTGCTCCCACTGTTTCCCTGAGCCAACAGTGTCTTGGCCTTATATTGAGGAAAACAATGGAAAGAGAGAAATGACTAATCCGATAAAGCATAAGCCATAAAGATGGTTGTTTACAGTCATATTGTTTGCTTGCTCTCACCCGCTTAGCTGCTGTAAATCATTTTTAACCGACTTCAAAAAAAGGAGGAGGTTATATGTTCGGCTGTATGTATGTTTTTTTTTTTTTTTTTTTTTTATGTATGTTCACCGATATTTCCATCAGTTGTGGAGCGATTTCCAAAATTTTTTTTTTGTTTGAAAGGGTATACTCTTATAGTGGTCCCATATAAATTTTATTCCTGAGGGATTAATAGTTTTCCCGTAAAACTAAAACAATCACTGAACTTTAAGAAAATTGTGGCCCGATTTCCAAAATTTTTTTTTGTTAGAAAGAGGTATACTCTCAAGGTGGCGCCATTTATTTTTTTTTCCTGAGGGATTAATAGTTTTCCCGTAAAACTAAAACAATCACTGAACTTTAAGAAAATTGTGGACCGATTTCCAAATTTTTTTTTGTTAGAAAGTGTAAAGGACACACTCTCAAGGTGGCGCCATATATTTTTTTTCCTGAGGGATTGACAGTTTTCCCGTAACATTCAAAAAACCTCATTCTCACTACACAACACACCCTGACTCACAATCTGAGTCAAACATTAAATAGTTTGAAAGGGTATTACACCCGAGGTAGTCCAAAATATTTTCTTTTCCTTATGGATTGATAGTTTTCCCCCTTGCTGAACTCCGGTGTGTCCTTTAGTAGGTCTGCCCATGACTTCTCTTATCCTTTCCTACTTAAGCTACGATAAGCAAAGTCTTAATGTACTCGTAGCTTACTATATTATTTACACATACACTTTTATTTACACAGTATTTATTTACTTACACTAAAAAGTGAAAAATAAAACATTTTTGAAAAAAAAAAATTGAACCGACTTCACAGAACACAAACAGAAGAACCTTCTACACACTAAAAAGAGAAAAATAAGAATATAATTTGAAGTCGGTGCCAAGTGAATACGATTAAGTACCTATCAAAAAAAGAAATCGAGCGATAGCGTACCAGGATACAATTTTGCACCCAAGTTCTTTTGAATTTCTTAGATGTAAATGAATAGTTGGCACCGTACTTATACGCCTAGCCAGCTATGCTAATTTTAAATGATAATTTTCTTTCGTCACATCCTTTTTGTAATAAGTAGGCAATTTGCCAAACTTAAAATGGCCGCTAGGAATTTATTATGGAGCTCAATGTCATTTATGATATTATTTAAAAGAATATGTTGTATTATCTTCATAGTAGGTACTTATCTATGCCCAGTATGTACTTGTTATTGGTTTTTATCAGTCGTTTTAGTGCTACGTAGCTTTTTATATCAAAGAAGACTAAAACTAAAACCGTTTTTCAGAACCCTCGTTTCAACTATTTTTCATTAGGTAAATTATTTTCACCATATACACATTTACTAAATAGTCACAGATTTTGTGTGTAATCACTCGGGTAAATTCTGATTGCCCGAGAATCTGACAGTCAGATGACATATACATACCGCATAGGTACGCCACGCTATTGAGCCTGACAAAGGTCGTGTCATGTCATGCTATTTGAGTGACACTTGGAGTGTACGTTGTGTCGGTAGAGGTAGTAGAGGTTGGGTAGAGTCTATAAACAGTGGCTTGAAGTCAATCACTGTGCATAACTTAACAAGTAGGTACTTCAGTTTGTACCTACATAAGTAGAACGAACAAAAAAAAATACCTATTCTGTCTGATAATGGATAATGCCATCAGACAGAATAAGTATTTTTTTACAACGTACGAAGTTGTAGTATAGAACCGGGGGGTTCTATATTCAACGGACATTCGTAGGAAAGAGCTACGACGTATGTGACGTATGTGGTAACGAGTCTAACTTATAAACATACGGGTTAGTCTTTTAGATAATTATTTTAATTCACATGCATAGCATTCGAACCAGACCGGCTGACTGAGGCCTTCGAGCGCAGGGAGTGGAAGTTAAAGGAGACCTTTGCCCAGTAGCACATGATAGGTTAACTTTTTTTAATTTATCATGTTGATTTGTTCTCAGGTTTGGATTGAAAAGAAGATAGGTCAGCAGGGGGGATATCGGCAAGACGCGCGGCATGTGGGTGTCGCGGCGATGACGTGGCCCGCAGCGCGCGGCATGCCTTGCTGACATGGCACGCAGCCGCACCGCACTCCCATGGCTAGCAGCTATCGCAGCACTCGTTGGTAAGATAAAATCTATATACCTATTATAACTCTAAATTAAAATGCCTGTTCAACTTTTCCAATCCATGTTGAAAATATCAAAACATTCAGTAGGTTTTCTAAGCTTGACAATAAACCATCGAAATCTCTTATTATATTCCAAAACCGAATGTCATTCAAGCATATCGAACCACAGTCCACTCTCGGAATTAATCCTCGTCCATTTATCCATGAAATATTGAGACTCCGTTCGTGCAGGGCATGAGTGTTTCACGAGAAATAATATTCATAACGTTCTCATCACAGTCCATTCAATGTTCATTGGTCTCATCAAATATGTTTTGTTTTAGCCGCTTTCCCTCCGATTTGGCAAGCAAATTGTTATTGGTTATCGATCTACGGATAATAAAATGGCTTTACATTAGGGACGAAACATAGCTCATAACACTCACTACACTCGTAGATATGAGGGTATTGTCTCTTTCTTTATTCTGCGATACATATTTTTATCTACGCCCTGGGCACGACCCCAATGCATGGCCTTTATTCATATTTATCCATAAATAAATAAGGCATTTCAGTTTATTTAAGTATAGGCACGCACCCGGACCCTTTTTATCCCATAAAGGTAACAATATTTTTATAAATAAATGCCACCCAACAGTCGCTTAAATAGCTCTGATTAAACGCTCCAATGCATTACGTATAAAACCTACGAGCGAGTACAATATTCTAAAATATTATGAGCAGATTTCATATACTTAATTAATAATTATCCATTTCTCGATGGCGACGAGATGCGAAAGCGACGAACATGTTCTGTAATCAATAGTTTCGCAGGCTTCTGAGAATCTAAATCACATCCATGCGAGGGATGTAATATAAATCAATGGGGATGATTGGAGTTGCATGATTACAATGGCTTTGCTGTTGGCGGTAATGACTATCACATATTGATTAATAAGCACTAGTTTGAAAACGCTAAAGTATGTTCTTGCGAGTGTTGCGGCACATGTTTTTATTGACAAACATAATTAATTCCAGATTTTGTTAATTTTGAGAAAAGTACAAGTAAATAGAATGAGCCCTAGGTAGTGACTTAAACAGTAAAGTATCCAGTATCTACTGATTGTACATTACCTACCTACTTAGATTGGCTTATCAAATCAGAATCAAATTACTAAAATACTTAGGTATATTTTAGCTAAGTGTAGCTTTTACAGTAGTGATAACGAATCTTCTCTTAGCACCTGACCTAAATATTAATGCCCTCAAAAGGCTCTGCTTACTTCAACATAAAGTAGCCGCTTGGTCATATAGCGGTAACCATAAATAGCTTAGAGTCACCACATTTCAACGAAGCAATTTTTTGTAAATTTAGTTGGGGATATTGCCACAAGCGGCCCTCAATGCCCTCGGCCGTCAGACAGTGTAAATTGAACAATAATACTTATGTGAGTTTGTGAAGGTCATAGATATGAAAGATTTCATTACCACTCGTAACCGAGACAGCCAATGCCCTGAAGCACAGTCTGGACGCTTGACAAAACCTCATACAAACGCTGTATAGTAGAATTACTTCAGAAAAAATAATGCAATTTAAAACTCGAGGAGCAGAGATATTTGCAGATTTGTAGACAGTAATGTGTAGCTGTGTAAAAAGTGTCGAGCCAAACTTCATGGGGTGTGCCAAGTATTCTTAAGCTTCACTGAAATCTTCTAATGCTCTTCTTAAACAGAGTTAAATGCATCTATGTACGTACTTATATAAAAAGCAATCAGTTTTGCTATAACAATGCTCTGTTATGTCATGGAGCCCGTGAACAAGGCTGACAGCGTGTCTTTAGCTTCCCTCCCTTGTATCCATTCTCTCCAGCTTCGTCTACAGTTATCGCCCGTCGCAGTCTGCATTTAATCCCTTTTCAGCAAGAATCTTATTAGAAGAAACTATTGTACCCACATCGTACGTGAAAGGGGTGTCACAAATAAATAGGTAAACCTTGTGTGGCCAAAATAACGATGGATTTTTTTCTTATCCGCAAAATCCTTGTAATACAGTGCGGGATCGGAGTCAATCCCTTTGCGTCTTAACCTTTTCGTCTTTGTATATTACACGAGTATTCTTTTTCACCAGATCAGTTAGTTAAAGAAAAAGTTAAAGAATATATAGGTACAAGGGGGTTATTCGCGTTCGTTTTTTCGTTCGTTTGATGAACGAAATATTGAATATTCGGATGCTTCTTACTACGAGCTACATTGTATTTGGTCGATAAGATCAACTTTAAAACACGGTCTTAACTTTGGACCAAATATTCCAAACCAAAAAATTGGCCCTTTATGTTAGAAATTGTAGTATGAAACATCCGAATATTCGTCAAACGAACGAAAATAAGAACGGGAATATGGCCCCGGGTCTGTATATTACTATTCTCTTTGGTACAGGTGTAACAAAGAGCACTTGGATAAATGCTATAAGGGAGACTTCGCAGACACTTGTCAAATCATTGATTTGTCAAATTGTAAACTCGTCAAATTCTTGATTTATCAAACTAGATCCAGATCCAAACCTCAAATACATGATTCGTCAAGTTATACGAGTATTTATCCAACATTTATACCTACATAGGCAGTAAATCTTTCCGTTTTCATAAACTGAAACATTGCATTCAGACCATAAATCGAGACTTTTATTGTTTTATATCAAAGTAAATTCAACTTATGGCTATTTAGATACTATGTGTGTTTGTATATGGACTATAAATATTGACTTTTTGGTGTTAATTTTCAAACAATATGGTCTAAAACTTTTATTTTTCGTTATCGGGCACGAAAGTCACATAACACATTGACACTTTTTATTGCGTCTCGTAAAAGTTACACTTGTCTTTTAGTTTTCTAATGCATTATAGAATACTCCTATAAAAGAGTCTATGTTCAAGAAATATCGATGTTTGATTAAATACAATTACTACAAACTCACGTACAATTCTCTCAATCAGCAGGTGTAAACAAAGAACAGTATTGTTCAACTTAAATTGTGCTTTTTGTTCCGAGGGTACAGTCAGTGACACAATTTCATGAACATTTTAAGTTTTTGAATCTTCTGTAAGTTCTTCGGATTTTAACAAAGTTAAGTAAAGTTGACAATTTGCCTTACACTATTACAAAACCCATACAATATACGATTTGTAAAATATATACGATTTTCCCACAAGCCATGATGAAAACGAGCTTTTAAGTCTCCATTGCTCATAAACTTTTGACGCTGACTGTACAAACCAGCCGCGATACGTCACTGTGGCCTGAACTCTGCTTTGAGTTAATGTTTATGTTTCATTGGCACAACTTCCACGCTCTACCCAACCCTTTATTTTTTACCGCTTATTATCGTTGTTTAGGCCGCAGTGTTGAGTGAGCCGGTTTTTTGCTAAAGCACCTGGCGGAAATGATATGAATTTATTACCATAATTTTACAGAACACGCCCATTCAAATATTTGTTACACGGCATTGTATAACGTATTGTTTTATTGGTAAACTCTTACGAGCCTCGCGGTCTCGATGTCTGTACAGCTTTGTTTAAAAAAACAACGGTTAAAGTCTACACTAGCACCTGTATCCGCATCCGAAGCGGATACATTCTTATTTTCTTATATAAAACACTAGAAAGGTTGAGGTCCTATTGAAGCGAAATAGAGCGGCGATGAGACAAAACACACCCCAGAAGCAGACCTAACTTTTTTGTAACTTTGTTGCTTGTACTCGTATTTTTTACTTAGGTAGCAGTAGGTACGCATATAAGAGTAGGTTAGGTATTCGTGAATGGAAAGCCGTGGATTTCGATTCGGAAGTGGATGCAGAGAATTTCAGACAAAAAGTTTAAAAATCCTAAGCTAAGCCGAATCTACGGTCTCCTAAGGATAGGTATAGGAACTTGATTGTGATATTATGATTGATCCAAATATTCGGTGCAGGGTGTTGTATGAGCGCGCCGCAAGGCAGCGTGCAAGGCGGCGTGCAAGGAGGCGCACAGGTGCCTCCAGGCGTGCCCCACTCTACCGCGCCTCCTGCCGGCGTGGGCGGCATCAGAAGGTAAACACACAACTGCTTAAAACTCTCTTTATGACTACCAAGGAGTTTTTTATCTACTCCCGCGGTCGAGTAAGTAAAAAACTCCTTGGTACACGATTACGATTTGTACCGAAAAATGACAGTACCATCTGTTGGCACTCGTTCGTAAATAGCCGCGTACCCACCTAGCGCACAGGCACGCGCGGCAGCCTCGGTGTCCGGATCGCGAGCGATGGCTCCCGCGGCAGCCTCAGTAGTTTTGTTCAATTTACACGAGGCCGCCTCGCGAGGCCAGCTGAGCCATCATAAGTCCGCGAGTATTCGTAATGGACAGTCGTAACATAACCGTCCCCACCTAACGCACAGCGCTCACTGAGGCACCTTTGAGCGCGTCAAGTTTACCGACAACAGATAGCCGCGTACCCACCTAGCGCACAGGCTCGCGCGGCAGCCTCGCGAGCCAAATGCCTCGGCTGGTGTGGACGTGCCTCGGCCTGCCTCGGGCGCGCGTTTGCTCGACCGAGCACGGCTCGGCCCCGAGCCATCTGTTGTCGGTAAACTTGACGCGCTCAAAGGTGCCTCAGTGAGCGCTGTGCGTTAGGTGGGGACGGTTATGTTTTGGCTCGCGCGCGAAGCTACTTCAAGTTTTGTCTCTTGCCGTGTTTGTATTTTGTAATTTTGATATCATGGGCAGTCAGGAGGAGTCCATTCGCTTCTTTCGTCCATTCGTTTCTTTAAACAATAAGCAGCTAGGAAAATAGCTGCAGCTGAAAATACACGACTGTCCATTACGAATACTCGCGGACTTATGATGGCTCAGCCTGGCTCGCGAGGCAGCCTCGTGTAAATTGAACAAAACTACTGAGGCTGCCGCGGGAGCCATCGCTCGCGATCCGGACACTGAGGCTGCCGCGCGAGCCTGTGCGCTAGGTGGGTACGCGGCTGATGGCTCGGGGCCGAGCCGTGCTCGGTCGAGCAAACGCGCGCCCGAGGCAGGCCGAGGCACGTCCACACCAGCCGAGGCATTTGGCTCGCGAGGCTGCCGCGCGAGCCTGTGCGCTAGGTGGGTACGCGGCTAATAATGAAAACTTGTTGAAATCTGAGGAAATCTGTAACGTTATCGGGATCGAATAAGTAAAAACTCGTACTGGCTCTCTGATTTCATTAACCTGGCATCTAACTGGTACCTATCTGGTACCTTTGATACAGTAGGGAGTTTTGACAAAAAATGTGTGCCATGCTGACGTGCATTTGTTGCTAGATATTTTCTAATATAATATGACCACTACTGTATATCTACAATAAGGCGCTGTAGACAATGTCTCAAATCTTTTGTGTACTTCAGATCCTTTGAAAATCTCTAATGTCTTTGAAAATGCCCAATGACCAGAAAAGAGGTATATCCAAAAATTTTTTTAGCGGATGCCCACATTTCTCAAAGAATGTCAAGTATAATAATAATAATCTAGCTTAAAATGCACGTCTCATGTAATTTCATTGAATCATGTAATTTATGTAACTTTACCTAATTATCTGTTAAAGTTCTAGGATGAGACAATTTTTGGCACGATTCCCAACTAGATACTTTTGAAGTTGACTTTACAAGTGACCCCGCATTCAAACGGCAGACAATCGCCTTATGCCCCCTTTGTGGTTTGCCTTCCAAAAGAATGTCTGGGTGAAACGCCAAGTTAATGTAATCGAATGTTACATAAAGTTCTTAATATAGTCACAAAAACGACCTTATTTTTCAATGCTATCAATGAAATTATAAGCTTTATTACAAAATTATGTTTTTTTAAGCTATTGCATAGCTTCTATCGCGGGCCTTGAGCGTGGAGACCGAATCCAGAAATTCCGTAACGAAAATAACCTAACACCCCCCACTCCGATCGGCAGTAAAATACTATGCAATAGCTTTACCGCGGCAGTGTCCGAGTGCCACACGTCTTTTTCTTGATTCAGTATATCTCCCAGGATCGTAAGTGGAATAAATGGGGGTAGATAGGTCCAGCAATAGGATACCGAACACAAGCTATCAGTTATTTAGGTAACCCAACCTTTGAACCGCTTTGGTTTCTTTAATATATATTGGTATCTCCTGGACTCGTATGCAAGATCATTGTTAAAAATCAGAGTATTTTTTCAATACAAAATAATAGCTCCCATAGATATAAGTAATTGAATAATTCAATGAATAATTGTTTCAAGATTAGATTTTAATTTACTCCAAAAAACGGAGATGTTTACATTTTCAGATAGGAATAACCTAGCTATTTGAAGTCTTGCTGAATATTAATTACAGTCCCAACATACAGGCACGACATTAATTACCAAAGTCTATTATATCTCCCTGGATTCATATATAATTACCCATCGGTGTCTCCAAGATAAGTGTGAATAGAGCCGTGGAGGGTGTAACTAAATGGTTCCATTATACGCATGAGTAAGCAGAAAGTTAAAGCAGTGACTCTTATGTATTCTGTGTCTGTTCTCATGAAAGAAAATGAAACTTTACTGAATGATTTCAAAATACTCGTATAAACTTGTAAAAGATCAGTGACTACGGGTGTTGTTTCGGCATTGTAGGAGACAACGCATTTATATTTAATATTCGCCAAGCGAAGGAAAATTATAAAAAGTATCAATATTTCATAAAAACTCTCGAGTATATAAGTGCAAATAATTTATACACAAAATGAGCAAAACACCTTAATTTGTAGCTGGTCACAGATTGTCTGAATTGCTTCTAATAAATCCAAAGGTAAATCAACAAAGTGGACGGCTTTTAAGGAAACACACATTTGAATACTTTATCTTCAGGGTTTTTTAAGTTAAGGTTTTTAAGATTCGGCACCATCACAGCAAAAACTGATAGTTATTAGCTAACATTTTTAGAACTTTATACTTACATCGAATTTCTAACAATAACATATATTCCACAGCTTATTATTCCATCTTTTTTTTTATTTCTTCGCAAGTAACGTTAAAATTATTCAGAAAGTACATAAATATACCTACTTAGCAACGTATTGTAGCAAATACTTGACTCCATTGCCTTTTTTGGGTTTGAGTAAGGTGCTTAGATACTAATACTTATTGGAAACCGATGTTATCTAGCATAAAGGTACATTTACACGATGCGATTTGTCGTACGATTTGCTAAGCCCCGCCCATTGAACGTGCCGACGAGTGTCGCGCTATCTATGACAAATCGCATACGATGAGCGTTTACACGTCGAAAATTGCCGTGCGATACGATATCGTATGGGTTGAAATCGCATCGTGTAAATGCACCTTTAATGGTGCGGGTAAAGCAGTTATTGCACTTTTAATGAACGGTCAGCGTTACCAACTGATAACCCCACTGCAGTAATAACCGCCTTAGGGGGTTACCAATTGGTGACGCTGACTGTACCTTGGCAGGCACGCCCCAGGTGTTTGCAACAAAGACTGGTTCTAAATTAATATTATAAAAAACTCGGTTCTATCAATTATTAATAATTAATCAATGTAATGCATTAATGAATACAAAAAATACAATTCATTATTAGAGATATATTTTGGGCAAATGTAATAATTAGGTATAGCAGGGTAATGTTTTATACAACTATACTCTTTAATTTACGATAGTATAAGTAAACGTTTAGGTAATTCATCAATATCAAACGACATTATCTTGCCATTTACTGTGACAGCCGTTTTACTTGTTCATAAACCCTTTAGTAATTATGTTTTTTTATACTTACCTTAAAGTCAAGTACATGTATTTTATTACTTATCTGCTACGAAACTGGTGCGACGAGGTAAATAATGTAAGTAAATAAGAAAAATTTGAATTATGATATTTTGTCTGAGGTACAAGCTGATTCAAAACAAAAAAATCATAAGCCATCAATTGTGTCCGATGGATGGTTAGATTCGCTGCATGGTACCATGATGATGAAATGAAATTACTTAAATATTATAATCTGCACGTTTAATTATAAGTAGTTAGTATGTACGAGTAGGAAGAGAGGGCATAAAGTACAATATAGAGGTTTTGCAGAGTTTGCGTGAGGTATATTTACTCAATTTTTTACCCGATATACCTGCATACTTATTTATAATTCTATTTTATTATACTTACCAAAAACATGGTTTAATTATTTTATTTCAATTTTGTTATATTGATTTGTAATCAAATTTAAGTAAAGATGGCTCTGTACCTACCATCTTTGTATTGCGAAATTGAATTGTTTTTTAGCGATATTTTCGCACTGAACAATTTAAAGGAAAATAAATGTTTGCCTTACTTTTATCCGAGTAATATTTTCCCTAATAGCAAGTGTTTGTCTCTCAAACTCGTATACAATCGCTTGAGTATTCTCATTCATATTGTCAAGTCATCACGGTAGTTACGATTGCATTCGCATGAAACACTTTTAGATATTTTGCACGATCCGCAGTTAAATATCCTAAAGACGGAAAATGGTAACAATTCAATTTCGCTTTTTTGCTACAGTCCGTATCAAAGCCCGAGTTGAACGGGCAACGAGCTTCAGCATTGAAGGCTTGGCTTCACGCCAGATTTTGTGATCAAAGCATCTTCGGCAGTTTCGCTCTTTCAATAAAAGCGGTGCCACCATGATGCGATATTCTTTTTTAGAAGGTAGATAAGCAATCAAATGGTAGCTGCAGCCAATATACCAGAGTAGGTGAATTAGAAATACACCATTTTCCTCTATAACGGACCCACAGTACTTTATTTTTCTATTTGTTACCCAGATTCAACAACGAATATACCAGGGGGAGAGGATATCGCGACTGGCGAACGCGTGGCGACCCCACGCTCATCAATTCACTGTGGCGCAGTCGACAACCGCTCGGCATACGGAAACAGCTCGGTTAGATGCTACGAAACATTAATTTCCATAAGAGCTGAATATTAAAACGGAATCGATCTGTTTAGCAAAGCGAATAGGGTAAAGCGTATAATTTGTGTACAGGGAACGCGGAGGTGTACATAGTGCTGGCGCTGCTGATCGGGTTCATCACGGTGGTGGTGGGGTGCTGGCTGTCAGACAACTGCTGGTCACCGGAGCCGGAGGACATCCTGGCGAGCGGCTGACCCATGGCGGCGGGCGCGTGCACGCACGTGTAGCGCCCGCCGTCGGCGGCGGCGCCGGAGCGCGACACGGAGGACTCGCTGTCGCCGGTGCTGCCGCCGCCGCCGCCCGCGCGCCCGCAGCCACTACTGTACGCGGCGCGCCACCTCTGCCGCGCCTCCTGCCTGCCGTGCGCGCCGCCGCCGCCGCCGCGCCCTCCCGCCTTCTGACGGTCCTCCATCGTGCACTCCTGCCGCCTGCATGAAAAAACGAATGGAAACCATATTCCGACCATCGCCAACGGTGAAGTGCGCGAATGATTATCGTTTTTTATCACTCTATGTGGTTGTGTTTGTGGAACGTGTTCTGTGACTCTCTGTGAAAACGGTGATAAAGTGCAGGTAAACATTTTAATAAACTTTAAGAGCTTCGATGTAGATTTTTACCTATTATTATCACGATCACTATATGTGTATGTATGTATAGTATAGGCGTTGTATATGTAGGTACGTGTGATTGTGGTACCCACATTAAATGTGATGTTTGCGCGTGCGTCTCGGCGGCGCGGTGTGTGCAGTGGGTTCGGTGTTATGATCTCTTATAGACTAGTAGACTACGCTTCACCGGCAGCGGTGTCTCGTCCACGTAGGATCTCCTCCGACGTAACCTTACCTGACACGTGGTGCAGCTACTTGTGTGTGTGTCTTTCTCTGTACCACTATACTATGTTTTCTAAAAGTATGTGCCTTGGAAATGCTTTTCTCGACTTGACTCGTAGTTTAGAGCGTGTTTTGAACCATTTAGAAGAATTTCTTCTCTCTGTCTGTACGGACAAGTAATCCCCTAAGTGCAATACACATCATGACCGTGCCTTTACCGTTCTATAGACTTTGAGAGGGACGTAATTAACAATAGGTTTTAAAATACGCTTGCCTCAATGGAGGGTCACCTACCAACGATTACTTTTGTAATTTTGTAAAGAATCCAGCTTTTTTTATTATTTTATAAATTAAGACGCGGTAATAGAATAAAAAAATGTAAGTTAGAACTAAAACTCTCTGAGCACGCGTCAATTGGCTTATTGTAACCATCGCAATAGAATAAGACAAAAGACAACGATTCAAATGTTTTCAAATCTTCATTATAAAGCCTTGTACGGACTACGCGTTACAGTTTTGTTTGTCATTGTTATGTAGAAAGCGGAGACAATCTAGCATGACATCGTCGTTTTTAGTTTTCATAAAACTATTTAATTTTAAGCTTGTATTGATTATACTATATTTTAATTTATTATTTACTATATTTTAACACAACGATAAAAAAAACAATAGATGCCTTCTCTACCTGTATAAAACGCAACTCCTGCTACCATGTCTTAAAACCCCACAGCTAAAGTTCCGGTGGTCTAGCTAGCAACTAGACTAGTATCTTCTAAACCTTATTTAATTAGTGTCAGTAACCAATTATGTACTAATACTATGTGAAATCCTTTAATATAAAAGTATTTAACTAGCTTAGAAGTAAAATCGATTTCCACCTGTAAATTAGCTACAGGCAGAAGTATAAAGTTTAGGGTTATATAACTATTAGAAATTACCAAATTAGTCATCTTCTGTGGTTCTAGTGCCAACTTTTTACATTGTAACTGTACCTGCACCAGTATTTCCATTTCATTCATATATTTTGTTGCCTTGTTAGTAATTTTAATTTTAATTCTTCTTAGTAATCTATAATAAGGATCAATTAAACCTTGTAAATATACCTAAATAAGTATAGTTAAATTAAGGCTATTTTATATCGGCTATTTGATATTGCCTTTATGTTGCTACGTCCATTTGTGAAGGTAACAATTTGAAGTATCATTTTGTATGAATTCACATAATTTATCCCGACATTACACAGCTACTAATCACACAAAACTTCTTAGTTGCCACAGCTCGATAAAAAATAATAAATATCAAAAATGTGTTATTTTATCAAGGGTTTAGCCAATAATAGAACAGATGGCAAGATTTTTCCATGATAATTTTTTTACTCCATTGTTTTTATTTCTAATCCTACTCGTACGTACAACAGCAACGCAACGGAGCAAATTGTAACTACAATATTATTGACATTAGCTATCATTTGAAACGATTCCATTTATTTTCCTTGTTTTCATACAAAGAATGCTTTTAAAAGATCGGTAGAATGATAGAGCATTTGTTTTTTTTCAATTTTTTTCTTGAAATAGAGCACAAATAGAGAGTTGAAAATGAGTGAAAAAAAAAAGGTCTGTCCCCAAAATTTCCCTTTTTTGGTGCCCTGGACTTGTAGAATTATACTATTGACAGGGCTTCCGCGTCGGCGTCGCGCTAGTGGACGTGATCCCCATTTCGAGTTAGTTTTTACCTGTAATAGGTAATTATTGGAAAACATTTAATATTACTATTATTACTACTAACCCACACCATCCCATTGTGGGGCAAAGGCCCCGTTATTATATTTTCGCCAAAATATAATAACGGCATTCTATCTAGCACCGGCTCTGCGAGCCATGATATTGTGTACACTTGGTGTGGCCAAACTTTAAGAAATATATCAAAATGTATAGAAGATAACATTCTACTAAATCTGTTTCGAGTTAATGATACCTACAGTGTTGTGAAAAAATAATTCCTTCCTTTTGATGGATATGACGAGGCTTTATAAAAACAATCCTTCCCATAGTTCGATTGTCTTAAATATTTTGGGGTTAACTACCTACCTACTGAATATAATTTGTAAGTGGGAAGTTTTTACACGATACGCATTTTAACCAGAAAATTTTAAAAATCCAATAATTTGTGTGTTTGACAACCATTTTAATAGTTATTCGATAGCGTTAAGGAACCCGACTGAATAGTCAAATTTTTTAAGCATTGTAAATTATAAACCGTAGATAGGCGGTAGATGGTTGTAGGTTACATCGACTAGGACTGATATGGACTAGTTGTGAAATTACAATTATTGGCTAGGGTGAACCTTTAAACACTGCACAACTAATTACGAACCGACTCGGAAATAACACACGTAGAATAGGATTCATGACATGAATTTGCCCAAGCGATACAAAAAAGACAGTTGAAGAGATTCGTGAAACTCAAGGTATAATTTGCACTTTATCTATTTTGTTGCACGTACTGAAACTATTGTAATCATACGGTTAAATATTTTATTGAAATATTGATGTTATCATAAGAAGTCGAAGTTCTAAACGTTGCCAATTTTAATCGATAATTTAGTAGACATACGAATATGGAGGTAAATGTAAAAACACGTGATACAATATGTTTATGTGTTTATAATGTATTTGTAAATATCTGTTTCGAGGGTTCACTTTGGACTATTTCACGTTTGTGAGTAAAAGTGAAAATGCTTGGCTGGTCTAGGAATTGAGAGAACTCATAAGCTCAAACTTATATTAGCATTTACATTGTAATGTAGTTTAATATTGTCATCATTTGTCACGAATAATTAAATGTATTATGTAACTTATAACATCTTTTATTCCTAGAATAATAACTCTTATATTTTTACAGCGAAAGTGGGTAAAACTAGTCTAAAAATATCATTCAAGTATATGCACCAGCACTATAATATAGCCTATAACATTAACGTTTATCGAAAATTCTTGAAACCGACTTTTAAATAGTGAAACTGTTTTCATAGAGAATATAGGGCATGATGCCTTCCGCGCTGTAAGGGGTGACACAGAAAGGCTTTTGCTTGATACCCCTATATCTTTACTAGAGTTCCAAGTATCTATACGACAGCTGATACAAGAACGTCGGGTTCACTCTTCGATTCATTTTGTTGAAAAACTAAAAGTTTAGAGTACTATTTTAGTTTGTCAATAAGATAATGTATCTAAGTAATTATCTAAGCTAGGTGAAGATGTTTATAACATAAGACGCGCATTCTTGTGTAACGCTTTATCTTTAACTTGAAGGACAGGGAGCCTCCTTTGATAGAGATTCCATTGTTCAAAAAGTGAGTGTCTATTCTACTTATACGTAGGAATATGAGAAATTATCTGACGAAGGTAAGGGTGTGCGTGTCAAGGGTATTTAATTTACATTACTACACAACAACTAGGTACCCGTCCCTAATCTAAAAGTAGCAAACGGTCACAAACGAGTGAACGCAGTTTCATTTGAGCTTTCACGTGTTGTACAGAGCAAGCCAATCTTCCTTCAAGCTGTTACTTCACGCTCATCTGAGTTATTAAAAGAAGCTTGTTCTCTGAGCCCGTTTAGGAACTAGAACTTCGTTGGTGCTTTTTTACATGGTTACTTAGCTGTTTAGTGGAAAGCTTTGTTTGTTTCAGAAGATATGCTTTTGAATTGTCAACCTCATAAAAGTAAATTTCTAAAACGCTAAAATTAATAAATTGATAATGGCTAAGACAAGTCAAAACGTACTCGAATTTTTCGACTATGGATGCAAAGAAGAGAAAATATTGAAGTTATTTTTTATTTTCATCGTCAATAGGTGCTAAAGGGCGCTTTGTGTGGAATCTGTTTGGAATATAAATCCTGGCGATTTGAGTAAAGAATAAAGATTGCTTTTTGTTTTATGCTTTACAAGGCTCATAAACATAGATTCACAAATACGACTTAAGATATTTGTATGATAAATATTACTTCATTGATCATCTTTTTTTGTCACAGAATATTTATTGAAATTTATATTTTTTCCTTTTAGTAGAAAAAAAAAAACAAAACAAAAACAGGTTTACGACTGTGTTCCCAAGGTGCGGTAGACATTCTCTCAGATCATTTTGTGTTACTTATTCCAGATCTTTTAAAGATGTCTAAGGAACAAAAAAAAGTAGTTTAGTAGAAAATGATGAGTATTTCCAGCCAATAATAGCACCATTATTGGATGGAAATAAAAATAAAGCTCTAATAAACATTTTATTTCAAATTATATTCTTATTTTTCTCTTTTTAGTGTGTAGAAGGTTCTTCTGTTTGTGTTCTGTGAAGTCGGTTCAATTTTTTTTTTCAAAAATTTTTATATTTCACTTTTTAGTGTAAGTAAATAAATACTGTGTAAATAAAAGTGTATGTGTAAATAATATAGTAAGCTACGAGTACATTAAGACTTTGCTTATCGTAGCTTAAGTAGGAAAGGATAAGAGAAGTCATGGGCAGACCTACTAAAGGACACACCGGAGTTCAGCAAGGGGGAAAACTATCAATCCATAAGGAAAAGAAAATATTTTGGACTACCTCAGGTGTACTCAATACCCTTTCAAACTATTTAATGTTTGACTCAGATTGTGAGTCAGGGTGTGTTGTGTAGTGAGAATGAGGTTTTTTGAATGTTACGGGAAAACTGTCAATCCCTCAGGAAAAAAAAATATATGGCGCCACCTTGAGAGTATACCTCTTTCTAACAAAAAAAATTTGGAAATCGGTCCACAAGTTTCTTAAAGTTCAGTGATTGTTTTAGTTTTACGGGAAAACTATTAATCCCTCAGGAAAAAAAAACATAGTTTTACGGGAAAACTATTAATCCCTCAGGAAAAAAAAACATATGGCGCCACCTTGAGAGTATACCTCTTTCAAACAAAAAAAAAATTTTGGAAATCGGTCCACAACTGACGGAAATATCGGTGAACATACATAAAAAAAAAAAAAAAAAAAAAAAAAAAACCTATAACCTCCTCCTTTTTTTGAATCATCAATTTAAAACTATTGAATTATTTTTTTGCAATCGAAAGACTCCGTTTTCATCTAAGAATTAATCTTAATAAAAAAAAAATATCATCTAAACATTCTCTCAGAACTTTATAAATGTGGGTTTTGCTGTCTAATAAATTTTTATAACAAATAACAAATATATTATAAAATATACAAACAGTATAACATAAAATTAAACGTCCAAAAAAAAAAGTCGTAGATAATGTCCAGACGGAAAGGCGAATTAAGTTCGCCGTTTCAACTGAAGAGTCTCGAGTGGATTGCTCTAAACGAGAACTCCTCAAAAGACTAAACAAACGCCACCGTCTAAACGAATAGTTTTTATTTTTTACTAGCTGTATGCGTTACAAGCAACGTTTAATATGTATGAACAAAAAATTTAATTTTAAAATAAACTTAAGACCAAAAATATTATTTTTATTACCCTCGTGGGTGACTCAAAAACACCCAAGTTTCATAACATTCTGATCAAAATGCTGTCAAAAAGCATAGATAACAAACATACAAACATATACCTAAGACTAAAGGTGCATTTAGACGATACGGTATGATGCACGTTTTGCTAAAGGTGCATTTAGACGATACGGTCTGAGCACGTACGATTTAGCATCGCATGCCAATTTTTCCCGTGTAAATGCTCACCGCACGCTAAATGTCTTAGTAAGTGCGACGGTCACCGGGTCTAAGTTACTTAGTTACTTAGTCACACGGTGAGAGCGCCGGCGGCTAACACTGCGGCTAGTAGGGTTACCATACGATTAATTGAAAACGCGGACAAAGACCAGAGAAAAAAATCAATTTCAATAGAAAAGTCGCGTGTGGTGTCCCATGATAGTCAGCTTAAAATTGATAAAATTACCATCTAGGCAATAGTGTAAGTACCTCTTTTTGGAACCTTGAATTTTGATTTTATTTTCTTTTTTCGCCATTAACATAAAAAAATTGCAAACTAACTAGTGAAGCAAAAAAAAAATAGCAAAATTATTCTAGGCAAGTAGTGTAAGTACCTCTTTTTGGACCTTGAATTTTGATTTTATTTTATTTTTTCGCCATTAACATATAAAATTACAAATTAGTGAAGCAAAAAAATATATATTAAAACTAATTTTATAATAGTATCGAACCGGCACATCTCAAATTGAGAACCGGCAGACAAGACCACTACACCAAAGAACATTTGACTTGCGCGCCGAAATTTTAAAATGGTTCATACAACCGAAAAACGTATAGTCTCATCGCAGACCGTACGCTAAAACGCATGACTAGGTAAAGGTGCACATTTTTGGTACACGATGCAATTTTTAGTACGATTTGCTAAGCCTCGCCCATTGAACGTGCCGACGAGCGTCGCGGTATCTATGACAAATCGCATACGATGAGCGTTTACACGTGGAAAATTGCCGTGCGATACGATATCGTATGGGTTGAAATAGCATCGTGTAAACGCACCTTAACTATGACTGGTACTCTCTGTAATCTGTGACCCAGGTTCCGCCTACTTTACAGTGACCATACGTTAAAATTTCTCCAGACATGTCGTTTTATTTTAGAATTATCAGGATTTTTCTAAGATACAAAATATGTTTAAGATTCTTTTTTTAAGTAGAAAAATAATCAAATTCACCTGTTGTAGACGATTATTATTATTAAGATAAAAATATCAACGTGTAGGTACCTACATTTAGGGATGTGAGCTTGCGGAACGCACGTGGATTCACTTACGTGGTACCAACAACACACGCGACTTTTCCATTGAAATTGATTTTTTTCTCTGGTCTTTGTCCGGGTTTTCATTATTCCGTATGGTAACCCTACTTGCGGCAGTCTTAGCCGCCGGCGCGCTCACTGTGTGACTAAGTAACTAAGTAACTTAGACTCGGTGACCGTCGCACTAACTAAGACATTTAGCGTGCGGTGAGCATTTACACGGGAAAAATTGGCATGCGATGCTAAAACGTACGTGCTCAGACCGTGTCGTGTAAATGCACCTTAACTTCTACCCGCAGCTTCAGGTGGTACGAACATTTCAAAATTAAATAGCTCATTTACTATTCCAGGCTTCGATCTACATATTTATTATCTTGGGATATAGGCCGAGTAGCGCGTGCGCAGTATGCGCCGGGCGTCGCCGCGCGGGCTTGTGCGTGCGATTGTCGCTCATGTTAATAATTAGCAGCGTAGGGTAGTCCCATTGTTCCTGCTGTTTGCTAGCTTCTAAATTAAACTAAGTGTACCCGCTTTAGCGATTCTTCTTGTTACTAAACGAATCAAAAGTAGCCAATTATTTATTATAACTACGGCTCATAGCCATATTTTTTAAAACTTTTATGCATAAGAGTTATTCCTGACATACTGTATTTATTGTTAACCTGCCAATCCAATTATTATTCTAAAAGTTTTGAGAAGCACCTAACCTAAGCTTAATAAACGGTCTAAAAATTCATTGTTGTACATTCTAGGATAAATCCACACTGGACATGTACTAGTTCATAAGCTATTTATACCAATAAAGAAACTTTGAAATTGAAAATTGAATTGATCTACATATTAATCCAAATCGTCCGCTGGCTAAGGAGTGATTTATATTAGTAGAATGAAAACATGAAAACGAGACTTTGAAACTAGCTCTGGGGATAAAACATCGTGAGGAAATCAATAAGTATTCCCCTAAATGGCGAGAGATAATTCTACTGAATAATTTTTTTTTTTAAGAAAACCTCTCTAAGTTTACTTTATTACTTACCTACTGTTTATTTTTCAGTTCAAAGAGAAAAATATTTTTACCAACAGTTGTAGAACGCATCTGGCTTCTTGACCGCACACTACAAAAAGTTTATCCTTTGTACCATTTCCGACTTCATAATGCACTCTGGTACAGCTGCTCTTAACTGTTAATCTGGACCGAAATATAGCAATATCAAGTTATCAAGTTTGCAATTTACTTCAGTCAACCCATTGTAATTAAATTATAGAATAACAGTTTACTAATGAATTGGGTTTAACATGTCTCTATCCATAAAGTTATATGATTTTGGTACATAGCCAAAATTTAAAAAGTTTTTTTTATAAAAAAAAACAATATTTTTCATTATTCGTATTGAACAACAACATTTTGTTTTTCTATTCTTTAATGATCTAACGACGCCCATATCCCATACAATCTGAAACTTATAGTTTCTACTTTTGCTCATATTTAGACTTGTAAAGTATGTACAAAATAATTACAATGTATGTTTTGTGATCGTGATAGGTAAACTAAGTCTCCAAAATAAAAACATTAATTTTACAAATATATTTTTAGTCTTTAATTTAAAATTATGCTAAACCTAACAAAGCAATGTTATAAATTCGCTTACATTTCACAACACTCAAAACCACCAATGCATACTCGTACATCCGCGTAGCGCTGCTCTACGGCGTCACTGCTACGGACAGCTACGAATTCGTAGAAATACACCACATTCGGCATTTCTTTTGTACCAGTATGGAATTTTTTATGTGAGTAAAATTTTCCATATCAAAAGATTTTCATGACGAAATATTTTTTAAATGCCTCAAACACCAGCTCATGTGTTGTTGTGAAACATACTTGTTTTTCACAATAATAATGCAAAAGAAAATTCATCGAAAACAAATTCATGGAGTTAAACCGATTAAACCTCCTTTCTCAAGGGTCGATCTTGTAATCTGGGCCATAGCAGGGCTATAAACTCGACGGCCCATATCGCTCTCAAAGTCTAGTGAACGGCGATAGGAACACGTGCTTACGTACACTCTTGAATAACTTATGGCTTGATACCAGAGCCCTTCGTGGAGTGAAGTGGTTTCAACTTGGTTTCAAACTTAGCCCGGGGCTGGAGCGCGACAAATCAATTGGCCTGCTACTTTCGATGAACAGGATCATTGGGATTGCAATTCATTGATGTTATATCGTAATAACTTTTATAAAACGAAAACTCCATGTATATGCCTATGCTTTGTTTTTTTTAAAGTTTCTGTTTTTAAACGGTTTCTGTGAAAAACTTCTATACTTATACTTATATAAGGTATATTTAAGAATTACAGCACAGTAAGTAATCAGTGACCTTATTATAAACGAAGGACCCAATAAACAAGCAAATAAACTTAGCTGAGTGCTGAGTGCTCACCAAAACCTAGGTCAAAGTTAATAAGTATTTGTTCGGTAGCACACAGGTCACCTTGGGACGTCTTGAATGAATACAGCTGTATTTATCACTTATCGACCTTGCTGGGTAGAAATATTCGACAAACACTTTTACCGGTTAAGCTCTCAGTTGTATAAAGTCACTTCTTCGTTTCACGTAAAAGTGGAAAATCCTGGCGTCTAATTAAAAGGCCTCAAATAAGGTGACTGGGTAAGTAGGGGTCTGTTCAGCCATTTGAATCTGTCGAATGTTTAAAAAAATATAATTTCATCGTATTCATACACTTAAACAGATTATTTATTGAGATATACAGACTGAACGAAACAAAAAACAGGGTCACGACTGTATCCCCAAGGCGCGATAGACATTATCTCAGATCTTCAAAGAATCTTTGAAGATGTCTAAGGGGAGTAGTTAGAGGCATATCCAAATACATAAGTACCTATTTGATACATGCTTCAGAACTGAACGAAACATTTTAAGATAACTAAGTTATATCATTTTACATTTTTCTTGGAACTTCGATAAATGAAGAAAGTGCAAAAGGAATATACGAGTAAAACTTAACTTTTAAATAACTGCTATTATGTGCCAATAATTCTTTTATTGTTAGTTATTCATAAAGTTCCATCGACTGAAGGAAAAGTTACAAAACATTATCCCATAAATCCCAGTAGGGTCACTTTGCATCGACTGAAGCTAGTACGATAAATAATAAAGCGATGCGAATTTTTCACTCTATCAATAGGCAAAAACTAGGTTTAAATTTTGTCCTAAATGAACCACAAATAAAACAAACAAAAACAAGTGAATTATAATAACAACTCGTCAAACCTAGAAAATCATGCTAAGAACAACTTTCAGTGCTTTTACACTGATTTATACTATACATACATGTTTTAATATGCTTTCACACCAAACTTAAAATACTCGTAAAGTGAATGGAACCAAAAGGTAGAAAGTTAAATAAATGAACACTCAAAAATCCAACACTAGTTTTATGAAAGAGGCACGCTGTTAACTGCTTATGAGTGTGGACAAGTGTACTACAGTTTCACTAAACGCCTCGCCCTGCTTTTTAAACACTTATATTAGGTGTACAAGATGAACTTTCAGAGAAAGTGCTTCTTGTATTACAACAAGCACAATTTTTAAGAATCTCAGAGTTTTAATGAACAAAAGTTGGCTCGCAAGGAACAAACGAAAATTAAACTAGTGTAAAGACGTATTCAAATTGACTTGTGATTGCTACATTTTAAGTTCATTGTTTAACTTTGTTGAATAAAAATCATACATACTCGTATCATTTATTAGAAAATCGGAACATCGACTAACTTAACAATTTATGATTTATTAGTTTGGCTAATTTGTGAGCATTTTTATGTTTCTAAATTGCGTGAATTAATTATTATTTCTGACCTAGTCATTACTCCTATACTCGTACAATTATTTGATAAAGATAATTCAGATTTAAATACAGAATAACCGAGAAGGCAGTCATGCGAACCGTTCATTAACGATTCGCATCCCTGTCCGACGCGACGTCAAGCCGATGTAAATTTAATCTGACATAGGGCAGCAGAATTCCATTGCAATTCTGAAAATGCTACCAGTGAGAATCTATTTACCATTCTCTGTAGAATACAAAGCTTTATGTTTGTTTAGGTTTTGTGACGTCAACAAACAACATGGACAGGGCCGTCCTTTGAATTATTGCTCGATCGATGGAGTACGTACGACCAGCTTTTTATACTTGGCTCTCAGAACCACAGCTTTTTATGAAATGAATATTGAGAGACATTTATTGAACTTTCGCTTGGCTGAGTAATCAATCACCAAATGAAGTGCCACCTCGCCTAGTACTCTGAACCCCTGGGAAAGGTTTCATCATGTGCTCTCATCAATCTTTTATGACCGACACAATTGTGATTTCATTTCCAATTAGCTATTCTACATTTGAAGCTACTCAATCGGAATGCTTTGTTCAAGCTAATTAATGATGACAAATGATTAATGGGAATGTTAACCTACAGAAGCTATTCGTGGGATAAATATTTTTTTTTTATACATATTAATTTATTAGTCACAAAAAATAACCAAATAGAAAGGAAGGGCAAGTAAAATATAAACACTCATATATGTCGATGATGTTGGACATGTGCCAAACATTTATTTGGACATGCCTCTGACCACCTGCCGTGTCCTCTGATGTATCTTGACAGACTGTTTTACACTGCGCCCTAGGGAAATAAATTTCCTGATTCTTTTTGTTTTTTATTTCGTAAATGGAATATGCTCATGAAAATAAAGCTGAAGATAATGTGGTTATTATGACGGTATTCTAGAACGTGGGGTCTAATAGGTACCTACCGAAAGTTTCCGTTTACACTTGTGAAAAGAGCTCGCAAGTGGAAGAACTTCAATATTTCAGTCACGTCACGTGCACGATAAATATAGCTGCGGCTCCCGCTAATAATTCAGGAAACTTGTAACAACTACTGGAATTGGAGCATTTGTCAGGTCTATGATGATCATCAGCCGAGAAAAACAACAGAATATTTCATTATCATCAACCACAGCCTGATTTAGCCCATTGCTGGGCGACTCTCCTTGTTTATTTGACACAGATTGCTTACAATTAATGATTAAAACTAGCTGGTACCCGCGACTTCGTCAGCAAAATAACATCAGCCATCAACACCTCAGCCATAGGTTAGCAACGCCATCTAGTTGCCTTTAATTGGAACTTCCAACTCCCCATACAAACTTTCAACCTTTATTTCACGCCCTCCATGATTATTTTTGAAAAAAAAAGTAGCCTACGAGTATGTCCGTCCCTGGGACATAATCTATCATAATCTATCATTTATCCATATCATATTTCAGCATAATCTGTTCAGTCGTTTAGGCGTGAAAATATAACAAACAGACAGACAGACAGAGACATTTTACTACATAATAGATGGCGACACAGGAAAAATTAGATCGCGCTATCGTTGTGTTTTGGGCTGTGTAACATATAAACGCGCTAATCTTCTAATTTTCAGCTTTATAATATTAGTATAGATAGTATAGATTGCCTTTTACGCCGAGTAGGCTAGTGCCTCTACTTTCGATCCGAACAATGATATCATTGGATCCGACCCAATGCCCGGGATAAAATGGATTTTTCGATTAGGAAAGTTTAATGTTAACACTTGCTCGAAACGGTGAAAGAAAACATCATCATCGTTAGAAAACCAGCTTTCTAACGGAAATGGGCATCCTGTCACGTAGGTATGGAGTGTGGGCTCCTGCTAAATATATATTTTCTCCTGAATTTAGTTTCATAATCTTAGATGGTTGATGTGGTTAATTAATTCAAAATGTGTAGAGTTAAGTAATTAGCCTTTAATTCATATAACAATAAGTTTTTGAAGACTTGCGCTCGAAATGGCAGTAAAGTTTTGAATAGTCTACTTTGTCGGTGCTCCGAGGTCCTCTTTTAATGGCATAAGTTGAACATGGGTATCTAAATAATTCCTCTGTGCATATTACTATGACGTTGATAGAAATTTTGACTTTCAGTGGATTATGAGGTACGTGCGGCATCTTGTCTGTAGCTAGACAAGCAGAATTGAATAACGTCGTAATTAAATTTCAGCAACATGCTCAAACCAGTGCTCTAGCTCGGACAACATTCTGAACACAAAGCAATATACGCTTTATGTATTTTATTACCCAGTTACTTTCGCACATAAAAAATAAGACAGAAGTGAGTAATTTTATTTATATTGTTACTTCACAAAGGTCGTAGTGGCATGAGGGACGAACCGCGGGACGCCTCAGATTGTGGGATTTATTTTATTTGCGGCTTATTCGCCACCAAGTGATTATTGCCAGCTTGACATTTTGCTTCAAATGGAATGCTCAACCCACGGGATAAAAGCATTTGCAGGATTCAAGTTGCTTTACTTTCAAGTACAATGATTCTCATTAAAACCTCACAGTTGATAATTGTCAGCATGTAATTGAGTACTTTATTTCATCTCAAGGTCAGAACAGGCGAAATATCTACTGAAATATTATCGTTGCCTATTTAACACAATAGTGTAAAAAAATAATAAACATATTTTGTGTGTGAAGTATAAGTACGAATAATTTAGATATATGCTTACCGAGCTACATATACTCACAAATATACAAACCTGTATACCTACTGCACTAGCCTCATATTCGATAAATATGGAAATAGTTGGTCCACTTGTAATTTATTTTAATAGCAGAAGTAGCATTATGCATGACCACACAATATACACAAATAGAGCATACTATCTGTCTGTGTCTAGCTGCATGATTTGGCTTTGTGGTTATAGCCAGCTGGATAATTACATGACTGAACGCGAATTATTAAACCATTCGAGATCCTTGCATACGAGTAATGATGCAGTCTTTTTGAAATAAATCTCCTTTCAGGTATAATTGAATACTTTGTATATGTACGAAATAGTGAAACATTCAACCTTGCTTGTGCACCTTATCCTCTCATTGAATCTAAGGCTGTAATAATTTTATGGCTTTATGTAAAAACTGATGAGGAAAGCAGTAAACACAAAATTCTGGTAAAAGAAAACACACTGTAAACGGATTATCATGTGTACGTCCGTGGCAATAAAAATCGATTGTTATATATATATTTCATCTCGTTTCTATTTATACCAATGTACCCAGTCACGTCCTTAGTTATTGAGTAAGTTCACGTCGGGCTCCCGCAATGACTAAATGGGTACATTGTTTGTACCTACGCAAACTTTGACCACGTTTATTACACCTACGTGGCGGTGTATCCAAGAATTAGTAAGTCTTGTTGGTGGTTTTACGTCAGCAATAGCTATCGTACTAAAATAAATCACAAAGAGTGTAGAAATTGTTTTGCAAGCTTTGTTACAAATGTGAGGGCAGTGCTTGTTTCATATATACATATTGCATAATGTATGAACGAAGAGTTAACGCTGAGCACGATCATGCCGCCGCCCGAGCATCACACAAGTTTTATGACAGCTGCATCAGCTGTGCAACTTTCCTCGCTATATCAAGTTTCATGTTTACGAGCTGAAAACTGCCTGTAACAGTCAAATTACTTACGCCCGCTCCGCTAAAAGTGAGCAAAATATTCGAATAGACTGTAGAATTTCACCCACGCCACCAATTTTGTAAAACAAATCTTAGTAAGACGACACTGGCACGCACCGCCCATGGCCACTGCCGGCGGCGCGCCTGCTTCCCTCATCCCTGAGCTTTTATCATTACACGGACTCGTATTATCTCCGCCCGCACGCAAAATTGACATTCCCTTTTTGTGCTCACGCCACAGTATAATAGAACATCGGACTTCCCATTAGCTGTTCTTGTTCTTTGCTCGTAAATCTTATGATTGCTTTGTCCATGAAATTGGAAAAATTGTGTGTGTTCACTAAGTTGCAGTGTTTGGAAGTTCAAATGCGGTTCAATAACATTCAATAAGCAACACTGGAGTATATATATAGTCTGCGTTTGTTTAGTAGAGCGGCAGGTAGCCGCGGTTCCGTTCGCTGGCTGGCTATTGCCCCGGGCGCTCGGTGGCTCACGTTTGCATTTTGCATGAGAACCATTGTTTGACTCACTATATTACCAGTATGTGTACGAGTATTTGTAAGACCGACACTCGACTACCAACGTGAACTCAAAGAGATTTAATTAGAGATTTACGAGTATTATGAGTAGTCAAACGAAGTAAGCAAGGTTCGTGTTATAACGTACATCTAATGTAACCTTTTACTTTATTTATACAGCAACGTGGATGTATAATTATATACTCATAGTTCAACTTTGAAAGTGGGATGAAAATGCCAACTTGTAAGGAATGAAATAACAACTTTACGCTAAGGTTATTTATGCCTTACTTGATATTCATGAATGAAATCCTTTTCGCTTTTAACTCAAAATCCCACGCAGCAATATCCAATGAGTCTGAAAAATAAAGCTGCCAAAAATCGTTAGAAATTGTGAATTATAAGTCCAAGTCCATCCGATTTATACCTACTGAAGGTTCTTAGAAAAGAGAACACATTTGACCTTTGATTTTATAAATAAGACTAAACCAAAGCATTAGCAACTTTTAAAATAATTGAAAGTTAAGAAATAAAAAAAAGTCTTTTAACGATACCCTCCCGATAACGTCCATGTATAAAGCTGGATTAAAAGTTTAGCTTTACGAAAGTGCACCTATCGCCTAGCTTTTAGGATTAAAACCTGAAAAATAAAATTACATTGTTGAAGCTTTCGCGAGTTTTAAGATTACGGACTTTACTTCAAAGTTTGCAAAAGTTGATTTTCGAATTGAGGAAAGGAAGTTTTGTAATAGGTTAGTAGGAAAGGAGCTTTTGATGAAACTTAGAATCTCCTCCTATATTATTTAAACATATTAAATTGTAGTTATAGTAGATAAGGTCACTAATGAGATGGGTTTTATAAATTGCGCCTTTCTTTGGTTTATTGGCAATTATCCCAAGGAGAGTTACAGTTACGAATATGATACACCCTTTTTGAATTTATGTGATACTAATAAAATGGACAAATAAAAGCCCAAACATGATACGATTAAAAGGCGGAGGGAATCATTCTCATTTTTCCTTCTTTTAATATTACATTAGTAAGTTCTTCCAACAATATTTGTGGGTAAAAGCTTCTGTAAGACATTGCATTTAGGTACCTACGAAAAAGTTTTGAAGTTGACAAAACATTTCACCTCTGGGGATAACGGCTCGGAATCTATACAATGGCTTTGTTTGTTTAAAATACAGAGACAGATGTTGTTTTCGTTTTTTATTTCAGTTCATAAAATAACTAGTATAGTTTATCCCTATTGTTGTTATACAGGAATTCAAATATAAACATTGTTCCGTTTATATTTTTTTCAATTGAATCAATCCTTCAAAAATCTATAATTTCTGAAATGCCGCTAGAATTCTGTGAAATAGAATACATTTATCAACGATCGATACACAGTGAGGCCAAAGCACTCCCCATTTCGTTATAAACCTATTCGCCGCTGCTCACCAAAATGGAAGAGATCCATTTGCTAAACTTTACTTCCAGCTCCAAAATCACAAATAAAAGCCGCTAAATTTAACTGTAGCAGAAACCAAGTTTCGATAGATCGAATCCGGATAAATGGATACTTCCGAAATCTCCTAATTTACCGTTAAACTCACCTTACCGCTGAACAAGATTTTGGTTAAACTTATTCTCACGAATAATATGTATGTATATCGTAGAACTAGCTACCTCTATGTGATAAACTAAATCATTTCAAAATATTGTTTGCAGGTATGTTTTCAATGCTACCTGCGAGACAAGTTTCTAAACATGATTGAATGTTATGAAACTGTGGTACACACGTGTACTTATTATGCACATTGAAAATTAGTCCCGCGCTTTTCCCTCTATTTTATTTTGGTGTTCAGGCCGCGTGTCGGCGCTGAGTGTTCGCGTCCGGACAAGCTGTGGACGAGCTCGAATGAGCGCAGACACCTCATGACAGATTAATTATTCCGTTTGCTGCCTCTCACTCGCTGCCAATTGCTATGTCCGACACCACATAGAGCTCTTGTTTACCTGTTTTAAAATGTTAATTTAATTAACTAAGTGTGGAGCTCATTATGAATTTTGTTTAGAATTATAGTTTTGTACAATATGGAAATGGGCTTATACCAAAATAGTACCTATTCTTTTATCAATAACTCTAAATATGTACTACGAGTACACATCTTCCGCCCGGAGGGACACTTGAGCATTGATATGTGAATTGTGTGCGTGTTAGTATTTTGTCAATTCAATAGTTTTTGTAGGTTTTTTATAGGACGCACCCCTATACAGAGGCAGAAAGCAAACAATAATTATCAATTCTATTTCCGGACCGAGGGATTAAGTAGCTGGGTTCATTACTCAAATTCCAATTTGAAAGCATTCAAGTGGACAACAATCAACGTCCATTCGAGTTGGTGCAAGCGAAATTAATTTGAGTCAGCGTCTACATGAATTGGTTCGGAAACAGACGTCGCCAAGTTCCGCCTCGTTATATTTAACGGGTAAAAATATGTTGCTAGATACCTACATAAGAGATTTATCTACTAATACGAGTAGGATTCTTATGAGATTTGTCTACTATTATAATATAATGTAAAAACATTGTTAGGACACTGGACGGCTAACCAATTAATCAACGCGCAGCCACTGCGGCGCGCGTCTGTGTCTCAGTTTTTTTTTTTTCAGAATACGGATACCGTTCGATCGGAAAGTACTTGTAATCCTCAGAACAACACTTACCAAATATTATTTTCAAAATAAACTAAATATTTTCAGCCACATCCATTTTAAAATTTCCGTACAACAGCTACAATCCGCTACAGGGATCGTCGTCGTAGTCTCGTAGGAATCAGTCATGTGTAGGCGAGCATTGCGCAACAAACCAGGAATAGTGAAGGAAAATATAAAAGGAAATACAATAAACGCAAGTCATCATAGAAATTTCTTGTTACTTAATCTGACACATCATATTACAATTGTAGGTATTACTATTTTAATAATTGGTTTTTTATACTTAAATGGATAAGAAACTGTAGGTATTTGTATTTTTGCGATGATGCCAAAGAAGATTTAAAAAATAGTTTATTTTGAAACTCGTAATAAACTACATATATTGGCTCACAAGTCTAGCATGATGATAAATGACACTGATTGAATTCATATCAGTCTGTTCTCGGGCGCTATTTTTTATATTCGGAATGGATCGTGACGTCAGTAATTATTGATATTTGGGAAAAATATTTTACGTGACCGGTTTTGTTAATTTTGCTCTACATCAAAAATTGATGAGTAATTTAAAGAAGGATTATTTTCTGAAATCACTCGGAACGATTTCAGTTTTAGCAATAAAACAAAAAAGGTGGCGATCTCTGATAACGGAGATTTAAGACCGACAATTGACATCTATCTATAATTTACCCCCCGAAGCACGGAAACTCTCAGTCATTATTGCCACTAACGATCAACCATCCATTTTGTATCTGCGCACACAAATTGGCGCGTGCACAAAATGGATGGTTGTGGGCTTCGAGAAGATATTTGATCGAATGTTGTGGGTGAATGTACTAATGTACCAAAATACTATTAACGTAGTTTTTTGGTATTCTAAGTGAAATACTAAGCATTGGCCAAATGTGATCTCCTTTGTGAAGCGATTCCTCTTATCGAGCGATAGATGCTTGTAGCTAGCAATTCAAATAAAGATCTTTAATACGAAATTGCCAGTTTGGGCCGAGTTTAAACAACATTACTCAGCTGTTGGCTGTGGGTGTGTGGTTCGTTTCCCTCTAGTTTTCGTTTGCGCAATCAGGAAATTAAATAAAGTTCACGACGCGACGTCTGCCCAGACACTCCCCAAGACTGTTCGGGTTTGAACTTACAGGATTTGATTACCCACCAAGTTTTACATAGAGCACTGAAATTGAGAAAAATGGATCCAATCCAATCGAATAGAAAGTTTAAGTGAAAACTAGTTCCCTACCATGGAAATACTTAGTCATAAGTTGCAACCCTCTCATCGAAACTGATGGTTATCTGATCATTCACGTCTTGTAAGTAATTAACTACAAACTATCGAGTACCATTGGACATTAAACTAATGAGCTTAAACTTGGCTCATACTTGAACTAGTGTCTCGCCCTGAATTCACTTTGTTTACGAAATGGTAGGAATTTGAGTGAAATATCATTTGAAATAGTGATGGTGGATTAAGGAAGTAAGTGATACTTGAATAAGTTGCTTTTTTGTACAACAAGAAATGCAACACTATCTATTTTATTTCACTTGTGTTGTTACTAGCGTATTTACAAAACTATTGAATAGCGATGTGTATATCCGGAGTGATTAGTCCAATTGGACTACTTCTTTTGCGTATAGTTCATCTATCTCTAGTTCAATTTCAATCCAATCATATCTTCTTATCCGTAGTTCAGAGCGAGATTGATAGAAAGAAGCAGACACAGACAAGAGACAAGATATGTGATATGTGATATATTCCAATCTTATCAATCCGTCTTCTTATCCGTAGTTCAGAGCGAGATTGATAGAAAGAAGCAGACACAGACAAGAGACAAGATATGTGATATGTGATATATTCCAATCTTATCAATCCGTCTTCTTATCCGTAGTTCAGAGCGAGATTGATAGAAAGAAGCAGACACAGACATGAGACAAGATAGGTGATATGTGATATATTCCAATCTTATCAATCTTATAGTTCAGTAGTTCAGTCTGAGCGAGAACGATAGAAGCATTCTTATCAATCTAGTTCCGTAGTTCAGCGAGCGAGTCGAACGAATTAGGGATGATCGATATTAGAAAAAATCGATGTTAACATCGAACTGTCCGTTATATTTATGAAATGTGTTTATTGTTGTAGAATTTACAAAAGTTAAAGAAAAAAATTTACATACCTACCGAAAGACTGAACTATGGAACTAAAAGATAGATATACTTCCCAGCGGTGAAAAGATATGTATATATCTTTTCAATTAGGAGATATGTTTTGCACATGGCTACTATTGAATTGCTTTTAGCTAAGTGAAGTGGGTAATCCATTACCACTGCAATTCTTCTGTTTGTCTATTAAAGAAGGCCTTTGAAACTGAAATGCTTGCAAAAATACCAAATGTGATTGTGGCTTTCAAAGTGGAGAAAACATACGCTTAGAAAGGGGCAAAGAGTAGAGGCGAGGAAAAGTGCCCCTTGCCACAGCCGGCATAAATCCATCGGCTGCTAACAAGTACCCTTTAACATTCTCTTTCTCAGGAGTAGCTTGGTACTCAGTACTCTTAGTACTCATTGACTGATTTTACAGAAAATAAACTTTTATTTTCTCATTTTCTTTGAAAAACTACATTATTAATCTGCATAATCTGCATCTTTCATTAATTTCAAATGTTAGTTTTGTGGAGGTCGGTATCTTTGTAAACGTGTTTATGTTATGAACAGAATTTCATATTGAACCTCATATTTCACCGGCGCAACTGTGTAAAATTAACAAAAATGCTCACACGACGTTACAAAACAACGAATGCGAGTTTGAGTCTGTAGCCCGCCCCTATCGCGCGGCAAAGCTGAAGCTAAAAGCCAGCCGGAAAGTGTTAAATTTGTAACAGTCCCGCTCTTAAAAGCAGCGGAGCCAACAATCGTACGTACTTGTAATAACCGCGCGCCTCCGTACACAGTACCATAGTACCTACGTACTGCGACTCCGAAACAATTTGCTCGCATTCTGTAGGTATTTTAGCTCCGTGCACACTCATTAATAATGCAAGATACGTTTTCCGTGGCCGTTGAAGACATTTTTTCATTGTACGTTGTATTTTCTCCGCAAACAGAGTGATTACCTTGTCCTTAATAATTTATTTGAGTTCCTACCAAGTAACACAAAGGCCAGTCTTCTGAATAAAACAATGTCTCTCTGCAACTGAGAGCAAATCGCTACTTTAGATTTTTTATGTTTGCATACTCTAAACTTAAAAAAGAGCTTGCGCAAATTGGTGAAATTCTAGCTGCTGGATTACTCGTATAGGTAAATTTAAAAACATTGTAGCATTATTTTGTGTCTAGATACTGTGTTATACCTGGTTTGATGTGTGTGCTTTGTGCACGTGGAAGTTACCACTTGGTTTCATCGTCGACTTTACTTTCACAAATGGTCGCTACATAAAACTATTAACAATATGTACCTAAGTAGATTTGGTGGCAACTACAAGGCAATACTTGAACTAATCTCATATTAAAAGCATCGGATGTGTGAAAAGCTCGCTATTAGAAAGTTTTATACCTTCGGGACAGTGATCGATAGGATGTGGGTTCCCAAACGGGGTTAAAAAGGACCCCGACACGACAATAAAAAACCACATCTTCAGAATTTCGTATGGCGTTGTCATCTAAACCAGTTTGTCTTCAAGATAACCGATAATGTTTTCGACGTTCCGACAAACCGAATATATTACCAATTGTCAGTTATTGCCTCTGGTATACAGGGTGTAAAAAAATCATCGTCGCTGTTATCGATGACGGGTCAAACAGAAGTAAACATCAGAGAAAATAATATTTTCTACTGTAGGTAAGCAAAATTTTGTTTTTACTTGCTTTTTACTCAAAATAGACTGTAATAATACCGTAGATCATATTTATGTTTGTAGTTTGAAAAGTTTTTTTTTATCTTTTTACAAGCATTGTTACAATGAAAACGAAAAACGTTTATTTAAAATTTTTCGAACGTGTAGAATATCGGAAAGTTCTGTTACTTACATAGTTTAAGTTTACCTACATACCCATCATATGGTAGTCCGCTGCTGGACATAGGCCTCCCCTAATGCGCGCCATTGCGCCCTGTCCTCAGCTCGACGCATCCAGCTTCTGCCGGCAGCCTTTCGCAAATCGTCACTCCACCTGGCCGGGGTGGGTGACGGGGTGACTCCACCTTGGGTTACATACCCAAGGTGTAAGAAATTATGACAAGCGATCTGAGAATTCATTGAGTTGTGATCATTTTTCATTTTGGTACTTTTACACCCTTTTTAATGAGAAGCGCTCGTGGTCGTGCTTTCTTAGTCGTTCTTGATAGTTCGTCAAAGTTATACAATCGAAATGGTCTGTAAGTGGATGGGTGACCGCCAGTGGCATTTTCATCTGAGCGCTTCCATGCTTCGGAGGGCACGTTAAATTGCATGGTAAATAAGTCGTTAAGCCATGACGGAGGCCTTAAGGCGGCCTAAAAACTCCGTCACCAGAGTTGGCCACTGACTCATACGAACTCACTTACTTACTTTTAATGGGAATTGAGTGCTAACATCGAAGGAAATAGACGTTTGTGAATAATTGTGAATCCGATAAGTGCGAGCACGCCATGCATGCTCAGAGGATTCCGTATAATAAATAATTAAATTGGGAAATACCTTCCTATTAAAATAAATTTTAATTCTTAAGATCATTTTTTTTTCGTGTTTGATTTCGTTCTGTGTTTAAAATATCTTAATATTAGAAGGATAACGACGAAACGAAACAAGATCCCGAATGTATACACAAGATACGGATTTACAATAATCTTTTATTTGAAACAAAAGCTTCAAATTTTAGAGCTTCCTGTGAGTTCAAAGCTCGTGCATTAATGAAATCATAACAAAAGAAAACACATTCAGGAAACCAGTTTATAGGTAGGTACCTAGGTATTGTTTTAGGTGGCGACGATGAGCTTGGAATCTGTCAAAGTATAAATCTGTAGGTAGGTATGCATTTGTTCTCTCCATACCTATACATTTTGTAATGGTAGGTCTACTTAAATTTACAAAATATATCTTGTACCTATGCGTTCAGATAGGAGAAAAAAACAAAAACATCTCTAATTTTAAAAAATTACGAACTTTCTTACGTTTATTTTTGCCCTCTTTCCCACAAACAGTGATTCTCTGAAGTCAAAATTACAAAAAAAATTCATTCCCTATTGCGATACAGAACCTTAAGTGTTTACTTCCTGCCGTACTTATTGGCGCTGTGTCACACTGCTTGTAGATATTTTGCATATCTTGAAATGTTCCGAGACGGTCCATGAAATATCTTTGCCTCCTCCAGCGTTTGGCCATTTGTCACATTGTTTTTACATTTATCAGAATACAGCAACATACGACATAATCTCGACTTATTCCCTCGACTCTACATAAAGCGCGAGAACGTAGGTACCTATTTGGCAGAAGATAAAGTAGGTAAGTTTTAGTACTACGGTAGGTAGTGAAGGTAGTATGTACTGTATTCATAGGGGATTTGGATGACACTTGATATAGAATCTATTAGTATCTTGACGGCATATTTCAATATTTCTTTCTTATCATTGAACATAACGTGCGGGGAAGAGTCGATAGGTAGCTCGTTTACTGATACGGCGTTTATAGTCCTTATCTACCAAAAGTATTAGCAATATCCACGGTAAATATTGCATATTGATCTGTTTGCAGCTACGTGTAAGCGTGTAAACACTCAATTATGCACAGCTACATAAACCAATACTGGCGGAGTGCACTTTGTACCTACTGAAACGAAACGATAACTGTAATCAGGTAATAGGCATCTGAAAACCCGAAACGAACATTAACAATAGTAATGTTTATTTGAAAGCGATACCTGTAAATAACTAATGAATAAAATCGTTGGAATGGTCGATAGTAAGTCGACAGTACGTTAGCGGAGCTCTGAATTCCCCGGAGGCGGGCGAGCGCAGAGTTTCGAAACGTACAGAACGAACACGGATACAGAAGTACCTATCACATTTTCAGAAAACTGAATTCTAGAGAAAGATATTTGAATATAGAACATTAGTTTCATTTTAGTATAGTTAGTTAGTTAGTTTAGGTGGTTTAGTTAATTAGTTTAGGTATTACCTTCTTCTACAGACACCAACTGTGTCTGTAATCTGACCAAATGGAGTATAATCGACCCAAACAAAGTCCAGTGCCGTTGCGGGAACCCTACACTAACAATGCCTTTGCTCTCCTGCCCACAATGCCCCACTACCTGCACCCTGGAACAGCTCCAAGTGACAGATGAGGCCGCCAGTTCATGAACATTTGATGTTTTTGAATTTTCTATATCTTGGAAGGTCGTAGGGTTGTAGCTATGGTAGCTTTTATTGGATGCTTTGCCTTGCACCATTACTATTTGTAAAAAAAAACACAATTTTCCCACAAATCATGATAAAAATAAAGCTTTAAAATCTTTAATTGTTCATGAACTTCTGTCGCCGGCTGATTTATGTACTATTGACTCGAAATTAATGAATGAATTGCAATTAATTGCATAAATAGTATACTAGTCTACTATGCTAGTCTACCTACTATTTATGCAAGCTAAGCTTTAATGTTACAGGAATTATATGTGGTAGAAAGCTGAGCTTCTGTTTCCGTGGCTGTTAGTGTGAGTAAGTACCTACTGTGCTCGTGTGCTCTCGACCACAACCCGGGACGCCCTCGGCCACGCGCTCGGTGTTTTGGATTGTCTGTGAGAACATTGTCACCTGTGTAAAGACTGGTTTAATCATGAAATTGAGGAACAATTATTTAAGGAAAGGCTGGGTAGTAATGTATTGAAAAGTGTACAATTTGTTCCATCTTTAGTTAGGAACCATACGGTTTTGACTACAGTTGTTGAATTCCATCACCTAAGTATTATTTTTATTTAAAAGTTGCAGTAGGTACTACTTAAAGTAGCGACAGGCATTAGTTAAATTGGCCTAAGTAAGGTATTGTTTAATTCTAGGTCCTTCACCTATGTACTTTTTAGTTTTTGCTTTACAGCTGTGTTTAAAGTGAACCAGAGCACCTGTAATGTTAGATTATTCTGATAAAAAAATACAAAAAGTAAAGTAAAAAGTATACTTTGCTATCTGCTTGACCTAGTTCTCTTTCAGTTTGTATGTACAGTACACAACATATTTTAAATTTAAATTCATTACTCTTCTTAGTGTACCACGAGGAGGCCCGACTTTGACAGTTTCCCGGCTACACCTATACTAATAGAGCACATCTATTCGGGGCATCGTGCAACCCCTTTGGGCTTCGGTCGTAAAGACAGGATTAGAGATGCACGTTCCAGGGCCGAAGCTTAGGAAGCCGGAAAAATCGGAACTCAAAGTGTGTAGATTACCTGTTGGTCATAAATCTACGTACCTAACGTTTTAAATATTTTTAATTTTAAAAGCATGAAACCTTCAAAAATATACGGTACGAAGTAGAGTTGACCTATAGCTCCATTCAAAAGTACTTTACATACAGGATACCAAACCGTGTTATTTGACGGTAGTATTGGTATTTGGTTGCCATCGAAATCTTTCAAGACTATTCTATCTGATACCACCCGAGGTCCTACTGAATGCTCATCTATTTTTTACGTTACAAAAGCCGGAAAACTCGCTGCTCTAATCCGTGTAATATTTCGGACCGAGGGCCATCGATTCTTCGGCTCCATTTATCCGATGTCTGAAAAGTAAGCACTTAGGACGTACATGACATAAACATCATTTTGCAGATCAGAGAGATATACCGTCGGGTTATTTCATAGCGGTAAGGTAACTCGGTTATAAGTATGTATACTTTCCTTTCCCATAAAGAACAGAACATCTTGTGTTCTTATTTACAGTAGGTAAATCTTTTTTCAGAACCCAGATTGCCCAAGTTAGTAAAGAAGCCTCATATCTTTTTGTATGATCATCAGCGGGCAAGTCTGGTATCGGATTTATTTGGTCTAATTTAGTTACGCAGTGCAGTTACTTGCACTGTGTAACTGATTCAAACGAGTTACTATTACCTATGTTTGTGCAAGTCAGTGAGTATATAAGTAGGTAGGTAGGTACATCGCATCGGCAACAATTGCATCTCCCTCTACGGCGAACCCATTCCCTGGGTCACCAAGTCCAAATACTTAGGTATCACCCTAGATGAGCATCTGAACTTCAATGCCCACATTAAAGTAGTCAGTCAACGCGCGCTAAGTTCGTTCTTAATCGTCTACATTGTCTTCTATGCAAGCAGAGTAAGATGTCCCTTAGAAATAAGGTGACACTTTACAAAGCTTGTATACGTCCAATCATGACCTACGGCTCGGAAGTTTTCGGACACGCCCGCGCTGTTCGAAAACTCCAAATAGTTCAAAATTCGTTCCTTCGTAAAGCTACCGAAGCACCCTATTACGCGCGCAATGTAGATCTCCACCGTGATCTAAATCTCGAGTCGATTGCTGCTTTCATAAAACGCGCCGCTCGGCGCTATTATGACTCAGCCTCGCATCATCCGAACCCTCTTGTCTCTTTCCTTCCAGAGTATCCAGTTGTCTACGTGAGGCCAAAGCGGCCACCCGATGTCGGCGCCCGCAATAGGCAGAAGTTCGTGTTCACCCCCAGACGGCCAAGAAACGTTCTTGGCGATCCAGATGACGCTATCGCTCTCGCCAATGGTGAAGTGATACCGTCATCTAGTGATGATAGATAGGTACTCGTAGGTAAATTCTTTCCGGCAACAGCCCAAGTCGAGGTTCGTACCTATTAGAGGTGCCCTTGCGCATGTTGTCGTAGCTTCTCTCTAGGCGTCTCGGCACCTTCAGTGCCCGCCATAGTCCGGTAACACTAAAACGGCCTCATAGGCTATTAGTATTAGGCCCTATGAAAAAAAAATCGCATCGGCGTTACCTACCACAACATTTTTTGTTTGCCACGAAAAGCTACTCACATGTATTGTGATTCGGACGTGCATGCACGATCTTGTAAAGTGCCAGTAGCATTAGGTTTTGACAATATTGCACGAAAGCTAGCTACCGATTAAATACGAGTAAACATACTTAGTAGCTATCTGCTGTCCGCTGCTAGGTCAGCAATTTGTAATGTGTGACCAGGATCAACAGACCAAAAAGTGGCCACCGAAACATGGAATCGCTCTGTTGTTAAAGCCTCTACGATATTTCTATGATAGCAAGCAATTCATTATTTCCACGCCATAGACCCTTCTTTGCTTGTGCCAACCGTCCCAATTTTATAACCATGTGCGATTTGCAGGTAAAAATTTGCCACGATCAATCTCAATTTGATACTACCTATGTGATAGTGTTACACTGTTACCGAATGAAGGGGAAGTTAGCTATGGTAAAGGTATTATCTTAGCAGGAAAGCTCTTTAACATAACCCGATATCACAGGAATACTGAGGCATTTACATTTCACCCAAGTTTGAGCTTGAAGTTTAGCATACCTGCGAGGCGTGGGCAACTTAAGCTTTAACCCGGATACCTGCAAATATACAATGTAGAGCAACCAACATACGAGCAACCAAAATACTTGCATCATTCCTTTTCTTCGCGGTGGGTTAAAAATCCGTGTAAGTAGCTTGTAAATATATAAATAAATATAGGTAGATATGAATAATTCCTACGCAACGTCTTCTCATTGCAAGGCTAAAGTCTTCTTTATTATTATTTAAATGCGAGAGTTCGCGAGTTGGTATCTTTGGATATTTGTTTTTGAATCACTCTTTGGGCTCTTATTTCAACAAGCTATTAGCTACTTATATAGGTACCATATAATTTTTTTGTCGCATAACGTTCAGCAAATCTTGAAAATAGTTTTCTAGTCAAGCGAAGTAATATAAATCTTAACAGAAAATCTGATGCCAAGTACCTAATCACATCACGCAAAATAGTATTAGAGCATTTTTTTAAGTTTTTATGGCAAAGGTTACTTGTCACATAAAGAAGACATAAAACTTGATACAAAGTACCCACACAAAGATCACGGCCTGAACCCAAACGTAGTTGATCCCACTTTTCTTTCGCTATCCGTGCAAAAATAAGTTGGCAAGCTTTATGTCTATTCTGTTTGAAGGAGCCAAGATGAATAGCAAATGAGATACAGTTAACATCTAAAGATTCATGATTTTTTTTAATAGAAACCAGATTAAATAAAGTAAACTAATATGCCTTTCAAGCAACCTCTCTTAATTTATTTAAATCAATTCTCAAATCATCCTACCTTTTTACAAAATATAAACTTTTAGGATTAAGTATTAAAAATCAATATTATGATAAAAAAATAAATTAAAAAGTACCTACCTAGGTACCTACATGTAAAAACCAACTCTTAAATTCTTTGACAGCTCAGGGCGTCCCACGGCTATGCCACATGGAGGGAAAGTACCTTAAATATTGTAGATGGAACATTTTACTGAAAGAAGACATTATTTTTATTTAAAAAACAATTTAAACTGCATTCACAGATATTTAAATAATTACATGGTTGAACCGGAAATCGAACCCGTTACATGAGAAAAATAATCACCTGTAGCTTTATCATACCGATCGAAAGGCTTCATCACAAGGATTATTTTTTTGCTAAATAACATAGTGTCACAAATAAAAGGAAGGCCATGAACTTTAACATTTTTAATACAAAATTTATCAATTTATCAAATGCTCAAAATGATTCCCTTCCTGTTGAATACAAAGTCGAACTCTTTTTATTATTTCGCTCCCTGTCGATTTTTTGATGTTGTTGTGGTGGATATTTCGAATAACACGTCTAAGTTCTGCTTGCTTCTCTTTCTAATTATAATAGGGAAATGATGCGTACTTCTCAAGTGGGTACATTTACTAGTAATACGTACTTATGATAATGTTAGTTGTATGTGCTTACGACAATGTCAGCTAAGTATTTATTTTTCTGAACACAAATGTTAAAATTCATGACATTCCTTTTATTTGTGACACTATGTTATTTAGCAAAAAACAATCCTTATGATGAAGCCTTTCGATCGGTATGATAGAGCTACATTGTTGTGTGTTGATTATTTTTCTCATGTAACGGGTTCGATTTCCGGTTCAACCATGTAATTATTTAAATATCTGTAAATGCAGTTTAAATTGTTTTTTAAATAAAAATAATGTCTTCTTTCAGTAAAATGTTCCATTTACAATATTTAAGGTACTTTCCCTCCATGTGGCATAGCCGTGGGACGCCCTGTATAGCATTTTTATCTACTATAAAAATATATAAATATATGTATTGAATTTTTTGACAAAAAATATTAATGAATGAATGAATGAATGAAATTAATGAATGAATGAATGAATGAAATGAATGAATGAATGAATGAAAAACGCTTTATTGTACACAATAATTACACAATAACTTATGTATGAACTAGTATAACCTAATGAGATAATGTACAATGGGCGGTCTTATCGCTTAGAAGCGATTTCTTCCAGACAACCTTGGGATGGAAAGAAACGAACATATTGAAGGTATGGCAGGGGGTGTACAAATATTTATGGAAATACAAAATATTACTAATTTATAATACGGCAACATTCTAAAAAAAAATATACTTACATATAAAATAAATAATAACACTTAAACTATAATTACTTACATAAGTAACTATATACCTACATAAATAATCTATAATATATATCTTATATCTTATTAATTTTTATCAGTTTTCACAAAAAAATTATGTATGCAATGTACGGAAACTACTGAATCGCATTACATTTCAAAATGTCTGTAATGATAATTTAAAGTGAATAAATAACGTACCTAACTGAGTGCCGATGCCGGCCCAACAATAATTATAGTACAATGTGGGATAAGGGAAGGAAGATGGAAATGATGATGAAATGGACAATTTATTGAATAAGACAAAAAAAATCCAGATTGGACTCCATTTGTAATACAAACACACTTAGGTAATTAATAATAGCATAAATAACCCTTTGAATATTAACTACAGAACTACCTCCAGCCTACAATTAAAACGCATTTAGTTATAATTTTAAGCATTTACTTTCCACGTTGTCTGTACCTAACTAGTTTTGTCTTTATCAGCTGACGCAGATAGATTGCTAATGCATTAAGTACCGAAGTTGCGCTGAACAGTGATTAATAGGCACGTAGGACGTAGGTAATAACTAAGTATTCTCAGGAATTGTTCCCAGGTACCTACATACGGCGTCAGGTAATTATACTGTAGAGTTTTCTCGCTAATAAACGAGTCAGGACATCGTGTTTGTACATAAAATAAATTGCACAAAGTGTAAGGTAAGTATTTGAAAATAAGCGTTTGAACTTTGAATGTTTGAACATTCAAGAACTATATAGCAAACTGACTAGATAAAGCTCGTTTTTTCCCAAGCGAAAAGTCTATTGATTGACACAACCACAAGATTTGACCCTACGACTTTCACTAAACTAATTCACGTGTGGAAAGCTACAACTAAGTTTGTGCATCGTGAGCCTGTAGTTTACATTCCATGTTGATGCATGATGGAGCAAGAAGAAACCTAACGGTAGGTTCAAACATTCGCATTTCTAATTTACTACGATTGGTGAAACTCAAGCAAAGTCGATCGCCGACACAAAAATGTGGCAGACTCGGTAAGTGGCCACAAAACGTGTTCCCACCCTCACAGGTGTTCTTTTTGGAACACAGCCAGACCCTGAAGTCTGTAATTGTGCTGCGGTCGCGTAAATTCACAATGCGTTTGCGCTTTATTGAGGTGCCCGTTTGATTTATTCCGAAAAGGAACTGCGTGCTTCCAAGTAAATCGGAAGGTGGATTGAAGTTAATAATGCATGTTACGCGTACCTAACGGCCATTTGGCTGCCAGCCTCATACAAATGAAGGTATACATACACATCGGCTTTCTTTTACAAACAACTGCTAGTTTCCGTTGATATGTATGTATGTATATGACTAGGCAGCTTGAATATGAATTATTTATTTTAGTAGGTAACCTAGGTACCTACATTAGTAATAAATTGTTATTATACGCTCAAGATTTGTGGAAGAAAATTAATGAATGGTCTCTCTATGGCTGCTACGGTGTAGAGCTACGGCGTAGAACCACAGCGTAGAGAGAGCTACGGTGCAGCGATTTCGATGATTGTCTGTCTAGACCTATATTTATTATGTGTTGACCTATTATTGGTCAGGAACAGAAGTAGAATCACCTAGTTTTAAGACGTTTCAAAGTGATCCCAGCGGTCCCACTGAATAAATGCTTTTTGACTTTGACTTTGACCATTATATTATGTGAGTTAAGATAGTGCTTCGAATTTCAAGAGTATGACCGAGCTAGTGGATCCGGGGCTTTGTATCGGGAGATGGCGTACTACCTATTGCATTCAATGAGTTAGCACTATTAAAAATTATTAAAATAAGATATTTTTATCCGCTCTTCTTTCTAATTTAGTTTAAGAAATGTAAGAGAACTAGTGTAATCGAGCATTCATGTGCAAATAGTGTATCCCACTCCGTTAATAATATCCCTTCAAATGCCTTCAATTAACTGATATAGTTCCTTCCTAATCTCTATGTAAAATGTAAGGTAGACATATTCAACTTTTAGAGGCAAGTAAACATAAATATTGAAAGTTATTACCTATTGGATACGGTTCTTAAAGGGGATTAAGACACTGCGGTCGAAGGCTTTCCTGTGATTTATGATAACCTTTTCACGTAGGTAGGCAAATTTAAGCACTTTACTCACGTAGTGCCTTAGATACAAGTAGGTATGTGGTTCGCACCGAACTGAAATCTGGCCTTATCGTTAAAGTACCTTATCTCATATACTCGTAGTAGGTACGCAGCAAGACTAAAAACCTCTAATGGTAGTATTAAGTAGGTAGGTACCTACCTCTTCTAGACGACTAGCCCATTGGATGTCTTTGTGTATGGATGTCCTCAAGAAATATTGCAATGAAAGAAGGTTAACTTATTTATGTAAGTAAGTAGGTTGGTATATATTTTTTTTTATTTACGAAGCTAAGTATAAGATCGAAGGATATTGGTAAAAAATGCTTTGTCCGGCTGTCCATCAGTCTGTTCTCGCCTAGGTCGCATTTTTTTGCCGATTCTCACGAATATTTACACAGTTTCTTGATTTATTAGTAAAATTGTTCCCATAGCGATTTTCGACTGGAGGGAAAAGGGGGGAAGTTTTCGGTAGTGCTATTATCGACGGATTTGAATCAAAGAAAGGCACACTACGGACTTCATTCGGCCAGCCCTCAGATATCAAAGAGCCGTCATCTCGTGAGAGTAATTATTTTTCTGTGGCCATATTCGTGGGCCAACCCAACCGACAGGGGCCAACTCTTTCTTATTCATTATTTATTTATATGAACAAAAAAGAAAAGGGCTTTGTCGCTGAGCGACTATACCGCACAATCAGTAACATCTTAGCTCAGTCTTCTTCTTCTTCTCTCTCACTTCACTTCTTGGTTTCTTCTGGTTTCACTTCACTCCCCGGCTTCTTCTTCTTCTCTTTATTCCTTCTTCCTCCCTTTATTCCTTCTTCCTCTTCTTCTTTTTATTAATGGCAACTAACTGTAAACTCTTAAATATGTATTATGTCACATCAATTTGAAATTTTTCGTCAAATGAGAAATCTTCTTGAATACTCCCCTATTCCATTTACCAAATCTCCTGTTACGTAATCCAAGGCTTCATTAGTAAAATGCCACCGAAATTACATAATAAAACCTAGTAAAACACGAGAAAAGTAAATAAAATAGCAGAGCCACAAGCTCCTTCAAAAATGGCGAAAGAACTCCCAACTCTTTCTTAACTAAATAAAGAGAAGAAGAAGAAGAAGCCGGGGAGTGAAGTGAAAAAGTAACCATATATATAGGTGTACCAAAGAGGTACCATGCTAAATCTATGGAAGTAACCAAGAAGTGAAGAGAGAGAGAGAGAGAAGAAGAAGAAGACTGAGCCTAAGATATTACTGATTGGGTGGTATAGTCGCTCAGCGACAAAGCCCTTTTCTTTTTTTGTAAATAAATAAATAAAAAAAATAAAAAAAAACTCTATGTTCTATTCTTTAGAATTACCACAGACTAAAACATAGTCTTATCTGTGGTATTACCTACGGCTGAATAGACAGCGTTGAATTACTCTAGAATGTCAACATCAACGTCAATTTAAATGCGCTGTCAATGTTAATGTCAGACCATGCCTACTCAACTCGTGCCGATCTTGCTTTTAGGTTAGGCTACGTTGTTTGTGATTGAATTTGGTATAGGAAGAGGTGTGTGAATTTCAGAATTTATTTTGTCAATACCTACGTCGTGTTACAACAGATTACTGCTTTATTATAGAAAGCTATAGCATAGTTGGTCTTCTACAATGGTATCTGCCAAGAAAGTTTCACCTGCGAAGGTTATTGCGAAAAATAAAAATACCAAATCTATAAAAATTGAAAAGAAAACCAAAGCTGCTAAAAAGCTAATACAGAAATCCTCAGACAAGAAAGAATTGAAAATTTTAGGCAACTCAGTGGATAGTAAAAATAAAAACAAGATGAAAGAATCTGGCTTCGTGATGCCATCAAAATATGTAACTGAAAATATGGTAAACTCTAGCCTTGCTGCCCTACAACAAGTTGCAGCACACCATAAAAAAAAGAATGCATTGTTTGATGATGAGCAACCAATATTTGCAGAAATTCACTGCATAAAAATTCAGAACGCCAAAGGGAATATAAAATTGTAAGGAACATATTTTTAATGTTGTAATTGAAACTGTGTTGTATCGCATACTTTCTTCCCAATTATAAAAACCTAATTTATAACATTCTTCTGCCATTTCAGTGTATTACCTCACAGCACTGTGGCTACTACTGGAGAAGTTTGCTTGATAACCCCAGATATAAAGAAAGGTAAAAAGATTGACCATGAACCCACTGTAGAACACTGGGAGGAACTTCTGCGAAAATCTGGAGTCACAGAGGTAAAACTAATCATTATTAGGAAGAATAGAACTTAAGAACTTTTGGCTGCTTATTATAAAAACGTAAAACCTTGAACCCCATGTTGACACATGTCAAAACAAAACTGTTACCACAAAAAAGGGTTCTATGTACGAGTATTTAAATATCGTTTTTCTAGGCACACTTTTTTAGTTAGACTTGGTCTAAACTCGGCTCATTTTCTTGTAATGACCCTTGATGTTTAAAAGCAATGTAATAATATAATATTTCTAATCCTCAGGTAAAGACTGTGCTGCCAGTGCGACAACTGAAAGTGGAGTATGACCAATATGAATTAAAAAGGAGACTGCTTACTCAACATGATTTCATCATGGTGGACACCAGAGTTCTTAGTCATGTTTCACACATCCTCGGAAAAATGTTCTTCAAAAAACACAACATGCTTGTACCAGTGAGAATCAAGAATGAAGCAGATTTGAAGAAAGACATAAGTGTTGGTCTGCGCACAGCAATGCTTCGAGTGAGCGAAGGCCACACTTCAACTTTACTCATTGGTCACACTGGCATGTCCGAAGAAAAACTAAGAGAAAATGTGCTTTCTTTTGTAAATCAAATTCAGTCTAAATATCCAGGTGGTGAAGCAAATATCAGATCAATTTCAATAAAGCTACCTCTTTCACTGCCTTTGCCACTGTATTTAACTTTGAGTAAGTATTCTATTAGTCTTCAAAGCCAATTAATGAATGTTTATTGTTCTGATACCTATATCTATAAGTCTTTATTAATGTCATAGAATATTTATAATAATTATTGTAAAAATTTCAGGATCTTCTGAAACAGTAAGACCTCCAAAACTGGTTCATAAGAAACCTAAAAACTTCATGGTATTGGAAGATGAACTGACTACAGTGAATGGAAAAGTTAGGGTCAACCCTGATGGCAATGTCCGTTTACTGAAATCAGAAAATATGGATATGAGGTATATCTCTTTGAAATTAAATACCCCACCATTTCAGTAAATAGAACATAATTATATACCTTATAATTTAACCAAAAATTATTGACCCTGGCACATCTTTGGTCTAGAAATTATCCCACTCAACCAACACTGCTGGCAAATAGCTGATAATCATTATCTAAATTCATTACCATGACTGATATTAAAGGTGTTATCATTTTCTTAATGTTTCAGTGATAATGAAACTGAGGGCAAGGCAGAATCTGGTGAAGAAGCAGTGGATTCAGATTAAAGTTTTTAGTACCCTAGAATACATCTCAGAACTTGAAATTAAATAAAACCATGTTATACAAATCAATATTTTTATTTATCAGTGAACTTAATGTTTAATGATATTCAACTTCTTATAAAAGTATACATGTCGCAACAAAATCTTAATCTAGACGTTTTTTACTAAAAACCTAGGGTTCCTACCCTAGGTTTAATTGTAGAAGCTTCTGCATTATGCAACATTGTTGTCCATGGTGGAGTCCTGTCCATTTGCTTCTGAAGAAAAGGAGTGCATAATCATGGAAGATTTAGGAATTATAGTCACCTGCATTTTCAAAGGCCAAACTTTCTTGAACTTTTTGAAGTTCTTCACTTGTGTATCCTGTTCCTCAATTTCTAGGGGCTCCTTTTTAACAATCAACTCTTTCTTGATAGTGACAACAATAGAACCAATGTCAAGTTGATGCATTTTCTCATCAATATCATTATCTGGTTCTGTTTTGATGTTGGTAGGTTTTATAAAGTTCAAGTTGTCATTCTTCAACTCGTCTAGCTTGGAGCCTCTCATAGCAGCAATATCCTGCGCAGAAACATTATTTTCTGTTTTGATGGTTTTTGTTTCAACTGACCTATTGTCCTCAAACATGCTGCGTTTTGGTGCATTTTCAGAACCTTCTCCTTGAACAAAATTGAACAAATCTTCATCTGCATCAAGATCAGCTTTTCTTTTTTGTGGCATTGCAAGATTCAGCTTATTCCCAGTATCTTTGGCATCATTGGATGCTGGTGATATAAAATTGAAAAAGTCATCATCTTGTTCCATTGCTACTTTCTTGGGGGGGTTCAGTGAGTCTTCATCTTCTGCATGCTTTCTCTTAGAATTCTCATTTGTTTTAGCAACATCTCGAGCCAACTTTTTGTTGACACTTGAAGTAGGCTCATCATCATTGATGTCGCTCAATTTTCTTTTAGATGTGTTATCATCAGCAGTCAGGCTTTCATTGATAACAATATTTTCTTTGCTAGTTTTCCTTCCAGCTTGATCTTGGGTTTCTTGAGCCAATATTTTGTTGCTTGATGGAGCAGGTGCCTGCTTAACCATTTCAGAGGGGAAGTTGAATCCAGGATTACAATATTTGTTTGTAGAACAATACAATATTGCCAAGCCTATCTCTGCATCAGCCACAACTCTCTTGCCTTTTGTTTTCAAATATGACAATATTTCAGTAATTTGGTTCTTTTGCGCTTCTGTTTCTTGGCTTGTGGAAGTGATGTTATATTGGATCACTACAATCTCTTCATCACACAGCATTGATTTAGTGAACTGTGATTCACTCAGCAATAAGGGAGTAGCAGAACTCTTAACTAACACATATCTATACATATCAAACTGTCGTTTGGAGAAAAAAATGAACTTTTTCCCAGCAAATAATTGTGATCTATTTTTATTGGGAAGAAATGAAACAACTTCTTTGTTCAAGGTTGACTCCAAAATCGCCGGTGTATATTTTTTAGGATCTGGTAAAGCTTTTTTATTATTGATGGCTTCCACACACTTGTTCCAAAACTCTGTTGTGACAATGTGGGAGCCCTGAACCAGAGCTAGAACAACTTTGATAGTTAGAGTAATTGCAGGCATGGTAAGATATTCACAGGAATCTTCCCAGTCATTCTTCAATATTCCCCCAATCTTCAGAAGATTTTGTTTCATATTTTGGAGATTCTCACCCTTCAAAGTAGACGTACATGTAATGAAGTTTACCTGGTTGACTTTCCAGATGCTGTTCATTTTACCGAACTTTATGACATCAGAGTTGGATAACTGAACTTTGTTGTTGGCTTCCAACTTCGTAGTGTTGTTGATAAACGTACCATATCTCGAGCCAAGATCTGTTATATATAATCCTTCGTCGACAGCTACCAGAGTAGCATGTTTTCTGCTAATTGATGGATCATCCTGGATGGCAAAATCACATAGCTGTGGATCCGGACTCCGACCAATTGTTACCTCACTTTTATTTGGAATGATATAAAGAACTCTTTGATCAACGTCGGAAGTGATAAACCACATTATAAGTTTCGTAAATTAATTTCCGGAAAATCGACAAAAACAGCGAGCGAAAGAAAGAAGCCGCTACTACTATGGAAAACAGATAAATAAACAGACAGACGAGACGCTGTCTATGGACAGACGCCATCCACCGCCGCGCCGCCATCCATGTGCCAGGCATGAGGTATGTCTAAATATGTTTCGGTTGACCGTTTGTCAATGTCATGTAATGTTACAGTCAGTAGTGTTTCCATAGCAACCAAACCAACCAACGATGTAAAAACAACAAAACAACATTACCAATCCATAACAAAATTAGCAAAACGAGCGAGATCGTAAGAATTGTTTGAATTAGAGATTAATGATGATAATGATTTTCTAAAATGACTCTGTACATCGACACAAAACTTAACTTTAATGACGGTAACGTGGTATCCACGGTTGGATCTTGGCATCCCTTACTCCCACTTTTAGCTGTGGGCTCTTACAACCAAGAAAAAGGTGGATTTGTCACCATATTTCATGAGACTGTAAGTACGCTACATTGTTTCACAGTAATAAAGATACCTACTTATTGATATTTCATTTGATCTTCACCATCTTCCTGGTCATTATTCTTATTTTGATGTCTTCAGGGTTTACCATTAGAAGCATGTGAATGGCCAATACTAGTATCAAATCAAGTTACTGCCCTAGCTTGGCATCCGACTAGAAAACTACTTGTTGTTGGATGGGATGGCGGTGAACTTTATATTTGGCTTGAATACTCCTGGGCACGACTGGAGGCACCCCATAACGCGGCCCTGACTTCAGTTGCCTTCAGTCTCGGAGGAGGTCGATTGCTCGCGGCAGACGCGGCTGGATCTCTATCGGGCTGGCAATCGGGTTCAGGAGCCCCTCTGACTTCCTTTCACCACCAGCTTGGAGATGTTATCACTCATGTGACATTCTGTACTCCACATGCAAGCTCTGAATCATCCATCAGGGGCTTGGCACGTGCTGCTGTTGCAGGTGATGAGAATGCTCTTGATGCTCTGGCAGCATGGAGGCCTCGCACAACAGCCAGAGTAAGGGAAGGTGCCCAACCAGACAACCACTGCTGTTATGCAGCACAAGATAATGGAATCGTCTTGTATATAGATCATGCTGGTGCTTGTTCAGAAGTCTTGAATTCCCCTGGTAATATAATTTTTATGGGAATAATTAGCACTATTTACCTATTAGTTGCTTGGGAATCTGGAGGAGCACTTAGTTTAACAAGATTTGTGACATCAGATGATGGATCATTGATAACCGACACACATGTGAGGATGGCTGCAAGAAATGGGCAGTGCATTGTATTAGCTAGCAACTTCTATGTAGCTGTTATCACTGGGGATAATGTTATCAGAGTCTGGGATAGTGAGACTGGTGACAATGATGTCTTGCCTGATGACAAAGACGAGATTACTACAGGGGATATATTCACCAGTATAAGTTACTGTAACCTCAGTGATACTCTTTGTTGTGGAACATCACTAGGTAACTTATATTTGTGGAGAAGGGACCACAGGAATAACTGGAAACTCATTAGTTCAACTTGTATCAAAGGAACCGTGAAGGAAGTGAGTTGGGGCTCTGAAGGTCTTATGAATCCACTACTGCATGTCAACTGCATAACAAGTGCATTTGTATTGAGAGAGCAGCCTGTGTGCTGGGGCTATTCACCGAATGTATTCATGGTGCAAAAGTCTTCTAATGAAATTGCTGTAACTTATAAAAATGCTGAGCCAACAAATATTACAACTTTCATCACAATAAGAACATTGGCCTTTAAAGATCAATACATTGCTATAGGAGATGGCAAAGAAGTTCAGGTACATATATTTTTTTACAGCTTAGTCACACTGCCTTAGAGGTAGATAGTACTGTGTATAATCAAGTACCTACCTAATTTTTTAAATAACTTTACAGATTTGGATGGCTAGCAAAGAAATTGAAGCAAAGTTCGCTCTCATTAGAACTTTTTCTTGGAAAACTGACAGTCTCATAATATACAACGATGTCCTAGTGGGAGTTGTAAGCCCTCATGTTGAATGCTACTCCATAACAGGAATAAACTTAGGCATCCTGCCGAGTACTGAAGGCGAAGGAGAACCTATCGGCATCACAAATACAGGAAAATTCATAGTAATAGCAACTATGGACGGTACTCTTAAGCTGGCGGAAATAACGAAGAAGGGTCTTCGAATGCCTTATCCAGCTAAAAACTGCTACCAAATGATAGAAGACTTTGGGGAAGTTATGAGAGCATCCGTAAATTGCGTCGGTCGGTATATTTGTCTGAGCATCGCCAATTCCGGATTGGCGCCAGATCCAAGGTTATATCTGTGGGATGCCGCTAATGACGTCATCACTAGCCACCTCTTAGCGGAGAACTCTGCCCCTCCTTACCAAAGTGTTCCAATAGCTATTTTATGGGACTCAATTGATCCAAGGATTGTGGCTGTCCATATGAGATCTGCAGACTTAGACAGTGTTCATCTATTCTTTTGCAATGAGGGGAAACTTTTTGAATACAAGAATTGGTGTTCCTCTCCTGACGATTACATCATGGCTGACTTTATGCTGTGCTTGCTTTATACACCTTACGTTATAATACTGTCCCAGCAGAGTGTTAAAAAACTTCTGATGCAGGAATTTGCTGATTGCAGTGAGCACGATGCGGCTGGCTTGAAGCAAGTCCTAGACTTCCTCTTCTTTATGACGACAGGATATTTAGAAAAAGCTGTAGTGGTAGGGACCAATATCTCTGGAACCAAGAACTCGGTTATCTGGGACAGTTTAGCTAAAGTCTGCGTCTCTATGAAAAGGCCAGATGTAGGTGCTGTATGTTTAGGTAAAATGGGCAATATAAAAGGAGCTCTTATGATGCATAAAATAATGCAAGACAATGATGTAGATGACACATGCAAAGTTGCCGTGCTTGCGGTAAACCTTGGCATGACAGAAGAAGCCGAAAAGCTGTTCCGAGAGGCGCAAAGACCTGATTTGGTGACGCGTCTCATATCAGCTAAAGAAGGCGGTCTCAACACAATCACAAATGGAACAAACGAAGGGGAGAATGTTCTCTTGATAAAGAGCGCACAACATAAACTAGCTAAAGTACTGTGGTCTAATGGGGAAACTGCAGATGCGTTGAAGTTGTTTGAAAGTGCAGGGACCCTTGTACCTCATGTGCCAAGAATGCTGACTGCAAACGGTCAAGCTGCTACTCTAGCGCAATATGTCGCTACATCCAACGACACCAGTCTTTTGATCTGGTGGGGCCATTACCTGGAAAGTATTGGAGATTTAGAAGGTGCTTTAGAAGCTTACGCTCGGGCGAATGATTACGCGGAACAGACACGCCTTCTTTGCCACATTGACAGAGTAGATGAAGCGGAGAAACTTTGTCAGAAGAACAAAGCGTCTTTGTACCAAATGGCTCGATATTTGGAGATGCAGCCTGAGAAAACTGAGAGTGCTGTGAAGGTACTTTACATCTTCCTAAAACTATCTAGATTTTACTGTTATTTTCGCTGAGAATAATGTAACACTTTGTTTATTTGTATCTTCAGATGTACATCAAATGCGGTGCGGTATCATCAGCCATAAGAGTCGCGGCAGAAGCGAGTTCTTGGAACTTGGTATGGCGTGCCGGATCCACGTCTGCCACTCACGCACTCCACGCAGCTTCTATCCTAGAGAATGCTGGCCAGAATGAACAGGCCATATCTTTGTACCAAAAAGCTGGTGAGTCATCAACACACGAGCTTTTACACCTTCATGAAGAGAAGCCAAATTTTGCTTTAAAGCCAAGTTTTCTTAGATCGAGACTAGATGGCGCTGTCTGAAATGTTCACCAATATTTTGAATGACCCATTTTAAATAAAACCTTTCTTATTTCAGGAAAACTCCACATGGCACTAAAGCTTGCGCTCAGTTGTGGGGATACAAATGCCATTATTCCGTTAGTGGAATCTCTCGGTGACTCATTGGATCCAGATGTAGCGAATGTGTTGGCCGCTCACCTTCGCAAAGCGGAGTACCACTCTCATGCTGCTGCGTTGCTAGCTGCGGCGGGAAAGGTATTTTGAATTTCAATATTTTTTTTTATAATCCGTAGGTATTATAAAAAGTAGCGCGATGATCTGGATGCATTCGAGATAGACTGGCAAATCGTGGTTATGCGCAAAGAGTGGAAGTTTAAGGGGAGCCTTTGCCCGGAAGTAGGACGTGATAGGCTAAGAAATACTGATGCAATGGGTAAGTAAGTACTACTTCGAGGTTAATAAATAAATGTCTATGTCTATGTCTATGTCTAAGTGAGTTAGTTCGTAGGTGATGAAAGATGACATTGAATTGAATTGAAGGAGCCAAAGCATGAAACGACCACATTTAAATCTGCAATTAATCTTATTAGCAGACATCTAACTTAAACTTAGATCATTATGTAGATTATGAATGTATAATCATGGGTAACTATCTGACGATCTAAGCTTTCCGCTACAGCATTACCTAAAATAAAACACACCTTATCATATATTTATTTTTTAAACAATCAGGACCTCTACACAGGTATTTATATACTTAACTTATAAAAAAATATACAGTACGAAGAAGCACTGGATATAGTGGAACAGTCATCTACACCGCTCAGTGAGGCATTGAGCGAGCGTTTAGCCGCGCCGGCCGGCACTAGCGGCCGAGATGTGCTGCTGAGGCGATTGGCTGACGTTCTGGGAGCTCGTGGCTTATACCATCAAGCGGCGAAACGGCTTGCCCATGCTGGGGATAAGGTAAGGCTTTGAAACTGAGTTTGTTATTGGAGAATTGAGAGCTAAAAATAAACGTTTCACCTTATTACGAGTATGCATGGGCTATGGTCAGTTCACTTGGGCTATGTCCATTGTTTTCATACTAGTGCATGTTTTTACTCGCTTAGCACAATTTGACCAAAAAGGGCTTTTCATTTTAGAATAGACCCTAGAACCCAGGGTTTTAGGTAGATTAGAGTCTATTCTAGAATGAAAAGCTAGCAAGATTATTATTTCTTGATAATGTCTAGGATAATGTCCAAATTTTTTAAGGTCGCTTATTAAGGCAGTTTATTATGGTAAATACCTATTCTATCAAATATCTTTACGCCACTTTTGCTTATATTGATGCTAGATGGCGCTGTAAAATACTCACCAATACTTAACACTGTAGGTATTCATTAGTAAAGTTTTTGTTCAGGCTGGTGCGATGCGTTGGCTAATGCGTTCAGGCGACGCCGACCGTATCGCCACATTCGCGGCCGCCACTCGCGACAAGAACGCCCAACTAATGGCCGCGGACTATCTGCGGCGTCACGCGGATTGGCGCACACGGCCCGATCTAATGCGGCACATACTGCATTTCTATACACGGGCCAAGGCGTTTGGGAAACTGGCGGCGTTCTATGCGGAATGCGCTAAGATGGAGGTTGATGAGTATGAGGTGAGATAATGATGTCGGTAGGTACCTTACCTACCTACCTAGATGTATAACGATTAAAAAAAATCTAACCAAACATAGGTAATCGCGGCTTGACTCTCATGCTAGTGCCATCGGATTTGTTGTAAGTCCTACCTAAATCGATGTTGTTTTATCGACAGAACTATGAAAAAGCACTGGAAGCGTTGAAGGAAGCTATCAAATGTCTAGCGAAGTCATCAGACACGGAAGCAGGTATAACATCAGACAAATGATGCCCATTATTAGCAATTAATTAATTTAAATGTTCCGTGACTGACTAGCTAAAAGTATGTTTGCCATCTATATCGCTTATTGTACCTATCGTAAAACTTACATGGAAATAATTTATTACAGGCGCTCAAACAATGGCATTACAAGAACAAAGCACTCTAGTGAAACGTTTTTTGGACGTCAAGAAAACATTAGAAACTGGAGAAATCAACACAGGTAATCTCTCCACCCATTATGTTAATATTAATATCTCCTGTAATTATTAATTGTTTATTTTTTGATAAATTATTTAAAAGATCATCCAATGATTTTAGAAATGGTTCAATATTTTCATGAGATGGTGAGCGATATATAGAAATCAGCGCAGTAGAGTTTTCCAAGTTAGTTACCAAACAATTAGACTGGTTAATTTGTGGTTCATAAGAATGACCCTTTAAATTATTTTTTAAGTAAACAGCAACACCGTCATTTTGTAGGGGATTATTTTTAGATGCGGTAGCTTCATAGTCATCTAGCCTAGGGAGTGGATATCCTTTAGAAAGCCAGCATTCCGTAAAAACGATTATATCTGGCTGTATTTTCATGCGCTTTAAGGAGAGGATGAAATCTTCAAAATTACACGAAATACTTCTTATGTTTTGTTGAACAATGGTAAGTTGGGTTTTATGCTTGGGTAAAAGAGAAGAACACTCTTCAATGTTACATTTAAATGCTTCGGACACTTTCACGTTATCTATATTTTGACAAAGTTCTATAACGTGACTACTCATGGTTATAGATAATAATGTTTTGAGTGACTAATGCACTCATAATTTGTATTTTTATTGAGGGTGTATGTATATAGAGTACGCGAAAGTGTCGAAGCAAGACGTATAAGAAAAAGTGGTTGTGTAGTTTGTAAAAAAGTGAGATGAGTAGAGTGTTAAGTGTCTGTGGAGTAGTGTAAGGCAGTAAAATAAATCCTATTATAACTAAATGAGTAAAACGCAGCAGACTGGTATTGTGCAAACAAAGTGAACAAGAATTAATGTAGGTATGCTTAACTAATTCATTAGAGCATAATGATAGTCACGCAGAGACGATTTCTGCCAGGAATTCCTCTGACGTAACCCGGATGCTTGAAGAACCTTCCTCCTTACGTAGGTAGACGCGCCCGTTGTTAACCCAGCAGAAGGCGTACCCATTTTGCTTTTTGAACTCCCGGGCTTTGAAGAACAGCGTTCTAGTATTCTGTGTGAGATGCTCATTAATGAATACTGGTTTCGATGGGCCCTCAATTTCTAAGTGCGCCGTGCTCAACTTTTCATTTGAGGGATTCTTAAAGTTGAAGTTTTTGTGTGCCTTCATGATTTGATTCTTCAGTAAAGTTGTCGAAAATTCTACAAGAATCGGCCTCGGCGTATTAGGCTGACTGGGTAGTCTTCGGACTGAGCGTATCTCGGTAGCCTTCATTTGGATACTCAAAGTCTGCATAGTTTTATTTACAATCTGGAGGAGCTCTTCTTCGGATTCTTTGTCTTTGGACGGGATATTTTTTATTTCAAGTTTGCACGCATGAAGCCTGACGGCTTAGTTCTTCAAGTGTGTTTTCAAGTTTTTTTATTTTTAAGCTGCATAAATTATTCTCCTTGATCAACTCGCTATTTTTCATAGATGTTTCTTCACACTTTATTGAGAGTTGCTCAATTTTTTCTTCAGTATCTTGATTACTCTTTTTAATCTCCAATACTTCCTCTTTGAGATCGTTTATGTCTGTTAAAAGTACCTTAAACTTGGCATCTTGATTTTCTTGGAAATCCATGAATAGCTTGGAAATATGGTGATTTATATCATCTTTAAACGATTTTAGAGTTTCGATAATGGTATCCGGGCTGCGTTTCCTTTTGAATACTCGACCTGTAGCGTTCACATCGGAGTCCTGGTCTGTTTCAGAAAGGCTTGGACCCGAAACCGTTTTATCCATTTCAGAGTAAGTTTTCATTACTTTTCGGTACGGAGTGTTCGTTGGTGTGCCGTATGGCGGCGTGCGCTGAGTAGACATAGATAAGACGTACTACTATTTCACAAGCGGGAGCAAAGCTTTGTAAGCGCAGCTGTATATTTCCAAGCAGAGTATAGCAGAGAATAAAAGTTTGTTGCGATATTTCAATATGCCGATTTACAGATAATAAGGCAGTGAGTTTATCGATTTATATTCGATGTCGTCAGCGATGCGCTAGAATGACTCACAGAGCGGCAAGTGTGTGTACTTATGCGGCTCCGCTGTGCGTATGAGTCATTCGCTCGTTCCCCACTTACCCGCGCCGCGTCGAGTGACCTTGACTTGACCAATTAGGAGAGCTGTGACTCACGTGAGACTGATGCGCAGGCGTCGGACAGCTGTCTATCCTGCTCGGGGGGTGGAGCTTCGCCGTTGAATGCACTCAAGAGTAAACGAGAAATTGAATTGACCAATCACAAGCCGTTGTGCTAGAAAAATCGACACACGTCTGTACTGTGCAAGCTGCCGAAGCAGAATGAATTTCATTCACTCTCACTCAAGTATAACTATCTCGTAGGATAGTCAAAGGAATGTCCAAATATACAATTTAGTAGAGTCCCTATGCGAATAGTTGCAAGTCCATTGTCGCTTTTCAGAGGACCAAACGTAGTTTTCCTTCACACAAATCACCTTGCTTTGTTTAAGTACCTAAAAATTATGATAAAATACCTACCTATCACTTCGATACCTAAACAAATCACCTTGATTTGTTAGTACCGAATTGTTCTCTATAGCATCTTCACCAACAATTTAGCTAGAGAATAAGAAACTAATATAATTTTACAGGAGTTGTTGGTGGACAGCAGTTACTCCGTGCCATTAGCGGTCGATCCGGACTCGTGACCGAAGAGAAAGTGCTGCGGTTAATGATACATCTTGCGCCGGACCACGCCGATGTTACTAGTAAGTTTTTAAGTCTATGCGTTCTAACTTTGAATTATAGCGTGAAAAAGTGATAAAAGGCAATGGAGTGGTGAGAAAGAAGATGTTGTACTGTAGTGACTTACTAGCTACTGCGTAATTTTGAATAGCCTATATGCTATTCGGTCACTATCTACGCCTATTCCAAGTTTCATCCAAATCGGTTCACTGGTTTAGGTGTGATTGAAACACAAACATCCAAACATCTAAACAAACTCACCAAACTTTCAGCTTTATTATATTAGTGGGATAGTGGGATTAGCCGCGTAGTGACTGAGCGAGCAGCCTCGTGAGGCAGCCGTGCGAGGCAAATCCTCGGTCGGTCATGACGTGTCTTGCCCGCTGCAAACGCACGCTCTGTCTTTCAGTAAACGTTGCAAGGCAAACGCCTGAGGCCGCGAACTGATTGAGCGCGCAGCCTCAGGCGTTTGCCTTGCTCAGTCAGTTCGCGGCTTGAGATATAGGCTTTGAGATGTGTGCCGTGTGTTAATGGGACACCTTCAAAGTTTGTGTTTATAAGGTTTACTAGAAACTACTAGTAATTTTCACGCTTAGATTTTTTTACTGAAAGTGCGCGCCTTGCCAATTACTATAAAGCGCCATCTATCAAGCTTGAAGGCACTTGCATAAGGTTTAAATACAGTTATCAAAATAAGCCAAATTTATATTTTAATTGCCATATTATTGTTACAGGGTTCGAACAGCAGTTGAAGGCCCTCCAGTCACAACCTTCGGATGACACCCGGTCATCAGATTCTCCAGATCAAAGCGTTGAAGAAGTTATATGAGACTACTAATTTCAAAATCCATACCATTAGGCTAAGTGATAATAATCCGTCCATAAAACGATGTGTTATTTTTAAGTCCTAACAATCCGTCCTAGCTACAGTGTATTTTTATGTTTGAAGAAATAAAATAAATGTTAGTACGTAATTGTTGTTTTGGATTTCTTCATAGGTACTTGTACTACCTAGGTACCTACCTACTAACCTACATAAGAATAGGATAACTAATTTATTTTATTTACTATTTGTTTGGCTCCGCGGCTTTAGTCAAATTTAATAATCGGTACAATCTACCTACAATCCTATTATTTTTAGTGTTTTTACACCTGCGTTTTGCCTCCGTGTTTGAGGTCTCCATCATCCATCTATCTTTGAGGAAAGAAACTATAGGTCATTGTCATCTATTCTGTGATTCTCTGTAGACTATGATTCTTGGTGACTGTGACCATAAGGTACCATGCTAAATCTATGACTGTGACAGTATATCTTTTTTTTTTTTTTTTTTTTTTTTTTTTCGGAGGGCCTAATACTAATGGCCTATGAGGCCGTTTTAGTGTTACCGGACTATGGCGGGCACTGAAGGTGCCGAGACGCCTAGAGAGAAGTTACGACAACATGCGCAAGGGCACCTCTAATAGGTACGAACCTCGGCTTGGGCTGTTGCCGGAGAGAATTTACCTACCTATCTATCATCACTAGATGACGGTATCACTTCACCATTGGCGAGAGTGATAGCGTCATCTGGATCGCCAAGAACGTTTCTTGGCCGTCTGGGGGTGCACACGAACTTCCGCCTATTGCGGGCGCCGACATCGGGTGGCCGCTCTGGCCTCACGTAGACAACTGGATACTCTGGAATGAAAGAGACAAGAGGGTTCGGATGATGCGAGGCTGAGTCATAATAGCGCCGAGCGGCGCGTTTTATGAAAGCAGCAATCGACTCGAGATTTAGATCGCGGTGGAGATCTACATTGCGCGCGTAATAGGGTGCTTCGGTAGCTTTACGAAGGAACGAATTTTGAACTATTTGGAGTTTTCGAACAGCGCGGGCGTGTCCGAAAACTTCCGAGCCGTAGGTCATGATTGGACGTATACAAGTTTTGTAAAGTGTCACCTTATTTCTAAGGGACATCTTACTCCGCTTGCATAGAAGACAATGTAGACGGTTAAGAACGAACTTAGCGCGTTGACTGACTACTTTAATGTGGGCATCAAAGTTCAGATGCTCATCTAAGGTGATACCTAAGTATTTGGACTTGGTGACCCAGGGAATGGGTTCGCCGTAGAGGGAGATGCAATTGTTTCGCATATCGCGCGGGAAGAGGCCCGACGTAAAGAGCATTGCTGCACTTTTCGTCGGGTTCACCTCGATGCGCCATTTACGAAACCAATCGCCTAACTGACTGAGGGCTCTATTTAGTCGATGGACTATAATCCGGGGGTGTTGATTCGCTGTATACAAGGCTGTATCGTCAGCGAACAAAGCGAGTTCTACGTGATCGGAACGGGGGATGTCGCTGGTGTACAGCGTGAATAGGACGGGAGCGATGACTGAGCCTTGAGGGACCCCAGCATGCACCGGGTGAGGGCTAGAGAGAGTGCCTTCGACGCGGTAGCGAAAGCTTCGATTTTGAAGATAGGCTCGTATGATGAGCACGAGCCTGTCTGGCATTCCGAAGTTGAACAGCTTGTAAATCAAGCCGTTATGCCAGACTTTATCGAAAGCTTTCGCTACATCGAGAAAGACAGCCCCCGCTGGGCCGGGATAGAGTGGGTCGTAGAGTTTCGAATACAGGAACTCCGTGATGCGGAGTACCTGTTGAGGGCACGAGTGTCTGGCTCGAAAGCCAAACTGTTCGTCGGGGAGGAGTTTTAGTTCGTTTATGACGGACCAAATGCGAGCTAGAAGGATACGTTCGTAGATTTTACCTATTGAGCTAAGGAGGCTAATGGGACGATAGCTAGTGGGCAGCGTAAAGTTTTTGCCTGGTTTGGGAATGCCGATGACCGTGGCAGCCTTCCAGGCGTCGGGAAAGGTGCAGTTATCTAGCGCGGCATTGAAGATGCTGACGAGAAGATAGATAAGGGCGAGAGGGAAGTTCTTAAGAACCCTGTTGCTGATACCGTCAGCTCCAGGGGCTTTACGCGTATTGAGACCTTTGATGACCATCTGAACTTCCGCGGCTTTGACTAAGGGCAGAGGAGGCGCAGAGGGCGGGAGAGCGGATAGTCTTTCGACTTCACTGTTCACCGTGTCGAGGTGAACAGGATCGACCGGGTTTAAACTAGGGGAGCACTGAGATTCGAGGCTTTCAGCTAAGCATTCGGCCTTTTCATCGTCATTGAACGCGATAGTATTGTCGGGACGGGTGAGAGGAGGCAAAATCGAGACTGAGTTATCCGCCTTCAGAGAACGGGCCAAATCCCAATAGGCTTGGTGAGTTGGCTCGAGCCCCGAGAGACGATTGTCCCAGTCACGATTTTTATAATCGTTAATGCGGCTTTTGACGAGACGTTCAAAGGCGCGAAGTCTTTTCCTATTGAGTTCGGTGGGCCAAGAGCTGTAGTGTCGTGTCGCTGCATTCTTCTCCGTGATCAGCCGTCTCACGTCATCAGGCAGGGCCCTGCGATGGTCTTCCATCGCAGGAACCTGCCTCGATGCGCCGCTAATAGCGGAGGTGACATGGCTGGTCAGGGAGTCGACTGCAATAGTAATGTCGTCGGGGGAGCTAATATCGTCCGGGATCCTACGCAAGTCAGGCGAGTTTATGGAACCGAGGGCGCTGCTAAGTTTAGCCCAGTCTAAGACGGTCTTAGTCTGGGGGGTCGGGGACTGGGGAACGCCTAGGTGCATGAGAACTGGGCGATGATCGGAGGTAAGTTCGTGCAGCACTACTATCGAACGAAGATGTAAGGCGACATTCTTAAGCAGTGCCATGTCTAGTATGTCAGGTCGGTGTCCTACGACATTGGGAAAGTGGGTCGGATCGAGGGGCGGAATAACGTCAAAGTTAAATAGGTCTGAGAGGTCTTCTAAAATGCGACCGTTGGGAGTGGTTGCAACGCAATTCCAAAGGACGTTCTTGCTATTGAAGTCTCCCGCCAAGACGACGGAGCTTCCCATGCTAAGGAGTGCTTCGACGTCACTCCTAAGCAAGGTTTTGGACGGGCTAAGGTAGCAAGAGGCTATCGTGAGAGGAGGGTGGCCGGACATGGCTAATCTACATACGGAGGCTTCTAAGTTTGTCATGGGAGGAGGGTCGAGAGGGACGCAGTGAATGGATCTTTTGAAATAGATTGCAGTACCGCCTTTCGGTGAAACCAGCCTGTCGTTACGGATCATATGATAGTTGGCGATCCTTCGTGAGCGGTGGGCTGGTTTCAGAAAGGTTTCCTGCACTAACAGTACGTCTACTTGATGTCGGGAGAGAAAGTCGGAAACTAAGTCTGTCTGTTTTTGAAGTCCATCCGCGTTGAAGAACGCGATGGAGACGGAACGGGGTTTAACTCTAGCGGTTCTTTAATCCATTATGGGAGTTTAGAGAGAGGAGAGTTTTGGGTCTGAATGGCGCTTATGAATTCTGGAGTTAGAATAAGCCTAAGCGACGCGAGAATGTTGTTGACCATTTCGGTATGGCCAGAGGGTGCCTGAGAGGTGGGTGGGTTTGCCTGAGGGGCTGCGGTCGGTTTGGGAGGAGGGCTGGCTTTGGCTTGAGAGCCTCGGCTGGTGCCTGGGAGCGGATTTCTCCACGCATTAACAGTATATCTCTATGGTGACAGTATATATATCTCTATGGGTGACAGTCAACAATGACATTCATTCAATCATTCATCGTTGACTTGACAGCAGCTTAGCTGTCAGGTGTTAGTCTGTCACTGTCATAATATCAGCTGTTCCATGTTATTCATAAAAGGTTGCACGAAATGATTTCCCTATTTTATTAATTATTAGTGTAATAAACAACCATGGCCAGATTAATATGTACTATAAAATACTGCAATGTATTAAGTTCACTAAAGTTTCAACAAAGGTTTGCAAATTTTCATACAAAAACATAACCCAAAACCCTACACGAACGATAGCGATTAAATTTCTTGTTTCAGGCTTATTTTACGCCGTATGAGTAGCACAGATGCTTCTGAAAAGGAAATAGAGTTGAGAAGAATACGGAACTTCAGTATAGTGGCGCATGTGGATCATGGGAAGAGCACACTGGCTGACCGTCTTTTGGAGATCACGGGTGTTATAAAACCGGGAGGTGAAAATGCCCAAGTATTAGACCAACTTCAGGTAGGCAATTCATTGTCTATGGAATGCAATACGAAATCAGTAGTTGTAATGAAGTGAAAATATGGAAACATTTTGGTGCCTCTAGCTAGGTCTGTTTTATTGATTCAATTAACTGGGACATGGGACTAGTCTAGGTACAGGTATAACTTTAGAGTCATTAGTACATGATTTTTATGGGTTGGGGGGAGGGGGGAGGGGGGTGGGGTCCATCTTCCCCCCTGATACCACTTGCATTACTAGGAAGGGCAATGTTCTTGAGAAAAATCAATTAATATAACTTAACCTCAAACATACAAAACGGTATAACAATCATACTCGGAAAGTAGCTACCTATGTAATAAAGCTAAGGTACAACAGGAGCAAGTCGGTTCTGGCACTCGCCGGCCGCTACCGCGGCACGCTTCGCTCGGCTCGTGCGTGGTTTTTCACTATACACCTAACCACTCGTCGCTTCGCTCCTCGTTACCTATGCTATAGGTCTGTCAGCCTGGGTTTTTGGTGGTGCTTCTTCCACCTCAAACGAAGAGAAGCTTGAAGATAATACCTCAAGTTCCTCATAGTAGCTCGATGATGGTTCCTAACCAGAACGGCTTGTGAATGGCTGAGATTCCTCCATCATGATCCAAAGCACACTAACAATATTCAAACGAGAGCGGAATGAACACACAATGACAGCGAAAAATGACAATACCTACAATGACACTGACATATGTTTTACGTTCCGTTTGCATCAATTTTACATGAAATTCTATACCATAGACAATACAACACAGATTTAGCTGTCAAATTGTCCATTCTAACGTTTCATTTCGCTTGTAATCAAATTTTTGAATCGAAATATTTTTTATTAATTTCTCGAAAACTATGCTATTCCTAGAGATAAATGTGGTCGATAAATAATCGGAGAGCAAACCCCTACCGGTTTTAAACCTTTTTAACCCTCAAATCGCGTTCAGCTACTGCAAAGTCAAGCCGAGTAATATTTTACAACAAATTAACTGATTACAGGTGGAAAAAGAGAGAGGAATAACAGTAAAAGCAGTTACAGCATCTCTAAACTACACACACAATGGTGAAACCTATCTACTCAACCTCATTGACACCCCAGGACATGTGGACTTTTCAAATGAGGTAACTTTATTATGCTCACCCACGCATAGTAATACTTACTAGTTGTTTTGTCATTAAAAATTTATTTACTTATGTTACTCTTCATATTTAACTTGCCATTATCTAATTGAGCCCCATAACAACCATTTTCTTATAACAATTTCATAAAGTAATTTCTCCATAAAATAACGTAAAATGAAGCAGCAAATTCAATTTATCTTTAGAGATATATTTTATAACAGGATTTTATCGCGTATTACCTTTATTATTTCCCGACGTTTCGGCTGTATTGCAACAACCGTGGTCGCGGGCGAACTGGAGGTAGGTCAGCGGAGCTGACGAAAAGTGGCGGTAGTTATATAGAACTACCCTCCACTAATCTTCAGAAATAAGATCGGCCGCACGTCCACCACGGCACACTACACTAACAGTATCTTCACACCGAAAAGTCACATTACGACGCGCCTTGCACCTACTAATCACGGGATTCCACGCAGTTGGGAGCTTGAAACCATCCTCACGATTGAAATTTGGGTACTTCTTGATTTCAATTGCCTCACGAATCATTCGCTTGTAATATTGTCTTTCGTTGGCAAGAATCTTCGGATCATGAAGCTCAATCCAGTGATTAGGCCCTGAATCCACTACGTGCTCAGCTATCGCCGATTTATTAACCTGGCGGTTCTTAACTGCTGCTATGTGTTCCTTTATGCGTTCAGTTATTGTACGCTTCGTTTGCCCAATATAGGAACGGCCACAACTACAGTCTATCTTATACACGCCAGGTACTTGAAAAGGTATGACGTCTTTCGGTGATCTTAACAGCTTTGCTACTTTAGTAAAAGGTGTAAAAATGGTCTTGATAGAAAATTTCTTTAAAACATTGCCAATTTTGTCCGTCACTCCTTTTACATAAGGCAAGTATGTGGGCTGTCTGCTAACATCCGGTAATTCCCTTCTACTCGTACAATTCCGACGTCGCCTCTTCAAACCTTTGTAGCCATTTCGTTTGAGAACCTCCTGAATAATCACCTAATAATGAATAAATCCTAATCACTGGATTGAGCTTCATGATCCGAAGATTCTTGCCAACGAAAGACAATATTACAAGCGAATGATTCGTGAGGCAATTGAAATCAAGAAGTACCCAAATTTCTATCGTGAGGATGGTTTCAAGCTCCCAACTGCGTGGAATCCCGTGATTAGTAGGTGCAAGGCGCGTCGTAATGTGACTTTTCGGTGTGAAGATACTGTTAGTGTAGTGTGCCGTGGTGGACGTGCGGCCGATCTTATTTCTGAAGATTAGTGGAGGGTAGTTCTATATAACTACCGCCACTTTTCGTCGGCTCCGCTGACCTACCTCCAGTTCGCCCGCGACCACGGTTGTTGCAATACAGCTGAAAGGTCGGGAAATAATAAAGGTAATACGCGATAAAATCCTGTTATAAAATATATCTCTAAAGATGAATTGTGATCGTGAAAGTTTAAGAAAGACAAATTCAATTTTTTTTTTTGCTTTTTTTTTTCACTAAATATGTTTAGAATTATGGTCTGATTGCAACCCCTCAGTTTTCGGTAGTAGTCTTTTTACACCCTGTATATGAAGACCACTAAAAAGAATAATTTAACAAATCTCTTTCTTCTTGTAGGTTGTAAGAAGTGTAACAGCATGCCAAGGAGTCATTATGTTGGTGGATGCAAATGAAGGTGTTCAAGCTCAAACAGTTGCTGTTCACTCACTAGCCAAGAAAAACAACTTAGTCATAATACCCACTCTTAATAAAGTTGACCTACCTCGCGCTGACCCAGAAAAGGTCAAATCTCAGTTGAAATCTCTTTTTAAAATAGACCCTGATACCGTCATGGCCATATCTGCCAAAAAAGGTTGGGGTGTGAAGGAATTACTTCAAGAGGTCATAGAAAGAATACCACCTCCTACGATAGACAAAAGCAATCATTTCAGAGCCCATATTATTGACACATGGCATGATAAGTACCGAGGAGTGCTATGTCTTGCATACATACATTCAGGGACAGTTAAAGTTGGGCAATCAGTAAAGTGGAGCTCGGACTCTAAACAGCAAACCGTCAAATACTTAGCACTGCTGAGGCCTAATGAGGAAGCTATTGAAGAGGCTATAGCTGGTCAGGTTGTTATGGTAGGTACGTGTCATACCATCAGAAAGACCTAGTTTTATTAAGTAAGTAAGTATGTCCTATCTGGACATGTGGCATACAGCTATGGGCCTCTGCCAGCGCCTCTAGCATAATGAAAATGCAAAGGGTGCAAAACTACATCCTCAAGCAAATTTCTTGCACCAAATGGTTCATCAAAACAGCTGAGGTCCATGAACTCCTAGGCATGCAAACAATTAGGAAAGAAATTGCAAATCATGGCCAAAAATACAAGTTAAGGCTGGAGAAACACCCAAACCAGCTTGCGGGACAACTCACTATCCCCGAGAGTATATTTCGACTGAGAAAGCGGCGGGAACGCTGAGAAAAAGAAAAGGCTGGCTCCGCTGGGCGAAGCGCCCTACAAGCCAACAAGCGTACACCTCATCTGCATGACGCCAAGACTTATCGCATGATGAAAACACAAAAAAAATAGTACCTAAGTAAGTAAGTTCATATGAGTCAGTGGCCAACTCTGGTGACGGAGTTTTTAGGCCGCTTTAAGGCCTCTAAATAGCCGGGACCGACAATTTAACGTGCCCTCCGAAGCAAGGAAGCGCTCAGATGAAAATGCCACTGGCGGTCACCCATACACTTACAGACCGTTTAAAACGTTGCTTAACTTCGACGATCTATCAAGAACGACTAAGCAAGCACGGTCACGAGCGCTTCAAGCTCAAGCTGGCTTGTTAAATATTCAATGATATTTTCAGGGTGTGGTCCGAAAGGCGGGGGTGCGGTAGGCGATCAGTTACTAGCTAAGGAACTGGCTGATAGTAATACCGACTCATCCGTGCCGCCGGTGAAACACATGGTTTATGCTGGCATCTTCCCTGCTGACCAATCGCAGCACTTCATGTTGAGTGACGCAATCAAGAAACTGGCGTTGAACGATTCGGCAGTAGCGGTCACAGCTGATTCAAGGTGAAATAATACAATAAATAAATAATGCTGGACTTTCCACACAGCATCATCTAGCCCCAAAGTAAGCAGAGCTTGTGTTATGGGTACTAGATAACTGATAAACTACTTATATACTTTTTTTGTAGTTTGTAAATACATACATATTATAGATAAAAACACCCAGACCCTTGACAAATATCTGTAGGTTATACAAACATTGTCCCGCGGCGGCGATCGAACCCCCAACCTTCTTCGTCGCAGGCGGACCTTCGCCCACTGCGCCATAGAGGTCGTCAATGGTCGACAATGGAGTCTTATTTCTCTTGCAGTACAGGGGATGAAGCTGTGTTACTCTCTGTCGGCTTGAAACCCTACCAAAAAATAAACTCTCTCACTCCCTCTCGGAAATTACCTCTAAAATCTTTCGATGCGGTCGGGATTCCATAAGGCAACCGTAACTTAGTACTTGGTTCTATTAATAATCTACTAGGTATTATTAATTGTTTAGTTATGAAAGTTTGTTCCAAATTATGACCATTATGTATATAATTGGCTGTATCAAAATGTATTAATTAGGTCTACAGTCTACAGCTATCCCTTGATTTTACAAATTTGTGAAAAGAATATTATTATTTTAGGACTTTGGAACGTAGGAATAACATTTTATATTATTATTATGTATATTTTTTTAGTCCAGCATTGGGTCAAGGATGGCGCATCGGTTTCTTAGGTCTCCTTCATTTAGATGTCTTCACGCAACGGCTGCTCCAAGAATACAAAGCAGAGGCAATCCTGACCGCGCCGTCAGTGCCTTACAAAATCAAGTAAGTTGCAAATACTTGGATGAACTTTACATAAATTCTATCTTTTTGAATAAGTCGATGCGGCGATAAGCAGAAGTTCTCTTAGTAAGTTCGGCGTACGAGTATAAGCTTGTAGGCCAACTCTGATGACATAATTTTTAGTCTGAGTTTATTCATGTTGATGTTTACTTACTTAAAACATTGACATAGGATAAGGTAAATAAACCGACATTCTCTACAAACACTCTATTTATGTCTGTAGTTATATCACGTAATATTTCTTACTTCTCATATTTTTTTCAGAGTAAAAGGGGCAAAAACAATAAAGCACTTCAGAGGCGAAGAAGTGCTCATTACAAATCCTTTGCAACTACCAGATATACACAACATAGAAGAGTGGTATGAACCTTTGGTTATAGGTAAGCATTTTTATCGGGGTATTTAATATACATACCTAATAATGGAGTCGTATTGGCCTATAAATGGTCATTAGCCAATACTGATGGTCATGGGACCATCCTATCTCTACCTACAGTAGAAAGAGTGACATTTCAAGTTGAGATAATCTCATCTATTCTACGACCACGATAAAACTCTAAATCGTCTTAACTCAAATATAATTTTACCGTAGAGATAGAGTGCTCAATGCTCAATAAGCCGGCAGGTTTAATATTTATCTCACATTAATATTTCAGGTACAATAATAACACCAGTGGAATACATCGGTGTAGTCACCACACTTTGCATAGACCGTCGCGGCGTTCCCATGCCTTCAAGCGCCGTAGACGATAGAATGACTCTCCTACAATTCATCCTACCATTGTCCGAAGTTGTGGTCGACTTCCATGATACGCTGAAGAGTGTGACTTCCGGATTCGCCAGCTTTGATTACCACGACCATGGCTTTCATCCTAGTGCTCTTGTCAGGGTATGTTTTTTAAGATCTAGCATTACAGTTGTCTCCTCTATTTTATACATAGAGGCATTTATTAATAAACGTGGTGTAAAGTTACGCCAGGAGTAACTTAGGAGTAACCATACATTTTTGGGAGTTTAAACCTTTTTTTTTTTTTTTTTCTCGCTGGGAAAAATGCGTTACGCATCACCTCCGCCGGGGGGCGAGAGGGGTATGTGGGACTCCCCGGGGGCTCCCGGTATACCCACTAAACGACCCAGCGTCATTCCGGCGTCGCCTGGAATGGAGGGGGTCTGGGAAACCGGCACAGCCTTTACGTCCAGTCCCCCTCTGGCGATCCCCGCCCTTATGGCGGCCCCGCATAGTGGTGAGTAGTGCAAGGCGGACGAAGGTGCCCCCACACCTAGCGTCCGCTACTCACCACCAGAGCTCTCCGCTCCCTTCGTCCACTGCGCACTCTAATTAAAGAGGTGCGCGTGGAGAAGCCTCCAAAAACGGCCGCAGAGGACAGGGAGAGCGGCAACGTAACACCGACACTCCTCTTCTACTACGGCCCCGCCGCCGACGCATCTTACGGTGCGCCACCGTTGGGTCGCGGGAGATAGGGCGAGCGGCAACGAAACACCGACACGCCTCTTCACCCGCGACCCTACCCGCCAGACGCCCCCAGGGCGTCTCCGCCTGGGATTCCTTTTCGCTTCACCGTGGGCCTCCAAACCACGGTTACTAAGCCCCCCCATCGCGTCAAGATTGGAATCCATCGGGGGGGGTGGGAGTTTAAACCTGGCGTAACTTTACATCACGTTTATTAATAAGGGCCAGTGAGTTGTAGGTAGGTTTTCGTCTATAAAGAACCTAAATCTGAACCCAACTAAGCAACGTATTTTTATTTTCTCATTTACTGTTAAAATCTTCTATGAATCATAAAAAATCCAACATGGCAGAGTCGCGAACCCACGCTCATTAGAGTCATCATGTTGTATTCTGTTAGTAGTAAGTTAGTGGCAACTCTCTTAGCTTTGACCAATATGTTACTATGTTACGTTCACAAAAAATCGACAAAACCGATTTAAAATCCGGTCGCTTTGACGATCTAAAGCTAGTCTATGTGCGCTTCTTGAAAGTATGTAGCTAGTTAGTTATTTGTATTTGATGTTTACAGATGGATATTCTACTGAATGGAGTGTTGGTCGACGAGTTGTCAACAATAGTGCACACCAGTAGATTGGAGTTCACTGCACGAAGACTAACTGAGAAGCTCAAGGAAATGATACCTCGTCAAATGGTCCAGGTCTGTGAAGTATTCCTGCATTATCAATATGTAATAATTAATCTAATTCGTCCATGCAAACGGTGAAGGAAAACATCGTGAGGAAACCCGCAGCTTAGTCAGCTCGACACGTATTGACGTCGTCTTTCCTGTGGGCGGCTGATTAAGCTGAGAGGATGGTTTAGGTGCTGGGCAAGCCTATTCCATCTCAAACAATGTCCCAGGCACTGCAGCGTCCCGTTCAGTGTAGGCATAGGTTGCGTCCTGACGCTGTATGAATCATCTAATATAGATTTAAAAGGCCTAAGTTTTTCGTCCATGCTTAAAGTACATTTTCCATTGACAATTTACGTAAAAGAGAGAGAGGCTCCAATAAACACGACAATGATACGGAATACATGTTTTGCGAGTTCAACTAGCGCGTGGCCGGTTTATGAAAGCTATAATTAAAACCGGCCACGTGCTAAGATGTATTTCGATGGGTTGAATTCAAGGACGAATTAAATTCGTCCATGGTTGAAATACGTAACAACTGAACATTTATTTCCAGATTGCTATACAAGCCGTGGTTGCGGGCAAAGTGCTGTCAAGAGAAACTATAAAGGCATTTAGAAAAGATGTCACTGCGAAATTGGTAAGTAGATTTTCTCATCAGACAAACGAGTTAGAAAAAGTTTAGTGGGCTTAATATTAAATAAGTTATAATGTTTTTTCGCAGTATGGCGGTGACATTACTCGAAGAAAGAAACTGCTGAAGCAACAGGCTGAAGGAAAGAAGAAAATGCGAAGCGTCGCTAATATCAAAGTACCTAGGAATACGTTTATTGATGTTTTAAAAAGATAACTAAGAAAATATAGAGAATACTGAAATTTAATATTTTATTTCTACACATATTCCCCAATTTTAAAAACCCCTGATTTTCACTCCTCAGTGAAAACAGTAAAATTTTACTCAATCGGCTCATTTAAATCAGCTCACGATAATCCATTTTTTCAACAAAAATATGGTTGTGTCTAAAATCAAAATTTCAACCTTGGATTAGTTATTAGATAGGCACATGCAGACTACTAAAAGTGCCTAACATACCTATTTCTAAGAGTGCACAAGCTCAGAGAAGCATGCTTATGATTACCTAATAATGAGGAAAAGACGGTTTAAAAATATATCTAATTTATTATATAAAATTTGATTACAATTAAGGACATCGCATGATTAACAAATATCACAAATCAATATGTAATCGTTAGAGTAAGTAAATTCTACAATTTTTTATTCGTCGACTTGTCATACGCACTGAGAGAACGAAGCAAAGAGAAACACAATAAGTTATGGTTTAGCTAAGACCTAAGTACAGTCAGCTTTCTAGCTGTGATGTGATGAACAATTTCAGCTTATAACAATAAAAAAACAAAAGATCAACAGAGGTGAATTTCACCTCTACAGATCCTTATTCCTATTAGTATGCTAAAGTGATGAGCTCTACAAAAACGAAGTATGTTAAAATCACGGTAGATATTCACAATATCATTTTGAAGATATGACGTGACTAGTCTAAGCCGGCACATTCAAATACGTACCTACACAGACAATATAGGCAGCACCTGCCTAGTATATTTGGCTAAATTACCTAGTTAACATTATATTGTGACGAACGAACATTAAAGCTGAAATTGTTAATCCATTTGATGACTGTAGTAGATACTAACTAGTTGATTATGAGCGCATTCACATCATGTATTCAAACATGAGAAAATCACAATCTATGTCTTATTTATATCGACATCAATATTTCTTTTTAACTTTTAAAATCCTACTTGAATAATGAATATTGGCGAACATTTCGCATAGCGCCCGCCGGCGCCGTCTAGGCTAACATTAAGCAAAGCTTGTAAACCAGGAAACTGATAAATTTTATCGTGTGCGTTACCCTAGCTGGAAAGTGTCTCCTAGAGAGATTTTAGAATGAGGAAAAATTAGTGCCTAGTGAGCTATAAATGTGCGCGAAATTAAAAATTTGTGCATATTGTAGTTTTTGAATTAAAGGGAAAAAACGTTTCCAGCTAGGGTAACGTTGCTCCAGCTGGAAAATTCTAAACCAATGGTCGGAGAGAGATGAATTGTATATCGGCAGATAGCTTATATTTGTGCATATTTGTGCGCCAAAAAAAAATTTGTGCGACTTAAGGTTTTCGAGATATTGCGTTTTCTAGATTTTCCAGCTAGGGTAACGTTTTGAAAAATCGTGTTTCTCAAAAACTACTGTATGCACGCCTGTAGAAAATATATACACGAGTAGCTCTTAATTTGTGCTAATTTGTGACGGAATTAGATTTAAGAAAATATTAATAGTTTTTGAGTTATCGCGTTTTTTAAAAAAACCTTAAAATGATCGTAGCGTCTAAATTTGACCATGCACAAGGTCGCTGAAAACTGTATTCGGTCCGTCTCGACGCCTATAATAACCACACAAAATTTCAAAAGTGTACATACTTGCATTATTGAATAATTTAACTAAAAGTAAAAAAAAATGGTGTAAAAATGTGTCATAACTTTGAAGTCAACCTACATGAAAACGGCGCAACCCACGATTTGTCCGTTAGACCAAAAATTAGTGCTTCTTATCAAAAAGCATTGTGTAAAGTTTCAGCTTCCTATGTTTCGTATTTATCTCGTTATTTAGCAAAATCCAAAATAGTAAACCCATGTTGGTTAACCGAACAATTTCGAAAGGCTACTAAAAAGCGACGGTTTCATACATAGCGATGACCTTCTTAAATTTGCACATCAACCGGTTCAAACTTGTTGTGCCTGAGTACACTGAAGTCGAAAACAACTACTTACTTAGTAAAAAAATATACCTAGATATTGGATTATATTTTTATAGCTGTTTTCGTGTTTTTTCACTTGTTTATGTAGGTATCTACATAATATTAAGTAGATAGCCTATCTATCTATCTTTCTTATGGACAAATATCCTTACAGATACAGTAGGTACTACCTACAGATACAGTTTATAAATGAAAAGTCAGTAAACACATCAGTAAAAATATAAAAATCATCTACTAAGTATATGTAGGTATATTAACTTATACTTACCAGGTTGTTTTAATTTTATTGCTTTAGAATGTTTGAATGCAACTGTACGAATAACAGCTGAGTGATAATACGGGTCAATCAAGAAGGTCATCGCTATGTATGAAACCGTCGCTTTTTAGTAGCCTTTCGAAATTGTTCGGTTAACCAACATGGGTTTACTATTTAGGTTTTTGCTAAATACGAAAAGTAGGAAGCTGAAACTTTACACAATGCTTTTTGATAAGAAGCACTAATTTTTGGTCTAGCGCACAAATCGTGGGTTGCGCCGTTTTCATGTAGGTTGACTTCAAAGTTATGACACATTTTTACACCATTTTTTTTACTTTTAGTTAAATTATTCAATAATGCAAGTATGTACACTTTTGAAATTTTGTGTGGTTATTATAGGCGTCGAGACGGACCGAATACAGTTTTCAGCGACCTTGTGCATGGTCAAATTTAGACGCTACGATCATTTTAAGGTTTTTTTAAAAAACGCGATAACTCAAAAACTATTAATATTTTCTTAAATCTAATTCCGTCACAAATTAAGAGCTACTCGTGTATATATTTTCTACAGGCGTGCATACAGTAGTTTTTGAGAAACACGATTTTTCAAAACGTTACCCTAGCTGGAAAATCTAGAAAACGCAATATCTCGAAAACCTTAAGTCGCTAAAATTTTTTTTTTGGCGCACAAATATGCACAAATATAAGCTATCTGCCGATATACAATTCATCTCTCTCCGACCATTGGTTTAGAATTTTCCAGCTGGAGCAACGTTACCCTAGCTGGAAACGTTTTTTCCCTTTAATTCAAAAACTACAATATGCACAAATTTTTAATTTCGCGCACATTTATAGCTCACTAGGCACTAATTTTTCCTCATTCTAAAATCTCTCTAGGAGACACTTTCCAGCTAGGGTAACGCACACGATTTTATCACACAATCTACACAACACAGTCGATTTCACATCATTATACCTATGGGGCCTGATTCACCTTATGAATCAACTTTTAAATCATTTGCACGACTATTATTATTTCAGCCATTTGTGTCCCGCAGCTGGGCAAAGGCCTCCCCCCACTCCCACCAGACATCTCGGTCTCCGTTGCACGACGAATGTCGAATCATAAGAATGTCCAATGTAGACAACTCTCAGTATTATCGGAAGCTTTGATTATTATAACTGATTTTAAGCCACACGTACGCAATCAATCCCGTACGCCCTCTTATTTAAACTATGCTCTCGTTTCATGCCCAGTCAGTAATAGGGGAATATAGTTTTTTTGTTAAGAAAAATAAGTGAAATTACTTAAGTTTTTGTTAAATAAATTGTTTTGTGCATCATATTCTTTTTTTATTGAGTAACCAAATAATGGACCTAATTCGAAACGTAAAAAGGTGAACCAACTTAAAAGTAGGTAAGTACCTATTTAATCCTTTCGTGCCCTTGCATCACCATAGTTTTAGATGAAAAACTGAATTTATTTCAATTTTTTATGCCAGGGACACGAAAAGAGTACTTTATAGTTGATTCACCGAAAACTAAAATTAATTTGAGGTTGGACAATTTTCATATTTAGGTATACAAAATTCGTGTTTGTCATTAGTTCTAAAAAAAAAAATAGTTGTGACATTTTTTATTTTGGACATTAGTCGTGCAAAGGATTTTTAAGATTTCCTACTTGATTTTTCTTCTAGCTCACTCTGTGAATGCGCTCTTAGATATTATTTAATATTGATTTGTATTTAAAGCAAAGCCTCTGTCGGTAGCTAACCAACGAATGGAGCAACATAATTCATATATAAAGCTAATAAAAGAGATTAAATTGTCAATGGAAGCTCAACAGTCACTTCCATACGTCTATACGTAAGTAGGTTCCTATATCTTTGAAACAACAACGACAAAGTAATCAACCCCTAATCCCGTTCTCTTACATTGTCCGAATAAGCAAACCTGAAATTGTAAGACTTTGCGTTGTACGTGTACAATTTTATATGGTGACACGGAACTTATCTTTGCCTAGTGTCAAGTCAATGACTTGTAGCTACTTATAAGTTTAAACTATCGATGTACTTACATTTAAGTTGAGCAATAAAATGTTTATGTTTATCTTTGGACTCAACTTAATCACGGGTGTCGTGACCGTTTTTCGAGACACCTTACCTACGACAGTTTTTTGTAAAGGTGCGCGATATTGGTAACATAGGGTCCACTGAGTGCAGTACCTAAGACGTTATTCGAACATACTTAGGCGAAGTTTTCGCATAATTTTAAAATATACAATATACGAAGAGTTTGCACAAATGTTTGAAACTGGGGTGAAACGCCGTATGCATTTCAAAGATAATAGATACATTGATACGCATATCAACCCTGCTTTTTCCAAGCATTTAAATACCAGACCAGCCAACATACAATAAGTTAGATATTATAATACAATTCAGTAACAACTTGTTACCAATTAGTATAGTTTTAAAACATAAAGTTGCCACTTAAATTTTGAAGACTCCATTGTTTTTTTTTAGTTTTGAGAATTAGTCATGAGATCACAATATATAAAAATTAAATAGCCTTTGCATATTTTGAACACATGAACCTAATCTTGTCCATTCATAGCCAAGCACACAAAGTCCAACTTTGGTAAAAGAAGAAAAATATGTCGCAATAAAAATCGTATGTAACATGATTCAAATATTCATCAAAAAATTAAAAATAAACATTACAAACTGATTTCATAAACTGTACATGCAAGTGTGTGTTACAAATTGCAGACTTTTAACTATTAATTATTTCAGTCACTTATTAGGATTTTGTATAAGTTACAGAAAAGCACACAAACCATTTCTTAAACTGTATAAATAAGATTATACATACAATAAGATAACACTGTAATAAATTTCGAATTAATAACAATTTATTTTATTAGGTATCAGACTTATTAACAGTAAAGTTGGGTTTTCACTCTATGCGCAAACTTTATTAGTGTCCACTCATACATTAGATCATTATCATGTTGTATAATGTCAGTCAATGTAGCTAGGATTGCGTGTTTACAACCGCGTTGACACAATCTGAGTCAGCTCGGATTAAGTGGACGACAAGACAGGCCAAACGAGTGTACTTACCTACTCTTATAATAGTGAAAACCCGGCTTAAGGGCCTTATTCCCAACGCATTCCATTTTAACAAGGCTACATGATTGCTAATTATTTTCATTTTCTCATTAAATAAAAGGACAGCAACATACTTATTAGCCATTTTAACTATCTTTTATCAGACTAATAAGAATAAGGCGGTAAGTATATATTTTATAATAAATTCTAGATTCGATCACGCAATACAATGAATTAAAAGGGCCCTTAAAAGTTTGTACTTTTACATTAACAATTCGTTTTCAACAACATTTTAATAAAGGTATAATTTACAATAAGTGCAACACATAGTTTAGTTTTATTAGCAAAGTTATAGCTATAAAAATGGTCATGACAGAGGCTTTGTTTCACATATTTATTTGCCTTCAAGACAAATCAGTAAAAATAAGTGGTATGTTGTACAGGGAATAAAATTTACAATCTATGGAGTTGTCCCACCATATATTTGACCGAAATTTTACGTTATAGTATTTTACACGTAGGAACGTATCCCTGACACATAGAACTTTTACGTTTTACGCTGTACAACAATGAAACATATTGAAATAAAGGAAATCTAGTGATAGTACTAAAAAAAAAAGATTTTGTCTATTTCCTTTTTTAACATTTCAGAAATTAACATAAAAGAGCCTTGACACGGAACCGTTCTTAGGTGAAAAGGACTATAGTTTTACTACACAAACGAAAATTAGACAGGGTTTCAAAGTAAATTTTTTTTTAGATGATTCTAAAAAAATTACAATTTACACAGGCTACAAGGAATATATTGAAGCAAGGCAATAACCTCAAACTATGAACTTTACCTTTTTTATAATAATGTGGTATATTCTTTTAATATAAATTTGTGGGGACACCCTAAGCATTACTCACATTGAATTGTAATTCTGGTGAACCAGAATGTATAATTTCACATTTAGATCCAAAATAAAGGCCACTGTAGTTTACCTGTCTTCAGATGTCTCAAGGAATTGAGCGTAAACATCTCTTGTACACTCTCCTTTTTCGTTGAACTTGTATTTATAGTAGGACCCGTCGGCACAGATCACTGAAAAATTGTTTATTGCATCACAAATTAGTGAATCATGTTACACTATACAACATCACCCAGTTTTGCTCATGAGGAATATACATCACAAATCTTATCGTAGGTATAATTCGGAATAATAGACAAATAGTCATATATATCTGTAAAGAATTTAATATCTGTGAAAATATCTATTGCACCTTGGGGGTTACTGATACTGATGTGATATATTTCTATCAAAAGTTGAACTCACCTATAATAGAACTCTTGTCCACACCAAACGCGCAAATACACGGCGGTCCATTCGGTATCGTGAACTTGCAGAAGCTCCAGTTACTTGAGAAGTATTTTGGTAAAAAGTTCACAGTCGCCAAACTTGACTGCTTGTTCAATTTCTCATTTTCGAGACTGAAAACGTGTACAGTCCCGTGGTCAGAGGTCACGCACAGGTTCGTGCTTGTGTGGTTGAAGTTTATGCAGTAAATTGTTGCCTGTAATGAACAGTTACGCTATTTTAGAGTGCTAATATTCTCCATTAGTTGAATCATTTACCCTGTTAGTACACCGACGCATTCGCATGCGATTCGTATCGACAGATCGCATCCGACAAGAACGCACCTATGTCATTAGCTATGTGCTAGAGTGAGATGTGGGTTCGCATCGTTTCGCATTCGCATGCGAATGCGTCGGTGTACTAACGGCGTTATGATGTCAAAATTTTAAAATATGTATTTAAATAGTGAATGGAGCAAGTACTGATTTTCAGACACAGTTTAAGTAGAAGCTAGATATATCAAGATCTGGTAGATGTACAAATAATTTTTAATCAAGTTAGTGATACCTACTTGATGAGCTCCTCTCCTCAACTCTGCTAGCTTCTGGCCAGTAGCGGTGTCAAACACTCTGATCAGTGTGCCTTTTGTTGAGGCTGTGGCAAGTCTAGTGCCACCCACATTCAGTGATAGACAACTCAATGGAGCCTCATGGGCGACTATCAAATGTCCATCTGGAGCTGTGCTGGGCCCTGCATGACTGCTCAGTTCTACCAACTGAAAAAGAATAAGAATGAAAACCCCTCTTGAAAACTATTTTGTCCAAGCAATTCACCTGCTTGCCACAACCACCTCATCTCTAAGATGTTTTTGAGTAATTTGACAATAACACAATACCTATATTACTTTGAACATCTTGTCATATAAGAAGCTGTCTGTTTCTTCAAGGTTCATTCAAATTATTCAGTATTCCTTAGTTGTTATATCGTAAAATTACTGGAGAGATATAAGAGGGAAGAGGGTAACAGTCATTCAATTTATGATTATGCTAAGCTGTGAGGCTACAAAGTACTTTGCTTTTTTTTTTTACTTTCACTTTGTTATGCTCTCTTGAAACAAACAGAAAGTACAAATTAGCATTATACTCAATTAAAGTCAATATGTACATACTTGAACATGTCCTGTTTTTCGACTGGGATATGCCAGCAGAGCATTATTGCTGTTGGGACACACAACACACAGGCCTCGGGAATTTTGACAAGTCTCAAACACATGCAGTAACTGTGGTTGAGCAGTGAATGTGTACACTTTTATCAAGTTTTCTGTAACAGTAAACAAAATAGATATTGAAATAATTTTATGAGTCATAGTTATGTAAACATTTTTAACAAAACCTACTCACCCAGAACAACTACTATTCTATCTCTCCTCAGTTTAACTGCTTTGACAGGACTATTGAAATCTAGTGATATTGCAGAATCTTTTTTCAGATCGTCCCAGATAATAACTCTGTTCGGAGGATACACTGGAGTCTTGCCTCCCCCAACTAAGGCCATGTAATTACATCTGAACAGCATCTCAACATAAGATAGTCCACCCTCAGCAAAATTTAAGCGCTCCTTTTCTTTAAGTGGGTCGCTGTTGAAGACACGAAATCCGTTCTCCGTTCCGCAAGCAAAACAACCTGGGAGTAACAAAACAATTTTATTATCGTCACAAAACATTTTATCAACTCAGAACATCGCGTTATGCAAAATAGGTCAATGTCTGTAAAATATACCTTGGTCTTGATTAAATCCCACGTATAGAAGTCCGTTACCGAACGTATTTTCTTCAGATAGATTCATCATGAATCCAAATCACGCATAGAAAAGCAAAACAAAAATTTTTCTACACTTCACACAAACTTTAGCACACACAACTGCTTGCGGTTGATTGAATTGATTGACATTGACTTGACACTGAATTCTTGCAAACAAAGACAAGAAACGATTCCATTCCAATCCCATTCTCGATGATACTAATGATAGTATTCATCATCCAGTTTTGCTTTTACTTTTTACTAATTAAATAATTGTGTCTAAATTAAGTTTTTGTTATGAACGGCCGCGTTTGATAAATAATTAATATCGTTTGAAGTAAGATAATTATTACCGTTTTTTCAGACAGCCGTAATGAATGGGATACCTTAAGTATGTTCGGTTCACATCCGTTTTTTTTTTACATTCTTTCTTATTTCGTTTTCATTCGTTCAATTTTTTTTTAATTGTTTTGTTTTGTTCTATGTTCTATGGTCATCCTAACATAATAATAGAGAGAGAATTTAGAGATATCATAAGTAGCCATGGGTAACTCAGTTAAAAATCGTGATCTGTAGGTTTCAGGTATTTTTTTAATCATGATGTATACCTGAATCACAACTCAACAGCTCCAACAGTCCTAAAGTTTCTTTAGTTTATTATTCCAAAATATTTTTCTAGTTGTAAGGGATGGTGTACGGCATCCCTTATATATTGTTTATGGTTTATATAGTTTTTAGCCCTATCGAGAATGGTAATAATTGCTGTTTTAGTCTGTGGTCTCCGACATCTCTCGTCTATGGTTGTAATGACAAAGACAGTTCAAGTCAAACTTTGGTCTTATTTTAATAAACATGAAATTACATTGGCCAGTTTATTAATTACGTTAACATATATTACTACCATTTAATAAAAAAATAGCCTGATGTTATTATAATAAACACTCATTAACACTTTGCGCTATGATAAATAAAACGGAAGTTGTATTGAATAAGAATAAGAATAAGAATAAATAAAACGGAAGTTGTATTGCAACTTCCGTTTTATTTATTTCGTTTGCCCGGAAGCTACACACAGCGCCATGCAGCACGATAGATGGACGCGGCAGCAGTCGTAAACTCAAACCTGAGTTTCAATAATAGACCTTATTCCTAGGAGTTAAAATCGAAATTACTAATTGATATTAGTCCGTTCTTCAGTCAAATACGTACGTCGTACCTCAGATCAATCAGTCAAACTCAGCTTTTCGATTAAAGACCTTAACAATATTGAAATAAAACACAATATAGGTATCGGAGCTTTTGGACTGATGGAGAAGGATGGATTTGATCTGTTAGGGTCTGTTTACGTCATTTTTTCGAATAAAGACTTTAACGCCATTGAAATAAAACACATTGTAATATTGCATGATCTTGAGTTTCGTTAGACTTTAACAACTTTTTGGTTCTGAGCATCGGAAAGACGTAGACGGATTCGATGTACAGGTACTGTTTACGTTACAGATCGGTTTTTTGAATAAAGACTTTATCTTCATTGGAATAAGAAACAATATATTATTGAATTGTCTAGAGTTTTCTTTTACTTGTACGACTTTTTGGTTCGGAGCATTGATTGACTGAAGGATGGAGAAGGACGGATTTGATGTATATTATCAGTTTGTCACAGCTTCGCTTTTCAAATAGAGACTTTAGCGCTATTGTAATAAACCACAATACAATATTGTCTTGCCTTGGATTGGGACGGAATTGGATCTGTTGAGCCGAAGTATTTTGCCAAGACTTGAAAGACGTATACCGATTTCGGTTGAGCTGCGAGTTATATGTACATATCCATCCTTCTACCCACGGCTAATCATAAGTTGCTATTTCTAGGCTAAAGTAGGCTTTTGTTGACTTGTTTAATGATTTTTGTTTTGACAACTTTTCTGAGGAATTGAATTGTTGTAAAACGTAAGTCGACTGGCTGGTATAATACAATACCTAAAGACTCTTGTCGACAGTACAATCTTAGAAAAGAAGAAATATGTCCATGTTCCAATTGACTGAATATTTACTTTGGAAATCAATAAAAAATCGAAATTCAGGGCATAGTGTAGTGAAACAGGAATTCCTACATACGAAGTGAGTTATCAACTACTTACTACAATAATCCCCTCCCCTAGCTACAAGTTACAATAGGAAATTATCTCAGAATTCTCAGATCAAGTCACTCATGTTCAGCGCTCAGCAGAGAGTATTCCTTTTACAAAATGTAATGCATGCCGTTAGATGGAATTACTTAGATCCTGAGTTCCAAATCAGTTCAAATATAAACCTTTTTTTTCTATTTATAAATCTGGCAGGGATGAAGTTCTTGAAGGAGACATGATATGCAGAGTATGCACAAATGCTGCAGATATACCTATTACTAATAGGATTGAGGACACACTAATAATGACTGCAATTAGAACTGTTGCTAATATATCAGTAAGTTTTATTTCAACTACCATTATAATGTGTTCGGAGCATTTCTATGATAAACTAACTTATGTAAGATTAACTGGCTAGATGTGGGTCTGTGGCAGAGCATGCTAGCCGCTCAGACATCTGATCTGAAGGCTATTGGAGGAATAGTTATGTAAATGAGAGACCTATGGGTCCGGCATGTTCGATAATCAATCAAGGTCCTTAAATTAAAATAGATAAAAAAACAAAACTGCCATTATTGGCAACCAAAAAGTGAGCCGTGTTGGTCGAATAGACTTGTGCCTCGACTTTTAATCCGAAGGTCGTGGGTTCGAATCCCGGGCGTGCATCAATGATTTTTCGTTTCGTAAAATATATGTGCGCTTTAACACGAGCTCTTAACGGTGAAGGAAACATCATGAAGAAACCCGCAGCTTATTCAGCTTCACTCCATGCATATTGAAAGGATGGTTTAGGTGCTGGGCAAGACTATTCCATTTCAAACTTGCCTCCTGACACTGTATATATCATCTAATATAGATGTAAAAGGTCTAAGTTTTTTTTATTGGCAAGTCCTTTCTGGTAGTACCATCTTAGAATACTGCTAGGCCTCTTCAATTACAGCTTTAATGTTTTACATCTGCTCATCTCGCCACTTATCCAATGCTATATTGTGTTTATCACAAACAATAAATCTATGTTTATTTACTCTTTTCAGATCAATGAAGCTGATTATTACCCTAAGTTTGTCTGTAAGGCATGTTTAGAAGAACTAAAGATAGCTTTTAAATTCAAAAGGAAATGTGAGACCTCTGATATGATGTTTCGGAGATCAATATCATCTGAAACATTAATAGGTATGAAACCTTGTGATACGTCCTTCTTTCTATATTATGCAAAAAAAAAAACAAAGAACTTACCCGCTACTAAAATTTATAAGCTTTGAGACAATATTTAGTTGCATGATGTAAGTTAATTTTTTCTGTTCTTCAGCTACCAGTTCCCAGCCAATGGTGATCCATGATTTTGAACTATTACTCCATCAGATGAAGCTACGTAGAGAGGCAAGGCAAAATGCCCTAATGAAGTTCAATGAACCATTACTCGATGAAATGGTTGCAGATAACTTTGATCAAGAACAAATTAGTTCACCAGTAAATTCAGAAATATCGGAAATTGTTACAAGAAGCAAAAAGGTGGTACACAAAAAGGTCAAGAAAAAAAGAACTTCCAAATCCAAGAAAAATGTTAATAGACGAATTTTAAAACTGTTGAAAACTTCTAAATTGAATGTTCCAAAAATTATTTCTAATGTTGAAAAAACTATAAGAAAGGCCACTAAAGAGAAGAAACTAAAAGAACACAAATGTAAAAGATGCGATGTTAAGTTTGATACTAAGGTAATTCTACAACATTTATTTTGATCACTCTATTGTAGTATACTACACCTGGCTAGTGATTCAACTGACAGCAACTAATCACAGTGCAGGAATTGATCCAAAACTGATGTTTCTTGCACTGTGATTGGTTGCGGTCGGTTGAACAGCTGACATATTCCAACTGGAATGCATTCCGCTGAAGTCTAAATCAAGGGCCTGATTAATAATACTTTTTTACAGGAAGAAATGACAGAACATAAAAATCAGAACAACTGTATATACCACCCATGTCCTTTATGTGGCAAACTAGTGCTCAACCTATCTCAGCACAAGAATATAGTACATTTGCGCCCTAATAAATATACCTGCCATCAATGTGGGAAAGTATATTATTCATCTGGGGCGTTAGCCAATCATTTGTAAGTTAACTTTCTTATCTTTCTTATTTCTTAGTGTTAATTATTTCTATAACAAGATATTTACCATGATTAATTATTTCCTGATAAAAGTATTAAAAATGTTCTTAGCCATGACAGTCTACTATTTATTTTTATGACTGTAATAATTTATAACATGTCACAATAATCTATTAAAATCCATCAGAATAATTTATTCTAAGAACTCAAAACAATTTATTTTCATATTTTAGGCAGGTGCATAAAGAGACATTTGAGTATTCTTGCGACCTCTGCCCCTACAAAGGCAAAAGGAAGTCATATCTAGTCTGTCATATGAGAGTACATACAGGAGAACATAGGTACCTCTGTTCCAAGTGCCCAGCAAAGTTTACCAACCCAAGTAATCTCAGGAAACATCAACTTATGCATGTTGGTAAAAAGTTTGAGGTATGGAAACAAAATCTTCCTGCATTTATTTATTCTATGCCTTTTATATCAATGTGCAAATTCATTACAATATGTAATGTTTCAGTGCACAAAATGCAAGAAGTTGTTCCGCCAGCAAAAAATTATGCAAGAACATTATGATTCTGCCCATCTGAATATAAGATACCGGTGTTCTATTTGTGGTCGGGATCTAAGCACCAGGTTAGTAAACACTTTAGTGTTTTGTTACAAATACCAGAGACATCCCATCTTACTGCAGCAACAATAATAAATTATTAACTTGTTACAGGAAAAAGTTACTTAGCCACGAGCTACGTGTTCATAAGAGGGAGAAACATAAGCTCTTTCAAGAGTTACAGAAAGTAGTTGTCAGTAATGAAAATGAGTGATGTTCCTGAAATTATTTTGCTCAATCTGTAGACTTCAACTTGTAATACTCCACTGCCGTTTTTGAGACTGCTTTCTCCTAGTCTATTGAACAAATTGTTTTTGTTTGTTTCTTTGAAATCAATAAGTGTAACTCTGAATAGTAATTTAATTGCTAACAAGCATGCTAGTCTTCCTTATTAATATGTAGTCACATTCCTCTGTTAATTTGTAAATACTTTTTGTAAAACAGGAATGTTTAATGTACTTAGCCGAGGTTTATTTCAAGAATAAAAAAGCAGATCATAACATTATATAAATCAGTTATATTCAATCATATGTATGATAGATTTTTTTATAACAAAAATTATTAGCATTATTAAAGTGTAATATAATCAACTTCTTATGAGTCATAAATGTTATGAAGTAGCTACTTGTTTTAATGGTCCTTCTAGGTACTGTGCTATGGCATTTATTTTCTCTTTTAAAATTCCAAAGCCCACTGATTCTTTAGCATAGAGACACAATAACAAGTTTGCTACCTGGGTTATTGCTATTTTTCCATTGAGACAATCTACTAGAATAAAATGAAGTTTATCTTCCTTGAACACATTTTTGCCATTTTTCTCATAAGCAGACCATACGTTGCTAGCGATCGCTGCTGTGACTCTTGCATCCTTGTCATTGTAGCCAGAATAGGCAAGAAGAGCGCCTTGGTGATTAAGTAATCTGAAAGAAAGTAATGCTTACAAAACAATGCACTTAACTTACAAAAATAATCATAGGACCCAGGGTGTATGAAATATCCCCTACAGTGTGTTTTCAACTCCTCCAGTATTCGCTTGACTTAAAACTTGCGTAAGAGCTTTAGGTTTTAACATTATTAATCCAGTTACAAATCACTAAAAATAAAATCCCGAACAATGTTTTGTTTTCGAGGCTGGCTGATTTGATGAAATGAACTGAACGAACCACACAACAAAACAGTTTGACAGATGACATAAGCGAGGTGAATGAATGGAATTAACCATAGACAATCCATTTAGACTCTGTACCAAAAAGGTACCATGCTAAATCTATGATTTAGACCATATATATAAAAAGGTACCATGCTAAATCTATGATTAGGATCACAGAACAATATTACTCTGACGAGGATTGGCAAGTTGAAGTGGCAGTGGGCGGGGCACATAGCTCGTAGAACTGACGGCAGTTGGGACAGAAAGGTTCTCGAGTGGAGGCCACGCACCGGAAACCGTAGTAGAGGACGGCCCCCCACTAGATGGAAAGACGATCTGGTAAAGGCTGCTGGGAGCCGTTGGGTGCAGGCTGCACAAGATCGATCGCTGTGGAAATCGATGGGGGAGGCCTATGTTCAGCAGTGGACACTAGATGGCTGACATGATGATGATGATGATGAATCCATTTAGAGATGTGGCATGTGTGGTACCGTGATAATATTTTCATATAATCGATGAATATAGAATGATTCGAGTACATCCCCAATCAAAATGATCTATTGAACTCCTACATCATAGAGATAACAGTGTGCCTAGTATCAGTTTTTTACGCGCTCGGTATCGTGTGCGTTACCCTAGCTAGAAAGTGTCTCCTAGAGAGATTTTAGAATGAGGAAAAATTAGTGCCTAGTGAGCTATAAATGTGCGCGAAATTAAAAATTTGTGCATATTGTAGTTTTTGAAATAAAGGGAAAAAACGTTTCCAGCTAGGGTAACGTTGCTCCAGCTGGAAAATTCTAAACCAATGGTCGGAGAGAGATGAATTGTATATCAGCAGATAGCTTATATTTGTGCAAATTTGTGCGCCAAAAAAAAAATTTGTGCGACTTGAGGTTTTCGAGATATTGCGTTTTCTAGATTTTCCAGCTAGGGTAACGTTTTGAAAAATCGTGTTTCTCAAAAACTACTGTATGTACGCCTGTAGAAAATATATACACGAGTAGCTCTTAATTTGTGCTAATTTGTGACGGAAACAGATTTAAGAAAATATTTATAGTTTTTGAGTTATCGCGTTTTTTTTAAAAACCTTAAAATGATCCTAGCATCTAAATTTGACCATGCACAAGGCCGCTGAAAACTGTATTCGGTCCGTCTCGACGTCTATAATAACCACACAAAATTTCAAAAGTGTACATACTTGCATTATTGAATAATTTAACTAAAAGTAAAAAAATTGTGTAAAAATGTGTCATAACTTTGAAGTCAACCTACAAGAAAACGGCGCAACCCACAATTTGTGCGCTTGACCAAAAATTAGTGCTTCTTATCAAAAAGCATTGTGTAAAGTTTCAGCTTCCTATGTTTCGTATTTATCTAGTTATTAAGCTAAAACCAAAATAGTAAACCCATGTTGGTTAACCGTTGTTAACCGAACAATTTCGAAAGGCTATTAAAAAGCGACGGTTTCATACATAGCGATGACCTTCTTAAATTTGCACACCAACCGGTTGAGACTTGTTGTGCCAGAGTACACTGATGTAGAAAACAATGTAAAAATACAATCTAAATATTGATTTAAATGATCTTGTAACTAACATGAAGCAATAAACGTTTTGAATAAAATTGAATTTTATTCTAATAGCTGTTTTCATGTTATTTACATGTTTATTAAAGTAAGTACCTATTCTACATAATTTTATTAGGTAGGTACCTACAGTTCTTCCAACGGATCTAGGCATTCGTTAAGTTAGTTGTTTGTCTGCGCAGAACACAATTTTGTATGAAAAAGCGTTCACTGCCCAGACAAACGGCTAACTTCACGAATGCCTAGATTCGTTGGGCGAAGTGTACTTATGCTATCTTCATTCAATTCTAATATTATAGGTTACTACAGATGCACCTACCTACATACATTTAGTATTTTGTGTGAGAACGGAAGGACTTAAACGTGGTATCCAGATAGTACTTAGTAGGTACCTATTAATAATAGGTAGATAACTCTTCTTCTTCTTCTTCTTCTTCTTCTTGCGTAATTGGTTCTACGTTATGCCGTTTTAATTATTATCAATAAATACTTGCCCTTGTCCCACTAAGTAGGGTCGGCCGGCACATGTTTCTCTCTTTCATTTTCTTCTATCACTCTTATTAAGTAGATAACTATTACGATACTAAGACAAAAAAGGTGATTTGTGGTTTTTATGTAGGTACCTCCTTAGGTACCTACATAAAAACCACAAATCACACAATGGTTCTGTAGTAACAATGCATCTGTAGTAACCCATAATATTAGAATTGAATGAAGATAGCATAAGTACACTTCGCCCAACGAATCTAGGCATTCGTGAAGTTAGCCGTTTGTCTGCGCAGAACACAATTTGGTATGAAAAAATCGATCACTGCGCAGACAAACGGCTAACTTCACGAATGCCTAGATCCGTTGGGCGAACTGTACCTAGGTACCTACCTACCGTACACCCAACGTAGGTAGGTAGTTAGTTACCAACTTATGTAATCAAAACTGTGTGTTGAGTACTAGGTAGGTAGGTACAGAACTACCTACGGATACAGTTAAATAAAAAGTCGATTTACACAACAATAAAAGTAGGTACTTAGATACAGTTTTGTCATCGTTTCGAGGGTTTCGATGCCTGGAAAATTATTATTATTATTTATGTTCTAGTATTTATAATTAAGTAATTTTAACTGTTTGATGTCATCATTAAGTTAAGCATCAAAATTAGGATACCTACCCTACTCAATAAAAATAAACATTTCTGCATCAACCTAGAATTAAAGTCCTTTCATTTCATACTACCTACTAAGTACCTACTTTGACTAGCCGACTGACCCGACAGACTTTATCATGTCAAACGACTGACAAAAATAATTTAGTTAAGGCAACATTCTTAGTTTTTTTATTTCCTAGTTACGAGTACCTGTGAATTAGGTAGGCTTCTTACTGGCCAGCAGATTTTCTACGGAAAAAAACTTGAGTAGAGGTAGGTACGCAATGTGTACCTTAGCAGGTATTTAAGGTACCAGGGCCATAAGGCCATAAAATCTAACGTACGTAGGGCCAGATGTAGGTGCCAAGTACACACTTACCCAAAATAATTAGGTTAGAGGTACTTATTTTGATAGTAGGCTTGACCTAGGTAGGTACTTGTTATTCAAAACGACTCAAAACACTAGATTTAAGTAGGTATAGGTACTTAAATCAACTACCTACGACTACTACCTACCCAAAATAACTTGTACCTACTTGTTATGCAATACGGTAACAAAGTAGGTAGGTATCTCCCCAAACAAAACAAGTTCAGTAGTAGGTAGGTAGGTAAGGTACCAACTTGTTACTCAATACGATACGGTACCAGACACGCCTAGCGCGTACAGACAGCGCGCTCAGGCAATCAAAACACGAGTTTCCACATAACCCTACTTGTTAATTTTAACATGCTACTCGTCTGCGTGTAGTTCAGCATTGAGGAATAATGTAGTAAAAATGCGCCGCAGTCAATGTGTTAATTACCTACCTATATTTTTTATTTTTAGCTATGCCCACGACAGCGTCGTGTGCACAGGAAATCCGTGGTTGTGTGGTACTCTTTGTAGCATATCCTATTAAAGGTTGTTTCCTACTCCCTCTATTTTCCAAATAAAGTCCATTCAAATAGAATTAAATTTTATTTTCTTCACAATACAAAGAATACACAAATGAGCGCTATATTAGTGGTTTTAGGTACCTATCGTATATATAAAATGCATGACAAAACAGAAAACAGTAATTTTGAAACAACAGACAGCTTACATAGGTCAATTTAACTGACTAAAAACGTTTGAACGCGTCTGTACGGACACCAGCATGGTGGTAATACGTCCAATAAAAAAGGTCATCGCTATGTATGAAACCGTCGCTTTTTAGTAGCCTTTCGAATTTGTTCGGTTAACCAACATCGGTTTACTATTTTGGTTTTTCTTATGTAACTAGATAAATACGAAACATAGGAAGCTGAAACTTTACACAATGCTTTTCGATAAGAGGCACTAATTTTTAGTTTAACGCACAAATTGTGGGTCGCGCCATTTTCTTGTAGGTGGACTTCAAAGTAATGACACCAATTTTTTTACTTTTAGTTATATTATTCAATAATGCAAGTATGTACACTTTTGAAATTTTGTGTGGTTATTAAAGACGTCGAGACGGACCGAATACAGTTTTCAGCGACCTTGTGCATGGTCAAATTTAGATGCTAGGATCATTTTAAGGTTTTTAAAAAAAACGCGATAACTCAAAAACTATAAATATTTTCTTAAATCTGATTCCGTCACAAATTAGCACAAATTAAGAGCTACTCGTGTATATATTTTCTACAGGCGTACATACAGTAGTTTTTGAGAAACACGATTTTTCAAAACGTTACCCTAGCTGGAAAATCTAGAAAACGCAATATCTCGAAAACCTCAAGTCGCACAAATTTTTTTTTTGGCGCACAAATTTGCACAAATATAAGCTATCTGCCGATATACAATTCATCTCTCTCCGACCATTGGTTTAGAATTTTCCAGCTGGAGCAACGTTACCCTAGCTGGAAACGTTTTTTCCCTTTATTTCAAAAACTACAATATGCACAAATTTTTAATTTCGCGCACATTTGTAGCTCACTAGGCACTAATTTTTCCTCATTCTAAAATCTCTGTAGGAGACACTTTCCAGCTAGGGTAACGCACACCTCGGTATCGACGTCGTTAACGCAGAATTGTATGGAAAAATAGCAGAGCCATCTTTTGGTACTCACTCCTAACTAATAAAAATAGGTAGGTACCTAATCTACCTTGTAAAACTAAATAGGAGGTAAAAGCTTTGAATAAGCCAAAGATTATAATAATTTTTATTTTTATAAATATAAGAACTAAAAATTAAGAAATAATCAAAGTGCTTATTACTCAAATTGCTCAATAAGCAAAACAAATCTTTCAGTTGGTACATATTTATTTCATTTTCTTTTGTTTTACCAAATAATTTCTAAAAGCAATTTGCTTGTCTTTAAAAGACCTCTTCACTTTACCCTTAGCTTTATGCTTAACCATTTGGTAGTTCTTAGTTTTCCTTTTCTCTCTATTTGTTTTAGAACAATGGATATTTTTCCTCCGATCTTTATATCCAAACTTGTCTCTCTCTTCTCTACCTTTCATAACAGATTCCATCCTAGCATTCTTGTCATGTTTCCTCTTCTTGTAAATATTTTCAATATCAGCAAGCTGTACTAGCTCACCTGATTCATTTTGTTCTTCTTCAATTACATTATGTTTTCTTTTAGTACCTGTCATGTTCTTCTTGATTTGGGCAGCTTCAATTCGTTTAAAGTCTTCATCTGTGAAGATTGTCTCCATAGCAATCTCCCTAGCTGTATTAACCTTTTCTTCTTTAGTTTTCGGATCTGCTTTGCGTTTGGCTTTAAGTACTTTCCTATTTGAGTCATCAGTATTATTAAGAGTATCTTCTCGATCTTCAGTTTTGCTTTCTTCATTTTCATTACTCTCTTCGTCACTTTCTTCAATATCTTCGTCTTCACTCTTACTTTCATCACTATCTGAAATATTAATTTCATCATCGGATGATGCAACATCTACCCATTCATCATCAGAATCTTCATTTTTCTTTTTGTTCTTTTTCTTATTATCAACAGATTTTATTTCTTCCTTTTCTAACAGTACTTCTGATCCAGGTATGTAGTTTTTGATATCAACTTCTCCATATTTTTTGCCTTTTAATTCAACTGAGGCTTCAGTTGGTCTTCCTCTATCCTTTTTATGTAGCAGTTCAGGCATGGAGTGTCTGTATAGTTGAATGAGTGATCTTGCTGCCATCATGACAGATTTCTCTTTATAGTTTTTGTATTGGACCAAATCTCTGAGCAGGTCTTCCCCTATGGCCAATGGACAGCGAGAACAAATCTCTCTCACAGCATTCAAACCAACTGCCATAACATCAGTGGAATTCCTTTCAGTGATAAAGTTGTTGGCAATGGCTCTCATGACAGGCTCTATCACCTCAGGAGGCACTAACTCATGTGCTGACTGAGCAGAGAACTGCAGGATCCGAGTGACTTCTCTCTGATGAGGCATCAGAAGTCGGGCAATGAATGGATAGTAGTTAAATAGAAATAAGTTATGTAGTCCTATAAGCCGGGAGATTACATCCAGTGACATCAACTTCACTTCAAACCTTTCATTGGTTGATTCCAACTGTTTAAATAGTTTCTCAGCAAATCCTTGAGGATTGTTGATTAGATGCAGCGCAGAAAAATTAAACGATGGGGCTTTCTGTTTCTTTTTTTTCATTTTCTTTGCTATCTTTTTGACTTTGTCAACCATTTTTTCCCTCTTTCTTGTTTTTTTATTGAATTTGTTTGCAACCATTGTGTCTTTTGGGTCGATTTCTTCTTCACTATCTGAATTTTCTTCCTTCTCTTCTTCGTCTCGACCCAAAAAAAATTTCAAGGAAGCCACCATAACTTTCGTGATTTTAGAGAAGCATCCAATATCAGCGATTATGTTGACTGTTTTGTGATCATTCCAAATATTTTTGTGATATAATTCAATCAAAATGTCAACAGATAGCTTAGCTGCTTTAGCATCTGAATCTTTTAACATTGAAAAGATGAAGTTCTGTAAAGTAGAATTGAACTTCATGTCTTTATGCTTCATATTCATATTTTTGATATCAGTAATGATGTGTGTTTTCAGGAACTCTCTCAAATATTTGTCTTGACATTTTAGCAACGAAAAAAATAACTCCAAGAGATCGAATGGAGTTATAAAGTTTTTGTTCCTTAGTAAAATCAGGCACTTACATAAAGATAATCTCATATCATTGTGTAGGATTGTATTATGAGTTTTTAAAATATCCACTATCTTCTGAGGGAAGAGCTTCATTTCTTCAAGGTAGCATTGTGCAACTTGAGCGAGAAACATGGATTGCTCATCAAGCTTCTTGTTGTATTGAGTAGGATTTAAGTTGAATATTTCCAAAGTCGTGTCAAAATGAGCGAGCTGTTGCTGGAACTCTTCTTTGTAGGACTCCGGGTCCCTTTTGATCAGGTTCTGAAGTTGTGTCAAGTTATTAGGCAACTGATTATTGTGTCGCACCATTTTAACTATTTCTTACTTTCTTCTTCACCACTAAAAACAAGAACTATTGTTAGTTTCCTGAACTATAAATAAATATTTTAATTTTTAACCTACAACTTAGAAAAACGTGGTGCTTTGGCACGACGAACAAACCAACCAAAACAAGGCCTAGTTTAAAGGCGAAGAGAAAGAGCTAAATTGACGTTTCTGTCAAAGTCAGCAACTATGACATTGACGGTACGTTTGGTATCTTTCGTTCGGAAAAGACAAGTCCGTAACTTCCGGGCAAAGACTATCACATACAGTTTCCGGGATTATGTACATTTTATTCTCGTTAATGCCATTGACGTATTTTTAAATGATGACATTTTAGTTTTGTCAAAACGAAAACATTGTCAAAGGGCCACGTCATTTTAGCTTCAATGATAGTATACGCGGCGCTGTGAGATACCGATTTTCCAAATATATTGAAAAATGAACATATTCCGCTTGCTGGGTGATTTATCTCACCTTTTAGCTATAATAATATTGTTATTGAAAATATGGAAAACGAGATCATGCGCTGGTAAGTGTACAGAGCTGTGGAATGCCGGCATGCCTCTGACTACTTGACGTTACGTTTCTTGTAATTGCAGGCATCTCCGGCAAGAGCCAGATACTCTTTGCGATAGTTTACACGGCGCGATACCTGGACTTGCTGACGACCTATGTGTCCCTGTATAACACTGTGATGAAATTCGTATTCATCAGCGCCTCATTTGCAACTATTTACTTGATGTACGTGAAGTTCAAAGCTACATACGACCACAATCACGACACCTTCAGGATTGAGTTTCTGCTTGTACCGTGCCTGGTGTTAGCGCTTCTGATCAACCATGAGTTCACAGTAATGGAGGTAAAGACCTTTGCTTTTATTTGCCTACACCTACTCATAATTTTGATTGTACTCAACTGGTCCAATTACCACAATAATACACATGTTGAATCTACAATCATATTGGACTTATCACAAGGTCGCTGACCTCACCAGTGTATATCTACCATTGGTTGTCCTATTTTTGTGTACTCATTTTCCCGTTTTTCAGGTTCTATGGACTTTCTCGATATATTTGGAGTCTGTAGCTATTCTGCCACAACTGTTTCTCGTATCTAAGACTGGAGAAGCTGAGAGCATTACATCACACTATTTGTTTGCACTGGGAAGTTACCGAGCACTTTACCTTTTGAACTGGGTATGTTATATTTAGTGTTATTTAATATAAAATAGTATGTTGTATAAATATGTATGCTGGTCCAAGCCACAAAATGATTATTGATTCATGTAATTACATTAAAGTAGTTGCTGTAGGTATGGAGTTAATTTAATTAAGTTTGGTTGAGTGAGATTGAGAAATTTTGGTAATGTAATTAACTATAATTATTATAAAGCATTGCCAAAATTTCTCATTATTTTCCAATTAGTAAAATGGTTATATTTATAGAAAATATATCAAATTCTTTACAAGTTTAAAATTGAATTTGTATAACTTAAATATTACTCTTGTTTTTACTTATAATTTTTATTATGGTGGTTCCCTAGTCACTTTCAAAAATCGTAAAATGCAGTTATTTTTATTTTCAAAATAAACATGTAGTTTTTTGTAGTTAGACAACTACAAAAGAAAATGTAGCTGCCCTGAATGTTGTAAAATTTTGCCACACTTAGTATAATTATACATTACTCTTTGCATCTTGTTTCAGGTGTATCGCTACTTGGTTGAAGACCATTATGAAGTGATCGCAATTGTTGCTGGCATTGTGCAGACAGTACTCTACTGTGATTTCTTCTACCTCTATATCACTAAAGGTAATTTTTATATTAAATTATTTTCTAATGGCCTAATCTGCCTTGACTGTTTAAAAAATATATATTGAAGCAAAACCTTTTGCTTACCTAAACATAGTAACAAAATCTGCAGCTTAGTCAGCTTCTCACTTACCTTCTTGTGGTTAGGGTCGATTGAACTATATGGTTTACATGCTGGGCATGCCTGTTCCATCTCAGAAATGTCACATGCAGTCTCAATGGCACCTTCATCCAAGTGAGAGATCTGACAAAATATGGTCTTATCTATTGAAAGTCATATTTTATCAACAACTTTATTAGTGATTATTTTGTTGCAGTATTGAAAGGAAAGAAACTACAGCTGCCAGCATAAATGAACGAGCAACAAGTTTGCAATAATATTATAAGTTCTGCTGATATAACTATGCCACTGAAGTTTGCAGTTTACATTCTAGACTATTCAATTATCGAGGCCTAGTTATATCGGCTACTGTATGAATGTTAAGTCTGAGAGAATGTTTGGTATGAGCCAATATTACCTAAGATCTAGCTGTACAAACACTACTATCAATTTAAAGTTATCTACACATGTGTGCTGTTCTGTGTACAGTCGTGAACAATAATATAATTAATTCAATTTGGGACAGGTTTACTGGCAAACTTATAAACAAATGAGTTTTAAATGTATGCTGTGAACAATTTAATAGTCGAAATTATTTACAGATTTATAATTAATGTCTAAACAGTATCTAGTGGAGTGTGCAATGATCAATAACAGTTTTATTGTATTCAATAATTTTCATATAACAATAAAATGTGCATTGATCAAGTTTTTCTTGTTTTATTCACTACTTCCTTATTAGGAAAATCATAATTTTGAAATTCTTTGAATGCCTTCCTGAAGTTGGAAATTATAGCAATAATGTAATTTCACTTAGTTATTCATCTTCTCTAAATGACTGTACTTACTTCACCCAATTTGTGATGTCTGGATTTAATTAACTAGGTATATTGCTTGTGAAGTGTGACTTATTTAGTAAATATTGTCCTGCCCTATTGTGGTTGGCTATTGTAAAGTTAATTAAGTATGACGTTTTAACAAAACTAAAGATATGAGAATAACCATACAATCACGTAAATCTTTACATTGTGAGTACTAATAGTGAAATAAACCAAAACTAGTATTATTCATAAAATATCGTGGTATTCGGCATTAATTGTGTGATTATGAACTAATATCAATGTATGGGATGCTGAAGTACCTTCCATAAATTGACATGCAATTTTTATTGAACTAGCCTCTAAAATTTTGAAAATAATTATTGATAACAGTGTTTGTTATAATTTATCATTCCTCTTTTACGATTTATTTATGTACACCTTTAGTTAAAATATTTGCCAGAGCTCTTCATATGATAAAGGCTATGAGAACGCTACTAGAATTTCTAGGATGTGTGCAAGAAAAATCTAAAATAAAAAGTAAAACGAATCAACATTTTTTACCTTTACAGTTTAGTCGTAAGAATCTAATGTAATGCCTTGTAAGAGTTCTGAATAAATAAAATTAAAATGTGTTTGTGTTCATTTTATTTCTACCGTTGAAATGTTTAATATTAGGTGGGTACCTAATATTAGACATTTCAGGTCTTAAATGATGCTGTTTGAAATGTCCAGCGTCAATCATCGTTTCCAAGGACAGTAGATAATTCTTACTTAAGTACCATATCAACCTAACTCACACTTATTCAAACAAAATCAATGTTTCGGTAAAAAAATCAAATTGAATTCCTTACCAATTACGCTCATAGCTAAAGTGTATTCTTGAAATGAAATGGAGACCATTTTTATCAAACATGACTCATAAATTCCCACAATGTTCCTAATCTAGGCCACTGCTCTATAAAAGATTAAAATGAATGTTCATTAAATATGTCTAAAAGTGCGTAGCGAAACTCAAGAGATATCTACAAAATAGACTTGTATGAATAAAAATGTTTATCAGGCATGATATTTTTTTTATAAAAGTAAGGTGTAGGTATCATCTATATAGTTACATTGAATTATTTACCACTAAAAATTAATGCAGCGTATGTGTGGAAGTCAGCTACATGTATTTGTTCCTAAAAAAAAAAACATGGATCATAATCACTTCTATCTAGTAAAAGCCAAGCACAGTCTAAAGGCGTGATCCTGTTTCGTTTTGTATCTGCGTCTTCTTATAGTGATGTAGGTAGATTAAGATAATTATAGGTAGGTAACTGATTTAATTACTATGCTATACCTTTAGCATAGTACTGCTGTTCAATAAATAGAATATTCCAGTTTCAAGAGTTCCCTCACTCAAAATCGCTGTGTATGTTACGCCCATGCGAAGATTTTCTTTGACCTGTAGAAATATTTGAAAGGTAAGTGTAAACTAGTCTAGGTATAGGTAGTACGTAGGTAGTCACCGAAGAATTTAATAATTTTACAGATAGGTACACACCTGAGATTCAATGTCCAAAGAAAAATCAGGTAACCAAGCTGTTATGTTTTCTAACTTCAACCGGTTATACAACAAAGTTGCAAGTTCTTTCAAATTGACCTCATTGTTTGATTCTGTAGGAGAATAAAGAATTATAAAATATTTGTATTAAAACAATTAAAATTTAAACAGCTGTGTAGGTATTTCTCTGAGGTTACCTTGAAAATGCAATGCAAAGGAAATTTTGTATGGAGCTATTTTTCTATGCAGACGTAAATAATCTTCATCTGAATTACTAGAGCCATCCAATAACAATGTGAGTAGGGCACCTTCTAGCGACATTTTACATGATAGGCAGGAACAATTCTCATAATTCTGAAATGCATTAGCAGACAAGAAAGATATATAAAAACAGAACAGTCTCAACATGTGTAAGGAGGGATTCAATTATTTAACAATTAATTTTAAACATTGTTTAAAAGTTATAATCTTCCTAATAATGGGATAGAGGATATTTTTTGAGCATCAGATTTTCAGATTAAAAGTAATCATGCATGGACGTTTTAATCAATCTTAGTAAACAGCTCTGCTCTAGTGTTCACTATGACCGCCTCAGTGATGAACCAAAACTATGAGTGCAACCTTTTTCTCTTTATTTCGTTTCTGTTTTCTTTTTATTTTTAATTTTTAGCTAATACTGATCTATGTTTGGCAACTATTTACCCACTGTTCTTGAAAATGTAATTTATTACTTTATTACCTTATATTTAAGCAACGCTACACAGCATAAAAATTATACTATATTTAAGTATTTCTCTGCAAGCTAATTGTAAAATTCTTAAACCGTAATCTCCTTACATCGTCATTAAGTTTCATTTCAACATGTTCTACGGGCTGAGGTCCAGAAGGCAGTCTTGCTACAATATCTACATTTGCTGCCGTTTCTCCTTGTTTGATATCATCTATAGCAAAAAGACTTGGTGTCGTTGTGATCTGAAAAAAATAAGTGAAAAGATTCTGAGGCTTAGTTAGTTGTAAACCTCATTTTAGTTACTTTTAGGGGTATGTGGAATTCCCCCAATCTATGGCAAAGAAGGAGATCTCACCTCCCCAGGTCGTCACCAACCGGACCACATACCTTCTAATTAAATATCATCTCCATTCCTTCTAGATTTTAGACATTAGGCACAGGGAGGTCAAACGCTGACCTACTTTATTAAAAAAAAAAAAAAACAATTTAATTACAAAATAGATAGCTTGACTAATCCTGTTGTATTTTGTAAATATATGTAATTACAAAATATAAGATTATTTAAAATCAGATTTTCATAAAAATTTTACATTATTGAAAAATAATGAAAGTTTCTAAATACTTACAGAACTCCACCAGTATTTTCTATATCTTAGCCACTGAATAAAATACTGCATTTGATCCTCTCTTGGCAATACTATACTGAAATTGAGCATTGTGTTTGTTTTGGGAGTGTATTCATCTAAATTATGATCTATGGCACTTTTGTACTCAAAGTTACTGTTATGGATGACACCAAAAGGCGGTTTCGCATCAGCAAGGGCTTTTTGATTAAATACCAACATTGATTTCTGTGTCTTAGCATGCATGTATCGCAGCCAATTGACATGAATATTTTTTATTAACAGCTGAGATGGTTTCTCTAGTGTATACTTGGCACTATTATTTGCAGAACTTATAATATTAAAGAAATATTTGGTTTTCAGTACTGCCTCAACTTTAGTTTTCATTTTTCTTTAATTTTTGTTCTGTATCTTCAATTTCTACTTCATGTAATGGGATGTTGCCAAGCGGAGCTACAAAGTAATCATCCTCCTTTAAAGCTGCATTTTTGAGTATGTCCTTTTGGCAGTTCCCTTGGGTAATTTGGTCTGTACGAAGACTTAGATTCCTGAAAAAAAAAAATGGTACGGTATTAAAAATGTGATATTAACCCTATTTATTGTAAGTATACCCTATGCTTTACCCTTAGAGGGAATTGTTATTATGGTTCAGAAACATGTTGCAATTGTATGGTAGGTACCTTTCTTCTAATACTGAGTACAGAGGTTCCACATTATCTGTATTGATATGAAGTATTTGGTCAGCAAAAGCTATAGAATCTTCTAGTATCTTAACTCCTTCAGCAGGATCTGTCTTCACTAAAGATAGCCTTTCCAGTAAAGTTATCGTATTTTTATCCACTGTTACTTTTTCTTTGATTTTATTTTTCTCGAATGTTTGCACTGGTGAAGAGGGTACTTTGTAAGATTGATATCTAGCTAATCGGTGAAGGTTTTTCAGTTTACTGAAATAACCAAGCAAGTAACAATATTTCATAATTATTACTACTACAAATAGTTTTGTGAAATAATTACAAAATTTAGAAATGTTTTGTTTACTTTCGTATAACCTCTAAAATTTTGAACTTGACTTGACATTAGTGATTTATTATAGTGTCAGTGTCATTTCATGTTAATGTCATGCCATACTCTGTCATATGGTCAAAACCATAGAGATATTTAAAAACATATCTGTCAAAACATATCTCTATTGTCAAAACCATGCCAAAACCTCAAAGTCAAAACTATATGTACAGTTCGCCCAACGGATCTAGGCATTCATGTAGTTAGCCGTTTGTCTGCACATTAACAGCTGTTTCCATAGATTTAGCATGGTACCTATGGCTGTTTTATACAAAATTGTGTTCTGCGCAGACAAACGGCTAACCTTATAAATGCCTAGATCCATTGGGCGAACTGCACCTATACCAAAGAGGTACCATCTGGTACCATGCTTAATCTATGGTCAAAACAATGAAATTCTCGCTCGCTCGCTGGCTGTCACTCATAGAGATATTATATTATGTCACTTCTGTCAAGTTCTGTCTGAGTTCTGTCTGTCTGACTGACCGGACTGCTGATTTAAAATTTTTTGTGAAAACAATACATTCAAAATAAAATAAAAACGTTTTCTCAGTAGATCTTCGAGTAAGTAAGTAAAATTCCTTCCTTCCTATGCTTCTCTCGTTATTGATAAATAGCTACCATGTTACACAATTCTAATACGAAATTCTTAACCTCTTGTTTATATTTTTTTTTGCAGAAAATATGAAAAAATATGCACGTAATGTTCTGTACGATAAGCTGCATCGAGGAACCGTGCTAGCATGTATTGGCCTTACCCTATACGGGTCCGTTCTTCTCGGAGACCACTTCTACAAATACTATAGGTATGTGAAACCTCAAATAGAAGCGGCCAAACAAGCTGCAGAAAGAGAACTGCTGTCTGAAGGTTCAGCAGACAAAGTTTTGAGAGAGTAGATACTTACTTAATTATTAAGTAAATTTTTAGATTAGAATTTTTATTTAAGATGTATAGAGTTGAAGATATGTAGTTCTGATGGAATTGAACAACATTTACCAATCAAAGCTTACATTTGTAATATCAGGTATGTGAAACCCCAAATTGAAGCGGCAAAACAAGCCGCAGAAAAAGAACTGTTATCTGAAGGCTCGTCTGATAAAATATCAAAGGAACCTTAAGTTTACATAACCATCCAAATAATTGAATAAGCTAATGATGTATTAACTTTTAAAGCTTGGTTTAACAACTGTAAATCAATACCTACTTATGGATTAGTATAGAAACTATGTTACCTATGTTTTTGTTTTATTTTCATAATGTAACCTACCTACCAATTTTTTATAGCCATACGGTAGCAAACAAGCATCAAGTTACTTAATGTTACCATGAGCTTCACTAGTAGCTAACCCTTATACTATTCTGTATGTAAAGCTGTTTTAGTAAGTATTGTATTACAAATCCTCATATTAGTCAAAGTCAAAGTCAAAAAGCATTTATTCAGTAGGACCGCTGGGATCCCTTTGAAACGTCTTAAACTAGGTGATTCTACTCCTGTTCCTTCGCGACCAATACTGTGAAGAACCAGGGCGACAAACAAGGTTGGGGCCTAGCTTTTTTTAGGAGTAGGACACCAATGGCTGAAAAATATATGTATAAGTAAATTTAAAAAGGTTTGGGATTGGGGTAGTTACAGTCAGTCAAGTCAATTTTTCGTTTAGCTTTTAAGCCAGACATTCTGATACAATCTACAATCCAATACAGCTAAAATCAAACTTCTATTTAGTAACTAAACGCGCGTTTTCGTTTTGTGCAATACTGGAGCCATACTATGAGCTCTTAGAAGAGGTACTAAAAGCTTGCGATTCAGTTTAAGAACCTAAACTGGATAGCACCCAAACTGAATAGTTTACTAAGAGGTCATGGTAAGGCTCCTTAACTAATTAATTAATTTATTTATTTATTTATCGATGATAGACGAGCAGCTGATATGTCTATATCTCAGTGTTGAAATAGTCCGATTGTTCATGATTATAATAATAATAATAATAAATGCTGGACATTTTCACACAGCATCATCTAGCCCCAAACTAAGCAAAGCTTGTACTATGGGAACCAGATAACTGATATACTACTTATATACTTTTTGTTTGTAAATACATACATATTATACATAGAAACACCCAGACCCGAGACAAACATCTGTATCATACAAACATTTGTCCCGCGGCGGGGATCGAACCCGCAACCTTCTGCGTCGCAGGCGGACCTTCGCCCACTGCGCCACAGAGGTCGTCTAGATTGGTTAATCTTTTTGAGCACTGATTTATTAGTTCGTAGACAGTTGTCGAGCTTGTTCTTAAACGAATTGACCGAAGTAGCCGTAACAACGTCATTTGGTAGTGCATTCCAATTGTGAACCACTCTGTTGCCGAAGAAGTGATAGGCGGTAAGTAAGAAAAAAAAAATTGAGAATTTGATCAAATATCTTGCCTAGGTACTGTGTGAAATATGTATTTATTTCCATGTGATAGGGACCTACCATACTACATGCGAGGTAAATGGTATAATGTAGGTGGTTCTAATAATATATTCATGCGTAGGTGTGTACCTACCTATTGTTACGAATTTTCATAACTTTCACCGAATCGCCGATACCTCACGCCCCTAGGGATTTAAAGCGTATACTGAAGTTTTCTCGGTCATTTATCATTATTAATTCTGTTATCGGCCCATTGTGCCTACCTGTATAGTATATTACAAAGGTAGGTATGTGTAGGTATAAGTATTAACATACACGATGCGTTATTTTCAACCGTTGGCGTAGCGGGCAACTGCTGAGGTGTAAGTTCTATTCTCGCGGCGAGACTTGGTCTGGATATTGTGCTGCCATGTGTAGGTTCTCGTGGTTTCTGATACCTACGACACAGTGTATCTTTCATACCTGCCGATTCATACTTTATTCAATTCTAAAATCTTCGAAAATTGAACATGGTTTTTTATTTGAGGTTCAGAGCGACGGATCGGAAACTCGCTGATGTTTCTCGTCACGACATGATACCTCAGACAAAATTCCGCCATAAAAGCAACACGACTCTTGAGTAGGTAAGGTGGCTTACCTAATCGTAAATACGGATCTGATATTATAAGTAGGTACTTCTGGCGCATCACCCACCTTTAAATAGATTAGCATCTCGAACTCCGGCACACGAAAATCAGCTACACGAGCTTACAAAAAAAAAAAAACACCAACTACCTAAGGCGCAGTAGACATTTTCTCAAACCTCATGTTCTCGATGACCTTGGGATCGTAAGTCGAGACACTATTCACTCGGCCAACACAGCTTTATAGCTTTACGGTAGGTACTGATAAACTCAATTGAATTCCGAAAAACATTTTTACACTGCAATATCCAGAAAGTCTGTTATAACAAATGGGAAGATAGGTCTGGTCACGTGCAGGCCTGCCCATTTACGCTTCTTGTGAACATTGAAGGAAGTGCTGCAATTACCTGTGATGGATAGTGAGAGTTGGGTGTCCCGTAAGGGTCTCCCCGTCCATATAACTTTCTTATCTTCTCCCGAAAGGCAACTTTATGACATCTTTACGGCAATCGAAAAATATGGAATACCTATGGACCCTTGACATTATAAGGCGGCCCTCGTACGCAAATCCGATTTGTGAACTAGGGGTTCAAGTACCTGCTAATCTATAGGCTTTGCGGGTACCTAAAAAGTAGGTAGTACTCGGTCATGCATGGTGCAAAAATACACAGCAATGATGAGCAGGTCGTCATTATAATCGCCCAATTACTAAATGGTAAAATATGAAGTACCTACATAAGTACCTAAAGCTATTTGTTGCCTATAAGTTACATTACATTAGTTGCTTAAAAGTTACAAGCCTATAAGCTACTTACATTTATTACGAGACAAAAGACTTCCTTAGATTTGAGAAATTAATGAATACCTAATGGCGGTAAAGCAGTAAAATATTACAGATTCTGATTGTTACTTTCATTTTTTAAGCAAAAATATTGTTCTAAATACGCTGGTTGCCTCGCAGAGATCGGTTTCAGGTATAATACCACCCATTGTTATATCTGCCCTAACAATTTATTCTACCTGTTTCAATAAATTCGATTTTTTTTTATATTTGTATATTATTATGTATCATTATGTATGCCACCGTCCGAATTTGTTAATATTTATCCTGTCCATCCAAAGGTTACCTGGAAGAGATCGCTTTTAGCGATAAGGTCGCCCATTGTACTATATTTTTGCATGTTTTTTTTTTTTATTTGTGTTATTTTTATGGTGTACAATAAAGTTGTATTCTATTCTATTCTATTTTCTGCAATTGTATTAGATATTCTATACAACACGGGATTGGCTAAAGCTGTCAAAATGTATACCCGGTTCACCTATTTATTTATACTAAAAGCTTCCTTTCAACCTGTATCCTATCCTGTGGGTGGTCAAGTAAAGAAACCGTCAATCCGCGCGGGACTAGGCAATATCCGGCGATGTTCGCCTCGTGTTTCCGATACAACAGACCTGCCAGACCCTTGATTCCCTAAATGCTCAAGTTTTCTTTGCGTAAATCACGTACGGGTCTACCTACTTCGTGTGCTCTCTATTGTGCAACTTTTGGGATGGTTAAAATAAGTCGTTTTAAGCATACGGTGTTCTTAAAACCGGTAGTAGCGACTGTATCTGTAAGGCGCGGAAGGTATTTCTCAGATCTAATGTATTCCAAATCCTTTGAAGATGTCTAAGGGCATATACAAGTAGGGGAGAGCGGGGTTGGAAGTGCCGGGGGTAAGTAGTGCCGGCGAACATAACTCGAAGACGAAAAGAGATAGCTCCATTTCTATTTTACATCTCAGAACTTCTAACCCGCGTGCATCGCCGGCAGCCACTTTAGTAGCGGCTGCGACGCGTATCGAGTGGTGACATGCAGTGTGATGCTCTGACTACACGTTAGTAAATATTTTGTGTTTTAAACTTTTTGGTCAATCGCCTTGCTTTTTAAAGCTACTTATACCAGTGTTTCACTAAGTCAGTGGTTATTTATTCATACATCGATTTTCGGTTTGTTTTGTAGGTTCTGATAAGCAAAACATTTTAAATTTGAAAGAAAGTGCGTGTACTAGTAACGGGGCTGAAAGTGCCTCTCATTGGGGGCTAGTTGTGCCGCGGCACAACCGACCCCAAGCGATCCATTGTTATAGTCTACGTTTTTGTCTTATAGTATTCTATATATAATATGTATGTATTTTGAAATAAAAAGTATATAATTAGTTTATCAGTCATTCTAGTACACATAACACAAGTTCTGCTTGCTTTGGGGCTAGATGATCCTGTGTGAAAAGTCCACCGTTATTTTTTATTATTATTATTATAGGATGAGGACAGACAAACGAAAGACCAATAGAGGGATTACTTCGAAGGAGCTTCTACAAAGAGCTGCTGATGCCATAAATTGAAAACTGTAGCTGGGAAGGAAAAAAAGACATGCAGCGCATTAAGAAAATCAACAAATGTATAATATAATAAATATACATAATAAAAAAAATGTATAATTATAATAACACTTAAAAATGAAAATTGATCTCTCTGATAGTGCAAATTATAAGTTATGTTGAGTTTTTTAGTTAAGAAAGAAGAAAAATGTTGATTGTTTTTGTTGTTATCTATGTCAGTTAGTTTAGTAAGAGTTTAATTAGAAAAAACATGGTGAATGTAAGGAGTATTTTTTTTTTATATAAAGAAATAGCTTAAATAAAACAATTTTTGTCTTATTTAAACACCATTATTTTTTATATAAAATATCCACTTTTAGAACGGCACAACCTACCTCAGCATTGGCACAACCCGCCCCACGACGGGGTCAATTGTGCCTCAAGGTCTCGTTGCACTAATTTCAATGTCACAAAAAAACTATTGCAAAATACCCAATTATTAATTTAAATTCAAAAACTACAATAAATTTAACATAAGTGTTAAAGAAATTGAGAATGCACGATTTCATTTCAATAGTTTTTTTAAGTGATTTATCAAAATTGGCACTTTCAGCCCCGCTCTCCCCTACAAATACACCCCTAGGTATAATTCTTCAATTTTTGCCTACAGATTTTTATTTGTAGACGTAAGTTAAAATTAAAGTCAGGCTTTTACAGTCCAAGCTAAAATACAAATTATAAAAAATCTACCTACCTACATCCAGGCACATTATTTACTTTTATTAGTCTAATTTATTTTCTCCATAAAAAGATATCACCAACCTTAGTGTTTATAAGTAAATCCATCAGATTGTACATAATGTAATTCGGCCGTCCTACGAATTTTTGTTTGTCGTAAAAACAGAATGGCTAAAAACGAAATGTAATTTTGCAAATTGTGTATCAGAGCACCGGCCCACAGGGCATTTCATTTGGGAGCACTTATATACATACATTTGTTATTTATCACAACTGTCTCGCTTGCATGCAGTCTAGCCAGACCTATATCTATGTTTTAACATAAATTAACTTAATCTAGAATGAGTGCGTGTCTTTTTCCAGATGTTTATTTTTCCCCCGCGGGCTAATGCTTTTTTCTTTTCTTTCTTTTTAATTGGGAGTCGACTTTTCTTTGTGTTGTTTGTTAGTAGGTAGTTGTAGTACCTATAATAAAAAAGAAAATTGATTGCGTAGATAATTGGATTGGTATTGGCTGTAGGTAATTTTAAATTGATTGTTGTTTAATAATCGGTCAAAAAAATTGCTTTTATCAATTTCATTGGATTATTAGTTGTGTGCTTTGACTACGTGTAACGCGGTTACGCATACCGACTAGTCCGATTTCAATTTATTTCTATTGTTCGGAAATAGCCCCGAGGTGGTTCCATTAACGCTATATTCAGATCGAACGATATAATAGACAACTAAATGTGAGTCAGCGTTTTAATATGAATTATTTCGGTCAATATTATCAAACTAGAACAATACCGTATACATTTAAAGTGGATTCGGCATACAAAGGAAACGTAACACCAACATCCTAATCCATCCGTGAAGTAATTCCCTCTGCAAGCGGTTTCGCCGCGCTACAATTGCTCTACAATTGCTACGAACTACTACGGTCGCTACGAAGTGCTACGTCAGCAAACAAGTCTGCTACGCCAGTGCATCGACAGCATTCTTGGCGAGTCAAAGCTTCATGCTCAAGTTTTTAGAATGCGTTATGCAAATAAGTTACATTCTTGAATAAAGCGTTCACTTAGGAATAAAACAAACATCAAGTAACAAAATCATAACGAAAAAGTAAAACGAGAAAGTTTGGTTGCCCAAAGTTTTGACGACCTCTGTGGCGCAGTGGGCGAAGGTCCGCCTGCGACGCAGAAGGTTGCGAGTTCGATCCCCGCCGCGGGACAAATGTTTGTATGACCTACAAATATTTGTCTCGGGTCTGGGTGTTTCTATGTATAATATGTATGTATTTACAAACAAAAAGTATATAAGTAGTATATCAGTTATCTGGTTCCCATAGTACAAGCTTTGCTTAGTTTGGGGCCAGATGATGCTGTGTGAAAATGTCCAGCATTATTATTATTATTATTATTAAAGTACCTATAAGTATTATGGATCGAGAATATTTCTTGGCTAATAGTCTCATTGCCTTGTTGAATAATGTGTGTAAGTTACACGCGTTTTCTTCTATTCTATTAAGTAGATACCTAACTACCTAAATATCTGTATCTAAATAGATACCTGCCTACCTAAGCCATGCTAGGAGTTGTTGAACCTAGTTTGTAACATTCCTTTTCCAATTATTATTTTACTACACTGATTAAGTCCCTAAGTACATCCTGTGTATTTTTTTGTTGTGGCAGAAAATAGACTATTTTATCTTATCTTATCTGATCCCAAGTATAAGATCAAAAAACCTCTCTCACGGATTTTAGGTACCTTTTGCATCGCTGAGTAGGACTTACATTGGTTGTTTACACTTAGCCAACATATTTCTTAGATAATGCCATGAAACATGCCCTTAACCGAATCAATCAGCCCCCAATATCGACTTCCTGTTTACTAAATTCGAAAATATTGTTTGTTTACAAAGTTCGTTCTGAAACGAAAAAGGCGTCAAAGTGGCGATACCCTCGGATTCCCGCCATAACTTCTGGCTCGATGGAGTCGGAAGATACTCCATGATAAAGTGCAGATTATGGCCCTAAATGCCCCCAATAAACTGCAAAGTTCAATTAGATCGCGCTCCGGTTAGGAAATTGAAGATTAAATTGTACGTTCCCGTTTTAAAAGTTACTTCAACAAAATCGCCTCGAGTGTAAGGTTAAAAGGTTTTATTTTGTTGAAAAATCATTTAACTGCGTAGAGATTTCAATTCGTAAAACACATTCGTTAAGTTCTAACACGAAGCTGTTCATTGTTGCTCTGATTTAGCAACAAATAATTGCTTGCCATAATTCAATTTCTGAGCTGAAACAGGATGTCTATTAAGAAAGTCTGTATTACAAATCCCACTTTAAGACAATGGCAATGGTACTAGTCTATAGTACAATGGTCGCGGGCGGTACGGTCGGCACATGATTATAAATTCAACGGACCATTATTCACAATTGGCTTTCATGCCGGCACTGACAGCCGGCCAGATAATTCGTTAAGTCCTAAACTGCGACCGCTGCGTGCACCCGATAACGCTTCAATAGGATTCGACAAAATGTTCAAGCTTGGAATGGCTTTGAGCTGCGTTGTTTGCTAAGAAGGATAGCACATGGATGAATTGGTATTTAAAATGTAAACCTTATGAATTACATTTCTTTGGAAAATATTGATAGAATTGAAATCCTTTACCTGGACAATATTAGGTATTTCACTATTGGGATCAAGCAGCAGTTTAGATTTTGAGATGTAATTGTCTCTAAAAGTAAAACTTTCTGGCTTCGCCCATTTACCATTTATGTTGCCTATTTTTGTTATATATATAAGCTCTTTTAAATTGCAAAAATTCGTGAATTCTGTGGTTGAATTTGAGTTGTAACATCCTCTCAATTTTATTTAACCGTGTGCTTGAAAGTTATAAATTGCAGCACAACGCGAGCCGTGCCGTCAGCCGTGCTCGACTCGTTAGCGAATCCGGTTATCGCCGCTCAAAGTTTGTGTTTTCGCCTTATGTCTGACGGATGTCCGTTTGGACTGGACGGAATTCGGATCCCATCACTAGGATAGTTCTTTGGTCTGTGATTGCATATGTTTTACGCAAATAGTGAAGAATTGGATTTCCAGTCAAAAACACTCCGTAATTATATTTTGGTAGTGATAATTTTCATGTCTTTTGTAGCCAACTATTTATAAATATACTCGATCATAGTCGGACCGGACACTAAAGATAATGAGCAAGTAATAATCTAAGCGATGAGATGAAGGGTAGCAATTACGAATGATGGATTGTTGAACTTTCCCGGAACAGAAATGACCCGGTGCTTTAATATCGTCTTGTTTCTTTCCAACTGCTCTTGGTGATTTGTCACCAGGGATTTTCCAATAAGAAAATTGTGAAGATTTCTAATGGCTCAAGTTTTATATTGTTTGGATTGGAACTAGAGTTAACAACGCAAGTTGATAGATGGAACTTCGTTTCTTAGAAACAATCTTTATTCTATCGTTTTTATTATCAGTTTCTGTTCTCAATCTGTTCAAGTATTGCAATTCGAGCGGTCCAGGATAAGCCTGGTCAAGTTGCTTCATCAATTACCTGAATATACCTACTTACTAGCTATAGGCACTATAATGTTGTGGTTGGAAATAGTAAATTGTTATAAAACTTATTGTTACGCACGATTTCTAAACACGATAAGTAAGTGTACCTAGGTAAGTCTATTTTCTTATGAAAAAAGCAAGTAAGGTATTTTTAGGATAAGTAAATCTATTTACATTCAGCAGTGGGTGGATGTAAGCCGATTAGATATATTAACAACCCACATTCACCCACTACCTACTACTGAGAATGTCCTCTTAATTTCCCGGCACTTATCCCATAATGTAGGTAGGTAGGTACCTACCCATCTTTATTTTAAAACATTTTCTCTGGCAGGTAATTGATTACGCATTTTGCGTTTTAGTTCATCACACTTGGTATTTTGCCAAATTCCATTTTCATGTGGAGTCACTTGACGCGTCATCCATCTCGGCCGCGGTACCTGGCCAACCTGAATTAACCGTGAATTGCTATTTAACGCACAAATACTCCAATAAAGGAAAAATAAAACTAATTGCAATTAAATATGTAGAAAAAGTAAACGAGGGTTTAGTACCTAGCATAAAATAAATCTAAGTATGAGAAAATACCTCGTGCCGTGAACTGGCTGTTGTTCAGTCTATAATGATTTATAAACTCAAAAGAGTTATACTTACCTATCGAAATAAACATTTCTTAACTAGATCTAGGTCTAATAGTTACATAAGAGTTGTGCTCTATATTAGGTCATATCAATATTTCAAAGAGGTAATATTGTTTGTTTGTAAAAATAATTGTGAAAATTATTTCACTGACAGAAAACTACAGTATTCAGAAGGCTATATTTTACTCCGAAAAATGTACGGTTCCTGTGAGAATTTCCGCGCGGGTAACACCGCTGCGCTGGGCGCTCAGCTAGTATTAATATAAATCAGGCCGAAAATTCCGTAGGTCAAATAAACTCTTCAACCGAGTTCGTTCGCTTACTTTAACGTTGCCTTATTACAAGACCACGGACTGCCTACCAATGTGTGCCCCATTTTTAATTCCAGTCAGTCGTGGCTGTGTCATAATTAAAAATGTATAAGTTGAGAAACGCTGAAACAGCGGGCCGTGTTGCCGTGTCGGTTCTGACAAGTACCCGTTAATTCTTACTCTCGACGAGCTTCTAAACTGTTAAAAGAGTGAGGTAATTAAGTATGATGGATATTCGGAGTTTATCGCGGGTGGCAGCGACGCGGGCCACTCGCAACTTTCTTATCTTCTTCTGGCTGACTTACAGTCTTTATGAAGGTGCCTTCGGTTGGATTTTTTGGGCCAATATCTATCTGTCTCTTGAGAAATTTTCATATTATCGGCAGGAGTTTTTCCTCGGGCAAAGTTTCCAAGTACCTATCTACATATTTTATTATAGCTTTATGAGCCCATTTTCTATCCTTTCGTAGAGCATAGCTACGGTGTAGCGCCGAGTAGGTACTATTTTTTGTGAGCTTTGCAGATAGCGTGAGTGAAGCACCCAACCGCAACTCATTTAGCATGCACTTCGCATCCTCGATTTGCGTTTTGGAGCGCAATGTAACGTTTCGACCACGTACTCTAAGTAGATAACCAGTGCCACGAACATGATCCATTCTCGTTTAGAAAGCCTTTCAATGTAAGTGTATTTCACCGAAAACTTGCTTTGCGTAGATACATAATATATTTTGGTTTGAAAGTAAATACGCTGCCAAAATATATTTGTTCGAGGAAATTGTATAAGAATAAGAAAAAAGATAAAACACAAAAGATTTGTACGGAGCGTAAGCCGCGCTGTAACCTCTTGTTGCCACTAATCTATTTTCAGCTATTCACCCTCTCAAGAAGACACTATTGCTTTTCACTCGGCTTAGTAGGTACCTACTCCACTTCCGAGTGACTCATGTCAGAAAGAGGTATGTATCTTCCGTAAGCCCAAATCCATCCTCAATATTTAACTTCACTCCATCTGATAAAACCTTCTTGTTTTAAGCCTTTAGCAACTACAAAAGCCATGTATTTTTCATGCCAACCGGTAAGGGGTTAGGTACCTACCTCTTTTACGAATGGTCGAATGAAGCTATGTAGATTTCTAGTGCCTATTGCTTGAGGGTGACCCTTGTCATGGGAGATTTGTAAACGAAAAAGCCTCTAATTTGGGTTTGTGTTTTGACAAGTCATCTGGAGGTGCCCTGACTTTTAATAGGATAAGGACCCTTTTGGATTCGGATAATGTAAGCTCTTACTTTGTTATTTTATCCTCTTGATAATCATAAATATAAATTTGGAAGAATTTGCTAAGAAAACAGTGCAATCAATAATTAAATAATTCTCTTTGTCGATACCGTTGTATCTTGAACATAAGTAAACAAAAGTCTTACCATCTTGTATTCAGAGCGAGCCAGAAAAGAAAAGGGTTATTGATGAAACGCAACTGAAAGAAACATGATTACAAAGTCTCATATCTTGATCAGGAACCACAACAAAGCATAAAAAACAAATTGTACTCTTTTTAACAAATCCGTCTTGACGAGGGTTTGCTGTTTCCCTGTAAAAGTAGAAAAGAAACGTATAACGAACAAATCCTGGTAGATCACATCTAAGGTCTCGATTTTTTTTTTCAATTAATTTAGAAACAAAACTGTGACTCTGGCTATACGAAAGAATACAATAGGGTCAACAATAGATTGGGGTAGCGAGACAAAAATGAAGCTCGGCCTTCCTTATCTAATCTTCAATCGCTTTATACCTACGCCTTTAGTAAAGTAAATGTTGTTTCCGCTGAACGTGACTTACTGAACAGATTTGTGATAAATTATGCATGCCGCATTACAGTGCTAACCTCTAATTAGGTGCAGTATCTCAGTAAGTATTAGGTAGGTACTTACATATGAAGAAATTAGCCAACGTTTTATGAACTTAATTAACTATTACATCTAATTACTTTTAGATATTTTTCGTTAAAAGTATGTTCATATGACTCAGTGCCCAACTCTGGTGACGGAGTTATTAGGCCGCCGAACGTGCCCTTCGAAGCACGGAAGCGCTAAGATGAAAATGCCACTGTCGGTTTCCCATCCACTTACGAACCGTTTAGAACGTCGCTTAACTTCGACGATCTACTAAGCATGACTAAAAGCAAGCACGACCATATATTGTAATTTAATCAATTTAAATGTAAACACTAGATTCTAAACACTGACTAAATGAACAAGTCATATTTCGCCAGCTGCAAAGTACAAAATGGAAGTTAATGAACATGCTAACAATTAATTCAGGATTGTTTTATTAATAGACACTTATGCAGGTTATAGGTACGTACAAGCCGGGAGTTGGGTCGTAATTAGCAGGTAAGGTCCGGGCCATGAGCTCGACCTCCTGTTATAATTGTTGTCAAGAGTTTGTTTCCAGAGACACTTGGGTTTGCCCCAACATAATAGGCCCGTGTGATTAACTTTGTTTTCGAAGGAGCTAAATCAGTTGAGAGTTTAATTTTTGAAAGCCTATGAATGAGTGCAGCCTTAAAAAGAGACGGTGCGATACTATACCATCTCTATAGATTTAGGAGAATATCTACCGCGCCTTGGGCATATGGTGGTGATCCGGTTTGTTTTTAATTTTGTTGAAATGGCGTAGCTCTTACTATTTTTGTAGTTGTAGCACAGACCATTATACTGCTATTAGGTTGTAGGTACCTACTACAAAATCAACTACAAATTGTTAAAAGTTTTCCTATAATAACTTTGCGCCTATTGTTTGTTCAGTTCAAGTCATGAAATAAAGATTCATTTTTATAGAGTCAAGAAGCAAAAGTTACATATTCTAAATTCGGTCCTCTGATCTCACGCCCTTTTATGTTATCATGAGAGTTCAAGTAAAAACAAAAACCTTACATAATACAATTATTTTTATCTATTTGTGTCCGAAGAAATATTTTTACAATAAAAATGCCGATGCGTGGACGGTGAAGCGGCAGGCTGAAAGTTGTGGTTTCAAAATAGGTGCCATGTATCAATGGTTTTATATGGGTTAAAACTACGATAACAGGGTAGGTACATTAACCGACACACTTTGCCATTAACGGTCAGTGTTTGCAGGTGTGTCTGTATCACGGACCGCAGTCAGCTTCGGCCACCGCAAACCGATTGCGGTCGCCATCCGATTCGAGATTTCCTCTCACTGCTGTTATGCACAAAAAGTAATGCCTTTGCCAAAATAACTTTTAATGAGTCTCAGTAAAATTTCAAAACAGTGGGTTAGGTTACCTAAGTAAGACTAAGTAGTAACACTTATTAATACGAGTAGGTGACAATTTTTTTCAGAAACTTCTACACGTGCCTAAATCTTCTGAATTAACTTTGCAGCGTAATAGGTAATTTATACCAAGTAGGGGTACCTACGAAAATGTGCGTTCCAAATAAGCCAGTAAGTTTAGCGGTATAATTAAAACCTTTGAAATACACAACGGTTCCCGATCGTGTTTGCGTCACCCTACTTAGTTTAGACTCCCAGTCTATATTTATCCAAACGCAGTCAGAAGTTTTCAAAGAGGCAACAAAACACGACTGTAATATAGGGCGGTGTTACTTGAGAATGAAATCAAAGGACTGAAAGTGAAACAACGGACACCAAACCAGCCTGTCAAACTAGTTGAAGCAGGTGCGCGTTAATTCGGGGTAGGCAAATATACGTAGGTACAACTTTAAAACAATACCAACTCAAAGCTTTCAAACGAAAACCGAGCGTATTGTTTGACCTCTTACCCACGAACGAGCGTCCATGTTAGTTTTCCTTTTATAGAGCGTTAAAAACTACGGTAACTTTGGAAGCGTAACTGAAATAAATGGGCACGTATTAAAATGGAGACTGGTCCGCATCAGGATCAGCAAATTACCGCGCTCGTTTTAGATATTATTCAAACAACTAAATCCTACACTATTAAACTACTGAGGATTACTATTAATCACGTCAAGATGTTTACCCTCATCCCGCGTCAGTTCAGCGGGAATTATCTAGTCGAGATAAATAGCAGCGTCGCTAGCTCGCGCTCACTGCCACTCGGCGTTTGAAAATTACTCGGCTGCGAGGTTACTTAGAGCAACTGACTAATCTTGTTTATAAATTAATCAATTTATAAACGATCGATACAAATCACTCTGAAACCAAACAACGTATCTATCTACATCTCCGTTAATCGAACATCGTCGTCTGAACATTTTTTATAGCTGTTTTATAAGATGTCAATTTGCGACAAAAGTTGAACAAAGTTGAATCATCTAAATTATGATATAAAAAGACTGTAAATATTTCACCTTGCTTGTAGGTATACTTTCCTCGTTTTTCGCGATAAATGCTTAAAAATTTATAAAAGTTTTAGGATTCGTTGTTAGGTGTAGGTACCTATTTGTGGGAAAACTTATTAATGTTGAGTGAGAGTCACGACTTCACTGCTTTGAGTGCAAATATGTGAATCACGTTTCTGGGTTAGTGGAAACAATTGACTTTTAAAATTTCTAACTATAATAAATTTAAAACAAAAACACCTGGCGTTAAAATGATTTTGCCGGCGAAATGTGCAGCATTTCCTACCTCAACCAGATATTGCAGATCCAAGCTGTTCCTGACATGTATTGTGCTGTGGCGAACTCTGTAAATTGCTTTTCGTGACGATAAATATTTTAATCTGATTGGTGGCCTGTAACCAATTAATTGTGGCTTTATTTCCATTCGAAAAATGCTGATCGGAATGTACTGCACAGATCATATAGAACTCGAGACAGCCCATACGGTTGATATGGTGACTTGCCGGAGACTGCGGTACGAATGTTAAATATGACTAGCTTAAATATATTATCAGCTTTTAGCTTGAATAGGTATATTAACAGCAGAAAATATATTATTACATGTGGAGTTTTCAGTCAGGAGGGTTTCCTTACTGAAAACTCCACATGTGATAATATATTTTCGATATACTATCACAGTCAAGTGAAAAATTCAAATATGTTTTTATGAGACATTTTATAATCTAACTGTTCAAACTTGGTATTTTTTGTTCGCGGACTGAATTGCACAGCTATGATGAATTTTAATAAGACCTTCCTTTATGATTTTGTATTCATACTGAATAACTCTCCGTGGTTAAGAATTGATTTATGCTATTACACTTATAAATGGGTCTTCTTTTCAAATAAGAAAGTTATGATTTCGTTGGAGTTTCTTCGACGAATTTTAAGAAGCACTCTACCGGTGTTACTTTGGAACTCGAACTCTTTTCTAAAAATTGTTTCCAAATATTCGCTTCTGTTTGTGCTGTCGATGCTTCGTCAGGTAAATTTGAAATAAGAGGTTGCTCGTTGGTTCCAAATATTGGCTTTCAAAATAATAACACACTTTTTGTCGTACGGTGAAAACACTGCACTTCCACCTTTCCTCGTATATTTCAGTTGAATTCGAAGCGCCTTGTTATGTTGAACACACTTGTAAATCAAACGTGGCTTCAAAAGTCCGTTCGATTCGAAGAAAGTTTACGGGATATAAACCAACCGGTTGGTAAGTAAATATACAGTCAAAGTAGAATTTTGCAACTCCAACAAGACGCTGTTCATTTAAAGAGTTGTGCAACTGGCTCAGCTGAAGTTGCTCTAGATTCTAGGACGTAGTGACGTAACGTTTTAACTTTGAACGCTTCTAAACTAATGTTTATGTTCTGAAAAATGTTTTAGATATCTATCCGTGCAATGATATCGAGGAAATATGTGTCAACACGAACTCGTGTTGGAAAGTTTGTCCTGTTACCCACTGCTTAGTACCTATTTCTTCAACGAAGCGTAACTACCTAGTTACGTAGTACCTACTACGTCTATTTTGTTGGTAACATTTGATTTGTATTATCTATACTTTTGCTGATGCATTTAATTGAGATTAGGGTAAATCTACATAGATATTAATACCTATTGCAAAACATCCTAAGTAAATTGTGCTTTGCTTAATTGCATTTTTTAGAATGTAATGTGAAAATATAAAATTACATTTCCCAGCTTCGTTAGGGTGTGATTGAGATAAGGCACAAGGTTTTTAAGGATCGAGTTTTAATTTTCCCAGAGTAATTGTTGTTAGCATAGTAGCTGCATTTCGCGCGGGGGAAGATAAGAAAATAAACAAAGGTTTTTTTTTTCGTTTCCTGTAAAAGCCTTCTTGACGAGGGTCGCTGGGTGTTATTCAGCATCGAAATGAAATGAGGGATAAAAACTAAATTAAATGCTAATTGCGAGATTCAACAGGGGCCGGGAGGGATCCGATCGCATCGTTCAGTTACGCAACGATATTGAGCAATAAGGTGTAATGATGCGCGGGAAAAATCCAATTATTTCGTACCAATTTATTAGCAACCTCTCATATTCCGAGGGCTTTTGATTATAATGAGTGTTACCGGTGCGATTAGTGTTTGATTTTCGAAAGGACCCTAATGTAAATATGAAATAAAGCACAGAATAAAATAAATAGAAGCAGCGTCGGGACTGATCCTTTCCGTCCCCGTAATAGCGTGTAGCTAAGAAGAGTTTTTCCCGTTTATTGGGTCGTTAGGATATAATTTCATCTCGTGTTTATGGTGCTATAAAAACTTTTCAATGCTGATACAACCACTGTCAATTACTAGGTTTGCTACAATTTATATTCCATACTGGCATTTTTTCGCTCTTAAATTCACGTGAATTCAGAATGCGTGAATTATATTGCTGGTAGCTATGGTTTTAAAATAAATACTATAAATAAAAGAGCAGTTAAATATTGATAAAAAAAATAACTCCAATAAATTCCTCTGGTAATCAACTGTTATTACATTTTATGGAGAATACTTATACTCTATACAAATTCTTTGATTACAAGCGGTCAATTTGGTGTTTACGAGACTTCAAAATATTACAAGTAGTGAGATAACATTGAAATAGCCGCAAGCCATTAGGCCAGTTGAGCCAATAAAGGAGCGTCGGTACGTGTGGAGCTGTGGAGTGCCTCTAGAACTGAAATTCAAAACGAAATCGCATCAAAGCGGCCCCGTTTGGCGCATCATATGAGTATAAGGATAGGTATCAAATAAGTGCTATCTTTTTGCAATGTGAGCAGCAAATATGTCGCCAAGTTAGGTCATCGGGTTTCTACGAACTAATCTAGGTATAGGTAGGTAGATATTTTTGTGAATTTTCTACGTCTTTTTAGTTTTATTAGTTTTATATGCTTAAGACTAGATTGTTGAGATTGATAGGGCTTACCCAACACCTAACCTTGCTCAACAGAGCAAACACGTGGTTTTCTCACAATTATAATGTAAAATCAAAAGAAAATGGAGTACTTAATAAAAAAACCAAGATTCGAACCCACGACGCTCGGTTTGAAATTCAAATAACAGTGTGATTCATTGGAAAAAAAAATCCCTACGAGTCACAGTGTACCCACCGAAGTAAGTATAGTTTGGGCTGAGAAGACTTTGGTAAGTGGGTTGAAGTGTGGTGGTAGTTCCACATAATTTTAATAAAATTGGAGAAAGTAGGTTCTTATGTACAAGACGGAGATAGAAGACTGTAAGTAAATTAAATAAATTAAACGTTCTACATGGAAACGTCTTTAAAATTTTAGCAGAAGAGACGTGAGGAAATTAAGTGTTATTTTGATACTGTGATTACGTTTGCCTTGTTTGTAATTTCCTTACGGAGCTCCAGGCAAAACTCTGGATGTAATTACAACGCTGTTTGATGCATGATGTGAGGGGCTGAAGTGACACGGCACATGGGCCCGTGGGTAACAATCACCTATAACCGATGCATGATTGATGGTCCGCTAATACGAGCTCTCATTATGTAAGCTTCTGTGAAATACCTACAATAATCCATTATATTTTGGATAGGTAATTTACTCATAATTTGTCGATGCTTTTGGATGTTTTTTGTTGTTTTCTGGAGTATTGAAGGTATTTGTTTAATTAATCTTCCTACATTTAGATTGAGCTTTGTGAATAGCACCCCAGACTCACATAAGTATAAGTACAGTCAGCAATGAAAGTCGATTAACAGTTGGATTTTTAACTAAGAAAAAAATAACTTTTCTTCATAAATTATTATGAACTAGCTGGTACCCGCGACTTTGTCAGCAAAATAACATACTTGAAAGAAAGAGAATAGAACTGAAAACTGCAAGAATCTTCTGAAACTTTAAAAAATGCAATAATAGCGCCATCTCAACCTCAGCCATAGGTTAGTAACGCCATCTAGTTGCCTTTAAGTGGAACTTCCAACTTCCCATACAAACTTTCAACCCTTATTTCACGCCCTCCATGATTATTTTTGAAAAAAAAAGTAGCCTATGTCCGTCCCTGGGACATAATTTTTATCCATGTCATATTTCAGCATTATCTGTTCGGTGGTTTAATCGTGAAAAGGTAACAAACAGACAGACAGACAGAGACATTTTACTACATAATAATAGATGGTGCCACAGGAAAAAATTAGATCGCGCTATCGTTGCGTTTTGGGCAACGTAACATATAAACTCCCTAATCTTCTAATTTTCAGCTTTATAATAATAGTATGGACTAACTTACTTTATCTTCAAATATTAGTCTAGTAAAAATGTTGGTCATAATGTTAAGGATGTAAAAAAAAAACAGATTTGTGAAACATAAAATGTTAATCGACTTTCGTTGCTGACTGTACCTACCTAGTCTTAAAATGTGGTGATGTTTTTGTTTATAAATAGTTTAATAAGAGATACTTAGCGCAATGCAAAAAGTTCAAATAGGAACTAAATTAAGCAAACATTTAGTTAGTTCGTAATCGATAAAAAGCCATCGGGAATCGGCATGGATTGCTAGTTTAAGACCATTTCCCGCTAATATCTCTAGATCGAAATAGGTTTAAGTGTACCAATTCCCTCTAAATTTCTCGATCCAGAGCTTACTTTGACAACCTGTCGCATGCACGGTTTTCATGTTGCAACATACGAGTAGGTATAAGTAGAAGCATTTTTAATTGCTTATTAGTAAGGCACGGTTTCACGGTATTTTGAATATGGTATGATAAAACTTCGGCTTAATTTTTAGGTAGGTATGTTTATATTTTTGTGAACTTGTTAAGTTAGTCTGTAAGGTCTACTAGTGCTCTTATTAACTTATTAGGGTACTTTCTTTATTACATGATAAGGATGCTATTAATTTTAAATTCATACGTAGATATGTTATCACAAACCTATAGCAGTCGAAGCTTTGGCTAGTAAGTAAAAACAGTCTAAAATTTAGTTCAAAATACATAAAAAGATTAAGATTTGGAAATCTCAGTGCGAATGAAATCTTAATCAGCAAGGTAAAAAACGCAGCACGGTCGGTTAGTAAAATTAATTTCACTCTGACCCGTGTATTAATATTCAGAGCACTCGCAAAGTTCGCTTTTAACAGCGACTGGAAATACTCGAACTTATTAATTTTACCAGCGTTCCTTCTCGTAACACTTTACTGGATTACTTGAACGAGTCTGGTGTAGGTACCTAATCTCTGTTGGACACACGGTCAGTCAATGCCCTTTTTTATTTTTTCTTTAACTTTAAATTAACAAAGCTCATTGCTAATTTTAGTACGAAGGCGCATCCGATCTTTAGCTCTCTGAAGTTAGGTGCACTAAACGATTGCGCAGGTTTGCGCGAGTAGGCGAGATAGGACGATGCAACAAACTAAGTGAGTGAGCGAGGCAGCTATACTAAGCTATTCTTCAGTGGTGTTCATGCAGATCCTCGCAAACCCTTGATTTATTTAAATACTTAGTGCTCTTTGAATAAGTAATATGCATAATTTATGATTACTAATTTATGAAATGTTGATACTTAGTGAAATGCCGGTTGTCACATGCTTTTGTATAAAATTTGGTTCTATGACATGCCAATATTCAGGAGTCAATATAAAGGCGAGGTCGATTCCCAATGGGCTACCGTGGCCCCGTTAATAATATTACTACAGAAATATTTTTACCAAAAGTGTTTCCCCTCCCTTTGTAGGTAGGTATAGGTACTAAGTGGCTGCTACACATCCTCCCGCTCATTGTTTGACACAAGCTTTGTCGGAATGTTACAAGGGATTATGTATCTCCTTACCTAGCTGGTACTTTGGACAATGGACATGTTGAAGTGTGTAGGTATGTACACTTTAATCCGTAATGTGGTAATGTAGAGAATGGGTTTTCGAGTAATTCAACATTTTATTCATAATTTAATATCAATAAATCAAATTTCAGAATTGCCTTCCTCTCAATTTTCTCTACTAATTGTAATACGTTTAACAACTAAGTGAAAATCATTCTACTCTCGTTAAACGTTTTAATAGGCTAAGTAGTTCAAAACAAAACTCCAAGTCAGCGATTTTCTTTCCTTATCCGAATTTTAAAAATAACACTTAAAAATTCCGTCACGGAATATCGGAAACCCCATTTCGAACGGGGCGTCCGCTTCGTAAAAATAGTGTAGGTCTGAAAAACAGTGCCCATTTACCGAACAGCAGGTGTCCTTCGCAATCCCATCGTCAGCGGATTAGTTCATTGTACGGAGATAAATCTCCATCTGAGGGGCACTGCTTACTTCGTTCTTTTAGCTTCAACTCAGATTACCTGCCTCTCATAATATGAAAACAATTGCTGAAACGAGATTGAATCTACATTGCGGAATATCATTTGAGTGATACGAACCTAAGTATGATTTATTGTCGCATTTACTTATTTTTCATTATTTTCATTTCACCACTAAGTATGCTATAAATGCAATATCTCTAGTAGTAACTGTCTGAATCAATGATTATTAGAACCTCAGGTGCTTATTAAACCATTTCGCACATGGTTTGAAGGAATTCATCTTCTTGTTGTGTCACTAGATATCTTCAAACCTAATTGTAAGTGCTCTTCTTTGTGCATTGAGGGAAGAAAGTTAGCGAAACGACAAGAAGAAGACTGTAGAGGTGAAGAAAGTACCAATTATATGGGATACGAAAGAAATCTGGCTCTTTTGTCAGCCTACTCATTTCAATTAATCATTAGACACTTTGCCGGGATTGCTTGTTTGCGTCAACTAAAACCGAGATACGATTATGTAGGTTCGTAAGCATCATTATTAAGTTAGTGTTTGGCAGATGTCGTTAGTAAATTATGTTTATCCGACAGGACGCAGCTGTGGTCGTCTCTAATTCTGTGCCTACGTACGTCGTGAACTTAGCACTGCGTCAAAGGGAGATATGAATAATACAGCATTCTCAAGTCCCTCTCTATGAACTTTCTTTTTTAGTTTCGTAGGCAAAAGCATTGTGCATACTGAAATATGTAAGGGATATCATGCCGCATGTGATTGCATCCTGACGTCATTTAATAAGTGGATACATTGAATTGGTACTTGGGATAATTGGGGTTGAACAAAGAACACATTAGGCTCAAATCCAATCGTGGCTTACTTTTAAATAAGTAGTTTCGTGCTGGAAAACCAGCATGCATGGCTATTTACATATTCAAGTCACGCTTCATTTTATATCTTATTATTATTAAAGCTACATCGTGACTTTAGTCCTTTAAAATGAAAAAGCCCAACTGTACCTATAACAACATTAAAAAATATAATTACAAAGTTTACTCACATGAAGTTTAATTAGATGAATTCTTTTTGGAATTAGTACAAAAAGTAGTGAACCAAAGAGTATTTGCCTGTAATTTGTTTTGCGATAATAAGTGGACCAACAAATAGATAATTAAAATACCTCAATTATCGTGTGCTCCTAATTTTGAAGAGTTTCGTTCGTGGAATTTTAAAATTTGTGTTTTGTCTTAACGATACACTTATTCGTAGGTACTTACTTTATCTCATCCATTATCTATTATTTATAAGTAATGATAGAGATTATTTCCCAATAGAATATTACAAAAGTACCTACGTATTTTATTAATTAGCGTGGGTACGTTCTACCCCCCTTAGACATCTTCAAAGGATCTGGAATAAGTAACATAAAAAAAGATCTGAGAGAATGTTTACCGCGCCTTGGGGATACAGTCGTGAACCTGTTTTGTTTTTTACGTTCTACTTACACTTTTTTTACGCAAGTGATGTAAAAATGTTTGAAATCAAGAAGCACGGAGTAATTTCTTTATGTTACATTTATTTTAAGAAACTTTTGAGAGCTTTGTAACGTTTAGATTGATTCGCAAGCTCGTGATGGTGAAAGGATTCAATACTCCTCGCAGAAGCTCCTTTTATGCACAAATGAATTACTTTATAAAGCTTTGAAAACATCTGAACGTGTTCTCGTTACTCCAAGCCCATTAAATTATTCAATTTCGATTCTTACATATTGAGAAAACCGTTTTACTTACTACTGTACTAATACAAAATAGGGAATCTACCTTAGCTTTTGATTTCGAAGGTGTTAGGCCTGCCAAGCCTTATAAACCAGCTATTAAGTACTTAAGTAACACAAGTGCTAAATGTATTCTTTGGAATGACGTTTATAAGCTTTTAATAAGTACCTAGACACGTATTTCAGATTTTAATAGGTACCTACTCGTACATAGTTTATATCAAGTTTTGCATTATCAGTGTAGTAATAATCATAAGGGACGATTAGCCTGGGTGAAATGGCGTATGTTTTATGTTATACCGCAGGCTACTTAATAGTTATGTCTTAAGTTATACGTGCGAATTTACCGCACATGCTTCATGAAATACTTTTATCCATGCCATCATTTCTTTGATCGAGGTACTTAGTGTAAAAAATAAGGAAGGTTTTATGAAGAGAAAAATTGGAAAAATTAAAAAAAAACACTTAAAAACCATAATCTTCTTGTTCCTATTTAAATAATTCCTAGCGGTCAATTTTCCTTGAAGATAAATTGATTGTTATGAAGGTATCTCATTCCCTGCATCACATTGGCTAGAGAGGATTTTAGCCCTAGGTAACACCACAGGGCGCAGCTAGTTAAAACAAGTATTTAATCTACGTGTAGAGAAGGAAGTATCATATATTCACTGCAGCCAGAACATATCGGTATTTTAGTCACAGCGAACGCGTTGCGCGACGTTGGGGGAAAAATGAAACCATTTCAAAGGAACGCTCACATAGAGTTTTTCGCAGAAAGTATACAGACGTGTAAAAGTTTACGATATGTTTGGGAGATGAGCAGTAAACATGTTCATTTCACACGTGCGACTTCGTGACGTTTTGATATCTCGCTTGTAATCTAGGTTATAACATTCACACCTTTATAAACTCCGGCATTTGCATTATCTATCAAAGGAAATCACACTTTAAAAATCAAAGCATCAGTCAATTTAAGAGCTTATTATCTGTTTGCTGTAATAAATAAATTGCACATGATGAATTTATCAAAATCTAGTTCGAGTATACCATGATTACATTTTGTTTACCAAAGTGAATGTTACGTAAAATTCAATTTCAGATTTCATTTTCTTTTATTATCGGAGTATCAGACAGCTTATTTCGAGTTAAAGGGTAGTGTCCTTTCCTTGTAGCCTTTACACATCGATTACATGTCATAGTTGAATTATGAGCCTTTAAATCATACTTAATGGTGAATACGCATACTCTATCCTTAAATTTATAGGTTGATAGTAGAATATATATCAAAAATTCACCGCTCAGTAATGGACTTTCTATAGCTTAAAGTTATAGTTTAGTTAAAGTATGATATGTTACGATATAAAGTGGTTAGACTCTGCAGGTTTATTAATTCTTCAACATCTTAATATTATCTAGGTTGAATTGTACAGGAGGTAGATATTTACTGAGCTCCACTACCTACGTAATAGTTAAACCTCCGAGTAACTACCTGGAATACCGTCGAGGTTTGATGCCTCTATCTATAGGTTATTATCGATGAATACATTACAGCCAGTATCATACACACCGAACAGATGCTTCTTTAATATACCTTGATACTAAGTAAGCATCTCGAGATAGAAAACAGCAAGGAAATAGCAATTTTCCTGGGTAGTAATTCGTTTCTAGCACGCCATTTTTCCATTATCTAATATCAATATTGTTTCGTCTTCATCGCTCAGAATTGGAACTCTGAGACTATACTAATGATAACATTGCATGACCTACACAAAAATAGTTCTTAACGTATCTTTGTAGCAAGACTAGTTCATATGAAACGCGATACTGGAACGTATATTCAATTTATTACGCTTTGCTTTTACTCAACGTAATGACTTTTTCTATTGTTCAATATTTGTCTACTTTTTCCTGAACTTGTTTTTTTTGTAACTGATGGAAGAAAAGTAGCTAGTAGTTACCTGCTGAAGTTAATTTACAAAGATAGGAATCGCTATTGTGTATAATAATGTAACATTGCTTCAGTGCTACGAAGCTACGAGGCGCCTACGTAAGTTCTACGAAGTCTACGCGTAGAGAGAGCGGCATAAACAAATTAAAGCTTTATCATGTAAGACCGCCGCAGCCGCGTACCAAGATTAATGTACGCCTAATGAATCAGCTCCCGTGACAAATCAGTACCTACGAGTACACGGGATAATGGCAAAAGCGCCTACTAAAGTTAGTAGTCAAATTGAATATCGTTGTTCTTATTTCTTAATTTTACCATCGATGACTCTCCGATTCTAGACACTGATTTAACTTGATACTTTATCAAATCTTTTTTAAAAACAAACATGTAAGTTAGTACATTTATAATGTGGCTTGTTTGAGTTCAGCGCTGTATAAATGTTAATGGTTCCCTCGCACCGAAAATGCAAATGCTAGTTAAACATAATTACCTATGCCATTTTGAGCTAAATTAAAAACCATAAAATTAAAACTCTAAACTTCACACATGAAAGTTTCTAAACTCATATAATGAAAATACACCGTTGAGATAAGTATTAAGTAGCTCGTACTGAATCTTCTGAGATAAGTAAATGAAGAAAGTAATAACAATCTATACTTACGTAGACTTATGCTTAGAATTACAGAGGATATTCAGTTTTAAAATCATTTTAGCAAATCTTAGTTTTCATATAAATCTGCAAAAATGCAAACAAAAATTCTCCCAATGGATTATTTTTTATACATGTTCAAGATAATTTATAACAAAGCATCAGGAAGCAACCTATGCCTACACCGAACGGGACGCTGTAGTGCCTAGGACATTGTTTAAGATGAACTAGGCTTGCCTAGCATCTGAACCATCCTTTCAGCTTAATCCGTCTTATAAAAGAGGAAGCTACTTCGCCCTAAGATTGGACATAAAAGCAAAGAGTAAGTAATACAAATTGCTTATGAAATAAAAAGTATATGCGTCTCGGGTCGACCTTTCTGAAACGGTTAACGAGGTACGCCATGGTCTTAGGTGTTATTTACTAGCGTTACTCTATATTATACCCGTTATTATACCCGCGGTTCATAGAGAATGTTTATAATAAGGTATAAGTACGCATTTATAATAGTTATTAGGATGTAGGATTTTATGATAAAAACTACTTATTTTTCAGCAGTCTGTTCTTTCTTCTTGTTTATTGGCTCGTATAAGTATGGCTCTTGTCTCAAGTATTTTTATGATAACTTTCAATGGAAACTTTCCAATAAAACTACGTTTAACAAGACACTTACTCAAGTTATGAAATGTAAATGCATGTATGACATTTTATTACTATTTTTAAACCTAGACTCCTTTGTATCAGGAGCAACTTTTTGGTGACTTATGTAATTTTTGAAGAGTAACATTTTAGATGGACTGACAAAGGCGAACCCTTAAATAGAAGAACATATTAGAAAGTCTATGCTACATTTTTGAGATTCAGTGTTTATGTAAATATAATTTAGTACTGGACATATCAATACGCAGAACACGTACCTAATCCCGATAATATAATTTTATGTTACAGATCATATACATACCTTTAGAAGCATGTTGAGATTGCGGTTGAGATATTCTCAGTTGATCACTTAAATGTCAATAGAACACGTGTCCCAGATAACGTCTGTTCTTCGTTTAAACCGCACAAGCATGGTAAAATCATATCGTATGCAAAGTCTACCGCACTTTCAATTTGCATAATTTGTAAATTCTTTCCTCGCAAAAAGCTATTCTCTCCGACTAAAATATCAGTTTTACTAAAATCGCAGAGCTTTCGTAGTCTCGAGGTCTTGCTTTTACTTTTAAATCCCGTAGGCTGCGGTTTTGAATTAGATTCGTTATATATCATCATTGGAAAGCAAACTTATTACAGCATAGGCCCCAACTTGTCCTAAGTTCCCTATTTTACTAACCAACCTGCAGTTTTATTTTTAAGACACTTTGAGGCAACTTTTATAATGTTAAATAAAGTATATTTGAAATATATATATGACTTAATCATGACTTTTATTTGAGGAGTAAGTAGTACTTATTTAGAATTTTAGGTATATCATGTTCTAGTGCCGATGATGGCATCTACCGAAAGCAAACCCTACCAAAACACATTTCAAACATACGAGTCCCCTTTTCTTATCATTTGGTTAATCATTATACATCGACCGTAAGGTAGAACACATCAAAGTTAGCGCAAGTTATAATTACGTATAGCAGTGCGTCAGATAGCAATACTTCGGCAGATTGCTAGAGCTGCTCTTGACAGGCTATCAGGGACCAGTGGCGTCGTGTAATATGTTGCACAAGTTTGCTTTAAGACCTATATCTATAACACACTGGTTGTAGTAGAGCTTTATAAGAGTTAGCAATTACTTTTGATATTTACTGTCAACATGGTTAAAATAAGTTGGAATGAAAAAATGCATCGTTTTCTTTTTTAACCGACTTCAAAAAAAGGAGGAGGTGCCAAGTGAATACGATTAAGTACCTATAAAAAAATGAAATCGAGCGGTAGCGTACCAGGATACAATTTTGCACCCAAGTTCTTTTGAATTTCTTAGATGTAAATGAATAGTTGGCACCGACTTCAAATTATATTCTTATTTTTCTTTTTTTTAGTGTGTAGAAGGTTCGTCTGTTTGTGTTCTGTGAAGTCGGTTCAATTTTTTTTTTCAAAATTTTTTATTGCTACTAGGGACATTGTAGTTTTTAGTGTAACATAATATTTTCTAATGCTAAAACCGAAATAAAACTGGATTATTCCAGTGTCTTCAAGCACTGTAGACCTAACCAATACGTTACTGACTCACAGAAAATATGTTGCTAGCGTTGTATCTACCAGTCATTCAGTCAGTCTTCCCAGTCTGGAATTTGCTGTTCTTATATTATAAAAATATTGATCTTATATAGTCATGACATTTGTTAATAAAAATGAATAATGGTTAGTTTTCAAAGTGCGGATGAGTTTAATTTATGGCGCGAGTTAAGTCCGAATGATTTAATAGCAGCATTACGCTTTCAGATACGAGTTAGTGGGGAAATGTATTACACGAATTTAATTTACTTTCAAAAAATATTCCTTTTTCAGTGACACAAGTGGTAGAGTGATTTATTTTTGAAATAATGGAAATAAATTTAAAATATTAGTTCCGAGAATATATACTCATTAGAGTACTTAAACAGGGAATTGTTTTCGTGGATAATATTCTAGTACTTAAAAAATATGAGGTATGCACATGAGTTTCCGATACAACATAGACAAGTTTGGTAGTTTTTTGAGTGTTCACTTAGGGAGTGTTTGTTTTTAGTCGATAGCCTAAACCATAGTTAATTCATCCGTGCTGGCTACCAGGCACGCCCGTCTTCCCGCGGGACCCCCTGACGGGGACACGTCACAATTGGATCGGTAACGAGCACGGGTATTGATTGAAACCATTCCCCAGTGGATTGTCGCTATTAGCATAGCCATTATTTCAATAAAATTATACTATAATGTTCTATGAGTTCCAGTAATATTTAATTTTGGCGCTTAAAATATAATTTGATTGTTGTTGTTTGATATTACCCCATAATAAAAAAAAAACATTTCAAGATCATTATTTTTTCGTTGGTAGTTCCTCGCTTCTTTTTGCTTGTCTAGGCAGATAGCTCAGTCAAATTAGCGTTTTACCTCGAAATGAGAGTAATACGCTAAGTAAGCAAGTTTGTATGAGTCAGTGGCCAACTCTGGTGACGGAGTTTTTAGGCCACCTTAAGGCCTCCGTCATGGCTTAACGAATTAAATAGCCGGGACCGACAATTTAACGTGCCCTATTTTCGAAGCACGGAAGCGCTCAGATGAAAATGCCACTGGCGGTCACCTTTCCACAATTAGTGGAAAATAATCCACCGTGGTCGTGGAAAAAAAAATATATAAGTAGTATATCAGTTATCTGGTCCCCATAGTACAAGCTTTGCTTAGTTTGGGGCTAGATGATGCTGTGTGAAAATGTCCAGCATTATTTATTATTATTATTATTATTATTACAGTGGAAGAAAAAGTGGAAACTAATCCCTTAATGGATTTGATTAGTGGATCAGAGGGGCTTTAGAACTATCAAGAATTCAAGAACGACTTAGCAAAGACAACCACGAGCGCTTCACGTTCATGATATGTGACGAGCTGGATGTTAAGTTTGAATGTGTATGGAGGTAATGGAACGGGGCAAGCAATAAAAAGGTGGACTGACAGTGTGGAAGATGATATTAGGAGAGTATGATTTAATGTTTAGATGATGGTTGGTATAGCGACGTGGAAGAGGAAATGTCTTCCGTACTGACCCCACATAAAAGTGGGCTAGGAGTAGGGAGATGACATAAAATAATCAAATAAGTACTTAATTGCATTAAAATATTAAACGAATTATATCTTCCAATTTATAATTAGTTTAATAAATAACCTACAGACCTAAAAAAGTTTACTGATACTAGCTAAAGTTTATTTTAGGATGTTAAACAACATTACCATCTATGATTGCTAAATCCCTGATGTGTTGATCTGCTATGTATGTACGCGGGTATGAAGTACGTGCTCGTATTAATTATTACGTATAGCATTTCCATGCCTATAATTATAGATTTAGGTAAACGGTTTATCAGAATGTAATCCGCACTAAATATGTTGAACATCACATAATTTCATTTAACTATTGATGCATATGTCTTGCAAGTAGCTAAAAGAGAGGTAGCTAGTTTAATTCAAATTGAAATTGTTACGTTGCATGCCATTTAAAAAGCACATATTAGTCGTTTTGGAATTGTGATACATAGTGGCGAGAGCTCCGTTGATAATGCCACTAGCGGTGACCATACACTTTTGCGACCGCATAGAATGTTGCTTTGACGAACTATCAAGAACGACTACATAAGCAAGCTACGCCACGCTTTAATGATGATATATCATTAAACATTATGACTAATTTATTTTCAGTCGTACAACAGATATTGATTTCAGATTTGTTGTAAAAAGTTTTGGAACGAAGTTCCTTTTCGGACGGTATCGAAGATAAGGGCTAAACAAAAAAAAAGCGTTCGACTTTACCGTCACGACACATACATAGGTCAAAACGTCACAGCGCGAAGTGACATACTAAATTGTTAGTACGGAAGAGCGTTTCTAGGCTTTTAATGGACAATAATTTATTTGACAAATGCCAAATGTCAAAGTTGAAAATTCGTTCCAACCGAGAGTTCCACGGAGGTTCCACGACACTCACGTACTTTTTTATTTAATTTGTAACTGTGGTGAGATAAAGAGACGCAGTTAAAATCACCGCACCAAGTGACACCGCTATAACTTATTCAAATAAACCGATTTATATCGATTGATATCGTTGAAGCACGCTTCATTTCCGCGTTTCATACCAATATATTCAGAAGGCTTTAATACTCGTTTCATAAAACCGTTTTTATTTTATTGACCAATAATTTAATGGAAAGGGTTCCGTCCATCTACATTTTCACGGCTGTATCTTTTTTATTGTACAGGTGTGGAAGACATTGATTGGCAAAAAATGATAAAATTCAGCTTCATACCAAAAGAGCTGTGACCAAGTGTGACAGTTTCTCGACTTTCAATTCCAAGATTGTAAGTGCAAATCCCAGCTATATCAATGAATTTATTTATTTCATAATACCTGTTTAAAAATAGTAGTAAAATTGCATTTTATATTACAGTCGATGTGCATTCAATAACATTTAGTTTCCAAAACCTGAAATGATTATAACATTATTACTACATTTTTTTTAGGCGAAGAAGGGTTTTGTCGTAACACACGCACTTTGTGCGTGTGATAAATAATTTTCAATAAACACAAAAATGTAAGTAAGTACTTATAATATTCTGTTAAGTTCATGGGTATGTTAGCACCATAAACATAAATAACAACCCCCGCTAAACTTGTGTGAAATAAAAAGTTTGTGCCACAATAATCTTCCAGCCCCACATCAAAAATAGATCAGAGTTTATTCTTATGCTGCTCAGGTATTTTATTTGATGGCTTATAGTAGGAACGTCTCTGCGGTTTGAAATTGATAAAATTATTCTACCTCCTTTCTGCCTATACCAAACTGTTAGTGCTTTTACCTGCAATATATTTCGTGAATACGTCCATCACTCTAAATTCACGTTTTTGAAATTGGTTCCACAGACCAAACTAAGCTTTCACTGCAATTCGTTTTACGAGTGGGTAGGTATATACCTACTACATACAATTTTTAGAAATCGATTAAGCTTTTATGTAGAGACACTCTATAAATAACTAAGTATTTACATCTATATTGTTCATTTCACATTTCTATATGAAACTGACTGGAAAAACGAGAATCATCAATTTTATTTCGCAATATATTTCGATACCTATACGTGCCTATACACAATACACATTGCGTATAAAGTCGGCAGAGTTTTATACTGTATTGTTCTGTTTGTGAATGCACGAGTGGTAACATTTCGATAGCGATATATTCATTAAATGTGAGCTTGTTGTTAAAATTCGCTTGTTCAATTGTTGTTTCGTGACAACGTTTACAATCAGAATAGGTACTAATACAAAATCAGGTGATTAAATAAACTATTTTTGTTTTACTGTTTAAATTGAAATAAGATGCAAACATTTTTATGAGTGGTTGAAAAACGTTTTAAAATTCAATTTAAACTTTGTACTTTTATATTTTTCTCTTGGTGCAGTGAGTGTGATCGTTTTATACAAAGAGGATCGAAAGGATTGCACCTGGTGCCGACTGGCGTAACCTCACAGCCCGCGGCGAGCTCGCCGCGCCGCCGTCGCTCGCCAGACACGTGTTTCAAAGTAAACTTAAAAAAGCACAACGCCTCGTTCCCGTAATGTATGCTTGATGTAGAAAATCTTCTTTTTCAATTAGGAAAATACTTGCATCATTTTAGATCCGTATATTGAATTATAAATCTTATAGTAAAGAGGCGTTTGAGGGAGGAGGCTTATGCCCAGCAGTGAGCTATTATTTGAACTACAAATGATGATGCTGATGAAAGTAAAGTGGACATCGTCGTCGAAAGGGTAAAAATAATAAATTTAATTCAAACCATTTTATCTATATTAATTATATTTTATAATATATGTAAATATGTAGTAGCTTATTTACTGTAAATAAATTATTTCCTTTTATCTTGGATCTGCAGAACTTGTATCAATAATTCGTGAATGATAGTGACTAGAATTGTCTAGTCACTATAATTCATGTATGGGGCTAGTCAATTAGTCATTGGACTATCCCTAAAAACTTAGATATGGATAATACCTATGTGATTTTAAAATTTAGAAAAACGAATATATACCTAAAAAGCTATGCTAGTAATGTTTTTCAGCGGATTTTGAATTATGGTCTATCTTTCATCTTATTACTAGTATATACAATTCAACTGATTCCCTGCACCACGGGTGATCTGAGAACACGAAATATGGTATCAGATCAAAGCCTGAATTTTAATTCGCACAGCATAGAATAGAGGGCGGTAGTGTACCAGTTCACGCCATTGTGTTCCGTGAACACCTATTAGGTACGTTCTCATTAACGTGCTCGTACCCGCTTTACCCGCTCGTTAACAATGCCCTACTAGCAATTTGTGCCTTCAAAATGAATGTATACGATACGTCGACCTTTAACCAATTTTCATCACTTACCTATATTACTAATAACAGTACCAGCGTAACGGGAAGAATTATAGGTAAATATTTATGGGATAAGAAATTTGGAGAAAGGCACCTAACGGCTGTGAGACAGGTACCTCGGAAGGTTTACTATTCGAAGAAGATTACTTTGAATGAGGCTTCAGTGGAGTGTGAAAATGATATCGATATCGGTTACTGGAAAATGATTCCTTGGCTTACATAATATTTTGCCAATATTATCGTAAAAAATGGTTGTATGTACGTTGCTACTCCTTGGGAAAATAGTTTAAACCTACTTACACAAGTTAGCAGCTTCAATCCTTCTTTTTTTTTATTTACATGAACAAAAAAGAAAAGAGCTTTGTCGCTGAGCAACTATACCGCCCAATCAGTAACATCTTAACTGGTTTCACTTCACTTCTTGGTTTCTTCTTCTTCATCTTTTTATTCCTTCTTCTTCTTTTTAATAATAGCAACTGTTTCGCTTCACTTCAAATATGTATTCATGTCACGTCAATTTGATTTTGAAAAAAACATGGCAGCTTGACATTTCAAAACCTCAACGGAAATCTTTCGTCAAATGAGAATTCACAGTTAAATTGCAATGTAAAACTGAAAAAAATGGCCTAAAAATTTGACGACATTATTATTATTATTATTAGTATTTATTTAAAAAAAAAGAAAAGGGCTTTGTCGCTGAGCGACTATATAATACATCAATTTAGAATATTATGATGCTCTCTCTATATATTTTTAGCTTTATTTATAAAATAAAATGATAGAATAGAAATAGCCCTCTGAAAATGACTCTGCATCGACTTTAAATGTTATTATGTTATTATAAAACATATATTTGTCGTTAAAAGCTTTCCAAAAATGTGTTTCCTTCAAAGGTATATTTTGCCAACGACACGAAAACAGAAACTTGTAATTACAAGCTTAGGTAAAGTAGCTTCCTCCTACGCTTCTGGCAGATTCTGAGAAATCTGAAAAGGATCACGGAGCTCTTAGAAATTAGTGACTTGTCTTGGTATAGGTATATATCCCCCCCGTTGAGCTTTATATCTATAATCAAGAATTTATGAACTCTCATTAATTTAGATGCACATGAGTGAACTCATTTACTCTAAAAGAAAATAAATCACAGGACGACTCGATACAAATGCAGAATGACCCTAGGCACGGTAGACATTGTTTTAGATCTAGTTACATTGCCTACATCAACTACTCATACTGTATTTGTAGCTGATCGTGCACTTTATGGCTCGATTCATATGAAGCGCCCACGCAAGTCTGGTTTATATCCTGTTGTCCAGATATCATGTAATTTTACTGAGTTAGCGCTGGTAGACCTCACAGCTTTGCTCTAGACTTTATTCATTCTGTTGTAAATCATTATCTGTAAAACACGTCTTAAGCATTAAATATTACATTAAATAATTCGAAATTCAGTTATTTTATTGTTTTTAAAAAGGCTTTCACGCTTTCCCTGAACAAGTCTATCTATAGTTCAAATTCAAAATATAAACGAACGTTTCCAACATCAATTTTGAAAAGGTATTGGCATTTATTAAAATCTAATATCCTCATTTTGTTGATGGTGCGCTCCGCATACAGTCGTTCATCACGAGTTATGTTTCGCTCGCATTCGTACATTGTGTGAAACCGTTACATTACACGTTAGAAGTAATAGATAGTGCAATTTCCCGTGGCTTCCACAATATTTGTGGTGGTTGCAGCGCTGTGTACCAGAATTTTGTATCATAAATATGGAACAATGAATATACAGATATTATTCACGTTCAATTTCAGTCTACTCCGGCAGTTAAGTTTCACGGACTGATTCCCTTGAAATCGAGTTGCGGCCTTGCGGCCCTACGCACCTTCTTTCATTAATCAACCGAAACATTTTATCGCTATGAGCAAACTTTTGAGCATTTATCTAAGTTAATTACGCATTTTTATGAATATTTTATATAATGAACCTTCAAGCTTCCTTAATTATGCAGTGTATAGTTAGTACATAAATCTGTTTTGTTGGTAGTGGCACAGATTGTATTGCAATGAAGATTTGCATCTATTTTGCAATAACTTTCACGAGGATTCGTTTGTGCGAGAAAGCTTGAAGCGCCCGTTATTTCTCCGACTTCCTTGTGGATCGGAGCGCTGATTCAACATTTGTAATAATAACAGAGGAATTCTCTTCCAATTTTATTTTCATATTTAAATGCTTTATCCATTTTTGCACGTTTTGTTGGCTCCGCCCGAATCATAGTTTAAATGCCAAGATAGTTTGAAGATATGAAATCGAGCTACACTTATATATTTAAGCTGTTTTTATCACTTTAATTCACTTTGATTTCATTCGAAAAGTTTAAAATACGAATTACTTCTGTAAACTTTAGTATAGCTGCATCTTTTATCATTGATTTTAAATCAATGAAACGCGATAACTTAATAATAAAAGGACACTAGTTAGCCAAATATCATAAATAGAATCAATGATCTATATTCATTACCCCCATCACTGCAATAGTAAGGGATCCGTATTACAAGTAGGTACCTACACCTTAATCTATTCCAAAATATGAGGATCTTGCCCATTTTTGGTTTCATCCAAATCTATTTACAAAAGTTCAAATTGTACTGATATTTAAAACAAATTACGTGGTCGACCTCATCAACACGCAATAATAGTTACCAAAGACCATTGCAAACTGCTCAGTTACGTTCAAATAGTGATCAACACAACTGTTTGGTGTAATTAGCGACCACGATTATGGACGGACAACCTCAATGGCTCTATTTTGGAATTGTAGCTCATGTATTTTACTCTGGTATGGTCAGCTAAAATTTTGGTTTGATTGTATGTAAGGGAGATTTATCTACAGAAAAAAAAACAGTCAGTTTAGATAGGCATTGCTGATTGGTGTTTTTTATTTTATTTTTATTTTTAGCCCGTATTGTCCCACTGCAGGGCAAAGGCCTCCTTCCTCATTTTCCAGTCTTTTCTGTCTTTAGCTATAGTTGACCAGTCTGGTAGATGCATATCCAAATCGGCCCGCGATCTCCGTGGTGGTCTGCCGCGCGGACGTCTTCTGTCGGGCACCCAGTGGCATTCAGTGACGGTCTTTGCCCATAAGTCGTCAGACATGCGGCAGACATGGCCTGCCTAGTCCCACTTTAGTTGGGTAGACTTATTGGTGACACTGACAACCTTAGTGCGTACGCGTATTGCTGAATTTCTGATCCTGTCGATCAGCCGAACCCCTAGAAGACTGCGTTCCATAGCACGCTGGCAAACCTCGAGTTTGGACTTTTGCTGAAGTGTCAAAGACCAAGTTTGCGCTCCGTATGTGAGGATTGGGAGAATACATGTTTCCATGAGTCTGCATTTGAGGCAGAGTGGAAAATCGCCTTTCATCAGGTGTTTCATCGACCAATAGTTCCTCCAGGCATTTTCAATTCGACGGGCGACGGCGGTGATTTGTGTTATTTTAGTCAAATTCTTCTTCAACTTGAAATATCAAGGACATAATAAATATTATAGGCACTTCAATCGTGCCTAATATTTTACTAAAAGCAAGTTGAAATAAACTTTAGAGAGTGAAATTATTTTACAAGATAAAGTATGCAAGCCCGGGATTTGAACTCACTGGATTAAAAGTTGACACTATTCTACTTAGCCAATATGGCTCTTAGTTACAACTATAGACATTTACAAACATAATGTGATGATGTGAAAGTGATAGTTTAGGAACACGAAGGGTCGGGTCCACCGGAACAGGAGCAATCCATCTCAAGTAATTACATTATTTTCGGAGCGCAACGAGAGCCTTCCGCGCCGTTAGTTAAGCCCATCTTAAAATAGGAACTGAGTAAATTTGAAAACACTTCGCATTTCTTTATTGCATATTTGGTTTTATAATTTATCTCGAAAAACAGTAAAAAAGACCTTTTATATTATTTTAACTAACCTAACAATTTTATTAACTCAATATCATAAAATTGAGGATTAAATCCACAATAATCCTTTGTTGAGCCATCTTAAAACCTGCTTTTGTAATTCAATTATAATATAATACCTTTGTACAAACAAAAAATATTGGAATTCATTTTAGAAATACCGTAACATTGATATCAAAGCATGTTTAATGTACTTGTAACTCAATGCGTTGTTTTGAACTAGATTACACTCGGAGATTTCAGGCTAGAAACCGAGAAACCATGTATCGACAAACATGCAGAGGGTTGGGCTGTGTTGAGACAAAAGGACAAATTTGGGTTAATTAAATTCCAGTGTAGGGTTTGAAAGGCGTCTCGTAGTCACGGCTTCTTGAACAAAGTAAAGCCTTATCACCGCTGTGGCCGGCGTCGTCACTCGCGGCTCGCACCTCGCCTGCTCAAGATTAATGCGCGTCTAATGAATCAGCTACCGTGACAAATCAGACCTCAGTAATGGATAAGGCCTTCCTGATCTTGCGGCCACAATGAATTAGCTTACTGATAAATTTTTGATGCCTTTCACTGACCCAGTTACGAGAAGGGCGATGCTGTGCGCGTTTCATAAAAATATTCCATGTGAGTTAGCGCTGAATAAACGTTACTGCTAGATACCGCTTTTGTGGAGTGGTAATGAACCAAATAACACATTTTCAGCAGTTTTTGAAGTTATGTTGAACCATCGCATGTATTCGTTTTGTTTGGAGAGCCTTTCATAATAACATTCCTTTTCTAAAATACCTTATATAAGACTACTTTATTTATAGTCAAGTTTTGGATGTAAAAGGTGTTTGGAGACTTTTACAGCTCGTATTATGAGGCCGTTACTTTTTATCTGATTTTAAACTTTTGGATCTAAAATGCAAATCACGTTGTCCAAGGTTACATCGAGGAGAAGTTATTTGATTTCATTAATTCTACGAAGTTTAAAAGTCACGAAGGTAGTTCGTAAAAAATCTTTTGAATTATTTTATGATCCAATGGAATATTGAATAAAAGTTTGTATTCCCAAATTTAATGTGACGTGACTTAGTCAGTGAACTTGTGAGTTGATTCTTAAACTGCTGAATCGAATCGGTTGTTACCTAACAACTGATTCTAAGATTCAGTAGGTTATTAAAATATACCTACTTATGGTAAATTTTAACACTAGTGAAGTAGTTAAAATTTTAAAACATAACCCTTTGACATTTTAATAAACTAACTATCCTTCCTGCGCTTTCAATAACGTTATTTTAGTGCAAATACTTATTAAATCATTTTTCTAGCTAAGTTCCTTCCTACAGCCGTAAAATAATAAAAAAAAATGCGAGCTAAAATTTAGCTATTTTAAAAGCCGGATAAAAATTTACAGTTCACATGCCATGTTTCAATTAATTCCCTTGAAGTGGGTAATTAAAAGAAGTTGCATGCTTTTATTTGCTCCTACTAAACGCGGGACTACTATTTGAAGCTTAAAAGGTCAAGGGAACAACAAGACGTGTGAAAATGGCCCTGACATTTCACAAACTGCTGGGCAATTGAAGAACATGAAATAATAATATGTCTACTGGAAATCCCTCATACTTTGTTTATCTTCTATTCTATAATATAAAAATGAATCGCAAAATGTGTTGGTAAGCGCATAACTCAACAACGCCTGGACCGATTTCATTAAATTATTTTTTGTTGTGTTTGTTATTGTCAGGAGAAGGTTCTTATGACAGAAAAAATCTATATTATTAATCATGGAGGGCGTGAAATAAGGGTTGAAAGTTTGTATGGGGAGTTGGTAGTTCCAGTTAAAGGCGTTGCTAATAAGTATGTTATTTCGCTGACGAAGTCGCGGGTACCAGCTAGTTTATTATAAACCCAGATAATTTGTATAGAAAAACTGGTGTTATAAACAAAAGTATTTATATTTAATGTAAAGATCAACATTTTTTTACTACTATAAATACAAAATATATACTTTAGATACGAAATATATTGGTAGGTATTATAAATAGGAAAGTTTTGATGGATGAAACAATATCTAAAATTAATAAGGAGTTTTAATTGAATTAGTTCTATTATGTATATTAAGTTTAACAACAAGGTATTACGCCAAAAAGCCCCAGAAAGCGCCTGTTTTTATGGAACGAGTTCTCCATTTATACGTGCATTGAAATTTTAATCAGCACATTATGAGTCAAAAGCAAATAAAGTTAAGTAGTTAACAACTCATCAATATATATAGGAATGCATATTTGTCAAAGTCAATTTGTTTAAGGTACTTGTATGTACTTATTATGTTCGTGATGTCTAAATGACCATTAATATAAAACGTTTCATGTTCATTTTACTTAATTGTTTACTATTATCTTATCAGATCACCAAACAAGAATATTTTTATAAGTGTTACCATGTGAAAGCTACTGTTTAGCTTCTATGGATGGGCAATGTAACATTTCTTAAAACATTGCTTCAATTCGGTGAAGCTGCGGGCTTACTATTTACTTCACTTCAATCAGATAATGTTTTTTTGCAGTGTGAAACCACAGCCTTTAATGTATTGAGTTTGAACCAAAAGCTTGCTCATAGTAGAGCCAAAATACGGTGAGTCACCCAACAGTAATTTAGGATAGGCTTCGCCCTGTCGATTTCAACGAGATCTGAATTGACGATGAAGAAAACTGTTTCAAAATATTTTCCCATTTTATATTCTTGCCTTGGTTATAGGTAAATTATGAAAACTGACTCTTTTCACAGGTTTTGATAAATGAAATTAGGTATTTACCTAATTTACCCTTAGTACTGAAAATACATCAATGTGAAACTTTCCTTGTACACTCAGGCCCTTACTAATAAACGTGGTGTAAAGTTATTCCTCGGAATAAAATAGGAATAGCCATACATTTTGACAGTTTACACTCGGGAATATCTTTATACAACGTTTATTAGTAAGGCCGTATAACTTCAGCACTCTCTATAATTTTTAAAATGCAGAAGGAAATATGCAGAACATCCAAACATGTCCCGCCGCGAGAATCGAACTTGCGTCTCAGCCGAGTCCCGCCACTCAACAGGGGTTTGCTTTTTGTTTTACGCATTTATAATATTAGTGAGATAGTCTGAATTATTGTTTAAATATTCTTAGGTACGCTCGTGTGCGATTCTGAAGGTAAGTCTCGATAAGAAAACGGCACCAGTAGGTACCTCTAGATACCAAATCGGGTTTTGTGTCCCGTTGGGTCAACATATGGCTCGCAGAACAAACATAACTAAGTCCTTGTTTCGATTTGTGATGGATGGATCCCAATTTGAGTGTAGAGATTGTATTCAACCTACGAAATGTAGAATAGAGAAGATATTTTCATATTGAACGTAGGGGTGAACAACAATTTATATTTTTGCACAACTAAAAGTAGCTTTTACATTTTTCACAACGAAATCATTGCAAAAATAGCATCCGTTGCAATTAAAAACTTACTACGTTCGCGTCACGGATTATTACAAGTGTGAGTGCCAAGAGGGATTTAAAATCTAGTAGGTACTTCCAAATTAAAATCATTTAAAATGTCCCAGTTTCTGTTTGTGACGAAATTATTTACGTTCATATCAGCTTGTGATTTAACAATGCATGAAACCCGCTAGTAATTTTTAATATTCTGTGACGCGAATTATGATATTCTATGTAGTACTCGTATTATGTTCAAAATAATGTTATTTATTAAAAAAAACATAAATTAATAAGAATGCAAGACACGCATGAGTGATTTGATTGTTGTCCATTGTTTCTCCCCATTCTAGTTACAAGACAATTAATTTATCGACAAGTCGCTCAGCCGTTCAATAACATGGTGTGTGCTCTGATGCGAGTTGATTTTATTAGTCTCAGCAGAGCTTAAGCCCGAGCAAGGAACGTAAAGAAACTTCGGTCGACCCAAAAGTTTTGTCATGTAACAATGTAATTAGCCCCCGGGAGTTGCTGGCCCCTAAGTTGTAACAAATTCTTTATCTCGCCTCAGCGTTTTCACTTACTACCAATTTGAATTCTTCAATTAATGAGTTGAAAGGGGTGGGTAGTGACTTGGGCAACTTTCAGACTTTTTAAAGAAAAGCTTGGTAAATGAATTTTAGTGGATTAGTGGAATTTTTGTTTAAATAAAACTTTAGTATTCGGTGTGCTTGTCTTTAACATCGATGTGCCACCATTATTGTGATGTTTTACACTCTTCCGAGAATAACTTTCAGAATGTTTGAGTAAGCATTATATTCTTCTTATAATACATTCACACGCGACCTCTTTTTTGAAGGAGATATAACAAATATTGAACTTCCAGATTGAGTTTCCAAAGTTTCCTTTGAGTACCTAAGTAAGTTATGCTATGTTATGTTACGGTATGACACGCTTACACCTCTTCAATTAATATTTTAATTATAATCTAAGTTAGTTACACGCAACGAAGAGGTGCTCCTTAAGATTAATCCTGTGCCTTCGTGAGTGGCCCAAGTTGCGAGGTTGTTAGCTATAGTGGCCTCAACGCATGTTTATTTCAGAGATTGCGAGGGTGTAACTTGAGTTCACCGGGCTGAGGGCGGCGGGCAAACAGCGCGCGCGTATACACACTAGAGCTTAACGAGCTAACTCCCGCCCATCGGGGAATTTCGTCATGAAATTGTGTCAATAAAACTTTATAGCGACAGAAATTGAATATTTACCTATTCGTGTGTGTAAAGAAAGAGAACTGTTGTACAATAGGCGCTCGTGGAGTTGGTATCGCGAACAGTTGTGCGACACAATCGCTGGCTCCCAACTCGCCTCACGCCTGAATACACAACGCACGGTGCCGGCGCCGGTGTTCACTCTCTGACGGATATTGGGTAGGCAAACCTACCTACGGTTTAAACCGAACACTCGCCTGACAAAGCGAAAAGTTTGTTTTCAACTAAATGCACATGGCTACGTTCTGTCCCGTTTGTGTGCTCAACATTTGTTAAGTTAGAATTGAAAGTTTCTACGCTAACTAGAACATTTAGCCATCCTGCTATAAAAATAGGAATCAATAGGACTTTGTAAACCCCCAGAAAAAAGCAAACACAAATAAAAATGTTATATGCTCTTTTACAAAACAATATACTTAAGCACAATCATAAGGTACCACATTTCTACGAGGACTAAAGATAAGAACAAATCGTTCTCAAGAGGCCAAAACTTTACAGGGCAATTTTCGCTGCTCTCTTCAGCTAAACAAATTCATGTCATGTAGGCAGTACAGGAAACTACGCCTGTTTTTCAATTACCCGCGGAGGTTGAGTAAAGTAGTTAATACCTGTGCGAACTGTGTAGCTGCAGAGATGAATGGTTTTCTAATGAATCTGCTGCCTGAGCACGAAGTTCGTTACCGTAATGGATGACGTGAGCGAGTACAATACCGGAACGTCCATTCTAAACGACAACCGAAGAACCCACTGCAAGAACACATACTTACCTATCCATTGGCATATCCTCTGTATTATTTCGTTATTTCAAATTGAAAATTATATCTTCGAATTTATCTCGGCACTTCTTAAATGACAACTTAGAGATAAGCCTAACGTACAAGGGATTCAGCTGTCTCCGGCCCAGAGATGTGTAGATATTTCACATGATAATCCTCCACGAAGAATTTCATATTTCACCGACGAAGCCGAATAAGTAGCGTATTATCTCGTGTCAGACAGGTGTCGCTCGAGTCTGCCGCCTAAATTCATCTCTGGGCTGGCAGGTGCACCTAATCCGGCCCTGACGTCGGCGCCGCGTCCTCACTATACACACAGCGCTGAATAATACTCTACGCTCGCGATATCACTAGCACAGACAACTCCATTATACTACTGCCTTACTTGTGTGTAGTGCTGAAAAGATAATTTGTTTGCCGTCTGCTAATGGTGGCTCAGCTTTAGTTCTAGCGTAACCTAAAACAGTCTGCGTGGCAGCTTTACTACCCACCTTAATCGCCCCCGTAATGTAGATCTACACTTTCCTTGTCGCTTTATTGCGTCTGATATTACTGCCTCGAGATACATAGCGACAGTTAATATTACCAAAAATGTAATAAAATGCTGTAAGTATAATCAGATATCACGGCGAATTGAAGCAAAAACAAAAAACAATAAAATAAATTGCTCCTTTTGAATTACACCATCAAATACCGACCACTTTGCAACAATGGAGGATTCCTGATGAATTATCAATTTTCTCTTTGTCACACGCCAAACAAAAACTCACGATGATACCTGGGGAGCGCGTTATCTTGGCAGAGACGTATGACCATTATTTGTTCATGTGTGTTTGATATTGCGTATCCGCGCACACCAGCCAGCGCTGACGCCCCCATATCAATCAATCCTCGGCGACACTTCGTTTCAACAAATGCACTGCACTTACATTAATAAAACAATTTAATAAATCTGCAGTTGAGCTTTAATATCAGACTCACTATCACTGGCGCGTGTTCAGTTAAGAACCTATTATTTTTGTGGCTTCTGAAAGAAAGAAAATACATTTATTCAGCAACGACACAAGGATAGACAAGATAAAAACAAAGTAAGACATTTATGTAAGGTGAAACTAAAATATTCTATGTTGAATAATTATTATCTACTTAACATGTACGAACAAAGTACATAGGGGTACTTTGTTCGTCCGCTTGCTGAATAGGTCAGGACTCAGCATTTGTCTGGTTTTGGAGCCAGACGCTGCTTTTCAGCCTTACCCATAAGGAGAGGGAAGGAGAAGGGGACTGGAGGAAAAGGGAAAAGGACAGACGGGGAGCGATAACTAGAGTTTTATTATAAATAAAACAAAGTGATCAAAGTGATTTCAAAGTGATCCCAGCGATACTACTGAATAAATGCTTTTTGACTTTGACTTTGACAAAAAAGGCAAAAGGGTGGTAAGAATGTGTGTTTTAATGTGTTTCGTGTAGTGTGATGCAAGTCGTGTAAGTGCATAGCAAATGAAAGAGTGTATGTAAGTATGGACGAGTATGTGAATGGTGAATGTAAGAAGTATGGGCTTGTGTACCTGAGTGAGTGAATATGTAAGAAGGAGAAAAGAGCTTTGTTTACGTAGAACTACCAAGCTCTTCTTGTAAGATAAGTTTTTTATATTTTAATTTAAAAGTGGTTTTGCTTAGTGGAATTCTGAGTGGTGATGGTAGGTTATTCCAACATTTTGTGGCTTGGTAGCGGAAACTGAACGGAACTTCCTTCGCTTCGCCCCTTTTACTGGTTTGATATTTTTCGTTGTGTATTTTTTTGGTTCTTCATATTACACAGTAAGGTAAGGTAGAGTACAAAAAATTATATATCTGAACAAAACTATCATCCAACGTTAACATCATTTATCCTATAACGGAACACGAAAGTTTCGAGAAAACTTTTAATGACTGGGATCTCTAATTAGCCGGGGAATTACGCTAACGATTTACCTACTTCATTTCAAATAGGAAGCTGGAATTACGCTCCAAGCTTTTAAATCAACATGTGCGAGATACCTAGAAACTTTACACTTTTTAACAAGGTCAAAGTAGGACTCTAAGATTTCCAGTAATAAACTAATAGTTTTGTAAATCCAGTGCAAGAGCATCTCAGTATTTTTCAACTCAATAGATTTATTCCTGAATAAACCAGTATATATCGAGTGGCTCTATTCACCGTGTAATGATTGAAACAATTTGTCATTGATGTGATTCTACGTCTGGTAAAGATTGTCTGAGATATCGTTTTATAAGAAGCTTTGTGGATGATTCAATTTCCACATTCAAAGAGTATAAGCAGACAGCTTTACTAAGTATAAGCTGCAACTTTAATAATAGCACGGACTGGTCTCTGATAACTGATAAGTTTATATTAAAAACCACGTAGGTATTCAAACGGCTGAAAATGTGCTTTTACCATAGTTTAGAAAAAGACGAAATTAAAGTAGATTCATTCATTTGTATTAATGTGTAAATAGATCTCTCTTGCAGGAATTAAAACTAGTAAACGGTTCATTTTGATCTTGGGCGGCTCTCGCTTTTCAGCCAAGCACTTGAATCGTTGAGCAAAATTGATTGTTGAATCAAAAAAATATTTTTCTTTTAAAATTCTTCTATACACCGCTTTTTTATGACTACCAAAAAAAAATTAAGGACGGTTGCAGTAGATGCAGGAAATGATAATGGTACAAATAAGTACTACAATCGCGTACGTATTCTCATTTAAACTATGCTCTCGTATCATCCCCAGTCAGTAAAACCCCTGTAGCTATCATAAATCCATGTTTGACTCGTCTCCTTTTTAGGTTATACTTTTTTTTCTCTTTTTTGAGTTTTAACTACATAAATGTGATCAATAACAGACACCGAGCCCATGTTTAAAATTTTTTTGGTGGAAGGAAGAAGAGGGAGAGGAAGACCGAGGATAAGCTACATGAGCCAAGTAAGAAGGTAGCTGTCATGTCGTATCAAGAGGTCAAGGAAGCAGCCCTGCAAAGAGATACATGGAGAGGGATTCATCAGTTGTGCCGACAAGGAGTAAATCCTTAAATAAGAAGAAGAAGAAGAAGATACTTAGGTTACTTTGTAATCATAATTTGTAGTTTATGTTTAATACTTATCATTTTCCAATTGTTTGATTTGCCTTTTTGATGCCATTTACTTATTTTAAGTTAGGTTTTTTTATTATTTACGTTCAATATTTTCGAAATTAGAACTTTTTCGTATCAACTTTTCTGAGAATTGTTGAAAAAAGAGAGTCGAAACACTGTTTGTGATAGATATATTGAGAGAAACTATTACAGAAGAAAAGCTCCTGCGGAATGCGGATATTTGAACCGAAACTGAAATATGTGCAAGTATTCGTTGAAGTAAAAATATTTCTTTACGAAAAATATGAAACCATTTACAGCGAGGTTGAGTCTTCCCATGAGGCTTGAAATAAGAGGAGATTCATGCGTACTCATGCCTACTGTGTTATAAATGTCCACTAAACGTGACTAATCCGTGTGCAGATATATTAATTCACACGAGCCAGACACCGACAGCGCCTCACCGTGTAATAAAGAGAGTTTGTTCCTTTTATTACTGCGGAAACGAGCCTTCAAATAACGTTGCTTTATTTATCGAGTTTTAATTCCAGATATCATAAATAATATTGTTATAAAGCATCATAAATATTATGGTTTACTGTATTGGGCTGAGTTTGATGCTTTAACCTTTGTTGCAAAAGAACAGTGGCCGGCATTTCACGAACGTAACATTGTTCATTCCTTTGCCGAGAAGTGAGTTTACTGAATTGAGAATTCGCCAATCTACTCTATTGCAGTCAATAGTTAGTTTGTCCATTGAATTAACCCATTGCATGCTTTGTTTCTCTTGACTAAAAAAACGTTCTTTAGCGAACCTCAGCTGATGTAATGAATCATAAATAAGGTGGCACCGAGTTACTGTTGATATAAGTGAGGTATTTGTTTACTACTACTATTGGAAATTGAAAATGTTAATAATTCTATATTATGCCACTTTTTTGAAAGATTCTAACTGGCTTAGAATTTTTTAAAAAGGTTGTGGTATTAAAGCTGAAAAAAAAACAAACTGCGAAACTCTAGGAAGCCTAAAATCATGCTCACAATCTGTATCACCTGCATGACTGTATCGTCTTATTGGACATTCACTTTACGATTAAACGATTAAAGATTATTTATTTCTCATAAGATTTACAAAATTAATCACTTACTGAGAAACCTTATAAAATACTACAAAGTATTTACACATATTTTTAAATACAGTGAGTGATAAGTTAGTAAGTATTTAAAAGTATTACAATAAACATTAATTTCATGAAAAAGCATAACAAACATAGCAAAATCAAAATTGTAGCAAAATAAAAGTTAAATAATTCGGGTAGTTCTGCAATCATGCATAGAATTCGCAAAACCGAAGCAGAGCTTTGCGCGAGCAGGAGCCACTTTGATCTTTAGAAACTAAAAGTCTCTACTTAGATATCTTTTCTATTTAAAGACCTGTTAGTAGAGTAATAATCACATTTTATTTATTAAGTATTTATTTATAATTACGTATTATTGAAACGGGATTTATTCATATTGATTAACCACTGTAATACTAATTTCTCTAGGGTAAACGGGGAAAGGATAGGTTACACAAAAATATAATATTTAACAAAAAGAAACCTAAATTATAATAATAATAATGCTGGACATTTTCATTTTGTTTAAACATAGAAACACCCAGACCCGAGACAAATATCTGTAGGTCATACAAACATTTGTCCCGCGGCGGGGATCGAACCCGCAACCTTCTGCGTCGCAGGCGGACCTTCGCCCACTGCGCCACAGAGGTCGTCAAATTTATTAATATAAGTACATAGCAAATGCCTCAATGGTACAACGCTCAAGCTTATCCGGACCTTTACTTATCTAATCTTGTCAGCATTCGATATCGTGCTTGCATAGTCGTTCTTGATAGATCGTCGAAGTTAAGCAACGTTCGAAACGGTCTGTAAGTGGATAGGCGACCGCCAGTGGCATTTTCATCTGAGCGCTTCTGTGCTTTGGAGGGCACGTAAAATTTTCGGTCCCAGCTATTTAAGTCACTAAGACATGGCGGAGGCGTTCTAAAAACTCCGTCACTAGAGTTGGCCATTGACTCATACGAACTTACTTTTTTTAGCGTTCGATAAATTAAATCAAATTACAATCTACTATTTACATGAACCTGAACAAGTACAATAGTAAAGTTAAGAGATGTATATGTAGATGTATTATGAATAGGTACATAATGTCTATAAATACATCACTTTTATTAGAATTAGCTAGAATTTATTTATATCAGATCCTCCTCATATCTTATTCTTCACACAAAGCATTTGTTTGATAAACCGTCTATCGACGCGGCCAGTGTTTGTTGAGTTGAGTGTTCCGGCTGTCAATCTATCCTAAACCAATACAGTAATGACGTCCACCACTTGCCAATGTCCAACACCCTTTATCATCGTTAAAGCTCGGACATACTGGATTAGAAACACAGAGTACCTACGAGTATAGCACAGAATACACATACCCTATAGTTAGCATATATGCGGCGTGGAGTAGCACTCACAGTTTTTAGTGTAAGATTCATCAGCTTTCATCAGCTAGAAGGACCAAGCTTTATAAACAAATTGTATCATCACAAAGAACTTACACAAGCTGTACGGAGATGGAAAACATCGTCAGGATATCAGTAACTAACTTCTGCAAAATTTGGGCATGTGCATATTTATACGGACGTCTCTCTTCGGACGAAAATAAAAAATAAACGTTTTAATGGTAGAAAATGTAATATTAGATCAATTATAATAATAATGAATAGAAAGGTTTTCTTTAACTATCAACGTTTAACTTGATCGAGTTTCCACACGAGCTTACAATGTTCTGCATGCATAGTAAAAGCTACTTTCCAGTTTATAGGTAGGTACTTAGCTTTATGTTGACCCGTGAATCGGACGCCTCGTTTAATCGGATACCCTATCGCGATCATAATCCATCGGACCGATTCGCAAGCTCGACTTAATCCACGGATTACACCAACTTTTGCGTTAATCGGTCAATAAGGTCCGCAACCTAATTCATAGCGTGTGGTGTGATGGCCCGTATAATATACTGCAGCTGTACCTATTTCATAGTATATTTTAAAAAGCTGGAAAATGTAGGTACCTAGAAGATAATTAGAAAACCTAATACCTACCTAGTGACATGTCTAGACATGACATGTGTTACCCGAGCTGAATACTGGCTAGTCTTTTTCTGATTCGTAATACAAAATCTGCTTCATAATAAATTGTAACTGTGATTGATGTTGTTAATCAAAGATCAATATTTTAGTATCGTGCTTGTAATAAACAAGAAGAATGAAGAATGATTTATAAATATCGATTTGAGTTCAGCATATTTTTGTCGTTTAATAACTCATTCAATGAATAACCAATAGCACAAAATATAACATGAAACGCAAAGAAAGCGAGATTTACTGAAGCAGAAGGAATGCAATGTCACATCGCATTCTTACTGATATAACGTGCTTATTGAAATGCCGCACATCCACATGAGCTTGTCGCATACTATTCGAAAGTTTGCTCTATTGAGTGAAGTAAAGAGCTCACGATATAAGTATTCGACGTCAATATTCACAAAAGAGGACGAACCCTGAATATACTTCAACATAATAAGTTTATACAAATTAGAGTGAAGATTTGATACTGACTTTTTCGATAAATAATAAAAGAAATAGGAAACTTGTCATTCGATCGGTACAGTACTACAAAAGAAAGTTCCGAATTCTGGAACAATACAAAGAATTATAAGAAAACGAAAGTCATCGGTTGTTCATTTCGCTTCGGTTCCGGGCCATCGGTTTTAAGTGGAGAACAGCTATTGTGGAACTGATAGTTCGGGCCAAATGACTAATTGTCCTGCTCTATGTTAACTAAATTCCTTTGAAACTCCTTGCTTATTTGCTGTATTCTTTGTATAAACAGTTTACTTGCTGTAAACGAGTATATGAACTGCAGACATACTAATATATAAATGAACAACATACCATGTTATACAACGGCTGTATAAGCGTCTTTATGCTTCCAATTCCACGAAAACTACCTATCTCCGTGAACACGTCGCTGCAGCGCGGAATTAAGATTTTATATTTTTCTCAGTTCCTTTAAAGTAGCCTAATAAAATTCAGTTGTCAGAGTATAACATTAAGAAAATTGCAAGAAACCCTCGGAGGCAATAAGCAATAGAAATCGTTTGGTTCGAGCGCGGACAATTACATTCGGGCGCGGAGACGATCCTTCTTTCAATTCACATTTCGCTATCGGAATCGGAACGATTAGTGTTCTCAGTGGATTCAACTTGATTGTATTTAATAGTTTCATCTCTTATCTCCTCCATCAAGTTTATACGTTTATTATTTCATAAACTTTAAGATAAAAGTTGAAATGATGGAGAAGCAACCCGTAAATAAACCAGTCAAATGAATTCCACGTTAATTTTCTAAATCACCATGGGGATCTATAAAATTAGAAAAGTTGTCGAAAATTACCCCATTCAACTTATTTTCCCTCGTGTGGTCTCAAAGCAATTTGTGGTACGAAGATATCAGCATTTTTGTGGATCAAATAAACAGTCCCCCAAACGGTTACTTCGCAATAATGTAGTTATGTTATGAAACTTTCAACGATACATATTAAATTGGATGACTCCGGTTCTCTTGCGAGGAGTATTTCTGTTGCTGATTCTGGAAGCGTATGTGGAATGTAATTGAGGCGTGCCATCCAGGCTCCGGTCCCTCAGGAGTTCGGCGGATGTGCACGCACGCGCAAATGCTCGATCATAGTACAGACGCATACACATTTTAATGAATTTGAATCTTAGCCCGAGGATATAGTGTTCGAAATAAAACATGACTTCGCTAGTCTAAGTTACAGAAATTTGAATTCAAAACCTCAGTAAGTTGCAAATACTTATAAGTACATCAATTGTACGATTAATACCGCAAAAGAGCTATTTCCGGGAGTAATGGAATTTTTAAATATTTTATGGAAGTGAAGATACACAGAGCTCCATTCGAAGAAAACCACAGCCATGCAACAATGTATTTTTTGGCTTTGAAATGTATTTCGACGTGCTTCTGACTATCCTCTTAGATGCCTTTAGAGAATCCTAAAGTGACTTGATCTAAGATACCTACCTTGCCTTGGAGTTACAGTCCCATATGAAATTGTTTTGTTACGTTATCAATTTATTGACACAATGTTAATAAATAAGCCACAACTGAAAATCTTTGATGTGATGGAATATAAAGTGAACCAGGTAGGTCACGCTTTCTGCTGCAATATTTAAGTATCTGCAGCTCCGACAACGTATCTCATTTCAGTTATTCATATTGAAATCGAGATGAACTCGTATGTTATGCCATAACATTTTAAAAGCCCTTGTTTTTCATTTTTCATAGCATTATATTTTAGAGTGCCTTTGTACCAAGATAGATAACCATGTTCTACTCGTGTATTATCTTCTTGGTGCTGTTACAGCATTATTTATATAAGTAGCTCCAGTGTTTGTAACATATACCATATTAAATAACATAGAACATATAACTAACATATTCCAGAAGGCCCTATAACTGTGTGTCTATTGTCTAATGCTTTAATCAGTTGTCATTTGAAAGTAGTAGAGTAATGAAAACACTTTATAAAAAATAAATAATGTGAAATATTACTTCATCAAGAGCCGTTTAATTGTTGAGAAGTTTTATTATTTTTTAATTTTATTAAGTTATATTTATATATACGCGGACGATATCATTAACGTCGTAGGCCGACAGTGGATCAGGCTGGCACAGGACCGGGAAGAATGACAAAAGCGAAGGGAGGCCTATACCCAGCAGTGGATGAAATCGGGCTGCGGATGATGATGATGAAGTTATATTAACTTAAAAATTGTACTTGTAACCCTTTTCGTGTAAGTTATCAATCATTGACTATTACATAAAATTAATGAAATCGTATTGTGTTATTTTGACATAGGAAGTGTGTTCGATATTTCTCATTTATCGACAAAGCTGTGTCGTCGATGTTAATTATTCTATTTTCAAACGAAGAGAAACCGTGTAATTACATTCTCTCAAACTTTAATTGTTATGAAGGCATCTACCTACTTGTCACAAACACTTAAAATATAAATTAGGTCGATGATTTTTTTACTTGGCCCTTCTATTTGGTTCAGTTTGTCAGAAATGTATGTGGAAAATCAATAGAGTAATTAATACGACAGTAGCTTATACCTACGAAGTCAGTCAAGTAAAATAACTTTTTTCTCTGAATGTTTGATGCTATTGATTTGCATCACAATCATCATCACCTACCTATCAGAATCGCATCCAATAGGATACTCATATTCATATAATTCTTAGTCCTGCTTCCACACAAGGATTTCCTAAAAAGTAAGTAAGTTCGTATGAGTCAGTGACCAACTCTGGTGACGGAGTTTTTAGGCCGCCTTAAGGCCTCCATCATGGTTTACGACTTAAATAGCCGGGACTGACAATTTAACGTACACTCCGAAGCACGGAAGCGCTCAGATGTAAATGCTACTGAAGGATTTCCTGTATTGTATAGATAACTTAGCACCAGCCATCGAGGTCGTCATAAGATTGTTGGAGAACACATTTCGAACCACGACGGGCATGATTCGCTTTTTAGCTTATTGCAAAAACTTGATTCAAAGAAAATCTATTTACATTCTTGAAAAGTAATTTGGGATCGATATTGCTTTCGTTTTAAACTACGAAGCGTTTGTCATTCGGGCGTTATTTCACCGATTTGGAAGTTATTTTTCTAGTTCAGCAGAGTTGTTTTCTGAGTCGGGGAGGCTATAAATTTCGGGGGTCGTGTGTAGGCATGTCGATGCCAGCGAGTTGCTTGACTCGCCAACTTGCCTCAAATCTCCCGGATCTCGGCTGGAATGTGTCTTGATTTAATCCCAGCCTAGAGGGCGAGACTTGGAACTGTCACTGCCAAGATATATATCACAGCTCTAATTGCGAATATCATGTATTATGTGTAGCTTTACTAAAGAAAGAGTGAGCTGTTTATTACGATCTGTCTAGATCTTGGACAGATACAGATTGCTTTGGAAAACAAACTCCTATTTTAGATAATAGACAATTTATTAGAAATAGAGGTTTGTAGGGTAAATACTAAACGTTCTATTTTTTTTAAACAAATAATCTCAATCGACCATATCAATGTTCTATCATGTCTTAGGTACTCGTTTTTTCGAAGGGCTGAAATGTAATATAGAAACAGACCTGAAATATTCACATAATATGTTCTTCCTTATTTACTAAATACCCACATTCAGGCTTTTATCATAATTATTTTTCCATGTCTATTCTTTTTATGGTAACCTACTTGCAAATAAATGAGTCCCCGTGGTGTGATTGCGGCCTAATATAATGATGTCAATACATTAATGAGGTCTGATTAGGGTTTGATTTCACTAGCGAATATAACGTCAAAGTTACTTTGTATCTTTTTAGGCTAGTAGGTAGCTTTAGAATAAAGCAAACACAAAACGTGTTTGGTGGTGCTCTGGTTCTTCACCGTACCTACAGCTGCAGCACACGCTGAGTGGTGTTAGTAATAGTTCCTAATTGTATTTTATGCTCTATGAAACACAAAATATTTTTTTTCTATTTCTATTTTAATTTCTATTTTAATAAATAATTATAAAAAAATTATACAATTAATAATTCTCCCATTGTGTACGACGGTGTACGACGGTCTTTACGGTCCTAACAGAAAATAAACCAGCAAGCACGAGTTGGACTCGCACACTAAAGGGTTCAGTGGGTACGATAATTTTTATTTGTTGCGATAGCTAAAACAGTAAAACAAATGTGTGAAAACTTCAAATATTCTAAAGATATTTATAGACATGCGATAAACAGAAGGTCTCGATAGCATCCGGACGGAACCCTAAAAACATCAAATACTATAACCCTCCACAATGGCGTTCCCATTTATAGTATAATTATTGTAAGGTACCTACCTGGTAGCTTAATGATACGTCGAGTTTCAGGCTACGAGTATTAAAAGTCTTTTTGAAGATAGCGTATTTCAAAGGTCTTGTTTGTAATCTGTATTATTCTGTGTATGATTTGGTTTATTGGTTTGCATTACTTACCTTTTAATTGCCACCGACAACTTAACGGGCCCATCGAAGCATCGAAGCTTTGTTGTTGATACCACTAGCGGTTAAAATTCCATTTCGAGACTCTAGAAAAACATCATTTTCAAAAAGCGACAGTTTACTTTAAACTCTGTAACTTTGATTACTCATAGAAATACTTTTCTTTTGAATTATATAAATCGTAAGCAAGCTTACGTTTCTCAAACTTATAGGCGAAATTGGTTCTGAAAGGAATAAAATATTCAACATCTGAACAAGTCTTTTGTCAATCGAAAAGTAATTGGAGAATTTCCAGGGTTAAGTAAATATATAGAACTCCAATGTTAGATCCATAAAACGAGTGGTTTGGCAAATACATGACTTAAAAAATAAATGTTATCGGCAATGTCAGAAAAACCAAAGGTTCACATCATAACTGAGCTAAGTTTTGCAGATTAAAAAAACAACAGTTCTCATGTAGTTTACATTACATTAAAATTACATTAAAATAACACACACCTTAAAACGATTTTCATCAGCCATGGACATTTATAGCCAATTCTATATTAACGTTGGTTATTTTAGGACTAGCAAATAAACGATTGGAACAGAATAGCGAAAATAATTGGATTGATTAGACTCGGTTATTCCATTTCCATTTGTCAATATCGATGTGAAATGAAAGCCACATCGGAAATTAAATGAAGGCATTCATTGGCAACCTTTGATTTATACTGCCTGATCCACTAACTGAACCTATTAAATGACTTCCGATTCTATAAACTACACAACTGTTTTACATAATACCTACCAAAAAGGGTTTGTTTGTAGGAATTCCAAAGAAAATAGTTTCCGAGTTTTGTATTTTCGGCACGTTAGGCATGTTCAATCGGTTGTCCTCGTAGTTTATCAGAGGATACTGATTTATAGGACTAAGTCGAGTAAAACAGTGCCTTGCATGCCCAGAATGAATTATACGAGTACAAAAAATAAAGCGTAGAAATGATTTAAAACTTCTGTATTATCTAACATTAGTCAAGGGCTTTTTTGTGTAGGTAGGTAAAATACAAAACAAGTTATTGGAAAAATATTTATTTTTCACATATTTACATTGATGAAATATTTATTCGTTTTTTTTATCGTGACAACCTTAAATAGTTTATCTACATATACTTAGTGCCTGTAGTAAAGTTATGCCTGTAAACTTAACAAATAAATTAAGTTTATCTACTTTTTTATATTTTACATGAAATTTGCAAAAAATCTTACGAAAATTTTCTACATACCTTAGTTATACAGAAAATGTAATACTTATACATACTCATATAATATCTCGTATTCATCTCAATTATTATTATACTACCTATACACTTTCACATACCTACGGAAGATTCGTATCTTGTATAAAATATCTAGGTAGGTACTATCAAACTACAGTCAGTTTAATGTGTATAGGAAATTGTTTTTATGTACAATTTGCTTAAATAGATCACTCGAGGTGCATAGACGGATATCATCTTAACAGTAGAGTCCATATGGCGAGTATGAGAGTGTAGATGAAGTCTATATAGTTGGGTTGTGCGTCACTGGAGAGTGCAGAGGCGTGACAGTCGGCTTCGTCAGCGCGGAGTTGCAGGAGTGGGATCTGTCGGCCGAGCTGGTCTTTGCACGTGGCGCCCCTCACTGCTCGCCGCAACTCAGCCCCAGCTTCGTTTTCCTGCAGCCAGCGCCTCAGCCATGCACCCAGCCAAGCCAGCTCGCACTCACACCTCAGCGGATTGCCCGTCAATATCAACCCACCTGCACACAAATTACAACTTTAACTCTCAAGTTCGCAAATTGCTGCGGCTTGACGATTCAGCCTCGTCTAGAAAAGTTTCGAGTGGCGTATTAAGTATTAAAACTCATTACGAAGAGTTGCCAGGTTTACTGTGCGGCGGGAGACTGTGTAAATTTTAATAAAATACTAGCCCTCACCCGCGATTCGTCCGAGCACCGTTAATATTTAAACGGGTAACATCTATCTAATTTTTGAGATATTACAGAATTAATAGAGGTTTTTTTTCTCCAAAACTACCAAACTAATGTCAGATAACGGTCGTAAAAAGCTTTGCGGAACTAATTACAGATAAATATTATAATACAAACCTAATTCACTGAGAAACATGTTTTAGATACAACGTTTCTGAAACAAAACGTAGATGTTTACAGAAACAAATGTTTCGGAGACTTGGCCGTCCACACTCGCGAGTTGCGCAATCCCTGATATCGGCTTCTTTTTTAAATAATGTTATAATTTAAATATGATGTTGACATTCCAAACTACCGCCATGTTGTTTATAAACAACTGAAACACACGTCCACACTTGTACACAGCCGTTGCGAAACAGATTTGTTTTGGTGCTCTCCACTTCCATCAGGGAGCACAGAAACATTCAACATTAAAGTGTAGATTTTGTTTCTGAAACCGTGTTTTGTAAACGAATGTTTCTCAGTGAATAGTACCTTAGTAATTCTAAGATTAGTAAAGATTTTAGTAAAATTATTGTTACCCGCTAAATTACATTTAACGTTTAATACTTTACAATGTTAAATTATGTAAGGCTGTGTAAATTACGTTAACACACCTGAGCAAGATTTCAAGCAAAATGTTTTATTGATAAGGCTTTTATAAAATAACTTTTTGGTATCCACCAGGGCTTTATATTTACTTGACTTACCTGAAAGTAATTTGGTCGCTACATGACTCCAACTTGTGAAATTCGGGTAGAAAATCCCCGGATTAAGGGTCGTAAGCTGATTATAGCTCAAGTCAACGCCCAGTTGTGGTATCTGACCCAGGTGGCGCATGAACGCTATCGGTAGTTTAGTCAACGACGTCTCCGTGATTCTAATAAATATCTCTTGACTATCAGCGAATGGCTGAAAAGCTTCGTCGCATATTTTTTGCAGCTTTGCACCACGAATTTCCAAGTATCGAATGTTGCCCGCATCGATCCCATGTAGCTGTGTGTTCATATAATCATCGGTCCAATCTATCACCAGCTTGTGCAAAGATGGGAGCGAAGATGTTATGTTGGAGATGCGGAATGTGGAGTGATTTATAGTGGACCACGATTGGATGTGCAAGGAACGCAAGGATGCCAAGGGACGGAAGGAATCTTGGTCAACTATGTCTAAATACTTAAGCCCATTTAAATTCAATTGTGATAAATTATTCAACCATTTAAAACTATTTGGCGTTATTCTTACTATTGGGTTATACGACACATCGAGTGAGTTGAGATTATTCAAATGAAACCACATCTTTGGCACTAAAGAGGTAAGACGATTATGACTTAGATCTAAGTGGCGAATACCCACTAATCGTTTGACATCAGTCTCCTTAAAACTGGCAATGAAATTTGATGTCAAATTCAATATGGTTAAGTTCATCAAAGGTAGATAAGGCACCGACCTTAAGCTTATATTTGCAAGGTTCAAATGCCTCAAGTTAGGTAAATTGTGAAACAACTCTTTGAAGTTCGCCTTTATAGCGTTAGAGCCGAGGTCCAGCTGGCGCAGCCCGCCTATGCTGGAGAATGTGTTATCCGATAGAACCGTTAGGAGATTGTTACCTAAATTCAAACTCAGCAGAAACTGTGTGTTCCGGAATATATTACTGTCTAGATATTCTATACGATTGTGTGACAAGTCGAGATACCGGAGCGTGAAACCGATCTGAGAGAGAGCAGTCACGGGGAACAGGGATATGTCGTTGCTGCTCATGTCTAAATGTTCGATTATTGTATTCTTGAAGATGTCTCTCGGCAATAATCTTAAATGGTTATGGCTTATCTTGAGGTACCTTAATTTATTTAAATTGTAAAATTGTTCCACCGAAAACTGAGATATATAATTGTATGAAAGGTCTAATATTTGAAGCGAAATTAAGTGGTTGAAGGATTTTCTCTTTACGGTCTGAATATTATTGTTATGTAAATCTAATATTTCTAAACTGACAGCCTCGCCAAAAGCTTCGCTCGGTACGTAAGCGATTTTATTATGCGATAAAATAATTTGTCGGATAGAGAGCTTCACCGCAATGAAGAAATTGTTTGGCACTTCGTGGAGTTCGTTGTACGAACCGTCGAATATGTTAATAGAGGTTGTAGAGTCACCGTCGATGCGTTGGATGCAGTTTCTGCTCACGTTCAACGTAAACGTCACGTCCACATTGGACACATTGTAAAACGACCGCATTGATAAATACGTAAAGTTATTGCCTTGAAGTTCTAATATTTCCAGTTTTGGTAAATTAGCAAAGGTTTCGGTTTCCATCGAATCGATTATGTTACCCGCAAGAGATAAATATCTCAAGTTTGGTAAGTTTCTGAAACTGTGCTTAGTTAAGTTGTTGATTCGGTTGTAAGATAAATCTAAGTTTCTTAACTCTGGCATGTAAGCAAATGTTCCTCTGCGCAATGAACTTAAAAAATTGAAAGCTATTCTGAGACTGCTCAGGGATAAGGATACGTTCTGAAAATCGCTATTCATTACTATATCAACGATTCTGTTATGTTCTAAATTCAAATATTTTATGAAAGGAAACGCAACAATTTCTGATAGTATCAAAATATGAAAATCATTATTGTCAAACGACAGCCAGCTAAGATTTTCTAGGCCCTCTTGAATTTCAAAAGGAAAATAACCGCTGAAGAGCGTCGAAGACGACTCCAGCACGTGTAAAGAACTAGTAAGATTGGAAAAAGCTTGCGGATGCACGTAGTACAAATCGTTAAAACTTAGATTTATCTCTTTCACCGGCATAGTAGCCGGAAAAACGTTCTTATAAATCTGTGCAATCCTGTTACCTCTCAAGTTGATAGTGCCGAGCGAAGTGGACCAGTCATGGAATTCGTTTGGTAACAAATTAGATATCCTGTTGTAGCTTAAGTCGAGGTAACGAATTGAACCGGGTTCAAGCGTTTGAAGTGCAGAGGGTATTGAAGTTAAAAAGTTGCCGGCCAGGGAGAGGGTTTGAATGCGGGCGGGGAGCGCGGGCGCTTCGTCCAGACGGTTGTATGCCAGCGACAGATGCCGGAGCCGTGTCACCTCGCTCAGGCTATCTGGCAACTGCGACAAACTGTTGTGTTCCACTTCCAGATGCTCAAGGGAATTTTTCAGCAATAAAAATAGATCCCGGCTGATAGAAGACAATTTATTATACGACACGGATAATCTCTCGATTCGATTGTTTGAAAATACCGCTCGGGGAATGACCGACAACTCGTTAAGGTCGAGAATAATTTGCCTGATCTGAATTTCTTTTAGGATGCTAATTTCCGAGGAGTCGTTAATTTGATTATTACTAAGATCTAACTTTTCTATTTTTTTCGTTTTGTTGCTGTGGCAACGAGTTTGGCTACCAAAAGTAATAAAGTTGTGTCGCAAGTGTACAGATTGTAGCCTAGGGAGATTAAACAATAGATCACAGGACAGTTCGTGTAGGAAGTTGTTGGATAGTTTGAGGATTGTGATGGAAGGAGGAAAGGAGTCGAGGCTGATGCTGCGCAGATGGTTTCCCTCCAGGTCCAGCTGCACGAGGTGTTGCAGTGCGGTGAGGGCCTGCGCCTTTAGTTCATTCAATTGGTTGTTACACAGCGATAAGCTAGTCAACGTCTCCTCTAAATGATGCCATCTTATTTCTGGTCCAATATGTACTATGTTATTACTAAAAAATGAAAAACATAAATCAATTCCAAAGCTGCGGAGTAGAACTTTAATACAATGTAGTTTAAAACTTGTGCTTACTTCTGCAGATTTAACCAGTTTAAAACTTTTAAATCTTTTAAACCCTGCTGCGGCACTTCAGTGAATTCGTTGTAACCGAGGTCTAAAGATGCCAGTGTTGCAGCCATGGAACTGGAATAGATATACTTTTTACACAAACGTTCTCTATTTGAAACTTTGGGTATTAAACATTGGACTTACTTACCTAAATGCATGTAGCTCTATAAAATGTAATTTATTCGCCACTAGAACTAGAGTTTGCAATCTTAACCCGTCCAATGCACTCTCAGGGATGACTTGTAGATTAGACATGCTTATGTCTAGGTGTTGAAGCTCTATCCGTGGCCATTCTGAAACAATAGACATATCTACAATCTATATAGTTCAAAATTGGTTTAAGATATAAACATTAAAGGAAAATATTATATTTGAACCATTTTTTGTGTCTATTATCAATAATAGACAGCTCGATATCCATAAGAATTGAAGATTGAACCAGTAAAATGAAGCGCATTTATGATAATATTAAATGAAATATTTTCGCTTTGATCGAGATTAAAATTGACTTTGACAGGAGACAAAAAAAATTTGAAAGAGATAAATGAAATAATTATACTAGTAGATAGATATTTGTTTAAAATATTACATTTTCAATAAAGTATAAAGTATGATATTCTTGGCCACTCTAGATTTCAAGTAAACGACTTAAACCATGTCGGTATATACATACCTACCACGCCTATTGCAACATAGGCGAAACGTCGGTAAGCAAAATAAGGTATTTCCACGATAAATTGCCATTAAACAGTCATTAACAGTGATCGCGAAAGTTTAAGAAATAATAGTATAATAAACATATATGTTTTTTCGAATCTAATTGGCTTGTTTGAGTTCTTTATCAGAGTTCAAAACAGTTTTTTTTTAGTTTAGTTAGCATAGTAATTCATTTCCATAATTTCTTCTCTAAGTTTTTGAAACTGTCATGGTTTTGAACATAAACACTATTATCAAAAAATAAACACTATTATCAACATGATTTTTGAGTTTTGTTGTTTTATGTTTGTTTTGCCGAAATATCGGGAAACAACAGAACTCAAAAATCATGGTAATTATACCGTTGATAATAGTGTCTATTTTTTTCTCTAAGTTCTAGGTACTATAAAAATACAATACATATAAAGAATCGGAATAGTTTTTTTGTTTGATTGATGATTTGAATTAAGATGGGACCTACATTTCAATTTTGAACTGTGTTTTGAATACTGTGTATTATTGTGATAGTGTTATGTGTAAAGACATATCACATAAGTTATGAACAGAGGTACCTATTACGAGTACTAATACTCTACAAAAAGTGATCTCACAAACTTGGCTAAGAGTAGAATAAGACCACAACGCACACATATGAGCTCTTTAAACTGCTTTAAAATGGAGCATGTTGAGTCTATGGTCTAAGCATCGTTTCCGAGTAAATTGTATTTTATTTACGGTAATATTTTCTGTTGCAGCCCTGCTCGCGAAAACGGAGATTAAATATTATGGAGTGTGGTTAAAATGTTACTTAGGCCATATAAATAACACAAAAACATAGGAAGTATAATCACATTTGGCTGAATACAAATTATATTTTGCACAAAATGCATGCTTCGCTCAATCTATAGAATTAAGTACGGAGATAAATGGTCTTCTACAAAACAGTGGATTATTTTTGTTTGTTCTTGTTAAGTCGGGTTGGGTTTGGGTGTGAATGTGATTTATCTTTGTGCCAGCAGTGCCATTTGTATGAAACCAACAATGTTTACAATGAGCATTTTAGTTACAAATCATCTTTACAAGATGTTTTTCGCTGCATGGTTAGTAAAATTCGGCAATGCAAAATGTTTCTGCTGAAAGCAATTATAAAATGTTTTGTATTTACTTCCACAGTTTCAAACAGAGAAAGGAAAATAGTATTGAAGAACGATAGACTGGCGGACCAGAGGGCACATCGTTGGTTTGTCGGGAAGTACCTACAAAAATATGAACTGTTAAAACAAATCGTCATGCAACATCTGTTGTTTTCCACCCATGTTTTGATTGATTCGAAATAGCGATACCTAACAAATGTGGCTGTTATATCAGGCCAGTTACGCTCCTGGCAGTATTAATTTACTCGTGGTAATGTAAAGTGACTGTACGTGTGAGCTTATTGCCAACTCTCGTGATAGTGTTTGTGAACGTCATCTCTCAATTACAAGCTCACATCGAGACGCGACGCGTGCCATGAACAATAGCAACTTATTCTATATTTCAAAACAGCTACGCGTATATTGTAAAACTACAGGGCATCATGTGAAACATAGCTCTTTAGTTTAAGTTTGACTAAGTGATGCTAAAGAGCATAATATATCTGAACTATACCAAGTCTGCAAATACATGGGCTTTACATAAACATTAATTAGCATGCAGTACCTAGCGGGATCTGATAAATAGGGAGGGCCAATCGATTTATGGCCCAGTAAATCTCTAGATATGTGGTAGCATGCCGAGCCCATTACTACGTTCCTACAATCACGAGGTTTCAAATTAGCGGCAAAGCGACGGTGACGGGAAAATGCATTTCCACGAGTATTTCACAGCCTGTTGAAATTCGGGCCGATTTTCATCGCGAAACCAATATCATCAGCCTATCTCTAGAGATACGGTCTATGTACATTGTAGATACATATAATAATGTCCTATTTTGTAAGTTTTCGTAACTTTTTGATTTGATTAACCCCTTAAACCTTTTGAAGACCTCTGATAGTATGACGGGCTACAGTGTAATGTGAAAAAGTTCTTAGTATGTGTCTGGGGTATGTTTCTGTTTTTTTACCTGGAAACCTATGCAATGGCACCGCGATGCAGGACATGTGCTTGGCGTGGCAGGAGCAGAGCGGGCTGCGCGCACAGGCCTCGAGCCGCGTCGGCGCCAGCGCGCGTACCAGCAGGCAGAACAGCGCTGCCCGCTGCCACGTCCGACCCGACCATCCATCGCCAAGCACCATCACTGCAACAATACGGATTATAAAGAATTTTATATACGCTATGAATGCTTCTGAAAAATTTGAGCATGTATCAAACATAAATAGTATGGTAGTAAGAGGGATCTGACTCCAAATCCTAAACTCCCTATACATTTAAAAGAATGTCTACCATAGTCTATCTTAAACTTTCGCGATCACAAACACCCAAAACAAGCCAAAACGTCGGGAATAAATAAAAGGTATTTAACGCGAAAAAATCCCGTATATACACATAAATGTCTACCATGGCTTTTGAATACCTACAGTCGTGCTCCTGATTACATTATAATACTAACAATCAATGCTTACATACCTAACACGTTTTACTGTCCCCATATAATTTGAAACATGGGTAGGAAAATGCCATGTAGGTGTGCTTGTAAAACACTATAAAGACTCTTATTTCAATCACAGATCTCTTGCATAGGTACAGTGAATTCAGTCATGCGCGATCATAAAAAAAACTGTGAGAATTTTTGACGACACTGTGGCGCAGTCGGTGAAAGCCCGCTTGGGACGCAGAAGGTTGCGGGTTCGATCCCCGCCGCGGGATAAATGTTTGTACGATCTGCAAATATTTATCTCTGGGTGTTTCTATGTATAATATGTATGTATTTACAAACAAAAAGTATATAAGTAGTATATCAGTTATCTGGCTAGATGATGCTGCGTGAAATGTCCAGCATTATAAAAAAATATTTATAAGTATATATAATGTGTAGCCCATCATTTTGGGCTCAACGCTTCACCGACCAACCCATACTACAACTATTAATATCAGCCCATATTCCCATTGTTGGGAAAAGCCCTTCCAATTCAGCCAGTCACTCTGATACTCTGATTAAACTTACCTACACTAAATTTCTATAGCAAGCTAGTAATTCTCGTCATGACAGAGAAAGTTAAAGATATATAAAGATATATATACATAAATGAAGTTAATGAAAACATTTCACATATGAACAAATTTCTATTTACGGTCCAATAAGCAGGATAAATCAAATTATGTATTCAATTTCATAGCAGCATATTCGTTATCCCTGAAATAGCTTCGTATTGATTCAATTTCGAAATATTACTAAAAGAGTACAAATAACAGCTAAAAAAAATAAAAAGTTAAGTGGTTCTTACTGTTATCCGTTGATGGTGAATTGCATCTGTTTTTTTTTAAGAAAAAAAGCAATACGACTTTATCCCAAAAGCGCGGCAGACATTCTCAAATTTAATCCATTCAAAATACCTACCTACTTACAGGTTTGCTCACACTGTTTTCTTTGAAAGTTTTCCGAAACGAAAAATAAACCACTCAGCTAATGCGTCTTATTCATTATAACAAGTACCTACTAAAATAAAATGCTCATTGATTTGTTATATTAAAACAATCAGCAAAACAAACTCTCGTACCTACTAACTGTACGGTAACATAAACAAATGTACGAATGTTTTCACAATTCATCGAAACGCTAGTTGCAAGCTAGGGCAAGTTTTAAAAATACCTGCGCTTGACAAATGTTTACAACATAAGTAATTATGTTTGAACTTTAGTAGCAGATTTACACGTGTCGACTTAATTGGTAACTACTCCCTATTTCATGATATAAAAAACGTCAAATCAAAAACGTGGTTTTTGTTTTGTATTTTCTTATCATTATTATTACATCCTATTATAGCCTTAAGACAATATCATCAGAGTCTTGAATAATAACATATAAAAAAGGCTTTCTTTCCGTGTTTCCTTCTTACATTTTATTGATTTTACGATAAACAAAATAGGGTAAAACAAAATTTTGCACATTTTCCTTCTATTTGGTCAAAGGTCAGCTCGTTCATTGAGTTTCCCATGCTGAAACGTAATTTGGCGGGAACTCAGTCCGCAACAATGATTTAATTTAAAAGTTTCACTAAAAGAATTTGATTGTACACTCAAAATAAAGAGTAATTTGATTTTTCACACATGAACTCTCAAAGGGAACATGTTAGCCGCGGAAACCACATCATATCGAAAGGTTTGATTACCTTACATGCGGAAGGCAAAAGCCCTGGCTGTAGGCATGCAGATAATAATCTTGGTGCCGAGGCATGATTGTTGCGCTTGGGGAGTGTTACGTTATGAGGCTTATCGTGGCTTTGCGCGAGCACACACGAACACTCACGAACTTCTACTATACTTACTATATCTTATTAAAGTTAATAACCGTAGTTGATTGGGGTTCGTGGGTTCGGGAGTATGATCCAGCCGCTACTATGATAGGCTCTGAGGAATTGTCAGTTATTTATGATACGCAATGGTGCTTTATGGTAGTCGAGGAAATAAAGATTGGAGTTGCGCCAGGATGCCGGAGGTTGAAAGAATGCATATATGTATTTTAGTAGGATTCCAAATGAGATTGCGGAGACTACGTTCCTGGCGGTGCAGTTAGGTATAAATTCTTGCAATACGTAGATGTTTACATTTATTTAGTTTGTATTCCATCGACAGTCGAATAGTTACTTGTGTTACTTATTATATAGTTGGTAACGCCAACACGACGCAAAAAACGAATGATGCAACAATGAATAATTCAACCGCCAACGAACGGGACTACAAATAGTCGCAACGAAATCACACCAGTTTATATTATTTTATCGTTTTATCGTTACTGGTATTTTCATGACAAAATCTTAGTAATTATGTATTGTTTTTTATAATAAGAGATGTATAAATTGAATTAAATAACAAGTAGACGTAGAAAAAAGTTATTCAAATTCACGAAATAAAATTGAATCAATCTCAATTGCTAAGTTATTTCTATGCAAACTGTAAACATTACAGACAAAATTATCGAAAATATGTACCTTCATCAAACGTACCTAGGTACTGATCACGTAAAAACAATTTGTTTGCGAAGAGTAAATTAATATTCACAGCAGCATTCGTTGTTTTTATTGAATTTTTTGTCTATTCTAATTCAATTTCACACAGTAAATATTTAACACAGGTTTTCAGAACGGATATTAGAATTGAAACAAAGATTATTTAATTTTCCCAGTTTTCTAAAGTTGATAAATGGATAGATCAAGGATATTCCTTTTCCCAGCAGTGGGACACATTGGGCTAGATATAATAATAATATTGTTTACACAAAAAAATAAAAACATACAGTGCCTAAGGATTTAAATCAAAAAAACCTAAGCTGAAAATTGCTTATGTTCATGCCGCCATTTTTCTGTATGATTGTTATTCTTAGAGAACTGTATGTTTTTGAGAATAATTTTTTTTTTATCCAAAGACAGAGTATTTCACAGTCGGACAGTTTGCATAGTGAAATTGTTCACGAAGTTCGTTATATTTTAATGAAGCCAGGGCAAGTAGGGCGAATAAATATACCGAAGGATTTTGTAAAGGTCTACGCATGTTAGGTACGTGGAGATATTCGAGGTCAGTCCGCAAAACGAATTAAAAGATCAAAGACAAAGTATTCAAAAGTAGAAAGTATGAAATTATTTTAAGGAATCTGAATCGACAATAAGTAGCGAAAGTTTTTGCTGAGATTTCCACGTTAATGGTAATCTGGGAAAATTTCCAAGTGCGGTAATCGGATTAGCCGGTACCTTAAGTGTATTTGGAAAATCTTCGGATTGTTCAAAATTCACAATGAAAGTAAATCTTTGTCATCAATCATTTCGTCTGTTTCGCGGGAACGAGCAAGAAGCTATTAATATTCAAATATCACCCTAGATTGTGAATAATTGAATAATAAATTCGGATTATAATCAAACGTCATAAACAACGTTTCACTGGGTATCACAATTCATCCTTCGGATTTTATTGGCATCTTGTTATTAAGCAATCAAATTTACTTTAACAGTCCTAATAATAACAAATTGTACAATGTTCCTTTGCTAATAAAAATAGATCTTATTAATCAAATTAAGTTTAGTATGCTTCAACTTTGTGAAGGATAAAGTTTTACAATAGTGATGTAGAGCAACTGTTCTCACACAACACATCAGAAACCAACACGAGAAAAACATTCATATCTCGAACTCTGTGAGTCAAAGTTGTTTTTTGCAAGCGTCGGATTTCCTGTTGGTGGAAAGTTACTCGTGTTCCTTGTTGTCCCAGATATTTAACTTGGTTAAGTCTCTCAGCAACTTCAACTATAATACTTTGCCGTTTTCAAATACGATAACGGGTTATCTGAATTAAATAAAGTATTACCTACACTAAAAAACGGGTAAAAAATACTGTTCCAACAATTTGGGGTAAATGTGATTAGAGCGAATGAAGCTAAAGAGATAAAAGGTAGTAAAAAAACATACTAAAAACATATTTAAATTAACTTTTTTTAAGCTGGTGATTTCATAGTGAAGCCGAAATCCGTTCATGAGATCTCTTTACTTAATAACAGTACATTACCCTTATTTAGTCTCATTTGTATCAGTCCGCGATTACTTAATAAAAAGCTTGCTTTGACCTTTTTTCTACAGTACATTCTACAGTGATTTAAAGTATCACGCGTATAACTTCGGAAATATCGGTGGACCTCGATAGAACGCAGAATACTAATATATCGACTCTATTCATGTGACGTAATTTGACAAATCCACAGATATTTAACGGGTAAGGGTTAGTCTTGATTTTAACGGGTAAGGTGTTTGTTAGGTGAAGCGTGCATGTGTTTGAAGTGTCTTTGTGTGTTCGGTGTGTGTCTAATTAGAATTCTAAATATAATTTATCTACTCGTACTAGGCATAATCACCGTAGAATATCATCTTTATTTACTTATTTCTATGTACATAAGTATAGTTGTGGAGTGTTTTTCTGCAGCAAAGAAGTAAACCAAACTGTGCTGTCATTTGTTTTAGTTCCCATGAAATAATAAAGTCTGCTTGAAAACTTATTACTCGTGCAGCATTATATTCGTAAGTATTTTACTGCAAGTGTAATAGAGTACTAAAGTTCAAGACGTTAGGATCCGCATCATGGAGCTCAAGTGGAGATGGGTGGGGCACGTTGTGAGGCGATGTGTTGACCGTTAGAGGGCTTTAATCGAGTGGTGACCAGAAAACGATATTGAAGCTTTGGACATAACGGGATGGGCAGATGATATATCAAGTCATAGTTGGATAAGACTAGCATAGCGAAGGGATGGATGGCCTAGGAGAGGGCTAAATCGCTGATGATGTAGTAATATTATCTGTATTAAATGTAAGAAGCTGCATTTTATTTTACATAAAGAGCTAGAAACACACATGTTTACTTATTTTTTAATAATATAAGTACTATTCATTTTCGCTTGGCAAAAATGAGGAAATAATAAAATAAAATAGAGAACATATAAATAAAAAAAAAACTAACACTGTCTTTGGCTGGCAAAACTTTTAACTGGCTTGCTTATTTTGGCGAGTTTATTTCCTTGCGTACACACTAAATGGAAAACACAACTTTATGGCCCTTACTAATAAACGTGGTATAAAGTTATTCCTGAGTGTAAACTGATTATGGTTATTTTTAGTTTAGGTATTCCGAGGTATAAACTAATTACTACTAAATTAATATACAAGTCTCCTGTAGTTCAACGGGCTAAATCTGTTGCCATCTTTTTTTATTGACGTAAAAGTGACAACAAAAAAGTACGTGAGTGTCGTGGAACACCCGGTTGGAACGAAGCAGAGAGTACTATTCTATACTGGGAATATGTATAGATATATTAACGCTATATTGTAAACAAGAACCTTATACAGAGAATATATAAAAATAAAAATTTTAGAAAAAAAAAATTGAACCGACTTCACAGAACACAAACAGAAGAACCTTCTACACACTAAAAAGAGAAAAATAAGAATATAATTTGAAGTCGGTGCCAACTATTCATTTACATCTAAGAAATTCAAAAGAACTTGGGTGCAAAATTGTATCCTGGTACGCTATCGCTCGATTTCTTTTTTTGATAGGTACCTAATAGTATTCACTTGGCACCGACTTCAAATTATATTCTTATTTTTCTCTTTTTAGTGTGTAGAAGGTTCTTCTGTTTGTGTTCTGTGAAGTCGGTTCAATTTTTTTTTTCAAAAATTTTTATTTTTCACTTTTTAGTGTAAGTAAATAAAGACTGTGTAAATAAAAGTGTATGTGTAAATAATATAGTAAGCTACGAGTACATTAAGACTTTGCTTATCGTAGCTTAAGTAGGAAAGGATAAGAGAAGTCATGGGCAGACCTACTAAAGGACAGACCGGAGTTTAGCAAGGGGGAAAACTATCAATCCATAAGGAAAAGAAATATTTTGTACTACCTCGGGTGTAATACCCTTTCAAAACTGTGAGTCAGGGTGTGTTGTGTAGTGAGAATGAGGTTTTTTTAATGTTACGGGAAAACTGTCAATCCCTCAGGAAAAAAAATATATGGCGCCACCTTGAGAGTATACCTCTTTTTAACAAAAAAAAAATTTTGGAAATCGGTCCACAATTTTCTTAAAGTTCAGTGATTGTTTTAGTTTTACGGGAAAACTATTAATCCCTCAGGAAAAAAAAATATGTGGCGCCACCTTGAGAGTATACCTCTTTCTAACAAAAAAAAAATTCGAAATCGGGCCACAATTTTCTTAAAGTTCAGTGATTGTTTTAGTTTTACGGGAAAACTATTAATCCCTCAGGAATAAAATTTATATGGGACCACTATAAGAGTATACCCTTTCAAACAAAAAAAAAATTTTGGAAATCGGTCCACAACTGACGGAAATATCGGTGAACATACATAAAAAAAAAAAAAAAAATAACATACATACAGCCGAACATATAACCTCCTCCTTTTTTGGAAGTCGGTTAATAAACAAATTGTACAATGAACAAATGTAAATATAATAAATTAGTTGTCAATTAGGTATCCTAGAAACGCTCTTCCGTACTAACAATGTAACAATCTATGGACTGTGTCGCGGCTGCGCGTTTTGCACTGTGACGATTTGACATATACATGTGTCGTGACTGTACAAATGGAACTAAATTTTTTTCAGCCTCAAACAGCCTTAGTCTCTTTTGTTTCTTCGATACAGTCTGAAAAAGAACTTCGTTCCAAAACATTCGATAGCATTAAATTGACAGCCGAATATGAATCGTTCAACTGACAGGTGAATATGAATAATTTGGCTTCACGTATTTACTTATGAAGAAAAATATGAGAACCACACCTTATTGTCCATATATTTTCTGAGCGAGCCTACCTCAATTTAACAAAGAAAATATCCTGACGCTAATAATTTAGATCTTGCCAGAGCCAAGTTTTAGCAGTAAAAGTCTTTGACCAACAACGTGGACATTGCCATCTAATCTTAGTCTAATTGGATTCTAGCATGCCGCAGCGTCGTATAGCGCAAAGAGAATCACTGATGCACGATGAATAAACCAGTACATGCCAACTTATATTTTGGGATTAGGAAACTGATTTTAGTAGTAAAGCAATAATGCTTAACTACTATCATTTGATAATATGAAATCCCGCCCCCACATGTCAGATTTATATTACAAAATTAGTTTCAAGAGCAAACAGACATCAATTTCGCTAACAGTTTCAATTTTACATCTTACCAATTATAATGTGCGAAAGCTTGAGTCTGTATTATTAATGTTTTCTCACGCTAATAATTTTGTAAGGATCTAAATGATATGTGGATATATGGAAAGTGAGTCCTTTACGACAATAGTATTTGTAATTAACCCTAGCTCGGTAAGGAAGCACCATTATAACATTATAATCAACAAGGACTAAATGCGTGGGTGAAACAACCCATAAAGACCTAAAAGAAATTAAACTTGTTGAATAATTATAATTCTCTCTATAAATTATTTTTTAAATTGAAGTTTGAATAATCTAAGTGTAAGAATATTGACATGTTTTGATTTGTATCAATATTTTATTACCTATATTCTGTTAGATAAACGGAAGGTTAATAATATAGACACAGCAAAAACTACATAAAAGCACAATATTTCGGAATTTCCGGAAGTGTTCTCTAAATTCAGTGAAGTAAGAGCTTAATTTTTTGCGCCAATTTGTCATTTAAAGGTAGCGGAAATCAAATTGAAGCTTCTGAATTAAGTCCTGATTAAACTGGCTACACCGGAGCCATAGCCACTGCTACGTTAGTTTCAAATAATTTTGCTAGGTTTCTTTCCTGTTCAATTTGTCTTTTCTTTCTCAATTCAATAGTTTTATGACAACTTCCATTGGTATTGATAGGATGATGGAGTAGAATCTGATTTAGAAAATCCGAATAGTATTCCATTTGGGATTCTAAGTAAGTATTTGATGCAAAACAAAGATTTTGTTCAAGAAAAATACTTTCTATAAAATAAGCTTTAGATTTTTTATAAAAAGTTTTTAAGTATACTTTGTATCTTATAAAAGAACTGTATAGTTTGTATGAGGATAAATGTTTTTAAACCTATTTTGAGATAGAGGAGAGTTGCGGACATATTGTGTCCACTGCAATAGGTACTTATACACATATTTTTGTTTTGTTCAATGAGGCTCAAAGTTTTATAAATGCACTAGCTGCGCTCCCGCGATGTGACCCGCGATCCTTCGGCATTTTTTCATTTTTTCGGGATAAAAGTAGCCTATGTCTTTCCCTGGGATACAACCTTTAACTATGCCAAATTTCAGCTTAATCTGTTCAGCGGTTTGGGCGTGAAAGCGTAACAAACAGACAGGCAGACAGAGATACTTTTACATTTATAATATTAGTATGGATATGGATGATTCAAATTGTAAACTCCTAAATAATGGATGCTGCATCTCTGGACCACCGCTTGGCAGTTTTTCCTCTGGACCAGTGAGTACATTATTTCGTTACGTTCAATGCGACTCAAAGTGGTAAAATAGGTTTATTCATATTAAGGGTATTCAATACTAAATAATGAATAGCTTTTTGCTCTTTCACACTGCGTCAGCTCGCATTTATAACCTCAAACACCTTTGTACACAATTTCCTTTGATAATCAAAGTCATTTCCAAATATCTTATTACAAAGGATCTTGTTGGGACCGGGTAAGAATAACATAATATGAGGACGTCTTGTTAGCGTGATCGAATTTGATACATAGTAAATTTCCCATTGTGTTTAGTTAGATAGTTAAGTTTAAGTATTGAGACTTAGGTCATAACATCTAACATGATTTACATAACGGTAGAAGGCAATCTATGGTATGATCGAAGACTACACTCAACGAAACGCTGTAGTGCCACGTTATTTGAGATGGAATAGTCTCGTTCAAAGCGAAACCATCTTCTCAGCTTAATTTGCCTTGTCCACAGGAAAGATTATGGTCAATATGTATGGAGTTGACTAAGCTGCGGGTTTCACGATTTTTTCCTTTAGCACGTAGAGCTCGTGTGAGTGTACCTCTGAACTTCGACAGTAAATGCACCATTATGCACCATCAATGGATTTTAGTTTTTTTTATATGCTATATATAAAAAAACATTTATGCACGCCCGGTATTTGAACTCGAAACTTTGGATTGAAAGTCTAGAGCACAACCCACTAGTTAATAAGAAAACTGTCTACCACGCCTAGGTATACAGTCATGATCCTGTTTTCTTTGTGAGAAACTTTAATACAAACAAATACGGCCTTATCGGTACCTACAATAGGAAACTTACTTCCTTCAAATATGACAGATTGACAAAAATAATTTCCGAAATAGCCATTTTCATTTCTTACTGATTCATGTGCAATGTGCATATGCACATGTGCATCTCATGTGCACATATGTCTATTTTAACATATTTACTATCATGATAATATAGTATCACTGTATCTGGTTTAAAAGACTTTTATTAAAGCATCATGCTTTCGTAGAAATGCAATGAGGTTTATAGAAAAATAAAAGTTTTCAGCCTTTAATTTAGTTATAATGTCCTTAATAATGACGTACGGTAAAATTACTTTTCATCGTTCATTATTTTTTTGGTGCCGCACAATATTGCCCTATCCTTTGATGTTGGCACCGCTCAAAGAACTCAAATAATAAGCGGAACCGCTTTATAAAATAAAAAGTACACAAAAATGCGTAGCACTTACGAGTAATCCAATTGAATTTGGGCGTCCAATTAAAAAATAACACAGAACTTTACTTACGAATAGTTAGTCGTACAATAAATCACATCTCAAAATCACCACTCAAATCCAATCAAAGTTTGCTTAAACAGTTAGCTTTCGAGGCTTCATTTGTCACTTTTAGGTGTTAAATTCACTGTGGACGAGAATCGAAATTTTCAGTGACATTTTAAAGTTCACTTCGAAGTGGATGAGGCAGTGGGTTGTGCAAAGGGTCGTGACGCGACCGTCCCCGTCGACGGCTGACTTTAGACTGAGTGAGTGCCAAGGCTGCGAGCCGGGCGGGAGGCGCTACCTCACAGGTATGAGGACCTCAGCCTTATCGAGTCATCAACTAATTTCTGTATGTATCTTGACGGTCGCCTTGGCCTTTGTGGCGTTACTCGTAGTAAGCTGTGCATTTCTTTAGTTCATCATACTAGACTTTATAGCTTAGATAAGACCAGAAAGGTATGCAGAATTAATATCACACATTCGTCTTCATTCATAAACTTTAAATAGTTCTATGAAATGTTTATTACTACTTATTCATATTGATACCGGACGTGTTCCATTTTATTACGGTGATTTCATATCATATCGACCAAATTGGCCGCGATAAAATGAAACTGCAGTGTTAAGCTAATAATACTTAAATAGAGACGACGTTAACTTAAGATAAATGAAAACGTCATTGTAAGGCAGTAAAAAACAACCGTTTGAAAGAGATGATGCTATGCTATAATATTGTAGTAAAATAAGTAGTTTTGGTGTTGAGTAATTGCTCCACTGCTGCACTATTTAGTTTTAATTTGGCAATCTTACAAACTTTAAGAAATCAACACAATTTAAAAGGCTTCATTTATTTTTTGAGACTCGATGCATAAAATGTGAATATCTACACGTTACACGATATTGTAATTTATCTTACGAGCCAAGCTTCGCGGATTACACTTTTGAATTTCCTTTTGTCCACAGATCCCTTTGATTTTTGGCACAATAAAAAACTCGGTCAAGCATAAGAGGCCCGCACCGCGTCGAGCCGGGTTCTCTCCTAAATCCCTTTAGTTGATTAAGCCATCAAATAGTATAGTTATGGAAAGACAATATTGTCTTTTCGTAAATATGTGACCCTTTTTTCCACTAAGGAAGGACAACATCCCGTGACTTTACTAAGTAAATGTGTGTATTTGATCCAGTGAACCGATTTCGATCAGTTTTTTTTCTATTCGGATGTCGGCTGTCCCATCTGGAATGGGCGATTTAGTTTCACGGTTAATAACCCGAAGGATGAGAAGCAAACATTAAAATACGGATGAGACTCTAGGGAGGTTGCTTTGTGTAGATTCGCCTGTAGTTATGTAGTATGAGTAGAAAATTGTGGTGGATCTGACTACATTTTATATTTGTCGGCACTGAAACCAATGGCGGGATCATAAAAGTAGTGCGCTAGTTACGTTCGGATTGTACCCGCGATGATTGTTTGCCGGCACGAGATACTGAATGCGTCTAGACGATATTGTGTTTTACAAGTGAGGGGAGCGGCGCAAACTCTGTCGAATAAATGATTGTTTTGTACGTGTAATGAAGCGCGGGAAAAATCGCGAGCTTTCACTTCAGCTCGACAACATAGTCGAGGTTCCGCTATATATGTGCGAAGGCTACACGTGCTAGCTGATGCACGTACTGAAGAGGATTTTCTATTGGTTCTTATTTCGAGGATTTGTTTCAGCTTAGAAAAGGAGAAAAAGTACTTCATGCTCTTATTATGTTTTATCGTACATGAATTCAAAATATTCAAAGAGCATCTAGATGTACAGAGGCAAACTTATCTATAATAGTTTTCCATCAGCAAAACTTTACGCGCTGTATACGTATAAGATGTTCAGCTTCAGATTAATTGAAAAATTAACTTTAGTTCTAAATCAGATCTGTTATGTTACTCTAGCTATGATACACCTACACGGTATCTGAATCACACAGATAAAAATCAATTGGGTTAGGTTGAGAATGTATTATGATGTAGTAGTAGTAGTGAGAAAAATTGAACGTTGTAAATCACAGAGTCACACTCATTTATTCCCGTTTTGCTGTGTTCTGTATCTGGTTTGTTAAATACCTAACTCAAATTATAAGTATGATTCTTACAGCCACGTAATATAGAGTAGTTAGTACCTATCTACTAAAGCAGAAGCATGATTTCTAAATAAAAGTGTCAATTATATTCAAACGTGAGGACAGAACACGTTTACGTTGACATTTTACAACAGAACTTTATCTTTTTATTATATTTTCTCATTAGCAAGACCCTCGTAAAGAAGCGTCCGATGTTATTTCGTAGGATTACTATTAGTATGAGAGTAAAATATAATTTTGAACTTTATTTAATGGATAATTAGTTCTAGCTCAAGCCATAATGTTGGTCAGTGACACAGATGTTTTTTTTGTTTGTATTTTTTTTACTATGAACCTCTGTGAACATAGCACTTATAGGCGTTACGGAAACGAAAGTCAAGGCGCGCGCCACTTCCGCGACTCCTAATCACCTGTTTCTACTCATCTTTTGAAGATGACTTTTGAGATGAAAGGGCAGGCGACGCAATAACTCTAAATATTATTTCAAGTATTTCATTGCATTGCTATGCTACGTAAAGTAGGTATGGACCAAATATATAGCATTTTTTTTACCTGGATTTACGATAATGAGCCCACCATCATTAACATTTTAGTGGCCTTTACACCCTTTCTTTATAGCTGAAGAGAGTTTAACGTTCAACATTGTATTTTAAAGCTGGCTTACTAAGTCACTGACAGTGGTTTGCTCTTCCTGGACCAGAGATACCTATACTCTGAGTAGTTAACTTGGTAAGTTCTAGGGTATTTGGCTTAGTAAGAGATTGAATATCATTTGAAAGTCGTAGTCTCGAATTCCTGTCGTACTTCTATGGAAATTTCGTCAAAAACTTTGAGTTTTGTGTGTACGTCTTTGTCGTAATGTGCGTCTTATGTGAAGGGATGTTTCCTTGTTTTATTTTCGTTCACTGGTAGGAAAATGTAGGGTATGCGTAGTTTACTCGCATAATGAGATGGTTGATGTGCTTAATTAGCCGAATTTATCTGAACACTATATATGATAATTCTTGGTCGCCGTTCTTGTACAGGTTTTTTTTTAAAAAAGTATGTTCACGTTTTCATACGCGTAGCTAGCACGTAATGTCTAAGTTTTTATTTTGAAATGTGGCGCATTTCTGAGCATAGAAAAACTTGTACCAGTAAAATAAAACAAATTTAATTTCGTATAGCGTATAGTAAGTATAAAAACTCAACACATAATCTACTGCTATAAAACACGTTTTTGGGTAGATTCTAGCGCCATAAGTATACTTCAAACGATCTTTACGTAAGCGACTAACAAGTAATTTATGTATTTTGTATCAACTCAGAAATTACCAAATTTAAACGAAATATTGTGTTTAACTTGTTCAAACTTCACTCTCAATGTAAGCACGGATTCCAAATCGTTATCGTTATTACGTCAGGTACCTAAGTACCTAATCAATTTAATAAGCTTTTTTGATCTAGCTAGGGTTTGCTTACAATGTTATTCAGTATTCTCTTTGCGGCAGTGCCTTTACAGTAACGTTCCTTACAATTTTTTTTATTAAACTCCAGTTTGTACGATTGTCTGTTTTTAATCTTCTATAACTCAACCATGATAACTGATATTATCATATTTCTTATATAGAAACATTCGTAGTCCCTTCTCACATTTGAATGGGATAAGTCGCTGCGAGGAACTCTTGCAGCAATATCAGCACATATTCTTATTTCTATGAGGTGCCTACTTAGAATATATTAGACCCGCATCCGTGACTACTATGCTCGACAAAATTGCAACGCGTTTAATGCCTACGCCAGTAGGCAAGATAGCAAGCGCGAAGCACCTTCAAATAAAGTGCACATAATTGTCAAGGTGAGTGGTGCGCGGTACAGTCGCAATTATTTACCGGCTAGACATAGGGGGATGGAGAGTCTTGAGCCCGCGCCAAGAGCCTCCGCGGTCGCTGAAGAACCTCCCTCACTACCTCACCACTTGCATGTATTCATAAGCTTTATATGCGGATTCTTAGCGGCTAGTATTCCGCACATACTTTTAATTTCAATAGAATATTATGAATAGTCGTGTTGGCTGTTATGCTCGTATTTAGGCGTTGTGAAACACCAATCTAGGTTGTGAAAGATGACCAGTTGTGAATTAAAGACCTACCAGCTACGGCACGCGGTATTACAAACATCTATCCGATGTATGGGTGGATCTCCTTCACGCTCAAACGGTCATCAAATTTTCCAGCCCTGGATATAAAATCGTTAAGTCATGATGGGGGCCTGCACGCGCTCTGAAAATTTCCTGACACAAACTAAGTTATTGGACAACTACAATGATAAAATAAGTTTTCATCAGTGTTGTTAAGCGAAATAACATTGTTGTTCCAAAGAAATTGTTCATAGGTCATGCTATTAGATGTTGAGAGGAATAAAAAATATTTTTTCTTGGAAAACAAGCAAGCAACAACGTTTATTCTTGGTAGACATTATTTTCTGTAGTCACATGAGTCAGGCTCTTTCTGGAGAGCAAAGAAAAAAATATAAAAAAAAAAAAAAAAAAAAAAAAAAATGTTTCATTCGCTTAGTCGCTGGTTTTTCACACACTTGCAAAATATACAGAGCTCGTCATGAATATTTACTATTAAGTTTATGATGTATAAGCATGCCAGATGATTTTGAAAGATAGATACAAATTTTCATATAAACTTCGTTAAAATTACATAGAAGGAACAATTTACAATGAAACCTAGGGCCCTTATTAATAAACGTGGTTTAAAGTTACGCCAAGTTTGAACTCCAAATACTGTATGGTTACTCTTAAGTTACACCCGGCGTAACTTTACAGCACGTTTATTATTTTTTTGGGTTTAAATAAATTAGTGAATAAGGACTAAAATGAACTGCAAATATTTAGTAAATCAAAGCTCAAAGAAATTAATTATGTTGAGAGCAAATTAAAGTTTAACTTGAATTTCCTAATATTTCCTAAGTGTATTTGTTATAGGTAATATTATTTGCCAATCATTACAAAAACATACTGGTTTTGCACCTAGTACTTATAATAAAACCTATTTCCATCTAAAATAATTACTCATTTATCTTCAGAAGCTATTAACTCAAATAACACGAGTAACTTTATTCAAAGGCTCACTTGAAATGTATAATATAAATAAGCAGACATTTTACAAAGGAAAAGGTTCTTTTTGCTTCGAAAGCTAATGTCAGGCGTTAAACTCTAAAAAGGTGTGTGTACATTTGTGATATACTTATGTTTTACATCGCTGGGTGGGCTAAGCAACGGATGTCATACCTACGCGATATATAGCACACAGGGCTCGCTTAGACAGGACATAGTGATGATACAGAGTATACTTGTCTTGTGGATGTTATGAGGCAATGTGAATGAAAAAATTAATTTTAGTGAATGTACAAACACCTTAAACATTTTTTTGTACTTACATGCATACTTTATACTTAGTCACGCTTTGTACCGTATGCTCGCTTTTGACTTGGTTTGAGTGAAGTTTGAGCTGGGAGAGTAAAATTATAATAAGCTGCTGCTAGATTAACTTTGGCTTCAGATTCTTGGTAGTCAAACGCTTAGTTTATGTGAAGCTTATTTATGTAAATACTTGAATAGTTATACAATGTAGGTTAAATATTTAACTCGCATAGCCACTTATTCCTTTCTACTTAGAAGAACACTAGTTGTATTTTTCTCTATGCACATGATACTATTTGTAAGCTAAACAGATACTAAACAGAAATACAGCTCTACTTGCAGGCATGTTTTAATTGAAACAAACATTTTGTATTTTGTTTAAATGGTCATTAAAAATGGGCTTAATATTCGAAAATAACCTTTCTAAGTGAAAAACAGCACAAAACAACTCCATTTGGCTATGTTACTACTTTGAGGAGCAAAGTAGATGAGGAAAGTAAAATTTAACTTGCTTTTTATGTAAAGCTATAAAACTTTTAAGGAACATAAAATAAACTGAAGTATTTTTTTCAAGCAGCTAAATAAACAGGGATTTTGCACGGCCTTTGCTTAATTAATGGTTCTAAACGACTCTTACTGAGTTAAGTGGCTATTGGTATGGATAAGAAACAAACTCATAAAATAAATCTCACAAGCTCAACTTTCCCCAACTTCGTCATATATACGCAAAGCGGTCCAAAATTGAAGAATTTCAAACTTTACCAACTTTCCGAGTTCTTTGGAAAAAAATGTAACTTGGCTTTTCACAGGCGTCATTCGTGTTCGTGCTTCCTTTTGTCCTTCTCCGATTCCTTCGGGCTGCGGTACTTCCCGACCTGCAAATTGCGGAACTCTAAAAAGGTTAAGATGTGCTAAACATTAAACTTTTACGACCTTTCTTTGCGAGACACTTTATTCTGAACTCTCTCCTTGCCTTGGGTATTACAAAGCAATTGCTAATCTCATTGAAACAACGCGCATCTAATTACGGCAATAACATTATTCCTCTTAGCGAAAACACTACCACTCGTATTAGTCCCAGACGAATCCCAGAGGTTCTGCGCTGAATTTTGAGATAATTTGCAGTCTACGTGCAAGTTTGAATCATTAGCAACCTGAAAAATCTCGTTAAAACCATATTTGAGTAATTGAAACTGAAACCTAGAAACTTACAAACAAACTTTTACACTTTGTTATGTAGTGGGAGTTCGCGAACATAGCTTTCTTTAGTAGAGTTGGTACACTAGCGAGATATTTTAATTTAGCCCGAGGCGTGAACTCGCTCTGTGGAGCGATAATAGCTGTTCTTAAAATAAAGCCTTTGCGTCATTATTTTGTGACAACGCGAGCGACCGCGCATTGCTAAAGGCTCGGTTTCCTAGGCCGCCGCCTGCAAATTGGTCGTCAGCACGATCGTATTTTTGGCTGATATTTATTCAGAAGGAATAGGGGGTTGCTTTAGCCCATCAAGTTAGGACAGCAACGGCTGATAATAATAATTTATCGGACATGAGTGACGGCCGTTCGCTGACGGTCGACCTCAGATTACACAGGCAGATTAGGAAACCAAGGCTTAACCGATGTTTCCTTTAACTTAGATATTGTGTAAATGAGTTACTTTGACGCTGTTGGTCGGTATGAATATGTATGTAGATAACGCGACGCCGAGTTTTGGTACTTTCTGTAGCGGCTGTTTCTACTAAAAGCAGAATATGTTAGAATTAAATACGATCTTTGCTGTTGGTACCTTTTGAAACTCCTGTGTTCGTTTGATCTTAAACTAAGTGCGTAAAATGTCAACAATATTATTAAGACTGGTAAGTAAAAAAAAATAACACAATATAATTGTTTCATTTATCAATAAATAAACACATCAAGATACATGTCATAATTGCCGTGATTTGTAACCAGACACGTTGTTTGATCGCAAATCATTACCTAGTTCGCTATAAAACGCTGAAACTGTTTTAGAACGTGATATCAAACCGTGGATAATTCTACTCTTTGCTTTGCAACTATGTCAGGTCCAAAGTCCCTTATATAATTTAATGCATTTGCTATCTGATATAATTTCAAAACAGAGCCAGCTATATTTAAAGATGAAATGGACGGGACGTCGTACTTACGAACGGTCGTAAAATTCGATAAAGCGTATTATTTTAGTGCTGCGATAAATTATGTTACTGCTTTCAATTGCATTTGGACTCGAAATATCGATTTCATGTCAGACTGACTTTAAAGTTTTCCATTTGTGAAATTACACTTTAAGTCACTTTAAGCATGGAGCTGACAGATGGCTCTCTTAAATCAGTCTGTCACTCACTAGAGTATAAAAGACTATCACGTTTACATCATGAAAGATAAAACGATGCTTGTAGTACCTAATATTTTATTATAGCTATGAAGTTACAAAGTATGCTATGTTGAATACATTTGATCTATTTCAGGACCCGTTTCGTTTCTGTATAAGTTTCTGTCCGGCGTCAATTGTGGTGGAATTGTAAGCGAGATAAAAAAGGCCTGTGGTATCAGAATCTAAGTTTATAACGGGGTCAAGCGGCTGCCCGCATCGAAGCGGCCGAACGCTCGATGGCAGAGCAGTTGTTCTCAAAATATCGCGCAGCCAGTGTGCTATATTTGAAGTGTCTCACTACTTGAATAATTTATAAGTCGAGTCGAAGTGCACTGCATTTCGTAGCGCGGCCTTCGTGAAGCGGAATAAGTTTGTGCTCAAGTTTAACTATGAAAAGACTGTATCTTCTTAATAATGGCGCGCTCATAGACAGGTGCTGAATGACTTGAATGGGAAACTAATAAGTTTTGGCTTTATTAATGAACTTTTAAGATAACTCATCCCTTAATTTTCACAAAAATATGTTATTTTTTATGTGTTTTTATAAAAAATAACTAAGTATTTTAATTCAACTATGAAAAAGTATAAAAGGGTAGTTAGAGGCATGTCCTTATACATATTTGGCACATATTATAATTTTAAACTGGATATTTATGTATCGAAGAGCTTAAGTTTAAAGTCTTTTATAATACTTACTCATTTGTTTTTGTTTTCTCAAAGTGTTCACTTCCCCGTTGATCGAGATAGACCCGTATGTTATGTTTGAGTTTAAAAGTCAAAAGTATTAGGGTTTTATAATCATGACCGATTAGTCAAAATAAGATAAACCATATTTCATACTCATAGTGTAGCTGAATATTAGAATAATTACTGAACTTAATAACTACTAAAATTTCCTCAAGATGTTTTCCTACACCATGATGAGCATCAAACTTTAAAAATATGTAGTAGCAGGTATGTACCTACCATAGCACCTAAGACCTCGCACAACGCTGTGAGAATCCGAAACGCACCCCTTGCATCACAGCCAAGCTACCCGCCACGCCACTGACGTCGTTCAATATTGTATATCGTAAACATTTGCCTCATCAGTTTTCAAACCCGCATCACTCGCATCTCAATGCTATTTCAAAGGTTCACTGTAACAATATAATGACAAAATACGTTTATGCTCCGCCACGAAAAGTCGTAGCAATACAGAACCTACATAAAAGCTTTGATAAGTCCTTTTCATGGTTAATAATGCGTTTGTTTGGAACATTGCTGAATATAACAATAAACAAGCAACATTTTCGTACCAATGTTCTGTTTAGCATTTCGTGTACAGTCAAACCTATTAAGGTATAATGTTTTTTGCAATTAATTCCAAAACGAATACTAATGGGGATGAAGTTGATATTTTCAACTTAAAAAGGAAATGACAAGGGATCAGGATTTTTTTTCTCCCTGAGATGTAGACATTCTATTCTCAGACTGATATTATTTCTAAAATAATATCAAGTCAATCTAAAATAATCATCATCAATCAAGTAAAAATACAAAATAATAAAACGAACCTATCCTACGAGCCTAATTATCTCAACCCTACATTTTATCATTAAAATTGATTTTTTCTGTTTTTACGAAATGAAATGCCAACTTTAGGCACCAATTATAAAATAGTTTATCTGTAGTATGTACTGAACTAAAGACTTTTTACACTAGGCCAGTGGCGAATCAAGTTGCAAGTTGCACTTCTCAAAAAAGCGATTTTATTTAGTACAACTTGCAAGTCAGCTTGCATGCCAAGTCGCCTCGCCACTGTCTAATCGGCTTACACTACTGTACTTGCTCACTGTACTTGCCCACTCTCTGGTTTTATCATTTCTCGGAGCCAAGTAAGCTAACTGTCAATTAAAGCGAGAAGAACCACGCATAACGGCTTTCACCATCGCTAAGTAAAATTAACCAGCAGACATTTCTGTCATTGGCTACTTTTACAACTGGCATTAAGCAAGGGAATAAAAAGTAACGAATCAATTGCTTTCCCCAGATATTAAACAAAAAAAAGCAAGCCCTAAAAATCCTAAGACCCATTAAGTCCCACTGCTGGGCAAAAGTCTATTTAAAGCTTATTACAAAAAAATAATTGACTGGGTCAATTGAATTTCATTTAAATGTTCTTTGTCGTAGTTACACGTGTTTTTGATACGTAGTACCACCAAGGATACATAAATCCTATAAATATTAATGTTACAAACGTATCGTCATTACCACATTTTGGAATAAATCGAATCGGCTATTTACAGAATCACGTTTGAATGTTTCGAGAATAGCCCGACTATTCCCAGTATTTGATGAGATTCTCATCAATATATAATTTTGCTAAAGCTGATTTTAATTCATCTTCATATCGTGTCAGTATTTCTGGAAAAGCATTCATTTGTAAAAAAACCGGACTAGTGTGTGTCGGAGGGATCCGTACAAAGGACTAAGTACCTTCTTACTGTTTTGTAAGTTCCTTCCTACCTATTAGATGTTTTTTTTTTTCTTTCTATCATGTGTTTTTTCCTTACTGTGTCTGATATCTCTATCTATCTGGACATTTCACACATCGTCATCTAGCCCCCAAACTAAGCTAAGCTTGTATGTGAACCAGTAACTGATATAATTTTTCTTCGTAAATACATACATATTTATTGTTGTTTTAAACGAGACGAGATCGCGTAACGGTTTTAGATAATAATCGAACTATATTACCTTTCCTCAACGTTTCGACCGGGTTGCTCCGATCGTGGTCACGAGAGGACTATCACCATATTAACCCCAACTACAAACATACCAAAAACGACATACATATTATACATAGAAACACCCCTATTTGCAGATCATACAAAAATTTATCCCGTGGCGGGGATCGGACCCGCAACCTTCTGCGTCCCAAGCGGGCTTTCACCCATTGCGCCTCAGAGGTCGTCAATGTGACAATGAATCATGCAATGTGCTTCGGAACCAAGTTGAAAATGAAAGTCAGCACAAATGACAGTGGTTTTATTTGAAAAGCGTGTGCGTATACGCGTAATGGTGACATTAGTCGTTCGCGTGTCGACGATAATTACCACTTGTACAGTTTGTCGTACAACATACCACCGCGACCTCGCACTAATTGTCCAATTATGTTATTTGTATGTCAACACATTGAGGGAAATCAAATCGTGTATCCTAGATATTATAAATAAATAATGAATGACAAATTATTAAACACACATAACTATCCTGACCCACAAATATTTTTCCTTCTCTCAGAGGGCTTACATCAGATTTAGCTTCCAACATAAGATCATTATTGTTAAACCAAATGAAATGCAAAATCTTGAAACATTAATCACTGGGACAACCCGTCTCTCCAATCTATTCGTACAGCTACGGGTTTTGTTTGTAGCCCGTAGCAATAGTCTACGGCGTAACTATTCAATCGTGTAGGGATTTTCTATTTCAGTTCCATGTACTACACTGGTTTGTCTTTCATTCAGAAAGTAAAAAATTTAATTGGTTGTTTTGTGATAATCTATCGTTGGAACTTACTAGTTACACAGCAAATGTCTTAGACAGTTTTATTCATTTAATTATCGAAATGGCTGTTCATTACGTATTCAAAACGGGAAGTAGGGCGCAACAGTATTCTCTGAGGTATGGACGCAAACATTTTATTTACCTAAAATCGGGTCTCCAGCTCCGGTTCAACTCACGACACTTTGCATATTTGGGAGTGTGGCTGATTATATTCACTCTTTCTTAAGCTGTGGAATGAAAAAGTTTGTTTTCAAAATATTTCACGAATATTCTAATGTAATCTTGTATGTTCGTGCCGAAGAAGGGAGCGAAATGCTCGGATTTACTTAGTAGGCACTCTGTAACTTGGGTAATTATTTAAAATTTTGTTATATTCGTTAAAAAGAAAGTCGACTTTTTCTTGATCATATTTCATATTTACTTACAGCCTAAAATGTTAAGTGATTTATACTAGGTTTTCTTTTAGTCAGATTTTTTTTTAAATTAATAAAACAGACTTATTAATCAGACTTTGAAAGGTACAAAAACTTTAGTAGTAGATGGATAAAAACAAGCTATTTTGGGTTTCCTGGTTTCGTCACAATAAATACATTTTTATTTTTAGGTAGAAACTGTCTATTTATTACTTTTACCTTTTGCCAGCAGTGGGACACAAAAAGTTAAGTAAAAAAAATAATTGAGAGAATCTTGTTTCGTTCGATGACACTTCACGTATTGAATAAAATAATTGGTTACTAATTTCTGGGCTTTGATTTACTTAGACTGTTTTCAAAAGCCTAACTATATCTTCACACGCTATTGCTATTACATATTTTAAGCCTTAGGTTCTCAGTATGTGAACTTGTATCAAAAAGTTTTTATTCAAAAAGACCCTTAGAATATTGTAGTTTTAAAGTTTTTGCAAGAATGATATAAATGTTGAGTTCTTTAGTGCTCTTGTCTAAAATAATTTTGATGAAGTACATGTTATTAGTCTGAATGCAGTATTGTCGACCCCATGCTGGTCCCCATAGCTATGACGGAGACCAAGGTAAACTCCGCTATCAGTCATGGCCACCAACTCAAAAAAAAAAAAAAAACTTAAGCCTTTACATCTACCCCTCAGTTTTCGGTAGTGGTCTTTTTACACCCGTAAAAAGACCACTACCGAAAACTGAGGGGTTGCCACTTTATTTTATTTTCTAGTTATTTACTACTAGTACAACATAATAAGACCATACCTACTTAATAATTTCATATATAAAAGAAAAATACAATTAAAACTCAAAATCTAGCAATCTACGTATAAAAAAGCGCCCAGTACCTACCTACATACGCTCGACCAGCTGTGCGAGGTCGGTTATCTCCGGATATAATGATTTTTTCGGAAAATCCTTTTGGATTTGACTGTGTGTTGGTATGCTGTACCTATCCCTTTCGGCTTCGGTAGACGTCTTTTTACACCCTGTATATTTGGTGATTTATAATGTAATGTAAATGTGAACGGTGAAGGATAACATCGTGAGGAAACCAACTCAAACGAACATACTATTTAAGTTTTCAGAAGCGATCTTACCTTACCTTGTATCGCCTCCATGCACAGTCTACACTATCGCCACGGCTAGGGGGAGTAGACACACATTTGTCAACCGTCGCAAAGTCTCTCAGGTACAAAGCGGTACGCTCTATGAATATACATTAGTCATTAAACAATTTACACTCATATTTCCAAGGCTGTCGTAGAAATTATCTCCTGCATTAGACAACATTATCGCTTAATTGTACAAGGAAAGAAACACGTCCTTTCAATTTAAGTATTAAGTTTCCTGTGAGGCTCTGCCACATTTTTCGAACCCACCTTTTACTTGTTCTTAAACTTTTAACTAATTAAATGAATATTCGTCGACCGTTCATTTAGGAATGCTTTTAGCTTCAATGTTGCTAAAATGAATTGGGGAGAAATAACTTTGTCTTATTTTGAGATATTACTCTCAGATTTGATCGTTCTGGATATTTGAATGAGCTAAGAGTGGCTTAGAAATTGTTAAACCAATCCTCAAAGGAATTTATCCGAACATCTGATTAAGGTGGTTTTAGCTGTGGCCTTATGACAGAATTAATTGCATTATGATGTTCGCTTTAATCTCATTCAGCCCGTACGTTCCTATTTCATAAAACAAACATGTTGAAGAAACATCTTCCTACGATATTTTGTTTGCTTGCCCTTCCAAGTAAAAGGTTTTATAGAGGTTTTGAGTTTGTTTTCCTAAGAAATAAAAATAAATGATGTAGCTTATTGAGTAAACAACAAGAAAATTTTGTCGATATAAACTAAACTAAGGAGCTCTTATGAAAACGATGGATGCTATTAAAAATAAAAGCTAAATGCAAAGTTATTTTTTGTCATAGTTCCTAAAACAGATTCATACTTACTACAGCTCTAACTGTATAATTGTAATTAGATACAATGTTGGCCTTGTAGAATAATGTCTAAGCCCTAAAAACTTATTCCTTGATTTCTATTTATACATACACAAGATTACCGTAAGCTCGTATAAGTTAAGTGGCCAACCCTGATAACATTTTAAAGAAATATAAGTCCCAACCTCTTTTTCTGTAAAGCATTGTTCTTTTAATTAAGTAAAAAATAAAGAGGAAAGTACCAACAATCTGGTTTGAACTTCATTTATTCTAAGTGAAGTATAAAGCAGATAAAGGCTGTGAACAAAACCCACGCCGTTGACCGGCAAATTTCTCAAGTTTCAAGATAGCGTGATAAAGCCTAAACGGCGCGGCATCCCATTCACTGTTATTGTTTGAAGACAAGGGGTCGCGGTGAGTTGCCTCGTCTTCACTGGGGTCCCGGTGACTGTTACTGCGTATTGCGGTGCAGGCACATGTCAGAACCGTACACGCCGTGTGCGCCGCATTTTAAAATCATATGAAAGCTCGTTGTTTCAACTACACCGTACCTGAAGGTGTTAATAGTTACCAGTGGCATTAATAAATGAGCGTTTCCATGCTTCGGAGGGCACGTTGGATTGTCGTTCAAGGCTAGAAAGTCGTTAAGGCATGTCGGAGGCTATTAGGCGACATAAAAAAATGACAAAAAAAATGCCTGATTCATATGAACGTTCATTAAATGCAGAGCTAGTGAAAGGTGCGATAACTACTATGAATACTATTTTATATACTATGATTTTATACAAAAAAAAAAAAATTGTGCGTACACCGCGTACGTGCTGGCATAATGTGCCTTCACATTTGCACGCTTGCCAGCAGCGCGTCACCCAGCGCCAGCGCCCAGCCCGGCCTTCTAGGCATTAACGCGCCCATTCAAAACTTCCTCTGGGACTCGCGACTCCAGCGCCTCTGTACTTAAGAGTCTAATTAGCCGTAAATTGCACTCAAAATTGGGCTCTTGGCCGAGAATTGAGTTTTGAATGTCTAATTACGTGAGATAAAGGGATACTGTACCACAGTTTAATGTCAATCTGTATCGCCGCAATAGATATTAGATGCCATGCTGTCAATCCCCTTAACTGACTGTAAACTGCAAACAGGCTGGCATTTTCAATGTCTAAGCGGATTTCATCCTTCCATCCAATTGACTGTACCTATTGTTGGTTGTTTCAAGGATAAACCATGTTTTGAATAAAATTTAAACATCTCAGTAAACATTTAAAAACTAATTTAAGCTCCTCTGAAATCTAAACAACGCCTCTGTTTGTATGACAACAAAACGTTTCAGTAGGCAAAAGTTTAATTAACATTTTGAACATACGTTAAGAACAGCTATATCTACTTTAAGTTTATATAAAACATAAATAAATAAGTTAGGCGGTTGGTCTGAACGGCTCGAGCGGAACGATCACGGTGTGAGGGGCACCTTGAATATTAACGTAGTTTTGGACTTCTCAACATGGGATCACGTCTTGAACAAGTTTGAAAATTAAAAGCTATTTACCCGAAGCTACACAACAACTTCTAATGAATGTACCTATAGTACGCCATGCTCAAGTGCTTTATACTGTTACCATGACGGATTGAAATATGATAATTCACGTTACGCTGAACAGGATATCGGAGTAATATGAATTTCGAGTAGGCTGAATAGTCTTCATGATTCGATATGTTTCGTTAGCTTTTGCTCAGCCAAAGGCAGCCCGTTTGATTCAGATAAGTATAAAAATATATCCTAAACAATTATATAACTTAATGAGTTGAGTTATTTCCACCTAAAACTGCACAAACGTAAGCAAAACACAAAGGAAATTGTTTTCGTCTTACAAAAGAAAGTAAAACGCTTGAAAGTTGAGAGTTAATTTATTTCGAAGTTGTTTGCAGTAATTTGTTGTGGCCGAGTCCTAGGGGAAGACCGCTGGCGCGCACTGTTGTTACACAAACTTTTCGTGTTTCCAAATTTGACTTGGCTACTTGTGAGCGCAGCTCGTGTGAGCACCTCCAGAGCCTCTACTCTAATATAGAACACCCAAATGTTCGGACCGACAAAGCACGATCGCAGTAAACCAACTTTTTGGTTTGGAATACTTGGTCCTACGGGATCATACTTGCCTTGGACCAATGTATGGATACAATGTAGCTTATAGTAGGAACTGTCCGAACATTCAGCCGAAATAAAGGGTATTTCGTATTGAAGTAGAGGCCCACTTCGCTGGAATTCGGATACTTCTACAAACACTCGTGAGCGCAACAAAATGAAAGCTCGCGTTCAGAACTTTGCTTTTCTTATCTTTGCAAGTTACAAGCAAATCTTATCGTTAAGTTTGTTTGTCGAATGTATTCGTACAATAAGTATTACGTATAATATTTCCGATGTTGTATGCCTATCGATGTAACCTATCTGAAAAGTTATCGGGTAGTTATGACCTGTGGTTTTGCCCGTATATTATTTTCTCAAGAACAGCTTCAAGTTGTGTTACTGCCTTCTAACCTGGAAACAGTTTTTAGCGTTAGAACACGAAACGTAAGAGATCTTCACCCTCTCATCCACTCTTGGTTGACTAAATAAAAACAGGAATGTATAAATGATACATAAACACAATAATTAAGTTATAGTATCACCACGATATATTGTGGCGTGATGACTCCTAAAAACAGTTTTATATAGATAAAATCGTCGATTAATAGACTTTAATCTGTGTATGTTTTAAGCGGAAGGCATCTTCAACCTACATTACGATGTCCATCCAAAGGTTGCCTGGGGGAGATTATCCAAAAGCGCCCGTTGTAAATAATTTTTGATTTCAGTAATTTGTTATTGTGTTGTTTTGTTTTGAGCCGTGTTGGTCGAATGGGGTTGTGCCTCGGCTTTCAATCCGAAGGTCGTGGGTTCAAATTCCGGACGTGCATCAATGGATTTTTCGTTTCATAAAATTTATATGCGCTTTAACAAGAGCTCTTAACGGTGAAGGAAAACACGGTGAGGAAACCCGCAACTTAGTCAGCTCCACACATATTGACGACATCTTTCCTGTGCCGATTGTGAATGTGAATGAATGTTCAATTTGATCAATCAATCCGAATGTGCCGATTAAGCCGAGAGGATGGTTTAGGTGCTGGGCAAGCCTATTCCATCTCAAACAATGTCCCAGGCACCACAGCGTCCCGTTAAGTGTAGGTATGGATTGCCTCCTGACGCTCTATAAATCATCTAATATAGATGTAAAGGCCTAAGTTTTTTTTGTTTTGTAACATGTTTTACAATAAAGTTATATTGTATTGTATTGTACTGTACTCCTTAATACAATGTTTCGAGCACAATACAGATAAAACAATGATTATCCAATGTTATTACCTTATATTTATGATCTCTATATAAATCAGATTTTCATTTTGATTCATTATTGGGTAATTTATATTAAAGTGGTTGTATTTCACAGAACATTACCTACTAGGCGAGCCGTTTAACTTTGGTACCTTTGCGCACTTACACTTGCTACTAATTAAAGTGTTAATCGACCATTAGGGTTACAAGTGTGCGTGAAACCACTTAAGCTTGGCTTCCTAAAGGAGTATTCTCATAAGATTTGCGTGGCTAATAGCGTCAAAATGGCGATTATTGCGTTACAGATTTGAAATCTTGCTTATTCAAAATTAGTTTTGTTTGGAATTTCTTGAAAGTCAAAATATAGAAGTACCTGTGTGTACTCGTAATTATCTAAATTAATATCAAATGGCGTTTTGCGTGATAACAATCCGAAAGAAATAATAAGTTTCTTAGAAGTTTGGAGCTCAGCAACTTTGTATCTTGCTCGTGTTTATTTAGCTTTTAGGGTAATGAGATAAAAAGCTTTTGATAGAATTCTAGTAATTGGAAATAGCCTGTGGCAATAATGATTATATTTTCAAGTTTTTGAGAAACTTACAACTACATAAAACATAGGATAAACGTATATTACACTCAGAATATAAATATTCGAGTAAATAACTATTTGACTATTTTTGAATGCCATTTAAAAATAAATAGGTACTATATTTATAAAGCTAGATAACAAATACTGTACACTTTTATTAGTGACTTTCCAATAAAATATAAGTTGGTTTAATAGTCGTAGTAACTAGTATATGGGTTTGAAAAAGCCGATGGCAAAACAGTCTATAGGCCGATTGAAGCCCACTATCACCAGAACGCTATGATAAGGGATGATTAACTTCTTCCACTTGTAGGTATATAGTATGAACCATTTTCCATTAACTCTATTAAAATAAAGACGTGTGATACGCCGCCGCGATACGTAATTTTCCTCTTCAATGTGCTCCCATCATACGAGAAGAATTTGTTTAAGACAAATTTATATTCCCTATTTACCGGCTCAGCTCACCGTGGGGATCCCGGGAGCGATTTGGCTCATAATTCGATCCCTAGGAGGGAGTCTGCCATTTGCCACACTTGCACCTTGTTCTGAAGCCTCATTTACACAGTGACAGCTGGCTGTCAACACACCAAACGTCTACCCTGTTAAGCACGGGTTGAACGATCAAAGTTGTAAACTCAACTTTTGGGTCGATTTGCCATAGATTCGATTATGGTGCTAAGTTAGGATGTTAATGTTGCGAATTTGAAATATGCATACATTGACAGAACATCGATGTATTGCTAGCTAGAAGCTCTTACTTTAATTGGCTTGCCGTACAAGGAAAATATTGTGTGATTCTTTCGCCTAAAAGCCAACATAGCCAAAATATATGCGTCAACCCCTATAACATCTTTATAATATTACAATATACTTTAGATGGCGATAAAAATAGCTAGCAAATTTTAGATGAAAAACACCGCGTTACGTGCGCGGAGCCTCTACCTATCCGATAAAATTATTGACACGCCAAGGTTATAGGGAAAAGGGTTTTCATAACGTCCAATCTATTTAGGCACGCTTGTAAATCAGGCTGAGACGACGCCATGCTACCGGTTCCGGTTATTATACTCGAAACATCTCGTCCCTCCATACGGCGGATGTCTCGACGAGGTAGGCGAATAGCTCTGAGAAGGTCAAGAAAATGTATTCAGGGCGTGTGAAAACATTTTTAAGATTCTAGGTAAAGAACCCTAAGCAAATAGAAATATCATTACTTCTCACTCTGTTTGGTTGGTCTCATACTATAGTGAACGGAAGTAATTTTTACAAAAAAAATTTAGCAGGCATAATTGGATGTGATACATATCCCTATTTTATTTGGTGCATTTTACCAACATTTACCAACAAAATACGGAGAGTGGTCCCTGTGACATGTGACTGAGCTCATACGAGCGCTGTTGAGTTCACATTCGAGCATCACCGCTTTCACACTGCATTTATTTTAAAGCTTCGCAAACGACTTTAATTTTCACATCATTTAAAAGTAGCGTCTGCAGAGAAATAGCGGAATCACTTGAAATAAGCGAGCGATATATTTTCTCCTCCGGGCGTTCGCACTGATAAATATGACCAATAAAGGGAAACAAAATGTCCACGAGAAAAATTATAGTGGTTGTTGTAATTTACCTCCTCTCCTTATTTGTTTGCATCTTCTTGTTTAAAGTAAAGTTTAATTTCTACATATAAATGTCATGTACGCTCCACATTTAAGAATTGATGACTTTTATTTAATTTCACGTTCTAAAATAAATTATTTGCACAACGTTTTTTGCTCGATAACATTATCAATTTATTTTGCGATAGCCGATCAGGTTTCAATGGTTAGTTTTAGTTGAGTAGGAAAACCCTTACGTTGTTTGTAGTTTCTTTAAATAAAAAATATAGCTTCAAGGAGTTCTTTAGGATCTTTATGATTAAACGGTGGAGGGTATTGGTTGGACCAAACAGTCGACTCTTTATTGTGCTATACAGGTGGATTTTTGAGATGGGCCACGGAGAGCAGGTACCTTAACCGTTGTAGCTACAGGAAAACTCTCTTAGGAGACCTTCCCTAACTTTTTGAGAACTGCATTCATAGATTTTGAAAAATGAATACAGTCAGCGACAAAAATACCAAAAATAAAAAAAAAAATGTATTTTGATGCCAATCGATTCAGTTTCATGTAGGGATCTCTAGGGGGCCATTTAAGGTTTGAGGGCTAGAAAAGTCAGAAATTACCTTTTTTACCCCTATGTCTTGCCAGTTGCTTAGGTTGCCAGCTGTTTTACTCACCGGTAAATGAACCTATAAAAAGACATGATTATTATGCCCATAAATTGAATTAAGCAAATAATTTTACTTTATTGTTATCCAGTTTAAGCAAACGAAAAATTATAACAATACTCTGTGTTTAAAAGTTTATTGTACAAACTTGGACCAAAGTTAGTTTTGTGTTTCTTTAAGCAATTTTGTAATATTTCTCGTGATTGGGCAGGCACTTCAAGTCCCAATTTATGGATACTTTAGCGTGGGTCGTTTTATTGAAAACAATAAATTGATTCCCAAAACTCCATCCATTTTCAACTTCAAATCGTAAACAAGGTAAACAACAAAAAGGTTAAGAATGCAAAGAGAATGTTAAGTATTCCTTTAAATGTATGTTATGTCAGTTGTATGTTAAATTACATTATACATAGGCATTCATGAATAATGTTTACCCGTTCTCAGGCAAGAGGTGCACCCCGACCTCGGCCCGGCTTCCAGCTCGTAAATATTCAGGGTCCAACTACCGACGCTCCACGATACATCAAAGTCGTGTCGACTTTCATGCACAACCTACCTAAATACTTTCTTGTATGTCACACAGTTTGCGGAAATATACTACCTCCGTCCGGAAATATCGGACTTAACAGTTAACACCCCGATGTAAACAAATAAGATACTGAGTATGTATAGCCGGAAATGAAATAAGCTCAGGCTGACTTTAGTGGATATTTACCACAAGGGATGGTTTTGGTTTACAATAAAAACAATCCACAACTTCCGAGTAGCTTTAATAAAGCCCAGTTGTGAAGTGCGGCCTTTGAGTGGTATTTACACAGAGTCCGAAGTTATTATCTTTGACTTCAAATGTGAATCTATGCATAAGTAAATGCTAGCTTCAAATTATTAATATAATTTCTGTAAAATATTTAGAATTTGTAGTTTGCTTTACAAAACTTAAAGTCATATTCAGCGTCTGGGCTCTCATTTGAGTCTAATTTAAAGCTGCGATTTTTAACAGTTGTCTATGGAAAGTGAATAAACCAATCATCGCTTGAGATACAATTTGAATGCGGTCTCTTAATAATGGGTCTTTGTCGAGATCATAGTGTCAGAACAAAATAAGTAATGGCGCGAAAATCATTTTATCGCGGCGACGCTTATATGTGCCTACTTGCAGCATGATATCATAAATACTTAAACAGAGTTTACCAGCTAAAAAAACCCATCAGTAAGTATTAAAATAAAATGCATGGCCGTAGGTACACTGAAAAAAAAATTACTCGTCTAAGTTGCTAAATCCCTTTGTCGTCAATTTTTTGTGCTCACGACGTAGTTTTTTAACTTGGCGTCTTGGTAAAATAATACTGTGCAACAGAGGTTTTTTTGTGGATAGCTTTTTTGTCGGTCCGACAAAGCTTCTTTAGACGTCGCGTCACATTAAATTTTGCTTATGTCACTACGGCAAAGCAAGTTGTCTATACGTCAATGCAAGTTGTCGCTACTACAAATCCGGCTGAAGAATCCGTTAATGGCAAAAATAAACTGTAACGTGTAACTTTAACGTAATGACAAAACGTTTTTTTACAGTTTACTATGACATAAGACTTTTGTCTCTACGACATAAGAGGCACAGAATCCGCTGAAGTGAAAAGGTATGCTTTATTACGCAGACGCATAAACAAAATTAACTCAGCGACTATGTCTTAGGAGGTTGTCACTACAACATAATGAGCTTTATGCTCTGGCTTTATGAAAATGTATTGTGTACTTTAACGCCAGTGCAGAAGTTTTAACGAAGTACGTACGTACCTACCTGCCTACCTACCTAGAGGTAGGTAGGCAGGTAATAAGAGAATTCTCGAACAAAAACTTTTTTTACATGTCAAAATATAAACTCATAAACTACACGTACGTCACGTAAAGTTTTTAAGTAATCTTTAACGGGCGTCACACACGTTAGCTCTAATGTACCTACTTACCTACATAACATTCCTTTCTTTCCCATGCATGTCAAAATAAACATTAGCTGCCACAATAGAAAAGATCCTACTTAAATACAATAGCGGTGCGTCGCAGATGTTTGCTATTCCATTTTACGTAGGCGTTACAAGTAGGTAGGTAGGTAGGTATCAAAGGTTTATTTTGCGTTCACATTAAGTCATTATTTAATTGTTTTGATAATAATCATTATTTTAATGGTCATTATCAAAAGATCAATTTTTAATCTGTAAATGTAAAATGTCTATAATAATATCTTATTTGTGATAGTAAGTATACCTACATATCACCCATCACCGTACCGCCTACGCCTTATCGCTGCTACTGCTCAGTGCTAGTCTTCTATAATATGGATGTACCTACTACAAACAACAAGTAGGTAGGTACCTACCTATTTATTTATTATAGTAAGTATATCAGAGTCATCTAGTACCCATAACACAAGCTCTGCTAACTTTGGGGCTAGATGATGCTGTCTGAAAAGTCCAGCATTAAGTACCTACTTATATTTATTTATTACTATACTAGTGCGGAGCTCATTGTGCGCAGACAATATTGTACACGTCGCGGGCCGGCAATGGATCAGATTAGCGCAGGATCGTGGTGGATATACCCAGCAGTAGGTGAAGTCAGGCTGTGGGTGGGTGATGATGAGCGCGGAGCTCACACCTGCTACACAGCGTCGCCGCCCATGATGCCGGGCAAGAGAAGCGAAGGCGGCGATATTGCGTACCACGCACTCTACAGTACGAATCATGGAGGTAACACCGCCTTCCACCACTTCGGTGTTCTGCCGCCTACGAGTCTTGGTACCAGCTTGCTCTAGCTTCATCCACTGCGCCCTCTGCGAGTCAGAGGGACGCGCGGAGAAGACCATTAGTTATCCGACAATGACTTCGTTGTCCGGTCATTGTCGGACTTAGCAGGGTACACCGGTTCTCTACTGCCGATTCCCCCGGTTCCTCCCCGGGACAAGCAGCTTTGAGTGCACGAGAAGGTTGTCGGGTCGCATTTTTCAACCGATTTTGAACTCGGTACCTACTATTAATTACCTACTTAATGCGAAAGTAAGTTTGTATATAACTAGTAGGTAGGTAGGAGGTACCTACAACAAAGTAGGTAGCGTTCAACCTTAAATTAATATACTCTTCGAAAATTGCCCTTGTGTGTGCTGCATAAGATCTATTTTTAATTGAAATATTGCATAGGAAATAAACTCCGGAATACACTCCGGTGAATAGGTAATGCGAGTCACATCCATACTAATATTATAAATCTGAAAGTAACTCTGTCTGTCTGTCTGTCTGTTTGTTACGCTTTCACGCCCAAACCGCTGAACAGATTAAGCTGAAATTTGGCATGGATAAAGATTATACCCCAGGGACGGACATAGGCTACTTTTTTCTTTAAATATGTAATAAGGGCGTGAAAATAAGGGTTGCAAGTTTGTATGGGGAAAAAAGTTGAGCGACGCTGGGCGAGGTCATAAAGATGATGGGTGACCGCCACTTTTTGCTCTGTTTTTGCATTGCAGATTTTTTTATTTTTTTTTCTCATTTTGCATGATAAATGATTTTTAAATTAATTAAAAACATTTAACATGTATATTTCCACTCATCAATACATACGAAATTAAGATTTTTTTGATATATTAAAATACTTTTTCTTAGGCTTTGGTTAGATCTATATCACGGAGGTCAAAACTGCTTTTTACTTTTTTCTCCTAGGTGGCGTTTCTACTATAGCGGAGGTCGAGATACGATCATTTTGAGTTTTGAAAGCTATTGGAGATTTTTGCTTAGACTTTTCGATAATTTTTATAGGTTTTCAACTTATGTTATTTTACTGACGAAATCGCGGATACATACCAGCTAGAAAATAAAATATTTTTCCTTGGCGTTGATTAGCAACGCAAGCAACGCCATCTATATTTTTCATTTTCACAACTAGGTAGCGTTGCGAGATCAAGAATACAGATCATTTAGCGTTTTGGAAATAAAAATAGGCAGTTTCATAGACGTAAGATTCGAAAAGAAATTTTGTGTTAGTGAATGTTTGTTTTGTTGCCACGTATCTCCGTGACGACTTAACCGATTGTAATGAAATTTGGAACGTAGATGCTTTAGCTTTTTTACTTGAATATAGGCTTATCTAATTTAAAAAAATCAACCCATATAGATGTTTTACAGGGTGTTAAAGTTAGTATGGAAAATTTGATTCCTTAGTCTGATTCACTTCAAACACAGTGTAAATAAACTTTAGGTAACACTCCTGCACTTGAATCCTAATGATGCGCAGACGAAGTTGCGCGGGTCAGCTAGTTCATCATAATTTGATATTGCTCTCAGTTAGGGCTGCCATCCGGGTTTCCCCGGATTTGTCCTAGTTTAGAGGGCGTCCGGGGAGCGTCCGGGCGGGGTTTCATTTTAAGTCCGGGTTAAAAAATTTGAAGTGATTGGCTAAAGACGTAGGTATCGTGCTACTATCGGCAACCTAATACTATCGGCAAGAAAAAGACGTAGGTATCGTGACGATTTATTCTAAAAAAATTTGGCTCGCTCCGCTCGCCAGTGCGGACAAAAAACAAAAAGTACAATCACTTGCAAGATCTGTGTTTGCCTTTTCTGTTTTCTTAATAAGTAGTAGAAGAACTTAGAAGTAGTAATTCTTATTGAAAACAGAAGGTAGGTACCTAATACGTGCTAATTCTATAGTCAAGAACGAGATGAATCGTGTTGATTTTTTCTGAAAAAAAAGGCTCGCTAGGGGGCGCCGCGCCGGCCGTATCTCACACAGGGCGCTGGTAGTGCAAGCTTTTTTTTGCCAATCTAGAAACGGAGACGCTTCGCTCGCTCAGTGAATAATGATAAAATACCTACATAAACCTACTTATGTAAAAATTTTAGTCTGAAAATAAAATAAAACACAAGACATTTTCAGCTGTTTTAGACTAAAATACTGACTATGTTTAAAAAAACCTCATGTCCGGGTTTTGGGCTCTAAAATCCGGGGTATTCACGTGTCTTGTCCTGGTTGCCAAATTTAGAGATGGCAGCCCTAGATTCAACTAGAATAAAGTTTACCTACTATTATCACAAATCACAAAGGCCTCTGTTTATTTGACTGAGGTTTGTTGAGCAAGTTGAGCTAGAGACAAAGGCCTTTGTCATTTTAAAACTGTCTGTTACACACAGTGTTGCCACAGTGGTCAACTCTAGATCTAACGGAGCAAAATTATAGATACCACAGAATTTACTACACATGATATGATGATAATAATTATTTATTATTATTATTAGGAGCCTGTAGCGTCCCACTGCAGGGCAAAGGCCTCCCTTCCCTCTCTTCATTCGTCTCTATTTTGGGCCACCGTGGACCAATCCTTTAAGTGTATGATGAATGATAATAATAATAAATAATGCTGGACATTACACACCACATCATCTAGCCCCAAACTAAGCAAAGCTTGTACAATGGGAACCAGATAACTGATATACCTACTACTTATAGTTTTTTTTTTTGTAAATAATATATCTATACTAATATTATAAAGAGGAACGGTTTGTTTGTTTGTTTGAATTGAATAGGCTCTGAAACTACGGGACCGATTTGAAAAATTAATCCTATGTAAGTAAAAAAAGATTTTAAAATGCATCCCAAAAATTTGCACACTGATGGCAACCCTGGTCGCCGGTCAGCCATCATGCCTCCATTTCATTTCTGTCTGTGGGCCATATCATATCGTTCGAGTTGTGCTTGTGCGTTCCGTCTAGGTAGGTAGGTAAATAATTGTAAGACCTTGTATTGTATTGTAAATATTTGTATTCTTTTTGTTATGGAGGACCTAAAGTCATTTTTAGAAGCTGCCAAATTATCGCATCTGCTCGATTATCTCAGTGGTAAGTAAAACATAATTTACTTGTAGATAAATTGTTGCACAAAACACATGTGCTATCTGAAAGATGTAGGTTAGGTTATCGGCTGTGGTGTGGATTTATAATTTCCAGTAGCGAAGTTTGATTAAGGGTGCTTACCTACCCTGGACCTATTGACTTTGAGGGCCTACTCAATAGCGACGCTACGCAATTAGCGGCCAAATCCATATTCGCCAGTGCTTAGGCGCTCAACGTCGGGATCGGAGCTTACGGATTTATTTTGTCATTCGTATTGAGAAAATGCAAAATGGAAAATCAAATCAGCATTCTCTCAATACAAATGATAATCCGTACCTACACTCAATGGACAAGTACCTCCAACAGATGTGTGCACTGATTAGAAGGCGGCCGGGACTTAGAAAAATTTCGAGATTTTTTTTTATTTTTTATTATTATTTACTTCTCTTATAGATCTCGTAAAAATAAAGCTTTTTTGCCGTATATTTTTTTTTCGTCCGACTTGTAGTTTTTGAGAAAATCGTCGATAAATGTTTCAGTAAGATTTTAATATCTTTAATTTATGGAAAACTATGAGTCTGAGAGAAAAATGGTTTTCAGGAAATATCTTTATTTTTGTTCAAACTTTAAGTAAAAATTGAGAAAAACGTATGTTTATAGAGTAACAAGTATGTTGAAAATTTTTCTGTCTTTGCCTTCAAAATAGTACAATGGTGCCAGCGACTTATAAAATTTTCAAAAGTTTTCTCAATATATATATATATGTATATATTTTTTGCTTCTAGGTCCAAGAGCACATAAAATTAAAAGCTTTTAGCGTTATAAAATATTTTAGTCCGATGCTTTATTTCGTCTAAAATCTAAATTATTTATCCTGATTCTATGAAAAAGTTTGTCTTCTCAGAAAACAATTTTGAACACAATGCCTAGATCCGTTGGAAGAACTTTACAGAACCTTGTCACAACGAATCTTTAGTTCTCTGAAGCATGACTAAACGATTGCGAATGTCAAGATCTTCTAAGGGTCATCAAAATGGGTTCTACGCAGCTACTTGCAGCCAACTTTAGAAAGCCAAAGATCCGTTGTGCTTACTGTTCCCTAAATGCATGCTACCTACTAACATGTGTGTGTGCTTTATCTTGCATTTAACAAATTTTCAGAGCAAGGGATGGAATTAAAATTTTTATTATTAGCCAATGATAATGACCTAAAAGAACTGGTTCCTCGCATGGTAGACAAAATAAAACTGCGGAATGCTATAGAAACATATAGAAAGGTTTGTGCTTACTTTTGTCAGGCTTACATGTATAATATTAAATGGTACTATTATTCCATCGGGGGGGTTAGAAATGAATATGTAAGAAAGCAAAATTGAACAAAATCAAGTATAGGGAACGGCTGAACTCACATTCAAACCACCTGGCTGACAGCTTACAGGATACCTTAACTCTTGGGGATAGTTAGTAAGCTGAGCAGCGAGGTGCTTTGAATGTGAGTTAAGGTCAATTATGCTTGCTTACATAAAAATCATTTTTAACCCCCGATGCAAATATGTGTAACCTATGTTATGTGGGGTGTAAGGAAAACAATACAAAATGCATAAAAGCCATCATCTCAACTTTAGGAAAATATCCAATCCCTGTTTATTATACAATGCATGTATGGCGGAGGGCAGGTACCTTAACCGTTGGAGCTACAAGAAAACACTCATTGGAGACCGTCTCTAACCTTTTGAGAGATTTTGAACTGCATTCACAGATTTTGAAAAAAAAATGTACAATCAGTGACAAAATTGCCAAAAGTAAAAAAAAAAAAATTATGTTAAACCTCAAATAGTCCCATAGAATTTGTTGATCCCTAAATGTAGTAGGATCGTTTGGCAACAAAAAAGAAGTCTAGTTAATTTATCGATTTTTAGTACAAAATGTATTGGAAAAGTTTTAAAAGATTCCTGACTTTTCTACTACTAAGGTTTCACCTTAAATGGCCCCATATATAGTCTTTTGATCGCTACATGATACTAGATCGATTGGCATAAAAACATTTTTTTTTTACTTTTGGCCTTTATGTCGCTGACTGTACATTTTTTTCTAAATCTGTGAATGCAGTTTTAAATGTCTTTAAAAGTTAGGGACGGTCTCCTAGGTTAGGGTGTTTTCCCGTAGCTACAACGGTTAAGGTACCTGCCCTCCATGGCCCATCTCAAGAATCCAACCTGTATAATATAATACAATAAATCAACCCACGGTGGAAGCATCACATAATTTTAGACAAGTTGATATAAGTATTTATCTAGAGAGTTTGGTGTTCATGTTTGTAATGGGTATACATTATGGTCATGATTTTAGTTTAATTGATTAACATTAAATTTATTTTTTAGCGCAGCTCAAGTAAACTTTACAAAATTTCTTACAATATTTTTTGTTTAAAAAAATGGTATAATATGTGTTTCAGGCTGAAATAGAAAGCATCGATGTTTCGACTGTTTCTAACTTTGAAATTATTGGAACTGACATAGAATGCCCTCCATCACCTGCATCAAACGTTACTAATGTGGAAGTTAGCTCACTGAATGTTGTGTCGGTAAGAAGATGGAAATGTTTGAGCTCATTTTAGTACAGTATACTGTCATGGTTACATAATTAGGTAATTATTAATGAATAATAACTGTCTTTTAGGTAACACCTGAGCCAGGTCAGAGTGACTCTAAAACCACCAGTACACCACAGATTGCCAGGGGCCCGAAAATTTTGCCAGTAAGAAAAAAAAATATCAGCTCCCTGCATTTATCCCACTCTATTTAATTTTGGGATTCATAGTTGGAGTCCATTCCCACTTGCTTTAAGGTCATGAGGATCTTTGCTTTACCTAAAGTCAAGTATCATTTATTTAATAGGATACAAAGGATCACTTTGGAAGGAAACATCTTACAAGTTAGGTAAATCTAAGTGCCAGTTCTCTATAATGATGCTTTTCTGTTTCAGGATTTCGTCGAAGAAGAGTGGCAATTTATTCAAGAAATTGGCCCCCTCGAAGACAGAAAGCCACTCAAACAATTGCTTGAACTCACCACCTTTGGAAAAGCCTTACTGGAAAAAGAGGAACCGTTTCTCACTCCCAAAGAGCGAAAAGCTTTGGTGCAGTTAGTTGTGGAACACCAACTCCGTACATTACCAAGCATCAAAGACACTATAAGACAAGAGGTGTGGTCCAGCTGGGCTAAAGAAATCTGCTCTGTATTTAAAAAAGAACATCCGGATATTTATTATGTGCCATATCGAGTAACAGAGCGCCAGGCTTTGCCTGCTTCCGGTCTGCTGCACAACCGGTTAATTACTCATCGCCGCTTTCTTAAGTCGGATTGTAAAAGGGCCAATAGCAGTGGTAACAGCAGCCCTAGCAGTGGGAAATCGGCGGAAAAACGTTTGCGACCTCTTCCTCCTGATTCCTATCATAGTTATGACGACCCAACAGACGCAAGCAATGACATAGAATGGCTTGAAGGTTCTTCATCGCCTTTCGATGTCGTTTTGAGAAAATGGCAATCAACTTTTAAGGTCAGGGAAAAACTTTTAAAAGAGAAGTCCATTGAAGATTATTTCCAGCAGTTTCCTGTCTTGCGTTTGCCGGCTGGTCACCAACTGGTAAGTGAATACTCAATATCTACGTAAATGACTGTATAATCTCTCAAATATAATAAAAATAATGCTGGAATTTTTCACACAGTTTGGTGCTAGATCCCCAAAGTAAGCAGAGCTTGTGTTATGGGTACTAGATGACTGACATATTAATTATGTACTTTTTTGTTTGTAAATACATACATATTATTATACATAGAAACACCCAGACCCGAGACAAATATTTGTAGATTATACAAACATTGGTCCCGCCGCTGGGATCGAACCCGCAACCTTTTGCGTAGCAGGCGGGCCTTCGCCCACTGCGCCACAGAGAGAGTCAATGACATGTTTTAATTTAATGTCGTCCATAGAATTACATTCTGTTTAATATGCGTTTAGAGTTGTGTGTTACCATCATTGTTCTCCAAAATGTAAAGAATGTTTTCTTTGTTCTAGTTGGAAAGCGATTTCGATAAAAATTATCCCCTGGGATCAGCAACATTCATTGAACATTTTCCATTGATAAAAAAAAGACTACTAGAGCTACTGGTGAATAAAGGGTCACATATAAGAGCTGAGTCAGCGGTCTCCGAACTACTGGACTTGGCAACTGGTAAGTTCTATTTATTTAATATTTAATTTCGTTAAAGTCGCCAGGACCAGTGGTTTAGGCTGTGCATTGTCAGTTAGTCAGTCAGTCAGTCGGGACTTTTCCTATTTATAATGAGATGGTTGTATTATGTGAAGCCTCTATATCTCATAATATCAGTAGAGGAGGCTATCGCTTTGCAACTTTAGGTTTGATTTTAGATTACACTTGCTACCGCGCGCGGCTTCGCCCGCGTGGTACCAACATTTTGAATAGCCTATATGCTATTCCAGGTCACTATCTACGTCTATTCCAAGTTTCATCTAAATCGGTTCACTGCCTTAGGCGTGATTGAAACACAAATATACAAACATAGTCACACTTTATTATATTAGTAGAAATAGTAGGATAGGATAATGTATTTTATTTTTGCCTGGCCAAAACACGTCTTAAATATACTTTGGTTTATTCTAAACAGAAGGAGAGGAGCAAGGAAGTGTTGCTGCGCTGAGGTGCATTCCGTATTTGGTTAAACAAGTGCCCCCCGTATCAAGAAAGGTTAAAGGAAAACAGTGGAAGCCTGCACGCATTGAAGTGTCACAGGCGTTCATTGGCCATGTTTGTTCACCGGGAGACATTCAAAGGTGCATTGATGATCGCCTGACCTTAGCACGTGATAGAGGTATTACCTTTGGACCATATATAATAGCGGTGGGAACCTCCTGGTCAACTATATATCAATATGAAGTTGTGGTAACGAAAAACGTGAGGTACCAGTTTAGTGATGTAACAACCGCGCTCACCACTGCCTTCAAAATTTATTTTGCTCTTGATATTGAATATGCTGGTGATGCTGCCCTGTGTTGGGTGTTCTTGCAGCGGGCAGTCTATAAAATTGTTACTAAGTTTGATGCCCTCTACGACAAAAGTGTCACCATAAGAGAATTGATTAAAGATTGCGAAAGATTTTAACCTCTTTAACAAATAAAATGTATAAAAATAATAAGAAAAGATTTGAGATTCCACTGAAATATTCAGTTGGCGGCGGGGTCACCACCTTTTAATCCGATTAGTCCTTAAGGCTATACCGGGACCTGCCATCGCTAATGCGTAAAGGTGACCCAGGGTTCTTTACCCACCAACGGGGGTAGGTAAAGAGCTCTATAGGGTGGGTCTATAAGATTTTAAGGGGTCCGACTGGTTCCGATACTAATCACATACAAATACAATACAAGGTTTTACAATAAAATATTATTTACCTACCTAGACTGGTTCCGCTATTCTTCACTGCCTACTAATCGTTTTGTTAAAAGCTAATTTCTATAAAGAAAGTTCTATTATTGTTAATAAAGTAGAATCAGATAATGTTCACTTTGCACGTATACGCACCTTGTACGTATACGATCGTAAACAATTAGCCTTTAAAGCACAACAATTAGACACTATTGGATTTGATGACCATTATTATGCATACCAAGTTAATGTTCCTGACTATGAGTTAGCAATAATATATATTAAGTATGAGGATCTTCAGCATCGCTCTCCATGTAATTTTGTCGTTATTGGCTATGGTACTCCTCCTGAAAGTTATGTAATTTTGAGGAAACCTCTTTAACAAATAAAATGTATAAAAATAATAAGAAAAGATTTGAGATTCCACTGAAATATTCAGTTGGCGGCGGGGTCACCACCTTTTAATCCGATTAGTCCTTAAGGCTATACCGGGACCTGCCATCGCTAATGCGTAAAGGTGACCCAGGGTTCTTTACCCACCAACGGGGGTAGGTAAAGAGCTCTATAGGGTGGGTCTATAAGGTTTCAAGGGGTCCGACTGGTTCCGCTATTCTTTCTTCCTTGTAATGGTTTTGTAAATAATTTTAAATGCTTAATGTCATTGTCAATATTAATGTACAACATCTTTTGGGTATAAAGAGAAAGTAAGGTAAACCTTACTTTGACATTGACTAAAGTCAAGCCTAGTTTTAAATACTCTAGTAATGTAAACCTCTATAACTTGTTTGTTGATTCAGTGCACCTATTGGATTTGTTTGCGAGTTGTACGCATGTGGCAGCAAAAGAGATTAGTGAAAGCCGAACCCGTTTTAGTTAGGTTAGTTTGTGAAAACTCTACGCGTATGGCGTGCCGCAGCAGCGGCTGCCGAAGCGCCAATTTCGATCTAAGCAGAAGTCACTATCCTATTACATCGAAATTGGCGCTTAGGCGGGCGCTGCCACGGCACGCTCGCTCCGTTCGCTCGCCTCGCACGTAATTTTTTTCACTAACTAACTAAACCTAATACTAATTTCGGTAATTTGGCTTCGCCGGTACAGTTTTTGTTGTTTTATGTTATCTTATACAGGGTGAGTTTTGTCTAGCGCCCTCTGAGGGGAAAATGTAAACGGCTTTAGTTATGGAATAATGTTGATAGGAGTCTGGGGCTTGATTTTGATAAAATTAAGAATTGCATTTAAAAAGATTATTAATATTAATTTATTCAGCAAAAATATATCTTAATTTTATCGAAATTGAACCCGTGACTATTAACAACATTTTTCCATAACTATAGCCGTTTGCATTTTCCCCTCAGAGGGCGCTCGACAAAACTAACTCTGTATACCTCATAGCTAATAGTTGGTTTGTTTGTATGGATGTTACTCTGGTTACAGCTTTTTAATTAATAAAAGTGTTTATTTTAATCTTTTTTTAGTTTAATTGATCTACACTCCTTGGAGTCATCGTGACAGTGGCTAGTGTGGCAACGTTAAGGTGATATGTCTCAAAGGTATGTTTTCTTAAGCGTTTCTTCAAATTATATTATAGCGACATATTCAGGAACCCCTCCCACACAATCGAAATCCTCTGAGGTGGGGTATTCGATGTAAGTAGCTGTCCAATTAACACAGAGAGCTGTTGAGCTCTGTGAGCTTTAAGGAGCCTCCTCCCCTTTTATAGGATCGTTTTATTGTCCCATGATATATCATGATAGTTATATAATGGGCCAATAAAGCTATCATACAAAAGGGCAATAAAGCAATAAAGCTTTGGAGGCTAAAGGAGGCTCCTTAAAGCTCACAGAGCTCAACAGCTTTCTGTGTTAATTGGATAGCTACTTACATCGAATACCTCACCTCAGAGGATTTTGATTGTGTGGGAGGGGTTTCTGAATATGTCGCTTTAATATAATTTGAAGAAACGCTTAAGAAAAATACCTTCTCTGCCACGCATTTTCCTCAACTATTTTATAGCAACAGTATAAGTGACGCCCTCCCCCTCACATACCTATATCTCTCCCAGGTATATGAGGGGGAGGGCGTCACTTATACTGTCGCTATAAAATAGTTGAGGAAAATGCGTGGCAGAGACATATCACCTATCACGTGGGCACAGCAATACACTGTCACTGTGACAACACAACCTAGACGTAGGGACAGCAGAACATTGCCTCTGTGACAATACACTGGTAGACGCAGGGACATTAGTACACTGTCACAGTGACAATTCACTGTAGACGTAGGGACAGCAGTACATTGTCATAATCACAAAGCACAGTAGACATAGGGACAGAAGTACACTGCCACAGTGACAATTTACCGTAGGCATAGGAACAGCCGTACATTGTCATAATGACAAAGCACAGTAAACATAGGGACATCAGTACATTGCCACAGTGACAATTTACCGTAGGCATAGGAACAGCCGTACATTGTCATACTGACAAAGCACAGTAAACATAGCGACATAAGTACATTGCCACAGTGACAGCTGTACACTGTCACAGTCACAATTCACCGTAGACATAGGAACAGCAGTACATTGTCATAATCACAAAGCACAGTAGACATAGGAACAGAAGTACACTGCCACAGTGACAATTTACCGTAGGCATAGGAACAGCCGTACATTGTCATAATGACAAAGCACAGTAAACATAGGGACATAAGTACATTGCCACAGTGACAGCTGTACAATGTCACAGTCACAATTCACCGTAGACATAGGAACAGCAGTACATTGTCATAATCACAAAGCACAGTAGACATAGGGACAGAAGTACACTGCCACAGTGACAATTTACCGTAGGCATAGGAACAGCCGTACATTGTCATAATGACAAAGCACAGTAAACATAGGGACATAAGTACATTGCCACAGTGACAGCTGTACACTGTCACAGTGACAATTCACCGTAGACATAGGAACAGCAGTACATTGTCATAATGACAAAGCACAGTAGACATAGGGACATAAGTACACTGCCACAGTGACAATTTACCGTGTCAAAAAGACATCGCCTTATAACGCGAAGCCAACGCAACGATGTCGAATTGTTAATATGACATGAACGTAGTGGTATTATGGACTTATCAACTTTGACGTAGGGACAATTTAGCAGAGGCTAATCTACAATGTTTGTGACAGAGTTGCGCATATGTGGCAACAAAAATCCGTCTCTAAGTTCCTTCGTCATTGATCTCTGGATACGACAAAAAAGGCTCAGTCGGAGTGATCAAGTTCCCTAGTAATCTCCTATTTGTTAAGGGATTTTTGTCACCGCGTTAATATTTTTTTTTGAGTGTAGAATGATTTCACTACTAGACTAATAAAATAACAGAATATACTTTTCTTATCTCGGGTCTGGGTGTTTCTAAGTATAATATGTACGAGTATTTACAAACAAAAGTATATAAGTGGTATATCAGTTATACTACTTATATACTACTTGAAGAGCTATGGAACGCAGCGTGCTAGGTATGAAGAGAACCGACAGAGTCAGAAACTCTACTCTTCGGGCAAGGACTGGGATTGCAGACGTTGGAGAAAAAATTGCAAAATTCAAATGGTGCTGGGCGGGACACGTGTCATATGGATAGCGATAGGTGGGCAGGGATTGTTACGCAATGGGTGCCTGCAGATGGGCGGCGAAGCCGGGGCAGGCCGAGAAAACGTTAGCGTGTCGACCTAGATGCATTTGAAGAGGACTGGTGGGACGTGAAGACCGTGACAGTTGGAAGCAATTGGGGGACACCTTTGCCCAGCAGTAGGATAGTATCCATACTAATCCATACTTCAATACTAATATTATAAATGTGAAAGTAACTCTGTCTGTTTGTTACGCTTTCATGCCCAAACCGCTGAACACATTAAGCTGAAATTTGGCATAGCTAAAGGTTGTATCCCAGGGAAGGACATATGCTACTTTTTATCCCGAAAAAATGAAAAAATCCC